>CANTUQ010000018.1:11094276-12512664 GCA_947683425.1 Excoecaria cochinchinensis | reverse complement strand
TTAGAAACCAAGAGTTTGTGGGTTGATGTTGGTGTAATTTATGGTGTTATTGGTCGAGGAATTCGGCTAAAGGAAGAAAGAAGAAAAAGAGATCTAGCTTAAAGCAAGAAAAAAGAGTTTTGGACTCAAAACAAGGTTTGAAAACCTTTAAATTCTTATATATGTGTTTATGATGAATTGAATAAATATAGCGTGTGATTTGAATATGGAAGGATTGCTAGAATGATGATTTGTGTGGATTTTGCATGAAAATGAATGTTAGTGTTATGAGATGTTAGTTTATCAAAATTCTGCATTAGGAATCATGTAACCCCGCCAATTTGTTTTTGCCTATAGACCTCCAATTGGAGTAATTCCAGTTGGAGATGAAACTTAAGAGATAGACCTTTAAATGTTATGAACACCAAAACCCAATTCTGCGTCTAAGGTCTTCGAAAATTTGTTCAAAATTGCAGGTCTGTTGCTGCCAGTGCAATGGAAGCAGTTGGTGTTCCCAACGGCATATCTCCTAGGATATAAGTCCAAATTGCATGATTTTTGTATCATTGGAAATTTAAGACATAAGGGAACAATTATTAAGAAAACACTTTTGCCCACAAAAGCCTCTAGCTAGGTGAAAAACCCTGTGCAAAATCAGACCTGGAATCTGCCCTATGCAAAATGCTGCAAATTAGGGATACACGGTTGTCAAGGATTCCTACCCGCCGTGTAAACTTTCTAACCGCGGTGTAAACACATTTTGGAACCCCAAAATTGCCCAATAATTGATCCACATGTCTGTCAAGATTTCCTGACAGCCATGTGACCCCTGTTTTCAGCCTATATTGTGCCTTTTTTCTCCCGAATTAAACCCGAACTTCACCGGAAGTTCCCGAAACTTATCTGACACATGTCTAGCATTATGAAATGAGTATATGAATGTATGTCACTTGAAAATACATGTCAATAATGTTAAGGCATAAAATGTTAATAAAGGAATTATGTGTATACTTGGTATTTAACTATTGATAGTGACGAAAAACCACATGGCAAGTGATATTGAGTATGTATAATGAATGTGTGACCATGTATGATTAACTCATGATGAAATGCTTATGGTGTACATGAATTACATGAAAATAATAGTAATATGCATATAGCTTGTATTTGATACGTTAAATTTATATTTGTTAGATTAATTTCCAATATTATTCCGAATACATGGCTAGTGATGTTAGTGCATTGGAATATATGTATGTTGATTTTTATAACTATAAATGAGAAAGCATGTTATATGTATACATGAATTGAAAATGTATAAAGTGTATATGGAATATGATTGGTATCGTGCTATAAATATAAATGCTTAAAGCATGTGAAGTGTTTGGGTCGTGAATAGATAGGCATATCTATAAGGGATAGTGATTGCAGCTACTATTAATAACACCGCACTAATGTCAGTGTAGTGTTCTAATGCCTGTTTGGTATCTAGTGTATTGAGACTGTAAAGTCTCTAGTGATTGGTACTACTTATGCAGTATCTACTGTTTGATACCATGTTTGGTATCCTTATTCCCGTTATCCACACCTATAGATAGTATGCGGGCTAAAGAGGTTATTTGTATATCTGAAATTAGAGATCACGGAGAATGTAAAAATATAATGAATATAATTTAAAGTCATAATATAATTTAAATTAGAGATCCTTGATAGCTTCCTGCCAATCCTATGGAATAGACATAGAGGAAAGAGACAAGGCAAAGGCTCTATAGGAGGGAGAAAGAATCATAAGAGACAAAGTTAGAGATGGAATGTTTTGTACACGACCTTACTCCTTTTCTTTGAGCAATGGGCAAATTTAAATCAGAATGAAATGATAACACACCCAAATATTCTGGCAGTGTAGAATGCATGATGGCTTCTTCAGACCTATTCTTCCTCAAGTATCTCAACAAATCAGGTCTATCTAAATGACCAACAACATTCTCCTCCCCTTGAACTTCAACATTCTACTCTCCCTGAACATCAATAACATTCTCCTCCTGAACAGCAATCTCTTCATTCTCCCCTTGAACAAGACATGAGGTACCACAGGTACATTCATCACCACTTCTTCACTACTCTCCCCCTGAAGAGGTGATTGTGTAATGCCAAAATAAAGTTCAGACTCCCGAAAGGTAACATCCACACTCACATAGAATTTCCTAGATGGAGGATGATAGCATTGATATCCCTTTTGAGTTGGAGAATATCCAATGAACACACATCTCAGTGCTCTCGGATCTAATTTCCCAATATTTCTAGTATGAACAAAGCAAACACACCTAAAAATCTTTGGTGGAACAGGTTAAGACTTCTATATGAGTCCTAAAGTTGAGAGCTTTAAAAAGCATTCTATTAATAAGATAGGCAGCCGCTAGTATAGCATCCCCCAATATGACTTTGGAACATGCATAGTAAACATAAGGAATCTAGCAACTTCCAACAAATGCCTATTTTTTTTTTCAGCTACACCATTTTGAACACTAGTAGAAGGACAACTAGTTTGGCGGATAACCCCATGAGACTCCAAATAAGTACAAAACTTACTATCCATATATTCTGTCCCATTATCAGATTGCAAAATTTTTATTTTAGCATCAAATTGGGTGTGAACCATTTTATGAAAAGATTGAAAACAGGAGAAAACATCACTCTGTCTTAATCAAATACACCCAAGTTATTCTAGTGCAACAATCAATGAAAGTAATAAACCATCGATTTCCAGACAAAGAGGCAATCTGTGTAGGCCCCCAAACATTAAAATGAACAACCATAAATGGCTCACTGGCTTTATTATCACTCAAAGGATAAGAATTTTTAGTATGTTTAGCATACTCACAAGCATCACAAGACAAAGAATCAAACCGAGTTCTAGAAAATAAACTAGGATATAGTTTTTCAAAGACAAAAAATGATGGATGCCCTAATCTTCTATGCCACTGAATTATCTCCTAGTTGACATCCTGATATCTCCCAAAAAGAGCCAAATCTCGACTTTCTTCCATCATATATAAGCCATCATGCTCTTTACCACTGCCAATCCTCCTCCCTATTTGAAGATCCTAAAAGATAAACTAATCAGGAAAAAATTCAAGCTTACAGTTAAGAATTTTAGTGATAGCACTGACAGATAAAAGATTGACAGGGAATTAAGGAACGTGAAGAACAGAAGACAACTTAATATTAGGAGTACAAACAATATAACCTGTCACAGAGATAAGGGTTAAAGACCCATCAGCCACCCTGACACTATCCATTTTTAAACAAGGAGAGTAGTTAAGAAAACCTTTAGAAATGCCCGTCATATGTTTATTCGCACTAGAACTAATAATCCATGAGTTATGATGAGAAAAAGTATTACCTGATTTGACGAAATTGGAGATAGCACTGAAGGAAGAATCAAGCTGAGACAGAAGACGTCTGAAATGTAAAATTTCATCAAAAGAGAGACTTTCAACTGAAGCTAACTCCTTAAATGATTCTACTGTTTCTAACACATTTGCTTGAGCCCTTGTTGGATTAGCTCGTTTTCCCCCACGGTCCCTACTAGGTCTCCCATGCAACTTCCAGCAAGTCTCTTTAGTATTCCCTGGCTTACCACAGTAATCACAGTCCAAATGGTATTTATCAAAAATAGTACCTTTTGGTTGCTCAAGAAAGATATGAGCAATTAAGCCCGACTTCTCAATAGGTTCAGTATAAAGCATAGCACTTCTTCTGGTCTCTTCCTGCTGGATTAAAGAATATGGTTCCTCAAGAGAAGGAAAAGGAGATCTACCAATAACTTGAACTCTCACTTGATCAAATTCAAGATTTAAACCAGCCAAAAAATCATAAATCCGCTCCTTTTCAAGCATATTTTGAATTAGTACTGCATCGTCAACACATTTTGCTTGAAAATCCTGAGAAATAATCCAGTTCCTGCTATAAACTACGCAGCTCAGAAAAATAATATGAAACAGTAAACTCAACTTGTTTTATACCATGAACTTCGTTCCTAAGTTCAAAGATTTGAGCATCATTTCCCATTCGAGAATAGGTGTTTTTTGCAGCTTTCCATATCTTCTCTGTAGTGTCAAGCAGTAAATACTGTCTAGAGATCTTAGGATGCATAGAATTAAGGAGCCAAGACATAACCAATGAATTATCAGAATCCCATTAACTAAAATTAGGATCAGTGACAGGTGGTGGTTTCTTATTTCCATCAATATAAGCCTGCAACCTTCTAACCTTGATCGACAATAAACATGACCTAGACCAGACTAAATAAGTACTGCTTATATCTAGTTTAAATGGACAAATTTGAGAATATGGACTGTCATTAATAGAATAATGTCTCTCTACTTCCTTATTATCTCCCTTAGTATTTGACATAATGGAAAGGCAAAAAGGACCAAAAAACAGGAGGAAAACAATCCAGAAAAATAGGTACAAAACCTATTCACGTGGGACCTAAAAAACAAGGAAGTCGGAAGTCACCGGAGACTAGTGGGCCAGAGGCGCAAAAGGCCGGCGAGTTGATCGGAAGAAGAAGTGGTAGCGAAAGATGGCCGGAGGTGGTGCCACGCGCCTCGCACCGGCCTGTGGAAGAAGGACAGAAACCAACAGGTGGCGAGTGTGATCACGCGCGGCTTCGGACGACACCGGAAATCTAGGTACCAGCCGAACTTCACCTGATCTGTCTTCCGATGGGGGCGGTGTCGAAAGAGAAGGGCTGAAACGTGACCTTCTATACTTGCCGAAAAAATGGCTTACCGAAAATAACCAACTGCGGAAGGGAGTTGACTCAACCTTCGAAACGGCAATGGCTCTAATACCATGAAGATTTTGTGGAACGAGATTTTTTATCTATTATCTCAATTACACTAAAAAATAATGATACAGGGGTGTATATATATATATATATATATATATATATATATATATATATATATATATATATATATACAGCTAGTATAAATGAAAAATACTATTCTACCCTTAATTACAAGCTATCTAAACAAAATAGATTAACCAACAAAATGTAATTTTCACATCAAATTGTTGCGAATCCCAATCCAAGTTAGCTTCGCAGGATAGCAAGATTCTGATTGTGTTCAATTTGGCAACAGGCGCAAATGTCTCCGGACAATCAAATTCCATAAGTCTAAGTGAACCCCTTTGCCACCAATCTGGCTTTGAATCTTTCAATCAAACCATCAGCTTTGTGTTTTATTGCGAACACCCACTTACAGCCAACTAGCTTCTTGCTTTGAGAAGCAACTAGTTCCCATATTTCATTTTTGGTAAGAGCTTTCATTTCTTCTACCATTGCTTCTTTTCACTTTGGAGCTGCGATAGCTGCCCTCAAATCCTGTGGAATAGACAGAGAAAAGAGACAAAGGCTCTATAGGAGGAAAACAAGGAATCATAGGAGACAAAGTTAAAAATAGAACGTTTTGTACATGGCCTGACCCTTTTTCTTTGAGCAATGGGTAAATTCAAATCAGAATCAGAAGATAACTCACCCGAGGATTCTTGCAGTATAGAATGCATGATGGCTTCTTCAAACCTATTTTTTCTCGAGTATCTCAACAAATCATGTTTATCTAAATGTCCAACAACATTCTCCCCTTAAACATTAGTCTTCCACTGAACATCATCAATCTTCTCATTCTCCTCCTGAACATCAGTCTCCTCATTCTCCCCCTAAACAAGATCATTAAGGACTGCAGGCATCACTTCATCTTCACTACTCTCACCCTGCAGAGCTGACTGAATAGTTCCAAAGTAAGGTTCAAATTCCCGAAAGATAACATCCCTACTGACATAAAACTTCTTAAATGGAGGATGATAACACTTATATCACTTTTAGTTAAAGAATACCCAATGAACACACATCTAATGGCCCTCGAATCTAATTTTCCAACATTCCTAGTATGGACAAAGCAGACACACCCAAAAACCTTTAATGGAACGATATAGTCATTCTTCTTGATTAAGACTTTTAAAAGGGTTCTAAAGTTGAAAATTTTAAGAGGCATTCTATTAACAAGATAGGCTACCATTAGTATAGCATTCCCCAGTATGGCTTTGGAACATTGATAGTAAATATAAAGGATCTAGCAACTTCCAACAAATGCTTATTTTTCATTTCAACTACCCCATTTTGAACACTAGTATAAGGACAAAGAGTTTGATAAACAATCCCATAAAACACCAAATAAGTATCAAATCTGCTATCCATGTATCATTTCCCATTATCAACTCAATATTTTTTCTTAGCATCAAACTAGGTGTGAGCCATTTTATGAAAAATTTGAAAGTAGGAAAAAACATCACTTTTTGCTTTAATCAAATACACCCAAGTCATTCTAGTGCAACAATCAATAAAAGTCACAAACCATCAATTCCTAGACAAAGATGCAGTCTGTGTATGTCCCCAAACATCAGAATGAATAAGCATAAAAGGAACAATGGTTTTATTATCACTTAAAGGATAAGAATTTTTAGTATGTTTAGCATACTCACAAGCATCACAAGATAAAAAATCAAACCGAGTTCTAGAAAATAAACTGAGATGTAGTTTTTCTAGGACAAAAAAAAAGATGGATGCCCTAACCGCCTATGCCACTGTATTATTTTCTGATTGACATCCTTATATCCTCCAAAAAAGGTTAAGACTCGACTATCTTCAATCATGTAGGCCATCATGCTCTCTACCACTAATCTTCCCTATTCGCAAATCTTGAAAAATGAAAAAAAAAAAAATCAACCTTACATTTTAGAGCTTTGGTGATAGCACTGACAGATAAAAAATTGATAGAAAATTAAGGAACATGAAGAAAAGAAAATAACTTAATATTTGAAATATAAACAATAGAACCTATCTCAAAAATAGGGGTTAAAGACCCATCAGTTACCCTTACACTATTCCTTGTTGGACAAGGAGAGTAGTTAAGAAAGCTATTAGAAGTGTCTTTCATATGTCTACTCGCACTAGAATCGATAATCCATGAGTCAAGATGAGCAAAAGTGTTACCTGACTTGACAAAATTGGAGGTAGCACTGAAGGAAGGGTTGAGCTGAGACAGAAGACGTCTAAAATGCTGAATTTTATCGGAAGAGAGACTTTCAACTGAAGCTGTCTCCTTGGATGATTCTATTGTTTCTAACATATTTGCTTGAGCTCTTGTTGGGTTGGCTCTTTTTCCCTGACCCCTAGTAGGTTTCCCATGCAACTTCCAGCAAGTCTCCTTTGTATACCTTGGTTTTCCACAGTAATCATGGTATTTATCAGAAGTAACACCCTTCGGCTGCTCACGAGGAGCCGAAGCAATTAAGTCTGACTTCTCAACCGGTGCAGTGTAAAGCATGGCAACTCTTCTGGTCTCTTCCTGCTGGATATAAGAATGTGCATTCTCAAGAGAGGGAAAAGGAAATCTGCCAATAACTTGAACTCTCAATTGATCAAATTCAAGGTTCAAACTAGCTAAAAAATCATAAACTCCTTTTCAAGCATATTTTGAATCATTACCACATCGTCAGCACTTGGCTTGAAAATCTTGATAATAATCCAGTTCTTGCCATAAACTATCCAGCTCAGAAAAATAATCTAAAACAATAAACTCACCTTGTTTTGTGCCATGAATTTTATTACGAAGTTCAAAAATCCGAGCATCATTTCCCATTCGAGAATAAAAGGTTTCTGTAATAAGAGGTTTCTGTACCTTTCTATATCTTCTCAGAAGTGTCGAGCAATAAATGTTGTCGAAAAATCTTGGGGTGCATAGAATTTATAAGCTAAAACATAACCAACGAGTTATCAGAGTCCCATTGACTAAAGGTAGGGTCAGTGACATGTGATTGTTTCTTATCTCCATTAATATAACCTTGTAACCTATTAGCATGACAACTGTTCTTATAGCTTAAGTTTATCCTCTGCTGATATTTAGCTCTTAATTTTATATCTTCCTATTATTGTGTTCCTAATTTTATGGTGTACTTTCATTGGGTTGATTTTCCTTTATTATAAGATCATGTACAGATTCTCTGTTGTATGTATTTATACAGCTCTTCAATAGAATAAAAATTATCTTTCAGCTCATAATCTTCTTTTGTTCATATGGTATCAGAGCTAAAAACCTAACTCCTGCAAGTGTGATCCTCTGACCATTTATCAAAAAAAAAAAAATTGGCCACCAATGTAACTGTTGACAGTAACCATACCGTTGTTCAGTTCAATCCAGTATCTCAGTTACCCATAAAACTTGTTGGCAGTCACAATTTCGCAACATGTAAAGCTCAAGTCTCTATGCTCATGCGTGTAGACAACCTGTTTGGCCATCTTGATGGAACATCTCCATCTCCTACCCCCACTATCACCCAAGAAAATCAACAAATAGAAAATCCCAAACTTGCATGGGACTCTCTTCAGACGGCTTATGCCAATAAGGCTCAGACACGCATTTTCAGTTTGCGTGACCAGCTTGCTCGCCTTACAAAGGAGTCATGCCCCATATCTAATTATCTACATCAAATCAGATCCATATGTACTGAACTTGCAACTGTAGGTGCTCTAGTCTCTAATGACGAATTGATTGTAAAAATTCTCAAGTGGCCTTGGATCAGAATTTCATGAGATTTCTACTGCAATTCGGGCAAGAGACTCCATCATATCTTATGAAGAGTTGTATGAAAAACTAATTGATCATGAACTCTTCCTCAAACACGAAGAATCCAAGAAGACACCCACTCCAATCACTGCTGCTATTGCTACTCGCCCCAAATCTAATAATTTCAATGGTCACAATAATCGTCGACCCAACACCAACTCTCAGTCTCAGTCATACTCCAATAGCCGTTCAAATAATACTTCTCAATGGCATTCCGGAAACAATAATTCCAGCAACAACTAAATTCGCTGTCAATTGTGCAACAAACAGGGCCATACTGCTAATTTTTGTCGGTCTCAATCTCACAATCATCTAGAGGCCAAGGCAAATTTTATCTCTAGAGCACAAGCTAAAGCCAACAATTGGATTCTTGACTCAGGAGCTTCTCACCATATCACTGCAGAGTCTCACAATCTTGATGAGTTTACTGGTTCAGAAGACATAGAAATGGGTGATGGTAAAAGTATTCCTATCACTCATACTGGTTCTACGAAATTAATTGCATCAAATAATGCTTTCACACTAACCAACACTTTGTGTGCACCATCCATTAAACGATATCTTGTCTCTGTTTCAAAATTTTGCCAAGATAACATGACTTCTATTGAATTTTTTCCATCTGTTTTTCGTGTGAAGGACTTGCAATCACAAACTCATCTGGTATACAGTCGAAATAGATACGGACTCTACAAGTGGCCAAACTTCACTTCTAAGCCAACAGCCCACACCACCACTATCATACCTGGCATAACCGTCTTGGACATCCCCGTTCTCAAATTTTTAAGTTTATTCTAAATAATTTTTCTTTACCTTTTTCCTCAAAAGACAAGTTTACATCATGTAATTCTTGTTGCACAAATAAAATTCATTGTTTTGCTTTTGATAAATTGTCTCTAACTAGTGATTCCCCACTAAAAAAAACATTCAATGATTTATGGGGCCCATCACCTGTTCTTTCTATTGACAGGAAATGCTAATACTGTATTTTTGTTGATCAATTTACAAAATATACATGGTTGTATATACTCTTACAAACAAAAATGAGGTTAGACATTTTCTCCAAATTTCACCCATTAATGGAAAAATATTTCAACACCAAAATCTTGTTCCTTTATACTGATGGTGGAGGAGAATACAAAAGTTTTGATCCTTGCCTCACTTCCCATGGCATTGAACACTTAATATCACCTCCTTACACCCCTCAAAAGAGTTGCTTTAGCTGAATGCCGCCATCCACATATTATTGAAACTGCTAAGAACCTTTTGTCTGAAGCCTCCTTACATGCATCTTTTTGGTCCTTTGCTGCCCAACATGCTGTTTATTTAATAAATAAATTACCTACACCAGTTTTACAATATCAGTGCCCTTTTGAAAAGCTATTTGGGGTCAAACCCAACTATGAATCCCTAAGAACCTTCAGCTGTTTGTGTTACCCTTGGCTCAAGCCCAATAATACCCATAAACTTGAACCCAAGTCCACTCCTTGTGTTTATTTGGGTTTTTCACAGACCCATTATTCCCATCTTTGTTTTGATCCCTTTGGCTCTAAATTTTATATCTCCAGATATGTTAACTTTGTTGAAGATAATTTTCCTTTTAAAACAATTTTCTCAAATATTCACCATCACTTCTTTTCTCTCACATGGGAAATCACTAATAACATCTCTGCCACTCCACCCACTCCAACCGACTCACCAGCCTTGCACTCACTTCCACAACCCATCCTCATCTCGAACACTCACAGCAACCGCCGATCGACTCCGTCCGTCTCCTCTGACCTACATCAAGGGAGCTCTATGATCTCAGGTAACTCACAATCCCTCTCATCTAATTTACACACCCCGTCTCAACACCTCCAACCTGCCCATCAACACAAAATACACTCCAACCCTTTCCTCATACATACCATCGTCGCTCAACCATCCAGCCATCTCTAACTCCAATTCAACCACCTAATCCATTGCCTCCACCACCTAACCCATTACCTCCAACACCTAACCTCCCCACCACAAGATCCCAAAACAATATTTTTTGTCCTTGCAAGCCATTTGACTACCTTGGTCATGTTCCCATTTCAATAACACCTCACACCTTTAAACAAGCACAAAAACATGCAGAATGGAGGTTAGCAATGAAGGCTGAATTTGATGCATTAATTTGGAATCAAACGTGGGAATTGGTCCCCCCTAGTTCTAACCAAAATATTGTTGATTGTAAGTGGATTTATAGGATTAAACAAAAAGCGGATGGCTCAGTTGATCGATATAAGGCTTGTTTAGTTGCCAAGTGCTTCACACAATGCCCTGGCATCGATTATCACTCCACATTCAGTCCGGTTATAAAACCCACTACAGTCTGGATTATTCTCTCCCTTGCCATTCAGAATAATTGGGTGTTGAACCAGTTAGACGTGAACAATGCTTTTCTACAAGGCACACTTGAAGAATAAGTCTTTATGAAGCAGCCCCCAGGATTTGAAGATTCTACTCACCCAACTCACATTTGTCGTCTGCGTAAGGCCATCTATGGACTTAAACAGACGCCGCGTGCTTGGTACAATGAGCTCACTTCACATCTTCTCTCCATGGGCTTCATTAAATCCAAATCAGATCCCTCCCTCGTTGTTTGGCATCAATTCGGAGCAATTGTATATCTGCTTGTCTATGTGGATGACATTATCTTTACTGGTAATCATACGATAGCTGTTAAACAGGTTATCTCTTCCTTGGCATCTCGCTTTTCTCTCAAGGATCTTGGTCCTTTAACTTAGTTCCTTGGTGTAGAGGTTCATCGTAATGCAAAAGGCCTGGTTTTGTCACAAACAAAATATGTTTCAGAACTTCTTCATGACCTGAATATGCAAGATTGCAAGGGTGTTCAAACACCCATGAGTTCTACTCAAAGTCTGCAGCTCAACGATGGCTCTCCTTCCCATGACGCAACTGAGTACAGGAAAGTAATTGGCAAATTTCAGTACTTGTCCTTCACTAGGCCAAATATCTCATTCTCTGTCAACAAGTTATCTCAGTTTATTCATGCTCCCTCCGAATCTCACTGGAAGGCTGTTAAGAGACTACTCCATTATCTAAACCGCACAGCTCATTATGGTCTTCGTTTCACTTCCAGTTACCATCTCAAGTTATCTATGTACTCCGATGCCGACTGGGCCGGCAATCTCACTGATCGAAGTTCAACAACAAGTTACATTCTCCTTCTTGGTGGTAATCCTATCAGCTGGACTTCCCAGAAGCAAAAAACAATTGCCCGGTCCTCAACAGAAGCTGAATATCGAGCTGTTGCAAGTGCTCTTGATGAAACAACTTGGGTCAAAAATCTTCTCAAGGAACTTGGTGTTAATATCTCTACACCCCCCACCATTTACTGTGACAATTTAGGTGTCACTTATCTTTGTCATAATCCTGTTCTTCACAGTCGAATGAAACATGTAGCTGTCGACTTCCATTATGTCAGGGAACAAATTCAAAAACAGCAGCTGGTTGTCACTCATATATCCAGTACAGAACAACTTTCTGACACGCTCACTAAACCAATTCCAAAAGAATCTTTTCATCGGCATCTATCCAAGCTAGGTGTTGTTCCACAACCTCTAGCTTGTGGAGGGTATATTAGCATGACAGCTGTTTTTACCTTAATGACAGTTGTTCTTAGTTTGAGTTTCTCCTCTGCTGATATTTATCTCTTAATTTTATATCTTCCTATTATTGTGCTCCTAATTTTATGGTGTACTTTAATGTGGTTGGTTTTCCTTTATTATAGGATCATGTACAGATTCTTTGTTGTATGTATTTATACACCTCTTCAATAAAATAAAAATTATCTTTCAGCTCATAATCTTCTTTTGTTCATATAACCTTCTAGCTTTGATAGACAGTAAACAAGATCTAGATCAGGCTAAATAGATACTACTGCCATCTAATTAACATGACCAATTTGAGAGTAGGGACAGTCATTAATAGCATAATGTTTCTCTACATCCTTAGTATCTGACATAATGGCGGAATTAAATTGAAGATAAAAAAAACACAAGGAACAGTAGAGAAAAAAGACCCGAAAAAGTGGCAGAGCCTGCTCACGAGAAGCCCAAAACAGGCAAGACTTTAGAAATGACTAGAGAGTAGCTGGTTGGAGTCCGAGAAGTCCAACAAATAGATCTGAGCAAGATTCGATGACGGAAGCTAGCCGAAGGAGGCTACACACACTTCATGCGCCGACGAGTGGACAAGGAGCCGAAAACTTATGACGGCGCGTGTATTCACGCGCGACAGTGCTAGAAACTTGGGTACGGCCCGAACTTGACCTGGGCTTTGCTCCGATGAGGGCAGTGTCGAAAGAAGAGGGACAAAACGCAACCTCTTTACACTTGCCAAAAAATGGTGTACTGGAACAACGTTTTGAAGAACAAAACTACCGTGGAAAGGAGTAAACTCAACTTTTAAAATGGCAGAGGCTCTAATACCATGTAGAATTTTGTGAAAAGATATTTTCTTATTATCTCACTCATATATAAATAACCAATTTACAAGGAATTTCATATAGAAACCCTAGGACTAATTAAGAAGTATATAGCTAGCCTATTAATTACATAATTAATAAACTAAGGAAATAAATCATAATAGTCAACAATTACTCATTAAATTTCAATACAGTCACTGCATTTAATTGTACGAGAGGAAAACATTTGACTTGTTCATCCTATCTCAATTATGTCATTATTGTCTATTCTTATTAAGAATTAGCCATGTATTCCATTTTTTGACAAAGCAAAGAATTGTAAAGCCTATTTGTCACTAAAGAATAATTGAATTATGCTAGAACAATTATGTTCGTTATCAGGTCAAAAATCCAACTCAAATCAAATCCAAGTAAGATCTAGCTAAATTGATCGTATTGCCAATTGAAGTTCAGTTAATATCATGAAATTCAATGATAAGTTTGGTGACCTTCAACAAGTGGTGAAATTCAGCCACCAAGAATGTTGCTCTTCCCAAACATCCACATGAAGTAAGCACCAAAACAAAATGGAGTAAAGAAAGATGGCATAGTTGCTAATGCAGCAAGTCTACATCATTGCAAACCTTAATCACAGGTGATTCTTTTGTAACAGAACCAAAGTCATAGTTGAAGACCCCTAGCCCAATAATGTCAAGTGCTAAACTTGAAAACTCTGCTTCTAGATCCAACTCAATGGCATTCCTTGTTTGAGTATCCTCTCCTTCCACAAGTTGTTCAAATTTGAAGATGGATCTTTCAGAACAATCAGTAAATATCTTGACCATAGCTTCCAAGTATAAGAGATGAAACCCAGGAGCAATTACTGCCAATACCAACAGAAATCCATCACGTAAAAGTTATAATGTCTTTTACAAATATACACACACACACGTATTTGCAGCAATGATAGTTATATTATATACATATTTGCATATTTGCAGCAATGCTAGTTTTTTTAGTTTATATATATATAAACTAAGCAAATTATCATTGCTGCAGACACTAAAAATTGGACGAACATGCAATTTATCATACTTCATTCTCAATGATACACTGGGAAGCTAAAATCAAGAGAAATAGAAATCAAGAGAAATAGTGGGTCGTTGTTTATCCCCATTAATGATACCTTGCAACCTTCTAACTTTGATAAAATAAATAAATGAGATCTAGACCAAGCTAGATATGTAGGACTCCTGTCAAGTTTCATATGGCAGATTTGTAGGTAAGGGTTATCATAGGATTACTTTTTTCTACAACCTTAGAGTTGACATAGTGACAGGAAAAAAAAAACTTTGACAAAAAATCCCAAGCAAGAACAAAGAACCTTTAAAGTGACAGAATCCAAGTAAACAAAAACAACCAGATAAATAGAACCCGTTGAAGAGAAGGCTCAAAAACCAAGAAATCAACCAAAGGTCAGAAACCTATTGGCCGGCGTCAGAAATGGCAAGTGAACTTGTCGAATAAGACCCAGCAACAAAAGAAATGTTCGCGTGCTACACACACTAGAATGTGATGAGTCCATACCCTTTAGGTGGAGTACACATGATGCGGTGGATGGCAGCGATCTTCAGAGTATAGGCCGAACTTGAACTGGGCATCCTTTCCTGGAGGATTGGCCAGATGGTAACTCGGCCTCTTGACACTTGTTCAAAACAGCATAGTGTAAACAAATTTAGGAACGAACCAAGTGCGAGAAAGAGAAAACTCTCTTTGATAAAGAGCACTAGCTCTAATATCAATTGCGGATCTAACGCACTCTACCATTTCTTCCAAAACCTATTGGTGTTGGGGAAAGCATTACCATTATTCCTATATTGTACTCTTAACAACCTACGAGCATCCACAGCATTGGACTGTGACTCGGCCCCTCACCTAAGCCTTCACTACAGGACAATTGCTATTACACCCTAACAATCTCTGCCTCGGCAATTGCTCCCACTAGGAATCAAACCTGTGACATCGGCTCTAATACCATGAAAATTTTTGAGAAAGATTTTATTGATATTTTGAAGAATTTGAGAAAGAGATTTTATTGATATCTCAATTGCTCCTGTTAGGAATCAAACCAGTGACTCAGCTCCAATACCATGAAAATTTTTGAAAAAGATTTTATTGATATTTTGAAGAATTTGAGAAAAAGATTTTATTGATATATCTTGTATATAAACAAGAAATTTATAAAGATAGTTATGCAAAAGAATTAGTCTAACTAGGAAAGATACACGAAAGGCAATAAAAACAAAGGCCAAAGGTGCATTTTTGCCACCGATATTTGCCAAAAAGAGTAAATTTGCCCCTAATGTTTTATCTGGGGCAAAATTGCCCCTCATTTTTGGAAAACGGGAGATTTCTACCCTTACTGTTACATCCCGTTAACATTAACCATGTTGCCATCTGTTGACTGATGACGTGGACAAAAGATGACACGTGTCAATCAGTCATTGGACACGTCATATTACACGTGGCACATATACATGTCACTTGTAATCTGGCCAAATGTTCATTTTTGCCCTTAATATTTGACAAAAAGGCAAATTTGCCCCTAATTTTTTCATATAATGCAACTTCGCCTCTCATGTTTGGAAATTTGCCCCTATGCTTGGATCCCTAAATTATTAAAATTTAGTCTCTTTATTATAAAAATTCTTAATTGAGTCATTGTACCTCAATATGAGATAATATGCAACCTTTCATTAATGGCCCGTTTGAACATGTTTCAGTCGCCATTAAAGGCGCGTTTGGCTGGTCGAAAGGTATGATCCAGTGCAATGATGTACACAGTGCGCACAAATATGGACCATTAGATCAAGAGTTAATAGTCCACGTTAGTGCATACTATTTACAACATTGCACCGAATTAAATCTCCAGGAACTAAGATCTAGTATGGTGATTTTCACAATCTAAACAAATCTATACCATTGGATCAAGATTCACTCTTGATCCAATGGTCCATATTTGCGCGCACTGTGAACATCACTACACTAGATCAATTCTTCTTATCTTCTTCTTCCTTCCCCTGCATGTTCTGCCATGGCCGACAACAAAGCTTCTCCGATTTCTTCATTTTGGATCACAGTTTTCCTACCCACCATCACCACTGTTCATTTGCATGCCTGCCATCGCCTCCGGATCTTGCTCTCTATTCCTCATCTTTTTTTCCCTCTCTCTCTCCAAAAAGAATTTTCACTCTTTCTGGCAAAACCGACCGGTTTTTAGGCAAGTGATGGTTGTCGGAGTGCTCCTAGCCATGGCTTCTTCGCTCCGGTGTAATTTGATTCATCTCCAATGAATTTCTGGCGACCAAATGCACCATTTTGCGACGAGTGAAATGCACACGCTAATGGCCCATTAGCGAGAGACTGCGTGTTACCTCAAATAAAAATATAAGGACCTAAAAATGAATTTTTATAGTAAAAGAACCAAATGTAAAAAATTTTAATAGAGATTTAGAGAAGAGATGATGTACCAATTAGGCAGCGCCGACAAGGCTGGTCGCCGAGGCTAGTTGTTGGAAACAAGAGAGAGAGGGGCTGCTCTTCGTTTTTTAGGTCTCTTTATCTAAGTAGAAATATGTCTATTTAGGTTTCTATTTTAATTCTTCTTTTTTATTATTTTTTTGGACAATACAAGAAGCGCCTGTAGCGCGAGCCTCCTTTGCCTCACCGTGCTTCTTATGATGTGCAGTGCCTCATCCTCCATGAAGCGTGGTGCTATGAGCCTCTTGTGCTACATGCCTTAGGCACTCTAATAGCATGCCATTGACAACTTTGCTTGCAAGCAACCAATTTCTTGTCTAGTGGAGGACTGACTAGTTCCTAAATTTCACTTTTGGCTAAAGTTGGGATCTCTAAAAGATTCCCTCTAATCCTGTGAAATAGACACAAAAGAAATGGACAAAGCAAAAACTTAATAGGAGGAAGACAAGAAATCATAAGAAATAAAGTTAGATATAAGATGTTTGGTGCAAAGTTAGATATAGGATGGCAGATGGGTCAACTTCTCAAGTTTTAAGGTTCTGACATAGTTAACCCAACTTCATCAATCCCTCTAGCATCAATGCTAAATATAAAAAAGCTGCCTATCAACTTAATTTATGTATGCAAACTTAAACTTGATCTAAACTACATCTCTTTCTTCTCTGATCACTGTATCTTTCAAGATCTTATAGCAAATCAAATCATTGGTAAAGGTTATTTCTACGGAGGACTTTATGTTCTTAACAAAAAGATACCAAAACCCATTCCTTGTTCTAGTGTCCTGTCTCCCTTTGAAGCACACTGTAGACTGTGGCATCCTTCTTTGCCGTCATTGAAGAAATTATGTCGTCAATTTTCCAAAGTTTCTTCTCTTAACTATCTCTTCAAGTCCATAGATTAATAAACAAGCTAACTCTGCATTTGAACTGGTTCATTTAGATGTTTGGGCACCATGTTCTGTGGTGGCTAAATTCGAATTCAAGTATGTTGTGACGTTAGTGGATGGTTACTCTTGCATGAATAGGGCATTCTTTATGAAAAGTCATTCAAAATTATTTACTCATTTTTGTGCCTTTTGTGCTAAGATCAAAAGACAGCTTAATGTTTACGTTCACACATTAAGAAGTAATGACGCCAAAGAATATTTTTCAAATTCATTTCAAACATACTTCATCATTTCTCATATTAATACACCATCCCAAAATGGGGTAGCTAAAAAGAAAACCATACGTCAGCTTGAGATAGCACGGGGCTATTTTATTTCAAATGGAAGTTCTAAGCAATTTTGGGCCAATGTTGTGTCCACTGCTTGCTTTCTAATTAATCGAATGCCCTCTTCAGTGCTCGCTGGTGAAATTCCCTACAATGTTCTTTTTCTAACATAGTGTTTCCTGTGGAACTGACAATATTTGGGAGCACTTGTTTGGTTCGAGATATTCGATCTCATCTCACTAAATTGGATCCGAAGCCATTGAATTGTGTATTTCTAGGATATTCCCGTCTTTGGAAGGGATATGAATGCTAGTCCTAAACTTAATAGGTATCTTGTATGTGTTGGTGTTACTTTTTGGAAAAATAACCCGTATACTGTTGGTCTATTTGGTTCAGTTATTCTGGTTTTCGGTCTATTTGATTTTGGACCAAAATATTTACGGGTAATTCGGTTCGATCCGCAAAATCTAAAACCAAATAGGCTGAACCGACCAAAATTTTATATTCAATATATACTTATTTTTACATTTATATTAACATTTCCACTTTTAGATTTAATCATTTTCATTCCTAAATTGAATGGTTTAATTGAAATGTTTTTACTGTGTAGAATGATAATAGTGCAATCATATTGAAAGCAAATACACAATTTGTATTCCAATTTTGCATTTGATATGCAAATAGTATGATATTAAAAAATATATAGGAATATATAAGGTAAATCAAGGAACACAACAAATGGTAAGAGAGTGCATGGACAAATTAACCGGTCAATTAGAAAAAAATTGATCAGTTCATTAATATCGGTTTTTCAAAATCATTAACCACTAATTAATCTGTTATATTCGGTAAACTAGCTAATATTATAACGTGGATTTGATATTGCAGGAAATTAGCATGCTTAATTCTAAATCAAAAAAAAAAATTTGGAGAAAATTAAATGTTAAAATATAGACTCCAAAACATAAGACAGTGTAATTAAATGCCATCAAGTAAAATATAGACACCAATATATATAATAAA
Source organism: Excoecaria cochinchinensis (assembly GCA_947683425.1). Lineage (NCBI taxonomy): Eukaryota > Viridiplantae > Streptophyta > Magnoliopsida > Malpighiales > Euphorbiaceae > Excoecaria > Excoecaria cochinchinensis. The sequence goes on along the minus strand of CANTUQ010000018.1, from coordinate 12,493,761 downwards.
AAAATTACATATATAAAAATTAATCAGTTACTCTAAGAAAATGACACAATTTAAATATAATTTAAAGTATTATATAAATTTTATAAAAAAACACAAAAAATTAAATTATAAAAATAAAATATAATTTAAATATACTTTAAAATATTACTTAAGGTATAAAAATAAAAATATAATATATATATATATATATATATATATATATATATATATGAACCGGTTAACCGTGTACTAACAGTTAATTGGTACCTAAAAACCAAAATCGAAAACCGAAAATGCAAAAAATAAAAACCGAACCGAGTCAATTCAATCGGTTAAGCAAAAAATTCAATTTTATTTTGGACCGATTTTGCAGCTAACCAAATTTTCGATTTTTTTTGCTCACTCCTAACACATGGTACACAAAATTACATAAGGTGTATATCACACATTATTATATTAATGCAACTATATATTATTTCCTCATTTAAAATAACCATGTTATTAGTTTATCCAATCTTCCAAGTGCCGGCAAAGATAATTATAATTTGCAAGGATAATCAGCAGTATATATAATTATTAGTCAGATTAAGTTTTCCTACTTTTTTCATTTTCCCAATAATATATATATATCCTTTCTTATTTCCATCAAAAAACTTTTTCGCCATAGTTTCCAACTATGCAAAATACATCAAACTCTGATTTTAATAATATGTTTTTTTAATGTTATTTTGATTAGTATTTATTAGAAACATAAAATGATAAATTTATGTATATTATTTTTATTTTAGTTATTTTAAAGGATTATATTTTGGTGAAGAGATGTTAATTTATGAATCCATATTGATTAAAAACCCAATAGAAAAAAGAGGCTCATAAAATCCAAAACCAAATAGACCAAACTGAACTGACTGAAATTTACGCGGTCTATTCGGTTTTGATTCTAAATATTTCAGTTTTCAATTCAGTTCTTATTATTTTGTAGAATTCGATTTTAGGTCTATTCGGTTCGGTCCAAACCGAACTGAGCCAACCAATGAACAGCCCTCTACAAGGCCATCAAATGACCATGTTCCTACTTCTCCATGTGATTCAATTCCTCCTGCTCCAAGTGATCTATAGTTGGGATCTGGTTAATTTGCTTAAAGGGAAGAAGGATATGAGACGCAAATGGGTTTTTGTAGTTAAAGTCAATCCAGATGGCTATGTGATTAGACTTAAAGCTAGGCTTGTGGTTAAAGGATATGCACAAACATATAGAGTGGATTTTTTAGATACCTTTTCTCTATGGGCTAAACTCACTTATGTCCGATTGTTTAATTCCATTGCTACTTCACAACACTAGCCTTTACACCAGTTGGGCATCAAGAATGCATTTCTGTATGGAGACCTTCAAGAAGAAGTGTACAAGGAGCAACCACTTGGGTTTGTTGATAAAGGGGAGTATGAAAAAAATTGCCATTTGAAGAAATCTCTATATGGTTTAAAGTAGAATCCTCATGCATGGTTTGGCAAATTTAATAAGGTGATTCAAGAATTTGGACTGAAAAAAAGCAAATGTGATCACTCAATCTTCTACATACATTCAACAGCTGGTATCATTCTTGTTATTTACATTGATGATAGTGTCAATTACTGGAGATATTGTGTACAAATTTCGTCTCTTGGGCCGGCTAAAATATTTCTTGGGAGTTTTAGAAATAAAAAGAAACAAGGAAGAGATTTTCTCATCTAAGAGGAACTACGTACTTGATCTGCTTGCGAAAACTAGAAAGCTGAAAGCCAAGCCATGCAGCACAGCAATGAATCCTAATGCACATCTTACAAAAGATGACGGTAATCTTTTTCATGATCCAGAGATGTACAATAGGTTAGTTGGGAGATTAAACTACCTCATAGTGACCCGTTCAAATATTGCCTTTGCAGTTAGTATTATCAATCAATTTATGTCTCCGCCTATAGTTAAACAATGGGCATGTCTGAAACAGATATTGTGCTACTTAAAAGGAGCCCCTGACTTGGCATATTGTATAGAAATCATTGCCACACTCACATTGAGTGTTTTGGATGCTGATTGGATTGGATCCAATATCGATAGAAGGTCCACTACAAGTTATTGTGTCTACATTGGTGGAAACCTGGTGTCATGGAGAAGTAAGAAGCAAAGTGTTGTATCTCAATCTAGTGCAGAATTTGAATACAGGGTTAAGGCACAGTCCAAGTGTGAAATTTTGTGGATACATCATCTTGTAGTTGAAACTAGTTTGAAGTCTTCGTCTCTTGCTAAGCTCTGGTGTGATAATCAAGTTGCACCTCACATACCATCAAATCTTGTCTATCAGGAAAGAACCAAGTACGTCCAAGTGGACAATTATTTTATTCATGGCAAGATTCAAGTAAATTTGATTTTCATTGTATAGACATCGGGTCCTGAGGCAGCTCAGACCAAAATTACCCAGTTATGAAAATTATACCTATTTACAAGCAAAAAATTAAAAGTGATAATTTTTTTGTCGAAACCCTTCTTTTAAATAAAAAAAAAAAATTTTTTTTTGGTTTTTAGGACTTTCGATGTGCAGCCTCCCGCGAGGCCGCACCTCGCGTTGTACGGCCTTTCGCGAGGCACGGCCTCTAGCGCGAAGGCCACACCTCGCGCGTCTCCTACCTTGCGAGGACTCCGATTTCAAATTCCTTTTTTTCGATTTTTAAAAGGATAAAATTTTATTTTTAAGGGATAATTAAGGATTTTGAGGGGAAAAAAAAAACTCTAAAAACCTAATTCTTCCGGGGATCATATAAAAAGAAAATTTCAAAACCATTAAAGGCAAGATTAGAACGACGACCAAAAAGATTTCGGAAAACGATTTTTGAGAGCCAAAAGATTTTTTGAGAGTGATTCTAAAATTGTTCTTGAGCCAAGGAAAATTAATTCTTTGTATTTAAAATTCAATTCATCACCTGTTTTTTTCAAAAATCAAAGTTTTCAACTTCAATTTTGGTGACAGAAAGATTTGATCCAAGCTTTCTTAATTTCTTTTTTCAAGCAATCGACAAGAAAATTTGTTCTTCTTTTGTTACAAACATCAAACATCTAAGGGTAAATTTTCTTTGGAGCCAATCCTCTCTCTATTCTTATTTTGAGTCGTTCACTTGTTCTCTCCATTGTAATTACTGTAAATTAATATTAATTTGTTTGTTGTTGTTTGTTGTAATTAACATGAACTTAGATTAGATTAATCAATTTGTTGACATGATGCATGCAACGTAATTTAAATCTATAGAATATTTTGTAATAATTTTACTTTCTATTTGATTCTTTTTTTTTGGTCATTAATCCGTTCTATTAATTTCTTGCATTATTTTTGTTAAACATTATTCTTCTAATAATTGTAAATATTTTCCTCAGTTAGGATTATTTATTTATGAACTTCATTGAATTGCTTATTTTTATTATATCATATTTTGTTCATTTGATCTAGTTTACTAACGTTTTTTATTTCTTGTTTTTGTTATCTACCAAACTCACTTATATTACTTTGAGTAATGCTCCTGGGCAAGCTAGAGAAATCAAGGGATTAGAAGCCTTCTAAGTTTGGTTTGCATTTTAATTTCTTTATTTTCCTTGTTTTATTGTTTTGTATATTTTGTGCAAAATAGTATTTAGACGTGCTTATTTTAAAAGAAATTCATATTTTTTTTACAATAATAAAAATTGAGATTTTTTAGGACCAATGTCCTGATTTTAGCCAATAAACTTTCATTTTCAAAAGAGAGTTAATTTTCATAAAAATGGATCCAGTTATCCCTATCATTTTTATCGCCCAAAATAACTCTCGGATTTTTTAACTTAACGAAGGAACCAATGTTCTTAAATTCTAATGAATGTCTCGATTTATGTATTATGTATCATGTATCATGTATCATGTATTTTACTTTATTCTTTTTTATGTTTTATTTATTGTGGGCCTTTGTAATTAATTTTTGGGACAATTTTATTCATTTATTTATTTATACTTTCTTTATTTTGGATGATTGTTTTGTCCCGTTTTTCAGTTGTAATTAATTTATTTATCGTTTTCTTTATTACTTTTTTTACTGCTTTCCAAATATGCTTGAAATTCGCTTTAAATTTTATTGCAAGATCGCGTGAGATGAGAGATGAAATTTTTATTGTTAAAAACTCATTTATAACTTAACTTAAGGCATTAATAAGAGTGAAGTTCCGAACACTTTCTCTGGTTTAAGACCCCCGAGGTTATATGACATTTTTCAATTTCTTATAAATTGGATGGCGACTCCAAAATACCTCAAAGGTACCTAAAAGTTTCATGTGATTGAATGAACTTCCCAATATTTTATTGGGCAAGGAATTCCAAAATGTCTTGTGTTACCCAAAATCAAAAGACGCCAACCATCCCAGGCCCTAAAAGTGGGCACTCAGGGATCCGACCTCCGGCTGGATTCGGGCTCGTGCGCGTCACACATTGGCTACGTGAAAACAAGAGAGCAACTAGGTGATATTTTCACGAAAACCTTAAATGGGACTTGGCTGAACTGTCTTTGTAATAAAATGAGTATAATTAACATTTATGCACCATCTTGAGGGAGAATTTTCCAAATATTGTATAGCTGTAGGCTGACCTTCCTTGTATGGTATAGCAGAATTATAAGCTCACATATATTTAGTTTCCTTAGTTAGCTTTCCCATACATTTTCTTTCTTGAATACAATATGAGAAAATCATTCTTTATTTTGTGTGTTTTATTACAAGCATAAATATTCACTTAAGGTTTCATAAGATGGTATATTAAATATTCCAAAGTGATATAAGTATCACTTAGTACAAGGAGTTGATGAATTTCCAAGAAACACAATTGTTAATTGTAACAAACTTGAGCCTAAAGACCCATGATGTTTAGATCTTCTAATTTAGAATTATGTTCACAACCTAAATAGCAAAAAAGAAAAATGCCATCTCTTCGTCTAATTTAATCATGGGACAAGCAAACAAAAAAACTAAAAGTTATTATGACTGCCTAGTGCTTTTGAGAATATAAATAACTTGATCCTAGTCATAAGCGAGCTGAAAACTCTAAGCAGAAATACTCATAAAGAAATCACCTCTTCTCCTTTGCTTCCAAGTGTCTAGATCAGCAGGTATAAGTCCTTTTCCCATTATTGGTTCAAGGATATCAGCAAGAACTCCCTATGAAAATATGACAAGTTTAGTTAAAAAGAAAAAATGCATAAAGCTAGGAACACTAACTACTATAAAGCTAAATACACTGCAAAATTATTAGGGTTATTTAAAAATTTTAAAAAGAAAAAAAAAAGGCCCAATGTTTCACCTAGTTTACAAATTAATACCTTATGGTTTTAAAATCTTAAAATCTTACAAATTGGACCAAAATTTATTTTCCATTGTAATTATGGGACTTTGTTAGTTTTTCCATTAAATATAATGAAAATACTTATGTGGCAAGTTGAGTGTGCCAAGTTGTCATGATAATTGAGTTGCAATTTTCAATTGCTTTTATAATCTAAATTATTAATATTATAAAAATCTAAATTATTAATATTATTAATATTATAATATTATTAATATTATAAAAATCTAAATTATTAATATTATTAATATTATAATATTATTAATATTATAATAATCTAAATTATTAATATTATAATCTAAATTATTAAATTTATTTAGTTACTCTAAAATTAATAAGTCAATAGAAAATTAAAAAGTTTTTCAAATTAACAAAGTTAAAAGAATTACTTATTTTTTAAAACAATTTTATTATTCCTTAATTTAAACCAATGTTGTGTGTGAATTTACGTGTTTTTATTATTTTTCAACCCTACATCTTCTTTACAAGGATCACATATATATACACACATTAGCATTTAATGCCTAAACTACTAACAGCAAACTAACCTATTTAATTTCAACTACTAACAGTCAACAGCAGCATCTACTCATTAAATGAGTATCTGTAACACTCCCCCTCAAGCTGGAGTATAGATATTAATCATGCGCAGCTTGTTATAAAGGTACTCAACCCGACTCCCATTTAAAGCTTTCGTAAACATGTCTCCTAATTGCTCGCCAGTCTTCACATAACTGGTGGAGATCACAATCTCTTGAATTTTCTCACGAATAAAGTGACAATCAACTTCAATATGTTTAGTCCTTTCATGGTACACCGAATTAGAGGCAATGTGTAGTGCAGCTTGGTTGTCACACCACAGTGTGGCTGGTGAGGAAACCTTTAATCCAATTTCTTCTAACAAATGACAAATCCACGTGACCTCACAAGTACATTGAGCTATAGCTCTATACTCTGATTCTGCAATAGATCTGAAAACAATATTCTGCTTCTTGCTTTTCCAAGACACAAGATTTTCACCAACAAAAACACAATAGCCAGTAGTAGATCTTCTATCAACTTTTGATCCAGCCCAATCGACATCAACAAAACACTCGATACGATTGTGTTCATGATTTCTATATAATAAACCCAATCCTGGAGCCCCTTTTAAATAGCACAAAATTTGTTCCAAAGCTGTCCAATGTTTCACTGTAGGCTCAAACATGAACTGGCTTATAATGCTAATAGAATAGGCAATGTCTGGTCGAATTACTGCGAGGTAATTAGTTTTCCAACCAATCTTCTATACTTCTCTGGATCATCAAAGAGATCACTATCTTTAGTTAGATGAACATTAGGAGTCATAGGAGCATTGCAAGGGTTAGCTCCTGTCTTTCCCGTTTCTGCAAGTAGATCAAGAACATACTTTCTCTGAGATAGAAAGATTCCATTCTTACATCCAGAAACTTCTATCCCTAAGAAATACTTTAGCTGACCCAGATCTTTTGTATGAAACTTAGCCTGCAAAAAGGTCTTGAGAGCATTAATTCCTGTATAATCATCTCCTGTGATGACAATATCGTCAACATAAACAACAAGTAGGATCACCCCAGTGGTGGATTGTTTTAAAAAGACAAAGTGATCACACTTGCTCTTTTATAACCCAAACTCTTGAACTACCTCACTAAACTTGCCAAACCAAGCTCGAGAACTCTGTTTCAAACCCTACAGAGATTTTTGCAGATGGCATACCTTTTCATACTCCCCCTGAGCAACAAATCCTGGTGGTTGCTCCATATACACCTCCAACAAAAGATCACCATGCAGAAAGGCATTTGTAATGTCAAGCTGATGTAAAGGCCAGTGTTTTCAAGCAGCTAAGGAAATGAACAAACGCACAGAGGTAAGTTTGGCCACTGGAGAAAAAGTATCTGAATAATCAACACCATAAGTTTGAGCAAACCCCTTTGCCACCAATCTAGCTTTGAGTCGAGCAATAGAACCATCAGCATTGCATTTTATTGTATAAACCCATTTACATCCAACTGCCTTCTTGCCTTCAGGTAGAGGAACTAGATCCCATGTGTGATTATTTTCCAAAGCTTGTAACTCCACAATCATAGCATTACGCCAACCCGGATGAGATAAAGCTTCCTTAACTGTCTTAGGTACAGAAACAGAGTCTAGAGAGACAATTAAAGAGGTAGTGGAAGGGGATAATTGATCATAGGAAATGAAATTAGCAATGGGATATTTAGGAAGGGTGCACTGACGTTTACCTTTGCGAAGACTAATAGGCATGTCAAGGTCGTTTGATGGAGGATCTGATGACGAAGAAATTGGTGCGGGGCACGTATCTTGATGCTCTAATCTTCTGGAATATACTTGTATAATAGGAGACTTGGCTGGAGGAGCCAAGGGTACAACAGCTTGATCAGTCGAAGAATCTCCAACTGCTGCTTGCTCAATATCAGGAGAACTAGCATCAATTGATCCAGAACTAGGTGCCTCAACTGAAACTGGAGAGAAGACATGGTAAACTAGCCAATCATACTCTTCATGAATTTGTGTCCCAGTCTGTGATGAAAAGAATGGACTTTGCTAAGAGAAGCTAACATCTGTTGATATTACATATCTTTGGAGATTGGGAGAGTAGCACCGATATCCCTTTTGAATTCGAGAATAACCCAAGAATACACATTTAAGGGATTTAGGGTCTAGTTTTGTAAGTCCAGGTCTCACATCACGAACAAAGCATGTAATTCCAAAGATCCGTGGTTCAACTGGAAACAAAGACTTGGTAGGAAAGAGGATGCTATAAGGAACATCACCATTTAGAACTGTAGATGCATACGATTGATCAAAAAACATGCAGTAGCAACAGCATCCGCCCAAAAGGGCTTAGGTACATTCATTTGAAATAACAAGGCTCGAGCAGTTTCAAGGAGATGTCTATTTTTCCTTTCAGCAACCCCATTCTGAGCAGGAGTATCGACACAGGAGGTCTGGTGAAGGATGCCCTGTTGGGTCATGTAACTTTGAATAGAAGCTGACATGTATTCCTTAGCATTATCACTGCGCAATATATGCACAGACACATTGAATTGCGTCTTAATTTCAGCATAGAAAGCAGAAAAATGAGCAAACACCTCAAAACGGTTTTTCATAAAATAAATCCAGGTCATTCGAGAAAAATCATCCACAAAGGTAACAAAATATCGAAAACCAGTTTTAGACACAACTAGACAAGGTCCCTAAATATCAGAATGAACTAACTGAAAAGCAAACTCAGCTCTCTTATTTATTCTAGGACTTAATGAGCTTCGCTGATGTTTTGCAAAGTGACATGATTCACATTCCACTGAAGTGACATCAGAAAACTAGGGGCATAACTTCTTCAACACCAGTAGAAAAGGATGGCCTAGTCTGCAATGAGCTTCAAAAGGAGAAACAATACTAGAACAAGCAACTGATCGAGGTACCCAAGAATCCAAAATATAGAGCCCATTAGATACATGCCCTTTACCAATAGTCTACTTCGTCATAAGATCCTGAAATAAACAATGATTAGGAAAAAATGAGATAAAGCAATTGAGATCTTTAGTAAGACGACTGACAGACAATAGATTAAATGCAAGACTAGGTAAACTGAGCACAGAAGATAAGGTAATGGATGGAGTTGGTTTAACAGTTTCCGACCATTCAATCTTGTAATGGGATCCATCAGCTATAGTAACAGGAGATGGTTGGGTGTGAGATTGAAAACTAGAAAAGATTTTAGGATTACCTGTCATGTGATCTGTGGCACCAGAGTCAATGACCCATTTGTTTGAGGATGAAATAAGGCACTTTTTACCTGACTCAGCAGAAGCAACAACTGGTGAAATTTGTTTCATAGATTCTTGGTACTGGGAGAATTGTGCATATCCTTCAGCTGAAATAGTGACATATTGTCCAGAGGAAGAAGCAACAGCAACTGTAGCAGCCTGAATTTTTTGAGCTTTATGTTGAAGCTTCTTGCAGTACTTCTTTGTGTGCCCAGTTTCTTTGCAGTAGTAGCAGATGACGTCACTTCCTCCTCGATTACTATTTTTTCTCCAAGTCTCATTTCCTCCTACTTTAGCAATAAGAACACTCGAAACTTGATTGGATGGTGTATTTTCAGTACGCAACACGCCAAACCGAGAACCCAAAAAAACCCCAAAATAGAGCCTAAGGCTCTGATACCATGTGAATTAACGTGTTTTTATTATTTTTCAACCCTACATCTTCTTTACAATGATCACATATATATACACACATATTAGCATTTAATGCCTAAACTACTAACAGCCAACTAACCTATTTAATTACAACTACTAACAGCATCTACTCATTAAATGAGTATCTGTAACATTGTGAAAATCGGACCTTTCCAGCCAGTCTGACTGGAAAAATTAACTAGACCTTGATCCGGCCCAGACATGCTATAAAACCCTTTTAGAAGAAAACTATAGTGAAACCCTTAAAACCAGCCGGTTTAATTAAAAACCAGTTCACCTGATCCGATTTTCACAAAAGCTTATGATTCCCTTTCTGACTTTTAGGTCTGTTCTCCTTGTGTCCTAACACCTTTCTTTTCTTCTTTTTGACTTTCCCAAGCAGACTTCAGTTTTCAATTTTTTTCATGGGCAACAAAAATTTTTAACACTTTTACATTTTGACATCTAACCATCTTTTAGAAGATACATAACTTATTTCTTTAATAATTTGTTCCTTTAAATCAATTATAAAATTTCAGTCTATAAGTATTAGAAATTATTACACTTTGGTTCATTTTGGATTTAATTTTATCATATTTAGTCAATTGAACTCTAATATTGTATTTTGTTAATTATACTATATTTATTTAAATTCAAATTGACTTTGAGTTTTAAATTTTTCTATAAATTTGTCAGTAATCACAAATATATTTATAATTAGCCTTTAACTCATATTTGGCTATGATAAATAAATAATTAAATATAATTTAAATTATAATTATATTTAAATATAATAAATATAATTTACATTTATATCAAAATAGAATTGAAAATTTCATGTGAATCTGTGTGTGTAAAATCTATATACATATATATTTTTTTCTTTTAAAATATGAATATTATTACCATGAATATTAGTATTTTGAACATTGTATTATGGAAATTATTTTTTTGAAACATGTTTAAATGGTATATATTGATTTTTTTTTTCAACTCCAGTTCAACCTCAGTTTAACCCCAATTAAATATTTAACCCTTAACCCTCTATTTTCTCTGGTTTTATATCCGGTCTAGGTCTGACAACTTTAATTTAAGTTGAAGAATTTTTGTAAAATTATCATTAATTTGATCACTAATTTATTCTCCCTATTATGCATAAAATATTTCATATTTTATCTATATCAAAGTCATTCAATATATTTTAAAAATATTCGGTATCTTTGTCTTTAATTTATTTTTCTAGATTGCATAAGAGTTGTTTTCAAAAATAAAAATTAGTGAATTTTATTCAAATATAATTAAAATTAGAAAAAAAAAAGTTAAATGGTAGTAAGTTTTTAAGTAACTCCAAAATAATTATTTTTATTTTAATTTGATTTGTTTTAGATAATTATTATTAATATCCATTAGTTATAACAATAAAACAATTTATTAATTTTAAATAACGCTAATTAATAGATAAAAAATGAAAAAATAAATTTTTTATTAAATAAAATTTCTGTTAGTTTTAATGTAAAAATTAACGAAATCCCTCAATTGAAATAACATCAAAATGTTAGTGCCAATCAATAAGAATTTAAAAGTTGGGTGTTAAATTGAAATATAAGTAAAATGTTGGGGTTTTTTTTGTAACTAACCCTACTTTAAATTTTGGATAATTGGACTTCATAAATTTGGATTCAAATATTCAGATTCATAAATTTGACATTTTACCCAAAAAAACATTCTAATTCTTTGTTATATTAATTTTAGAGTAACTAAAATGAAGTTAATTGTTCTTTCAATTGCTTATAAGATTAATTTATTAAGTGTACTTTAGGTCATAAAGGCAATGGAAAAATGAAAACGCAATAATAATGTCAACTTAGCATGCCATCTTGATGAAGAAGGCCATCCAGGGAAGGGAGGACAGGCCCAAGAGCCCATGGTTTGGAGGGTGTACACAAGGAGAAAGAGAAGGGACACGGGGGACAAGAGAAATGCTGCTGAGCTGGAGGAAGTTAGTTAGGCGTGGGCAGGGAAATAGGAGGATAGGTATAAATAACGGGAATCTGTTTGGAGGGGCATGCTTCTGGTGTGATTATTGTTTTTGGATTTGGATTTGGGAAGGGAATAGGGAAAGGGAGTCTGCTGCCTCTCTTCTGAGTGTTGGCCCTTAGTTGATTGTTTTACTTTTCTTCTGCTAGTTGATTGTATTTCTTTCACATTAAGATTGTTGGAGACTCTTCTCTTGTAATCGAGGATCTTTCAGTCAATATACTTGATTCCTACTCATTGCTGGTTGCTAGTGTATTTTGCCTTGTGGATAGAATATTGCTGTTATCTTGTTATCTGTGTGCTAACATTGGTCCGACCTGCCGGATGGAGACCCGTCATCAAACCTTGCAATCTCGATGTGATGAAACTGACCATAAGGTGGAGGAGCTTACAGCTTGCGTGACGGAGCTAGCGAGGTCTGTTTCTGAAATCAAAACTTGTTACCAAACTGATAAAAAAAAAAGAGGAAGAATTCAGGGGATTTGTCATGAACTGGATTAAACGATTAGAAAAACAGCCCCAAACAACGGAGGATTTTAATTCCCAAGTCAAGACAGGAGGGGATAGGACGGAAATGCCACCGGAGCAGCATTCTACTCCAAGAATGAATTACCAAGTCAATACAAATTATTTTGCTGATTCTCACCCAGCGTTGCAAAAAATTAAACTCCCAATGTTCAATGGGTTTGATCCTAGGGGATGGATTATTAGAGCAGAAACATATTTCCGTATAAATCAGATTGCTCCTGAGATGTGCATTCGATTGGCTGAAATTTCAATGGAAGGCGCCACCATAAACTGGTTTTTAATGCTCTTGGATATATATCCCAATTTGTCGTGAGAACAATTCAAGTCAGAGATGATGAAAAGGTACAGTAGCAATTTTTCTTCTAATCCTTTAGAGGATTTAGCAGATCTGCAGCAAACGGGTAGTGTGGAAGAATATATTGAACTTTTCGAGATGGTAGCCGCTACAGCGCCGGGGTTGCCCGAACAGCAATATATAGGGTATTTTGTAAGTGGATCGAAGGACGAGATCAAAGGGTGGTTGAAGGTGCATCAACCAGCAGAACGGGTGGAAGCCATGAGATTGGCTCGCTCAATTGAGACCACTCTGCAGATCGGCAAGGGAAGAACGACGAAACTTTGGCAAAACTCCATAAACGAAAAAGAAGGGGGCAGTAAAACCAACGTGACCCATGGTGGGTGGAGTGGGCATGGACGTTTTGGACCTCTCAACTCAGGACCCAACTCCTTGCCCAGCCCAACACATCATAAGCCTTTTCCAAGTGTCCCAACCCAACAACCACAATCGCCAATCTCTCCTCAGTCAGCAGAATCGCAACGATGGGGACATAGGAGAGCAGGAATTCGGCAACTGTCCAAAACCGAGTGGGAAGAACGGCGAAGGAAGGGGCTCTGTTTCCAATGCGGCCAAACGTATTCCCCACAACATAAATGCTCCAAGGCACAACTGAAGGTAATGTTACTGGGTGAAGGGGATGATGTCGATGAAGAGGAAGAGTTTTTTGATGTCGAGACTGAAACAGAAGAGGTGCGAGCAGATGGGGAATGCCGAGTGTTGGAATTACATGGCATAAAGTCTCAGACAGAGCTGTTCAACTTTGAAGGGGCAGGACTGCGGACCATCAAATTACTAGGTACCGTCAATGGCGTTCCCACTCTAATGTTAGTAGACAGTGGTGCCACCCACAATTTCGTATCCAGCCGGCTGGTGACCATGTTGGGAGTCCAGGTACGTAACATTGAACCTTTGGGAATCAGATTGGGGGATGGGCATTTGATTGGGATTGGGGAGAAGTGTTCTGGGTTAGAGCTCCAAATTAAAAATTATCAAGGTACAGTGGATGCTTTGGTAACGAATTTGGGAAGCTTGGATATGATTTTAGGGGTTGAATGGTTGAGCACTTTGGGGGATGTCACAACAAATTGGGCTCTGGGACGGCTGAAATTCAAGGAACAGGGGAGATGGGTGGAGTTGAAGGGGGTGTCATCTGGGCAAGGACAGAACCAGTCCCTAACCAATTGGATAGACTGCCACCTTACACAGTTGGAAGGAGATGGGATTGGCACAGCAAACTGGCCGTGGGAAATGGGGAATCACTTAGAAGGTGCCCAGCAGAATCAATTAGTTAAGGTGCTCAGTAATTACCAGTCCATTTTCCAAGAGGCAGAGGGATTACCTCCAAAGCGAACAGTTGAACATTCGATTTTTCTACACCTAGGACAAGGGCCAGTGTGCGTCCGCCCTTATCGATATCCCTATCACCACAAGTCTGAAATTCAGCGGCAAGTGCAAGAAATGTTGAGCAAGGGAATCATCAGACACAGCCAAAGTCCTTTTTCCAGCCCGGTCATCTTAGTTAAGAAGAAAGATAATTCCTGGCGTGTGTGTGTGGATTACCGGGCATTGAACAGAGTGACCGTTCCGGATAAATACCCCATACCTGTGATTGAGGAGTTGTTCGACGAGTTGTGTGGAGCTAGGTTCTTTACTAAGCTGGACCTTAAGTCGGGATATCACCAGATCAGGGTTCGTGAAATGGACATTGAGAAGACCGCTTTCCGCACCCATGATGGACATTACGAATTCTTGGTAATGCCATTTGGGTTAACGAACGCGCCGGCAACTTTCCAGTCAGCTATGAATGAGATTTTTCGGCCTCTACTTCAAGATTGTGTATTAATTTTTTTTGACGACATACTGATCTACAGCAAAACTTGGGGGGATCATTTACACCATGTCGAATCTGTGCTCCGCATTTTAGCTCGTAATCAATATGTGGTCAATTCGAAGAAGTGCAATTTTGGGCAATCATCAGTGGACTACTTGGGCCATATAATTGATGGATCAGGAGTTAAGGTGGATCCCAGTAAGACCAAATCGGTCCAAGAGTGGCCAGTACCAACCACGGTAAAAGGGGTGAGGGGTTTCTTGGGTCTCACGGGTTACTACAGGAAGTTCATTGAAGGATACGGGAAAATAGCTAAGCCACTCACAGAATTGACCAAGAAGAATAATTTTCGATGGAATAGCACTGCTCAGGAGGCGTTTGATCTGTTAAAACAAAAGTTAATTTCAGCTCCTCTGTTGGTTCTGCCTGATTTCTCAAGACCTTTTGAGATTGAATGCAATGCATCGAGATGTGGGATAGGGGCAGTGCTTATGCAAGATCAAAGACCAATTGCTTATTTTAGCAAGGCACTGTCTCCTCAGAATTTGCTCAAGTCTGCATATGAAAAGGAGGTGATGGCCATAGTTTTAGCAGTTTTGGCATTGGCGGCCTTATCTCTTGGGTCGACCATTCATAGTCCACACCGACCAGCAAAGTATCCGACAATTGTTGCACCAACGGATTACGACAATGGACCAGCAAAATTGGTTAGCCAAGCTGATGGGATATAAATTTGACATCCGTTACAAGCCGGGGAAGGAAAACAGTGCGGCGGATGCTTTATCAAGAAGATCCAACGTTGGCGGTGAGTTACACACCACTGTGGTTAGTCCAAACTGGATTGGGGGGCAGGAGCTATTACAGGGGGTGGACCATGACACGCAAATCCAACAGATTTTGCAGGATTTGTGTCTCAATCCCTCTTCTCATCCGGGGTTTGCTGAACACCAAGGGAGGTTGTACTATAAGTCTAGATTGGTGATACCAGCTACGTCCCCGTGGATTCCTAAGTTGCTGGAGGAATTTCACAGGAGCCCATCAGGGGGTCATTCTGGCTATTATCAGACTTATAAAAGGTTAGCTTCTATCATTTATTAGTTTGGGATGACCAAGGCAGTGCTGAGATATGTGCGGGCTTGTGACACTTGTCAGCGGTACAAGGCTTCAACCTTGGCTCCGGGGGGATTGCTACAACCTTTGCCAATTTCAGAGCAAATTTGGGAAGAAATCTCGATGGATTTTATTACGGGGCTGCCGCGATCCAAAGGATTTGAAACAGTCCGGGTAGTGGTGGACAGGCTTTCCAAGTATGGTCATTTTATTCCATTGAAGCATCCTTACACGGCTCGTTCTTTGGCTGAAGTTTTTGTTCGGGAGATAGTACGTCTCCACGGATTGCCCAAGTCTATATTGAGTGATCGGGATCCATTATTTGTCAGCAGGTTTTGGAAAGAGATTTTCAGGTTGCAAGGGACTCAGTTGAACCTCAGTTCTGCCTACCATCCGCAGTCTGATGGCCAGACAGAGGTGGTCAATAGGTGCCTCGAAACCTACTTGCGATGTTTTGCTACAGACCAACCCAAAACCCGGTCCTGCTGGTTGTCTTGGGCAGAGTTTTGGTATTACTCCACTTATCACGTCTCCATTGGCACCACCCCGTTTCAAATCGTTTATGGTCGTAAAGCCCCTACAATGTTTCAATATGTTCCAGGAGAGATTCAGGTGGCTGCAGTAGGCAGGGAGCTCATGGATCGTGATGAAGCGTTGCGTCAATTGAAGCTCCATCTATCTCGGGCGCAATCCAAGATGAAATCCCAAGCAGATCAACATCAACGGCAGGTGGAATTTAGTGTTGGTGACCGTGTTTTTGTTAAATTGCGCCCCCATCGCCAGCAATCTGTCACATCTCGGATTAATCCTAAGCTAGCTCCCCGTTTCTATGGGCCATTTCCGGTGATCCAACAGATTGGGCCCGTTGTCTATAAGCTGGAATTACCAGTTGGAGCTAAGATCCATCCTATGTTTCATGTCTCATTGTTGAAGAAAGCTATTGGAGCTGCCCAAGCACCCTTTCCTCTACCTGATGGGTTAGAGCCGGATGAGGTCAGTACTGTCACTCCTCGTTGTATTTTAGCCCACTGAACCATCACTAAGTATGGAGAGTCCATTCCCCAGTGGTTAGTTCAGTGGCAGGAGGGTGGTATTGATAATGCCACTTGGGAGGATGTCTTCCTAATTAAGAATCAGTTTCCTCATCTGAGTCTTGAGGACGACTCTTTTCTCACCCGCCGGCAATGATGAAGAAGGCCATCCAGGGAAGGGAGGACAGGCCTAAGAGCCCACGGTTTGGAGGGTGTACACAAGGAGAAAGAGAAGGGACACGGGGGACAAGAGAAATGCTGCTGAGCTGGAGGAAGTTAGTTAGGCGTGGGCAGGGAAATAGGAGGATAGGTATAAATAACGGGAATCTGTTTGGAGGGGCATGCTTCTGGTGTGATTATTGTTTTTGGATTTGGATTTGGGAAGGGAATAGGGAAAGGGAGTCTGCTGCCTCTCTTCTGAGTGTTGGCCCTTAGTTCATTGTTTTACTTTTCTTCTGCTAGTTGATTGTATTTCTTTCACAGTAAGATTGTTGGAGACTCTTCTCTTGTAATCGAGGATCTTTCAGTCAATATACTTGATTCCTACTCATTGCTGGTTGCTAGTGTATTTTGCCTTGTGGATAGAATATTGCTGTTATCTTGTTATCTGTGTGCTAACACATCTTGTCGAACTAGGGTCTACTAAACTTGCCACATAAGAATTTTTGTAGATTTAATCGAAAAACTAAGACTTCATTATACACACACATATAAACACATAAATATTGTTTATAAAATTAGTTCTTCATATGAACTATTAATCCATAATAAAATAACAAAGATTGAAGAAATATTGCCATACAAAAACTAATCATATTATAAGTTGGATAGTCAATTAGGGGTAAACTGATACAAGAACTTTCACAGAGCATGCTCGTGGCTGCATTTATAAGTTAGGTTTCTAATTGCCACCATAGCACAAGAAATATGTATTGCTTGTAAAAATAGCATTCAAGTAAACGTGCCGTGTAAACAAGAACAAGCTATTAGACAGTGTAACGCTCCCCAGTTAGGCAGTGGATAGTCAATTAGGGGGTGTTATATTTAGTGGTATCATAAAATAAACTTTAGGGTCCAATTTGTAAGATTTTAGACCTTAGGTATTAATCTGTAAAGTAGGTGTTGGGCCTTTTTTTTTTTTTTTTGTAATTAACCCAAAATTATTAAACATTCAAGCTAGCACAACCAGCCTCGTGAATTCCCTAAACTAAGACTTTAAGAATGAGCAACCTTTCCTTTTCTTCTCTTGTGCAAATTTTAGAATCTATATCATGAGACCACCAAAAAAAAAAAAAAAAAGATGGGAAGGTGACTAGTTCCGTTAAGTTTACTAAACAGAACTGCAGTTAGGGATTTTTGCGAAACAATCTAGTTTTAACTGCATTACTCTACCTTAATGTCATTATTGAAAAATAGAAGTAGAAATGTAACTCCCCTCTGTAGGCCGAAAAAATGGCAGCTAAACCCTATATAGGTTTCACTCAACCTTGATTAGATCTCTTCTTAGATGGCAGCAATCCAAAGCAATGGCTCACACACCATGTGGAGATAGAGAGAGAGAATGAAGATGAAGGAAATACAAACTTATTTTCTTGCATATTACACCCCAGATTACACATGCAAGACTTCTATAATAGGGACGTAACTAAGAAAGGAATAAAAGTTATAAAGTAGGCTACAACATAGAAACCAAGAATACAGCCTTATAACATAATATACATCTATTAAATCCCCAAAATTATGCTGCTAATAAGCCCCCATAGTCATGCTATCACAAGGCAGCCAGTACTTTTCCCTTACCAAAGCCACTTAATAAAAATCTTTCTAATCTTAGGTACAAATTTCCACATTGTCTGGCCTTAGCAACAATGTTCTTTGCATTGATTGTAGCTTGTTTATATTGGGCATAATCTAATTCATTGTGAAATTTGAGTAAATTCCTATGGCACTCTTTCAACTTCAATTGCCCCTTGCATCCATTCTATTTTCAAGTTTTCATTTTAAGCCTTGTATAGATCATGGTTTTCAATGGGATGGTAAAGGATGGTATAGTTTAATTGGTTGTTCGGGAAAATGAGCTCTCTATTGGTATGGGTTTCTATGGGTTTATTTTGTCCAAATCTTAAAACTACCAAATTGGTTTTTTAATTTTTTTTTCTCTTACCACCTTTGTTTAATTTTGATAACTCCATTTATATTCTAATATAACCCTAATCTTTTATCTTTTTTATTAAAATTATTTTTCTTTCTTATTTTTTTAGTATTTACCATTCTATCAAAAATTTATTAAATCATGTCATATCACACCATCTTTCAAAACACACTAGCAAATATTACCATTCCATCCCACCCCATGAACTATTTCATCCATAGTGTTAAGTACAAAGGATCTCCACTGCCGGCTCTCTGTCTTTAGCAACATTTCATTGTACATTTATTTAGTCACGTTAAAATTCACCACTTCTTGCCCATCATTAAACATCTAAAACCATCAACCTCTGAGGGAAAATAATGCCTCTCTTAATACGACTTTGCAATTATAGCTCTAGTATTGGTTACCGCTTCTTATAAAGAAATACTCATTAATATTATTCCAATTTTAAAACATTGAAAGCAATATTGCACTAATTTAAATATTATGAGTAAAATTACACTTTTTATCAAATATTAAGGGCAAATTTGCACCTTTGGGCTAAAGAAAATATATGACTTAGGACTCAAAGGTACCTAAAAAATAGAAAAGAACAGAATTACCTTATTATAACAGAGATATCATTATGCAAATTTTAAACAACTATTTCCACAACTAAACAGCCAAATAACAGGTCGATGATAAGTTTTAAGTTGAGATAGAGGATTTGTTCAGTTCCTATGCTTTAAAACGCCCAGTATGTGCCATATGCAATGAGGAACCAAAATGACTTCCACAAAATCTCAAGGAATCAGTTAGAGAAAAATAGTATACATTAAAAAGAGAACCTCTTGTTATAAAAGTGGGTTCAATTCAACTAGTTATTATCAAAAGATCCAAAACTTATATCTGGTTACTTTATGATTATTGAAATTCAATGTCACTTCAAAATAAATAGAGTGGCATTATTCATTAGAGAAAAGGTCAGTAGCTGGTTTCCAAGTTCTGATATTTGGATGGAATTTTTTAAAAACTTAGGCATGTATTGCCACACATTATTCAAACAGTTCATTCTCTTATCAGGTAGAACAAGTTTCCAATGACTTTCAACAGACGTTTTGCCTTAGTTTTTTTTTTCCCAATTCTTCAAATGCTTGATATATAATGATCAATTGGAGCTCAGAATAGGTAACAAGCATTCCAGGAATGAAACTGCAGTATATCCAAGAAGACGATGGACAGATAGAGAAAGAAACAGTGATTGAGACTATGATGCTTGTGTGAAGGTTAAAATTTCCAGTTGTGATGGAATAGGTTGGAGCAAAGCTAGAGGGGATGCAACAAATATCTATTTCATTGAACCCAAAAAAAAAAAAAGGAAAAGAAAAAAAAAGGGAGAGAGAGAGAGAGAACAAGGATGCTTAGGTCCAAATAATAGTACAAGCTGCAACTATGCTCTTTCTACAAAGATCAGTGATAAATTTGTGTTAATGGCTGATCTTTTAGGCACTAGCCTGATAGCCTCTTGATCAAAAATCACATCAATTTACAGGCATCTTTAAATGCTCGATCATCCTAGGAATATGAATAATGCACTGCAAATGAATCTAGAAACAACATATTATGGAAAGTTGTTGTAAATGTATTAGCACAAGATAATACCTTGTCATAAGAAAATGCATTTTCTCGAAGAATATGTCTTGCAACAATGGGGTCCGATACAACAACAAATGCTTTTGGTCCAAAAGCTAGTTTGTATACAGATCCGTGCTGCCACAATAAAGTGAGTGAAATATTAGATGTGAATCAGCCACTATTTTCAAAAAAGATAAATAACATGGAAGCCCAGAAAATCTTGGACAAGAGCTGGGAACAGGAACAATAAAAATTTCCAACATTAATCGCATCATTATCAGTTCATATAGGTGAAAGATCAATGAAATTTGGGTGACGTGACCTGATCACCACAACCAATTCATTATAAGGGCACATGTATTACTTTTAAGAACAAAAGTTATTGCAAAGAATATGTATATTACAACCAAAAGCGGGCTAGAAACTGCAAAGCATCATCCATAAACACAGATTCAAACTGGAAATAACTAAGTACCTCTAAAAACCAATCATAGAGTGAGAAAAAGAGGGGACGATCAAACAGATCGGACACTGCACCTTCTGCTAAAGGCATACTGCCTAGTCTTCCCCCACTTAAGAAATTGGTAAGCAGGTTGCTTGCATTGTCCAGGATAGTCATTGTTTTCGGCTCATCAGTAGCTTTTGACTGGCATCTATAGCACAATGACACACAAATTCATCATATACGCATTGAAGTCAACAAATTCTAGCCCAGCTAACTAAAAGTAGACTGGCATAAATTAGCTAACACTATTATGGCTAATATTAAATAACAACGTTGGGGAATTTAGACCATAAGGTCCTTGTTAGTTTTTATATAAGTTCTTGGTTCCTCATCAAAATAGTAGTACGCTCTAAATTAAGAGATGATATTTAGGCCTATAGCTCTGTGTAAGCGATAAGACGGTGCAAAAAGAAAAACTTTTGCGAGAAGGATTCCGAATTGTGAATTTGCAGATATTTTCTCAAATTATGGACAGGACTGCATATTCGCATAAATCTTTCAAAAATATACGAAGAAGCCGGATTAAATTATGCTCAAATTTCTACGGAGTATGAACAATTTAATAACATTTGTGAAAATTTCTCGAGAACCAAACACCCTTCGAGAAAATAAAATGGTGAAATTAGAATGTAGAGAGTACCTTATAAGAGGAGACCTTTTCGCCTTGGGATTATGAGATGGAAATTTTGAGATATCTAAAAACCCAAAATCATTTCTATGAAAAGAACAGCAATTAAAAGAAACAGAAGAGGGGTGCAAGAGAGAAGTGGAGATAGATGCTAAGGACATGTTGAGTGGCTTAAGTCAGTGTAATGACCATTGAGCAGGGACTCGCATGTTCAGATAACTAATTTATAGACTGAAATTGAATCTGTGTACATGCCTAATGCATGCCACATCCGTCCGCACTTGATTCGCGCTCTTTTCCCTTTCACGCACTTCGTTCCGGGGCTTTAAAATAAACCCGCAAGTGAGATTTCCACTACACTTTCTTGTTGATTTTTCTTTCCTTTTATTTATTTTTTTTTTTTTCCTCTTTTTCACATAGAGCTGATTTTTTTCTTTTTTTTTTAATTTGTACTTATGCTTGACCTGTTTTGTGGAGCAGTCATCCCATGTACGTGCGTGTGGTGCATACATTCGTACAATCAATAGTGCACGATCGAACAGTTTAAATGTATACACACTACATGTACGTGTACATCCTATCACATCCCTATTTTGACATGCACTTATACAATTTTTATTTCCTTTACTTAGATAAATATTTGCGTCCATACGCCTTGTTTTTTACATAAATGAAGCATAAAGAGACCTATAAATTTTTAAAAGTCACTATCTGATTATTTACACTTGAATGAATTTACTAAAAATTATAATGATCAAAATTACTGCAAACTCAAAAAGCACAAGTTTTCTAAAATATGCACAAATTGAAAACAAGCCAACACAAAACGCACTACTTTCTTAACGTGACAAAAACTTTTCGTTGTGATAAAAATCATAAGACCTCTATTAGTGCAAGCAAATGAAATCCACTATCAAAAATAATGTCTTACAATGATTTCATAGAGTCACAACTTGCCACTACAATAGCTCAATCATAGACAGCTCAATCATATACAACCATAAAACAAAGAGAAAACCAAGAATAAGGTGGTAAATCACCAAATTACAACTTATGTCCAAAGCAAATCAGACAGAGTTTTGGTAATCCAAATGCAATTTTCACCATTCAAATTAAAGAAAAATGAGTCCCAAACATACTTACTAGAAATCAACTCGATCTGATGGCAAATGATTGCCCGATCGTCGATAAAAACGAAATTACCACAGAGAATACCTAAACAATAATCTGATTTTTGCAATAAAATCTCAAGATTCACACCTCCAAAAACAATCTACCGTTCAAAGTGAAGAACTATGTATTTTCTAATTGTCCACCAAAAATTCATCTTGATCAGAGTTTGGATTAATGTCCAATCACTAAAAAAGGTAGAACGGGTCAAGTATGAAAATTTTCCCTTTTCCTCTTAAAGTGATGATTGAAAGAAGAAACCAAAATTTGGTACGCAAGCACTCAAGCGGATACTGGAAATTGATATTAGAGTAAGACATAATTAGCCCTAACGAGTTTAAATAAGTGAACTTCACTAAACATGGGTTTTACCACATAGAAGGGAGCCAAAACCCAACAGTATTTTTATCCAGAGATCGATTCAATGTTATGTTTTTTATTTAGAATCTAAAATAATACTTTTTAATTTTTGTACCTTTATTATTTTGGTCAAAATTTATAAATCTGCTTCCATCCAAACCATATCAAGCACTTCATTTTCCACACACAAAGTGGATTATTTATTACGGTTCATTGCACCCTTTGATAAGAGGTTCCTAAATCCACTAAATTTAGGTTAGTGGACCCATCAAGAGAGGTCATTCACTAACATATAACAAGCATATTGCACCCTTTGATAAGAGGTTCCTAAATCCACTAGATTTGGGCCAGTGGACCCATCAAGAGAAGTCATTCACTGCCATATAACAAGCATATTACAACATATTATTAGCAACATATTTAGAATTGTTGCCTTTATAAAGCTCCAACTTATGCTCTAGTAGTTCTATGATATGTCTAAGGCATAATAGTTGCCGAAAATGCATAATCGGGTGGTTAAAATGGTTAAACGTAGTAGTGGATATAACATGTGTTAATTTGAAAGTTAAGGGTAAATTAGTAATTTGACAACTAGTGACCTAAATGTATAAATTAAGAAGTATTTTATATTAATGTATAACTTAGAAATAATTATAAGTCAAATGCATGATTAAATAAAAGGAGAAGGATTAAAAAGAAAAGGAAAAGATGAGCCAATAAGGTGTGGACACATAATCATTTTCTAGAAGTGTGAAGAAAAGTATGCATGGCTTATTTAAGCCATGAACGTCAGCTGAATTTGGGGTAAAAAAACCCGGCCAAATTCTCTCCAAAATATAGCCACTTTTTTCACTCAAATCTTCCTCAAAAATATGTCTTAAGGATTGTTCAAGTAGGAGATTAATTCCTAGTATAATTGAGTCAAGTTGGTAAGAAATAGCTTATGTTTCTTCTTTATTATCTTTTTCTCCTATATAGTATAGTTGGAAACTACAGCTTGATGTGGGTGTTAATATGCGATTACGATCTTGAATTAGAGAGAGAAGCAAGAGGAAACAAAGGGAAAGAGATAGAAGAAAGGAAGGAGCAAATTTGAAGGGAAAAGAGCAACAATTAAGGTTTGGAAACTCTTTTATTTTCATATATACTTATGTAGTGATTTGAAATGATTTTGAAATTATATTGTTCACTACAAAAAAAAGGGTAATTAGCAACTGCACATTCAGTCACTAATATGTAAATTTTGGTCGCTAATTATATATAACGACATGACGACGAATTGTCGCAAATACAGCCGACACAAGAGATTTAGTGACTAACTTGAAAAACAATAGCTATTTTTAGCGACTGATTTTAGTCGCAAATATTATATTTTTCTGTCGCTAATAAACAAATAAAATTAGTTGCCAAATGTGTTATTTTTAAATTAGCGACTGAAATTTTAGTCGCTAAATTTTGTTTATATCAGTCGCTAAAAATTAACGACTAATTAGGCGTCTGTCACTAATCAGTCGTATTATATATTTTATGTTTAGCGACGGATTCATTTGTCGCAAATCCGTCGCTAAATTTCTGATTTTTAATTTTTTTTTTTATTTTCATATCATTAAACAATAAAATAAATTAATATGTACACTACGGAAAAATAAACATTCATATGAATATAAATGTAAATTATAATCAAATTTATAAACATATAATCTAAAACATATATAATTAATATTAATACATAGTGTATATCTAATTAAAAGTACTCGAAAAGTAAATAAATTTATCGTACCACATAATATCTTCCTAGATAATAAATTGTACTAATAATAATATCATACAAAAAAAGATATGTAAAGTCATTTTCAAGTAGAGCTGTCACTACCAAAATGAGAATCGTCATGCGGGTCAAGATCATGTGCACCTGAAGGGCCAACATCATCATGTGGTGCGGATGATGCATTAGTGGTATTGGGCTGAGTGGCTGGTGGCTGAGGGGCCAAGTGAGGAAGCAACGAACGAATAGTCCGTGCGACAATCTCCTCGACATTTTCCTTTGTCAAGCAGGTACCACCAGAATGAGAGGCAATGCTTATACCAGCAGCACATGATGGTCCGGATGGATAAACACCAGGAGGCACATATGAGCCAAGTCCATATATTGTTTTCCTTTTACTGCATCGTGCGGCCTCGATAAACAACTCCGACACATCAACGGATGACTCATCTTGCGATCTCTCAGATCAGAGTTGCTCATACCTCTCCTATAAAATGACAACAATTTTTAATAAACGTAAATATAAGAACAACACATATTTTACAACAATTTAGCATTTGAATAATTGAAAACATTATCAACTAATAAAGTAGATGTTACTTATATGCACCTCCCTGCTACGATCCGTCACATAGGTCTTCCTATCATGATTTATGGTATGTGTGTGCAGATAGGCCTCGGGAATTGTAGGTGGCCGGCCAAACTCCTTCTCCTATATCATGTGCAGTATAAAGTAGTTATTGAAAAAAATGAAGACGAGTTAAAAAGATAAATTTTTCTCGTATTATTAAAACATGCACTTGCATTATTTTCCTTTGTTATCCTATTTTATTGTAATATATAAAGTGAACATTTTTTTAAAAATCAATGAAAATTTTGGCATAACCTCCCCATATTATTGCCATCCTCCTATAAAGAAAAATCCATTTTACACTTCTAAAAATCACAAATCTATTTCAATCTCCTCAACAAATTCCAAGACAATTTTCCCATCCTCCTCTACATATATATATATCAATCAATATAATGTCAAGCAATTCGCATGTCTATCAAATTCAATAGTTGATTGGTTCTATATAATCCAAATTCAAAAGGCAAACTGTTTCAAAAGTAATATATAAAGTGAAAAATTTTCAAAAAATCAATGAAAATTTTGGCATCATCTCCCCATATTATTGCCATCCTCCCGCAAAGAAAAATACATTTTACACTTCTAAAAATCATAAATCTACTCCAATCTCATCAACAAACTCCAACACAATTTTCACATCCTCCTCTACATATATCAATTAATATATTGTCAAGCAATTCGCATGTCTATCAAATTTAATAGTTGATTGGTGCTATATAATCCAAATTCAAAAGGCAAATCGTTTTAAAAGAACTGAAATGAACATATCAATTGGCAAACATTATGAAAATTGAAAATCATTAATATAAAAGTATAATTTAATTCTCTTATAATTAAAGTACTTACCAGTCGTGAGATATGCTCACCAATAGAAATAGTACCACCGGTGTATGATCCAGGAGCCTTATCTTCAGAACCTCCATAACGATTGATCTTTTTCTAAGTAGAAAGTTGAATGCTTGAGGAAGATTAAAAAGCTGATTCCACCTAATCCATGCAGCCTTTGGAAAATCTTTAGGCTTTTGCTTGGCGATCTTTATGTGATACACATAATCTTTATACCTTTGTGCAACCTTTGTTTCCCAACCTGCCCTAACAGGACCATTTACTTCAGCATCCCAGTGGCACCTTTTCTGCATTTATATTTCAAGTGGTTCATTAGTATTTATAATCATACATTAATTTAATATAATTTGAATACTAAAATTTGTAATGAGAAATTACCATTAATTTTCAAATAAGTATATAGATATACCTGGAATTCTCCCTAATAAAACTCCTTGATTTCTCTAGCAACCTCCTTCAAACTAACTCCATTAATGTCTGTCCGCTGATGGAAGCTGCTGGTTATAATCCTAGAGCATTAGGAGGAAGGTTCCAGCCTGCAAAGTATATAATATAAAAGCAATGTGGTTAAACATGTTTTTTATAATTTATTCACAATTTGTATGGGTGAATACTCACATGCCCTTTTGATTCACTGTAATGTACAATCGACTAATATTTTCACTGGACACTTCACATGTAGTCGATGTACTGCTATTGGTTGTGTGCGGACTAGGAGTTGATGTAGATGGCGTAAATGTCACAGGAGGCAATGGTTCATTCCCGGATGTAGGATCTCCAGGGATATCAGGCATATCTCCAAAACGTGGAGTTGTTGAATGCCCTCCAGATCGTCCTCCCCAACGTCCTCGACCTGTAAGTCCTCGTCCTTTACCACTACCCATACCTATACAATGGCAAACTATACATGTATGTATATAACATATATAACTTATAATTTCATAAGTTCATCAATCTATTTTTCCAAATAAAAAATATAATAAAAAAGTTTAACAAGTTAACACATTGTCCTCTAAAAATTACAATTAATCAATTAGTCACTATCTGATGAATTTTGAAATTCCTCTTTGTCTTCCTCATTGCTATCATAATCTGTAAATTCCTTTTCTTCTTCATCCACTTCAAGTTCTTGATCAAATTCATCAGTGTTATCAATTTCAATTACCACTCTTGTAGGGTCACGCAAGTCTATATCATCTTCATTACAAGCATCCATTGTTATCTCTTGCACAGTAACTTCATCTACTTGGAATGCATTAGAATATGTAGTAGCAGTGTCATCTCTTACATCTGATGTCACAATGTAGTCCCTCGGTTTAACCGAAAACACAGCTAACCAATTAGCTCTATCTAATCTCAAAGCAGGATATCTTGCATAATACACTTGAGTTGCTTGCATTTCTAGGATAAATGGTTCATATTTGTTGAATCGACGATGTTGGTTTACATCAACAATTCTATATTGGCGGTGAATCTTAAGACCAATGTTTATAGTGGGATTAAACACTTGATAATACAGTTCGCTTTATTGGTAACGATGGGTACTCTATCTCTATGAACTCTTCAATCCATCCATAGTAATCACCAACATTATCAACTGAGTTGGACCCTTTTACACAAATTCTACTGTTTATTGAATGTCTCCCAGAACCATGACTTTTAGTGTGAAATTTGTATTCATTGATAAAGTAGATCGAGTAGCACTTCACTTCACTATCCGTAATGGTTTTTGTGACAAACTACAGAGGTATTCATTTTCAATTCTATTGTAACGGACCTACTCTTCAAAAAAACATAGTGAAGTTATCATCAATTCCATCTTAAATGATATTTATGCGTTATAAATGCAAATTTTTTTTTGTCCTTACATATAATTTGAACCAGTCTGCAAAGTGGTTGTTAATATTTGCTTCAATTTGACTTGGTGTAAGATCAGGATACTTCTCATGTAAGTTCTCGCAATATATACTTCATTACCAAAAAATTAAAAACAAGTTAATCATTTTCAAAAATCCTTGTATATCTCGTAACAAAATCAAATATATAATTATTCTATACCTCAATAATGGAGAAACCTCCTCGCAATTTAGTAGAATATAAGTATGAGCTGCCTTATACTCCTCTGATGTTAATGCTTTGCCAAGAAGTTCTGAGCTTGTTCGGCCTGGGTAAGTGAAAATTTTTAAATTTCCACTAATGTTTTCCCCATAATCTCCATCATCATTATGAGGAGGATGTCGGTGTCTGGTACTGACATGAGGTTTAAAGTAATGCGAGAAAAAAATTAGATGATTCTTTATCCAATGTGTAACAAGTTTTTGGATATTTGCCACTGATTGAATCCATTGCCAACTCTGGACGGCAACAATATCTCTTTAAGTCGGAACTTGCTTTCGCATTGTCTTTGGTTTTGCCTTCAACATTTAAAACTGTGTTAATCACATTGTCAAACACATTTTTCTCAATGTGCATGACATCAAGATTGTGTCGAATCATGTTTGTTTTCCAATAAGGCAAATCCCAAAGTATGCTTCGTTTCCTCCAACCACAAGAGTGACATATGATCCCATTAATCTCGTCTGCATCAAGCTCAGTTACTTTGACTAGACCCCACTGATCAATTTCTTGCAGAATTTCTTCCCCATCTCTAATTGGTGGCGGTGGCATAGTTTCAACATGCCCGATTCTAAAGTTTCTTCCGTTTCTCCTAAATTGGGACCAGGAGGAAGAAATTTTCTATGATTGTCAAACCATGTTTATTTTCCACCACTGTCTAGTCTAAATGATTGTGTATGTTCCATGCAATAAGTGCATACATATTTCCCAGATGTACTCCAACCTGACATCATTGAATATGCTGGAAAGTCATTGATTGTCCACAGAAGTGCAGCTCGCATTATAAAGTTTTGCTTGGTTAACACATCATATGTTAACACCCCACTATTCTATAATTCGTTCAACTCATGAATTAAGGGTTGTAGATAGACATCAATATTTTGCTTCGGATTCTTAGGCCCAGGTACAATAATAGTTAGAAACATATAAGGCTCCTTCATACACATCCAAGGTGGTAGGTTGTAAGGCGTGACAATTATAGGCCATGACGAGTATTTCCTTCCATATTGTCTGAATGGCTGAAAACTGTCCGTGCATAACCCCAACCTGACATTTAGTCTCAGCAGCAAATTAAGGACGAGTTTCATTGAAATGATTCCAAGCTACAGAGTCCGAAAGATGCTGCATAACCCCATCATTTTGGACATGATTATGATGCCATCTCATATGTATTGCTATTGCTTTTGACTGATACAATCATTACAGCCTAGTTATTAGTGAAAAGTAATATATCCTTTTATATGCTTTCAATCTTTGCATACGAGACCCGACACTCATTTTGAATCTTGGGAGATTATAAAACTTGCAATGTGTTAAGTTTTCATCCTTATGCCAATACAACATGCATCCCTCGTTGCAACAATCTATTTTTTGGACTGGCAATCCTAAGCTTCTAACAAGACTTTTTGTTTGGTAAAAACTATCTGACAATATATTACCTTTAGGTAAAGCTTCTTTAAATAGTTGGATGTTTGCATCATAAAACCTCTCTGGAAGATTAAATTCGGATTTGGCATACAATATTCTTGCAACTACAGAAAGCTGGGAATTGTTATCACATCTGGGATACAACTTTGTATTACCAGATTCAAGAAGATTATAAAATTCTTGACATTGTGGGTTTGGGGCCTCATCCATAGAATTTGCATAATAATTTGAGGGTCCAGGTTCGTTAGGATTTTACAGAGATCCTTGTTCATGATTATAAGTAGTTTGGCCTTTTGGAATAAATTGTTGCCAATTCGTGTCAGGATTAAAATTAGGCCCAACTGCATTAAGTACCATTTGCTGATATGGATTTCTTACCTCTCTAACATCCACTGATTCATTCATTATTGGATTCCAATTTAACTCGTTAGGGGTAATGTGTGTCTCCCCATGGCAATTCCAAACAAAATAATCTCGAACAAATCCCCTACAGAAGAGGTGATTCATAACAGTTTCCGCATCATGAAACTTTCGGTTCACATAATATTTGCACGAACACCTAATATGATCACCACTCATTTCTTCAGGATGAGAAGTGGCAAATTTAACAAAATTTTCTACTCCATACACGAATGAGGAATTAGTCATTCCACTTGCATCCCGCCAATTATACATTCAACTACGATCTAAAGATTTTGTGATGCGCGTCGAACCCCATGGACGCCCCGACTGCCCGCCTTTAGGGCTTTCGAGAGAGGTTCATGAAAACTTATAAAGTATTTACAAGTGCGTCTATTTTAGACAACAAGGAGGTTTCTTGGAGTCGCCACCTAATAGAACATTGGGACAGGTCGTCTAGCCTCGGTGAGCCTAAGACGGCGCATATTATCCATTTTGGGCAAGCCAAAGGGATCTTGGAGATATCATCCTAATAGAACACTGGAATGATCCTCTAACCCCGTGGAGCCTAGGATTGTAAATTTAAGTCTTTTGGTGGGACACAAGAGATGTCTTGGAGATCCCATCCCAATGAAACATCGGAATGGTCCTCTCGCCTCGTTGAGCTCAAAGACCAGAGATGGTTCGGGACTTCTCATTTATTCATACCTTAGTTATTCTATAATTAAGTTTTGAATTTAAGCTTTCATCCCTTCTCTCATACATCTCGATGCAATAATTAGAGCGCAAGTTTGATCATTCAAGGAAAACGATAAATAAAAGGGTAAATAAAATAAAGTACATGAAAATAAAATACAACAAAACTAGGGGCGGAATACAACCCCCATTGCAAATAAAATACAAAATCATGCATAAAACGGGGTATTTATTGAGAATGAGGACATCGGTCCTCTCATGCATAATTAAGCAAAATAATTTTGAAGTGATAATTTATGTGGATGAAAAAAACTAGGACATTGGTCCCATTTTGTTAGAAAAATCCAATTTATTAATATAAAACTTTATGCGACTTTTTAATTAACGTGCATGAAAATAAACAAACTTATTATAAATTACATATTAAATAATAAAAGCAAATAAAAGCAAAATAATACTAAAAATGCTAAAAAAATATATCCCACAAAAATACTATCTTCAAACTTCCATGGGCTCCCACTTGGCATTGAAAAGGCTCACACATAAAAATAATTATTGAAATAAAATAACAAATGAAAGATGATGTTAGTAATGAAAAATGAATTAAACATGTAACATGTAAAAAATTGAATTAAAATAAATAAAACAACATGCATAATGTATGACAAATTAATTAGATGGCATAATAAAATATAACTTAACACATGAACAATTTAACATGCATAAATAAAAACAATAAAATTTAACATGACTGAAAACATGAAAATAATAATGACGATGATAACAATAATAAATTATAATAATAATAATAATAATAATAATAATAATAATAATAATAATAATAATAATAATAATAATAATAATAATAATAATAATAATGATAATGATAACATTAATCACAATAATAATAACAAATAATAATAATGATGATAATATCAAAGAATATGAATAATCAAATTAAATATGCAAGTAATAATAATAATAATAATAATAACAACAACAACAACAACAACAACATCAAAGAATATGAACAATCAAATTAAATATGCAAGTAATGATAATAATAATAAGACAATCATTCTAACACATGTTAAATAATAATACTAACAATAACAATAATATATGAACAAAAATAATGACAAGAATATGAACATGAACAATTAAATAAGAAATAAGAATAAGAATATGAAAAATTAAATAAACAATAAGAATAAGAAATACAAATATGAACAATTAAATAGGAAGTAAGAAATGATATTATGAACAATTAAATAAACATGCAAGAAATAAAAAGTAAAATAAGTAATAGATCTAAGAAAATTTACATGATAGCTAACTAATTGTAAATAAAAATAAATTGAAAATTAAAAGTTGAGCCATGAATGTTTACCCTCAAATTTGATGTGATGAGTGAAGTTGTATGATGATTTCCTTGCTTTGATTTGATAAAAATAAAATATAATGAAATTTTATTCCAAGAACAAATAATTGATTTATTTGTCTTCAGGAAAAAATTATGAAAAATAAGAAGTAAAAAAATTCACAAGAACAAATAATTGATTTATTTGTCTCAAGGATTAAATTAAAAAAAATCAAATTAGAATACTTGGAAAATTTTTCTTGAAGAAGAAAAGAAGAAGAAGAAGAAGAAGAGAGAAAGTGTATTTTTCTTAAGAAAAATCCCCTCAAAATCCTTTCCAAAAAATCCATTTTATACCTCAAAATAACCAAAATTTAATAAAGAAATTAAATTAATTTAACTCACTTTAAACCCAAAAAACTAAATAATTTGAAGAGTTGGAAGATAAAAAGCTTTTAGAATTAAATTATGCAAAAAAAATGAGTTAAAAAGCATTAAAAATGAAGAAAAAATGGCCAAAAAGGCCATTAGGGGCGAAAACGGGCGCACAGGGGCGAGAGACGCCCGTCGGCGCGCCCGATGGGCGCCTCCCGGGCGCGACGGGCAGGCCGTCGCCCACGCACGCGGGAAACTGCGAACGCGTTGCTCGCGCAAAACGCGCACACGGCGAGCGCTGGGCTTTGCGCGTCGCCCAGCGCGCACTCCGCTTGCATGCCGAGGCGCTGCGGCGTGCGCCCAGCGCTGCCGCAACCCGACATTCGCGCGAATATTTTTTTTTTCAAATTTTTTTGCTAAAACACAATACTTCCAAAACTCACTTTTTTGTCTCAAAAATAATATTTTTAAAATATATTTTTATTTATTTTTAATAAATCAATTTGACAAGTAAATCATCACTTCCAACTTTCATTTTTGCCTATAAATAGACACACTTAATTTCATCATTGGATAATCCTGATTTAGGCTGACTCGGGACCTGGTGTCTATAGTTGACCCCAGTTTCGGGGAAACAAGTGCACTATTGTCTAGGTGAGCCTAAACTCAGAAAAGGGAAAGAAGCACGTACCTGAGGCGGCCGTCTTTCCGGAACGGATGATGTTGCTGTGGTGGTTGTCGCCAGTTTGTCGGCATGTCGTCCATTGTTGAAGCGGTAGTGCCGTGATCGTGCTAACCCTCCGTGGAGTGGTAGTGCCGTCATCGTGCTAACCCTTCTAAAGTGATAGTGCCGTGGTCATGCTAACCTTCCTAGAATGGTAGTGCCGCCATCGTGCTAACCCTTCTGAGTTGGTGAAGCGGTAGTACCATGATCGTGCTAACCCTCCGGGGAGTGGTAGTGCCGTCATCGTGCTAACCCTTTTGAAGTGGTAGTGCCGTGGTCGTGCTAACCTTCCGTAGAATGGTAGTGCCGCCATCATGCTAACCCTTCTGAGTTAGTGAAGTGGTAGTGCCGTGATCGTGCTAACCCTCTATGGAGTAGTAGTACCGTTATCGTGCTAACCCTTTTGAAGTGGTAGTGCCGTGGTCATGCTAACCTTCCGTAGAATGGTAGTGCCGCCATCGTGCTAACCCTTCTGAGTTGGTGAAGTGGTAGTGCCGTGATCGTGCTAACCCTCTATGGAGTGGTAGTGCCGTCATCGTGCTAACCCTTCCGAAGTGATAGTGCCGTGGTTGTGCTAACCTTCCGTAGAATGATAGTGCCGCCATCGTGCTAACCCTTCTAAGATTTGAAGCGGTAGTGTCGTGATCGTGCTAACCCTCTATGGAGTGGTAGTGCCGTCATCGTGCTAACCCTTCTGAAGTGGTAGTGTCGTGGTCGTGCTAACCTTCCGTAGAATGGTAGTACCGCCATCGTGCTAACCCTTCTGAGATTTGAAGCGGTAGTGCCGTGATCGTGCTAACCCTTTATGGAGTGGTAGTGCCGTCATCGTGCTAACCCTTCTGAAGTGGTAGTGTCGTGGTCGTGCTAACGTTCTGTAGAATGGTAGTGCCGCCATCGTGCTAACCCTTCTGAGATTTGAAGCGGTAATGCCGTGATCGTGCTAACTTTTTGTAGAATGGTAGTGCCGCCATCGTGCTAACCCTTCTGAGATTTGAAGCGGTGCTGTCTGTGAGCCCTTAGATTGATTGTTCTCTGATAAGTCTTTCGTTGATGGTTGGATTGATGCTTAAACTGATGTTTGGAATGATGTTTTGACTTATGTCATTTTTGGTTGGTTGCCCCCTGAGAGGTCTTTGGTTGCTGCTTGGATTGATGCTTAAACTGATGTTTGGATTGATGTCGTCACTCATCTTCTGCCGGTGTCCGCATCAAATCTCTCTTACTGCAACATTAAAAAACCAAATATGCAGGAAAAATAGTGAGCATGCACGTGAAATGCATGAGTTACGCAGAAATGCAGGATACGAATTCATCTAAGTGGACTTAGAGATGATAGCCGATCTAGCAGCAATTGCTATAGCATCAATGCGTTTTGAAGCTGCTTTTGAATTTCATGTCTTTGGAATTGTGAGGTTCTTACCTGATACCTGTAGTCATTCTTTGAAGGTAGTGCGTCCCTTGTGGATTTTCACACTAGCTTTTTTTAGTGGGAAATGCGTCCTTTGCGAATTTTCACATAACCTGTGCCTTAATTTTTGCCTGGAATTGACCCAAACCAATCCAGCAGCTTTTCCTTTTTTTTTTTTTTAAGGATAGACTGCCCGTTTTCAGGTTTTCACCCTATCCTTTTGCCTTACTTTTGCTTAGAGCGCTAGTTACGGTTTTCATCTCTAACGGCTTTTTTTTTTATCCGATTGCTGAAGCTATTGCCAAAAACCTTTCAGGCTTGATCGGCATGTGCTTACACCCATGTCAAAGTTGTATGAGCTTGATTCTTATCATGAAGGTGTTGTGGGATTGGCTTCACAGTTGATAGCAGGATAAGTAGTTGACTGAAGCATCCGAATGGTGAAAGCAGCGGAGGGCAGACAGTAGATGACCTTGATCATGCAAAGTGAACTGCTCTGATCACACCAATATGTCATTGCATAAATGCATGTGTTTCAATTCTCATTAATCATGATCATTATTTGACATTAATCTTAAAGAATTAAGACCTCATCTAATCTCGGGATAAATCTTGAAATCATCAAACTTCTGTTATCAATCAACCCTCTCGGGTTTTATGATTGAATATTTTCTCTCAGCCCTTTTTTTTTAATTTTTTTTAAGCAAATTCTAGATGCAACATTGGGGACGAGACTCAACTCAAATGCATAAATGCACTTGTGGCTCCTCGCTTGAAGCTCAAGAAACACCATATGCCTTTTCCTACGTACCGAACCTTATTAAAAGGTCATCTCCGCTGATTGGATAAGACTTAACCAAGAATCAAAAGGTCTTACTTTGGTTGTAACGTTAGGTTTAGGTAGATGGCTCTCAAAGGAGGATCAGATTGCTAGAGAAAAATGGCCGCTCAACTCAATAGCGTACTATAAAGGTATTCTCGGACTTGGATTTGATAATTTAATTTTTTTTTTTTTAGCTTCTCAAGCTCAGAATAACAATTAAGTTAAAGTGATTGCCACAGAAACTCATCAAGAGGTTACTATCTTGAGCTCTACTTTTTTTTTCGCTCTCTTTTCGTTTTTTTTTTCTTTTTTTTCTTTTTTCTTTTTTTTTTTGCAAGCTCATGTCTTTAGCACATGATTAAAACCCTCTTCCCGAAGTGTAAAATCATTCTTACCAGGGCAATTTTTGATAACCCAAAGAATTGTCAATGATGTACATCCATCCTTACTAGAACGGCCATTCTTCTAAGGGGAGGCAAAAATTATTTTAGGCGAAGGGGTAGTTTTAACATATGTAACAACAAAATTGGCACGCATTTAACATACCTCCATAAAGGCTCAACAGGCTAGCAAG
The DNA here is from genome assembly GCA_947683425.1 of Excoecaria cochinchinensis. Lineage (NCBI taxonomy): Eukaryota > Viridiplantae > Streptophyta > Magnoliopsida > Malpighiales > Euphorbiaceae > Excoecaria > Excoecaria cochinchinensis. Next base: position 12,457,728 of record CANTUQ010000018.1, on the reverse strand, counting down.
AAATTGCGAAATAAAGGTAGAAAATAGTCATTTAGAGAGCTATACAAAGAAGGGCTGCCTAAATCATTTTCTAGGTTTCGTCTTATCCAGGGATCGCTTTGACGGGTAATCAGAAAGGTTCTAGTGCTCTTAGTAAGTTTTCATCCAATCCCCTAATTGCAACTAGTTTTTTTTTCTCAGAATTTTCTCTCTTCAGGAGTTATATCAGATGCTATCAAGATTTTCTTTGGGTTTTCCAAAGTTTCGAGATTAAATGTATTCGTATTAATTGAATTAATATCAAAAAATGAATGCATCATGATCATGAGAAATGAAATCATTAGAGACACTATACAAATACGCAAGATTATTCACTTTATTGAAATTAGCAATACTGCAAATACTGTCATAAAAAGTGTTCTTGGAATAAAAAGCAACTAAAAACATCATCTTCTCTTCCGATCACATTCACGGTGGGGGAACTGCATTATAGTCTGCCCTCTTCTTCTTGTCTCTTTTCTCAGGGTCAGTGATCTCTTTGGAATTAATAAGATCCTGAATTTTATTCCTCAGAGTTTGGCAATAATCCGTTAGATGCCCTGTGTGCTGATGGTAAGCGCAGTATTGATCCTCTCTATGCCCCGGCTTTCCTTGATTCATGGCTGGCCTGGGTGGCAATGGTCTCAGCTTGCCTTCTTTTGTCAATTTCTCCAGCACCCAAGATAGAGAGCGACCCAAATTGGAGTAGTACCTCTGAACCTGTCCAACCTCAGTGGTTGAAACCTCGGCCGTTTTACCACTTCTGTTACTACTGCTTCCTGCACCACCTGGTTTGTACCCTGATTGGTTGCTATAGCCTTTCCCAGCAAAGTTGTTTTGGCTTACTTTCTTCGCCGGGTAAGCACCCTCAGCTTCTACAGCAATGTCCTTAAGGGACTCCCAGTCTCTGAGCCCCTTAAAGCTGAGCAGGTCCCTCAAGTAAGGGCAAGAGTTCCGGGCCTGATTTTGCTAAAACACAATACTTCCAAAACTCACTTTTTTGTCTCAAAAATAATTTTTTAAAACATTTTTAAAATACGTTTTTATTTATTTTTAATAAATCAATTTGACAAGTAAATCATCACTTCCAACTTTCATTTTTGCCTATAAATAGGCACACTTAATTTCATCATTGGGTAATCCTGATCTAAACTGACTCAGGACCCGGTGTCTACAGATTCCATTTAACCTAAATTTATCGATTTTAACAAAATAAGAAAAAAACAAAGTTGTCAACTTTTCTGACCATCAAATAATCAAAAACAAATTAATTTGTATTTACCCATTGCATTATTTCTTCATAGAAAAGTCAACTTAGTTAGACAAACCAACATATAGCTGCAGTTAATGTAGGAAATATGATGGAAGCTGGCATTCCTTGCACAACTATTTATGGTTACAGGTTATTATCTAAGGTAATTATATAAGTATATTGTTTATTGCACAATATGAATATATTTATTTACTGTCTACTAACAAGATGAATTAAGTTGTATGTTGCAAAGGAACACAAGATCTTCTTGTACTTGCACATATTAATAACAAGATGTACTTGTATATCTGGGATAAATCATCGTTATTTTATAAAATAAATAAAATTAAAAAGTTTACCTGGAAAAAGAAGAAGATCTGTATGCAAATTGAAGAACCCGACCCGTTACTTTTCTATTCAGCCTGCATAGTTAGCATTAAAACTTCAAAGTGGTCCACAGTTCCCAACTAAAATGCTAAAGCAATAAATATCTACTTTCAATTCTTATTTTCTAAACTAAAAAAATAAAAAAATTCAGAATCTAGATTTTTCACATAATCAATAATATAATACATCACTACAAAAAAACAGCAAATTAGCGACAACATATTTTAGTCGCTAATTTTGCGACTGATTTGCGACTAATTTAGAGACTAAAAAAAGAAACCATCGCTAAATTTTGGCGGCAATTTCTCGCGCATTTTTTGCGACTAATTTAGCAACTAAAAAATCCGTCGCTAAAATAGCGACTGATATTTCCGTCGCTAAATTTAAAGATAATTTTAGCAACTTTATTTGCGACTAAACTGCTTGTCGCTAAACACACTTGAATTATCCGTCGCTAAAAAATTTTCAAATCTTTTTAAATATGAAAATAATTTCTTAAAGTTATACTTTAGCGACAGAATTATCCGTCGCTATTTTGTCGGTAAAATTGATTATAATATTAATAAAAATATGCATATATACTTATATTTATTAATTATTTTTAATATCTTTGCTTTACACATAAATTTTAATTTGTCTAAAATAAATTTTTTATTATTGAATTATTTAAAAATTTAATAAAAATATTAGATGTGTGAATTAAAATTAATATTAATGAAAAAATTATTAATAAATTTCAACGTCGTGAATAGTAATTCAATAGGCTAAGAATTTATGAGTAGTCAGCTTTTGACTCGAATAGATTAGAAATTTTTTTTCTCGAAATTTACGTAACTAAAGGTTGACATAATTATAGTCAAATAAATAGATAAATAATTTTAATTAAATAAACAAATATAAAATAATATGTAGTAAGTACGTAAATAATAATAATAATAATAATAATAATAATAATAATAATAATAATAATAATAATAATAATAATAATAATAATAATAATACATAATTTTATAAGCCTAGATACATCACAACACATTTAAGAGAGAGGGAGAAGATTAAATGAAAAGAAAAAAGAGGAGAACAAAACGCAAGGGGAAGGGCAGACCGAAGAGGGAGACCGGAGAGGGAGATCAGAGACTGGGGATCGGAGAGGGGGTCGTCCCTGTCGATTCCAGCGGCCGGCCACCAACCCTTGCCTTCCCCGTCATTTTTTCTCCCATATCGGTGTCTTTCCCCTCGCAATTTCTCTCTCTTCAAAACCAAATGCTTTCCTCTACTTTCCGGCTAGCTCCGACATCGGACGGCGACATAAGCCACACCACCAAGCTCCTAAAGGCGAGGCGCACTTGTTGGTACCCACCGATCATCCTCACATGCCAGCAGCAAGGAGATCGGAAATGGGTATTCCGTGACCTTCCGATGCCAATTTCGATCAAACGGCGTTGCTTTAGGGCGCGTGACCGCCAGCAAGGGAATACTAACGTTTGGAGCTTCTTTTCATGATTGCGGTGCATTCCGGTGGAGTTCCGGCGAGTCTTCGACGACCGGCGAATCCGACCACAACTTACATAGAATCGAGCAAATTTCAAGAAAAGGATCGACTTCAATTTTATAAGTGGAAACATTTATAATCACAACATTTGAATTTGTGAAATTTTTTGTTTATATAATTTTAGAGTGCTTATTACAGTTGATGGCTTGCAAGAAATTTTGAGATGAATATGATTTTCTTTAAATACCCCTCAATGTTTATTTGAAGATTGAATGAGAAATCAGTCACAAACCAGCAATTGCAAATAGAAAGTAAGAATGGATGAGAAATCAAAAAACAATGCGAGATATGAAAGTATGTAAATGCGGAGAAAAAATTTTGGGGGTTTTAATTCAATTTGAAAGAGAAGTAGATTAGGTTTTTTTAGTATTGGAAATTAATGTATATGTTTTTAGAAGCTTCAAGCCCCTAGTATAAGTGTGAATTAGTGCAAGTTATGTAAGATTCTCTAAATTTAGTTGCTACCATTTTGTTATTAGTGCACACAAGTACCATTCATCTTCATTTAGAATGTAATTTAAGAAAGTTAAGTTTATTTTTTGTATTGAATTTCTAAATTATTTGTTGTATACAAGTCTGCAGTGAAGAGATTTGAATAGTGTAGCTGAATTTTTGTTAATGTTTTTAGTTTGGCTATTCTGAACTTTCGAGATGATTTTGATGAGCTGTTGATACGTAATAGCAGAGTATAATGCCCTATATTACCATTTTTGTCAAGCAAGATATTATTTGCACTTTAAATTCTTGAATTAGACTGAAATGTAGTTAAAATGGAGCTAATTGTAAATTTGGAGTTGTGTTATATGCATTATGCAGCCAAGAGTATTGAGAAGAGTCATTGTGAATATTATGTTAAATAGCATGAAAGTTAAGTTGTTACTTTTGGTTGAAATAAGGATGGCTATAGAATAATTGAGTAGTTGATTTGAAGAGGCCTATAATTATGGAAGTGCTTAACGAAACTTAAACTCATAAAATGCTTGAACCGAATAAGTTAATTTTGTATAATATGTGGACCTAGTGTGTAAAGAAATTTAATTAGGATCTGACATGGGTTAAATTATAGAAGATTTTGATTTAATGCTATTAGTTAAATTGATTTGATTATTATGCTGGTAGATGATTTGGCATGGATAAACTGAAATTAAAATTTGGCATATGTATAGTTTAGTTAAACTCATAATATTAATTAATATAATTTGGTTGATGCTTTAAAGACATTAACTTCTCAGTATTGTCTAGACCTCAACTTCTCGAACTTCAGCTCCAATGAAGTCAAAAAGAAAACAGGTAACCCTTTCATTTCGATTTATGTTAATTATGTCAAATGATTGAATAACTTTATTATTCTCTTTGATGTATATTTGGCATCTCCTGAGTTGAACACTAGAGTTGTGTATCTTTTTTGTTAAATCTTCTGATTTTGTAACCTAATCAATTCAGGTGAGGCAGCTTTGATAAATGGGTTGTGTTGATGTGCCACAAACAAAAAAGGCTGTAGAAGAGAATTCAAACTAGGAAGAGAGTCAACAATATACCTGTTGGGAGCTTGGCAATTAATTGAAAGAATGTAATGTTATTGTTATTGTTCCTGTTTATTCTTTTTGCTGTTGCCCTCAATTCAACTTTTATTTTATATTTGGCAACTTATAAATTTTCTTTTATATGTATGGGGAACTGCAAGAACTTTTTCTATTATTTAAATTAATATTTTTTCTATTATAATAATCTTGTCAATTAATATAATATTTATTATTTATAATTATATAATCAAAAATGAAAAAAGTTAACAATCATTTAGCGACAGTACATAAGGAAGTACCCGTCACTAGAATTTATGCCCCGTGCTAAAATTTTATCAATATTATTAATAATATTGCATAATTATTATTTATATAAATTAAATTTTTGATGTAATAATAATAATAATAATAATAATAATAATAAATTAAATTAAATAATAATAATAAATTTATTACATTTTGCGACGGAATTTTTTGTCGCTAAAATTTTTTAATATTTACGGCGATTAATTTAAGGGTTATTTAGCGATGGAATATTCCATCGCTATTTTTAGTGACTAGTCGCAAATTTTTTGCGACGGTTAGTCGTTTTGTCGCTAAAAGTAATTAGCAACGGAAATTGCCGTTGCTAATTTTCTGTTTTTTTTGTAGTGCATATATATATATATATATATATATATATATATAATCATGAAATTTGTTATAATTTACAGAATACTAACTATAAATTGAATTAGTTTAGGTTATAAATATGTGAATGCATGTGAGATATTAAATCTACTAAACATTTTGTTACTTTGAGTTGAAACTTTAATCTTGTGAGTCACGACCGCATATTAATTTTTCTATACCTCAAGTTTGGGCTTTTTTGTAATAATAATAACAAAGTTTTCGATGCTATGATGACGTCATGGGGACCACAGCAAGTTCACATTAATATTGCATTGCTTATATCTAACTAAAACAAAAACAAATATTTCTTTCTCAACGGAGGCAAAATGTTTCTTTCTCAACGGAGGCAAAGAAAACATTTGTTTTTCTTCTTATCAAAGATCTATGCATTTTCCCACGAAGTGCCACTTTTAAATGCCGACAATCATGAAGTTCACTAAGCTTATTGGGATATCAAATTAAGTAAGATCATGTTGGATTGATGTTTTCATATTACAGCACCACAATGTGGATCATGAGTCATCTTTCAAACAAGCATTAAACAGTAAAGATAAAGCATATCATCATGTCCAACTGTCCATTATCAGCCAATTAACAGAATAGTGATGATCAATGCTAGAAATAACCTTTTGCAGAGTAACTGAAGTATCCAGCTCAACAAGAACACCCGAACCGCAAACAAAACAGTCTCCCTCATTATTTATAAATTTATTTCTATTTGAATTTAAATTAATCGAATAAATTAATTTTAGTATGGAGTGAATTAAAAAAATAAGGGATAAAATATATATATATATATATATATAATTATAAGATAATCTAATTTACTAAATGAGAAACAAACATGTGTCGGTGAATAAGGTAGTAAAATTCAAAGAGAAGATATGCGAATATTCGTATCCACCTAATTAAAATGACTTCATAAAGTTGTCAACTTTAGCAATAATAATTTAACAATAAGAAAAAGAGTATATCCTCAAGTATTTCTCTATCTCTCTATATATATATATATATAATTGGAATCGAATTTTAATTACGTAGTGAAGAAGTCGGAGAAAAATAAGTTTTTTATTAGATTCCAAATAAATTTGGGTAAGGGCTTTTGAATCTTTTTCCTTTAGATGTTATGATTGCATAAGCTCATTCCCATGCGAGCTTAGAAAAGGCTAAAGGGGTATATTTCATAGTTTTATAATTTATTTACAAATCAAATTAATATATATATTATATAGTTTTTAAATAAAATAAAAATATTATTTTTTACTCAAAAACATATTACTAAAATTTAAATGGAGAGCATGCTTAATAATGAGATATCAGAATATCACTACTCAAAATCCTAAAATAGAAATAATTTCAGTGTTAAGTTTACTATTTTCATTTAACATTATCTTTAGAAATAATTGCAGAAGAGTTAGAGGCTTGTTCGCCAGTACTTTAAGCTAAAAAACATTAATATTCTAAATCAACTTTCAGGCACTAAGGATATAATATTAGTGTTGTCCAACCCAAGTTGTACATGATCCAAAAGGGTCAATTTCACTCATGGTCACTCAACTTATCACTTATCGCACAAAAATAACCGATTTTTTTTTCTATCTTAAATGTCACTGAATTTCTAATATTTTTTCAAAAAAGTCATGTTGACCGGAATCCGGCGATAACTTTTGTCGGATTGATGACATGGTATATGACACGTGGCAATAAATAGTAAATATATGATTTTTTGCAAAAATGTTAGAAGTTCAGTAACATTTAAGTTGGAAAAAAAGAAAATTGGTTATTTTTGCGCGATAAATGATAAGTTTAGTGACCGTGAGTGAAATTGATTTAGATGTAGCATTTGTTGGAAATATTGTTAAACGACATGTAGTTTCTGACATGGCATGCCATGTCATCAACCCGGCTATAGTTCTCATCGGATTCCGGTCAACATGAATTTTTTGCAAAAATGTTAAAAGTTCAGTGACATTTAAGTAAGAAAAAAAAAGTCGGTTACTTTTGCGCGATAAGTGATAAGTTGAGTGACCGTTAGTGAAATTAACCCTGATTCAAAACTTAGATGCCCATTTGGTTACAAACAAGTGAATGGTAAAATGGTTAATGAAAATTGCCGACTTAACTGCAAATTGATCCCATTTAATCAACTTGGATGAAACAATTGAATTAAGTAAGATGGCATGGTAACTCAAAAACGATTTCCACTAATATTACACAAGCAAGGCCCAAATCCTAGTTCAAATAATTCAAATCATGAGCTCCATGCTACCAAGCCAAGACCACTCCTCATTTATGTTAGATAAAATTTATCTGATTAACACAATTAACACCAACTAATAATAAACACACCAATAATTATTTAAACAAAGCAACAATAACAATAATAAATCAATAACAATAATAAATCAACAACAATTAAATCAAGAAAAGGTTTAGAGTAGCCCGTGAATTTGTGGATTGAAGCACGCTGAAATGCGCTGTCCTTTGATAGGAAACGGCCTGTCTGCACCGAGTAATAATTAACCACGTCCCCCTCGAAAAACACTCCAACCCGTTGAAATTCTTGTGTGCAGCTAAGAATTTCCCGAACCGAATTTTCTCAATGCTCAAATAATAATTGATGGAATGAGAGAATTTAAGAATAAATGATATATATATATATATATATATATATATATATAGGTGTGTATAAGATGGAAGAAATATAATTTCTCAGAATAGTAAACAATCTTCTTTTTCTATTTGTTTTCAATGCTACTGCAAACTTTTCTTCGGGAAGTGAAAAACAAGCTGTAAAAGATTGACTTTTAAAATGTGAACTTTTTTGTTACCATATTTCGAGGAAAATGTAAACGTTAATTGCAAAAATTGAGGGAGAGTGGGAAGAGAAAAATCAGCCACTAAACTGCACAAAATTTGCCACTTAGCTGAATATTAGGGGTTAGTTGGTTTACTATTTCAAAATTGAAAACTTTTAATCAATAAATTTCAACATTCCCCCACATGATTAAAAGTTTTTAATTATTATTTGAGCATATAATACTGTGTAATAGATGTCAGGTACCTTCAGGGTTTGAACCTACACTTAGTGTTAATGAATTTATTTTGAAGAAACCATAGTAACATAAATGTTTTGAACTAGGTTCTTTTGACCAAAATAATATTCACTACACACACAGTATGAGAAATCATCGAACTTCTATCAGTTTTGCGCTTTCCGGTCATGCGCACGTATCTATTCATGAGTGTTTTTAGAAAATGACCCAATTTTCACAATGGCGACCCCACCATCACACTCACTAGGTGAATCCTCCAAGAGTGATCTGTGATCATCACTCCGCAAAATTATATATGCCTTTAAATTCATTCAAAATTAAATTCTTCCTAACCATCACAGCAGAGAGCATAACATCATAGGAATGGAATTCGAAATTTTTTCGTAAAATAATAATAGACATGCTCTCCCAAGTTACCAAATAGTTTCGTTATTACCTGTTGAATTTTATTTATGGGATCGTCATGCATATAAAGACAGGTATCCACTATGGTAACTAATTATTGGGTCTCAATCCCATTCCTCTCGATGTAAGAAGTATTTGTTGGCGCGCTAAACTTTTGGTGAGCGGATCCGCTATATTATTTTCAGACCTGACAAAATCCAAAGAAATCATACCATGATATAATAAATGACGTATTGATTTATGTCTAACTGTCAAGTGCCTCCTTTTTTCATTAAAATTTTTACTTTTAGCCTTAGCAATTGTTGCTTGACTATCACAATGCATAGAAATTGGAGGTATGGGCTTATTTAAAAATGGTATATCAGACAAAAATTTTTTAAGCCATTCTGCTTCACTACTAGCTGCATCTAGTGCCACTAATTCTGCTTCCATAGTAGATCTAGAAATTATGGTTTGTTTAGCAGATTTCCAAGCTACTGCTCCGCCACCTATTGTAAAAATAAAACCACTAGTAGATTTAGTATCTTCTGAATCTGATATCCAATTTGCATCACTACAACCTTCCATCACAGCAAGAAAACCACAATAACGCAAAGCATAATTAATAGTACCCTTAAGATACTTAAAAATTCTTTCTAAAGCATTCCAATGTGTAATATTTGGATTATGAGTGTACCTACCCAACTTAGCCACAGCAAATGCAATATTGGGTCTAGTATGATTTGCTAAATGCAACAAAGATCCTATTATTTGAGAATATTTATATTGAGAAATACTTTCACCCAAATTTTTTCTTAATTTAATAGTCATATCGTATGGTGTGGAAATAGGAGATATATCAAAATAGCCAAACTTTTTCAATATTTTTTCTATATAATGTGATTGAGACAAAGCAATGACATCATTATTTTTTAATAATTTTATTCCTAAAATTACATCAGCTTCACCCTAGTCTTTCATATCAAAATTATTTGAAAGAAATGATTTAGTTACATTAATTACATTTAAATTATTACCAAAAATTAGTATGTCATCTACATACAAACAAAGTATCACATAAGAATTTTCAAAATTCTTAAAGTAAACACATTTATCTACGCTATTTATTTGAAAGTTATTCGACAACATAACTTTATCAAATTTTTCATGCCATTGTTTAGGAGCTTGTTTTAACCCATAAAGAGACTTAACTAGCCTACAAACTTTATTTTCTTGCCCTGGTATAACAAAGCCTTCAGGTTGATCCATGTAAATTTCTTCTTCTAAATCACCATTCAAAAAGGCAGTTTTTACATCCATTTGATGAACTTCTAATTTATAAATAGAAGCTAATGCAATTAAAAGTCTAATAGTTGTAATTTTGGAAACAAGTGCATATATATCAAAGAAATCTACTCCTTCTTCTTGTTTAAATCCTTTAGCAACCAATCTAGCTTTAAATTTTTCTATGGATCCATCAGTTCTTAACTTTTTTTTAAAAATCCATTTACAACCAATTGTTTTGCAACCAGGAGGAAGATCACTTAAAACCCATGTTTTATTTAAATTAATTGAATTCATTTCATTTCATCATTTACTGCTTCTTTCCAAAAGGGAGCATCAGTTGAAATCATAGCTTCATGATATGTTTTAGGTTCATCTTCAAGTAAGAAGTATAAAAGTCTGAGCCAAAATCTTTATTTTTCCTTCTTCTTTTACTTTTTCTAATTACTTGAGTATTATCAAGAACACAATTAGAACTAGAAGAACACACATCAATAGGTTTAGATATCTTATTTTTCATGGGAAAAATATTTTCAAAAAAACATGCATCTTTAGATTCCATAATTGTATTAATAGTGATTTCAGGAATATCTAAGTTTAAAACTATAAAACGATAACAATTGCTATTTAAAGCATAACCAACAAAAATACAATCAATTGTTTTAGGTCCTATTTTTCTTTTCTTAGTAATAGGAATACTGACTTTAGCTAAACACCCCACACTTTTAAAAATTTTAAAGATGGTTTTTTATTATGCCAAAGTTCATAAGGTGTTTTATTTCAATTTTTATAAGGAATTCTATTAAGAATTAGATATGCAGAATATAAAGCTTCACCCCAAAAATTATTAGCCAATCCTGAACTAAGTAACATAGCATTAACCATATCCATAAGTATTCTATTTTTTCTTTCTGCTACTCCATTTGATTGAGGTGAATAGGGAGGTGTGACTTGATGAACTATACCATGCAATTCACAAAATTCATTCATGTCATTTGATGTGTATTCACCGCTTCTATCAGAGCGTAAATTTTTAATTTTCCTATCAAGTTGATTTTCTACTTCCGCTTTATAAATTTTAAATTTATCAAATAATTCACTTTTGCAATTGATCAAATATACATAGCAATATTTAGAAAAATCATCAATAAAAGTAATAAAGTATCTCTTACCACCACGAGTCAAAACATTGTTACTGTCACAAATATCACTATGTATCAATTCTAATAACAATTATTCTCTTATCATTGGTTTAAAAGGCTTTCTAGTTTGCTTAGCTTGAACACAAATTTGACATTTTTCCTTTTTGTTAATTTCATGCCTTGGAATTAATTCTAAACCCATCATTCTTTTCATAGTATCAAAATTAACATGTCCAAGTCTACCATGCCAAGTGTCATTACATTCAACAACAGCAATAGAAGAATCAATAACAGGCATATTATTTTTACAAAATGGCACTAAATTTAATTTATATAATCCATTAACTAAATAACCTTTTCCAACAAAAATACCATGTCTAGTAATAACAACTTTATTCGAATGAAGATGAACATTAAAACCAGTTTGGTCTAATAAAGATACACTAATTAAGTTTTTCCTTAAATTAGGAACATGAAAAACATTATCTAAAACAAGAAAATTTCCAGAAGATAATTCCAATTTTATTTGTCCTTCTCCTAGAATTTTAGCCTCACTATCATTCCCCATACTCACAGATCTTGCACTTGAAACCTGATAAGAGGAGAAAAACCTTTTATCAGCACAAGCATGAACATTAGCACCAGAGTCTATCCACCAATCATTTGAGTTAAAAATTATATTTAACTCTGGGCTAGAAACAAAGCACCTGTGAGATGAGGAAGGAGAGTTCGGTTCTAAAGTCACCATATTAGCTTGAGGTTTTTGAACTGTTGATCCTTTAATATGTTGTCCATGGCGCTTAAAGCAATTTTTGGCAACATGATTGGTCTTTCCACAAACCCAACATTATAACCCTATTTCTGATTAAAATTGTTATTTTTTTTGTTTATTATTATTAATGTTACCACCTGTAACACCCCCTACGTCCTCGTTGGAAGGACGCGGGTGCGCTACCGACGCTTACTCACATACATGAACACATACACTATGCAGAAGCATGCATTCATACATAATCATACACGCATAAATACGGGATAATTAAAAACTTACCTTGCGGGCAAAGACTGGTTGTGCATTAATTCACACACACGTAGGCACTGAGCGGAAGCATATACACAAGCATACATATGATCATTCAGCGGAAGCATAAGGCGAATGATAAAACAAAGGGATAACTTAATACAAAAATATGATAACATTTACATAGCCCAAAATCACATCCAAATCCTTACATATACATAAGACTACAGAAATACAAAATCCAAAATACAGAAGCTGAACAAAATACAAAACTTCTAGCTTCTATGTGGCCGACCTTGCAGATGTGCGACTCGAACAGAACCAAACCTGCCACCTGCATGGGGAAAGAGCCCGTGCTAAGCGATAACGCTTAGTGGGGAGAACACACAAGAATATGGACGGCCATTCACAATGGTCGCCAAGGCATAACACATTCACAATGGCAAATGTGGACATTCATAACACATACATTTATGTATGCTTGCAAAAGTAAGGCATTTATACAATAATTCATATCTGTATTCATATGCACATTACCTGATTATTCATTTGGTATTATCAAGCAGAAACACATACAATCTCATATGCATATACTTACCGAGGTATCAGATATCAAACCGCATCATGCTTAGCTACTCAACAACTACACATGCAGCCTTCATACCAATAATCCAAACATTAACTGAAAACCCATACACATGCAATAAGAGTACCATGTAATAATGCACCCAACTACCATGCAAAATCATTCTATATCCAAACATACTATCGTCATGCCATAAGACCCATACACTAACCGAAACCCAAGGGACGACGTCCAAACCACTGCACCTCCGCCGCGCAACTCTAATACATAAAATATCATGCCATGAAACATTAACACATGATAACATGCCGAAGGTACTACGGTAGCTAATACCAAAGAAATATATAGCATCATATTAAATTCGTTGCATTTGCTAGTTAAAGATCATATTCATACTAATTTCACGTATTAACCATAACAGTTAATAGCACAAAATCACATTACTATACAATTTAAACATAGCATTCAGAAATTCAATCTCACATTCATATCTATATTAATTCAGATGCTTAAAAACATAACTAATCGGATTCACATTCTCATAAGCATAACATAATAAACTATATACATGGCATTCGAGAGATCGTGATCATAGTCGTACACATTTTAGTTCACATACTTATATGCATAATTGAATGTGTACAAACACATTCACTAAATGATACATGTGGATAATCATGCACAATACACATGCTTGGGTCACATTCACCCCATTCAGGGATTCACAATCACATTCGGATGAATATTTGATTCGTATGTCCAAAATCATACTCATTCGGATATCACATTCTGATAATCATATCAAAACGAATCAAAGCAAACAAAACACCTGCTGACTCACAATAGTGGATAACGAGTAAACGCATAGCATACCTTACGGGTACGAATCGAACGCATAGCGCACCTTACGGGTACGAGTCGAAAACCATTTTATTTTATCACTTTTAAAACATTTTTACAGTAGGGACCTTAAACAAGATCCAAAACGCATAAGGGGTTCGCGAGAAACCAAACGGGGACCTGATCGAGGTCCAGATAGAACTGAGGGCTGCAGCTAAGAGACTCTATTAGGCATGCCTAACTATCCACTAGACTGACTCTCGCAGGTCATGCATAACACCAATCACATTTAAGCATAGCACATTATTAATAGCAAGGATCACAATTCTTAAGCTTGCATAGTAAATCAAACTCATTCCATGATAATCATCAAATTGTTCGTATATCATTCATGCATAAATGAGAATAAATAAGCACACCATACAATTCAGTCAACACACTATATGAATAATCACCATTAGGAAGCATACCAGAGTTAGATATGGAAACACCATTACACCAAAGATCATCAATACAAAACCCTAATCATACAATAGTGCTACTCTTGTTAACTATAACATATTAGTCTTTAGGGAGAATCCTGAATTGGGATATGCATAACACATTTTCACATTTTACTAGAATATGTTCATAATAAAGAACCATGACATTAGACATTCATAAATCAATTGTATTTCAAAATGCAATATGCGATACAATTTGCAATATTTAACATTGACAAACCAAATTATACAATTTAAATCAAATAATAGTCTAACAAGGATCACCCTTACTAAGCATATCATAATCACATATTGACATATTATCATTTCAATAAACACTTACTTCAGAATAATAATACAAATCATGTTTTAAATCACAACATATAATTTATTGTGCATAATCTGTAATATAATGGGCATAAAAATAAGTTCATATAACATATAATATAGCATATGTTACTTATTATTTAGCTGAGTTAAATCACCATTCATATCATTTGTAAATTAAAATACATAAGCAAGGATTAAAGAGCTCGAAACAGAAGAAAATGGATTGAAAAAGGTCCAAAAACGTTTGATAGAAACAGAAGGGACAGGGGCTGAGAGGGGCACGAGTCGTGCTGAGGAGCACGACTCATGCTCCTGCTTAAAAGAAAAGAAAAAGAAAACAGAAGAAGAGACACTCACCCAGGACATGACTCGGACGAACGTGCACGGCTCGGACAGCGCGCAGACAGCAAAACGAAAAGGAAAAACACAGAAAAAAAGAGAGGAAGAAAATAGAGGGAGAAGAAAGAAGATCAGCACGTCTCGTGCTCTTGAGCACGACTCGTGCTCTTTGAGTACATCTCGTGCTCTTGAGCACGTCACGTGCTCATCTCCTCACAAAACCCACACTCTCCTAAGAACACGATGAACATCAAAATAATCCAGTAACGTAAAACCCAGAACGTCAAGAACAGAGGCTATCAGATTCACGTAATTTCCATTCCAATTCCATATATATATTGCTCAAACCTAAATCATGCATTACTAAGGCAATTACCCACACATTTACATGCATAAATTCTTAAAAAACTCACACAATTTCAAGAAATCAGACACAAACACATTCAAGATCCAAAAAGAGCTAGGGCAGAGACAATCCAAACGTAAATGCAGAAATCAAGCTCCCAAACCTGGTAATGAAGATCCAAAATCCCACTTCAAGCTTCAATCCTCACTCTTCTCCCTGCCCTTGAGCTTCCTCTTGCCACCCAAAGCTTGCACAAACAAAACCCAGAAACCTCTTAATCCAAACCCTAACTCAAATAAAACCAGCTGAAGAAGAAGAAGAAGAAGAAGAAAAAGAAGAAGAAGACAACATGCAGAAAACCCTAATCCCCAACTTACCTCTTCAATGCAGCCTCTAGATCATCCCAATCTACTCCAGCTCACACACACAACCAAGGGATGAAGAGCAATAAACGTGAAAGAGAAAGAAGAAGGGAAAATAGGAAGAGGAGGAGAAGAGAGAGCAGGGAAAACGTGATCTGCCTTCCCTCTCTCTTTCTTTTTCCTTCTTCTTCTCTCCTCACTAATTGCACACACCCCCCAAGGCACATGGCAGCCTCCTATTGGCTCCAACCAAAATATCTTGTCTTATTATTCTTTAGTCATTTGACAAGCTTGCACTTTACTCACTAGCACAATTCTTTCTTTACAAACTTTAATTACTTCTTCAATTAGGTCCTTAATACTCCAATTCCACATGCACAAATTACCGAAATAGCCATCACTTATCCAACTTAGCTTGCCAATTCCGACTAGGCCTGATTTGGGGTGTGACAACTCTTCTCTCCTAAAAGAATTTCGTCCTCGAAATTCACTTACACCGGAAGAATTCCCAACACCACACTCCAAGTCTTCAACAAACTCTTACACTTCACTTTCAAACTAATCACTTGCTTACACTTATCGCCATCGCTATACTCTTAAATCACTTTCTTATATTCAACTCAAACATGTTCACCAGAATAATCATTACTCAACTGCGCATCAGAAATCAAAGCACAAACATTTCACACATAAACCATTTAACTTTCACCGATAGCTACTCAAATCCTTTAATACTTCAAAGATGTTCGTCATACATGCTGTCCTCTTAACAATACTTCTGTTAAACTCCAAAATCTTTTTACATTCACTTGTATAAAATTCTGAAATATTCCATGTACACCTTGTCAGATTTCTCACAATCAAAATGCATATGCAAATGCTTCTCATGTATGGTCAAAGGGATGATAATGCAATGAGATTGTGATGGCTCATGTATGCAGAGTGATGCAGAAGAAATGCAAATGATGCACTTTGTCCCATCCCCATGATTCAATATGTTTTTTTATTCAAATACTTTTTTCTGGAGATAGCTGACAAGTGTACAGAGAATTACCAAAACTTGACAGAATCCAAACACCCTTCAATCTCAAAATACCAAAACAAACTTTACTCAAACATATCAAAACAAACTTACCGGAAGGCTCTACAGACTCCATCACTTCACTGCGGTGCGCAACAAATCCCGATGGCACACGGGTGGTTCCAAGCAGTTCCTCTACATCCTTCCCAGCTTGCCGAGCTAGATTTTCACTCGTCTTCTTAGGACAATCGACTATCTGATGTTCTAAACTGCCACATCTAAAACAAGCACCTGTGAGTTTCCGACACGAACTCCGATGTCGCTTTTGACAGTACTGACATATCGGCGGTATCCACTTCTTCTTACAGTTGTCACAGTATTGCTTCTGACATTGTTGACACATCAAAGGTCCTCGATTCCTTTTTCCCGTCGGTACTTCTCTACCCGACACCTTTCTCTTCTGAGGTGCACTCCGAACAAAACCTTGTGTAATCCGAGGAGCAGTCAGCCTATCCAATATCCAAATCAACCCTTGCACTAATGTCCTATCATCAGAAACAGGACCGAAATTTCCAACAGAAGGATGCTCGGACACATTCTGACCAGCACTGACTGGGTTCACACTTTCTGTTGTCTCGCCCACATTCTCACTAGGATCAAATTCCATCAAGACACGACGTAAGACAAGACACATCTGCATTAGGCCACGACACGAAACCGATTCTCATGCAAAGACTCAACACATAACAAACAAGACAACCAGAACCACCAAACCTGGGCTCTAATACCACTAAATGTAACACCCCCATACGTCCCCGTTGGAAGGACGCGGGTGCGCTACCGACACTTACTGACATACATGCACACATACACTATGCAGAAGCATACATTCATATATAATCATACACGCATAAATACGGGATAATTAAAAACTTACCTTGCGGGCAAAGACTAGTTGTGCATTAACTGACACACACGCAGGCACTGAGCGGAAGCATATACACAAGCATACATATGATCATTCAGCGGAAGCATAAGGCGAATGATAAAACAAAGGGATAACTTAATACAAAAATATGATAACATTTACATAGCCCAAAATCACATCCAAATCCTTACATATACATCAGACTACAGAAATACAAAATCCAAAATACATAAGTTGAACAAAATACAAAACTTCTAGCTTCTACGTGGCCGACCTTGCAGATGTGCGACTCGAACAGAACCAAACCTGCCACCTGCACGGGGAAAGAGCCCGTGCTAAGCGATAACGCTTAGTGGGCAGAACACACAAGCATATGGACGGCCATTCACAATGGTCGCCAAGGCATAACACATTCACAATGGCAAATGTGGACATTCATAACACATACATTTATGTATGCTTGCAAAAGTAAGGCATTCATATAATAATTCATATATGTATTCATATGCACATTACCTGATTATTCATTTGGTATTATCAAGCAGAAACACATACAATCTCATATGCATATACTTACCGAGGTATCAGATATCAAACCGCATCATGCTTAGCTACTCAACAACTACACATGCAGCCTTCATACCAATAACCGAAACATTAATTGAAAACCCATACACATGCAATAAGAGTACCATGTAATAATGCACCCAACTACCATGCCAAATCATTCTATATCCAAACATACTATCGTCATGCCATAAGACCCATACACTAACCAAAACCCAAGGGACGACGTGCAAACCACCGCACCTCCGCTGCGCAACTCTAATACATAAAATATCATGCCATGAAACATTAACACATGATAACATGCCGAAGGTACTACGGTAGCTAATACCAAAGAAACATATAGCATGATATGAAATTCGTTGCATTTACTAGTTAAAGATCATATTTATACTAATTTCACGTATTAACCATAACAGTTAATAGCACAAAATCACATTACTATACAATTTAACCATAGCATTCAGAAATTCAATCTCACATTCATATCTATATTAATTCAGATGCTTAAAAACATAACAAATCGGATTCACATTCTCATAAGCATAACATAATAAACTATATACATGGCATTCGAGAGATCGTGATCATAGTCGTACACATTTTAGTTCACATACTTATATGCATAATTGAATGTGTACAAACACATTCACTAAATGATACATGTGGATAATCATGCACAATACACATGCTTGGGTCACATTCACCCCATTCATGGATTCACAATCACATTCGGATGAATATCTGATTCGCATGTCCAAAATAATACTCATTCGGATATCACATTCTGATAATCATATCAAAACGAATCAAAGCAAACTGAACACTTGCTGACTCACAATAGTGGATAACAAGTAAACGCATAGCGTACCTTACGGGTATGAATCGAACGCATAGCGTACCTTACGTGTACGAGTCGAAAACCATTTTATTTTATCACTTTTAAAACATTTTTATAGTAGGGACCTTAACCAAGATCCAAAACGCATTAGGGGTTCGCGAGGAACCAAACGGGGACCTGATCGGGGTCCAGACAGAACTGAGGGCTGCAGCTAAGCAACTCTATTAGCCATGCCTAACTATCCACTAGACTGACTCTCGCAGGTCATGCATAACACCAATCACATTTAAGCATAGCACATTATTAATATCAAGGATCACAATTCTTAAGCTTGCATAGTAAATCAAACTCATTCCATGATAATCATCAAATTGTTTGTATATCAGTCTTGCATAAATGAGAATAAATAAACACACCATACAATTCAGTCAACACACTATATGAATAATCACCATTAGGAAGCATACCAGAGTTAGATATGGAAACACCATTACACCAAAGATCATCAATACAAAACCCTAATCATACAATAGTGCTACTCTTGTTAACTATAACATATTAGTCTTAGGGGAGAATCGTGAATTGGGATATGCATAACACATTTTCACATTTTACTAGAATATGTTCATAATGAAGAACCATGACATTAGACATTCATAAATCAATTGTATTTCAAAATGCAATATGCGATACAATTTGCAATATTTAACATTGACAAACCAAATTATACAATTTAAATCAAATAATAGTCTAACAAGGATCACCCTTACTAAGCATATCATAATCACATATTGACATATTATCATTTCAATAAACACTTACTTCAGAATAATAATACAAATCATGTTTTAAAACACAACATATAATTTATCGTGCATAATCCGTAATATAATGGGCATAAAAATAAGTTCATATAACATATAATATAGCATACGTTACTTATTATTTGGCTAAGTTAAATCACCATTCATATCATTTGTAAATTAAAATACATAAGCAAGGATTAAAGAGCTCGAAACAGAAGAAAACGGATTGAAAAAGGTCCAAAAACGTTTGATAAAAACAGAAGGGACAGGGGCTGAGAGGGGCACGAGTCGTGCTGAGGAGCACGACTCGTGCTCCTGGGATTTCAAAGGGACACGAGTCGTGCTGAGGAGCACGACTCGTGCTCCTGCTTAAAAGAAAAGAAAAAGAAAATAGAAGAAGAGACACTCACCCAGGACACGACTCGGACGAACATGCACGGCTTGGACAGCGCGCAGACAGCAAAACGAAAAGGCAAAACACAGAAAAGAAGAGAGGAAGAAAACAGAGGGAGAAGAAAGAAGATCAGCACATCTCGTGCTCTTGAGCATGACTCGTGCTCTTTGAGTACATCTCGTGCTCTTGAGCATGTCACGTGCTCATCTCCTCATAAAACCCACACTCTCCTAAGAACACGATGAACATCAAAATAATCCAGTAATGTAAAACCCAGAACGTCAAGAACAGAGGCTATCGGATTCACGTAATTCCCATTCCAATTCCATATATATATAGCTCAAACCTAAATCATGCATTACTAAGGCAATTACCCACACATTTACATGCATAAATTCTTACAAAACTCACACAATTTCCAAAAATCAGACACAAACACATTCAAGATCCAAAAAGAGCTAGGGCAGAGACAATCCAAACGTAAATGCAGAAATTAAGCTCCCAAACCTGGTAATGAAGATCCAAAATTCCACTTCAAGCTTCAATCCTCACTCTTCTCCCTGCCCTTGAGCTTCCTCTTGCCACCCAAAGCTTGCACAAACAAAACCCAGAAACCTCTTAATCCAAACCCTAGCTCGAATAAAACCAGCTGAAGAAGAAGAAGAAGAAGAAGAAGAAGAAGACAACATGCAAAAAACCCTAATCCCTAACTTACCTTTTCAATGCAGCCTCTAGATCATCCCAATCTACTCCAGCTCACACACACAACCAACGGATGAAGGGCAATAAACGTGAAAGAGAAAGAAGAAGGGAAAATAGGAAGAGGAGGAGAAGAGAGAGCAGGGAAAACGTGATCTGCCTTCCCTCTCTCTTTCTTTTTCCTTCTTCTTCTCTCCTCACTGATTGCACACACCCACCAAGGCACATGGCAGCCTCCTATTGCCTCCAACCAAAATATCTTGTCTTATTATTCTTTAGTCCTTTGACAAGCTTGCACTTTACTCACTAGCACAATTCTTTCTTTACAAACTTTAATTACTTCTTCAATTAGGTCCTTAATACTCCAATTCCACATGCACAAATTACCGAAATAGCCATCACTTATCCAACTTAGCTTGCCAATTCCGACTAGGCCTGATTTGGGGTGTGACACCACCACCACCGGAATTATTCTTATAAGCATTTTTCTTGAAATTCTTTGTTTTACGCTTATGAACATTTTCAACAATATGAGCTTTTGCATGAAATTCAGAATTTTTTTTTAATAAAACACGATGTCTCTCCTCAGTTCTCAACGAAACCAACAAATCATCAAAAGTAAAATTTTTTGGTTTTTGTTTTAAACTTCTAGTAAAATCAGACCAAGAAGGTGGCAACTTTTTAATGAGAGAAGAGACAAGCACAATATCATGAAATTCAATGCCTTTAATTTTCAAGTCAAAAATGATATTCTCAAAATCATGAATTTGATCAGACACACTTTTTCCATCAACCATATGAAAATCAAGAAATTTTTCAACAGTATATCTTTTCAATCTTCAGTACCATATTTATGTTCCGGTGCATTCCATAATTAATAGCAATTTTGGTATGACAAAAAATACGATAAATATTATCAGTTAAAGAACTTAAGATTCGACCATGGCATAAAATATCTTTTTCATTGAAATCATCCTTGTCACTAGAACTAGTAACATCATTAGATGCAACAATTTCAGTGGATTTTTTAGATGTTTTTGTTGAACTATTATCTTTAAAGCCATCTAAAATCACAGAAAAAAGACCTAGTTCAGTGAGCCAAAATTTCATTTGTTGTTGCCAACAAAGAAAATTTTGACCCGAAAATTTTTCAGGCTTACTAGATAAAGACTTAATTAAATCTATGATAAAATAAAATTTAACAAAACAACGATTTCCTCTCAAAGATTGTTAGATAAAATTTATCTGATTAACACAATTAACACCAACTAATAATAAACACACCAATAATTATTTAAACAAAGCAATAATAACAATAATAAATCAATAACAATTAAATCAAGAAAAGGTTTAGAGTAGCCTGTGAATTTGTGGATTGAAGCACGCTGAAATGCACTATCCTTTGAGAGGAAACGGCCTGTCTGCACCGAGTAATAATTAACCACGTCCCCCTCGCAAGATACTCCAACCCGTTGAAATTCTTGTGTGCAGCTAAGAATTTCCCAAACTGAATTTTCTCAATGCTCAAATAATAATTGATGGAATGAGAGAATTTAAGAATAAATGATATATATATATATATATATATATATATGCATATATATATATATATATAGAGGTGTGTATAAGATGGAAGAAATAGAATTTCTCAGAATAGTAAACAATCTTCTTTTTCTATTTGTTTTCAATGCTACTGCAAACTTTTCTTCGGGAAGTGAAAAACAAGCTGTAAAAGATTGACTTTTAAAATGTGAACTTTTTTGTTGCCATATTTCGGGGAAAATGTAAATGTTAACTGCAAAAATTGAGGGAGAGTGGGAAGAGAAAAATCAGCCACTAAACCGCACAAAATTTGCCACTTAGCTGAATATTAGGGGTTAGTTGGTTTACTATTTGAAAATTGAAAACTTTTAATCAATAAATTTCAACAATTTACAATGGTTAGAATTAGGATGAATATATTTAGAGAAGTAATTATAAAGTGAAACACTTTTCAAATATTTCCACAAGTTAACCACATGTTAGTGGTTACTTTTGAAAAGTTAAATGTCAAGTTAAAAATAGCTTTTTGCATAAAAATTTACCGCAGGCTCTGATACTTGAAAATTTTATTAACTTTTAGAAGAACCATCACTTTAAACCGTGAAAAAAGTATCTGCATACGTGGGCATAAAACATATTTTAAATTTGTAATCCAAGTTTCTTTACTACTTATGAACTTTCACCATAATGCTTTTAATATAAATTGTCAATAAAATAAAAGGATGATAAGATCTGAGTAGGTCTTCTTTGTCAATTTGATAACGACTGCCATATTAAGGCTTCAGGAATTTGCATGCAATGCTAAACAAGAGGATCTAACTACACAACCATTAAGTCCAGATGCACAATCATTTCAATCATCATTCACAAGAAATATGTATACTGCCTATTATGAATATGATCAAAGCAATAAAAAATCATATGCTTCGTCACTACAAGTGGAAGTGACTAAGTATCACATGCTAGAACACTACAAAAGCACATGACTAAGTCAAACACTAAGAACTGATTTTAATATGACGTTCTGCTAGACATCTCAGCAATAAGAGATGCTCATAATTGGTAGTTTCTAGGATGGCTCAAATTCAACTAAATTGACTATTTCTGTAGAGCTACATTTTTGGTTAGATGAGAGAACTGATTGAAGAGGACATGCACCAAAATTTGCCTAAACTTAGATGAAGCTAGCTGATGTCAATGATGCTGCCTTCAACTAATTTTAACTTAGTTACGGGTTGTTTGAGATTCTTTCTAATGACAGACAGATCTCTAACCTGTGGGCATCCAGTTCTCGACTTATAATAGGTCTCTTTGAAATTTACTTGTGTCTAATTTGAACCAGGTGTAAATGTCATCTTTCACGTGTAAATTAACATGGCCTATAACATGCATTGGCTATTCACATAAGAAAATTTCGACACCCAGTAATCAATGAACAAAAGCTTTTTATAATTTTTAATAATTTATCAAATCCATTATCACACAAATCAATTGATTGAAGGTTACAGATAAAGAAGAAAAAGAAGATTTACGGTTAATGAAATGGAACATACTTTCTTTTTCAGCTAAGCTTCGCAGGAATTGGTTCTGATGGCAGAAAATCACATCCGTTGTCCTTCCTCCTCCTTTCGTGTCTTCGATCTCGCCAGAAACCTCAACACGAAAGATCAATTATACATTAACTACACTCACACAGATAAAATTTTAAACATCTGCAAAATGAAATCCAAGGTCAAGTTCTACGTAAATCTAACTTACCTATCACATAGTAAAAAGAAATGAAGATGCTATCGCCGATTAGTCCTCCGGCGATAACGGGCTGCGAGACTGGTGGAGGGGGATTGGGGAAAATTGGGGATTCTGGGTTTTCTCGATGTCTTCATTTTTCGTTTGGGTGATAAAGGAAATTGGGGATTTAGGTTTATTTACATCTGATTCATAATTGAAAATTAGCGACTATTTAGCGACTAATATGAGTTAGTCGCTAAATAAGTAAAATTAAAATCTACTCCTATAGCGACAAAATTAATCAGTCGCTAATATAGTCGCTAAATATACTATTTCAAATTGCGAGTGGAACTTTTGTCGCTATTTTGTTGCAACTGTATCTGTTAATATTAGCGACTAAAAGTTAGTCGCTAAAAATTAGTGACTAAAACTATTGTCGCTAAATATGGTGCGGGTTATTCAAGGCAAAATATAATGACTGATTTTTGATATCAGTCGCTATTTAGTCGTTAATTTGCTTTTCCAGTTGAAAAACTATGTTTTCGCGACTAAAAATTATTTTCGTCGCAAATCAGTCGCAAAGATTGTGACTAAAATATTTAGTCGCTAAATCAATATTTTTTTGTAGCGGTTTGTATATAATGTGTTGAACTTGGATGTGACTATAGAATTGGTTGAAAATGCACAAGATGGCCTTTAGTATGTTTAGGTAAAATTATGCCAAGAAGTCACACCTGACCATGTGACCTTTTTTAGGCTATATCTTGGCATATAGACCACCAATTGAAGTGATTCTAATTGGATAAGAATTATAAGATATAGCCCTACAAATGTTGTGACGACCACAAAATCCAGTTTTGTGTCTAAGGCCATTGAAAATGTGATTGAAAATACAGACCTGAATTTGTTAGTGCATTAGGAGCAGTTGGTCTTCCCAAGGATATAATTCTTAGGTTTGACATCAAAATTAGATGATTTTTGTATCAAAATAAACTTAATACATAGTGTAATAATTGTCTAGAAGACACTTTTGTCCAAAAATATCATTTGTTAGGTGAAAAAGCCCAATGAAAATTTGACCTGGAACCTACCCTATCCTCAATTTCCTATCAAAGCTAGATTTTTCTTTGGTCCTAACTGTGGCTTCAGCTTTGGTAAGCTGCTATTCCCACAAAAGCTAGATTTGGCTTTGGTTCTAACTTTGGTTCCAATTTTGGTAAGTTGTTGTTTCCTCAAGACTTCATCAGGAAAATTTATTCTAAAACACCCGAATCTATGACATTATATCATTTATGAATGTAGCGCCCCAATACCCCCTGGGAGGATATCGGAGTCGCCACACACGCATACACATACAATCACTCATGCGGAAGCGAAAATAGTAAACATACAAACACACGCAGCGGAATACCTTTTAAATACAAGCTATAGACATTTCTTAAATAAAACTTTATAATCATGTACATCTCAACATATACTATTCTTTATACATTACAAAGCATTCTTTTTACACTTAGATTTCGTTTACATATCTTATACAAAATTGCTTTACATTTACATATGCCAAGCTATACAAAACTTCTATATCATGTATACAAAAAGCTATGCCATATACAAAAAGACTTTAACTTATACTCCTAGTAGCCATGACCTTGCAGATGTGACTCCGAACCTGTAAACCTACACGGGACAAACACCCGTGCTAAGCGATAACGCTTAGTGGGGATATCACATATAAAAGACTTCTAACGAAGTCACAAACATAATCATCAAAGCATATCAATAGTCGATATACCGATCAATCAAGAGCATATAAAGTAATAAGCATATACCATACTTGTAACATACCAAACATTTTATCAACATGCTTTATATCATATCTACTAATCTCATGTAACCTATATCATGCTCATATTCTTCTAACTCTAACTATCAGCTCATATAACACATAATATCATGTCATTGCATATCATGTCCATTTATATACATATAAGCGTAAAAGCATACTTATAGCATATTCATGTACAACTACCAGCTTTTCATGTGCTCTTATAAACTCATATAAGCATCTCTGGTACAATAGTCATGTACTTCTATTAGCATTTCCTGTAATTCATTTACATATAACATCTCTTATACATATAGCAATAATTAATAGCCTGACTCATAACGCAAGTGGATACGGGTACATATAGATACTGTTAAACAGTACCAAACATATAGAGTCCGGAGTCTCAAATCATCTAGATACCAAACGGTACCAAACATATAGACATCCGTCGATGCCAAACATATAGACACCCGTCGGTGCCAAACATCTAGACATCCGTCGATGCCAAACATCTAGCAGCTGCAAATCATCTAACCCTTTATAGGCATGCCTATCTATCCACTTGTATGAACATCTTAGGCTTATAACTATCATTCCATATCAAAGCATGTATTGGTCATTCATATACATTTACTTAAACCCATGCTATTCATGTAACTTACTTCATATCTTACTATACATACATATATGTCATCATAAACTCATTCACATACAACTCTATATGCATATTATTGCATGCTGCCTTGTATATGTTATAGGCATAAGCACAATCATTATTATACGCATTAGCACATTCATGGTTGTCCGCATTCGCATTCATGATTATGCTTATTCGCATTCAAGATTATACGCATTCGCATTCATGATTATACGCATTTGAATTCATGATTTATCATACTCATTTATACACATTCACATACATAATTCTTCACGCTTAGGACACTCATTTATTAATGTTAAACATGAATTGGACAAGCTATAGAAACTCGTAGTGAAGTTCGGATGCATTTCGGAAAGAAAAATACCCTAAATACTCAAAACAGGGAAGGGTCACGGTGGCAACCATTCCGTTGTGATTGTGAGGTCCAATTACATGCAATTCTGTCTTCTTCAGACATTGGTCACGGTGGCAACCATTTTGGTTGTGACCATGACATACCAAAGAAAGCAAAACAGAAGTAGAATCTCGGGACTACTTCATACCACAATTTTGTACAGCCTAAACCGATGTTTAAACTTCATTTGTAGGCCAAGGTTCCTTCTTAACATTTGTTCCTTGGGATGTTATCTTTCAAATGGGATAAGTTTCAGGTCAATTGGATTTAAAACGAAGGAGTTATGGCCAAAGGAACACAATCTCCTATAGAATTTTAACTAAGGTTATGGTGAATTTTGAAGACCTTAGAGTCCTCAAATCAATAGAGGTATTTCTACAACATTTAAAGCCACGGATCTTATGATTCTAATACAATTAGTTTCACCCATTTTGGAGTTGTAAAACTTGTTTTACACCATAAACAATTCACAGGGGTCAATATAGACCTCAAAGACAGTTTTGACACCATCAAACTTGTCAAGCTTGAAATCAGCAAATTTGGCCAAACCAAGACACCAAATTCAAACTACAGTCCTTATACACATATATGAACATTATGGCATAGTCAAATTCACAATTTAAGCCATTAATCAAAAATTACACATCCAGCACTTTCATACCCGAATTAGGGTTCTGCTTGTTCTTTGTTATGCACATTCTAGATTTCCATTCTCATCACATAGCATCTATAACACTTCAATTATATTTCATCACATGGCACATAATCAGGCTCAATATCTCAAATCTCATGTTCATGCATCAATTACACATCAAGATCAAACTAATCAACATGCATACTCAAGTAAAATCAACATATAAACACATATATATCCCAAACCTCAAAAGTAGGTTGCTAGACACTCTCTCACTATCTAGAGCTTCTCCTTGCCTTTAGCTCTTCTCTTGTCCAAATCTTACACAATCAATGAAACACAAACTCTCTTAGTCCATTACTCAATCAATCCAAATCCAACTCAAAGAAGGGGTAGAAGTAGAGATACACAGAACCTAACAATTCACTTACCTTCTTGATTCAACTCTTCAAACCAATCCAATACCAATCAAATTCTAGATTCAAGCATTAAGAGACCAAGTTTAACTCAATGAAAAGAAGAGATAAATTTCAGAAATGTAGAGAGAGAAGTAGCCGGATCACTTAATACTCAAATCCCATTTTCTGCCTCTTCACCTTACTTAAATTGCATGAGAAATGGCTGGTTGGCAAGAGGGAAGTCCCACATGTGGATTCCACTTCCACCTCCAAGCCAAATTCAGCAAATGGTCCTTGGCAAACAACCTTTTAGTCCCTCACTCAATTCTATCTTTTAATTGCTTACTTTCTCTTTTCAATTACACCCTTACTCACCTAATTACTCACTAATTCCAATCTCATTTGCACCCTAACATGCAATTAACACTACAATCCAACTAGGGTACACTTTGGGGTATTACAATGAACATGATGATTTAGTAAAGAAATTATATATATATTTAACATGAAATTTCCGAATATAACTAAAAATGACTTGGCATGCTTATTGACTATATAAAAGTAATATGAAATTATTTATGAGTAATTATTGACATGTTATATGTAACACCGTATACCCGATTTAATGAATGAGTCGGATAAGAATGTTATAACCTAATTTAAGATCCATAACGTGCAAATAATAAAACTCCTTTTTAAAACTATAAAATACTTCAAATTGTACTATAAATTGCTTCCCCTATAATATTACCTATCCCCCTGTAAAGAAAAAGTCTTTTACACTTTTAAAATCACACATTCATTCCTCATACTCCAAATCAAACTCCAACACAAGTTTCTTATCCTCTATTACACGATCAATCATACATAACATGCAAATCGTAGATTTCAACAGTATTTGATACTTATTTTAACTATGCAAAATATGGAACAATGATAAATTCCTTGTCTATAATATGACATGCTCACTCTTAAATTAACTACATGTAATACAAAATTCTATTACATGAATAGTATCAAATATCATAAACTAATAACTTAAATATATATGTCGAATACAAAACTATTATCCCGAATTATATTTCAACTATCTATCTATTGTAAATGCCAAACTAGAAATAGAACTCAAATTAAAATATGTATGCTCATTTCCAGTACTATCATCTTTTTTGTCTTCTTGACATGACTCTAATCCAACAATAATCCATCGAACTATTCCTATCTATCGCTTGATTGCTATCCTTTACCTACGCATGGAAAAAAGAAACCACGTGTTAAGCTAAAAGTTTAGTGGTGACTACCAAATTTACTTTCCAATACTTAAGCGTATTAATTATACATATAAAATTTAATACACACTTACATGGTTATATCTTTATATAAAGGTCACAAATTTTCACTTTATAATATACACACTTAACTTATATTAATTGACACTTTACGTATTATACTAAACCTCATTTTTCTTTAGTATGTATGAATACTCAAATACATCACTTTGTATACTAAACATTTCGAATTAAAAGTATTTTTTTCACAATTAATATATTACTTATTATCCATCTATAATTTACCTGTATTAGTTCCTTAATACATGCATTTCATGGATTTTTTAACAGTTAATGTAAATATAATAGAGTAGTTAATTTCTTATTTGCACCACAGGAATTATTTCATCTTCTATTTTATTATACTATAATTATCACCAACATATATGCATAGATAAAGCCACTTCATCACGCTAACAACTTATAAGATCATTTACCAATATCATTTATTCAATTAAAGTTTTTATCATAAAACTATCATTTTATTTCTTAATATGAAATGTTAACATGCAATTGTTGTCCTTGCAGTTAAATATCTATTTTATACTTCAATTTTCCCATCTTATCGTTCTTAAATTTACCATTTTGCTGTTTAACTTTACTTTTTACCATTAAGTTACCTTTTTGGTCCTTTAATCCATATTTTACATTGCATAATTACCATTTAGTTCCTTAACTTATATGTCTAATTCAAAGTTACCAATTGGTTATTTAAAATTAACTAATTTATCCTTTTATACTTATTTCCGTACATAAATATCATTTTATTATCTTTGTTCTTAATTTCTTACTTATTCATCATTTAATCTTTTGATTCACTCATTTATTTTACATTCACAAATTTACCTCCTAATTTACTATTTTGCCCGTAGTAGTATCTTATAATTACTATTTTGCCACTACATTTTTATTTTTCATTCTTAATCTATCATTTTACATGTAAATTACCTTTTTAGTCCCTAAAACCCATTTTCATATATATCACATTTTTAACCCTTATTCTTAATACCTTTAACTTATTTCTACTATTTAATTTTCTTATTTCTTTATATTTACTCTTTTGACTCTAATTCTTGTATAATTATCATTTTGCCCCTTTAACTTTTAGTTCTTTACATATTTATCCTTTTCTTCTTTTTCTCTACATTTATTCTATATTATCTTGTTTAATCTTATTTTCTTATTTTGCCCCTAGTAATATATGATAGAAATCTTCGAACTGAATACACAGGACGTGGACCCCACAGGTTCAAAGCATTTAAGAGTTACCCTGAAGGACCACCAATGTCATTTACATTTATCATTTATCTTGTGAAAAGCATTGTGAACATTTAGACATTTCATTTATAGTAGAACGCCATTAGCCCGCCTAAACGAGTCGCCATGACTTGCACTGCGATATAAGTGTCCCTATAGCTAGCCAACTATATCCTGAAGTAGATTTAACTACCAGAATACTAAGGGCAAACTAACTGTTATTTTCAATTCCTTGTTTACAGAACATGTTCTTTTCTATTTATGACTTATTCCATGCTATCACACATAATAAACATTTTTTAGATCATATATTCAATTCTTGTATACATATATCATCCTTTTCATATAATATTTCAATATTTCTCTTTCTCACATTTTTTGTATTTCCATATGGCCTAGCATTCTGTAAACATTGGCATACTTATGTCAATGAATCATTTTTCATGACTCCATATCGGTATCATGTTATTACAACCTTAAAGAATACTTATAAATCAATATTCACTTTCTATATTTAATTTTTCCATCACAGACCGAACTAAAGATATACATGTATAACTTCGTGTTAGCCGTTTATTTTACTTCCACATTCAAATTTATTATTTAACCCCTATAAGCCAAAGTTTAAGCATAATTCACTTTTAATCCTCAAATTCAATATTTTAACTTATATTTACTAATTTATCATCCATTTTATCCCTTTTGCTCTTTTACTCTTAATTCTGTACAATTATCATTTACTTTTTTTTATTCTTAATTCTTTACATAATTATCATTTTACTTCTTTTGCCCTATTTTATTTCATATTTACTTATCTAATCTTGTTTTCCAGTTTAATGTAATTATCATTGAGAAACAATTTAATTCAAGTCCCACGTATTCATATTTATACAATATCATACATTCATACACATATCTTGCTACCATTTATTTTTGTTACATTCTTAAATTATTTACTACTCAATTATGTTATTGGTTCATTTACAACACACAAATACATAAACTATTCACATACTTACATATTACATTCCTTAAGTATACCTTATTAGGTTCTCTATTATTATTAATTTTTTTCACTAATTACCTTAATTCAGTTCTAAATTCATTTATATAATTTTCTAACTTAATACCATTTTATTATTTAAACTCAATTTAATTCATCAAAATTATCAAATAAATATCTATGTTTCTTAATTTGATTATATTGTCTATTTGCATAGCATCCACAATCAGTAACTCCTAATTAACAAGCATAAATTTAACAAACTGTACTAACAATTAAACATCAATAATTAGCTAAACTCAGCTATTATACTAATAACGCAACATAACACAAAAATAAATCTACCTTACCAAATTTAATTTATTAAAAACAATCTTATGGGAAGGTAAATTTGATAGTCACATACCAGTTAAAGTCGAGATTCCCTGAATTTTTAGCTTAATTCCATCTATTCCTTAGCCAGAGCCTCGTTGGTGCTCCACCGGAGATAACACCACCACAGCCAGAATGAAGCTCACGGTATCAGGACCCTTTTGCTGGTGGTCACACGCCAATATACTGTGCCATTTGATCAAAATCATTGTTGAAAGGTTTGGTTCACTCTTATACCGATCTCTCATTTGCCAGCGAGTGAGGAGGGCAGAGTTACACCAGAAGACTCGCCTCGCCATCAGGAATCCTCTGTTACTATGCATGTCACCACCCGTCATCGGGGGTGGCCACTATTTGGAGGAGAAGCATTTTGGCGGAGAGAGAGAAAATATGAAACAAACTGATGGAGCAGGAAGAAGAAGATAGCGAGAATCACCATTTGAGGAGTAGTGGTGCTGCCGCGGGGAAACGTCGGGCTGTAGTCGGTAATGATCCTCCCCTGCCTCTCTGTTTTTTACCCTCTTTCTCGGGTTAATTTCATCCACGGTAACTTAACTTTCGCAATTGTAACGTTATGGTCACTAAACTTTTATTTGTAACGAAAAAATAACCCATCTTTTATTTTGTAATAAGAAGGTCACAATGGCTGAAATTTGCCTAATCCGGCTACTGACTTGAGGGAATCACGGCGAGACCTATTTCCACGTAAGAAAAAAATACCACGTCAGATACTGACTATAGCCGAGGTTAATTTCATCTGTGGTACTAAAGTTTTGCTATTGTAACGTTGTGGTCACTAAACTTTGATTTGTAGCAAAAAAATAGCCCATCTTTTATTTTATAATAGGAAGTTCACAATGATCGAATTTTGCCTAATCTGGCCATCGGCGTGTGAAAAACAAGGTGAAACCCATTGCCATGTAAGAAAAAATGCCACGTTTAACTGGATCCGACGTGGCATGATTTTTTTAAAAAAAAATTATTTTTTTAAAAAAAATTATTTTTTTGTTGTCTGCCTCTTCATTATTCTCTTTCTATATATATCTCTCTCTATTGCTTTTTCTCAAGATCTGTCTCACATACTTACGAACCAAATCATGGTGGCTTCTTCTTCTTCTCGCCTCTCACTATTTATATCGCTCTTCTCTCTCCTTTCTCTTCGTCGTGCCTGCGTTCTGTCACTCTCGATCTCATCTTTTCTTTTAACGTGTTGTCTTCCTCATCTTAATCTATTCTTCAATAGCTTCTCATTCTTATTCATAAGAAATTGAAAACCGTTTTAGCCGAAGTGAAGAAAGAGAAATTGTTATCCCTTATTGTGGTTGTGAAGTTGAAGCCGTAATGAAGACTTTGAAGACTGAACAGTGAGAGGCGAGAAGAAGAAAGAGCCATTACGATCTGGTCAGTGATTACGCGAGATAAATATCGAGAGAAAGCGATAGAGAGAAAAAGATAGATAGAAAGAGAAGAATGAAAAGGTAGACAGTAAAAAAAAATTAATATTTTTTATAAAAAATCATGCCACGTTGGATCCAGCCAGCGTGGCATTTTTTCTTACGTGGCAATGGATCTCGCCGTGATTCCCATGCGCCTATGGCTGAATTAGGCAAATTTCAGTCATTGTGACTTTCCTATTACAAAATAAAATATGGGTTATTTTTTTCGTTACAAATCAAAATTTAGTGACCACAACGTTACAAATCAAAGTTTAGTGACCACAACGTTACAGTTGCGAAACTTTAGTTACCACGGATGAAATTAACCCCGAATATAGTCAGCATCCAATGTGGCATTTTTTCTTACGTGGCAGTTGGTCTCACTATGATTCCCACATGCCGGTGGCTAGATTAGGCAAATTTCGGTCATTGCGACCTTCCTGTTACAAAATAAAAAATGGGTTATTTTTTCATTACAAATCAAAGTTTAGTGACCACAACAATACAATTGCGAGTTTATTTACCACAGATAAAATTAACCCATCTTTCTCTCCCATTTTTCCCATTTTTCTGTTCTCCCTCATTTTTATTTTTCTATTTTTTTGACTTATTCTTCTTCCCTATGTTTTCTTCTTCTTTCTTTATCTTTCTAGAAAAACCCAAGCTCAAGACATTTTATTTTATTATTATTGCTTATTTATTTATTTTCTTTTAATTTATCATTTTCATTTTATCAATTTCCAATTTAGTTATTTATTGTGTATAATTCATTAAATTAGAATTGTTAATTCAAAAGCCCAAACATAATATCAACACATCTTTCTTAATAAATCCCCGTATTAATATTAATTTCAGTCTAAAAATTATGATTTAATTGACTCAAAAGTTTGGGCGTTACATTATGAATACTTATATATATACTATTAATGATGATAACTCTTGTTTAATATTGTTAAATGATATATTATGAATGTATACATTGATTTTACATGAAATTACATGGACCATTAAAGTAAACATTGAAAATATTACGAAAGAATGTACATGGCTAAAGCTAGTTTATGACTTGGTAGTGGATAGATAGGCATGCCTATAGGGACTATCATTTACTGTAGCCTACTATTGACACCAATGGTGTCTTTATTTTGAGACTAATATGTCTCCATATTTATTGTACCTTCGGGTACTTACCGTACCGTATTGTGACTGTATACCTACGGGTATTTAGGATCCATACCTATGGATACCTACCGTATTTTTCGTTATCCACTTCCACTGGGAAATGCAGGCTAGCTTGTAACTAATAAATGAAAATATATATGGAATCATATATTAGGAATGGAATATGTGTATAGACTGGTGAGTATTCCTTAAATTGGGCATGCATGATAAGTTATTAATTATATACTAATATTTTGTGAATATTGACATCATATGTGTGCTTGTTGACAATCGCTGTGAGTGGTCATCTATATTTCATTGTTCCCTACTGATCTATATGCTTAGCACGGGTGTTCTATCTGTGTAGGTACTGAAGATAAAGTCGACCCCAAGGACATTCCGTAGCAGTCAAAGAAAATACTAAACTAGGAGAGGATTGATGTAGATTTTATACTAGTTTATGTAAATGTGATGTTTTATTGTAAATAAGACAATAAAATTATGTGTAGACACAGTTATGTAAATGAAATGAAGCAATGTTTACGATATTATTTTTGGTGATGTAAATATGTATTAATATGTAAATGTGATAAACCGTTATAAGTAATGTTAAATATGATATTATAAGGTATAATATGAACATCGAGAGACAAAATAGAAATAAATTTTGTAACTTTGCTTCTCACGTTAATGTTAATCATGTTATGAGAATTGAATTATATGTTATTTTCCATGAAAGTTATATGCATAACAGGTTAGGTGCTCCTAGCTTTGTGGTGCTCTTTATCTTGCTTAGTGAACCTATTGCACAAGTATATGGTTTATTAGGTACGGTTAGGGGATATTACATTTGTTGGTATCATAGCCAAGGTTTAGTCAATTCGGGATACTAATAGGCTAGGAATGTACATATATAGTATTGTGTTGGCCTAATGCAGATGTCCTTATTTTCTTATAGTGAATATAATGGATCGATCTCAAAACACCATTGAAGAAACTATTGAAAGTGTTAACCATTGGGACCAAGGTTCATCCATCTTCGAGCCTTTGGAATCAGTTAGAGGTGATGTCCCACCAATGCTGACAGAAGGTTTCCTTAAAATCTCACATAATATGACATAGGTCTTGGATCGGTTGACTACACCTAAAGCTCCAATTGATGTGGTAAGGAAGCAAAGGGCCGAGGAATTTCATGGTACGAGTCTAGAAGAATCTGATAAGGCCGAGTACTAGCTAGAGAAAGTGCAGAGGGTGTTTGAAGAAGTAAAATGTCCTCCCAAATAGATGGTTGCTTATACAGTTTCTCTTCTAAAAGGAGTGGCCTACGACTGGTGGAAACTTGTACTTAGGCATCCATTGCTCATAAACCCTATCACTTAGGATTTCTTCATCCAGGAATTTCAAAAGAAGTATATTACATATGCTTACAAGGAGGCTAAATGGAAGCAATTTCTAAATTTCAAATAGAGAAACATGATAGTGGCTGAGTATGAGAAAAAATTTAGTTACATTAGTAAATATTCTCTAGAACCAGTCCTCACCGAAGCATTCAGATGTAAACAGTTTGAAGATGGGCTAAATGAATCAATCAAAGAACTATAGTTAGCTTTATGTACCCGACTCAACTTCAGTATAGCTTTTCACCCACAAACTGATGGGTAGGTTGAGAGAGAAATACAAGTGTTAGAAGACATGTTTCGAGGATGTGTTTTGGATTTCCCCGAAAGTCAGAATAGGTACATTCTGCTGATGAAATTTGCCTATAATAATAGTCATCAATCGGGTATTAGCATGGCACCTTATGAAGCTCTCTATAGGAGGCAATGTAGAACTCTGGTGTGCTGGACGAAACTAAACGAGTATAAGGTAATTGGTCTGGACATAGTAAAAGAAACAGGAGAAAAAGTTTGGATAATCCAATAGAGGTTGAAAGCTGCACATGATCGACAAAAGTGGACCTGTGAGGTCCACGTCCCGTATATTCAGTCTGTATATTTCTGCCGGGATTGTACTAGGGGCATAACATAATGATAAAAGTGACATGAAAATATAAAAAGTAAAATGAAAATGAGAATTTAAATGAAAAATAACTTAAATGAAAGAAAATGAAAAGTTTAGGGTCAAAATGGTAATTTACCAAAATAATGAGTTAAACGGGTAATAATGGTAAAATGACATGAAAATGTAAAAAATAAATTGAAAATGAGAAATTGGAATGAAAAAGGAATTAAATGAAAGAAGATAAAAAGTTTAAGGACTAAAATATAATTTATCGTGAAAATAATTAGTTAGGAGACTAATTGATAAATTATAAGTTAAGAAGTGAATAAATGTGAAAATTTAGTTAATTAATGGAAAAATTGTAAATAAACGTTAAAGGAAGGCAAAGTTGTAATTTGATAAAAGTTTAAGGGTAAAACCATAAGTATGGGTGAAAGTAAGTTAATAAGTGACATTTGAAAGAAAAATGAAATTAAAATGACAATTATGTAATGAATGCAAAGTTTAGGGACAAAAATGTAATTTGACATGAAAATAGTAGAACAGGGATTAATTGATAATTTGCCTGTCAATTAATGAATTTAAGATGAAAAGAGAAATGAACTAGTGGTAAAATTGTAATTATGATGTAAAGTGGTATTTTTATAATTAATTGAAAGATTAAGGATTAAGCTGAAATTTTACCATAGTGATGGAATTTAATAGAGTAAAATGAAAAGTGGAGTGATAATAGGTAAAATGAACGATTAATTGATTTAATTGCAATGTAAAAGCCTAAAATGGATTAATAAGTAAAATGGACATGAAAGTAAAAATATGACGGCTAAAATGTAATTTACATATCAAATGAAAGTTTGAGGGTTAAATGGTAATTTATATGCTAATTAAGTGATTAAATGTGAGAAAATTTCTTAATGGCATGTAACGCCCCAATCCCACTTGGGAGGATAAGGGAGCGCTACGCAACACTAAATCAATACATGTGTACAGGCGTCGCTCGCCCCTGTGCGCGCCCGCGCGTGCCCGAGAGCCCTTTTGGGCGTTTTTGCTCATTTTTAAGGATTTTTCTTCATTTTTTTTTTTGTAGAATTTAATTTTAAAACCTTTTGGATTCTAAACCCTTCAAGTTCTTCAGTTTTTTGTTATCCCAGCGCGTCCTCGACAGTCCTTTTGCGCGTTTTTGCTCATTTTCATTTTATTTTTGTAGAATTTAATTTTAAAACCTTTTGGATTCTAAACCCTTCAAATTCTTTAGTTTTTTATGGTTATGGAAATTAAATTGAATTAATTTTTCATTAAAAATCTGAATTTTTGGGGGTATAAATTATTTTTTAGAGAGAATTTTGAGGGGGGATTTTTCTTAAGAAAAATATATTTTCTCTCTTTTTCTTCTTCTTCTTTTTTCTTCTTCTTCAAAAACAAATTCCCCAAATATTTTGAATTTTTTCTAAGTCAATTCTTGAGACAAATAAATTAATTATTTGTTCTTGTAAATTTTCTTACTTCTTTTTTACAATTTTTTCCTTAAGACAAATAAATTAATTATTTGTTCTTGAGATAAAATTTTGTTACATATTTTATTTTTATAAATCAAGATAAGAAAATATATCATCTACCTTCATTCATCAAACCAAAATTTGAGGGTAAGCATTTTAGGCTCAATTTTTAATTTAATTTTTGTTATAATTTTTTTGTTTATAATTAATTAGCAACCATGTAGATTTTTTATCTTTTATTTTATTTTGTTTATGTTCATATGATTTAGCCATAGATTTAATATTTTTAGCACATCTTATCTTTATTCTTATTTATTTATGGTTGATTGTTCATCTTTTGTTATTATTATTCTCATCACTTTTGTTCATATATTATTGTTATTATTAGTATTATTATTTAACATGCTTTAACATATTTTACTTTCTTGTTTCTTTTATTTTTACTTGCTTGATTGTTCATCTTCCTTTGTTGATTTGCTCATCTTCTTTATTGTATATTATTATTATTGTTATTGTTAATTTCATTATTGCTTTTGTTTTATTTTTATTACTATTGTGATCATTATCATTATTAGCATTATTATTATCATTATTATATATTATTACTATTATTATTACCATAATTATTTTTATTTTTATTATTCTTACTTATTGTTATCATTATTTGTTATTATTATCATTGTCATTATTATTACTTTTATTATTCTTGCTTATTGTTATAATTTATTATTATTATTTTTTATTATTTGTGCTTTTTATGCATGTTGGTTTGTTCTTATGTTAAGTTACATATTTTTATTATGTCATTTAATTGATTGGTCATACATGATGCATTGCATTTTATTTATTTCATATGTTATGTGTTTAATTTATTTTTTATCACTAACATCACTTTTTTATTTGTGTTTGTTTTATTTTCAATATTTTTTATGTGTGAGTTTTTTTTTAATGGCAAGTGGGGGCCCATGGAGATTTGAAGATACCATTTGGGAGTTAATTTGTCATTTTTATTGTTTTTCATTATTTTGGGTTTATTTATTTTATCCTGTAATTTGTAATAAGTTTATTTTTAGGCATGCTAAAAAGAAAATCACAAAAATATTTTTATTAAATTAACTTGAAACTTTTTCTAATAAAATGGGACCAATGTCCTAGTTTTTTTCACCTAAATAAACCATCACCTTTAACACATTTTTTAAGTGCATGCGAGGACCAATGTCCTCATCTTTAATAAATAGCCCATTTTATGTATGATTTGTATTTTATTTACAATGGGCGTTATATTCCGCCCCTAGTTTTGTTGTCATTTATTTTCATACGCTTCATTTTAATTATGCTTTTATTTATCGCTTTCCTTGAATGACCAACCATGCGCTTTAATTAAATTGCACTGAATTGAATGAGAAATGGGATGAAACGCTAAATTCAAAACTCAATTATAAACTTAACCAAGGTATGAATAAATGGGAAGTCCCAAACCTTCTCTGGTCTTTGGGCTCAACGAGGCGAGAGGGTCAGCTCAATGTTCTATTGGGGTGGGGCCTCCAAGATACTTCTTGTGTCCCGGAAAAAGCTCAACTTGTATAGTCCTAGGCTTCACGATATGAGAGGGCAATCCTAATATTTTATTAGGGTGGGACCTCTAAAACACCTCTGGCTTGCCCAAGTGCGAGGCGAGAGGGCCATCCTAATGTTCTATTAGGGTGGGGCCTCCAAGACACCTTCGGCTTGTCCGAAATGGACATAACAGCGCTGTCTTAGGCTCACTGAGGCTAAATGACCTTTCCCAATATTTTATTGGGTGGCGATTCCAAGAAACCTCCTTATTGCATAAAATGGACGCACTTATAATTTCTTACAAGTTTTAATGAATCTCTCTCGATCGCCCTAAAAGCGGGCGTTCGGGGCGCGTCACAGTGGCGACTCCACTGGGGATAATACTCGAGACTTCGCTTTGAAAGTACCTTGGTTAAATTTACAATTGAGTTTTAGTTTAAAAATTTTCATACTTTTTTAAAACTGCATTGCATCCATGCTAGAGCCTTAGATTATGCTAGTTTGGTCCCTTTTCTAGCCCCAGTGAATTCCCAAAGCACGACCCTACGTTCACTCAATGTAGGGAAGTGTTAAGGATAATCACCAGCCCAAACTTCGTACCTTATGGTATATCAAATGGAGACCCAACCGGTCATTATGCTCATGATGAGCTAGACCCATTGGTAGGGACCATGCTTGGGTAGCCCTAAAGTATCATCACCCTTGACCAAAGCTCATGTAATGGTAATAGATACTTCCCCTAGGTGATATGCTCCTTGTGACATGCGCCGGATCCCCGCGGCCGCCCAATGGGACCGCCCGCTCGAGGGCGATCGGGGCATTTGTGGGTCCGTGGGGATCCGGCGCGCGTCACAGTGGCGATTCCACTGGGGACGTTTATGGTTCGAGATTTCGATTTGAAAATACCTTGTTTAACATTTATGATTAAAATTTAATTCATAAATTCTCTTTCTCTCAAATTTGCATTCGCATATCATTAGAGCCTTAGAATATGCTAGTTTGGTCCCTCTTTTAGCCCCGATGCGTTCCTGAAACACGACCCCATTTTCACTCAATTTGGGGAAGTGTTAAGGATAATCACCAGCCCAAGCCACGTACCTCAACGGTATATCAAAATGATGACCCGATCGGTCGCTATGCTCGTGATGAGCTAGACCTGTCGGCAGGGATCATGCTTGGGTAGCCTTAAAGAAACATCTCCCTTGTCCGAAGCTCATATAATGGCCGTAGCTACTTTCCACAGGTGAAATGAACCCTAATTCCATGCTTGCTGTATGGATCCTCATGTATTGGGTGAGTTCAGATGTCTCGCTTGGTAACCTAGCCAAAGGCTATCATGCCCCGGTAGGGCCATGTCGAAATTTGTGGAACGTCCAAATACGTGACGATCATTATCCATCCGCTTGTACATTAGCATAGGAGTGTCATGCTGCCGATTTTTCGCTGTGCACCATGCGTGTCCATTGGGTCCCTCGTAGACCCTTGGGCTAATCCCACTTAGGAAAGAGACTGCACGACCACGTGTGTAGGAGAAATAAGGGTGGAAGGACCTACTTGCTTGCTTGTGCTCTGTGAATGTCGCATATCACGACCATGCATCACACCTGCATTTTATGCATCATATCTAACGCCTTGTCCATGCAGCCATCATAGATCTGCCTAGGTGGACTAGATCACCTACCGGACGATTGATCCGAGTTCCTGCATCTGAGCTGTCTGATAGAGAGGGCCTACCAGAAATATTACCAGAAATCAGCTGCACTGTATCTAAGATGGCAAACTCGCCTAGAGGGGATGACGCCACCAGGGCCATGATCGCGGAAGAAGTGGGCCGGCGATTTGAGGAATTCGAGGGCAGAATGATGAATATGTTGACCGCCCTGG
The DNA here is from genome assembly GCA_947683425.1 of Excoecaria cochinchinensis. NCBI lineage: Eukaryota > Viridiplantae > Streptophyta > Magnoliopsida > Malpighiales > Euphorbiaceae > Excoecaria > Excoecaria cochinchinensis. The sequence continues at coordinate 12,416,213 of CANTUQ010000018.1, read as the reverse complement.
CACAGCAGAATGCTCCATAGAATCCTCCTCCTCCTCCTCCCGTGAGACAGCATGAGACAGAGGAAGAAAGAGCTGAGAGGCGAGAAGAGCCTGTTCGGCCGCCGCCAGCAGAGCTGAGGTCGGTAGCTTCGGGAGAGCAGAGAAGAAGGCCTGTGCTAAGGATTGATGATGATAGGGATATCGAAGATGACAGGGTGAGCATTGCATTCGAGAGGGGGAAGGCACCTCAGACTGATGATTTCATTTTAAAAAAGATAGAAGAGAGGTTCGAAGCTATGGCCCGTATGCTGAGCAGGGGTTAGGGGATGAACCCAGAGGATAAGGAATTGGAGGGAGAGGACCCAATTCCTTACAACTTCAAGATGCCATACGTGCCAAAATTTGATGGTACTTCTGACCCGACCGCTCATGTGAAGCAATACTCTCTGGTTATGAAAGGGACCACGCTGTCTAAGAAGCAAAAGGTAGAATACTTTTGTCTGAGCCTGACCGCTCATGCCATCGACTGGTATCATGGTCTCGACCGTCGCACTAAAGAAGATTGGGATCTGCTCACGGAGGAGTTTTTGAGGCAGTATGACTGCAACACCAGGATGGAGGTGACTCTCAAAGATCTTGAGCTGCTCTAACAGAAAGTTGGGGAATCTTTCTATGATTATCTCACCCGATGGCAGAACCGAGTAATGGAGATGCGGAGAAAGCCAGACACCCAGGACCAGATCCGTTTGTTTATCAAGAACGCATGCCCGTACCTGAAGGATGGCTTGAAGATGAAAGGGTTGAAGGACTGGGAGTCTCTCAAGGATATAGCCATCGAAGCAAAGGGAGAGTTCTTGGCTCGGAAAGCTAACAATGATAATTTTGCCAAAAGGGCTAACCCCGATCAAGGAACCAGTAGGCCAGCGGGTCCCAGTAGTAGCACTAGAAGAACAGTTGAGGTGTCTGCTACTGAGGCAACCACCCAGAGGAAGTTTTCGAACTTGGGGAGACCTTAGGTCTTAAGAAGGTTAATGAAGGAAGGGAAATTGCAGCCCTTAGCTCCTAGGCCTGCTATGACGCAGGGGAAGCCTGGGCACAAAGACAATGAATTCTATGCGTTTCAGCAGCACTCGGGCCATATCACAGACAAGTGTAAAGCGTTGCGGCACTCTATCCAAGACCTGATTGATAACAAGCAAATTTCTGACCCTGAGAAAAGGGAATATGAGAAGAAGCCTGGTTATAATGTCGTGCCACCACCCGTGTTTATGATCGGATCTAGCTTGCCAGAGTGGTACGTGCTACAAGATCTATATGGGAGCGAGAATATTGCTGCTGATTGTTCCGAGGATAGAAAGGAGAGAGCAGTCGTGGCGACCCTTGATTGTTGGTCAAGCAGTGAGAGCGGTGGAGAGGCCGAAGAGGAGGAAGAGATGAACCTTGATTTGTGGAGGTCTGATGAAGACGAAGAAGAGATAAGGGCTATGACGAGAAGCGGGAGAGTGGTCCCTGAGATTATGAGGCTACCTGAGCCAGTGCAGACGCCAACAGAAAAAGAGCCAGAGGAGAATCAGATTGTCAAACAGTTGAAGAAGACTGCAGCTAAAATATCCATCTGGGATCTCTTGAGACAGTCCCCTTCTCATAGGCAGAAGGTAGTAGAGGCTTTGGTTGAGGCCACGGTCACCACCACAATTTCCCCATCAGAACTTTTAGGCTTAGTTAAAGGAGGATCGGAGGAGAGATTGGTCTTTTCTGATGCCGACCTACCGGTCGAAGGCCGCAATCATAACCGACCCCTATACATCAAAGCACAGATTAACGATAAACACACTGCTTGCATTATGGTGGACGATGGGTCTTCTATCAATGTGTGCCCTCTGATAGCTCTGTAGGCTTTTGGTTTAAACGAGGATATGCTCAGTGGATCAGATCTGACTATCACAGCCTATGATAATTCAAGGAGGCAAGCATCGGGAACATTTAAGACCTTGGTCAAGACAGGACCCATTGAGGTGGAAGTAGAATTTGTGGTCCTGCCCATCCCTGCTAACTTCTCAGCTCTGCTCGGGAGACCCTGGTTTCACAAATTAGGAGGAGTACCATCCACGCTGCATCAAATGATAAAGTTCCCATATGAAGGGGAGGTGGTGACTATTAGGGCAGCCAGGGAGAATCAAGTCTCAGCGCTTGAAATTGCTAATCAGCCATTTAGTGGCTTCCATGTGTCCATGATAAGAGAAGAGCACGGGTCAGTGGATAACCCAGCTGTGGTTAATATGATGAAGAAGATGCACTATCTCCCTGGGGCTGGTTTGGGCAGAAACTCTCAAGGTTTGCAGACCGCGATCACCACTCGAGGTTAGAAGAACTGGAAAGGTCTGGGGTACAGAGGCGGCTTTGGCAAGAAGAAGGCGGCGGATAAGATCCCTCACATTTCAGAGAGCTTTGTACCAGCATCCTCAGTATGTGCATATACTGGCGAAGATGAGCTGCAATGGGTGAAGGGGAGGATTGTCCCTGGGTTCGAGATCTTTAACAATGTATTTGACTGGCGTGTCGGGTTTATTAAGACCGCTGAGAACTTCTGGGATGAAGAGGTCATGACCCAGTGTATTACTTGGGACAGATGTGAGCCTGAAGAAGTTGTCACCGAGAAGATGTTGGCTGCCAGGCTGAAAGGGAAAGAGGAGATGGTAGAAATAAAGCTGAAGATGGGGGATTTGAAGTTTTCCTCAGATATACCTAAAGGGCCTCTGCTGAATCAGGAAGCCAATGAGCAGGCGGCAGCAGCATCAACCTCTAGAGTGGCAGAAGAAGACTCTAGCTTAGACTGTCTTTTTATTCCAGAACTTTTTTATGATGTAAATGACAATTATAATATTATTAATAAGGCAAACGATTTATCTTACTTGTGCGATGTTTCTAATGATTTCAACATGCATGAACATGATCATATTCCATCAATTTTTGACATTGATTCCACTGACACAACGCCTTTTAATCTTGGAACCTCGGAAAATCCGAAAGAAATTCTAATAGCATCAAATATAACTCCTGATGAGAGAAAAAATTTTGAGAGAATAATAAGAAAACATGAAAAAGTCTTTGCCTGGACCTATGAGGACATGCCAGGGATTGATCGAGACGTGGCAGAACATGCTATCCCGACTTATCCAGACTATAAGCCTGTGAAACAGAAGTTGAGAAGGCTCAGGCCAGAATGGGCAGACAAGGTCAAGGAGGAAATTCGACAGCAGATTGAGGCTAAGTTCCTTGTTGAAGTGCAGTATCCTACATGGTTGGCAAATGTGGTCCCTGTAGCGAAGAAGAACGGGAAAGTCAGGGTGTGTGTGGATTATTGAGATCTGAACAAGGCCTGCCCTAAAGATGATTTTCCACTACCCCACATCGATGTGTTGATAGACAGTGCTGCCAATTGCGCGATGTACAACTTTGGAGATGGTTATGTGGGCTACAACCAGATCCTGAACAAAATAGCTGATCGGGTTAAGACCGCTTTTATCACAGAATGTGGGACCTACGCCTACCGAGTCATGCCTTTCGGCCTGAAGAATGTAGGGGCCACATACCAGAGGATGGCGACCAAGATTCTAAGCGACCTGATCCACAAGGAGGTAGAGGTGTATGTCGATGATATGATGGTCAAATCAGCCACCTGGGAGGGCCACTTTGAAGCTTTAGAGAAGTTCTTCACCAGGATTGACAAGTATAATCTGCGGCTTAACCCCAAGAAGTGCATTTTCGGAGTGACTTCAGGAAAACTATTGGGACATGTCGTCAGCCAGAGGGGGATAGAAATTGACCCGGACAAGGTAAAGGCCATCAGAGAGATGCCTGTGTCGCAAAAAGAGAAGGATGTAAGGAGCTTCCTGGGCAAGCTGCAGTATGTCAGCCGATTTATTGCCAAACTCACTTCAATATGCGAGCCTATTTTTAAACTGCTCAGAAAGAATCAACCTGTAGTCTGGAACGAAGACTGCCAGAAAGCCTTTGACAGTATCAGGGAATACCTGTTAAATTCGCTAGTGCTAAAGCCGCCACAACCAATCAAACCGCTTATCCTGTATCTGGCAGTAGAAGGCAGTTCTGTGGGCACCATGATGGCTCAAGAGGATGAATTTGGGGTGGAATTCGCAATTTATTACCTCAGCAAGAAGTTCTTGGCTTATGAAATTAAATATGCTGAAGTAGAGAAGATCTGCCTTGCAGTGATTTGGGCAACAAAGAAGTTGAGACATTACTTCCACTCATACAAAGTTCAGGCAGTGGCCAAGCAGAATCCGTTAAGATATTTGCAGGAAGCACCGTCTCTGCTTGGTAAGATGGGGAGGTGGCTGCTCTTGCTATAGGAGTTTGATGTGCAATACATCACTCGCAAAACTATTAAGGGGCGAGCCCTAGCCGAATTTCTTGCTGAGCATCCTATTCAAGGAGACACTCCCGAGTTCACCTTTCCTGATGAAAGCATAGTCGCAATTTCTGTCCAAGGATGGCCGTTACACTTCGACAGGGCAGTGAATAACAGAGGGGCCGGAGTGGGAATCATTTTGACAACCCCAGATAATGAGAAACTCCCCCTAGCCAAGAAGCTGAGGTACAAAGCAACCAACAATGAAGCCGAGTATGAAGCATGCACTTTCGGGTTAGAAGCTTTAGCTGCATTGGGGGAAAAGAATATAGAAGTCTTTGGTGACTCATCCTTGGTGATTAACCAGATCCGAGGTGAGTGGGCTGTAAAAGAAGAGCGGCTGGTACCCTATGTTGAATATTTGAAAGAGGTATGTGGGCAGTTTGAGACTTGCACTTTCCACTTCGTGCCGCGAGATGAGAATCGTCTAGCTGATGCATTGGCAACCCTAGTGTCCATGTGGGATAATCCTGAAGGGATAGCTATGAAGCCAGTACTAATTTCGAGTTCTGAGAAGCCCAGCTTCGAGATCAAGCCTGTAATGGAAGTAGAAGTAGCGGATGGAAAACCATGGTACTTCGACATTATGAATTACTTGGAAAACAATGAATTTCCAGAGGAAGCTATTGAGAAAGACCAGAGGATGATCCGAAAACTCTCTGCTCAATTCATATCCTTAGAAGGGGTGCTGTACAAAAGACAGTCAGATGGGATTCAGCTCAGGTACTTGAATGAAAAAGAAGCCTGCAAAGTGATGGAGGAAACCCATGCAGGCGTCTGTGGGGCTCACATGAATGGTTTGACCTTGGCTAAGAAGATCATGAGGCAAGGCTTCTATTGGCTTGCGATGGATAATGACTGTTCGAAATATGTTAAGCAATGCTAGTTGTGCCAACAATACGCAGACTTGAGACACCTGCCAGTATCAGAGCTACATAACCTGACATCACCTTGGCCTTTTGCTGCTTAGGGGATAGATATCATTGGAGAGATTCGCCCTACGGCATCCAATGGGCACATATACATCATAGTCGCAATTGACTATTTTACCAAATGGGTAGAGGCGGAATCCTTCAAAAAGATTGACGCAAGGGATATGGCCAAGTTCATAGAAAGGAATCTGATCTGCAGATATGGCCTCCCTCATCACATGGTGTCTGATAATGGGGTGCAGTTCATGGGGCAAACCAGGAAGCTCCTCGAGAAGTATGGTGTCGAACATCATAAATCCTCTCCCTACCGACCACAAGCAAATGGGGCAGTAGAGGCTGCTAATAAAAATATGAAGAAGATCCTGTCCAAGATGGTCAAAACCTACAAAGACTGGGCTGAAAAGTTACCTTTTGCCCTGTGGGGATATAGAACAACGGTAAGGATGTCTACAGGCGCTACACCATTTTCCCTAGTATACGGAACGGAAGCAGTATTGCCAGTTGAGATAGAGCTAAAATCACTGAGGGTGGTCATGAAAGCCCAAGTTTCGGAGGCCGAATGGGCGCGGCAGAGGCTACAGCACTTAAACTTACTGGATGAGAGTAGGCTGAAAGCTTATTATCATAACCAGATTTACCAGAAGAGATTGGCCATGACTTTCGAAAAAAAGGTGAGAAAGCATCTGCTGAAAGAAGGAGACTTGGTGTTCAAGCAGATGAGGCCAGGCATACAAGATATCAGAGGGAAATTCAGACCAACCTGGGAGGGGCCGTATATCCTTAAAAAGCTGCTGTCCAAAGGAGCTGCAATCTTGTCGGATAGTGATGGGAACGAATTCAAGGAACCGATCAACGTCGACAGACTCAAAAGGTTCCATGGCTAAAGACCAAAATAAAAAGAAGAGAATAAAATGCCCTGCAGGTCGAAAACCAAAAAAAGGCGGCCGTGCTAAAATTGGGTGCCTCGACAGGGTGAAAATCGAAAAAAGGCATGCTATGCAAAAATTAAAGGCATGAGAGAAAATGTCCGATCGTGAAAACCCGAGAGGGCCGATTGGTAACAGGAGTTGATGCTGTTAAAATTTGGTTTCATGTATTAACAGCGCGTAAGCGGCTGAGTAAATGTCAAAACTGATCATGTATGCTGAAATTATATGAAAATGTACACAATTTCGTGAAATAAAATGAATATTATTCTTTTCATTTTTGTCATTTTCTAGTTCTGCATTAAAAAGAAATGTAGCACCAAAAGAAATACATATGAAGGCTAAGCTAAGTCCTGCTGCTGCTCTCGCCGACCAGATGCTTGAGCCCTCGTGTCCTGTTATCAGATGCTGGACTAAGGATCCACTTCTTGTACTCGCTAGTTGAAGACATAGAATGATTACCGAACCTCGGAATAACAGTCTTCACTAGTAGTTTGCCCCACAGCTCATGATACCTTGAGGCGAACGCAGCCGAGAGAGCTCCTCCCCGGAAAGATAAGGGAACCCTCACTACATCCCGGGTCATCCCGAGCTGATGCGTGCATCGAGAAGTGATGCAGAAGGTGGCTCGACGGAGCCCACAGAGGGGAACACACCCCGATGGCCCATTAATGACCACATGAGACAGTGGGAGCCAGGCAGATGTGAAACTGATATCATCATCTGATAGCTCGCCAAATCTGGTAATGCCTTCACCAGCAGTGGCACACCCATACAATCGTCGACGCGGAAGGAAGTGGCTGGGCGAGTACTGTGGGGTAACTCGAGGAGGTGGCTCAGACAGCATCCTCGGTTTCTCTTGCAGCCAGATCTGAAATAAAATAAAAATAGAAAAAAAAAGAATGAAAAAAAAGGAAAAAAAATAAATAGAAAAAAAGGGAAAAAAAAGAAAAGAAAAAAAAAGAAGAAAAGAAAAAAGCCGCTGGAGTAAGTAGGGTTTACTTCAGGCAAAAATAAGGCACAGGGTTGTGTGAAAATCCGAAAGGACGCACCTCCCGCTAAGCAAAATTAGTGTGAAAATCCATAAGGGACGCACTACGTACCTTTAAAATAATGATGTACCTGGAGCAATAAGGGGCTGCCGGTAAAGGTTGTAGTGAATCCAGAGCTCACAGCGTCCAAGCCCAGAATGGTTTCAGCCAGAATGAGTGGTAAGGGTGATGACCCCAGATGAAAGTCGCTCAGGACTCCGAACAGGCGAGAGTCACCTGTCAAACCCCCTAGGACAACAGTGAGGAAGTTCACCATGCAAAACAGAAATATGATGCTTACCCGGTAGGTGGGGATGTCAGTGAACTGATCCAGAGCCTCGATCAGTGGCCCCAGAGCAAAGGAAGAGCCCGGAGGAATCAGCCGGGCGGCCTCAGAAGAAGGTATGCCAAGAGCCATAGCTGTGTCTCGAGTCTGAAATAGGCCGCAGCGGGGGACGCAAGGCAGAGCGCCAGGAGGGAACCAGACTCCAAGAATAGCACTAACTCTTCAGGCAAGGGGCACAGTTCCTGGTAGGTGAATCGGAAGACATGAAACCGGGGGTTCCAGAAGTGGATCGCTGCCAGAAGGAGGTTCTGATCAACTTTGACCCGACACAGGTATTTCAGCCCAGACAGAGAGGAAAGGGCGCCTTCTTCCCAAGTGTGTTTGTCATCTAAGATACGGTGCATTCTTTGGGCTAGAGAGGAAGACATGCTAAAAAAGATGAAAGGCTCAAGATGTTGGAAAATGAAGAGACACAAGAGGAGCAAAATTTTGTAAGAATTTATAGGAAGGTGTCACCGACGGCCTACCCGCCTCTCCTAAGAGACGGCCTGCCCGTCGGTAGAGATCCACCTGGCAGGCGCATACGTCAGTATTGCATTCATCACGCGCATTAACTTGCATTTATTGAGAGACAGACGGCCAGCCGTCGGTCGCTCCTGCAGACGCCCAGCCCGTCAGTCACAAAATTCTATATAAGGGCGAGTGACAGACGGTGCAGCGCCTGCTGTCCCTTTCATTTTCTCTCTCAAATGGTTTTTTTTTGCATTTTTTTAGTGTTTTTCAAGCATTTCTCCTTCTTTTTTTCGCGATTTCTTCATATTTTCGCATTCTCTACTCACTGGGTGCTTGGATATTCATATTTCTTCAGTTTCTACACTTCTCGCGACTACAAGTAAGTAAATAACTACTTTTTTTGAATTTTATTCAATTTATTTCTTCATTTCTTCTTCCTTTAACCTTAGAAATGGTTAGGATGCTTTAGATGCCTTAAAATTTAGGGAGGATGCTGCCCATTTTCTTTATTTATTCATTACTTTTTATAGTGCAATTAATCTGAACTTTTGCATGATCATATAGAAATAGAATTTTTCTATAACTTTATTGCTTTAGAATTACACTTTCTAGCGCACTATTCTGTGCATATATTGCTTTTGGGGCCTGAGGCCGTTATTTTTTGTGTTGTTGGGGACACACTCTTGCTGGGGTGCGTCCCATTTACATGCATATATCGTTGTTGACGCCTGAGGCCTGTTTTATGCCTTTTTATGCAAGAGGTTGGGCACACCCTTGCCGGGGTGCTGCCCAAATTTTTATTTTTATTCTAAAATTGAATATTTTTTGTGTATAATGCATGCCTTGGGGCCTAGAAAGCCCCTTTTTATTCGCTTTAAAAGTTTCCATGCTAATTGCATGTTTCTTTTGCTTTGATATGTGCGAGGCATGTTGGGCAACTTCCTTTGACAGGACGTTTGCCCCTTTTTATTTATTATCAGTTTTTATCTCGTTTTCGGGCCGCCATTGCCCTGGTGAGGCCTAAATGGGCCTTCACCTTGAAAATAAGTTTAATAATACTTGTTTTGTCAAATTTTTGCTATCTAACTTTTTCTCCTTGCAGGATACCTCCTAGACGCAGAGCACCGCAGGCCCAGCCCGAGGTCGTAGTTCCGGGTTGGATGGATGATGAGTCAGCTCAGAGGTATAGAGCATTGGCTCAGGTAGAGCTTCGGGCCAGCCGTTTCATGTCCCGGCCGTTCCTAGAGGCCCTAGGGATGGCCCCAGAGTTTGATGTGCTTGTCGAGGGTGCCGGGTGGACAGAGTTCCTTAACCCCTCTTTTCAGACTTTTCCAGAGGCTACTCGCCAGGTCCTAGCCACTCTCCGCTATGGCGATTTTCAGAGGTCGGATACCGAGCCAGGGGTGGTCCAGTTCTGGTTCAACGGCGACCATTACAGTATTACCAGGCAGAGATTCGCACAGGCCATGGGGCTCCCTATAGAGGAGGGGGTCGAGATCCCACGGCGAGCAGTGAGACGCGCCCATTGGGCAGCCATTGCCCTACCGGGAGTGCTGTGTGATCATGATATAGCGAAGAGCACCGTACTGGTGTTTCAGGCACTCCGGTATTTGCACAGAGTGCTATCCAGTTCGTACCTTGGTCGAGCTGGTAATCCAGGGTCACTTAATGCGGCCGAGATCTGGAGCCTCTGGGCTATGGTGGCAGGCCAGCGCCTCAACGTTAGCCATGAGATCTTGGCTAACCTGACTAGAGTTGGCAGAGGGCTGACACCGGTGGTGATAGTAGGAGGAGTTATCACCAGGTTGCTTTTGAGGTTGGGAGTTGCCCCGGACAAGTTGAGAGGACCCTTGGATGAGGGGATCCATGTGGATGCCGCAGCGGCAGTACAGATGGGGATGATCTCCCTGATATCAGGGTAGGCAGAGGCCTACAGGGTGCTGTCCATTCACGAGACTCGGCGGATGTTCTCACTTCCACCCTTGGGTCCAGATCCAGACCACCCAGAGCAGCCAGAGCACCAGCCTCCTCACCCGGAGCAGCAGCCTCCACAGCCAGAGCACCAGCCTCATCCTCCACATCCAGAGCCAGAGCCTCAGCATCCTCAGCCTCCTCAGCCTCAGACTGTGCCACTGCCACAGCAGCAGGAGCAGCCTAGGACCCCGTCGGATTTCGACATGGAGTTCACGATGGATGAGCTCTTTGCCGCCTCACCAGCATCCAGAGCGCCGACTCCTGTCCCGTGTCAGGGTGCAGAGGGCTACCCACAGGCCCCCCGAGAGATATCATCCATATTCTAGAGGCGACCCAGGGGCATCCACCTCCGCAGCACCGTCGCCAGAGCCACCACAGCAGCAGCCAGCACAGCCTGACTTCTCTCCGCTCCTCACTTCCATTTCCACAGCCTTAGAGCGACGACAAGATGAGAGGGACAGAGCTATTCACGAGAGGTTGGACCGCCAGCAGGCTGCTATTCAGGAGCAGTCCCAGTCGGTGGAGCGGTTAGCTCAGGAGCAGGCAGGCTACATCGAGCATACGGCACGGGAGTAGGCTCGGATCATAGATGCTTTCAGGGATGAGCAGGCTCAAGTCATAGAGGCCTTCAGAGTTGAGCAGGCGAGGCTGATCGAGCTGGTTGCCCAGGGTCAGAGGGAGCTTAGGCAGCAGCTCGCTCATGATTTGAGGACGTCTCAGGACCAGGCGTCTCAGAGGGTTGACATGACCCTACAAATGATCGACGAGTCACTCGACTCTCTAAGATCCCGCGTCCAGGCGATAGAGGGGATACTCCCACCCTTGTCTCAGACCATGAAGGAGTTCAGAGAGCAGACAGAGCAGCGCCTAGAGCATGTGAGGAGGGCTGCCAGCGAGCAGACCATTCAGATGAGCCAGGCGTTCAAGAAGTTGGGAGACACAGTATCAGAGACCTTAGGGTTCATGAGGACTTGCACCCAGCCTTTCTTGGATGGCTATGCTCAGATCCGTTTCAGGCAGACCCATGATGCTGGGGCGGGACCCTCCACGGCTCAGCCTCCACCTCCGGCACGGCAAGCTCAGCCTCCACCTCCGGCATGGCCAGCTCCGCCTCCACCTCCGCCAGGGACAGTGCATATATCGGATGATGAGGATCTCGATGAGCCCTCTGATTACACACCCCTATGATATTCAGGGAGTCATATTTTTGTACATTTACACTTTGTATATACATTGTACGAAATAGATATTTCTAGTGAAAAACTTTTGTTTTCAAGATTTATGCATTTATTCAGTTATTTATGATTCATTCATGTTAACAGATGAATATATGCCTTCACATTCACTCATATTCTAAAAACAAGGAAAACAAAAATTATGAAAAATGATGAATAGCAACTCAATAAAGAAGAATATAAATGAAACATGGCATAGCAGATGAAGCAAAATCGCGCCATTAATAGACAGGTTAAAAGATGACCACTCAAACGTGAACTAATAAAACCTTTTATCACACAGGTACAGAGAAACATCGATCCGAACACGGGCATTGATTGAAAGTTCGAATGATGGCGCCTAAGTTTCTTTTTGGAACGGGGAACCCAGCGAGGTTTCCTCCTCTTCATTTTGAGTTTGTAGCCAGAGAGCGCTACATCTCTTCAACCCTGCGCAAGCCGAGACGAGGCCAGTAGAAGTTGAAGCTGCAGTTAGAGAAACACTGCTCTTCATATGGAGTTTGTAGCCAGAGAGCGCTACATCTCTTCAACCTTGCGCAAGCCGAGACGAGGCCAGCAGAAGCGAAAGCTACGGTTAGAGAAACACTGCTCTTCAAACCTAGATCGTAGCCAGAGAGTGCTGCATCTCACAGTTCACGCGGCAGCCAGAGAGTGCTACGCACCTTGCAGATCGGATGGGGGTTAGCAAGGGAACTTCAAATCGAGGCTGCAGTTAGAGAAACACTGATCTTCACACCGAGATCGTAGCCAGAGAGTGCTGCATCTCACGGTTCACGCGGCAGCCAGAGAGCGCTACGCACCTTGCAGATCGGATGGGGGTTAGCAAGAGAACTTCAGATCGAAGCTGCGATTAGAGAAACACTGCTCTTCAGACAGAGATCGTAGCCAGAGAGTGCTGCATCTCATGGTTCACGCGGCAGCCAGAGAGCGCTATGCACCTTGCAGATCGGATGGGGATTAGCAAGGGAACTTCAGATCGAAGCTGCAGTTAGAGAAACACTGCTCTTCACATCGAGATCGTAGCCAGAGAGTGCTGCATCTCACAGTTCGCGCGGCAGCCAGAGAGTGCTACGCACCTTGCAGATCGGATGGGGGTTAGCAAGGGAACTTCAAATTGAAGTTGCAGTTAGAGGAACACTGCTCTTCACATCGAGTTCGTAGCTAAAGAATGCTACGTCTCACCAACGCCTACAGGTCGAGACGAGACCGATAGGGGTATCTTCGCATCGCCGAACGGACCGAGACGAGGTCTACCCGGCAAAAGGCACGGAGGGTAAGAACCGTCGCAGGTATGCCCTCTTTCTTTCTGTCCTTTCTCTGAGTTTTGGCTTATCTAGGCGCTTGTGCACTAGTTTCCCCAAAACTAGGGGCAACTGTAAGCACCGTGTCCCGGAGCGGTCCGGATCAGAGGTTACCCTATGATGAAATCAGTATCCGAGCCTGTATAAATGGTTTGGATTTGGAGGTTTTAGTCTCGCGTTCCACGAGAAGTGAGTCTTTTTACCTTTCCTAGGTAGAGGGGGAGAAAATAGGGGATTTTCGAGTCAAAAAGGTATATTTTCCTCCACAGACGGCCAGCCCGTCTGTGAGAGCCAGCCCGTCGCTTAGGGTCACAGACGGCCTGTGGCATTTTCAGACGCCCGTCGAAAAATCACCGCCCCCGTCAGAGCGCCGCCTGGTTTCCCGGAGCACGCAACCTTTCCGACGCCCGTCGGTGGATGTGGCAGGGCCGTCGGACGAATCCTTGTGTCAGAAGGATTCTTCCGATGCCCGCCTCCATACACCGATGCCCGTCGATCGTGTCTGGCTTATAAAAGCTCCGGATTTTCACTTAAAAAGGGTTCCAAAAATTTTCAAGAGGGGAAACTCTGCCCAAATTCAAGCATATTTTCTCTCTCTTCCAGCAAACACATTTCATAAAGAAATCTCTTTTGAAGGAGGATCAAATCAATCAAAAGGAACTAAAAACTAATTAGTTTTCTTTAGATTTTGATTCCAAAGTCAATCTTTTGAGGGGTTGAGGAGGAAATAGTCCATTTTCCTTTCTTTGATCCTTCATCTTTGCTTCTCGTGGAACGCACGGGGCTCTAATCAACACAAGAATCTCACTCAAAGCAATTATCTGAGGGTAAATATTCCGGATTCCTTCTCCACATCATTTCATATTTACTCCTTATTTTGTTGTACTTCCAATTTTTGTCATTATTTTTCTTGATTTTGACTCTTTTTATCTCATTTTATGATAAAACCTCTTTTTTGGCTTTAAAAAGAGTTTCTTTTTCTGTTTTTTTTGGAGACAGTGGTGACCGACGGGTCATCTCCATCACCGATGCCCGTCGGTCACCCCACTCACAGACGCTCTTCCACTTGAGTGAACGACGGACATGTCGGTCAATTTGACTGACGCCCGTCGGTCACCCAAGAAAGGCCGTCGCTGGGTTCTGTCTCCACGTTTTCAAATCTCTTCTATCTCTTTCCAGTCCTTTGACTTTATTTATGTTGATTCTTTGTATATTGACATCTTCTAACTTTCTGTGAGCATATATTGATTCTCTTGGACCATCCTGAGCTTGAGAGGCTATCTACCATATTCGGAGGATTCCGTCCGGTTCAGTTCCCTAACCTCCTTGGTCATTTTCTTTATTCGTTTATTCGTTCATTATTTTATGTACATGGATATACCCTTTTTGTATCTTGTTAATGTATAAAAATGATTTAATGTTTTATATTCAATAAAATGAGGTTTACACAAACGCAAGGACCCAATGTCCTATTTTTATCCAATAAAAATCATCACAAATAAAAACATCCAATTTTAATAATGATGCATGCGAGGACCAAAGTCCTCAAAATAAGCAATGCCCCGATTCGTGTATGTATCGCACATTTATAAAAGGGAGTTGTATTCCGCTCCTTGTATTATTGTAATTTATTGCTTTCAATATTTACTTGCTCATTTACGACTTTCCAAATATGAATAAATGCGCCTTCGATTAATTGCATCGTGTGGAGAGAGAGCGAATTAATGATAATTAAAACTTGATCATAAAGTCATCGAGGTAGAAATAGATGAGAAATCCCGGACCCAGCTCTGGTCTTTGGGCTCAAAGAGGCTAGAGGTCTACCCTCCAAGACACCTTTTTGTGCCACGAGACTTTAGCGCTAATCCTAGGCTCCTTAGGGCGAGAGGTTTACCTTCCAAGACCCCTCTGGCTGGGCCAAAATGGATACTAAGCGCAGTCTTAGGCTCTCCGAGGCGAGAGAAACTTTCCCAATGTTCTATTGGGTGGCAACTCCATGAAACCTCCTAGTTGCCCAACATAGACGCACTTGCGATTTATTGCAAGCTGTCAACGGACCCACAAATGTCCCGATCGCCCTCGAGCAGGCGGTCCCATTGGGCGGCCGCGGGGATCCGGCGCGCGTCACACTCCTTAATACAATGCTTACTATGTGGGCCATTATATATTGAACAAAATCAACCAAATTAAATGGTCTTTTATCAAAAGCTTTCATGCCCCGGTGAGCCCATCTTAATATGGTTGAAATGTTTGAATACATAAAAGCCAAAACCCATACGTATGTACAAAAGGCAAGAGATGTTACGCTGCCGATTTTTCATTGTGCACGATAACGACACTACCACTCTATGGAGGGTTTGCACGATCACGGCACTACTGCTTCAACAAAGGATAACATGTCGACAACATGGCGATAACCATCCCAACCGCACCGTCCAGTTAGGAAAGCCGACTGCCTCAGGTACGTGTCTCTTTCCTTTTTTTTTCTGAGTTTAGGCTTATCTAGACACTAGTGCACTAGTTTCCCCAAAACTGGGGTCAACTGTAGACACCGGGTCCCGGGGCAGCCTAAATCAGGATTACCCAATGATGAAATTAAGTGTGCCTGTTTATAGGCAAAAATGAAAGTTGGAAGTGACTATTTCCTTGTCGGTTTGATTTATTAGGAACAAATAAAAATGTATTTTAAAAATATTTTAAAAATTATTTCGAGATAAAAAAGTGAGTTTTGGAAGTATTGTGTTTTAGCAAATTTTTTTTTTAAAAAAAATTTGCGAGTGTTGAGGTGCGGCAGCGCCCAGCGCGCAGATGGAGCGTGCTGCGCTGGGCGCACGTGGCAGCGCCCAACGCGCATGTGGGGCGCGATTGCCCGTGCGCGAGCGATGCCCTGAAGAGCGTCGCTCGCCCCTGTGCGCGCCCGCGCATCCCCGACAGCCCTTTTAGGCGTTTTTTTCTCATTTTTAAGGGTTTTTCTTCATTTTTTTTGTAGAATTTAATTTTAAAACCTTTTGGATTCTAAACCCTTCAAATTCTTCAGTTTTTTGTTGTTATGAAAATTAAATTGATTTAATTTTTTCATTAAAAATCTGAATTTTTAATAGGTATAAATTATTATTTAGAGAGAATTTTGAGGAGGGATTTTTCTTAAGAAAAATATATTTTCTCTCTTCTTCTTCTTCTTCTTCTTCTTCTTCTTCTTCTTCTTCTTCTTCTTCAATAACAAATTCCCCAAATATTTTGAATTTTCCTATGTCAATTCTTGAGACAAATAAATTAATTATTTGTTCTTGTTAATTTTCTTACTTCTTTTTTACAATTTTTTCCTTAAGACAAATAAATTAATTATTTGTTCTTGAGATAAAATTTTGTTACATATTTTATTTTTATAAATCAAGACAAGGAAATATATCATCTACCTTCATTCATCAAACCAAAATTTGAGGGTAAGTATTCTACGCTCAATTTTTAATTTAATTTTTGTTATAATTTTTTTGTTTATAATTAATTAGCAACCATGTAGATTTTTTATCTTTTATTTTATTTTGTTTATGTTCATATGATTTAGCCATAGATTTAATATTTTTAGCACATCTTATCTTTATTCTTATTTATTTATGGTTGATTGTTCATCTTTTGTTATTATTATTCTCATCACTTTTGTTCATATATTATTGTTATTATTAGTATTATTATTTAACATGCTTTAACATATTTTGCTTTCTTGTTTGTTTTATTTTTGCTTGCTTGATTGTTCATATTCCTTATTGTTGATTTGCTAATCTTCTTTGTTGTTTATTATTATTATTGTTATTATTAATATCATTATTGCTTTTGTTTTATTATTATTACTATTGTGATCATTATCATCATTAGTATTATTATTATCATTATTATATATTATTACTATTATTATTACCATCATTATTTTTATTTTTATTATTCTTACTTATTGTTATCATTATTTGTTATTATTATCATTGTCATTATTATTACTTTTATTATTCTTGCTTATTGTTATAATTTATTATTATTATTTTTTATTATTTGTGCTTTTTATGCATGTTGGTTTGTTCATATGTTAAGTTACATATTTTTATTATATCATTTAATTGATTTATCATACATGATACATTGCATTTTATTTATTTCATTTATTTTCATATGTTATGTGTTTAATTCATTTTTTTATCAATAACATCACTTTTTTATTTGTGTTTGTTTTATTTTCAATATTTTTTATGTGTGAGTTTTTTTTTCAATGGCAAGTGGGAGCTTATGGAGATTTGAAGACACCATTTTGGTGGAATTTATCTTTTTTTTAGCATTTTATTATTTATTATTATTAATTTATTTGATGTAATTTGTAATAAATTAATTTATTTTTATGCACGTTAATCAAAAGTCACAAAAACGTTTTATATTAATAAATTGGACTTTTTCTAATAAAATGGGATCAATGTCCTAATTTTAACTAATAAAAACTCACTTTTAAAAAAGAGGAGTTAATTTCTTTAAAATGGGATCACTCATCCCGATTTTTTCCAAGCATACCAAAATAACTCTTCGATCTTTTTAAGTGAAAATGAGGAACCAATGTTCCTAATAAATGTTCCGATTTATGTATGATGTTTTTTATTTTATTCTTCTTGTGTAGTATTTATTTCGGGCTCTTGTAATTAATTTTGGGGCAATTCTATTCATTTATTTATTTATGCTTTTTTTATTTATTTTGGGGGATTATTCTGTCCCATTTTTTTCACTTGTAATTTTTTATCGCATTCTTTATTGCTTTCTTTACTGCTTTTCCATAAATGCTTGAAATGCGCTTTAAATTTATTGCATGATCGCGTGAGATGAGAGATGGAATTTCAATTGCTAAAAACCCATTTATAACTTAACTTAAGGCATTAATAAGAGTGAAGTTCAACACCTTCTCTGGTTTAAGACGTCCGATATTAGACGAACTTTCCCAATTTCTTGTAAATTGGGTGGCATCTCCAAAATACCTCAAAGCTGCCTAAAGGCTCCATGGGATTAGATGATATTTGCAGTGTTCTACTGGAAAGAAGTGTCTAAAATATCTCATGATTGCCCAAGATCAAAAGACGCAAACCCTCTCGGGCACTAAAAGCGGGCACCCGGGAAGCAGTCGGGTACGACGCGCGTCACACTAACCTGTGCGGTGTATAGCCCCAGCCGTGTTGATATCTAACCTATTGATGCGGTGTCTAACCTCCTCCGTTGTAGCATCTAACTTGTGTGGTGTATAGCCCCAGCCGTGTCGGTATCTAACCTGTTGATGCGGTTTCTAAACTCATCCGTTGTGGCATCTAACTTGTGCGGTGTATAGCCCTAGACGTGTCGGTATCTAACCTATTGATGCGGTGTCTAACCTCCTCCATTGTGGCATCTAACCTGTGCAGTGTATAGCCTCAGCCGTGTTGGTATCTAACTTGTGTTCGATTTGCATGGCATGCTTTTGCTAACCCCTATTTGGTTTGCAAGGAATCTGATTGTGGCTGTTGAGCTTAGCGTTATCTAACTGTGGCTCATTTGTAATCAATTTGCTGGCACTTATCCTGAACCTCTTTTCCTACAAAGAGGGTCAAACAAATGTGTAGGGTATATATATAAAAGAGATACGTACCTATGGCAGTACACATTTATTGGGGTCGACGTCAGACGGGTGCCCCCTGAAGTCAGTTGGTTGTTCCCTGGAGAACCGATTGCCACAAACTAAGGTATGTGTGGGCAGTCTAGTTTCTTTAGGGGCCTTCTTTTCTGTAGACTTACATGATTCTTGATTGCCCTCCGCATGGTGTACCTGAATAGGCTTATTTTTTTGTGTGTTCCTCCTCTGTATAGACCCATATGATTTTATGCCAAACACAGTGGCCAATAATGTTGACTAAAACCCTCTTTTGGGCCCCTTTTGTACATGAGGTCTATTCGGAACTTTCCCTCAGAGGTATGTACACATTAATGTATGCAAGATTGTGTGTGTGTGTGGGATCACATGTGTAAAATATATACATAAGGCTATATACCCGAAACGCATGCCCAGGATTAATGTACAAAAATTATGTGCACCTAATTATACTTGTAAAGGATTAAATGCACGTGATATGTTCTTGTGATATGCACGCTAAACATGTGCAAAGAATTATGTGTTATATGTATGCAGAGATCATATACACGGGAAGTGCGTGAAGAATCGCATATACAAGATTATATACAAAGTTCATGCATGTGTGAATGCACGTTTAGGCATCGTGAAAGGTTATGAACGTGTAAAGTTATGCAAAGAGATATGCACAAGATTGAACATGCTAGATGCACGTGATATGCAAAAATGGATAGACCACATCCTAGGTGGTTGAGGGATTCATTGAAGGTATTGCCCATACTGTCTAATGCCCCCAAGAATCTGGAAGAGTATCATCCTAGCTTAAGATCTCTGACCCCCTAATCCTTTCAGGGAGGACTGTCCGGCGTGCATCTTCGCCCCCTTAATCAAGGAGTATGCGCCTTCTGCTATGAGCCTATAGCATTTTACCCCCCCCCCCCCCACTAACTCATCTCCGGCATTATGCACTATTTGCCTAAAGGGAGGCTTTCCGAAGTAATGCTGCTTTATCGCTCTAGACATTCAAAGTCATTGTTTTAAAGGTAGTGCATCCCTTATGGATTTTCACACTAGCTTTTCTTTCTGAAAAATGCATCCCCTTGGGGATTTTCACATAACCCTGTACCTTATTGTTTCCTAGACTGGACCCAACCCATTCCAGCAGCTTTTATTCATTTTATATTTTTTGTAGAACAGACTGCCTGTTTTTAGGTTTTCACGTTGCCCTTTGGCCTAACTTTTGCTTAGAGAGCTAGTCACGGTTTTCATCTCTAATGGCATTTTTTTTGAAAACTCTCCTATCTTTCGGCATGGATACAAGAAAAGCAACTATCAAGACCCCACTTCTAGAGTGATCAGTAGTTATTCGTTGAGCCATTTCTTTCCTCGGCAGCGGTTGTATTCGTTTTCATCTCCTAACGGAGGTGTTGTTAAATTGGGTGAGGTGGCGAATGAGGCCAAGCTTTATGTGCCCCTTGGCTTCCCCTTTCTGCTGTGGCTTTGGATGGTTCTTTAGGATGTGTCCTGTTGTGTGGGCTTCATGAGGCTACCTTTTACATTGCCGCCCATTGTGCTTGATAGTTCAGAAGGATTCAAGATCTAGCGAGGCATCCCCTATCTTTCCAAGGTGGCACCTTATCCTCGGCTTTCAGCCCTAGCCATAGCCTCTGGGCCTAGCTGCATATGAAGGCTGTTATACAACTAATCGGAGATTGCCCCTTTGCTTCTACTAGTGCATACAAGATATGGGCACCCAGTCCAGCGGTTGATAATAGGACCCATCGGCTTAAGTGCTTGGTTAGCGAGAGCGGAGTATAATTATTTAGATTAGGTGCCTTCAATAATGAATGATGTTTTTCTTTTTATAAAAGAACTAGAAGATAATGAACACATGAGTCTAGTTGCCTTTGTTTTATATCTTTTTACAAAATTGTGTATATTTCAGCATGATTTCTCTATACATGATCATTATCTAACACAGATTCAAAATGCAAAACTACATCTAATCTCAGAGTGGATCTTGTAAGCATCAAAGTCCTATTTCCAATCAGCCCTCTCGAGTTTTCTTGATTGGATATTTTCTCTCAAGCCTCTAATTTTTGCCCAGGATGCCTTTTTTCGTTTTTTATCCTAACGAGGCGCCCAATTTTAGTAAGGCCGCCTTTTTTTAGTTTTCAACCCGTGGGGTATTTATTCTCTTCTTTTGATTTTTAGTCTTTAGCCATGGAACTCCTTGAGTCTGTTGATGTTAAATGGTTCTTCATACTCGTTCCCATCACTGTCTATCGGAACACTGCTCCCTTGAATAACAACTTTTCAAGAACAAATGGGTCTTCATACGCTGGTTTAAATTTGCCTCATCCGTATGGAACATTCGGACTAAACCTCCCTCTTTCAATGGGTTCTTTTTGATTTTCTTCCTGAATGATCGAACAGAGTATTTCCTGATAGATTTGATCGTGATAATAATCCCATAACCTATTCTCGTTTGACGTGCTTAACTGCTGTAGCTGCTACTGCGCCCAGTCAGCTTCTGGAATTTGGGCTTCCATGACTGCCCTTAAAGATTTGAGCTTTGCTTCGACCGGCAGTACTGCTTCTGCCCCATATCTCGAGGAATAAAGCATGACTCTTGTAGAGGTTCCGATGGTGGTTCTCCAGCCTCGAAGTTCAAAAGGCCATTTCTTTTCCCAATCCTTGAGTTTTGAACCATCTTGACCAAGATCTTCCTGTTAGCGGCCTCTCCTACTCCATTGGTTTGAGGGCGATACAGAGAGGACTTGTGGTGCTCAATGCCATACCTCTGGAGCAACTCCCTAGCCTTAACCATAAACTGCCCCCCCGTCCATGAACATAACATGGTGCAGGAGACCATATCGACATATTGAATTCCTTTCGATGAACTTGTCCGTCGGAGGCCGTAGGGCGCACCTCCCCTATGATGTCTATTCCCAAGCTCGAGCAATCTGCATCCATTGTAAGTCCATAGAACCCTTTTGGTCCTTTTCGGAAGTCAAGAAGAATGGCAAAGTACGAGTATGTGTAGATCAACGGGATTTGAACAAAGCTTGCCCCCAGGATGACTATTAATACTTTTTCCCATTTCTTCTCTTTTTTTTTTCTTTTGTTTTTTCTCCTTTTTCCTTTTTCCTTTTTCCTTTTTTTATTATTTTTTATTTTTTTGTTTTTGTTTTTGACAAGTTTTGTTCAAATCCTGATGGTTCAGACATGCATGCACTTCTCTTCCTAACCATTAGGATAATGTTGACCAACCAAGTCAGGTATTGTACTTCGATAAAAGATTTAACCTCGCTTCTGCTTGCGGATTCCTTCTTTTAATCTTTTTTGCCCATTTTGGCTTAAGTCTTCTGAGCTTCTGCTTGACTGATCCATGATCGAAATATGTTTGGCATGGCGTGTTTGGTAACTTCACAATCATCTCCCGACATGTCTTTATAGGTCCAAGCAAAGACTTTTTCATATTTTTTTTTATTTTCTCTCTTTTAATCTCTCTTTAAGAGGCACATTAGATGCTTTCAAGATTTCCTTTGGGTTTCCAAAGTTCTGAGATTAAATAGAATGACACCAGTTAAATCAGTGTCAAATGTGAAAATGTCATGATTATGCATAGTAAAATCACGAGAAAATATCACACAAATAAGCGAAACCATTCATTTCATTTAATAAAAACTAGAATTAAAAATGTCATTATCAAATAGTTCTAGAATAAAAAAAGAACATCTAAATAGCTATCTTCTTCATGCTTCCAGCAGCACAGATATTTTGGCCAATGGTTCATCATCATCCTCGGGAACTGTCTTCCTTCCCCATTCAGACACTCAATCTGTCTTCCTCTTCTTCTTTCACTTTTTTGGGTTAGAGATCTGCTTGCTATTAATGAGGTCTTGAACTCGATGCCTCAAGGTCTTGCAGTCGTCTATAGTATGCCCGGTGTGCTGGTGGAAGGCATAATACTGATCCGCCTTGTGATCGGGACGTCCCTGGTTTTTGGCGGGCCTAGCTGGCAATGGCTGTAACATTCCCCCCTTTATTAGCTTCTCAAAAACCCATGACAAGGATCTGCCTAAATTATAATAGTGCCTTTGATTCATTTTCGTGGTTGGCACTTCCGTCCTCTTAACCTTGCCCTTACTATTGTAGTGGATACTTGAGCTTTCATTTTTTCGAGCATGTGTCCTCATCGGATCTCCACCCTCTTTAGGCATAATGTTACATTATAGAGTAGATTTCATATCTCCTCTTTGCTCGATTAGTGAAACAAGTGGAACCTTGCCTCTGGGCTTGGACGTAAAAGGAGGCACTGTGATCGTCGCTATATGGGCCTTCTTGATAGTAGCTAGCTCAACTTGCTTAAGGTTAGTCATCATAAGTTGAGCTTGAAAAACTAGCGCCATGGCATCCATTCTTTCCTTGACCGTGGCCAACAGTTTTTTTTAAGTTCTTCGAACTTTCTGTCCATCTCTTGGGCGATTAGGGCATGAGTCTCGAAGGTTTAATCATTTTTAATGCCTGGTTAGATCTCTATCCACCAGCCCAACCTTTGATTTGCTCTTTAGACAACTATCGGAATCCCTAAACCACCCAAGCAAATTATCTACAGTGGCTGAAAAATTAGGGAGTTAGAATGATGCATGAATGACATGTAATGCATGGTCGCGCTATACATGGAATAAATTTATGCACAGGATGATATGTACATGTTAAAATTGTGTGCACAGAATAGAATGTACACAAGTTGAATGAAATGTATGAGAATTTTTTTTCCTTTTTTTTTTTTACTTTATGTGCTCATGAATGACACATAATGTGTGAGCATGCTGTGCAACATCCACAAACACATGCAAGCAAGTAGATCCTTTCACCCTTGTTTCTCTCACACTTGAGGTCACGCGGTCTCTTTCCTAGGTGGGCTTAATCCATGGGTCATCAGGGGACCATATGAAAGTGCATGGTGCACGGCGAGAAACCGGCAGCAAAACACTCTTAATTTAAAGCACATGCGTATGGGTTTTGGCTATTATGTATTTAAACACTTCGATCAAATTTAGGTGACCCTACCGGGGCATGAAAGCCTTTAATAGAAGACCACTCAATTCATTTGATTTTGTTCAATACATGATGGCCCACATTGCAAGCATCGTATTACGGTTCATTTCACCTAGGGGAAGTATCTATTGCCGTTACATGAGCTTTGGTCAAGGTGATGATACTTTAGGGCTACCCAAGCATGGTCCCTACCAATGGGTCTAGCTCATCACGAGCATAACGACCGATCGGGTCTCCATTTGATATACCAAAAGGTACTAGGCTTGGGCTGGTGATTATCCTTAGCACTTTCGTACATTGAGTGAACGTAGGGTCGTGCTTTGGGAACATACTGAGGTTAAAAGAGGGACCAAACCAGTATAGATCTAAGACTCTAATGATATGCAATGTAATTTCAAAAAGGGATGAAATTTTAGGTTTTAAAAACGCAATCATATATTTTAACCAAGACACTTTCTAAGCAAAGTCATAAAGTCCTCAGTGGAGTCGCCACTGTGACACGCGCCGAACCGGGAAGGCCCTCTTAAGAGTCCGCTTTTAGGGCTCGAGGGATTAGTTCACGTCATTTGATCTTGGGTACCATGAGGCATTTTGGAATCCCTACCTAATAGAATATTAGGGAGTTCATCTAGACTCATGAAACCTTTAGGCACCTTTGAGGTATTTTGGAGTCGCCACCCAATTTACAAGAAATTGGGAAAGGTCATCTAACCTCTACGGTCTAAACCGGAGAAGGTGTTCGGAACTTCACTCTTATTTAAACCTTGGTTAATTATAAATGAGTTTTAGGTTTATAAAATTCCATTTCTCATCTCACACGATTAATGCATTTAATTTAAAGTCGCATTACAATCATAGAGAAAACGATAAAAGAAAACTGTAAAGAAAAGCAGTAAATAAAGCGATAAACAAAGCAATAAACACGCAAAACACATCATTTACAAGATGGAAAATTGGGATGGAATACAATGCCAAATGAAAAGGAAAGCTAAAATAAAATTGCCCTAAAAATAATTAATTATAAGGGCCCACAAAGTATATAAAAACATAAAACTAACCAAATAAATAAAGTCAAAGAAGAGACATACATAAATCGAGATATTTATTTTAGGAACATTGGTTCCTTTAGTCTCACTTAAAGAGGGATCGAAGAGTTATTTTGATTGTTGGATTGAAAATCGGGATGAGTGATCCCATTTTTAGAAAAACTTAGCTCTTCGTTTATTCATGACATTTTGCATTCTTTGGTTAAAATGAGGGAAATTGGTCCCAATTTATTAATAAAATCCTAATTTAGTTATAAAAATATTTTTGTGATTTTTTATCTTACATGTACATCAAATAAATTATATCATTTACAAACAAAGCACAATCGTACAAGTAAAAGGTTGGTAGGGTCTCACCCAAATGGTATGGTCTCTTACGCGTCGTGACCTCTCCATTCGGTCACGGAAATGCTCACACAAGGCAAATCATATTTAAAACCCCAAAACAAGAAAAAAGACAATAAAAATGTTAGTAATAATTCTACAATCAAACAAACACATATAAAGACTAGAGAACATGCAAAACGTAATTAACACATGCATATGAAATAAAATGGGTTAAATTAGACATGTCAATTTAATATGCAAACAATTTACATGCAAAGGGAATTCAAATTTAGTCATGCAAAAAGTATATGACAATAACAATGACAAAAATAGTAATAACAACAATAATAATAATGATAATAAAATAACAGTAATGATAAAATAATGAAATAATAATAATAATAATAATAATAATAATAATAATAATAATAATAATAACAACAACAACAACAACAACAACAACAACAACAACAACAACAACAACAATAATAATAATAATAATAATAATAATAATAATACAATAATAATGGCATTAATAATAATAATGACAAATAATAATAATAATAATAATAATAATAATAATAATAATAATAATAATAATAATAATAATAATAATAATAATAATAATAATAATAATAATAGTAACGACGATAATAACCACCTTAAAACAAATATTAATAATATTAACTGACAACCATGGTAACAATGATAATAGTAGTAAAGGTAGAACAACATTAACATCTGACAATAATAATAATAATAATAATAATAACAACAACAATAATAATAATACTAACATTGATACGACATCAATAATAATAGTAACAGTACCCGTAATGCTAATAATAATAACAATAATGGTAATAATAATGATAAAATAAATAATAATAACAATAATAAAATAAATTGTAACAACAGTAGCAATAACAAATAATAATATTAACAGCAAAGACAAACAAAATGAAATGAAATGGTAAAAATAGGTCCAAGAATGTTTACCCTCAGAGTTTATATGGTGGAGAAATAATGTCTCAATCCGTCCCCCTCATCGAGTTTGCGGTGATAAACACCAAAAATATTTAAGAAAACCTATTTTTTTTAATACAAAAAATACTCAAAGAAACTAATTTTGATGGAGTGACTAAGCTAAAAAAATTAATTTTCTTTGCTCAGATCAATCCAAGAACAAAACCATTTAGAAAGAAGAAGAATTAAATTTCTAAGATTTTTTGTAACACCCCTTACCCATACTTAGGCGATCCCATCCGATAAGGAGTGAGATGCCGTATAAGTAAAGGTGCCACCACACAGATACAGAATACACATACGTTCATACATAAACATACATAACGAAATACAGGGTAATTTAAAACTTTACAACACCATTCATAAAATTAAGCTGATCATGCATTAATATAACGAAAGCATTACATTACTGTTCTGATCAACTGAGAGATACAATGGATAATAACAAAACTCAGAATACATATACAAAAGTGGAAGCTATTACAAAACCATAAGAGAGTTCTATACAAAAAGAATCCTCAAAGGTACAAAAATAAAGCCCTACACTAAGACCCTGCTGTGTTGGCTTCGATGGCGGCGACTCTCCCAAGACAAACTCCTTCCGCACCTGCACGGGTAAACACACCGTGCTAAGCGATAAACGCTTAGTGGGGAAACACATATAGAATAAGGACAACCATTCACAACGGTCGTCAAGGCAAAATCACATGCGTACTTCAAGTACATACGATAATCATGGCATAACAATAGCATAAACTCATGCTCACATATATAAAGCCATTCATTAGAAAGTTCATAACAATAATCATATCCTCATCATAGATTATACTTCACCATTGAAACCACACAGATGTAACATATATTTTCTCATATTATAATTCATACAAAGTACTCTAAGCACAGAAATGCCTGCTGACTCAAGGTAGTGGATAACGAGTGAACAGAAAGTACTTTATGGGTACCAACCGACTACGAATAGTACCTTACGGGTACGAATCGAAAACCATTTTAATTTTCATTCACAAACATTTTCTGAAGGAACTTAAACAAGATCCAAACACATTACATAAGTTCGCGAGGAACCAAATGGGGACCTGATCGGGGTCCAAACGGAAACAGAAGCTGCAGCAAAGACTCTATTAGACATGCCTAACTATCCACTTACTAGACTCTAGCAAGTTATACATAAACCATTCAATCCATTTCATAACTTCCAAAACTATCATCATATACACATATTCATTTCATGGTTCCAAATTCGTATTATTCATAAAATAACAAGCATAAATCTCACAGCTGCTAAAAGAAATGGAAGTTCAAACCACACGCAATGAAAGAAAACTTATTTAGCATACAAGGGACTGTCGCGCTCGCGACAGAGACCGAAGTCTCTTCGCTGCGTGCGCGCGATGGATTTTGCGACCGCGAGGAGGACGGAAGGGCCAGACTCTGTCGCGCTCACGACAGAGGACAATTGGTGCTGTCGCGGGCTCGCGACGAATCGCATGCTCGCGATAGCACTTGCCCAGAATTGCGCTTTGTCGTGATCGTGACAGTTGTCGCGCTCGCGACAGAGGGTGCACAATACTTCGGCTATCGTGGGCTCGCGACGGCGTCGCGTGCTCGCGACAACGAAGCTCCCAACACCGCTCTCTGTCGCGATCGCGACAGCATCGGGATTTCGAAAATCTGCAGAATTCTGCAGATTTTGCTCCTCCAAAATCACCCAATCACACATACAATTCAATCAAGAGCCTCTTACCTTAAACCCAGCCATCCATCAACATCAACAACCATAATATAACATTTATTAACAAGTATTTTCATACAATCCGCTAATTTAAGCATCCAATTCAAGAATCAATCAAAAACCCAATTTATGCTTCAAACCACATCAATTCCAAAATTATCATAATTAACTCATAATCTTGCAAGTCCCACATTCCAAAACAAAGACCCATACCAAACATACCATAACAAAAACATATTACAACTCAATTTCTCAAGAATCATCAAGAACACATTTGCATGCAAAAACAAGAAATTCCCAAACCTCAAAATCCTTTGCTCTTATTGCTTAGTTCCACTTGGCCCAACCTTCTCCTTACCCTTCGGTTCACGAGGAGGCTCCACTAAACACAAACCAACATAACACACAACATAAAACTCAAAACTTCAAACCCAAATCCGAAAATAAGAAAAAGAGAAGAAGATGGAGAACCAAATGAAGAAAAGGAGAATAATGCAGTAGATTTACCTCTAAAATGCTATGCAATGATCAATTTCCACCACTAGAGGGTTGAATCTAAGTTAGGGCACTTAAGAGAGTGCAAAGGAGGAAGAAGAAGAAGGAGAAGAAGGAAAAACGGGAATGGGTTTTCCAAAAATCTGATTTTCCCCTTTTTCATCTTTTTCTCTTTCCCACTTTACACATGTCAATCATCTAGTGGAGGAGATTACTCACTCACACCCTAACTAAGTGCATAACATACACACAATGAGACACCCTAATAAGGCATCCTACATATGTGTGAGCAACACACACAAGTACATCTCCCTAAACACCCTACTAACATATGCATGTTCACATATTACAATAACCCACTAGTGCATATCCTACTATGGTGCACTCATGCACACACAATTCTGTCCCAACTAAATCACACCATAGCACCATGCATGCACCCACATGCTAGCAAAACTATCAAAACATGCAAAATTACCAAAATGCCCTTATTATACAAAACTCATGCAGATGCACACACATACATATATGGCTCATTCAACTAGGGGGCAAACGGGGTGTGACATTTTTTAATATATTTGTTCGTATGCCTCCTCTCTTTTTCTCTCTAGGAAGAAGAGTTTTTTTTTTCCTCTCCAGAAGCCACCCCGAAAATAAAACAGTGTTTTTCTTTTATTTCTCCCCGTCTCCCATAATGGAAAGGAGAAAAAACACTTTCTTAAACCCATTTATCCAAAAAATAATTAAAACATGAAAAAATACAGCTTTTTTCAGTCCCTAAAAACAGATTTTGCAGGTGCAAAAGGACAAGATAGTGCAGAGCAGGGGTGCCTGCAGGTGGAGGGTCGCACGTCGGAAGGCCACGAGGTGTGGCCTGCCCATAGGGGGCCGCATATTTTCCCATGATGTGCGGCCTTCCCATGGCCACAAAGTTTGTTGCCGTACATGGCCACGAAGTTAAGTTTTTTTTTTTAAATTAAAATATATAATTTTTTGATATAAAATTAAAACTTCCAACTCCCTTTTTTAAATTTAATTTTTTCCTTTTTAATTTTTTTTAATTTAATTTTTTTATAATATATAAATTTTTATTATATATTTATTTATTTTCTTATTTTTATTAAAAAAAAGGTATCGACAAGGAAAACATCATTTTCGACATTTTTGCCTGTAAATAGGCGTCACTTTCATCACCGGGTAATCCTGATCTTGGACCGCCTCGGGCCCTGGTGTCTACACTTGCTGTATGGATCATTATGTATTGGACAAACCTAGATAGATTGGTTGGTCACCTAATCAAAGGCTTTCATGCCCCGATAGGCACATGTCAGTGGCGGAATATGAAGCAGAATTCTGTCGCTTAAGCAAGTATGCGCCAAAAGGTGTTTTGATCGATGTGTTGCGATGTCAACAATTTAAGGAAGGGTTGATTGAGGAAATTAAAGCATTGCTGATTTCTCTAACAACGGAGCAGAATATAAGTTATTATCGTATTGTTCAAGCAGCTTTGAGAGCTGAAAGGACTTTGGGAGCTCAAAGAGAATGGAGACAAAGGAAGAATGCAAGTAGAGGTGGTTCCCAGACGGGGAAAAGATCACGAGATTCTCATGTGGCATCACTGGCGGAATCAGGGTTCAGTTCTGCAGCGAGAGGTAAGAAGCGTGGCGCTCCCTCAGCATCTGGTTCGGGAAGAGGAACATCTGGTAACAGAAGTGAGGTTCATGAGTGTCCTCATTGTGGTAAGAGGCATAGAGGAGAATGCTGGAGAGTGACGGGTGCTTGTTTTAGATGTGGAAGCACTGAGCATTTCCTTGCTAATTGCCCGAATACTTATGAGATGTCAGGAAATCAACAAGAGCAGAGCAGGGGTGGTTCAAATTTACCTTCTACTAATAGAGGAAGAGGAAGAGGACGTGGCAGAGGTAGCCAGTCCAGGGGTGCAGTCGATTCTGAGATTGTGGATAGACCTGATGCGGCTCCAGTGCGGGCTTATGCTATGAGGGCACGAGAGGATCAGGATGCGCCTGAAGTGATAGCAGGTACTATTCTACTTTGTGGTGTGGAAATGTTTGCACTTATTGATCCTGGCTCAACTCATTCATATGTGTGTGATAAAAAGATATGTGAAAAGATGCCTAAAGTTGAATGTTTAAAATATGATATATGTGTGTCTAGCCCTTTGGGAGGTAATGTTAATGTGAACAGAGTGTATAGAAACTGTGCATTAGAAGTTCAAGGTAGTGCGTTTCCAGCGGATTTGATTGAACTACCGTTTGATGAGTTTGATTTGATTCTGGGTATGGATTGGTTAACTAAGTATGATGCAGATGTTAAGTGTAAGAAGAAAATGGTTGTGCTCAGTGATGGTAAGGGGAACAGAGCGACAGTGAGAGGAGTGTGCACTAATCCTCTTGTAAATGTGATATCTGCCATGCAAGCCTGTCGATGTATGAGAAAAGGATGCGAAGTTTATCTAGCTCTGGTGTTGGACAGTAAGAGAGAACATGTGAAGATGCAAGAAATACCAATAGTCCGAGAGTTTTCTGACGTGTTTCCTGAAGAACTGAGCGGTGTACCACCGATAAGAGAAGTTGAGTTATCGATTGATGTGGCACCAGGAACTGTACCCGTATCTAAGGCGCCGTATAGAATGGATCCAACTGAATTGAAGGAGTTGAAGGAACAGTTGCAAGAATTATTAAACAGGGGTTTTATTAGACCTAGTGTTTCTCCTTGGGGAGCACCAGTGTTATTTGTTAAGAAGAAAGATGGTACAATGAGAATGTGCATTGATTATCGACAGTTGAATAAAGTGACAGTAAAGAATCGATATCCTTTACCTCGGATTGAAGACTTGTTTGATCAGTTAAGAGGAGCAGGTGTATTCTCAAAAATTGACTTACGTTCAGGCTATTACCAGTTGCAAGTAAAGAGAGAAGATGTACCTAAGACTTCATTTAGAACTCGTTATGGGCATTATGAGTTTCTGGTAATGCCATTCGGGTTAACCAATGCGCCAGCTGCATTTATGGATTTAATGAATCGGGTGTTCAGACCGTACTTGGATCAGTTTGTGGTAGTGTTCATAGACGACATTCTGGTTTATTCAAGAAATGAGAAGGAACATGAACAGCATTTGAGAGTTATACTTCGAACTTTGCAAGAACATCAACTGTATGCCAAATTAAGTAAGTGTGAGTTATGGCTCAAAGAGGTATCATTTCTGGGTCATGTGATCTCATCTGAAGGGATTAAAGTGGATCCGACTAAGATAGAAGCAATTGTGAATTGGAAACCGCCTAAGAATGTACTGGAGGTTCGCAGTTTCTTAGGGTGGGTTGGCTGGATACTACAGAAGGTTTGTGAAAGGATTTTCAGTAATAGCTTTACCGTTGACAAGATTGCTACGTAAAGGAGTGAGATATGAGTGGTCTGAAAGATGTCAAGCGAGTTTCGATCAGTTGAGGAAGATGTTAGTAGAAGCACCGATTCTTACACAGCCTATGACTGGTAAAGAGTATGTATTGTATACCGATGCTTCAGGTGTCGGATTGGGTTGTGTATTGATGCAAGAAGGGAAGGTGATAGCCTATGCGTCAAGGCAATTGAAACCGCACGAACAGAACTATCCGACTCATGACTTGGAATTGGCAGCAGTAGTGTTTGCTCTAAAGATTTGGCGACATTACTTGTATGGTGAGAAGTGTAGAATTTACACCGATCACAAGAGTTTGAAATACCTGCTTACACAGAAGGAATTGAAACTGAGACAACGAAGATGGCTAGAATTATTTAAGGATTATGATTGTATTGTAGACTATCACCCGGGAAAAGCTAATGTAGTGGCCGATGCTTTGAGTAGGAAATCAATTTCAGCATTAC
Organism: Excoecaria cochinchinensis; assembly: GCA_947683425.1. Lineage (NCBI taxonomy): Eukaryota > Viridiplantae > Streptophyta > Magnoliopsida > Malpighiales > Euphorbiaceae > Excoecaria > Excoecaria cochinchinensis. Next base: position 12,384,385 of record CANTUQ010000018.1, on the reverse strand, counting down.
AGTTAAAGCAGATTGAATGGAGGTTTTCTGCAAACGGAGCTTTATTAGCACAGTTGAAAGCGAGACCTGTCTTGAGAAATGAGATAATAGCTGCTCAGAAAACTGATGTGAGGTTGCAACAAGTTCTGCAGTCAGTTGGTGATTTAGACAAGACTGACTATTCAGTGAATGAGGAAGGAGTACTACTATATAAGAATAGAATGTGTGTGGCAACCGATAAAGAATTAAAGAAGAAATTGATGCATGAGGCTCATAATACAATTTTCACTATGCATCCAGGTGGAAATAAGATGTATCAAGATATGAAACGGTTGTATTGGTGGCCTGGGATGAAGAAGGATGTAGTGGAATATGTGTCTAAGTGCCTTGTCTGTCAACAAGTCAAAGCGGAGCATCAAGTGCCTCAAGGGATGTTGCATCCACTCCCTATTCCACAATGGAAATGGGATAATATCACGATGGATTTTGTTACTGGATTGCCTCTGACCTCAAGACAGCAAGACGCAGTATGGGTTATTGTGGACAGGTTTTCGAAATCAGCTCACTTTATACCAGTTCGGATGGATTATTCTATGGAAAAGTTGGCTGAATTGTATGTAAAAGAAATTGTCCGATTGCATGGGATACCTTTGTCTATTATTTCTGATAGAGATCCCAGATTCACTTCTAAGTTTTGGAGGAGCTTGCAAGCGGCTTTGGGTACGAAATTGAACTTCAGTACTGCTTTCCATCCACAAACCGATGGACAATCGGAAAGAATTATTCAGGTTTTGGAAGATTTGATGCGAGCATGTGTTTTGGATTTCTCTAAGAGTTGGGATAAGTATCTTCCACTTATGGAATTTGCTTATAACAACAGTTATCAGACCAGTATTGGTATGACACCGTATGAAGTCCTGTATGGAAGGAAATGTCGTTCACCGATTTGTTGGACAGAGTTGAACGAGAGCAGAGTCATAGGGCCAGATTTGGTTCATGATTCAGAAGAGAAAGCTAAGATAATATAGCAAAGATTGAAAGCAGCAAGTGATAGACAGAAGTCGTATGCTGATTTGAAAAGAAGGGACATTGAATTCAGTGTAGGCGTTAAAGTGTTTCTGAAAGTGTCTCCTTGGAGGAAGGTACTGCGATTTGGTAAAAAGGGGAAGTTGAGTCCAAGATTTATTGGGCCATATGAAGTGCTTGAAAGAGTAGGTTCAGTAGCTTATCGATTGGCTATGCCTCCGGCTTTGGCTAAGCTACATGATGTGTTTCATGTGTCCATGTTGAGGAGATATAGGTCAGATGATTCCCATGTGTTACCTATACACGAAGTGGAAGTGCAGTCTGATTTCACCTATGATGAGAAGCCAATAGTGATTTTAGCAAGAGAAGTAAGGCAACTTCGGAATAAGCAGATACCACTTGTGAAAGTGCTCTGGCAACACCATGGTGTTGAAGAGGCAACTTGGGAACCAGAAGCGGCTATGCGAGAGCAGCATCCACAACTGTTCCACTCAGGTATGAATTTCGAGGACGAAATTCTTTAAGGAGGGGAGAGTTGTCATGGCCGGACTTGTACCCTAAAAGAATTAATCTATTTTGGCATGTGTGTGTGATTGCATGTGAGTTTTGGGACTAAATTGAATGAAGGCAGGATTTAATTAAAAGAAAGAAGTATTGTTAAGGGTTTAAGTGGTAATTATGAATGAATACTAAGCATGAGTTAAAGGCTGATTAGCTAGTTTAATGAAGGATTAATTAAGAATAAAATAACTTAATTTAATGGAAAGTGCAGGCAGATTTGAGGAAGTGGTTTCCGTGTGGCTTCTTGAGAGGATGCCACCTACACCTTTGCATGCAAGAGTGAGTTAAGGGAAGGGAAGAGTTTCATTTGTGTAATCTAGCAATTTTTTGTGTTCTTCTCTTTTCTTTCTTGCGTGGGAGTGAGTGTTAAAGAAGTGTAAGCATATTGATGTTAAGTTGCTCAAGAATTAAGGGTTAAACCTAAGAGGTAAGTGAATAAGTGCATATTCTCATCTTCTACTCTTTCTTCTTGGTTGAGCTGGTTTGGATGGGATATTATTGGTTTGAGTTTGAGCTTGAGCATCTGTGTTGTTTTGTTAGCTGAAGAAGTGAAAAGAGATAAAGGAAAGGCTGTAATCGGCGAGCCGAGCGTCCGTCGAAATTAGGAGCTAAGGAGACGAGGTTTGGGAACAAACCCTAAATGTGTGAAATTAAATGATTTGTGTTGGTTAAATAGGGCCATTGATATGAGCTGTATGTGTATGTGATAATGTGTTTAGTGAATGAATTGCTTGAGAGCATGTATGCTATGTGTGAGGTGAAATTGATTATAACTTGTGCTAAAGATGAGTGCCAAATAAGAAGGGAAAATCAGGTATGTGCTAATTGATCATGTGGTTGATGTATTTGGGTTGATTGCCAAAAGTGAGAATGAGATTTGAAGTCTTAATGAGAAGGAAGAAATGGACTGAAAACATAACCATGTTATGGTGTTTTTGCATAGGTCACGGTGACAATGAAATCCATTGTGACCGTGAGGTATGCTTGAGTTCAATTCTGCCTAGTAGATTTTGGTATGTCAAGGTGACAATGAGATTCATTGTGACCGTGAGGTACCCAGAAAGACATTCTGTTTTGCAAAGTGAGAATATGTCACGGTGACAATGAGATTCATTGTGACCGTGACATACCCTCAAGTTGCATTCTGCCGAGAGTTGGGAACATGTCACGGTGACAATGAAATTGATTGTGACCGTGACATGCCCCCAGTTTACATTCTGTTTTGGACTTCAATATGTCACGGTGACAATGGAATTCATTGTGACCGTGACCCACCCTGTTTTGGCAATATGATCCTAATGTGTTTGGTCATTCAAATGGCAAGGCTTTGAGCTGAAATGAAAGACAACATGAGTAAGTATTGTATGTGTGTTAAGTGATCTAGAAATGCATACAAACATGGTGATTTCTGAATATGATCAGTTATGTGAATATTAAATGTGAAGATTGAATTAGAAAGCATACCAAGTGAAATGTTACCTATGTGCTAATGCAAATGTGTAAAGTGAAAAGTGAATTGAATAATTTGTTAATAACTTAAGCCTGCGAGTCAAGTAGTGGATAGTTAGGCATGCCTATAGGGTCAAGTGCTGCAGCTCCATGCGTTAAATGTGTCTGATTCCATGGGAATCACAATGCGAATAATCCTTGCTGGATTTTATTATATGTGGAATAATGTGAAGTACCAGAAGGTGCTAATGTGATGTGAAGTACCAGAAGGTACTAAAGTGATGTGAAGTACCAGAAGGTACTAATGTGTAAAAGTAGTCTCGATGAGATTACTGGTACCTGAGAGGTACCGATGCGATACCCGTTATCCGCGTCATTGAGTTGCAGGCAAGAAGGCTAATAGGCTAATCGGCTAATCAGTTAATTAAATAATAAACAGAAGTGACTATGATACAAGAAAGTACAGACATGTGAATAAGTGATTGATGCTTTATGATTGAATATAGTAATGGACAAAACTATGCCTGAAATGGTTCATGCTTTAATAATGATTGTTCTGGCATGTCTACTAATGTGCAATGTATGATATCTCTGATGCGTGATAAGTTGTTTGCTATATGAGTTCCCCACTAAGCGTTATCGCTTAGCATGGATTTACTCTAATCCGTGCAGGTACGGACGAGAGGTGACTGAAGGACGTCCCCCGCATTTTGGTACGGTCAACAATAGGAAGTGAATAGCATAGGCTTGGGGGTTGTTATTTTGGGATTTTTGTATAAGCTTTTTGTACGGTTAAAATGTGTAAAGAATATGTAAAGACATGTAATAATGTATAATCTGGAATGTAACCCCTCTTATGTATGTATGTCATATAAATAGCTTGGCATGTGATGCATGAGATAAGATAATATGCGATGATTTTTTTTTCAATTCAGGTTAAGCATGTGTTCTGTTGTGTGTGTGCGGCCTTCTCTAACTAAGATTAGCTGAGCTAATCTGTCATTAGGGAACGGGCGTCACAGAAGATCTGATCCCTCAGAATTTCAAGATGCCGGACGTTCCAAAGTTTGAAGGCACTTCAGACCCCACTGCTCATATAAAGCAGTACTCGTTGGTAATGAAGGGTACTACTTTGATGAAGAGGCAGAAGATAGAGTGCTTCTGCTTGAGCCTGATAGGTCTCGCAGTGGACTGGTACCATGGGTTAGACCGGAGGACCAAGAAAGATTAGGACCTGTTGACTGAAGAGTTCCTCAAGCAGTATGACTCCAATGTGAGGATGGAGGTGATGAAAGATTTGGAACTCTTACAACAGAAGTCTCGGGAGTCATTTCACGAGTATCTAACCTGATGGAGAAACTGAGTGATGGAGATGAAGAGGAAGCTAGATACTTAGTATCAGATCAGGCTTTTCATCAAGAATGCTAGCCCATATCTGAAGAATGGGCTGAAGATGAAGGGGTTTAAAGGACTGGGAGTTGCTGAAGGACATAGCCATTGAGGCTGAGGGTGAGTACTTAGCAAGAAGGGCAAGCACTGAGGCTTATACCAAGAAGAGTAGTGGTGGTCAGGGGGCAATTAGGCCAGCAAGTTCTAGTAGTAGTAGCAGAGTGGGCAAGATGACCGAAGTCTTAGTTGCAAGAGCCGGTCTGGGGCACTTTTCAAATGTAGGGAGGTCTCTCTCCTGGGTGCTGAGAAGATTGATGAAGGAGGGGAAGTTACAACCTCTAGCACCTTGACCTGCTCGGACCCAGGGACAACTAGGGGGCAAGTGAAGAACGGATTCCCATGGCAACGGTAGATTGTTGGTTCACTGATGATAGTGGAAATGAAGATAATAACTTTGATGACGAAGAGTCCGCTGACCCGTGGGGTTCAGATGAGGAGGAGAAGAAGGATGATGAGAAGAAGGTCGGAGAAGTGACTCGGAGCAGAAGGGTAGTTCCAGAGGTTGAGAGGCCACAAGATCTCGTGGTAGCTCAAAAGGAGAAGGAGCCAGAGGAAGACCCGATAATGAAGCAGTTGAAAAGGACGCCGGCTCAAATATCGGTATGGGATCTTTTGAGATAGTCTTCTTTGCATAGGCAGAAGTTGGTGAAAGCCTTATGCGAATCTATAGTGGCAACTACAATCTCCCCACGGAATTGTTGGACATAATGAAGGGAAGTGCTGGTGAGAACCTGGTGTACTCGAGCTTTGAGTTGTCGGCCGAGAGCCATAACCACAACTGTCCCTTGTACATAATGGTCCAAATAAATGAGAAGCACACTGCTTGTGTCATAGTGGACTATGGTTCCTCCATAAATGTCTGCCCTTTTGTGGCAATGGCGGCTTTTGGGGTGTCGGAGGACATGCTGAACAAGTTTGACCTTACAAACACAGCCTACGATAACTCCCAAAGATAGGCATCTAGGATATTCAAGGCAATGGTCAAGACTGGACCAATTGAGACAGAAGTTGAGTTTGTAGTCCTCCCTATTGTAGCCAACTTTTCAGCACTTTTGGGCAGGCCATGGTTCCACAAGCTTAAAGGGGTGCCATCCACTTTGCATTAGATGATTAAGATCCCACATGAGGGACAAGTGCTGACAATTAGAGCTACAAGGGAGAATCACGTGTCGGTGCTAGAGATCACAAGGCAACACTTCAACAGGTTTCATGTGGCTGTGATTGGAGAGGAAGAGCACATCGAGGGGAGCCATCAGGTGTTGAAAATGATGAAGAGGATGTCTTTCCTCGCTGGAGCCAGTTTGGGAAAAAATTCCTAGGGGCCTCAAACTGCCATTGCTACGAGAGGTCAGAAGGATAGGAGAGGCCTCGAGTATGAGGGCACCACAATCAAGAGCAAGAGGGCAGCGGGTGAGATCACTCATATTAAGGAGAGCTTTGTGCCAGTCATTTCAGTATGTGCCTATGCAGAGGAAGCTGAACCTTAGTGGATGGATGGAAGAATTGTACCAGGATTCGAGGTCTTTAATGATGTCTTCAATTGGGACATTGGAATGATCAAGCCAGCAGTTTTTGGGATGAAGAAATCATGATCAAGGGGCATGTCTGGGACTGAGAAGCACCCGAGGAGATTATCACCAAGAGGTTAATGGCCACTCGAGTAAAGTGGAAAGAGAAGATGGAAGATGAAGCTGCAGGGGAACAGAATGAGGTTTCACAGGGGGTTGCTGTAGTGCCTCCAAAATGCAAGTTCAAGACACAATTATCGGCTGTAACATCTGCGTCGGTAGAGAAAGAAGAAGATGATAATTTAAATTTTCCTTTTATGCTAGAAATTTTTAATACTGTTGATGACTTTTCCAGTTCAATTAATAATATGAACAATTTTGCTTACTTATGCGATGTTTCTGATGATTTTACTATGCATAATCATGATCATGACTCATTTATGTTTGACATTGATTCAATTGATGCCACTCCATTTAATCTTGGAATTTTGAAAAACCCAAAGGAAATCTTGATAGCATCTAACATAACTCCTGAAGAGAGAATAAAATTTGAGAGAATTTTAAGAAAATAAGAAAAAGTCTTTGCCTGGACCTACAAAGACATGCCAGGAGTCGATCGTGAAATCGCCGAACACGCAATCCCAACATATCCGGATCATAGACTAGTTAAACAGAAGCTAAGAAGACTTAAGCCAGAATGGCCAGAGAAAGTGAAGGAAGAAATCCACAAGCAGATTGAGGCCAAATTTCTTATTGAGGTCCAATACCCAACTTGGTTGGCCAACGTCATTCCGGTAGCTAAGAAAAATGGCAAAGTACGCGTATGTGTGGACTACTGAGATTTGAGCAAAGCTTGTCCCAAAGATGACTTTCCTTTACCACACATCGATGTTCTAGTAGACCATGTGGCAACTTGTATGATGGGAACGAATTCAAGGAACCGATCAACGTCGACAGACTCAAAAGGTTCCATGGCTAAAGACCAAAATAAAAAGAAGAGAATAAAATGCCCTGCAGGTCGAAAACCAAAAATAGGCGGCCGTGCTAAAATTGGGTGCCTCGACAGGGTGAAAATCGAAAAAAGGCATGCTATGCAAAAATTAGAGGCATGAGAGAAAATGTCCGATCGTGAAAACCCGAGAGGGCCGATTGGTAACAGGAGTTGATGCTGTTAAAATTTGGTTTCATGTATTAACAGCGCGTAAGCGGCTGAGTAAATGTCAAAACTGATCATGTATGCTGAAATTATATGAAAATGTACACAATTTCGTGAAATAAAATGAATATTATTCTTTTCATTTTTGTCATTTTCTAGTTCTGCATTAAAAAGAAATGTAGCACCAAAAGAAATACATATGAAGGCTAAGCTAAGTCCTGCTGCTGCTCTCGCCGACCAGATGGTTGAGCCCTCGTGTCCTGTTATCAGATGCTGGACTAAGGATCCACTTCTTGTACTCGCTAGTTGAAGACATAGAATGATTACCGAACCTCGGAATAACAGTCTTCACTAGTAGTTTGCCCCACAGCTCATGATACCTTGAGGCGAACGCAGCCGAGAGAGCTCCTCCCCGGAAAGATAAGGGAACCCTCACTACATCCTGGGTCATCCCGAGCTGATGCGTGCATCGAGAAGTGATGCAGAAGGTGGCTCGACGGAGCCCACAGAGGGGAACACACCCCGATGGCCCATTAATGACCACATGAGACAGTGGGAGCCAGGCAGATGTGAAACTGATATCATCATCTGATAGCTCGCCAAATCTGGTAATGCCTTCACCAGCAGTGGCACACCCATACAATCGTCGACGCGGAAGGAAGTGGCTGGGCGAGTACTGTGGGGTAACTCGAGGAGGTGGCTCAGACAGCATCCTCAGTTTCTCTTGCAGCCAGATCTGAAATAAAATAAAAATAGAAAAAAAAAGAATGAAAAAAAAGGAAAAAAAATAAATAGAAAAAAAGGGAAAAAAAAAGAAAAGAAAAGAAAAAAAGAAAAGAAAAAAGCCGCTGGAGTAAGTAGGGTTTACTTCAGGCAAAAATAAGGCACAGGGTTGTGTGAAAATCCGAAAGGACGCACCTCCCGCTAAGCAAAATTAGTGTGAAAATCCATAAGGGACGCACTACGTACCTTTAAAATAATGATGTACCTGGAGCAATAAGGGGCTGCCGGTAAAGGTTGTAGTGAATCCAGAGCTCACAGCGTCCAAGCCCAGAATGGTTTCAGCCAGAATGAGTGGTAAGGGTGATGACCCCAGATGAAAGTCGCTCAGGACTCCGAACAGGCGAGAGTCACCTGTCAAACCCCCTAGGACAACAGTGAGGAAGTTCACCATGCAAAACAGAAATATGATGCTTACCAGGTAGGTGGGGATGTCAGTGAACTGATCCAGAGCCTCGATCAGTGGCCCCAGAGCAAAGGAAGAGCCCGGAGGAATCAGCCGGGCGGCCTCAGAAGAAGGTATGCCAAGAGCCATAGCTGTGTCTCGAGTCTGAAATAGGCCGCAGCGGGGGACGCAAGGCAGAGCGCCAGGAGGGAACCAGACTCCAAGAATGGCACTAACTCTTCAGGCAAGGGGCACAGTTCCTGGTAGGTGAATCGGAAGACATGAAACCGGGGGTTCCAGAAGTGGATCGCTGCCAGAAGGAGGTTCTGATCAACTTTGACCCGACACAGGTATTTCAGCCCAGACAGAGAGGAAAGGGCGCCTTCTTCCCAAGTGTGTTTGTCATCTAAGATACGGTGCATTCTTTGGGCTAGAGAGGAAGACATGCTAAAAAAGATGAAAGGCTCAAGATGTTGGAAAATGAAGAGACACAAGAGGAGCAAAATTTTGTAAGAATTTATAGGAAGGTGTCACCGACGGCCTACCCGCCTCTCCTAAGAGACGGCCTGCCCGTCGGTAGAGATCCACCTGGCAGGCGCATACGTCAGCATTGCATTCATCACGCGCATTAACTTGCATTTATTGAGAGACAGACGGCCAGCCGTCGGTCGCTCCTGCAGACGCCCAGCCCGTCGGTCACAAAATTCTATATAAGGGCGAGTGACAGACGGTGCAGCGCCTGCTGTCCCTTTCATTTTCTCTCTCAAATGGTTTTTTTTTGCGTTTTTTTAGTGTTTTTCAAGCATTTCTCCTTCTTTTTTCGCGATTTCTTCATATTTTCGCATTCTCTACTCACTGGGTGCTTGGATATTCATATTTCTTCAGTTTCTACACTTCTCGCGACTACAAGTAAGTAAATAACTACTTTTTTTGAATTTTATTCAATTTATTTCTTCATTTCTTCTTCCTTTAACCTTAGAAATGGTTAGGATGCTTTAGATGCCTTAAAATTTAGGGAGGATGCTGCCCATTTTCTTTATTTATTCATTACTTTTTATAGTGCAATTAATCTGAACTTTTGCATGATCATATAGAAATAGAATTTTTCTATAACTTTATTGCTTTAGAATTACACTTTCTAGCGCACTATTCTGTGCATATATTGCTTTTGGGGCCTGAGGCCGTTATTTTTTGTGTTGTTGGGGACACACTCTTGCTGGGGTGCGTCCCATTTACATGCATATATCGTTATTGACGCCTGAGGCCTGTTTTATGCCTTTTTATGCAAGAGGTTGGGCACACCCTTGCCGGGGTGCTGCCCAAATTTTTATTTTTATTCTAAAATTGAATATTTTTTGTGTATAATGCATGCCTTGGGGCCTAGAAAGCCCCTTTTTATTCGCTTTAAAAGTTTCCATGCTAATTGCATGTTTCTTTTGCTTTGATATGTGCGAGGCATGTTGGGCAACTTCCTTTGACAGGACGTTTGCCCCTTTTTATTTATTATCAGTTTTTATCTCGTTTTCGGGCCGCCATTGCCCTGGTGAGGCCTAAATGGGCCTTCACCTTGAAAATAAGTTTAATAATACTTGTTTTGTCAAATTTTTGCTATCTAACTTTTTCTCCTTGCAGGATACCTCCTAGACGCAGAGCACCGCAGGCCCAGCCCGAGGTCGTAGTTCCGGGTTGGATGGATGATGAGTCAGCTCAGAGGTATAGAGCATTGGCTCAGGTAGAGCTTCGGGCCAGCCGTTTCATGTCCCGGCCGTTCCTAGAGGCCCTAGGGATGGCCCCAGAGTTTGATGTGCTTGTCGAGGGTGCCGGGTGGACAGAGTTCCTTAACCCCTCTTTTCAGACTTTTCCAGAGGCTACTCGCCAGGTCCTAGCCACTCTCCGCTATGGCGATTTTCAGAGGTCGGATACCGAGCCAGGGGTGGTCCAGTTCTGGTTCAACGGCGACCATTACAGTATTACCAGGCAGAGATTCGCACAGGCCATGGGGCTCCCTATAGAGGAGGGGGTCGAGATCCCACGGCGAGCAGTGAGACGCGCCCATTGGGCAGCCATTGCCCTACCGGGAGTGCTGTGTGATCATGATATAGCGAAGAGCACCGTACTGGTGTTTCAGGCACTCCGGTATTTGCACAGAGTGCTATCCAGTTCGTACCTTGGTCGAGCTGGTAATCCAGGGTCACTTAATGCGGCCGAGATCTGGAGCCTCTGGGCTATGGTGGCAGGCCAGCGCCTCAACGTTAGCCATGAGATCTTGGCTAACCTGACTAGAGTTGGCAGAGGGCTGACACCGGTGGTGATAGTAGGAGGAGTTATCACCAGGTTGCTTTTGAGGTTGGGAGTTGCCCCGGACAAGTTGAGAGGACCCTTGGATGAGGGGATCCATGTGGATGCCGCAGCGGCAGTACAGATGGGGATGATCTCCCTGATATCAGGGTAGGCAGAGGCCTACAGGGTGCTGTCCATTCACGAGACTCGGCGGATGTTCTCACTTCCACCCTTGGGTCCAGATCCAGACCACCCAAAGCAGCCAGAGCACCAGCCTCCTCACCCGGAGCAGCAGCCTCCATAGCCAGAGCACCAGCCTCATCCTCCACATCCAGAGCCAGAGCCTCAGCATCCTCAGCCTCCTCAGCCTCAGACTGTGCCACTGCCACAGCAGCAGGAGCAGCCTAGGACCCCGTCGGATTTCGACATGGAGTTCACGATGGATGAGCTCTTTGCCGCCTCACCAGCATCCAGAGCGCCGACTCCTGTCCCGTGTCAGGGTGCAGAGGGCTACCCACAGGCCCCCCGAGAGATATCATCCATATTCTAGAGGCGACCCAGGGGCATCCACCTCCGCAGCACCGTCGCCAGAGCCACCACAGCAGCAGCCAGCACAGCCTGACTTCTCTCCGCTCCTCACTTCCATTTCCACAGCCTTAGAGCGACGAAAAGATGAGAGGGACAGAGCTATTCACGAGAGGTTGGACCGCCAGCAGGCTGCTATTCAGGAGCAGTCCCAGTCGGTGGAGCGGTTAGCTCAGGAGCAGGCAGGCTACATCGAGCATACGGCACGGGAGTAGGCTCGGATCATAGATGCTTTCAGGGATGAGCAGGCTCAAGTCATAGAGGCCTTCAGAGTTGAGCAGGCGAGGCTGATCGAGCTAGTTGCCCAGGGTCAGAGGGAGCTTAGGCAGCAGCTCGCTCATGATTTGAGGACGTCTCAGGACCAGGCGTCTCAGAGGGTTGACATGACCCTACAAATGATCGACGAGTCACTCGACTCTCTAAGATCCCGCGTCCAGGCGATAGAGGGGATACTCCCACCCTTGTCTCAGACCATGAAGGAGTTCAGAGAGCAGACAGAGCAGCGCCTAGAGCATGTGAGGAGGGCTGCCAGCGAGCAGACCATTCAGATGAGCCAGGCGTTCAAGAAGTTGGGAGACACAGTATCAGAGACCTTAGGGTTCATGAGGACTTGCACCCAGCCTTTCTTGGATGGCTATGCTCAGATCCGTTTCAGGCAGACCCACGATGCTGGGGCGGGACCCTCCACGGCTCAGCCTCCACCTCCGGCACGGCAAGCTCAGCCTCCACCTCCGGCATGGCCAGCTCCGCCTCCACCTCCGCCAGGGACAGTGCATATATCGGATGATGAGGATCTCGATGAGCCCTCTGATTACACACCCCTATGATATTCAGGGAGTCATATTTTTGTACATTTACACTTTGTATATACATTGTACGAAATAGATATTTCTAGTGAAAAACTTTTGTTTTCAAGATTTATGCATTTATTCAGTTATTTATGATTCATTCATGTTAACAGATGAATATATGCCTTCACATTCACTCATATTCTAAAAACAAGGAAAACAAAAATTATGAAAAATGATGAATAGAAACTCAATAAAGAAGAATATAAATGAAACATGGCATAGCAGATGAAGCAAAATCGCGCCATTAATAGACAGGTTAAAAGATGACCACTCAAACGTGAACTAATAAAACCTTTTATCACACAGGTACAGAGAAACATCGATCCGAACACGGGCATCGATTGAAAGTTCGAATGATGGCGCCTAAGTTTCTTTTTGGAACGGGGAACCCAGCGAGGTTTCCTCCTCTTCATTTTGAGTTTGTAGCCAGAGAGCGCTACATCTCTTCAACCCTGCGCAAGCCGAGACGAGGCCAGCAGAAGTTGAAGCTGCAGTTAGAGAAACACTGCTCTTCATATCGAGTTTGTAGCCAGAGAGCGCTACATCTCTTCAACCTTGCGCAAGCCGAGACGAGGCCAGCAGAAGCGGAAGCTACGGTTAGAGAAACACTGCTCTTCAAACCTAGATCGTAGCCAGAGAGTGCTGCATCTCACAGTTCACGCGGCAGCCAGAGAGTGCTACGCACCTTGCAGATCGGATGGGGGTTAGCAAGGGAACTTCAAATCGAGGCTGCAGTTAGAGAAACACTGATCTTCACACCGAGATCGTAGCCAGAGAGTGCTGCATCTCACGGTTCACGCGGCAGCCAGAGAGCGCTACGCACCTTGCAGATCGGATGGGGGTTAGCAAGAGAACTTCAGATCGAAGCTGCGATTAGAGAAACACTGCTCTTCAGACAGAGATCGTAGCCAGAGAGTGCTGCATCTCATGGTTCACGCGGCAGCCAGAGAGCGCTATGCACCTTGCAGATCGGATAGGGATTAGCAAGGGAACTTCAGATCGAAGCTGCAGTTAGAGAAACACTGCTCTTCACATCGAGATCGTAGCCAGAGAGTGCTGCATCTCACAGTTCGCGCGGCAGCCAGAGAGTGCTACGCACCTTGCAGATCGGATGGGGGTTAGCAAGGGAACTTCAAATCGAAGTTGCAGTTAGAGGAACACTGCTCTTCACATCGAGTTCATAGCTAAAGAATGCTACGTCTCACCAACGCCTACAGGTCGAGACGAGACCGATAGGGGTATCTTCGCATCGCCGAACGGACCGAGACGAGGTCTACCCGGCAAAAGGCACGGAGGGTAAGAACCGTCGCAGGTATGCCCTCTTTCTTTCTGTCCTTTCTCTGAGTTTTGGCTTATCTAGGCGCTTGTGCACTAGTTTCCCCAAAACTAGGGGCAACTGTAAGCACCGTGTCCCGGAGCGGTCCGGATCAGAGGTTACCCTATGATGAAATCAGTATCCGAGCCTGTATAAATGGTTTGGATTTGGAGGTTTTAGTCTCGCGTTCCACGAGAAGTGAGTCTTTTTACCTTTCCTAGGTAGAGGGGGAGAAAATAGGGGATTTTCGAGTCAAAAAGGTATATTTTCCTCCACAGACGGCCAGCCCGTCTGTGAGAGCCAGCCTGTCGCTTAGCACAGACGGCCTGTGGCATTTTCAGACGCCCGTCGAAAAATCACCGCCCTCGTCAGAGCGCCGCCTGGTTTCCCGGAGCACGCAACCTTTCCGACGCCCGTCGGTGGATGTGGCAGGGCCGTCGGACGAATCCTTGTGTCAGAAGGATTCTTCCGATGCCCGCCTCCATACACCGATGCCCGTCGATCGTGTCTGGCTTATAAAAGCTCCGAATTTTCACTTAAAAAGGGTTCCAAAAATTTTCAAGAGGGGAAACTCTGCCCAAATTCAAGCATATTTTCTCTCTCTTCCAGCAAACACATTTCATAAAGAAATCTCTTTTGAAGGAGGATCAAATCAATCAAAAGGAAGTAAAAACTAATTAGTTTTCTTTAGATTTTGATTCCAAAGTCAATCTTTTGAGGGGTTGAGGAGGAAATAGTCCATTTTCCTTTCTTTGATCCTTCATCTTTGCTTCTCGTGGAACGCACGGGGCTCTAATCAACACAAGAATCTCACTCAAAGCAATTATCTGAGGGTAAATATTCCGGATTCCTTCTCCACATCATTTCATATTTACTCCTTATTTTGTTGTACTTCCAATTTTTGTCATTATTTTTCTTGATTTTGACTCTTTTTATCTCATTTTATGATAAAACCTCTTTTTTGGCTTTAAAAAGAGTTTCTTTTTCTGTTTTTTTTGGAGACAGTGGTGACCGACGGGTCATCTCCATCACCGATGCCCGTCGGTCACCCCACTCACAGACGCTCTTCCACTTGAGTGAGCGACGGACATGTCGGTCAATTTGACTGACGCCCGTCGGTCACCCAAGAAAGGCCGTCGCTGGGTTCTGTCTCCACGTTTTCAAATCTCTTCTATCTCTTTCCAGTCCTTTGACTTTATTTATGTTGATTCTTTGTATATTGACATCTTCTAACTTTCTGTGAGCATATATTGATTCTCTTGGACCATCCTGAGCTTGAGAGGCTATCTACCATATTCGGAGGATTCCGTCCGGTTCAGTTCCCTAACCTCCTTGGTCATTTTCTTTATTCGTTTATTCGTTCATTATTTTATGTACATGGATATACCCTTTTTGTATCTTGTTAATGTATAAAAATGATTTAATGTTTTATATTCAATAAAATGAGGTTTACACAAACGCAAGGACCCAATGTCCTATTTTTATCCAATAAAAATCATCACAAATAAAAACATCCAATTTTAATAATGATGCATGCGAGGACCAAAGTCCTCAAAATAAGCAATGCCCCGATTCGTGTATGTATCGCACATTTATAAAAGGGAGTTGTATTCCGCTCCTTGTATTATTGTAATTTATTGCTTTCAATATTTACTTGCTCATTTACGGCTTTCCAAATATGAATAAATGCGCCTTCGATTAATTGCATCGTGTGGAGAGAGAGCGAATTAATGATAATTAAAACTTGATCATAAAGTCATCGAGGTAGAAATAGATGAGAAATCCCGGACCCAGCTCTGGTCTTTGGGCTCAAAGAGGCTAGAGGTCTACCCTCCAAGACACCTTTTTGTGCCACGAGACTTTAGCGCTAATCCTAGGCTCCTTAGGGCGAGAGGTTTACCTTCCAAGACCCCTCTGGCTGGGCCAAAATGGATACTAAGCGCAGTCTTAGGCTCTCCGAGGCGAGAGAAACTTTCCCAATGTTCTATTGGGTGGCAACTCCATGAAACCTCCTAGTTGCCCAACATAGACGCACTTGCGATTTATTGCAAGCTGTCAACGGACCCACAAATGTCCCGATCGCCCTCGAGCAGGCGGTCCCATTGGGCGGCCGCGGGGATCCGGCGCGCGTCACACTCCTTAATACAATGCTTACTATGTGGGCCATTATATATTGAACAAAATCAACCAAATTAAATGGTCTTTTATCAAAAGCTTTCATGCCCCGGTGAGCCCATCTTAATATGGTTGAAATGTTTGAATACATAAAAGCCAAAACCCATACGTATGTACAAAAGGCAAGAGATGTTACGCTGCCGATTTTTCATTGTGCACGATAACGACACTACCACTCTATGGAGGGTTTGCACGATCACGGCACTACTGCTTCAACAAAGGATAACATGTCGACAACATGGCGATAACCATCCCAACCGCATCGTCCAGTTAGGAAAGCCGACTGCCTCAGGTACGTGTCTCTTTCCTTTTTTTTTTCTGAGTGTAGGCTTATCTAGACACTAGTGCACTAGTTTCCCCAAAACTGGGGTCAACTGTAGACACCGGGTCCCGGGGCAGCCTAAATCAGGATTACCCAATGATGAAATTAAGTGTGCCTGTTTATAGGCAAAAATGAAAGTTGGAAGTGACTATTTCCTTGTCGGTTTGATTTATTAGGAACAAATAAAAATGTATTTTAAAAATATTTTAAAAATTATTTCAAGATAAAAAAGTGAGTTTTGGAAGTATTGTGTTTTAGCAATTTTTTTTTTTTAAAAAAATTTGCGAGTGTCGAGGTGCGGCAGCGCCCAGCGCGCAGATGGAGCGTGCTGCGCTGGGCGCACGTGGCAGCGCCCAACGCGCATGTGGGGCGCGATTGCCCGTGCGCGAGCGATGCCCTGAAGAGCGTCGCTCGCCCCTGTGCGCGCCCGCGCATCCCCGACAGCCCTTTTAGGCGTTTTTTCTCATTTTTAAGGGTTTTTCTTCATTTTTTTTGTAGAATTTAATTTTAAAACCTTTTGGATTCTAAACCCTTCAAATTCTTCAGTTTTTTGTTGTTATGAAAATTAAATTGATTTAATTTTTTCATTAAAAATCTGAATTTTTAATAGGTATAAATTATTATTTAGAGAGAATTTTGAGGAGGGATTTTTCTTAAGAAAAATATATTTTCTCTCTTCTTCTTCTTCTTCTTCTTCTTCTTCTTCTTCAATAACAAATTCCCCAAATATTTTGAATTTTCCTATGTCAATTCTTGAGACAAATAAATTAATTATTTGTTCTTGTTAATTTTCTTACTTCTTTTTTACAATTTTTTCCTTAAGACAAATAAATTAATTATTTGTTCTTGAGATAAAATTTTGTTACATATTTTATTTTTATAAATCAAGACAAGGAAATATATCATCTACCTTCATTCATCAAACCAAAATTTGAGGGTAAGTATTCTACGCTCAATTTTTAATTTAATTTTTGTTATAATTTTTTTGTTTATAATTAATTAGCAACCATGTAGATTTTTTATCTTTTATTTTATTTTGTTTATGTTCATATGATTTAGCCATAGATTTAATATTTTTAGCACATCTTATCTTTATTCTTATTTATTTATGGTTGATTGTTCATCTTTTGTTATTATTATTCTCATCACTTTTGTTCATATATTATTGTTATTATTAGTATTATTATTTAACATGCTTTAACATATTTTGCTTTCTTGTTTGTTTTAATTTTGCTTGCTTGATTGTTCATATTCCTTATTGTTGATTTGCTAATCTTCTTTGTTGTTTATTATTATTATTGTTATTATTAATATCATTATTGCTTTTGTTTTATTATTATTACTATTGTGATCATTATCATCATTAGTATTATTATTATCATTATTATATATTATTACTATTATTATTACCATCATTATTTTTATTTTTATTATTCTTACTTATTGTTATCATTATTTGTTATTATTATCATTGTCATTATTATTACTTTTATTATTCTTGCTTATTGTTATAATTTATTATTATTATTTTTTATTATTTGTGCTTTTTATGCATGTTGGTTTGTTCATATGTTAAGTTACATATTTTTATTATGTCATTTAATTGATTTATCATACATGATACATTGCATTTTATTTATTTCATTTATTTTCATATGTTATGTGTTTAATTCATTTTTTTATCAATAACATCACTTTTTTATTTGTGTTTGTTTTATTTTCAATATTTTTTATGTGTGAGTTTTTTTTTCAATGGCAAGTGGGAGCTTATGGAGATTTGAAGACACCATTTTGGTGGAATTTATCTTTTTTTTAGCATTTTATTATTTATTATTATTAATTTATTTGATGTAATTTGTAATAAATTAATTTATTTTTATGCACGTTAATCAAAAGTCACAAAAACGTTTTATATTAATAAATTGGACTTTTTCTAATAAAATGGGATCAATGTCCTAATTTTAACTAATAAAAACTCACTTTTAAAAAAGAGGAGTTAATTTCTTTAAAATGGGATCACTCATCCCGATTTTTCCCAAGCATACCAAAATAACTCTTCGATCTTTTTAAGTGAAAATGAGGAACCAATGTTCCTAATAAATGTTCCGATTTATGTATGATGTTTTTTATTTTATTCTTCTTGTGTAGTATTTATTTCGGGCTCTTATAATTAATTTTGGGGCAATTCTATTCATTTATTTATTTATGCTTTTTTTATTTATTTTGGGGGATTATTCTGTCCCATTTTTTCCACTTGTAATTTTTTATCGCATTCTTTATTGCTTTCTTTACTGCTTTTCCATAAATGCTTGAAATGCGCTTTAAATTTATTGCATGATCGCGTGAGATGAGAGATGGAATTTCAATTGCTAAAAACCCATTTATAACTTAACTTAAGGTATTAATAAGAGTGAAGTTCAACACCTTCTCTGGTTTAAGACGTCCGATATTAGACGAACTTTCCCAATTTCTTGTAAATTGGGTGGCATCTCCAAAATACCTCAAAGCTGCCTAAAGGCTCCATGGGATTAGATGATATTTGCAGTGTTCTACTGGAAAGAAGTGTCTAAAATATCTCATGATTGCCCAAGATCAAAAGACGCAAACCTTCTCGGGCACTAAAAGCGGGCACCCGGGAAGCAGTCGGGTACGACGCGCGTCACACTAACCTGTGCGGTGTATAGCCCCAGCCGTGTTGATATCTAACCTATTGATGCGGTGTCTAACCTCCTCCGTTGTAGCATCTAACTTGTGTGGTGTATAGCCCCAGCCGTGTCGGTATCTAACCTGTTGATGCGGTTTCTAAACTCATCCGTTGTGGCATCTAACTTGTGCGGTGTATAGCCCTAGACATGTCGGTATCTAACCTATTGATGCGGTGTCTAACCTCCTCCATTGTGGCATCTAACCTGTGCAGTGTATAGCCTCAGCCGTGTTGGTATCTAACTTGTGTTCGATTTGCATGGCATGCTTTTGCTAACCCCTATTTGGTTTGCAAGGAATCTGATTGTGGCTGTTGAGCTTAGTGTTATCTAACTGTGGCTCATTTGTAATCAATTTGCTGGCACTTATCCTGAACCTCTTTTCCTACAAAGAGGGTCAAACAAATGTGTAGGGTATATATATAAAAGAGATACGTACCTATGGCAGTACATATTTATTGGGGTCGACGTCAGACGGGTGCCCCCTGAAGTCAGTTGGTTGTTCCCTGGAGAACCGATTGCCACAAACTAAGGTATGTGTGGGCAGTCTAGTTTCTTTAGGGGCCTTCTTTTCTGTAGACTTACATGATTCTTGATTGCCCTCCGCATGGTGTACCTGAATAGGCTTATTTTTTTGTGTGTTCCTCCTCTGTATAGACCCATATGATTTTATGCCAAACACAGTGGCCAATAATGTTGACTAAAACCCTCTTTTGGGCCCCTTTTGTACATGAGGTCTATTCGGAACTTTCCCTCAGAGGTATGTACACATTAATGTATGCAAGATTGTGTGTGTGTGTGGGATCACATGTGTAAAATATATACATAAGGCTATATACCCGAAACGCATGCCCAGGATTAATGTACAAAAATTATGTGCACCCAATTATACTTGTAAAGGATTAAATGCACGTGATATGTTCTTGTGATATGCACGCTAAACATGTGCAAAGAATTATGTGTTATATGTATGCAGAGATCATATACACGGGAAGTGCGTGAAGAATCGCATATACAAGATTATATACAAAGTTCATGCATGTGTGAATGCACGTTTAGGCATCGTGAAAGGTTATGAACGTGTAAAGTTATGCAAAGAGATATGCACAAGATTGAACATGCTAGATGCACGTGATATGCAAAAATGGATAGACCACATCCTAGGTGGTTGAGGGATTCATTGAAGGTATTGCCCATACTGTCTAATGCCCCCAAGAATCTGGAAGAGTATCATCCTAGCTTAAGATCTCTGACCCCCTAATCCTTTCAGGGAGGACTGTCCGGCGTGCATCTTCGCCCCCTTAATCAAGGAGTATGCGCCTTCTGCTATGAACCTATAGCATTTTACCCCCCCCCCCCCACTAACTCATCTCCGGCATTATGCACTATTTGCCTAAAGGGAGGCTTTCCGAAGTAATGCTGCTTTATCGCTCTAGACATTCAAAGTCATTGTTTTAAAGGTAGTGCATCCCTTATGGATTTTCACACTAGCTTTTCTTTCTGAAAAATGCATCCCCTTGGGGATTTTCACATAACCCTGTACCTTATTGTTTCCTAGACTGGACCCAACCCATTCCAGCAGCTTTTATTCATTTTATATTTTTTGTAGAACAGACTGCCTGTTTTTAGGTTTTCACGTTGCCCTTTGGCCTAACTTTTGCTTAGAGAGCCAGTCACGGTTTTCATCTCTAATGGCATTTTTTTTGAAAACTCTCCTATCTTTCGGCATGGATACAAGAAAAGCAACTATCAAGACCCCACTTCTAGAGTGATCAGTAGTTATTCGTTGAGCCATTTCTTTCCTCGGCAGCGGTTGTATTCGTTTTCATCTCCTAACGGAGGTGTTGTTAAATTGGGTGAGGTGGAGAATGAGGCCAAGCTTTATGTGCCCCTTGGCTTCCCCTTTCTGCTGTGGCTTTGGATGGTTCTTTAGGATGTGTCCTGTTGTGTGGGCTTCATGAGGCTACCTTTTACATTGCCGCCCATTGTGCTTGATAGTTCAGAAGGATTCAAGATCTAGCGAGGCATCCCTTATCTTTCCGAGGTGGCACCTTATCCTCGGCTTTCAGCCCTAGCCATAGCCTCTGGGCCTAGCTGCATATGAAGGCTGTTATACAACTAATCGGAGATTGCCCCTTTGCTTCTACTAGTGCATACAAGATATGGGCACCCAGTCCAGCGGTTGATAATAGGACCCATCGGCTTAAGTGCTTGGTTAGCGAGAGCGGAGTATAATTATTTAGATTAGGTGCCTTCAATAATGAATGATGTTTTTCTTTTTATAAAAGAACTGGAAGATAATGAACACATGAGTCTAGTTGCCTTTGTTTTATATCTTTTTACAAAATTGTGTATATTTCAGCATGATTTCTCTATACATGATCATTATCTAACACAGATTCAAAATGCAAAACTACATCTAATCTCAGAGTGGATCTTGTAAGCATCAAAGTCCTATTTCCAATCAGCCCTCTCGAGTTTTCTTGATTGGATATTTTCTCTCAAGCCTCTAATTTTTGCCCAGGATGCCTTTTTTCGTTTTTTATCCTAACGAGGCGCCCAATTTTAGTAAGGCCGCCTTTTTTTAGTTTTCAACCCGTGGGGTATTTATTCTCTTCTTTTGATTTTTAGTCTTTAGCCATGGAACTCCTTGAGTCTGTTGATGTTAAATGGTTCTTCATACTCGTTCCCATAACTGTCTATCGGAACACTGCTCCCTTGAATAACAACTTTTCAAGAACAAATGGGTCTTCATACGCTGGTTTAAATTTGCCTCATCCGTATGGAACATTCGGACTAAACCTCCCTCTTTCAATGGGTTCTTTTTGATTTTCTTCCTGAATGATCGAACAGAGTATTTCCTGATAGATTTGATCGTGATAATAATCCCATAACCTATTCTCGTTTGACGTGCTTAACTGCTGTAGCTGCTACTGCGCCCAGTCAGCTTCTGGAATTTGGGCTTCCATGACTGCCCTTAAAGATTTGAGCTTTGCTTCGACCGGCAGTACTGCTTCTGCCCCATATCTCGAGGAATAAAGCATGACTCTTGTAGAGGTTCCGATGGTGGTTCTCCAGCCTCGAAGTTCAAAAGGCCATTTCTTTTCCCAATCCTTGAGTTTTGAACCATCTTGACCAAGATCTTCCTGTTAGCGGCCTCTCCTACTCCATTGGTTTGAGGGCGATACAGAGAGGACTTGTGGTGCTCAATGCCATACCTCTGGAGCAACTCCCTAGCCTTAACCATAAACTGCCCCCCGTCCATGAACATAACATGGTGCAGGAGACCATATCGACATATTGAATTCCTTTCGATGAACTTGTCCGTCGGAGGCCGTAGGGCGCACCTCCCCTATGATGTCTATTCCCAAGCTCGAGCAATCTGCATCCATTGTAAGTCCATAGAACCCTTTTGGTCCTTTTCGGAAGTCAAGAAGAATGGCAAAGTACGAGTATGTGTAGATCAACGGGATTTGAACAAAGCTTGCCCCCAGGATGACTATTAATACTTTTTCCCATTTCTTCTCTTTTTTTTTTCTTTTGTTTTTTCTCCTTTTTCCTTTTTCCTTTTTTTATTATTTTTTATTTTTTTGTTTTTGTTTTTGACAAGTTTTGTTCAAATCCTGATGGTTCAGACATGCATGCACTTCTCTTCCTAACCATTAGGATAATGTTGACCAACCAAGTCAGGTATTGTACTTCGATAAAAGATTTAACCTCGCTTCTGCTTGCGGATTCCTTCTTTTAATCTTTTTTGCCCATTTTGGCTTAAGTCTTCTGAGCTTCTGCTTGACTGATCCATGATCGAAATATGTTTGGCATGGCGTGTTTGGTAACTTCACAATCATCTCCCGACATGTCTTTATAGGTCCAAGCAAAGACTTTTTCATATTTTTTTTTATTTTCTCTCTTTTAATCTCTCTTTAAGAGGCACATTAGATGCTTTCAAGATTTCCTTTGGGTTCCCAAAGTTCTGAGATTAAATAGAATGACACCAGTTAAATCAGTGTCAAATGTGAAAATGTCATGATTATGCATAGTAAAATCACGAGAAAATATCACACAAATAAGCGAAACCATTCATTTCATTTAATAAAAACTAGAATTAAAAATGTCATTATCAAATAGTTCTAGAATAAAAAAAGAACATCTAAATAGCTATCTTCTTCATGCTTCCAGCAGCACAGATATTTTGGCCAATGGTTCATCATCATCCTCGGGAACTGTCTTCCTTCCCCATTCAGACACTCAATCTGTCTTCCTCTTCTTCTTTCACTTTTTTGGGTTAGAGATCTGCTTGCTATTAATGAGGTCTTGAACTCGATGCCTCAAGGTCTTGCAGTCGTCTATAGTATGCCCGGTGTGCTGGTGGAAGGCATAATACTGATCCGCCTTGTGATCGGGACGTCCCTGGTTTTTGGCGGGCCTAGCTGGCAATGGCTGTAACATTCCCCCCTTTATTAGCTTCTCAAAAACCCATGACAAGGATCTGCCTAAATTATAATAGTGCCTTTGATTCATTTTCGTGGTTGGCACTTCCGTCCTCTTAACCTTGCCCTTACTGTTGTAGTGGATACTTGAGCTTTCATTTTTTCGAGCATGTGTCCTCATCGGATCTCCACCCTCTTTAGGCATAATGTTACATTATAGAGTAGATTTCATATCTCCTCTTTGCTCGATTAGTGAAACAAGTGGAACCTTGCCTCTGGGCTTGGACGTAAAAGGAGGCACTGTGATCGTCGCTATATGGGCCTTCTTGATAGTAGCTAGCTCAACTTGCTTAAGGTTAGTCATCATAAGTTGAGCTTGAAAAACTAGCGCCATGGCATCCATTCTTTCCTTGACCGTGGCCAACAGTTTTTTTTAAGTTCTTCGAACTTTCTGTCCATCTCTTGGGCGATTAGGGCATGAGTCTCGAAGGTTTAATCATTTTTAATGCCTGGTTAGATCTCTATCCACCAGCCCAACCTTTGATTTGCTCTTTAGACAACTATCGGAATCCCTAAACCACCCAAGCAAATTATCTACAGTGGCTGAAAAATTAGGGAGTTAGAATGATGCATGAATGACATGTAATGCATGGTCGCGCTATACATGGAATAAATTTATGCACAGGATGATATGTACATGTTAAAATTGTGTGCACAGAATAGAATGTACACAAGTTGAATGAAATGTATGAGAATTTTTTTTCCTTTTTTTTTTTACTTTATGTGCTCATGAATGACACATAATGTGTGAGCATGCTGTGCAACATCCACAAACACATGCAAGCAAGTAGATCCTTTCACCCTTGTTTCTCTCACACTTGAGGTCACGCGGTCTCTTTCCTAGGTGGGCTTAATCCATGGGTCATCAGGGGACCATATGAAAGTGCATGGTGCACGGCGAGAAACCGGCAGCAAAACACTCTTAATTTAAAGCACATGCGTATGGGTTTTGGCTATTATGTATTTAAACACTTCGATCAAATTTAGGTGACCCTACCGGGGCATGAAAGCCTTTAATAGAAGACCACTCAATTCATTTGATTTTGTTCAATACATGATGGCCCACATCGCAAGCATCGTATTACGGTTCATTTCACCTAGGGGAAGTATCTATTGCCGTTACATGAGCTTTGGTCAAGGTGATGATACTTTAGGGCTACCCAAGCATGGTCCCTACCAATGGGTCTAGCTCATCACGAGCATAACGACCGATCGGGTCTCCATTTGATATACCAAAAGGTACTAGGCTTGGGCTGGTGATTATCCTTAGCACTTTCGTACATTGAGTGAACGTAGGGTCGTGCTTTGGGAACATACTGAGGTTAAAAGAGGGACCAAACCAGTATAGATCTAAGACTCTAATGATATGCAATGTAATTTCAAAAAGGGATGAAATTTTAGGTTTTAAAAACGCAATCATATATTTTAACCAAGACACTTTCTAAGCAAAGTCATAAAGTCCTCAGTGGAGTCGCCACTGTGACACGCGCCGAACCGGGAAGGCCCTCTTAAGAGTCCGCTTTTAGGGCTCGAGGGATTAGTTCACGTCATTTGATCTTGGGTACCATGAGGCATTTTGGAATCCCTACCTAATAGAATATTAGGGAGTTCATCTAAACTCATGAAACCTTTAGGCACCTTTGAGGTATTTTGGAGTCGCCACCCAATTTACAAGAAATTGGGAAAGGTCATCTAACCTCTACGGTCTAAATCGGAGAAGGTGTTCGGAACTTCACTCTTATTTAAACCTTGGTTAATTATAAATGAGTTTTAGGTTTATAAAATTCCATTTCTCATCTCACACGATTAATGCATTTAATTTAAAGTCGCATTACAATCATAGAGAAAACGATAAAAGAAAACTGTAAAGAAAAGCAGTAAATAAAGCGATAAACAAAGCAATAAACACGCAAAACACATCATTTACAAGATGGAAAATTGGGATGGAATACAATGCCAAATGAAAAGGAAAGCTAAAATAAAATTGCCCTAAAAATAATTAATTATAAGGGCCCACAAAGTATATAAAAACATAAAACTAACCAAATAAATAAAGTCAAAGAAGAGACATACATAAATCGAGATATTTATTTTAGGAACATTGGTTCCTTTAGTCTCACTTAAAGAGGGATCGAAGAGTTATTTTGATTGTTGGATTGAAAATCGGGATGAGTGATCCCATTTTTAGAAAAACTTAGCTCTTCGTTTATTCATGACATTTTGCATTCTTTGGTTAAAATGAGGGAAATTGGTCCCAATTTATTAATAAAATCCTAATTTAGTTATAAAAATATTTTTGTGATTTTTTATCTTACATGTACATCAAATAAATTATATCATTTACAAACAAAGCACAATCGTACAAGTAAAAGGTTGGTAGGGTCTCACCCAAATGGTATGGTCTCTTACGCGTCGTGACCTCTCCATTCGGTCACGGAAATGCTCACACAAGGCAAATCATATTTAAAACCCCAAAACAAGAAAAAAGACAATAAAAATGTTAGTAATAATTCTACAATCAAACAAACACATATAAAGACTAGAGAACATGCAAAACGTAATTAACACATGCGTATGAAATAAAATGGGTTAAATTAGACATGTCAATTTAATATGCAAACAATTTACATGCAAAGGGAATTCAAATTTAGTCATGCAAAAAGTATATGACAATAACAATGACAAAAATAGTAATAACAACAATAATAATAATGATAATAAAATAACAGTAATGATAAAATAATGAAATAATAATAATAATAATAATAATAATAATAATAATAATAATAATAATAATAACAACAACAACAACAACAACAACAACAACAACAACAACAACAACAACAACAACAATAATAATAATAATAATAATAATAATAATAATAATAATAATACAATAATAATGGCATTAATAATAATAATGACAAATAATAATAATAATAATAATAATAATAATAATAATAATAATAATAATAATAATAATAATAATAATAATAATAATAATAATAGTAACGACGATAATAACCACCTTAAAACAAATATTAATAATATTAACTGACAACCATGGTAACAATGATAATAGTAGTAAAGGTAGAACAACATTAACATCTGACAATAATAATAATAATAATAATAATAACAACAACAATAATAATAATACTAACATTGATACGACATCAATAATAATAGTAACAGTACCCGTAATGCTAATAATAATAACAATAATGGTAATAATAATGATAAAATAAATAATAATAACAATAATAAAATAAATTGTAACAACAGTAGCAATAACAAATAATAATATTAACAGCAAAGACAAACAAAATGAAATGAAATGGTAAAAATAGGTCCAAGAATGTTTACCCTCAGAGTTTATATGGTGGAGAAATAATGTCTCAATCCGTCCCCCTCATCGAGTTTGCGGTGATAAACACCAAAAATATTTAAGAAAACCTATTTTTTTTAATACAAAAAATACTCAAAGAAACTAATTTTGATGGAGTGACTAAGCTAAAAAAATTAATTTTCTTTGCTCAGATCAATCCAAGAACAAAACCATTTAGAAAGAAGAAGAATTAAATTTCTAAGATTTTTTGTAACACCCCTTACCCATACTTAGGCGATCCCATCCGATAAGGAGTGAGATGCCGTATAAGTAAAGGTGCCACCACACAGATACAGAATACACATACGTTCATACATAAACATACATAACGAAATACAGGGTAATTTAAAACTTTACAACACCATTCATAAAATTAAGCTGATCATGCATTAATATAACGAAAGCATTACATTACTGTTCTGATCAACTGAGAGATACAATGGATAATAACAAAACTCAGAATACATATACAAAAGTGGAAGCTATTACAAAACCATAAGAGAGTTCTATACAAAAAGAATCCTCAAAGGTACAAAAATAAAGCCCTACACTAAGACCCTGCTGTGTTGGCTTCGATGGCGGCGACTCTCCCAAGACAAACTCCTTCCGCACCTGCACGGGTAAACACACCGTGCTAAGCGATAAACGCTTAGTGGGGAAACACATATAGAATAAGGACAACCATTCACAACGGTCGTCAAGGCAAAATCACATGCGTACTTCAAGTACATACGATAATCATGGCATAACAATAGCATAAACTCATGCTCACATATATAAAGCCATTCATTAGAAAGTTCATAACAATAATCATATCCTCATCATAGATTATACTTCACCATTGAAACCACACAGATGTAACATATATTTTCTCATATTATAATTCATACAAAGTACTCTAAGCACAGAAACGCCTGCTGACTCAAGGTAGTGGATAACGAGTGAACAGAAAGTACTTTATGGGTACCTACCGACTACGAATAGTACCTTACGGGTACGAATCGAAAACCATTTTAATTTTCATTCACAAACATTTTCTGAAGGAACTTAAACAAGATCCAAACACATTACATAAGTTCGCGAGGAACCAAACGGGGACCTGATCGGGGTCCAAACGGAAACAGAAGCTGCAGCAAAGACTCTATTAGACATGCCTAACTATCCACTTACTAGACTCTAGCAAGTTATACATAAACCATTCAATCCATTTCATAACTTCCAAAACTATCATCATATACACATATTCATTTCATGGTTCCAAATTCGTATTATTCATAAAATAACAAGCATAAATCTCACAGCTGCTAAAAGAAATGGAAGTTCAAACCACACGCAATGAAAGAAAACTTATTTAGCATACAAGGGACTGTCGCGCTCGCGACAGAGACCGAAGTCTCTTTGCTGCGTGCGCGCGATGGATTTTGCGACCGCGAGGAGGACGGAAGGGCCAGACTCTGTCGCGCTCGCGACAGAGGACAATTGGTGCTGTCGCGGGCTCGCGACGAATCGCATGCTCGCGATAGCACTTGCCCAGAATTGCGCTTTGTCGTGATCGTGACAGTTGTCGCGCTCGCGACAGAGGGTGCACAATACTTCGGCTGTCGTGGGCTCGCGACGGCGTCGCGTGCTCGCGACAACGAAGCTCCCAACACCGCTCTCTGTCGCGATCGCGACAGCATCGGGATTTCGAAAATCTGCAGAATTCTGCAGATTTTGCTCCTCCAAAATCACCCAATCACACATACAATTCAATCAAGAGCCTCTTACCTTAAACCCAGCCATCCATCAACATCAACAACCATAATATAACATTTATTAACAAGTATTTTCATACAATCCGCTAATTTAAGCATCCAATTCAAGAATCAATCAAAAACCCAATTTATGCTTCAAACCACATCAATTCCAAAATTATCATAATTAACTCATAATCTTGCAAGTCCCACATTCCAAAACAAAGACCCATACCAAACATACCATAACAAAAACATATTACAACTCAATTTCTCAAGAATCATCAAGAACACATTTGCATGCAAAAATAAGAAATTCCCAAACCTCAAAATCCTTTGCTCTTATTGCTTAGTTCCACTTGGCCCAACCTTCTCCTTACCCTTCGGTTCACGAGGAGGCTCCACTAAACACAAACCAACATAACACACAACATAAAACTCAAAACTTCAAACCCAAATCCGAAAATAAGAAAAAGAGAAGAAGATGGAGAACCAAATGAAGAAAAGGAGAATAATGCAGTAGATTTACCTCTAAAATGCTATGCAATGATCAATTTCCACCACTAGAGGGTTGAATCTAAGTTAGGGCACTTAAGAGAGTGCAAAGGAGGAAGAAAAAGAAGGAGAAGAAGGAAAAACGGGAATGGGTTTTCCAAAAATCTGATTTTCCCCTTTTTCATCTTTTTCTCTTTCCCACTTTACACATGTCAATCATCTAGTGGAGGAGATTACTCACTCACACCCTAACTAAGTGCATAACATACACACAATGAGACACCCTAATAAGGCATCCTACATATGTGTGAGCAACACACACAAGTACATCTCCCTAAACACCCTACTAACATATGCATGTTCACATATTACAATAACCCACTAGTGCATATCCTACTATGGTGCACTCATGCACACACAATTCTGTCCCAACTAAATCACACCATAGCACCATGCATGCACCCACATGCTAGCAAAACTATCAAAACATGCAAAATTACCAAAATGCCCTTATTATACAAAACTCATGCAGATGCACACACATACATATATGGCTCATTCAACTAGGGGGCAAACGGGGTGTGACATTTTTTAATATATTTGTTCGTATGCCTCCTCTCTTTTTCTCTCTAGGAAGAAGAGTTTTTTTTTTCCTCTCCAGAAGCCACCCCGAAAATAAAACAGTGTTTTTCTTTTATTTCTCCCCGTCTCCCACAATGGAAAGGAGAAAAAACACTTTCTTAAACCCATTTATCCAAAAAATAATTAAAACATGAAAAAATACAGCTTTTTTCAGTCCCTAAAAACAGATTTTGCAGGTGCAAAAGGACAAGATAGTGCAGAGCAGGGGTGCCTGCAGGTGGAGGGTCGCACGTCGGAAGGCCACGAGGTGTGGCCTGCCCATAGGGGGCCGCATATTTTCCCATGATGTGCGGCCTTCCCATGGCCACAAAGTTTGTTGCCGTACATGGCCACGAAGTTAAGTTTTTTTTTTTAAATTAAAATATATAATTTTTTGATATAAAATTAAAACTTCCAACTCCCTTTTTTAAATTTAATTTTTTCCTCTTTAATTTTTTTTAATTTAATTTTTTTATAATATATAAATTTTTATTATATATTTATTTATTTTCTTATTTTTATTAAAAAAAAGGTATCGACAAGGAAAACATCATTTTCGACATTTTTGCCTGTAAATAGGCGTCACTTTCATCACCGGGTAATCCTGATCTTGGACCGCCTCGGGCCCTGGTGTCTACACTTGCTGTATGGATCATTATGTATTGGACAAACCTAGATAGATTGGTTGGTCACTTAATCAAAGGCTTTCATGCCCCGATAGGCACATGTCAGTGGCGGAATATGAAGCAGAATTCTGTCGCTTAAGCAAGTATGCGCCAAAAGGTGTTTTGATCGATGTGTTGCGATGTCAACAATTTAAGGAAGGGTTGATTGAGGAAATTAAAGCATTGCTGATTTCTCTAACAACGGAGCAGAATATAAGTTATTATCGTATTGTTCAAGCAGCTTTGAGAGCTGAAAGGACTTTGGGAGCTCAAAGAGAATGGAGACAAAGGAAGAATGCAAGTAGAGGTGGTTCCCAGACGGGGAAAAGATCACGAGATTCTCATGTGGCATCACTGGCGGAATCAGGGTTCAGTTCTGCAGCGAGAGGTAAGAAGCGTGGCGCTCCCTCAGCATCTGGTTCGGGAAGAGGAACATCTGGTAACAGAAGTGAGGTTCATGAGTGTCCTCATTGTGGTAAGAGGCATAGAGGAGAATGCTGGAGAGTGACGGGTGCTTGTTTTAGATGTGGAAGCACTGAGCATTTCCTTGCTAATTGCCCGAATACTTATGAGATGTCAGGAAATCAACAAGAGCAGAGCAGGGGTGGTTCAAATTTACCTTCTACTAATAGAGGAAGAGGAAGAGGACGTGGCAGAGGTAGCCAGTCCAGGGGTGCAGTCGATTCTGAGATTGTGGATAGACCTGATGCGGCTCCAGTGCGGGCTTATGCTATGAGGGCACGAGAGGATCAGGATGCGCCTGAAGTGATAGCAGGTACTATTCTACTTTGTGGTGTGGAAATGTTTGCACTTATTGATCCTGGCTCAACTCATTCATATGTGTGTGATAAAAAGATATGTGAAAAGATGCCTAAAGTTGAATGTTTAAAATATGATATATGTGTGTCTAGCCCTTTGGGAGGTAATGTTAATGTGAACAGAGTGTATAGAAACTGTGCATTAGAAGTTCAAGGTAGTGCGTTTCCAGCGGATTTGATTGAACTACCGTTTGATGAGTTTGATTTGATTCTGGGTATGGATTGGTTAACTAAGTATGATGCAGATGTTAAGTGTAAGAAGAAAATGGTTGTGCTCAGTGATGGTAAGGGGAACAGAGCGACAGTGAGAGGAGTGTGCACTAATCCTCTTGTAAATGTGATATCTGCCATGCAAGCCTGTCGATGTATGAGAAAAGGATGCGAAGTTTATCTAGCTCTGGTGTTGGACAGTAAGAGAGAACATGTGAAGATGCAAGAAATACCAATAGTCCGAGAGTTTTCTGACGTGTTTCCTGAAGAACTGAGCGGTGTACCACCGATAAGAGAAGTTGAGTTATCGATTGATGTGGCACCAGGAACTGTACCCGTATCTAAGGCGCCGTATAGAATGGATCCAACTGAATTGAAGGAGTTGAAGGAACAGTTGCAAGAATTATTAAACAGGGGTTTTATTAGACCTAGTGTTTCTCCTTGGGGAGCACCAGTGTTATTTGTTAAGAAGAAAGATGGTACAATGAGAATGTGCATTGATTATCGACAGTTGAATAAAGTGACAGTAAAGAATCGATATCCTTTACCTCGGATTGAAGACTTGTTTGATCAGTTAAGAGGAGCAGGTGTATTCTCAAAAATTGACTTACGTTCAGGCTATTACCAGTTGCAAGTAAAGAGAGAAGATGTACCTAAGACTTCATTTAGAACTCGTTATGGGCATTATGAGTTTCTGGTAATGCCATTCGGGTTAACCAATGCGCCAGCTGCATTTATGGATTTAATGAATCGGGTGTTCAGACCGTACTTGGATCAGTTTGTGGTAGTGTTCATAGACGACATTCTGGTTTATTCAAGAAATGAGAAGGAACATGAACAGCATTTGAGAGTTATACTTCGAACTTTGCAAGAACATCAACTGTATGCCAAATTAAGTAAGTGTGAGTTATGGCTCAAAGAGGTATCATTTCTGGGTCATGTGATCTCATCTGAAGGGATTAAAGTGGATCCGACTAAGATAGAAGCAATTGTGAATTGGAAACCGCCTAAGAATGTACTGGAGGTTCGCAGTTTCTTAGGGTGGGTTGGCTGGATACTACAGAAGGTTTGTGAAAGGATTTTCAGTAATAGCTTTACCGTTGACAAGATTGCTACGTAAAGGAGTGAGATATGAGTGGTCTGAAAGATGTCAAGCGAGTTTCGATCAGTTGAGGAAGATGTTAGTAGAAGCACCGATTCTTACACAGCCTATGACTGGTAAAGAGTATGTATTGTATACCGATGCTTCAGGTGTCGGATTGGGTTGTGTATTGATGCAAGAAGGGAAGGTGATAGCCTATGCGTCAAGGCAATTGAAACCGCACGAACAGAACTATCCGACTCATGACTTGGAATTGGCAGCAGTAGTGTTTGCTCTAAAGATTTGGCGACATTACTTGTATGGTGAGAAGTGTAGAATTTACACCGATCACAAGAGTTTGAAATACCTGCTTACACAGAAGGAATTGAAACTGAGACAACGAAGATGGCTAGAATTATTTAAGGATTATGATTGTATTGTAGACTATCACCCGGGAAAAGCTAATGTAGTGGCCGATGCTTTGAGTAGGAAATCAATTTCAGCATTACAGTTAAAGCAGATTGAATGGAGGTTTTCTGCAGACGGAGCTTTATTAGCACAGTTGAAAGCGAGACCTGTCTTGAGAAATGAGATAATAGCTGCTCAGAAAACTGATGTGAGGTTGCAACAAGTTCTGCAGTCAGTTGGTGATTTAGACAAGACTGACTATTCAGTGAATGAGGAAGGAGTACTACTATATAAGAATAGAATGTGTGTGGCAACCGATAAAGAATTAAAGAAGAAATTGATGCATGAGGCTCATAATACAATTTTCACTATGCATCCAGGTGGAAATAAGATGTATCAAGATATGAAACGGTTGTATTGGTGGCCTGGGATGAAGAAGGATGTAGTGGAATATGTGTCTAAGTGCCTTGTCTGTCAACAAGTCAAAGCGGAGCATCAAGTGCCTCAAGGGATGTTGCATCCACTCCCTATTCCACAATGGAAATGGGATAATATCACGATGGATTTTGTTACTGGATTGCCTCTGACCTCAAGACAGCAAGACGCAGTATGGGTTATTGTGGACAGGTTTTCGAAATCAGCTCACTTTATACCAGTTCAGATGGATTATTCTATGGAAAAGTTGGCTGAATTGTATGTAAGAGAAATTGTCCGATTGCATGGGATACCTTTGTCTATTATTTCTGATAGAGATCCCAGATTCACTTCTAAGTTTTGGAGGAGCTTGCAAGCGGCTTTGGGTACGAAATTGAACTTCAGTACTGCTTTCCATCCACAAACCGATGGACAATCGGAAAGAATTATTCAGGTTTTGGAAGATTTGATGCGAGCATGTGTTTTGGATTTCTCTAAGAGTTGGGATAAGTATCTTCCACTTATGGAATTTGCTTATAACAACAGTTATCAGACCAGTATTGGTATGACACCGTATGAAGTCCTGTATGGAAGGAAATGTCGTTCACCAATTTGTTGGACAGAGTTGAACGAGAGCAGAGTCATAGGGCCAGATTTGGTTCATGATTCAGAAGAGAAAGCTAAGATAATATAGCAAAGATTGAAAGCAGCAAGTGATAGACAGAAGTCGTATGCTGATTTGAAAAGAAGGGACATTGAATTCAGTGTAGGCGTTAAAGTGTTTCTGAAAGTGTCTCCTTGGAGGAAGGTATTGCGATTTGGTAAAAAGGGGAAGTTGAGTCCAAGATTTATTGGGCCATATGAAGTGCTTGAAAGAGTAGGTTCAGTAGCTTATCGATTGGCTATGCCTCCGGCTTTGGCTAAGCTACATGATGTGTTTCATGTGTCCATGTTGAGGAGATATAGGTCAGATGATTCCCATGTGTTACCTATACACGAAGTGGAAGTGCAGTCTGATTTCACCTATGATGAGAAGCCAATAGTGATTTTAGCAAGAGAAGTAAGGCAACTTCGGAATAAGCAGATACCACTTGTGAAAGTGCTCTGGCAACACCATGGTGTTGAAGAGGCAACTTGGGAACCAGAAGCGGCTATGCGAGAGCAGCATCCACAACTGTTCCACTCAGGTATGAATTTCGAGGACGAAATTCTTTAAGGAGGGGAGAGTTGTCATGGCCGGACTTGTACCCTAAAAGAATTAATCTATTTTGGCATGTGTGTGTGATTGCATGTGAGTTTTGGGACTAAATTGAATGAAGGCAGGATTTAATTGAAAGAAAGAAGTATTGTTAAGGGTTTAAGTGGTAATTATGAATGAATACTAAGCATGAGTTAAAGGCTGATTAGCTAGTTTAATGAAGGATTAATTAAGAATAAAATAACTTGATTTAATGGAAAGTGGAGGCAGATTTGAGGAAGTGGTTTCCGTGTGGCTTCTTGAGAGGATGCCACCTACACCTTTGCATGCAAGAGTGAGTTAAGGGAAGGGAAGAGTTTCATTTGTGTAATCTAGCAATTTTTTGTGTTCTTCTCTTTTCTTTCTTGCGTGGGAGTGAGTGTTAAAGAAGTGTAAGCATATTGATGTTAAGTTGCTCAAGAATTAAGGGTTAAACCTAAGAGGTAAGTGAATAAGTGCATATTCTCATCTTCTACTCTTTCTTCTTGGTTGAGCTGGTTTGGATGGGATATTATTGGTTTGAGTTTGAGCTTGAGCATCTGTGTTGTTTTGTTAGCTGAAGAAGTGAAAAGAGATAAAGGAAAGGCTGTAATCGGCGAGCCGAGCGTCCGTCGAAATTAGGAGCTAAGGAGACGAGGTTTGGGAACAAACCCTAAATGTGTGAAATTAAATGATTTGTGTTGGTTAAATAGGGCCATTGATATGAGCTGTATGTGTATGTGATAATGTGTTTAGTGAATGAATTGCTTGAGAGCATGTATGCTATGTGTGAGGTGAAATTGATTATAACTTGTGCTAAAGATGAGTGCCAAATAAGAAGGGAAAATCAGGTATGTGCTAATTGATCATGTGGTTGATGTATTTGGGTTGATTGCCAAAAGTGAGAATGAGATTTGAAGTCTTAATGAGAAGGAAGAAATGGACTGAAAACATAACCATGTTATGGTGTTTTTGCATAGGTCACGGTGACAATGAAATCCATTGTGACCGTGAGGTATGCTTGAGTTCAATTCTGCCTAGTAGATTTTGGTATGTCACGGTGACAATGAGATTCATTGTGACCGTGAGGTACCCAGAAAGACATTCTGTTTTGCAAAGTGAGAATATGTCACGGTGACAATGAGATTCATTGTGACCGTGACATACCCTCAAGTTGCATTCTGCCGAGAGTTGGGAACATGTCACGGTGACAATGAAATTGATTGTGACCGTGACATGCCCCCAGTTTACATTCTGTTTTGGACTTCAATATGTCACGGTGACAATGGAATTCATTGTGACCGTGACCCACCCTGTTTTGGCAATATGATCCTAATGTGTTTGGTCATTCAAATGGCAAGGCTTTGAGCTGAAATGAAAGACAACATGAGTAAGTATTGTATGTGTGTTAAGTGATCTAGAAATGCATACAAACATGGTGATTTCTGAATATGATCAGTTATGTGAATATTAAATGTGAAGATTGAATTAGAAAGCATACCAAGTGAAATGTTACCTATGTGCTAATGCAAATGTGTAAAGTGAAAAGTGAATTGAATAATTTGTTAATAACTTAAGCCTGCGAGTCAAGTAGTGGATAGTTAGGCATGCCTATAGGGTCAAGTGCTGCAGCTCCATGCGTTAAATGTGTCTGATTCCATGGGAATCACAATGCGAATAATCCTTGCTGGATTTTATTATATGTGGAATAATGTGAAGTACCAGAAGGTGCTAATGTGATGTGAAGTACCAGAAGGTACTAAAGTGATGTGAAGTACCAGAAGGTACTAATGTGTAAAAGTAGTCTCGATGAGATTACTGGTACCTGAGAGGTACCGATGCGATACCCGTTATCCGCGTCATTGAGTTGCAGGCAAGAAGGCTAATAGGCTAATCGGCTAATCAGTTAATTAAATAATAAACAGAAGTGACTATGATACAAGAAAGTACAGACATGTGAATAAGTGATTGATGCTTTATGATTGAATATAGTAATGGACAAAACTATGCCTGAAATGGTTCATGCTTTAATAATGATTGTTCTGGCATGTCTACTAATGTGCAATGTATGATATCTCTGATGCGTGATAAGTTGTTTGCTATATGAGTTCCCCACTAAGCGTTATCGCTTAGCATGGATTTACTCTAATCTGTGCAGGTACGGACGAGAGGTGACTGAAGGACGTCCCCCGCATTTTGGTACGGTCAACAATAGGAAGTGAATAGCATAGGCTTGGGGGTTGTTATTTTGGGATTTTTGTATAAGCTTTTTGTACGGTTAAAATGTGTAAAGAATATGTAAAGACATGTAATAATGTATAATCTGGAATGTAACCCCTCTTATGTATGTATGTCATATAAATAGCTTGGCATGTGATGCATGAGATAAGATAATATGCGATGATTTTTTTTTCAATTCAGGTTAAGCATGTGTTCTGTTGTGTGTGTGCGGCCTTCTCTAACTAAGATTAGCTGAGCTAATCTGTCATTAGGGAACGGGCGTCACAGAAGATCTGATTCCTCAGAATTTCAAGATGCCGGACGTTCCAAAGTTTGAAGGCACTTCAGACCCCACTGCTCATATAAAGCAGTACTCGTTGGTAATGAAGGGTACTACTTTGATGAAGAGGCAGAAGATAGAGTGCTTCTGCTTGAGCCTGATAGGTCTCGCAGTGGACTGGTACCATGGGTTAGACCGGAGGACCAAGAAAGATTAGGACCTGTTGACTGAAGAGTTCCTCAAGCAGTATGACTCCAATGTGAGGATGGAGGTGATGAAAGATTTGGAACTCTTACAACAGAAGTCTCGGGAGTCATTTCACGAGTATCTAACCTGATGGAGAAACTGAGTGATGGAGATGAAGAGGAAGCCAGATACTTAGTATCAGATCAGGCTTTTCATCAAGAATGCTAGCCCATATCTGAAGAATGGGCTGAAGATGAAGGGGTTTAAAGGACTGGGAGTTGCTGAAGGACATAGCCATTGAGGCTGAGGGTGAGTACTTAGCAAGAAGGGCAAGCACTGAGGCTTATACCAAGAAGAGTAGTGGTGGTCAGGGGGCAATTAGGCCAGCAAGTTCTAGTAGTAGTAGCAGAGTGGGCAAGATGACCGAAGTCTTAGTTGCAAGAGCCGGTCTGGGGCACTTTTCAAATGTAGGGAGGTCTCTCTCCTGGGTGCTGAGAAGATTGATGAAGGAGGGGAAGTTACAACCTCTAGCACCTTGACCTGCTCGGACCCAGGGACAACTAGGGGGCAAGTGAAGAACGGATTCCCATGGCAACGGTAGATTGTTGGTTCACTGATGATAGTGGAAATGAAGATAATAACTTTGATGACGAAGAGTCCGCTGACCCGTGGGGTTCAGATGAGGAGGAGAAGAAGGATGATGAGAAGAAGGTCGGAGAAGTGACTCGGAGCAGAAGGGTAGTTCCAGAGGTTGAGAGGCCACAAGATCTCGTGGTAGCTCAAAAGGAGAAGGAGCCAGAGGAAGACCCGATAATGAAGCAGTTGAAAAGGACGCCGGCTCAAATATCGGTATGGGATCTTTTGAGATAGTCTTCTTTGCATAGGCAGAAGTTGGTGAAAGCCTTATGCGAATCTATAGTGGCAACTACAATCTCCCCACGAAATTGTTGGACATAATGAAGGGAAGTGCTGGTGAGAACCTGGTGTACTCGAGCTTTGAGTTGTCGGCCGAGAGCCATAACCACAACTGTCCCTTGTACATAATGGCCCAAATAAATGAGAAGCACACAGCTTGTGTCATAGTGGACTATGGTTCCTCCATAAATGTCTGCCCTTTTGTGGCAATGGCGGCTTTTGGGGTGTCGGAGGACATGCTGAACAAGTTTGACCTTACAAACACAGCCTACGATAACTCCCAAAGATAGGCATCTAGGATATTCAAGGCAATGGTCAAGACTGGACCAATTGAGACAGAAGTTGAGTTTGTAGTCCTCCCTATTGTAGCCAACTTTTCAGCACTTTTGGGCAGGCCATGGTTCCACAAGCTTAAAGGGGTGCCATCCACTTTGCATTAGATGATTAAGATCCCACATGAGGGACAAGTGCTGACAATTAGAGCTACAAGGGAGAATCACGTGTCGGTGCTAGAGATCACAAGGCAACACTTCAACAGGTTTCATGTGGCTGTGATTGGAGAGGAAGAGCACATCGAGGGGAGCCATCAGGTGTTGAAAATGATGAAGAGGATGTCTTTCCTCGCTGGAGCCAGTTTGGGAAAAAATTCCTAGGGGCCTCAAACTGCCATTGCTACGAGAGGTCAGAAGGATAGGAGAGGCCTCGAGTATGAGGGCACCACAATCAAGAGCAAGAGGGCAGCGGGTGAGATCACTCATATTAAGGAGAGCTTTGTGCCAGTCATTTCAGTATGTGCCTATGCAGAGGAAGCTGAACCTTAGTGGATGGATGGAAGAATTGTACCAGGATTCGAGGTCTTTAATGATGTCTTCAATTGGGACATTGGAATGATCAAGCCAGCAGTTTTTGGGATGAAGAAATCATGATCAAGGGGCATGTCTGGGACTGAGAAGCACCCGAGGAGATTATCACCAAGAGGTTAATGGCCACTCGAGTAAAGTGGAAAGAGAAGATGGAAGATGAAGCTGCAGGGGAACAGAATGAGGTTTCACAGGGGGTTGCTGTAGTGCCTCCGAAATGCAAGTTCAAGACACAATTATCGGCTGTAACATCTGCGTCGGTAGAGAAAGAAGAAGATGATAATTTAAATTTTCCTTTTATGCTAGAAATTTTTAATACTGTTGATGACTTTTCCAGTTCAATTAATAATATGAACAATTTTGCTTACTTATGCGATGTTTCTGATGATTTTACTATGCATAATCATGATCATGACTCATTTATGTTTGACATTGATTCAATTGATGCCACTCCATTTAATCTTGGAATTTTGAAAAACCCAAAGGAAATCTTGATAGCATCTAACATAACTCCTGAAGAGAGAATAAAATTTGAGAGAATTTTAAGAAAATAAGAAAAAGTCTTTGCCTGGACCTACAAAGACATGCCAGGAGTCGATCGTGAAATCGCCGAACACGCAATCCCAACATATCCGGATCATAGACTAGTTAAACAGAAGCTAAGAAGACTTAAGCCAGAATGGCCAGAGAAAGTGAAGGAAGAAATCCACAAGCAGATTGAGGCCAAATTTCTTATTGAGGTCCAATACCCAACTTGGTTGGCCAACGTCATTCCGGTAGCTAAGAAAAATGGCAAAGTACGCGTATGTGTGGACTACTGAGATTTGAGCAAAGCTTGTCCCAAAGATGACTTTCCTTTACCACACATCGATGTTCTAGTAGACCATGTGGCAACTTGTATGATGTATGGCTTTGTGGACGAATACGCAGGGTACAATCAGATTCTCAATAAGATAGCCGATCGGATTAAAACAACCTTTATAACTGAGTGGGGAACATTCGCTTATAGAGTAATGTCATTTGGGTTAAAGAATGCAGGCGCAACCTATCAGAGGATGGCTACTCAGATGCTCGACGACTTGATCCATAAGGAGGTGGAAGTATATTTCAATGACATGATGATCAAGTTAGCCACCAGAGA
The DNA here is from genome assembly GCA_947683425.1 of Excoecaria cochinchinensis. Lineage (NCBI taxonomy): Eukaryota > Viridiplantae > Streptophyta > Magnoliopsida > Malpighiales > Euphorbiaceae > Excoecaria > Excoecaria cochinchinensis. The sequence continues at coordinate 12,344,721 of CANTUQ010000018.1, read as the reverse complement.
GGGTCACTTTAAAGGTCTAGAGAAGTTCTTTCAGAGGATCAACAAGTATAATTTGCGGTTGAATCCTAAGAAGTGCATTTTCGGGGTTACCTCGGGGAAGCTGTTAGGGCACGTAGTTAGTCAGAGAGGGATTGAGATCGACCCGGACAAAGTCAAAGCCATTAGGGAAATGCCAGTGCCTCGGAAAGAGAAGGATGTCAGAAGCTTTTTGGGCAAGTTGTAGTATGTCAGCAGGTTCATCGCCAAGCTCACTTCAATTTGTGAGCCGATCTTCAAGTTGCTCAGAAAAGACCAGCCTGTAGTATGGAATGAAGACTATTAGAAGGCCTTCGACACCATTAGGGAATATTTGCTGAATCCCCCAGTTCTGAGACCACCTCAACTGGTCAAGCCGCTGATCTTGTACCTAGCGATAGAAGATAGCTCAGTAGGCACCATGATAGCTCAAGAGGATGAGTTCGATATAGAATTTGCAGATTACTATCTTAGTAAGAAGTTCCTTTCTTATGAGGTCAAGTATGCTGAGGTTGAAAAGATCTGCCTTGCAGTGATTTGGGCCTCTAAGAAGTTGAGACACTACTTCCACTCTTACAAGGTACAAGCTGTCGCGAAACGAAATCCCCTCAGGTACGTATAGGAAACTCCCTCTTTGTTAGGAAAAATGGTAAGATGGCTAATGCTTTTGAGTATGTCACCCAGAAGACCATTAACGGACGCGCAGTAGCAGAGTTCTTGGTAGAGCACCCTATCGAAGGAGATTCATTTGAGTTTAACTTCCCAGATGAGGATGTTACGGCCATTGTAGTACAAGGTTGGCAGTTGCATTTTGATGGGGCAGTAAACAGCAAGGGAGTAGGGGTAGGAGTCATTCTAACAACCCCAGACGGCAAAAAACTTCCATTGGCCAAAAAACTTAGATACAAGGCCACTGACAATGAAGCCAACTATGAAGCTTGCACTTTTGGGTTAGAAGCCTTGATAGCCTTGGGGGAAAAAATGTAGAAGTCTTTGGAGATTCATCATTAGTAATCAACCAGATTCGGGGAGAATGGGCTATGAAGGAAGAGCAGCTAATACAATATGTGAAGATCTAAAGAGTCTGAGCAGTCAGTTTGAGACATGTACTTTCCATTTCATCCCAAGGGATGAGAATCAGTTAGCTGATGCACTTGCAACTTTGGTGTCAATATGGGATAATTTAGAAGGAGTAGTCATGAAGCCCATCTTGATCTCCAGTTCAGAAAGGCCCAGCTTTAAGTCTAATCCAGTCATGGAAGTTGAAGTTGTTGACGAGAAGCCGTGGTACAATGACATCAAGAATTACTTAAAAAAGACGGTATTCCTAGAAGAAGCTATTGAAAAGGACCAAAGACTGATCCGTAATCTATCTACTCAGTTTATCTGCATAGATGGTGTGCTATACAAACGGCAAGTCGATCGCATTTAGTTGAGATGTCTGGATGAGAAAGAAGCCAAGAAGGTTATGGAGGAAACCCATGCTGGAGTCTGTGGAGCTCATATGAACGGGTTAACGCTAGCGAAGAAGATCATGAGACAAGGGTTCTACTGGCTTACAATGGATACGGATTGCTCGAAGTACATGAAAAAGTGTTAGTTGTGCCAGCAGTATGCGGACCTGAGACACTTGCCAGTTTCGGAGCTACACAGTTTAACATCACCTTGGCCGTTTGTAGTTTGGGGAATAGACATTATTGGAGAAATATGCCCTACGGCCTCTAATGGACATAGGTTCATCATATTCGCTATCGACTACTTCACCAAATGGGTAGAAGTTGAGTCCTTCAGGAAGGTCGATGCTTGGGATATGGCCAAGTTTATCGAAAAGAATCTGATATACAGATATGGTCTTCCTCATCATGTTGTGTCTGACAATGGAGTGCAATTTATGGCCGAAACTAAAAAGTTGCTTTAGAGGTATGGCATAGAGCATCATAAATCCTCTCCGTATCGCTCGCAAGGCAACGGGGCAGTAGAGGCCTCTAACAAGTATGTTAAGAATATTTTGGCCAAAATGGTTCAGAACTACAAAGATTGGGCAGAGAAGTTGCCTTTCGCACTCTGGGCCTATAGAACCACTGTCAGAACTTCTATAGGGGCCATGCCCTATTCTTTGGTGTATGGGACAGAAGCAGTATTGCTAGTTGAGATATAACTCAAATCTTTAAGGGTAGTTATGGAGGTACAGACCCTAGAAGCTGATTGGACTCGATAACGATTGCTGCAGTTGAACATGCTGGATGAGAACAGATTATGGGCTTACTATCACAATCAGATCTATCATAAGAGACTCGCTCGGTCGCTTAAAAAAAAGGTCAGAAAGCACCCGCTGAAGAAAGGAGATTTGGTTTTCAAGCAAATGAGACCAGGTGTTCTGGACATACGGGGCAAATTCAAGTCGATATGGGAAGGTCCATTTGTTCTCAAGAAGTTGTTATCTAAGGGAGCAGCGATCCTAACAGACAGTGATGGTAATGAGTTTAGACAAGACTCAAGAGGTTCCATGGCTAAAGACTAAAATGATCAAAAGAAGAGAATAAAAGCCTTGCGGGTTGAAAAAAGGCAGCTTTGCTAAAAATGGGCGCCTCGTCAGGGTGAAAACTGAAAAAAGGCACGCTAGGAAAAAATTAGAGGCTCGAGAGAAAATATCCAATCAAGAAAACCCGTGAGGGCTGATTGGAAATAGGAGTTTGATGCTGTCAAGATCCCCCCTGAAATTAAATGTAGTTTTGCATTTTGAATCTATGTTAGATAGTGATCATGTATGGTGAAATCATATTGAGATGTACATAATTTTGCAAAAGGAATAAAATAGAAGCAATTCAACTCATATGTTCATTATTTTCTAGTTCTTTTATAAAAAGAAAGACATCTGTTCATCATTAAATACATGAAAATCTAATAACTATGCTCTTCTACTGCTCTCGCTGATCGGGTGCCTAAGTCGGTAACTCCTATTGTGAACTGCTGGGCTAAGCACCCATGTTTTGTATGCGCTAGTAGAAATGGTGGAGCGATTCCCGAAAGAGGGTATAACAGTCCTCACTGGCAGCTATGCCTAAAGGCTATGGTATCTAGAAGTGAAAGCTGAGGATAGGACACCACCCTGAAAAGATAAGGGATGTCTCACGACATCTTGAGTCCCTCCGAACTATCGGGTACAGAGGGCAGCAATGTAGAGGTAGCCTCATGCAGCCCACACAAGGGGACACACCCCGAGGGGCCATCCAAGCCCACACAAGGGGACACACCCCGTCGGTTATTGATCTACTGCAAGATTGGACAGGATTTTCCAAGATTTTCATATCTTTTCAAATATATTTCAAAGATTTTCCAATATTTTCCAAATCTTTTCAAATATATTTCCTAGATTTCCTATATCTTCCAAATCTCTTCAAATATTTTCAAATCTCTAATTTGATTTTGAGAATATTTTGTAAATCATTCGGATTTAATTCTGATTTCAGAAATCTTTTTCAAATTTAAATTCCAAATTTGAATTTATTTGAATTATTTTCCTTAACCTATAAATAGGGGATTGAAGCTCATTATTCGGGGTTGGTAATTTTTAGGAAATAGAGAGTTTTCTCACAAAAAGTTATGGCTTTTATTTTTTCATCAAATTTTTCATAAAATATTCTTCAAATCAAGGCAAATATGAGGGAACGAGATTAATTTGTTTCTATCCGATCCATCCATTTTTAGCATTCATAATTGCTACCAAAACATTAAGAAGGAAAAATATAATTTTCTTTTCTTGATTTGTTTTCAAAAAAATACGATTTTGCAGTAAAAAATCTCTTGAAATTACACATCACAGATCAATTCTTATACAATTCAAGGGACAGAAATCATGCGACATTCACCTTCAAAGGTAATATTTGAGGGTAAAAATTCTGGATCAACCACTTTTGCATTTTATCCTTTTATATTGATTTTACACATAAAATTCCATTTTATTCAAAATGAAATAAATTTTTAGTTAATTTTCCTCATTTTTTCTGGATCTGGGATGACCGATGGGTTGAGGCTCCACCGATGGCCGTCGCTCATCCGAGCGGCGGGTCGTCGAGGAGTTATGACTCCACCCGTCGGTCGGCCCAAGGATGCCCGCCGCTTGCGTCCCTGGGCCTTCCTTCTTCATTTTCTTCTTTTCTTTCTTTTATCTTTTATTTCTTATTTTTTCCTTCTATTTCCTATGAATAATTTTTCATAAATTCTCTGTCTTTATTTACTTTTCTTGTTTATCATATTATTTAATTATCTCACTAACATGCTTTTTGCTTCTTTTTTTTGTGAGTTTTATTGTTTCTTTATTGACTTTGGGGTATTAAAAATGGAGGACACCGTGATGAGTTGAGAATATCATTCGGTTTTATTTTTCTACCATACTTCTCTTTACTTTAATTTCCATTATTGTAAATATTTTTTTATTTATTCCGCTAACATGAAAATGGCAAAATCGTTATATTAATTAAGTTGGAGTTTTTCTAATAAAATGGGACCAATGTCCTAATTTTGTATCAAAACAAATTGTCGCTTTAAAATTATTTTTTTGTGAATATACATGCGAGGACCAATGTCCTTATCCCTAATTAATGCCCCATTTTCTATATGATTACATGTCATTTACAGTGGGGGTTGTATTCTGCCCCTAGTTTTGTTGTAATTTATTGAGTTCTCTTTTATCTTATTTTTAATCTTATCTTTATTTACCGCTTTTGTTATATGATCGACTTGTGCCTTAATTAATTGCATCAAAGTGAATGAGAAAATGGAATGAAATCTTATAGTTAAAACTCAACCATAACTTTAACCAAGGTATGAATAAATGGAAAGTCCTTACCATCTCTGGTCTTAGGGTCAATGAGGTTAGAGGACCACCCTAGTGTCATATTGGGGTGGGGTCTCCAAAATATATTTTGTTGTCCAAAATAGTCCCAATTTTTATAGTACTAGACTTCATGAGGTTAGAGGACCACCTCAATATTGGGATGGGGGTCTCCAAAATATCTCCGGCTTGCCCAAAATGGATATATATGTGTCGTCTTAGACTCCATGAGGTTAGAGTACCATCCCAATGTTCTATTGGGATGGGGACTCCAAAATACCTCTAGCTTGCCCAAAATAGACACAGATGCACTGTCTTAGGCTCAGTGAGGCTAGACGACCTTTCCTAATGTTTTATTGGGTGGTGACTCCAAGAAACCTCCTTATTGTCCAAAATAGATGCCCTTGTAATCTCTTACAAGTTTCATGAACCTCTCTCGAAAACCCTAAAAGTGGGTCGTTCGGCGCACATCACAGTGGCGACTCCACTAGGGACTATTGAGACTTCGCTTTGAAAGTACCTTGATTAAAACATATAATTGAGTTTTAATTTAAAAATTTCATCCTTTTTCGAAATTGCATTGCATCTCATTAGAGCCTAAGATCTATGCTAGTTTGGTCCCTCTTTTAACCCCGGTGTGTTCCCGAAGCACGACCATACGTTCACTCAATGTAGGGAAGGGTTAAGGATAATCACCAGCCCAAGTCTAGTACCATGTGATATATCAAATGATGACCCGATCGATCGCTATGCTCATGACAAGCTAGACCGGTTAGCAGGAATCATGCTTGGGTAGCCCAAAAGTAACATCACCCTAGCCAAAGCTCATGTAATGAAAGTAGATACTTCCCTTAGGTGGCATGAACCATAATACTATGCTTGTTGTATGGATCATTTTGTAATGTTCAAACCCAAATAAGTTGATTGGTCACCTAATCAAAGGCTTTCATACCCCGATAGGCCCATGTCAATTTATTTGGACTGCCTAAATACACAATGATCAAAATCCATACGTATGCACATTAGCTAAGAGAGGTTATGCTATTGGTTTTCCACCGTACACATCCATTGGGTTCCCTGTTAGCCCATGGATCAAGCCCACCTAGGAAAGAGACCGCATGACCTCCTATGTGGGAGTGATAAGGTTGGAAGGATCTATTTGCTTGCATGTGGTTGTGGATGTTGCATTGCATATTCATGCCTTACATGTCATTCATGCATGTAAAAAAAAAATTATACATTTCATTTCGTGCGTGTACATTCTATTCTGTGTATATAGTTGTCGCATGTATATAACATCCTATGCATAAATTTTTTTTTTCATGTATCACATGTATCATTGTAATCTCTTAATCTTTCAGTCATCAAGGATCATTTGTATAGCATGATCATGCACTATATGCTATTCATGCATCATTCTAACTCCTTATTTTTTTCAGCCATCACAGACCATTTCTCTAGTTGGTTTAGGGGTTTTGACGATTGCCTTATCAGAGGGTTTTGATTGAGCAACTAGTGCAATTAACAGGCATTTAAAAAATTTTTTAGAAATGGCCAATTCACCGAGAGAAGTAGATACAACCCGGGCCATGGTTACCGAAGAAGTTGGTAGGAGGTTCGAGGAATTTGAGAATACAATGATGGCCATGATGGGCAATTTAATAGCAGTAAGGGCTCAGCCCACTAGGCCAAACCCAAATCCCCCTCCTGGAGGTCAGAATGAACAGGAGGAGGACAGAGAGGACCCACTTGAGGAGGTTCATCCACCACTAGTGGATTTGAGGGCTACCACATCTGCGGGCCAAAGAAGAGGAGGACTGTGACGCGCGCCGAACCTGGGAAAGGCCCTCTTAATGAGATCCTCTTCTAGGGCTCGAGGGATTGGTTCGCATCTTTTTGATCTTGGGTGCCATGAGACATTTTAGATGCCTCATTCCCAATAGAACATTGGAAAGGATCATCTAGCCTCACGACGCCTTTAGGCACCTTTGAGGTATTTTGGAGTCGCCACCCAATTTACGAGAAATTGGGAAAGGTCTCTAACCTCTATTGGTCTAAAACCAAGAATACAAGAAATAAATTATAAACATGTTGATAATAGCAAAAATAACAATATTGACAATAAATAAGTGAAAAACAAAATTAGATGAGAATGGGTCCAAAAATGTTTACTCATAGAGTTTATGAGTCAGAAAAATGGTGTCTTGATCCGTCCTCCTTGTCGATTTTTGTGGTGATAAACACAAAGAAAATATAAGGATCTACGTTTTAAACAAATGAACTCAAGAAAATATTTTTGGAGGGATGATCCAAGACAAAAGGAAATTGATTTTCCTTGCTTAAATCAATCCCCGAATGAAAAATATTTTGCAGAAAAAAGAAGAAGAAGAGAAGGTTAAGACTTGAAAATCTTAATATTCTTGCTTTGCAAGACTCTCGGCTGCCCTTTTGTTCTTGAGAGAAAACTCGTTTTTTCTCTTGTGAAAATTGTAGCTCCCCTCAAAATGAAGATCAAGTCTTCATTTTGTTTCTCTGGATTGTCCCAAAATGGGAAGAGACAAAATGTTCTTTCATTTTTCGTTCACCAAAAATTGCACAAAAATGTGAAACAAACGGAAAAAACGGATTGGAAATTGACCAGAAATTGCAGGTGAAAACGACCGTGCACGGGACAGAAGGGGCAAGAATGCCCATGGGTAGAGCAACTCAATGTGCACCCCTATGGGCGCATGTCGTGCCAGGCGACGTGCGCCCCCTCGGGCGTGCGTCCCCCTCGGCCTCGTGAGCCCAAGCGGGCGCGCGTCACGCCTGCAGGCGCACTTTGCCTGCGGGCGCACGCCGTTCCCGCTCGGGCATGGCCTGCATGCGTGCGACCCAACCCTCACGCGAGGCGCGCAAAAAATAAAAATAAATAAAAAAATAAAAAATAAAAAAATAAAAATAAAAAGGAATAAAAATAAGAGTAAAAAAGTAAATTTTTGAATCAAAACTTTTAGAGGAATAAAGGAGATTTTCGATAAGGAAAACATCATTTTTGACACCTTTGCTTGTGGCAAGTATCCTTTTCATCATCGGGTAATCCTGATCTTTGACCGCCTCGGGATCCGGTGTCTATAAGGCCCCCATAGGCTAGAAAATGATTATGTAGAGGAGGAATATGAAGAACCCATAGTGGTAAGAGGTAAGGCACTTCAGACAGAGGAGGCCATATAGTAGAAGATGGAGGAAAAGTTCCAAGTGATGTCCCGGATGCTGATGATGGGAAAAAGGATGAACCCTGAGGATAAGGAGCTAGAGGGAGAGGATCTAATCCCTCTGAATTTCAAGTTGCCTGATGTTCCAAAGTTTGACTGTACATCGGACCCCACCGCACACATCAAGCAGTACTCCCTGGTAATGAAGGGTATTACGTTGACAAAGAGGCATAAGATAGAGTACTTCTATTTTATTTTGATAGGTCCTACGATGGACTGGTATAATGGACTGGACCGGAGAACAAAAGAAGATTTGGATCTATTGACGGAGGAGTTTTTGAAGCAGTATGACTGCAGCACAAGAATGGAGGTTACTCTGAAGGATCTAGAGCTACTTCAACAAAAGTCGGGAGAATCATTCCATGAGTACCTAACCCGATGGAGGAACCGGGTAATGAAGATGAAGAGAAAGCCTGATACCCCAGATCAGATCAGGTTATTTATTAGGAATGCTAGCCCGTATTTGAGAGAAGGGCTAAAGATGAAGGGATTCAAATATTGGGAGTCGCTTAAAGATATAGCCATGACGCTGAGGCCTAGCATCTGGATAAAATGGCTAAATATGCAAACCTGGCCTTGGGCAAAAATAAAGGAAGCAGCAGTGGTAACGGGGGCAATGGTGGTGTAGCAAAAGTCTCAGCCATAGGAATGACTAGGCGCCACCTCACTATCTTGGGTAGGCCATTATCTTGGCACTTCACCCGTCTCATCAAGGAAGGGAAATTACAACCCTTGCCAACCGGGCCTGCCCCAAGTTAAGGACAGCCTAGACACAGAACAGACTGGTATTATATATATCACTAGTACACAGGGCATAGAACTGACTATTGTCGTCCTCTAACAGATCGCATTCAAGAATTGATGCGTGGCCTGGAGGAAGAAAGAAAGAATTAGAGTTATTACAATGCCATTCCTTTTATGATGTAAAGTGTGTTCTTGAACTATGCACTTGTTTCTCTAGCTATTTTAATAATATGGGCTTTTCTTATTTATGCATTATCATATCTTATCGCATCATGCATAAGTGATAATCATGATTAAGGCATTGGTTTAATAAACTCTATTTCATTTAGTTTCAAAAATTAATAATCTTGGTTGTGTCCAATCTGACTCCTGAAGCGAAATAAAATTTGAAAGATCATAAAAAAAGGAAAAAAAAAAAAAAAGAGTGGCCTTTGCCTGGACCTGGAGTGACATACCAGGGCAATCTGCTTCAATTTGTCAACCCAACAGTAATCAAAATTTTCAAAAGCCATTCCTTTGCTTCTTCAGAATCTAGGACGTATACAATGCAGCCAAGCAAAATCAAGCTCCAATCATTAAGATGTTATCTCAGAAGCTAGACTATCAAATTCAAGACGAATAAAGCTTTGGGCTTTCACAAAACAAAAGACAAAAAAAAAAAAAGAAAAAGAAAAGAAAAGAAAAAGAAAAAGAAAAACCACAGTTTTGGTCTAAACTATCTGAGGCCAACCCATAACCCAATTCAGCCATTGAGAGCTGCCTTAGAAATTAAGTATCCAAAATCAAAAGAAGGCAAAATGCGAGCTTTTACTATCAAGTTGCAAATGAAGAACCCACTATTTCAGCCAGTTTACATAAGAGTCAAGATGAATCCTTTGGTGCTAAAAAGGAGGCATGGTCAGAAGGAGCAGCTGTCCCGAATAATAATGATAAAGGTGAATTCAAAGAGACCACATGCACATTGGCAGACTGAAGAGGGTCCCATGCAAAAGGCTAAAAAAAAACAGAGAGAAAAATAATAAATGCCCTGCCAGGATGAAAACCGAAAAAAGGCGTCTTGGGCAAAAATTAAGGGCTGAGAGAAAATATTCAATCAAGAAAACCCGACAGAGCTGATTGATAACAGGAATCGGATAAAACTAGTGTTTTTGCATCACATGTCTAGTCATGGTCATTGTTATTACATATAGATAAAAATGCATACATAAACTAGGCATAAACATGCAATTAAATGGTTAAGAGAAACCTGTGGCATGCATAGGGACATATGCTAGAGCAAGTCTCAAGGCAGTAATAACAACACTTCATCCTCCTCCTCCTTTAAAAAAAAAGGCTGTTATAGATGAAAACCGTAATTGGCTCTCTAAGCAAAAGTTAGGCCAAAGGGCAGGGTGAAAACCTAGAAACAGGCAGTCCGTCCTACAAAAAAATAAAATGAATAAATGCCGCTGGAGTGGGTTGGGTCCATTCCAAGCAAAAATTAGGCACAAGGTCTTGTGAAAATCCCTAAAGGGACGTATTTCCCGCAAAGAAAAGCTAGTATGAAAATCCACAAGGGACGCACTACCTTTAATAAATGACTTCCGATTCCCAGAGCAATAAGGCGGCATTACTTCGATTGACCCCCCTTCAGGAAGATAATGCATAATTCAGGACACGAGTCAGAGCCCTTGGGGGAAAAATGCCGTACAACTCATGGCAAAAGGCGTGTTGACTAGGGGGCAAAGATGCACACCGGACAGTTCTCTCTGAAAAGCTTATGGGTCAGAGTTCCTAAGCCAAGATGATACTTTTCTAGATCACTGGGGCCATTAGATAGTACAGGTAGTACCCTCGATGAGTCCTTTAACCACCTAGGATGTGGTCTAATCATTTTTGTATCTCATGTGCATCTCGCATGTGCAATCTTTTGCATATCTCTTTGCATAACTGTATACATGCATAGCCCTTCACGATGCCCAACATTCATTCACACATTCATGAACTGTGTGCATATCTTGCATATACAATTCTTCACGCATATTTCGTGCACATAAATTTTGTATGCATGTAACACATAATTATTCGTACATGTTTAGCATGTATATCACGAGCACATATTACATGCATTTAATCCTTTACGTGTATAGGTGTGTACACATAATTGTTGCACTTTAATCTTTTGCATGTGTTTGTGTGTATAGCTTTGCACATACATTTCATGCGCATTATGCACACACAATCTTTTGTACATATTTTTGTACCAATAACTTCATAGGAAAAGGCCGAACCAAAGGACAGCTTTGGCAAGATAAGCTCAAGATGAAGCCCACGCAAGTTGAAATCATGTGAGCCCATAAAGAGGTAACCCATTAAGTCCTTTTCTCAAGGCATTTCAAGTCTCTTTCGAGCATTCTCAGCCTCTTCGGAGCATTATCTTTAAGTCCTTTTACCAAGGTATTTTCAGCCCCTTCGGAACATTATCTTTAAGTCATTTTTCCAAGGCATTCTCAGCCTCTTTGGAGTATTATCTTTAGGTCCTTTTTCAAGGCATTCTCAGCCTCTTCGGAGCATTATGTTTAAGTCATTTTTTAAGGCATTTCAAGTCTTTTCCAAGGCATTTTCAGTCTCTTCGGAGCATAAAGTTATTTTCCAAAATATTCCAAATCCTTTTAATCCAAGATGATATCCGCACTTCACAAGTCTAGAAATTACTCGGTGAAAATCCAAGAGGATGATATTCATATTCTGCCAACTATTCTCCAGGCAACAACTAACCACCCTTCAGGGGACGCTCGTCTGACATCGACCCCAACAGGTATGTACTGCTATAGGTACGCATCTCTTTTATATACCTTGAACATTTATTTTTCCCCTTTTTGTAGGAAAAGAGGTTCAGGATAAGCGCCAACAAAGACGACAATGAGTGAGGAACAGTTGAATAACACTACAGCTCAACGGCAGTGATCAAATACCGTACAAGCCGAGATGAGGCCAGCGGGACACATGCGATAGAACAAATTACAATAGGGTTGTAGTTAGAGAAAACTGCGTCTCACAGATACTGTGCAAGTTGAGATGAGGCCAGTGGGACACACGCGATAGAACAAATTGCAATTGGGTTATAGTTAGAGAACACTACTTCTCACGACATTCAGACAACGTGCAAGTCGAGATGAGGCCAGCGGGACACATGCGATAGAACAAATCGTAACAGGGTTGTAGTTAGAGAACACTGCATCTCACAGAAACCGTGCAAGCCGAGATAAGGCCAGCGAGGCACATACAATAGAACAAATCGCAATAGGGTTGTAGTTAGAGAACACTACATCTCACAGACATCGTGCAAGCCGAGATGAGGCCAGTGGGACACATGCGATAGAATAAATCGCAACAGGGTTGACGTTAGAGAACACTTTATCTCACAGACACCGTGCAAGTCGAGATGAGGCCAGCGAGACACATGCGATAGAACAAATCGCAATTGGGTTGTAGTTAGAGAGCACTACTTCTCACGACATTTAGACACCTTACAAGCCGAGACGAGGCCATCGAGGCACATGCAATAGAACAAATTGCAATTGGGTTGCAGTTGGATAACACTACATCTCACGACAATCAGATATCGTGTAGGCTGAGAGGAGGCCAGTAAAATGAAGGTGCCAAAATGAATCGTCAAAGGTTTATGGTAAAATACACTACAACTCGACACCTCGGAAGGTAAGGTACTGCCTCAGGTACGTATCTCTTTCCTTCTTCTCTGAATTTAGACACTAGTGTACCAGTTTCCCCAAAATTAGGGGCACTTGTAGACACCGGGTCCCGAGGTAGTCCAGATCAGAGTTACCCAATGAAGATATCAATGCTTGTTTTCGAGCAAATGGATGAAAGTTGTGAGCTTTTGCTCTTCGGATTTACAAGGATTGAGGATTTTTCTGGATGATAGTAGATTTTTAGGCGTCAGGATGAGTTTGTCTTTAGAAAATCTTGTTTTTGCTTCATCGATGGGAGACCCATCGTTAGGAGGGATGCCCGTCGTTCATTTTGAAGGACGGCCTCCCTCGTGTGAGCAGTGCTTGTCGCTTGCTCGGGATGGGCCCGTCTATCGTGGAAGCGATGCCCGTCTCTAGCATGAGGGGCCTGTCTCTTGCGGCGAGCGACGGCGGTCACTCACGTGCTATAGACCATCTCTCGCGCTGAGAGACGCTCGTCGCTCACTCGAGAGACGCCTGCTTCTCGCGAGCGGCAGCTGTCTCTCGGTGCCCACCTCTCATGGAGTGGTTCGCCGCTCAAAAGACAGAGAGTGCCCCCATGACCGATGCCCGTTGGTACTCCACAGACTCCTGTTGGTCGTTAATCTGCGATAAGATTGGACGGGATTTTCCAAGATTTTCATATCTTTTCAAATATATTTCAAAGATTTTCCAATATTTTCCAAATCTTTTCAAATATGTTTCCTATATTTTCTATATCTTCCTAATCTCTTCAAATATTTTCAAATCTCTGATTTTATTTTGAGAATATTATGTAAATCATTTGGATTTAATCCTAATTTCAAAAATCTTTTTCAAATTTAAATTCCAAATTTGAATTATTTTCCTTAACCTATAAATAGGGGATTGAGGCTCATTATTCGGGGTTGGCAATTTTTAGGAAATAGAGAGTTCTCTCACAAAAAGTTCAGGCTTTTATTTTTTCATCAAATTTTTCATCAAATATTCTTCAAATTAAGGCGAATCTGAGGGAACGAGATTAATTCATTTCTATCCGATCCAGTCATTTTTAGCATTTATAATTGCTACCAAAACATTAGGAAGGAAAAATATAATTTCTTTTCTTGATTTGTTTTCAAAACAATACAATTTTGCAGTAAAAAATCTCCTAAAATTACACATCACAGATCAATCCTTGTAGAATTCAAGGGACAGAAATCACGCAACATTCACTTTCAAAGGTAATATTCCGAGGGTAAACATTCTGGATCAACAACTTTTGCATTTTATCCTTTCATATTGATTTTTAACATAAAATTCCATTTTATTCAAAATAAAACATGTTTTTAGTTAATTTTCCTCATTTTTTTGGATCTGGGATGACCGACGGGCCGAGACTCCACCGACGGCCATCGCTCATCCGAGCGACGGGTCATTGAGGAGTTCTGACTCCACCTGTCGGTCGGCCCAAGGATGCCCGTTGCTAGCGCGCCATGGGCCGTCCCTGGGCCTTCCTTCTTCATTTTCTTCTTTTCTTTCTTTTATCTTTTATTTTTTCCTTCTATTTCCTGTGAATAATTTTTTATAAATTCTCTGTCTTTATTTACTTTTCATGTTTATTATATTATTTAATTATCTCACTAACATGCTCTTTGCTTTTTTGTGAGTTTTATTGTTTCTTTATTGACTTTGGGGTATTAAAAATGGAGGACACCGTGATGAGCTGAGAATATCACTCGGGTTTATTTTTCTACCCTACTTCTCTTTACTTTAATTTTCATTATTATAAATATTTTTTTATTTATTTCGCTAAAATGAAAATAGCTAAATATTAATATTAATTAAGCTGGAGTTTTTCTAATAAAATGTTTCCAATGTCCTAATTTTGTATCAAAATAAATTGTCACTTTAAAATTATTCTTTTGTGAATATACATGCGAGGACCAATGTCCTCATCCCTAATAAATGCCCCATTTTCTGTATGATTACATGTCATTTACAGTGGGGGTTGTATTCCGCCCCTAGTTTTGTTGTAATTTATTGAGTTCTCTTTTATCTTATTTTTAATCTTGTCTTTATTTACCGCTTTTGTTATATGATCGACCTGCGTCTTAATTAATTGCATCAAAGTGAATGAGAAAATGGAATGAAATCTTATAGTTAAAACTCAACCATAACTTTAACCACAGTATGAATAAATGGAAAGTCCTGAATTATCTCTGGTCTTAGGCTTAACGAGGTTAGAGGGCTACCCTAGTGTCTTATTGGGGTGGGGTCTCCAAAATATCTCTTGTTGCCCAAAATAGGCCCAATTTGTATAGTTCTAGGCACTATAAGGTTAGAGGACCACCTCAATATTGGGATGGGGTCTCCAAAATATATCTGGTTTGCCCAAAATGGATGTATATGTGTCGTTTTAGGCTCCATGAGGTTAGAGTAACATCTCAATGTTCTATTGGGATGGGAACTCCAAAATATCTCTTCCTGGCCCAAAATAAACACAGATGCGCTGTCTTAGGCTCAGTGAGGCTAGACGACCTTTCCCAATGTTTTATTGGGTGGCGACTCCAAGAAACCTCCTTGTTGCCCAAAATAAACGCCCTTGTAATCTCTTACATGTTGCATGAACCTCTCTCAAAAATCTTAAAAGCGGGTCGTTTGGGGCACCCCAGGGGTTCGGTGTGCGTCACACTAGCAACTTAATATTAGCCATGAGATACAGGCTAATTTGGTGTGAGTGACGCAGGGGATAGCCCCTTCTATATGTGCAGGAGGTGTCATTACCAGACTACTGATACATTTGGAGGTTTCTCGGGCGAGCTTTGGGCCTCCGCTGTATAAGGATATTTTTATGGATTTGGCTGCTGCCCAGATGATGGGGATGGTGGCCCAGGTATGAGACCGTCCGGATGAGTATAGATTGCTCACCATAGCGGAGACCAGACGCCTATTCCATCTCCCTCCACTCCAGCCAAATAAGGATGTCCCAGAGGAGCCACAGGAGGAGGAACAGCCACCACAATAGCCATAGGTGAAGGAGGAGCGACCTCCGCAGCAGTATCAGCCAGAGGAGGGTTAGCCTTGCACCCCTTTGGATATGGACATAGAGTTTGATATGGATGAGTTGCTGAGCACCCCACTATCGTAAAGAGCTCAGAGTCTTACACCACCACCATCGAGGGTTTCGCACTTCGAAGCTCACGAGGATTGGAGGTTCCACCCGTACAGCAGACCGGGGCACCCGGGGGAATCCACATCGATAGCACCTCCACCGCCAAAGCCTCAGGCACAACAGTCACGGCCCAGTCAGAGATTATTGCCGCAGTGACCACGGCTCTTGCTGCTATAGAGAGATGATAGGAGGAGAGGGATCGAGTCCTAGTCGAACGTCTGGATCGTCAGGAGAGGCAGATAGAGGAGCTGAGGCGAGATTTGAGTGCTTCGCAGGCGACAGTGGCCCAGAGGACCGATGAGGCCATCCAAATGGTCAATGAGTCGGTCACTTCTCTCTGATTCTAGATAAAGGTACTAGAGGCATCCTTACCGATGGTATCTGCGTCCATTAGGGAGTAGAGGGAGTAGACTGAGACCAGGCTTACAGGTATCAGAGATACATCTGCATGCCAGACCTTGGACTTCGAGCAGGCTTTTGCACAACTAGGGAGAATAATTAGCGATACAATCGGGTTCATTAGGATTAGTGATCAGCCCTTCCTGGATAGGTGGGCTCGGATCCAGTTTCAGTTGGCCTCTCGAGCAGGACAACAGCCGGCACCAATAGTACAACCACCTATCTTCGTTCCTGCATAGCCAGCAGCCGGAGCTGGGACATCAGCTCCCAGTAGTCAGCCCCCTACCTCTAGAGCCAGACTGTCTACCTCAGGGCAAGACCATCTTCGGCCAGCGCCCAGCCTATCCCCGTGTCAGATGATGAAGAGGACCCAGAGGAGCCTATAGACTATTCACCTCTCTAGCTTATGTTCAGGGAGTTTTGTATATTTGTTCATTGATGTACAAAATTTACGTTTTATTAGTGAAATGTTTATTTTGTTAAACTGTAAATTTATTTCAGCAATTTACATATTTTTGTTAATATTTCATGTTTGGCTTCAGAAAATGGCTGACTCATTAAAATAAAAAAACAAAGGAAAACAAGCAAAATAAAAAGCATAAAGGATAAACAAAAAATAACAATAAATAAAGATAAAAGACATAAAGTCCATGCTTTAAAAAAAAGATCCGATCAATGTAATAAGTTAATAAGATCTTTTGAAATTACAGGTAGAACATGCCAACAACTCACGACGCACAAAATGAGTTCGTCATCAGAAAAAAGTTTTTTGCCAATTGAGTTACAGTAGAATACGCTCACAACTCATTAGCAGACCAGATATCATGCTATCCGGATGGTGGTTAGATGAACCTTTCCAATATTCTATTTGGAAAGGGAATTCCAAAATATCTCTAGCTTGCCCAAAATAGACATATATGCTTCGTCTTAGACTTCACGAGATTAGATGAATCTTTCTAATGTTCTATTGAAAGGAGGATTTCAAAATATCTCTTATTGCCCAAAATAGACACACATGCACTGTTTTAGGCTCAGTGAGGCTAGACGACCTTTCCTAATATTTTATTGGGTGGCGACTCCAAAATACCTCGTTGTTGCCCAAAATAGACGCCCTTGTAATCTTTACAAGTTTTAAGGACCTCTCTCGAATACACTAAAAGAAGGTCTTCGGGGCCCCCGAGGTTCGACGCGCGTCATAGAAGGGTAAGTTAGTAACTATTAAAAAAGTTAAGGATTAAAAGTGTAATTTACTCAAAATGAGGTCAGATCAAGGACTTTAGTGTATATTGGCATTAATTGAGGTTTTAGTGAGTAATTTAAATGAAATTAAGGAATTAAATAAAAGTAAATGAAGTGAAAGGATTAAAATGCAAAAACTTTAAAAGTTAAAGGAGTAGAATGGTTATTTTATAAGAAAAGGGGTTAAAGCGTAAATGAAAAAAAGAGAAGTTAGATGACAAGATAAGTGAAAAATGTTAAATTAAGGACTAAAAGAGTAATAAGTCAAAGAGTAAGTTTAAAGGGCCAAAGTGAATATGTTACAAGTAAGATAATAAGTTAAGAGTGGAAAATAGAAAATAGTGTAAAATCATGATTAAAGTAAAATGAAGGGTAAATTCGAAAATCGAAGAAAAAATGAGGGACTAAATAGTAATGTGACATTGTTTAGTCTAAAAATGAGGATTAAAGTGACGTGTATGTATGTGTGTGCATGTATATGTATGTCTAAGTTAGAATTGGAAATTTTTAGATTCGTAATCACCACTGAGCATATTTAATGCTCAGCACGTAGTTTGTTTGACTGCGTGTAGGTATTGAGTAAGGTGTCTGAGGAGCAGGCGTGCTAACAGTTATGAGATCGGGCTGGACCTTTGGATTGAAGCTAAGAATAGTATGTTTGTTGTTGTTAGTGGCATGTATATGTAAAATTTTAGCATTAAGTATATACCATGTATTATGAATATGATAGATTATTATTAAATAATTTGATGCGATAAATGTTATGTTTGGAATGGATTAAATGAGACTTGTTAGTGACATGAAAGTTTTAAAAGATAAATGAAAGAATAAATCGAAATTTTTTTTTTACCGCATTTGCCATAAGTATCGATTGGACAGTAGCTAGACAGTTATGGTAATCATTAAATTAATGTAACGTATGTACTGTATGGAAGTGATAAGGGTGTTACAATAAATGGCTATATAAATATGATCTAATGACAAAGAAATGTTCATAATTTACATGAAAATAGTGATATGTATATGATTTGTATTGGATATACTATGTTTATATTTATCATGTAATTATCAGCTTAACCTTGATATTAGTCTTATGCATGGTTAATGATGAAATACATGTAAGACACATTAAATGATATGGAAGAGTATATAGAAATGATTGACATCTTGATGTAAATGTAAAAGCTTAAAGCCTGCAAAGTGTCTAGGTCGTGGATAGATAGGCATGCCTACAGGAATATAGTTGCAGTTGTTACAATTCGACACGGGTATCGTGTACATAGTTTTGGCACCATCGGTGTCTATAGTTCCTTATGAGACAATAATGTCTCCATAATTTCGATATTGAATATTTAGTATCCATAGCCGATGCCCACGAGGTATCCATAGCTCCCATTATCCTCACCTATAGATAATGTGCGGCCTAAAGAGATGTCGTATATATATATATATATATATATATATATATATATATATATATATATATATATATATATATATGTATATGTATGTGTGTGTATATATAAATACACACACATACATATATATATATATATATGTTAAAAGTAAAGGCTATAGGAAATAGGAAAAAGTTAAAGAGTAAAGTATAGAGTTTTACGTATATGTGTTAATTGCCATATGGATTATTCCCAATCTATGAATTATTAGCATGTACTTTGCATGGCATATAATATGATGATTATGAATGTGAGATAGGGAGGTATATAGGTATTTGCTTAACTCCATCATTTGGACATGAATATATGATGATGTTTATATTTGTGCGAACATGTGCATGTGTGTGTATATGTGTTTAACGACTTCTGTGAGAGGTCGTTTAGATCATTACAATTTCCCCACTAAGCTTTATGCTTAGCACAGTTTTTTAATCCGTGTATGTACAAGTGTCGAAGTTGCTCTCAAGGATCACTAGCAAGAGTCCGAGCTAACACAGGATTAGGACAAGATCTTTAACGTAGGATCCTTCAAGATTTGAGTTGTATAAAAGTGATTTGCATTTTATATTCATATGAGATTGTTCATATGTAATAGAAATAAGAGTAACATTATAATATTGTATATGTAAAGAAATGTAAAGAATAATGTATAATATGAATATTTTGTAATGTAAGGGAAAGAAATTTGTTAATTCTACTTCGTATAGTTTTTTATATATAAAGTGAATGTATGATATGGCTTCTTATGCTGTGTGCAAAATATGTTAGATGCCTCCATTTGTGTGATGCTCCTCTCTCTGCTTTGTGAACCCATTATATAAGTACATGGTTCACTACGTACAGGTAAGGGGTGTTACATTTCATGCAATACGTTCAATATCCATAGCATTTAATTTCTCATTTGCATGAGAAGAATCACTTCATCTTGTATCTTATACTATAATTAAGCTACCAACATACATGCATATAAGTTAGGCTTAATATACTAATTGCCCTTTCAACTTGTAATCAATTGCTATGCTGCCCCTCTAACTTACACTTTTAACAGTTGAACACCTGAAATTGAATTTAATGGACATAATAAACACCTATTGCTGATTGTACAATACATATAATTTTAACTGAAGTGGCATGAGAAAGTACCTGTAGACACCGGATCCTGAGGCAGCCCAAATCAGGGTTAGCTAATGATGAAAGTAAAGCCTGTTCACAGGCAAAAAGGTTGGGAGTAATGATTTTTTTTGTCAAGATTGCTTTTTAGAAGAAAAAAAAATAAAAGATAAAAAATATATATAAAAAAAAGAGTTTGGAAATTATAGTGTTTTAGTCAAATTTGTCTTTTAAAAAAAAAATAAAAAATAAAAAATTTTTAGCTGCTGGCGGGTTGGGCGTCGCTCGCCCGCTCCCGCTCCGCGTGCTCCCAGCGAGCGGCGCACGCATCTTGCACGCGCTCCGTGTACTCCTAGCGCGCAGTGCACATCCTGCGCCCAGCGACGGGCGTCCCTTGCCAGGCACGCTCGTCAGTGTCCCCCTGTCCGCCGAAAATGCATTTTTTGGCTCAAAATCGGGATTTTTTCCCCAAAATTGATTTTATATCCAATTTTTAAGAATTTTCACGATTATTTCTATTTTTAAATTATAGATATGGAATATTTTGATTTAATTAAGGATTTTTTCCTTAATTAATTAGATTTTTCATTTTTATTCATATAAATAGAAAAATTTAAAGACAGAAAAAGGGGAATTCTTTTTAGGTTAAAAATTTTTTTCTTTTCTTTTCTTCTCTTCTTCTTCAAGGGAATTCTCTCCACATTTTTTTGAGTGTTCTTTTCCAAATAAAATTTTTGAAGGTTAAAAAATTCAATTCTTACTAAATATTTTTTTTCTTAAAACAAAAAAAAATAATTTTTTGTTCTTGAAAATTTTTTTACTTTTTTTTAATTAATAATTTTTTCTTGAGACAAAAAAGAATAATTCTTTTTTCTTGAGAATTGTTTATTTTTCTTTAATCAATAATCATTCTTGGGACAAGATAATTAATTGTTTGTTCTTGAGAATTTTTATTTTCTTTCATAATTTCGTTTTAAAGCAAATTTTATTTTTTGGAATAAAACTCCAATTTTATTATTTTAATTCTAATTTTGCGGATCAAAGCAAGAAAATCAATCATATTTTTCCATCCATCGAATCCGAATTCCGAGGGTAAATATTTTAGGCTCGATTCTTTATTTTTTATTTCCTTTTATTTATTTTTTGTTCATATTTAATTAGTCATTATGTAAATCTTTAAGTCTATTGCATATTTATTTATTTTATGTAATTTTAGATATAGATTTAACATTTTTCATTCTTTTTTTATTTGTTTGATTGTTCATTTTTTTATCATTATTATTATTATTATCATTTATTATTATTATTATTATTATTATTATTATTATTATTATTATTATTATTATTATTATTATTTTTCATGTTTTTATGTATTAATCTATTAATATGTTATTTTATTTGTTTCATCATATCATTTAATTTATTTGTCATTTATGATGCATTTTATTCCATTTTATTTTATTCATTTTTTATATCCTTTTTTTATTGATAATTGGTTTAATTACTAACAATGATCTCATTTGTTTTTGTTTTGATTCCAATACTTGTTTTCTTGCTTGGATATTCTCACGAGCAAATGGGGAGATCCAGGAGACTCGTTTGGCCTAACGCATTATTTTTATTATTTGTATTATTTTCTCTATTTTGGCTTTTTATTTATTTTGTCATGTAATTTCTAATAAAATTGTTTATTTTATGCACGTTTAAAAGAAAATAATAAAATATATTTTTATTAATAAATTGAGTTTTTTCCTAATAAAATAGGACCAATGTCCTAGATTTTCCTCCAAATAAAATTGTCACTTTAAAATTATTTTTTGTAAGTATGCATGCGAGGACCAATGTCCTCATCCTTAATAAATAGCCCGGTTTATGCATGATTTACATGTCCTTTTTATTGGGGGTTGTATTCCGCCCTTGGTTTTATTGTAAATTATTGTGTTTTTATTTACTTTATGCTTAATTTACTTTATTTATCGCTTTCACAAGGTGATTGATTTGTGCTTTACTTTTTGCATTAAAATGTATGAGAAAAGGAATGAAATTTTAAATTCAAAACTCAATTATAATTTAATCAAGATATGAATAAATGGAAAGTCCCGAACCTTCTCTGGTTTTAGGCTCAACGAGGTTAGATGAACCATTCGAATGTTCTGTTGCGGTGGGAACTCCAAAATATCTCTTACTACCCAAGATAGACCGATGTATGTCATCTTAGGCTCAATGGGGTTAGATGAACCATCTCAATGTACTATTGGGATGAAAATTCCAAAATACTCTTTGTTGGCCAAAATAGATGCATGTGCTTGTCTTAGGCTCTCGATGAACTTTCCCAATATTTTATTGGGTGGCGACTCCAAAACACCTCCTTATTGTCCAAAATAGATGCCCTTGCAATCTTTTTCAAGTTCTAAGAACCTCTCTCGAACACCCTAAAAGCGGGTTTTCGGGGCCCCCGGGGTTCGACGCGCGTCATAGTACCATTCACGCATTAGAGATGCATGAATGGTGTAATAAAAAAAGAAAAGGAAAAAGGTATATCTGTTTAGCACCGATCCTCCGCCATCTCCTCCTCCTTCATCTTCACCGTCTCCGGTTGATCAACCACAATATATTCTGCAATTTTTTTTCGACACTTCTTTCTCACACTCTGTCTCTTCCTACCCAATTCAAGCATTTCCTTTTGCTTTTTCATTGCTCGCTATCGTTGAATCGACATTACTGGTTTAGAGATTCCTCTTTTGCAGGTACCCGTTACTTTATCTTTCTCTTTTAGTTTTCATCCTTTTTTTTACTGTTGTTTCAAGAGGTACGTACATGATATTCATTTTCTTTATTTCACTTTTGTCCAATTTATACATGTATAGCTTACAAATTTCTGCTGAGTTGTAAATCAATGCTCCCCTGCTCCTTAGCGCACTGCCAAATTCAATTTGTTTGTTAAAATAGCCAAATTTGTTTGAAATGGACCATAACATCTCAAAACCCCAACATTGTTCTCTTGGCTTATAATTAATGACAAAATGATGTAGTATAACTCTGATAACTAAAGCTGTAGCTAGGCGTGAACCCGAATTGAAATCCCTAGAATAGTTTGAAGGTTGCCATCAAACAGTGGTTATTGTCATGTTTGAAGCGAGACCAAATTATGTAGCTATAAGGAGGGGAAGCAATCGTCTTAGGTTTGGGGCAGCTTAGGTGAGGTTGAGATAGAGCAAACAAGGTTATTTATTTATATTAAAAATTTTCAGTTTATTTATTGATTTATGGAAATTTGGCAAAATCCAGAATTTTGTAATCTTAACTCTTATCTGCAACTCTGAAGTCACAACGAGATTTGCATAATACATTATCTCATTACGTAGTCACTAATACCACCGCAACATCTTAATCCCCTTCATCAATGCCCTATGTTAGTTACCTAGTCGTCAAAATGATGCCGATGAATTCCACTAACGATAGTTTGGATCTCCATCATCAGGTGTAGGTCTTATTGGTGCAGTGGCGATGTCAGCGTGGTGGCACGGTAAGCATCCACACCTCGCTTGCCAGAGCTACCACTAGAGAGAGAGGGAAGTGAGAAACTAGAGGTGAGAGAGAAGGGATAAAGAGAACGCTTGCAGGAGCTACCACCGGAGAGAAAGAGGGAAGAGAGAAACCAAAAGCCATAGAGAGAGAGAGAGAGAGAGAGAGAGAGAGAGAGAGAATGGTGGATCTGTAATTTAAGTTAATTATTTTTAATCCACGTATCGTTTTATTATTGGTCAAAAATGAGGTGTCATCCATGTCAGGCGTTTGAAGTTCACGCATTAGATCCACTTCAATTATGTGTTTATTATGTCTATTAAATTCAACTTCAGGTGTTCAACTAGTAAAAGTATAAGTTAGAGGGGCAGCTTGGCAATTGATTACAAGTTGAAGGGGCAATTAGCATATTAAGCCTATAAGTTATAGATATATGTGAATACATTAATTCATATGCATACATAAAGTCACTTTCATTATGTCTTTAATTTGTAAGTTTGTTTACTAATATCATTTTTTTAATTAAGACTTTTATCATTAAAATTATTATTTTATTTCTTAATGTACAGTCTTATTACGTAATTATTGTTTGCCACTTAAGTTTACCATTTTATTCTTTAATTTATATATTTAACAACTTGTTACTTAAATTTATCATTTGCCCTCAAATTTTCATTTTCTTACAGAATTACCATCTCTTCTCTTAATTTACACATTTAATTCATAATTATTTTCTTATCACTTAAATTTATTATTTTGCCCCAAGTATATTCGATAGAAATTGTCAAACCAGATATGTGGGATGTGGATCGTATTAGACCCAAAAACATACATAAGAGAAATTGATCACTAAGGATCACCTATTCTGGAGCCATAATAACATAAAGCCATACATAGTAGACCGTCATTGGACTACACATAAAGTCATACATAGTGGACTGCCATTGGCCCACACATACGAGTTGCCATGACTCGAACCGCAGTGGGTGTCCTCATGGCTAACCAATTATATCCTATACTTCTGATTTAACTAACTATTATTTAATTCTTGTACTTACATAACATATCATTTGCTATTTATGACTTATTTCATTCCATCATACATAATAAAAATTTTCCCCAATTCACATTTATAATTCACATATACATGTATCAGCCTTTTCGCACATTATTTCAACATTACTCATAACATAACTTTACAATTCATGCCTATACCCATTCGGTCATAACTTGGAATTCAAATTTTTTTAATCTCTTTCTTGTCTTATTATTCATTACTTCTTATTTGTCATCAAAATTAGTTCAATATACGTACAAAATATCAAGTTCCATGTCATGCATAATTCGGCCTTATAACACATCCCCACTTAAATTGCTCATTATCTTGCTACCATTTATTTCTATTGCATTCTCAAATTATTTACTACTCAATTATGCCATTAGTTCATTTAAAACATATATATATATATGTGTGTGTGTGTGTATATATATATATGTGTGTGTGTGTGTGTGTGTGTGTGTATATATATATATATGTATGTGTGTATATATATATATGTATGTATATATATGTACATATATATATATGTATGTGTATATACATATGTATATACATATGTATGTATATATGTGTATATATATACATACATATATATATATCTATGTATATATATATATATATATATGTATGTATATGTATATACATATGTATATATGTATATATATACATACATATATATATATGTATGTGTATATATATATATATAACTTGTTCACATACTTATTAAATTAAGTTCTATGATATTAATTTTAAGTTGCCAATTGCCTTATTTTAATTCTAAATTCACTAAAATTCATACGTTATGCTTATACCTATTAGTTATATAATGTGAACTTTATAGCTACTTTACCACACCATTTTCCATCGATTTTCTTATTCTATATGTCTTATATTAACCTTAATTTTATATTTATACATTTAACTCCAATTAACATATTATTCATGTTTACATATACATACATACATACATATATACATACATACATACATACAAGCATTAGAAATATGAAAATGCAAGTGTATGTATTCACTAGCTAATTTACTAGTTCATACATACATTTTAGAATACAAACACATACACATATAAATCTTACTTAAACATAATATACATTTCAAACCACATTAGGAAGAATTAACAATTTTTGCTTAGGTAAATGACTTAAAAACTCAACTAATCACTAACCATGCCTCATTACAACAATTACGTCTTAATTTAATAAATTTCCACTCGATAAAAATATGCAAATTTATTTCTAACTTAAAACCATTTTAATGTTTAAACACAATTTAATTCATCAAAATAATCAAACAAATGTCCTTGTTTCTTGTTCCATGAATTTCAACTAACCCTTCACCTAAATTGAATCTCTTTTAGATCACTAAAGCTAAGCCAATTTATTCACTTTTACGTTTTAGTTTCATGCTTTATTAGTCATGTCTCTGAACATACAACTAATATCAAAGTTTTTCAATTAGGTTACACAATGTACTACCTAATTCTATTAATATAATTCGGTTCAAATACATGCCACAATTTTCATCCCATTTCGTAAACCTAAGTAAACAAATTTACTTAAAATAACTTACATAATTTAGCTAGAATAACTAACTCAATTACTACCTAAATGTATAATTATAACCTCTATTGCCTCAAATGATGATCATACCTACATTTCTTAATCTAGACATGTTGACTACCTTGAATATAATTCTATTTAAGCATCAAATTATCCAATTAAATGTTTCAAGTCCTTAAATCATCACTAATTACTATATTATTTTTCAAGTATAAATTTCATGAATTCACCAACTTACACAACCACTGCACTTAATAATTCCCACATACCTAAACATAAATTTAACATACTTTACTAATAATTAAATGTCAATAGTTAACTAAACTCAGTTGTTATACTAATTACACAACACAATATAGAGCATAAAATCTTCCTAACCAATCTAATTTATTAAAAATCACATGGAAAAGTAAATTTGGTAGTTCACATACCATTTTTCAGTTTGTTGATTTCACAATCAAATTCGTTCACCGGAGCTTCACCGCTGCTTTACCAGAGGTACACCACCACCACTGAAAGGGGGCTAGAATCGCCAGAGGTCTACTGGTGGTGATCAGGTGCCCTAACGCTTGGCCGTTTAATAGAAATCTATGAGAGAAGGTTTCGGACCCCCTTAGCCCCAATCTCTTCATCAGCAACAAGTGAGGATGATCGGTGGGTTTAGGAATGAACGTCTGGTTGCCAGGAGTCCAGCGATGCCATTCGTGACACGACTCGACGTTGGAGGTGGCTGGAAAAAAGGAAAAAACAATGTCGGTTTGAGGAGAAAGAAATTGTGCACATTCAACATAGAAGATGGCAAAAAAGATTGGCGTTGGTGGTCGGATTCTGGACTTATGCAAGCACTGTCTCTCTCTCTCTTTTTCTTTTCGATCTCCAGTCTCCTTCTTCCCAGTTTTCTTGTTCTCCCATTCGTGTTTTTGTATTTTTTCTCCCCTCTTTTCTTTTTTCCTTATTTCCCTTTTTTTTTATTTTTCTCCCTATCTTTCTTTCTTCCTCTTTATTTGTCTAGATAAATCTCTCTCTATATATATATATATATACATATACATATATTTATTTATTTATTTAACTACAATTATTTGTATATTTAATTATGTAGATTTCGAAGAAAATTCCAAGTCTTTTGGGTCAAAAGTTGACCTTCGGTAAATTTTTTACCTTCCGAGTTACTATTCACAACATCAAAATTTTTAGGACTTTACATATTGTATGCTAATGTATAACTTAGAAATAATTATAAGTCAAATGAATGATTAAATAAAAGGAGAAGGATTAAAAGGCATAGGAAAAGATGAGCCAATAAGGTGTGAACATACAATCATTTTCTAGAAGTGTGAAGAAAAGTGTGCATGGCTTATTTAAGCCATGAAGGTCAGTTGAATTTGGGTTAGAAACTCGGCCAAATTCTCTCCTTACTTGACTAAAATATTCCTTAAAAATCTGTCCCAAGGATTGTTAAAGTAGGAGATTAATTCCTAGTGTAAACTGAGTCAAGTAGGTAAGAGATACCTTCTGTTTCTTCTTCTTCTTCATTTTTTTCTCCTATATAGTATAGCTGGAAACTACAGCTTGATGTGGGTGTTAATTGGTTTCAGCTTTGGTAAGTTGCTGTTCCCACAAAAGTTAGATTTTGCTTTGGTCCCAACTTTGGTAAGCTATTATTTCCTCAAGACTTCATCACGAAAATTCCTTCTAAAACACCCGAATCTATCAGATTCTATCAATTACAAACATGATGATTTAATGAAGAAATTATATATATTTTGTACTTGAAATTTTTGAATATAATTGAAAATGACTTGGCATGTTATATTGACTGTATAAAAGTAATATGAAATTATTTACGAGTAATTATTCAAATGTTATATGTAACACCCTATACCTAGTTTAATGAATGAGCTGGATGAGAATGTTACAACCTAATTTAAGATCCATAACGTGCAAATAATAAAACTCATTTTAAAAACTATAAAATACTTCAAAGTGTACTATAAATTTTATTGAAATTTCGATAAAGCTTTCGCTATAATATTGCCTATCCCCGTGTAAAGAAAAAGTCTTTTACACTTCTAAAATCACACATTCATTCCTCCTACTCCAAATCAAACTCCAACACAAGTTTCTCATCCTCCATTACACAATCAATCATACATAACATGCAAATCGTACATTTCAACAATATTTAATACTTATTTCAACTATGCAAAATATGTAACAATGATAAATTCTTTGTCTATAATATGACATACTCACTCTTAAATTAACTACATGTAATACAAAATTCTATTACATGAATAGTATCAAATATCATAAACAAATAACTTAAATATATATGTCTGATACAAAACTTTTATCTCAAATTATATTCCAACTATCTATCTAGTGTACATGCCAAACTAGAAATAGAACTCAAATTAAAATATGTATGCCCGTTTCCAGTACTTTCATCTTTCTTGTCTTCTTGACATGACTCCAATCCAACAATAATCCATTGGACTACTCCTGTCCATCAGTTGATCGCTATCCTTTACCTACGCGTGAAAAAAGGAAACCACGTGCTAAGCTAAAAGTTTAGTCGTGACTACTAAATTTACTTTTCAATACTTAAGCATATTAATTATACATATAAAATTCAATACACACATACATGGTTATATCTTTACATAAAGGTCACAAAATTTCACTTTATAAGATACACACTTATATTAATCGACATTTTACGTATTATACTAAACCTCATTTTTCTTTAGTATGTATGAATACTTAAATACGTCATTTTGTATACTAAACATTACGAATTAAAAGTATTTTTTTCACAGTTAATATATTACTTATATCCATCTATAATTTACCTGTATTAGTTCCTTAATGGACACATTTCATGGATTCCTTAATAGTTAATGTAAATATAATATAGCCGTTAATTTCTTATTTGCACCACAAGAATTATTTCATCTTCTATTTTATACTATAATTATCACCAACATATATGCATACATAAAGCCACGTCATCATGCTAACAGTTTATAAAATCATTTACCAATATTATTTATTCAATTAAAGTTTTTATCATAAAACTATCATTTTATTTCTTAATATGAAATGTTAACATGTAATTGTTGTCCTTTCAATTAAATATCTATTTTATACTCTAAGTTTCCCATCTTATTGTTCTTAGATTTACCATTTTGCCATTTAACTTTACTTTTACCATTAAGTTACCTTTTTGGTCCTCTAATCCATATTTTACATTGCACAATTACCATGTAGTTCCTTAACTTATATGTCTAATTCAGAGTTACTAATTTGTTATTTAAAATCCACTAATTTATCCTTTTATACTTTTTTCCTTACAGAATTATCATTTTATCATCTGTAATAGAATTATCATTTTATCATCTGTATTCTTAATTTCTTATTGATTCATCATTTAATCTTTTGATTCATGCATTTATTTTACATTCACAAATTTACCTTTTAATTTACTATTTTGCTCCTAGTAGTATCTTATAATTACTATTTTGCCACTACATTTTTATTTTTCATTCTTAATCTATCATTTTACATGTAAATTACCTTTTAGTCCCTAAAACCCATTTTTATACGTATTACATTTTTATCCCTTATTCTTAATACCTTTAACTTATTTGTACTATTTAATTTTCTTATTTCTTCATATTTACTCTTTTGACTCTAATTCTTGTATAATTATCATTTTTCCCCTTTAACTTTTAATTCTTTACATATTTATCCTTTTCGTCTCATTTTCTCTAAATTTATTCTATATTCTCATGTTTAATCTTATTTTCTTATTTTGCCCCTAATAATATCCGGTAGAAATCTTCGAACGGGCTACCGGATACACGGGACGTGGACCGCACAGGTTCAAACATTTAAGAGTGACCCTAAAGGACCACAAATGTCATTTACATTTATCATTTATCCTGTGAAAAGCACTGTGAACATTAGAAATTTCATTTATTATAAACCGCCATTAGCCTACCTAAGCGAGTTGCCATGACTTGCTCTATAGTATAAGTGTCCCTATGGCTAGCCAATTACATCCTGAACTAGATTTGACTACTAGAATAC
The DNA here is from genome assembly GCA_947683425.1 of Excoecaria cochinchinensis. Lineage (NCBI taxonomy): Eukaryota > Viridiplantae > Streptophyta > Magnoliopsida > Malpighiales > Euphorbiaceae > Excoecaria > Excoecaria cochinchinensis. The sequence continues at coordinate 12,314,548 of CANTUQ010000018.1, read as the reverse complement.
TAAGGGTAAACTAACTATTATTTTCATTTCCTTACTTACACAACATGTTCTTTTCTATTTATGACTTATTCCATGCTATCACAGACAATAAACATTTTCCAGATAGTATTTTCAATCCTTATGTATATATATCATCCTTTTGATATAATATTTCAATATTTCTCATTCTCACATATTCTTTATATTTCTATATGGCCTAACATTCTGTAAACATTGGCATACTCGTGTTAATGAATCATTTTTCATGACTCAATAGCTGTATCATGTTAGTACAATCTTAAAGGACACTTATAAATCAATATTCACTTTTTATATTTAATTTTTCCATCACAAACCCAACTAAATATATACATGTATAACTTCTTGTTAGCCGTTTATTTTACTTCCACATCCAAATTTATTATTTAATCCCTATAAGCCAAATTTTAGGCATAATTCACTTTTAATCCTCAAATTTAATATTTTAACTTATATTTACTAATTTATCATCCATTTTATCCCTTTTGTTCTTTACTCCTAATTCTGTACAATTATTGTTTACTTCTTTTTTATTCTTAATTCTTTACATAATTATCATTTTACTTCTTTTGCCCTATGTTTATTTCATATTTACTTATCTAATCTTGTTTTCCCATTCAATGTAATTATCATTGAGAAATAATTTAATTCAAATCCCATGGATTCATATTTATACAATATCATATATCCATACACATATCTTTCTACCTTTTATTTTCGTTACATTCTTAAATTATTTACTACTCATTTATGTCAATGGTTCATTTACAACATAAACTCCTAATTAACAAGCATAAACTTAACAAACTCTACTAACAATTAAACATCAATAATTAGCTAAACTCAGTTATTATACTCATCAAAATATTCCTTAAATTGGGCATGAATGATAAGTTTTTAATTGTATACTCATGTTTTCTGAATATGGACATCATGTGTGTGCTTGTTGAGGACTGTTGTAAGTGGCCATCCATATTTCATTGTTCCCCACTAAGCTATATGCTTAGCATGGGTGTTCTATCTGTATAGGTATTAAAGATAAAGTCGACCCCAAGGACATTCCGTAGCAGTCAAGGCTAACATTAAACTAGGAGCAGATTGATGTAGGTTTTGTACTAGTTTATGTAAATGTGATGTTTTGTTGTAAATAAGACAATATAATTATGTGTAGACATAACTATGTAAATTAAATGAAGTAATGTTTGCAATATTATTTTTGGTGATGTAAATATGTATTAATATGCAAATGTGATGAACCGTTATAAGTAATGTTAAATCTAATATTATAAGGTATAACATGAACATTGAGAGACAAAATAGAAAGAAATTTTATAACTTTGCTTCTCACATTGATGTTAATCAATCTATTTATCATGCCTAGTGAACCTATTGCACAAGTATGTAGTTCATTAGGTACGGTTAGGGGATGTTACATTTGTTGGTATTGGAGCCAATTTTTAGTCAATTCTGGATACTAATAGGCTAGGAATGTACATATATAGTATTGTGTTGGCCTAATGTGGATGTCCTTATTTTCTTATAGTGAATAGAATGGATCGATCTCAAGTCGCCGTTGAAGAAACCGTTGAAAGTGTTAACCATAGGGAAAGGTCCGTCCGTCCGTCTTCGACCCTTCTGAATCAGTTAGATGTGATGTCCCATTTATGCCGACAGAAGCTTTACTTAAAATCTCACATGATATTGAATGGGTCTTGGATCAGTTGATTACACCTAAAGCTCCAATTGATGTAGTAAGGAAGCAAGGGGCAGAGGAATTTCATAGTACGAGTCTAAAAGAATGCGATAAGGTCGAGTACTGGCTAAAGAAAGTGCAGAGGGTGTTTTAAGAAGTAAAATGTCCTCCCCGAACATATGGTTGCTTGTGCAGTTTCTCTTCTGCAAGGAGCGGCCTATTACTGGTGGAAACTTATACTTGAGTATCCATTACTCCCAGATCGAATCACTTAGGATTTCTTCATCCAGGAATTTCAAAAGAAGTACATTACAGATGCTTACAGAGAGGCTAAATGGAAGCAATTTCTAAATCTAAAATAAAGAAAGATGACAGTGGCTGAATATGAGAAAGAATTCAGTCACGTTAGTAAATACACTCTAGAACCAAGTCCTCACCGAAGCATTCAAATGTAGATAATTCAAAGATGGCTAAATGAATCAATCAAAGAGCTACAGTTAGCTTTAGGTACTCAACTCAGCTTCAGCATTATCACAACCCGTTTGCCCCCTAGAAGTTCGAGCCATGTTTGTGCATGTGCATTGAGTGTGTTTTGGCATGTGATAAGCGTATTTTGGGTATAATGCATGTTTGCGGGTTTTGCTAGTGTGTGGGTGCATGTACGGTGCTAGGGTGTGAATTAGTTGGGATGCATTTGGGTGTGTTTGCTCACATGGTTGTAGGATGTAAGTGAGTAAGTTGGGTTGTAATAGTGTGTGCATGAGCATATCTTTGTAGGGTGTAATTAGTTGGGATGACTTTGTGTGTGTGTAGTGCATGCTTGTTGGGTGTGAGTGATCAAGATCCACCACTAGGAAGAGGACACATGGCTAGGGTTAGGAAAAGATGAATAGAAAGAGTAAAGAGAATTGGAAAAGCAGAATTTCCATCTCTTTTCCCGTTCTCCTCTTCTCTCTCACTCTTCTTCTTCCTTTTCTCTTCTCAAAAGAACCCTAGCTTGGATCCAAGTTGGTGTGGTAGGAATTGATCATCTTTTGGGTAAGTTTTCTGTATTTCCTTCATCTCCTTCATCTTGTTCTTCATCTTCTTCTTCTTATTTTTGGTTTGGGTTTTGATCTAGGGTTTGATGTTTGGTTTGTCTTTGTTTGGGTTTTGTGTTTGTGTTTTGGGTGTTAGTGGAGCCTCCTCATGATCCTAAAGGCAAGGAGAAGGCTGGTATTAGTGGCACCAAGTGATTTGGAGCTTAGGAGATTCAGGTTTGGGAACTTTCTTTTAAATGATGTTCATATGTGGGTTTTGAGATATGCATGAATTTTTGGAAATTTATGATGTGTAAATAGGCTTATATTGGTATATATGATATGGGTTTTGAGTTTTGATGCGTTATGTTGCATAATTATTGAATTATTGAATAAAATGTGAAGTGGATTGAACCTTGCTGTAAAATTTTCTGGTTTTGTGATTTTTGAGATCTTGATTTGTGATTTGATAAATTGATTTTAATTAATTGTGGAAATATGTTGTTTTATGTTGGTTATGGTGTTTGGAAGGCCTATTTTGAGGTAAGTTGGAGTTTAAGTTTGATTTGGGTGAAAATGGTTTTGGATTTGATTTGAAATTGGGTTCCTGCATTTTTTGTTGAGAATGGAAATCCTGATGCTGTCGCGAGTGCAACAGAACAGAATTTCTAGCTCTCACGTTAAAGGCTGAGGAATTGTGAGCGTCTCACGAGGCGTGAGCTAAGCTCACGAGTCGTGAGCCATGCTCACGAGACGTGAGCAATGCTCACTAGGCGTGAGCAAGGCTCACGAGACGTGAGCAATGCTCACTAGGCGTGAGCAAGGCTCACGAGTCTTGAGCAATGCTCACATGACGTGAGCAATGCTCACGGCCATTCTGTCGCGAGCGCGACTTTATCGCGATCGCGACAGTGACTCTGCCCCTGTTTCTCTCACTACTCTGTTTATCTAAAATGGATTTTAAACATCCTCTTTTGGCTTTTGAATGTTTTATGCCACATTATTTCGCTTATATATGTAACATCATGATTTCTTGATGTCAAACAACATGTTATCCATGATAGATTATATGTTGTATTTTGGAACATGATTTGGATTACGCATGACCTGGAAGAGTCAGTCTAGTGGATAGTTAGGCATGCCTAATAGAGTCTTTTAGCTGCAGCCTCAGTTTCATTTGGACCCCGATCAGGTCCCCGTCTGGTTCCTTGCGAACCCTTATGAATTTTTGGATCTTGTTTAAGGTCCCTCAGAAAATTATTTTGAATGTGATAAAATAAATGGTTTTTTGATTCGTACCCTTAAGGTACTATCTGTAATCGATTCGTACCCGTAAGGTACTGTCTGTATACTCGTTATCCACTATTATGAGTCAGCATGTGCTTTATTTGTTTTATTTTGCTTTGAAATGATTACAAGATTATGATATTCGAATGAGTATGATGATACGTATGAGCTATCAGTTAACAAGTACATGAATGTGGATATGAGCTTTTGAATGTATGTCTTTATTATGTAAGTATGATTATATATTTGACATGATTATCCGCATATGTTATATCGTATGTGTTATGCTTTGACGACCATTATGAATGGCCGTCCACTCTTTTATTGAGTGTTTCCCCACTAAGCGTTATCGCTTAGCACGATTTTTATCCGTGCAGGTGCGAAAGGCATTTTGCTTTGGGAGAGTCACCGCCAGTCAAGCCAACACAGAAGGGATTAGTGTTAGGGCTATTTTTGTAATAGTTATGATGATTCTTATTGTATTAGAACTCTTATTGTATCAGAACTCTTATTGTATCTATAATTTTGTAAGCTTCCGCTCTTGTTTATTTTGGATATGTAATTCTTTTTCTTAGCAATTGATCATAATATTATTGTAATGATTTTGTTATATTAATGTATGATCAGTTGTTATTTCTCAAAAGTTTTAATTTTCGCTATGTTTTCGTATGTTTATTGTGGATGAATGTTTGCTTTATATCAATCTGTCTGGTGTGACACCCCTGCTCCTACGGTATCTCACTCCTATCTGGATGGGTTCGCCTACATATGGGTAGGGGGTGTTACAGTTTTTGGTATCAGAGCCCAGTTTTAGGCGTTTTTGGGTGTTTTGTTATCGATGTTGTGTATAGATGTGTATATGTCTAGGACTGTGTTGGCTGATGCGGTTGTCTTTGCTTTTTTAGATGGATTTTGATTCTGTTCGAGGGTCTCTTGAGGGATTAGCCGAGAGCGTGAATCCCCAAGCTGTTGATCCTTCAGTTTCTGTATTGGCTCAACCTGCTAGGGTACAGCCTGAGGCTGCAGCCATGCCCTTCGAGATGATGCTTAAGCTATCTCAGGACATGGCTCGAGTCTTGGAGAGAGTGATTGCCCCTAAGGCCTCGATTGAGAGTTTGGGAAGAGCTGGTGCTGAAGACTTTTATGGAACGGGTTTGGATGAGTCGGAGGTCACTGAGAAGTGGATTGATAAAGTAAAGCGTGCTTTGAGAGAAGTTCGGTGTCCTCCTGATCAGAAAGTAGAGTGTGTAGTGGCTTTGCTGCAAGGGTCTGCTTATGAATGGTGGGAGTTGGTTTGTAGACATCCTCAGTTGCCTGATCCGATTACTTGGGAGTTTTTCGAAAGAGAGTTCACGAACAAGTATGTGACTCAGACATATAAGGATGTAATGGCTCAGTTCTTAAGTTTGAAATAGAGGACAATGTCTGTGTCTGAGTTTGAGAAGGAGTTTAACTGGTTGGCTAAGTATGCACCAGAAGGTATTTTGACAGAGGAGTTCAGGTGTAGACATTTTGAGACCGGGTTGAATGAGTTGCTGCGGGCGATGTTGATTTCTTTGATGGGTACTCCGAAAGTGGGGTATTACCAGATTATGCAAGATGCAGTGCGGGCTGAGAGGTTAGAATCTGTTTTGAGTGAGAGGGCTCAGAGGAGGAATCCCTCTCGTGGAGGTTCATCTTCTTCATCCTCTGGAGAGGTCAAGGAACTCGCAGGATGAATCCTCCGCAGGCCCGGCTACGAGAGGTAAAAGATAGGGTTCAGCAGCGATGTCTAGTTCTAGTAGAGGCGGTACTGGTGGTAGGACCGAGTCGATGTCTGTGTGCTGTCATTGCAGTAAGCCTCATCGGGGTGAGTGTAGGTGGCTCACAGGTGGGTGTTTCAGATGTGGGAGTACTGAACACTTTTTGGCCAACTATCCAAGGTTGAATGAGGATTCGGGTGCTCAGAGAGAGACCAGCAGAGTTGGTTCAAATGCCACGCAAGCTAGTCGTGGTAGAGGCTGTGGAAGAGGTCAAGGCAGTCGACCTAGAGAAGGAGCTGCATCTGAGTTAGTTGAGCATCCGCTACCTGTTCCAGGTAGAGCATATGCTATGAGAGTAAGAGACGAGTAGGATGCACCCGATGTGATAGCTGGTAAGTTTCTACTCCATGACATTGAATAATATGCTCTAATTGACCCTTGTTCCACACACTTATATTTGTGCACAGATAAGTTAATTGATAAGTTGCTTGAGGTAGATCAGTTAGACTATGAGATATGTGTGACCAGTCCTTTAGGGCATAGTGTCAATGTGAGTAGAATGTATAGGAATTGTCCCCTGTTGGTTGAGGGAGTTGAGTTTCCAGTAGTTTTGATTGAGTTGCCTTTCATAGAGTTTGATTTGATTTTGGGTATGGATTGGTTGGGTAAGCATCGGGCAGTGGTTGACTATTATAGGAAGATAGTTGTGCTTTGAGATAGAGATCGGTCGTCTGTGTTTGTTAAAGGTTTGGGTGCTAGCTCTTTGAGCAATGTAATTTCCGCAATGCAAGCTAAGAGATTCATTAGGAAGGGTTGTGAGGCTTTTCTGGCAGTGATATTGGATTCTAAGCGGGATCAAATTAGGATTGAGGATATCCCGGTTGTCCGAGAGTTTAGTGATGTGTTTTCGAGCGAGTTGCCTGGTTTGCCTCCTGAGAGAGAAGTGGAGTTGTCCATAGAGATAGTGTTGGGTACTTTGCCTATATCGAAAGCACCTTATCGGATGGCTCCTGTAGAGTTGTGAGAGCTCAAAACTTAGCTACAAGAGCTATTGGATAACGGGTTTATTCGACCTAGCATATCTCCATGGGGAGCTTCGATTTTGTTTGTTAAGAAGAAGGATGGTTCTATGAGGACGTGTATCGACTATAGGCAAAGCAATAAGGTCATAGTGAAGAATAAGTATCCTTTGCCTAGAGTTGAGGATTTGTTCGATCAGCTTAGAGGTGCAGGAGTCTTTTCGAAGATTGATCTTCGGTCGGGTTATTATCAGCTGCGAGTTCAGGATGCAAATGTGGTTAAGATTGCATTTTGGACTAGGTATGGCCACTATGAGTTTTTAGTGATGCCGTTTTATTTGACCAATGCACCGACGGCTTTTATGGATTTGATGAATCGAGTGTTCAGGCCATATCTTGATCAATTTGTTGTAGTATTCATAGATGATATCTTGGTTTATTCCAAGGACAAAAGTGAGCATGAGGAGTATCTCTGGTTGGTTTTGCAAGTTCTGAGAGAGCATCGGTTGTTTGCCAAGCTTAGTAAGTGTGATTTTTGGCTTCGGGAAGTCTCATTCTTAGGTCATATTGTTTCGGCTAAGGGTATCCAGGTGGATCTGGCTAAGATTGAGGCAATTGTTGATTGGAAAGTGCCTAGGAATGTTCCATAAGTGAGGAGTTTTCTTGGTTTGGCGGGTTACTACCGTCGATTTGTGAAGGTTTCTCAGTTATTGCTGCTTCGATGACCAGATTGTTAAGGAAAGGGGTCAGATTTGAGTGGTCGGATAAGTGACAGCTTTGTTTTGAGAAGTTGAAGAGTTTGTTAGTTGAAGCTCCTGTACCTACTCAACCCATCTCGGGTAAGGAGTTTGTAATGTATAGTGACACTACGGGTGTCGGTTTGGTTGTGTGCTGATGCAAGAGGGAAAGGTTGTGGCTTATGCTTCCCGTCAGTTAAAGCCACATGAGAGGAACTATCCGACGCATGATTTAGAGTTGGCAGCTGTGATCTTTGCTTTGAAGATTTGGCGGCATTATCTATATGGGGAAAAGTGTAGGATCTTTACGGACCATAAGAGCTTGAAGTATCTCCTCACGCAGAAGGAGTTGAATATGAGGCAGCGCTATTGGCTAGAGTTGTTCAAGGATTATGATTGTATATTGGATTACCACCCGGGTAAGGCCAATGTGGTGGCTGATGCTTTGAGTCAGAAGTCGGTTTCTGCTTTATTCTTGAAGCGGTTTAGGTGGAGGTTTGATTCGGATAGGGCTTTGGTTGCCTAGTTGAGAGTGAGGCCTACTTTGAGACAAAGGATAGTGGATGCTCAGAAGGATGATGAGAGGCTACAGCGGGTTTTGTATGAGGTCAGTTCTGGTAAATAGTCAGAGTTCTCGATTTTGGATGGAGTGCTGATGTATAGAAGCCACTTGTGTGTGCCTGGGAATGAGGAGTTGAGGAGATAGCTTTTGAGTGAGGCACATACTACATTTTTCACTATGCATCCCGGTGGTGACAAGATGTATCGGGATATGAAGCAGTTTTATTGGTGGTCCGGTATGAAGCGGGACATTATAGATTTTATGTCTAAGTGCTTGACATGTCAGCAGGTAAAGGCTGAGCATCAAGTTCCTTCGGGATTGCTCACACCTTTATGCGTTCCCGAGTGGAAGTGGGATGATATCGCATGGACTTTGTATCTGGTTTGCCTTTGACTCAGAAGAAGCACGACCCAGTTTGGGTGATAGTGGATCGACTTATGAAGTCTGCTCATTTTCTGCCAGTTAGAGTGGATTATCTGATGGATAAGTTGGTTGGTATCTATGTGGATGAGGTAGTCAGATTGCATGGAGTGCCGTTGTCCATAGTGTCAGATCGGGACCTAAGATTTACTTCGAAGTTTTGGAAAGAATTGTAGAGAGCTTTGGGTACCAAGTTGAACTTCAGTACGGCGTTCCATCCTCAAACAGATGGTCAGTCAGAGAGGGTGATTCAGATCTTAGAGGATATGTTGCGGGCTTGTGCATTGGATTTTTCGGGTAGTTGGAACAGATATGTGCAGCTTATGGAGTTTGCCTACAACAACAGTTATCAGTCAAGCATTGGTATATCACCGTATGAGGCTTTGTATGGTCGGTAGTTTAGGACTCCAGTTTGTTGGACCGAGCTATCCGAGCATTCATTTATTGGGCCAGAATTAGTTAGGGATACAGAGGAAAAGATCAGAGTTGTGCAACGGAATTTGAAGGTGGCTAAGGATCGACAAAAGTCTTATGCTAACCTTAAGAGCAAGGATGTTCAGTTTGAGGTCGGGGATAAAGTTTTTCTTAAAGTTTCTCCTTGGAGGAAAGTGCTTTGGTTTGGTATGAAAGGCAAGCTTAGTCCTCGATTTATTGGACCGTATGAAGTGTTAGATAAGGTTGGTCCGGTAGCCTATAGGTTGGCTTTACCGATAGAGTTAGCGAAGTTACATGATGTTTTCCATATTTCGATGCTACATCGGTATGGATCAGATCCTTCACATGTGTTATCAGTTCAGGATATTCAAGTGCAACCAGACTTTTCTTATGATGAGGAACCGAAAGCCATCCTAGCTCGGGACGTGAGGCAGTTGATGAATAAGCAAGTCCCGTTAGTCAAAGTGTTATGGAATCACCACAGAGTAGAAGAAGCTACTTGGGAACCAGAGGCAACCATGAGGGCTCAGTATCCGTGTTTGTTCAGTTTAGGTGAGAATTTCGAGGACGAAATTCTTATTAGTAGGGGAGAGTTGTCACACCCCATTTGCCCCCTAGAAGTTCGAGCCATATTTGTGGATGTGCATTGAGTGTGTTTTGGCATGTAATAAGGGTATTTTGGGTATAATGCATGTTTACGAGTTTTGCTAGTATGTGGGTGCATGTACGGTGCTAGGGTGTGAATTAGTTGGGTTGCATTTGGGTGTGTTTGCTCACATGGTTGTAGGATGTAAGTGAGTAAGTTGGGTTGTAATGGTGTGTGCATGAGCATATCTTTGTAGGGTGTTATTAGTTGGGGTGACTTTGTGTGTGTTTAGTGCATGCTTGTTGGGTGTGAGTGATCAAGATCCACCACTAGGAAGAGGACACATGGCTAGGGTTAGGAAAAGATGAATAGAAAGAAGAAAGAGAATTGGAAAAGCAGAATTTCCATCTCTTTTCCCATTCTCCCCTTCTCTCTCACTCTTCTTCTTCCTTTTCTCTTCTCAAAAGAACCCTAGCTTGGATCCAAGTTGGTGTGGTGGGAATTGATCATCTTTTTAACTTCTTTTGGGTAAGTTTTCTGCATTTCCTTCATCTCCTTCATCTTGTTCTTCATCTTCTTCTTCTTATTTTTGGTTTGGGTTTTGATCTAGGGTTTGGTGTTTGGTTTGTCTTTGTTTGGGTTTTGTGTTTGTGTTTTCAGTGTTAGTGGAGCCTCCTTATGATCCTAAAGGCAAGGAGAAGGCTGGTATTAGTGGCACCAAGTGATTTGGAGCTTAGGAGATTCAAGTTTGGGAACTTTCTTTTAAAAGATGTTCATATGTGGGTTTTGAGATATGCATGAATTTCTAGAAATTTATGATGTGTAAATAGGCTTATAATGGTATATATGATATGGGTTTTGGGTTTTGATGAGTTATGTTGCATAATTATTGAATTATTGAATCAAATGTGAAGTGGATTGAACCTTGCTGCAAAATTTTCTGGTTTTGTGATTTTTGAGATCTTGATTTGTGATTTGATAAATTGATTGTAATTAATTGTGGAAATATGTTGTTTTATGTTGGTTATGGTGTTTGGAAGGCCTATTTTGAGGTAAGTTGGAGTTTAAGTTTGATTTGGGTGGAAATGGTTTTGGATTTGATTTAAAATTGGGTTCCTGCATTTTTTGTTGAGAATGGAAATCCCGATGCTGCTGCGAGCGCGACAGAACGAAATTTTCAGCTCTCGCCTGGAAGGCTGAGGAATTGTGAGCGTCTTATGAGGCATGAGCAAAGCTCACGAGGCGTGAGCAAAGCTCATGAGTCGTGAGCAAGGCTCACGAGTCATGAGCCATGCTCACATGTCATGAGCAATGCTCACGACCATTCTATCGCGATCGCGACAGTGACTCTGCCCTGTTTCTCTCACGTACTCTGTTTGTCTAAAATGGATTTTAAATGTCTTCTTTTGGCTTTTCAATGCTGTGTGCCATATTATTTCACTTATATGTGTAACATCATGATTTCTTCATGTCAAATAACATGTTATCCATGATAAATTATATGTTGTGTTTTGGAACATGATTTGGATTACGCAAGGCCTGTAAGAGTCAGTCTAGTGGATAGTTAGGCATGCCTAATAGAGTCTTTTAGCTGCAGCCTAAGTTCCGTTTGGACCCCGATCAGGTCCTCGTCTGGTTCCTTGCGAACTCTTATGAATTTTTGGATCTTGTTTAAGGTCCCTCCGAAAATTGTTTTGAATGTGATAAAATAAATGGTTTTTTGATTCGTACCCATAAGGTACTGTCTATAATCAATTCGTACCCGTAAGGTACTGTCTGTATACTAGTTATCCACTATTGTGAGTCAGCAGGTGCTTTATTTATTTTGTTCTGCTTTGAAATGATTACAAGATTATAATATCCGAATGAGTATGATGATACGTATAAGCTATCAGTTAACAAGTACATGATTGTGGATATGAGCTTCTGAATGTATGTCTTTATTATGTAAGCATGATTATATATCTGACATGATTATCCGCATATTTCATATTGTATGTGTTATGCTTTGACGACCATTGTGAATGGCCGTCCACTCTTTTGTTGTGTGTTTCCCCACTAAGCGTTATCGCTTAGCACGGTTTTTATTCGTGCATGTGCGAAAGGCATTTTGCTTTGGGAGAGTCACCGCCAGTCAAGCCAACACATAAGGGATTAGTGTTAGGGCTATTTTTGTAATAGTTATGATGATTCTTTTTGTATTAGAACTCTCATTGTATCTGTAATTTTGTAAGTTTCCGCTCTTGTTTATTTTGGATATGTAATTCTTTTGCTTGGCAATTGATCATAATATTATTGTAATGATTTTGTTATATTAATGTATGATCAGTTGTTGTTTCTTAAAATTTTTAATTTCCACTATGTTTCCGTATGTTTATTGTGGATGAATGTTTGCTTTGTATCGATCTGTCTGGTGTGACACCCCTGCTCCTACGGCATCTCACTCCTATCCGGATGGGTTCGCCTATGTATGGGTAGGGGGTGTTACAAGCATAGCTTTCCACGCATAAATCGATGGCTAGTCTAAGAGAGTATTACAAGTTTTAGAAGACATGTTTCGAAGATATGTTTTGGATTTCCCCAAAAGCTGGAATAGGTACATTCCACTAATGGAATTTGCCTATAATAATAGTCATCAATCGAGTATTGGCATGGCACCTTATGAAGCTCTCTTTGGGAGGCAATGTAGAACTCCGGTGTCCTAGATGGAACTAAATAAGTATAAGGTAACTTGGTAAAAGACACAGAAGAAAAAGTTTCAGTAATCCAAAAAAGGTTGAAAGCTGCAAGTGACCAACAGAAGTCATATGCTTATTTGAAGAGGAAGGATATCAAATATGAAGTCGGAGCCAAAGTCTTCTTAAAAGTATCTCCATGGAGGAAGATACTTTGATTTAGAAAGAAAGGAAAACTTAGTCCAAGATTTATCAGTCCATATGCGATGCTTGAAAGGATCGGACCAGTGGCTTACGGATTAGCTCTCCCTCCAGAATTAGCAAAGCTACTTGATATGTTCCATTATTCAACACTTCAAAGATACCATACAGATGAATCAATATAGTACCGGTGCAAGATATTCAAGTACAACCGAATTTTGCTTATGATGAAGAACCAAGGGCCATTTTAGCTTGAGAAGCGAAGCAACTGCAAAATAAATAAGTTCCACAGGAAAAAGTGCTTTGGCAACATCATGGTATCGAGGAGGCAACTTAAGAGCTTGAATCGACAATGAGGGCACAATATCCACAGCTTTTCAATACAGGTATGAATTTTTAGAATGAAATTCTTTTAAGGGGGAGAGAAATGTAAGGCCCCAACTTATGCCCTAGTAGTTCTATGATATATCTAAGGCATACTAGTGGCAGAAAATGCATAGTCGGGTGGTTAAAATGGTTAACCATAGTAGTGGATATACCCTGTATTAATTTAAAAGTTAAGGGTAAATTAGTAATTTAACAACTAGTAACCTAAACGCATAAATTAAGAAGTATCGTGTAAGACCCTATACCTGGTCTAGTGAATGAGCCAGATAAGAATGTTACAACCTATCTTAAGATTCATAATATATGAATAATAAAATTTCTATTCAAAATTATAAAATATTCCAAATTGTACTATTAATTCTACCAAAATTTCGACATAGTTTTCTCTCTAATGTTGCCTATCCCTTGTGAAGAAAAATTCTTTTACATTTCTAAAATTACACATCCATTTCCACTACTCTAAACAAACTCCATCACAAGTTTTTCCCATCCTCTATTTATATCTATCATATATATCATGTAATTCACATATTCCATCACCGGTCGGTGCTTATTTCAACTATACATAATACATAAACAATAATATCATCCTTGTCCATAGTATAAAATATAGTTACACATAAAACAATGATATATCGCAATAATAACATTAAACATCATAAACTAAATACAACTGTTCGATTCAAGACTTTTATTTCAAGCAATGCTTCTACTATCTATCGAGTGTCCATGCCCAAATTACAACATAAATGCCCATTTTCAGAACATCCACCCTTTTTGTCTTGATATGACTCTAACACAATTCAAATCTATGGAAATACTCCCTTTTATTTGTTGAATGCTGTTCTTTAACCTACGCGTAGAAAAGAACCACGCACTAAGCTAAAAGCTTAGTGGTGACTACCAAATTTACTTTTCCAATACTTAAAATATAAAGTATACACATAAAATTCAAATATACTCATACATGATTATAATCTTGTACAAAGGTCATTAATTTCCACCTGATAGTATACACATAATATATAATAATTTTATATTTCACATGTTAAACTCAACCTTTCTTTTGGTATGTATAAACATTCAATTACACCTATTTCATATTAAACGACTCAATTTAAAAATATTATTCACAGTCAATATACTACTTATTATTCGTCTATGATTTATTTGCATTAACTTCATAATGTACACACCTAATGCAATAAAGCAGCATTTCATGTAAGGACCCAAAATACACCTTCACCGTATTAAGATATAATCAGGGTGTGATGGAAACCGATATGAGTAACTAAGTGGTTAAATTGTCAAAAGGGACGTAATCGATATTAATTTAAAAGTCAAGGGTAAATTGGTAATTTGATAATTAGTGACTTGAATGTGTAAATTGAAGAATATTGTATGCCAATGTCTAATTAAGAAATAAATACATGCCATATGCATAAACAAATAGAAGTTAAATGATCAAATAGCAAAAGAAAACTAGGACCAATAGGACATCAACACCTAGCCAAAATCTAGAAAACTTAAGAGAAGTGTGCATGGCTCTATTTGAGCCAAAGGTGGCCGACTGAAATGGGGTTAGAATTCAGCCAATTTCCACTCTTAAAAGACACAAAAAATTATGCCTTATTCCATGTTCAAAGATCTTCAAAGAAAGGTTCTCAAATTCTAGTATAATTTGAGCTAGATAAAGGTAAGCAATAAGTTGTAATCTCCTTCGTCTTTCTCTATAATTCAGTAAAGATGAAGATAATAAAGTGATGTGAATGGTTGATGTGAGTTCATAGTGAAAATAGCTGAAGAAGGCCACAAGGGTGTAGACACTAGATTCTGAGGCAGTCTAGATCAGAGTTACCCGATGAAGATAACGGTGCCCATTTCCCGGGAAAATGAGCGAAGGTTGTAGATTCCCGCCCTTACAATTCACAAGGTTAAAGGATTTTGGTGACGAGCGGTTTCTGCTTGTTGAAAGGAGCTTTGTAGATGAAAAATTGTTTTCAAGGGTTGGCTAAATGGCCGTCGGTCAAGCGACGACCATCGCTGGCTCTTATGGCGGCTGCTTCTCACGCGAGCAGCGCCAGTCGCTTGCACTTGAGGGATGCCTACCCCTTGAGCGAGCGACTCCCATCACTCACGCTTGTGGCGCCTGCCTCTCATGCGAGCTATGCTCGTCCCTCGCACTTGATGGGCCCACCAATCACGCGAGCAGCACCCGTCCCCGCGTGATTGCTCGCTACTTAAAAGAGTAAGGCTGCTCCCGCGATCGATGCCCGTCAGTTGGCGATTTGGCGGCGATCTACGGTGATTTTCAAAGCAGATTTTGGTGGATTTTCTAAATTTTTTTCAAAATCAAATCATTTTGATTTGATTTCCCAAAATCTTCTCCAATATCAAAGTATTTTCATTTGATTTTCTAGAAGATTTTCCCAAAATCAAATGATTTTGATTTGATTGTGCTAAATCTTTTTCAAATTCAAAGGATTCTGAAATAATTTTATTAAGATGTTGATTTGATTTTCTAAATCAAATTTAAATTTTCAAACTTTTTGAATTTTTGATCCCAACTTATAAATAGTAGGCTGAGATTCATTTTTAAGGGTTGAAAAATTTTTTAGAAAAGGGTTAGAAAAAAATTCGAAAGAATTTCCAAAAATTCTTCTTTTTTATTTCATCAAAATTTCATTAAATCTTTTTGAAAAATAAGGAAGAACCCGAGAAAGCGAAATCAATTCATTTTTGCTTGATCTATCCTTTTAACATTCACAATCATTACGAAAAATTACGCAAGAAAAATCAATTTTCTTCTCTTGATTTGATTTTAAAAAAGAACAATTTTGCAGTAGAAAATTTCTTCAAAATTGTAAGTTATCATTTGATCCTTGTAGAACTTAAGGGAAAATCCACACAACTTTTGCCTTTAGAAGGTAATATTCCGAGGGTAAACATTCCGGATTGACCTTTAATTTATTTTTTGTGTTATATTGATTTATTGTCATTTAATTGCATAAAAAGTGTTTCAAAAGGTGGAATTTTGGGTTTTAATTTATTTTTCTTCATTTTTTTCAGGTCTAGAATGATCAACGGGCTGAACGTTCACTGAAGGCCGTCGCGAAAACCCTCTTCTGCCCATCAGTTGGCCCAGAGATGGCCGTAGCTCGCGCGGCTTGGGCCGTCCTTGGGCCTCCTTTCCCCTTTTTCTTGTTATTTCTTTTTCTACTTTCTTTAAAACCTTTTTTTAAGGTGATTTATTTTCCTTTTCTCTAGTTTATTTGTTCACTGTTATTTCCATCAATTCTTTTCATCGTTACTTTATTTTGTTATCTTACTAACATGTTTTGTTTCTTTGTTAGTTTGTTTATTTTATTGAGCTTTTGGGTGTTGAAAAAGGAGAACTAGTTAAGGGCGATATAGAAACATCTATGTGGTTTACCTCTTGTACCCTATTCTCTCTTATTTATCATTTTTAATCTTTATTGGTTCCAAATGTTAATTCTGAGCTCGCTAATATAAAAAATGGCAAAGGATTTTTACAAATGGGCTTGATTTTCTTTAAATAAAATAGGACCAATGTCCTGATTTTTTATCCAAACAAAACAAACGGGTTATTATCATTCTTTCTCTGAATATGCATGCGAGGACCAATGTCCTCACTCCAAAATGAATATTCCCATTTTATGTTTGTTTGTTTATCTTTTATTCATTTACAATGGGGGTTGTATTTTGCCCCTAATTTTGTTGTAAATTATCACATTTTGATTTATTTTATGCTTCATTTATCTTATTTACTGCTTTCCATTATATGATTGATCTGAGCTTTAAATTATTGTATTGAACTGTATGAGAAAAGGAACGAAATCTTAACTTCAAAACTCAATTATAATTTAATCAAGGTATGAATAAATGGGAAATCCCGAACCATCTCTGGTTTTAAGCTCAATGAGGTTAGATGAATCCTCCCAATGTTCTATTGGAAGGGGAATTCTAAAATATCTCTTATTGCCAAAAATAGGCCCAAGTTGCATTGTCTTAGGCTCTATGAGGTTAGATAAACCTTTTCAATATTCTATTAGAAAGGGAATTCGAAAATATTTCTAGCTTGCCCAAAATAGACGTATATGCATCGTCTTACGTTTTATGAGATTAGATGAATCTTTCCAATGTTCTATTGGAAGGAGGATTCCAAAATATCTCTGATTGCCCAAAATATGTACATGTGTTATCTTAGGCTTAGTAAGGCTATACGACTTTTCCAAATGTTTTATTGGGTGGCGACTCCAAAACACCTCTTTGTTGCCCAAAATAGACGCTCTTGCAATCTTTATAAGTACTAAGAACCTCTTTCGAATACCCTAAAAGCGGGTTTTTGGGGCCCCTGGGGTTCGGCGTACGTCATAAAGGGGAAGAGAGGAGGTGAAGAGGGGCAAGTTTGGGAAGATATTGACCAAAATCAAGGTTTATGAACTTATTCTTCCATGTATTTTTATATACGATGTTTGAGATGATTTCGATTTTGATTTGAATGTGAATTAATGTGGGATTGATGATAAAGTGTTGGTTTGAGTAAATCTTGCATGAGTGTACATGATAGTGGCATGAGAGCTTAGTTGTTATAAATCTTTCTTAGAGTTCACTTGACCTCATCACTATTTTTTAGCCATATCTTGGCCTACACACCTCCAAATGGAGTGATTTTAGTTGAATATGAAGCTTAAGAGAAAAAAATTGAAATGTGAAGAAGATATAAAAACCCATATTTACCTCTAAAGTGTTTGAAAATTTGATCGAAATTATAGGTCTGAATTTGTCCGGGCATTGGGAGTAGTTGGTGTTCTTAAGGGCATATCTCCTAAGATATAGGTAAAAATTGGATGATTTTTAATTCATTAGAAACTTAAGACACGAGAAAATAAATTTCTTGAGACACTTTACCTAGAAATGCCTCTAGCTAGATGCAAAATCACAGTCAATATCGGACCTGGAATCTGCCCTGTGCAAGAGTGAGGAAGAATAGGTTTACATGGCTGTCAAGGATTCTTGGATGCCTTGTAAACTTCTTAACCACTGTGTTAATGAATTCTAGAACCCCAAAATTGCACAATAATTGTCTCACACGGCAGTCAGGAATTTCTAACTACCATATGACCCTTATTTTTAGCTTATAAAGTGAGTTTTTCTCACCTGTTTGACCTTGAACTTCACCGAAAGTTCTTGGAACTTGTCTGACATGTGTCTATCATTATGTTATGAGTGTAGACATGAATGACACTTAAAATATAGACAAGTAATATTATGAGTCTAAGATTTTAATAAAGAAAGTATGTGAGAATATATGCAATATAATTGTTATTTGTGACTGAAAATGCAATGACATGCTACATTCACTATATATGATAAATGTAAATGTATATGTACATAATTAAAGATAGGTTGCAAGTATAAATGTTTTATTGATGATATAATAAAATATATATATTTGAAATTATATGGTTTACCGAGAATGTGAATATATGCATAAAAAGCGAATATGATCTATAGTTGTTAACCTTTTATTTTCATTAATCAAGATTATAAAATCTATGTACCTAATTACATGTAAAGAATGCATGTTTAAAGATGAGCCCCTACAGAAATGTTGTGAGTGCATGTGTATGTGGTGCAATATAGGTGATTATTGTTATAAGCATGGCACCTTAACAAAGGAATTATGTGCTTATTGGTTAAATAACGGCTGTTAATTACCGAAATAACTTAGCATGAGTTATTAATTGGGTGCTATGAATGTATGGCTATATAAATATGATCTAATGATAAAGAAATGTTCATAATTTACATGAAAATAGTGATATGTATATGATTTGTATTGGATATACTATGTTTAAATTTATCATGTAATTAGCAGCTTAACCTCGATATTAGTCTCATGCCTGGTTAATGATGAAATATATGTAAGACACATTAAATGATATGGAAGAGTATATGGTAATGATTGACATCTTGATGTAAATGTAAAGGCTTAAAGCCTGCAAAGTGTCTAGGTCGTGGATAAGTAGGCATGCCTATAGGGATATAGTTGCAGCTACTATAGTCTAACATGGGTATCGTGTCCATAGTTTTGGCACCATCGGTGTTTATAGTTTCTTATGAGACAATAGTGTCTCCATAAGTTTGATACGAAATATTTAGTATCCATAGTCGATACCCACAAGGTATCCATAGCTCCCGCTATCCACACCTATAGATAATGTGCGGGCTAAAGAGATGTCATGTGTATATATATATATATATGTTAAAAGTAAAGGCTATAGGAAATAGGAAAAAATTAAAGAGTAAAGTATAGAGTTTTACATATATGTGTTAATTGCTATGTGGATTATTCCTAATCTATGAATTATCAGCTTGTACTATGCATGGCATATAATCTTATGATTATGAATGTGAGATAGGGAGGTATACTGGTATTTGCTTAACTCTATCATTTGGATATGAATATATGATGATGTTTATATATGTACGAACAAGTACATGTGTGTGTATATGTGTTTAACAACTTTTGTGAGAGGTTGTTCACATCATTACAAGTTCCCCATAAAGCTTTATGCTTAACACGGGTTTTTAATCCATATAGGTACAAGTGTCGGAGTTGCTCTTAAGGATCATCTGCGAGAGTCTAGGCTAACACATGATTAGGACAAGATCTTTAATGAAAGATCCTTTAAGATTTGAGTTATGTAAAAGTGATTTGTATTTTATATTCATATGAGATTGTTCATTCGTAATAGAAATAAGAGTAACATTGTAATATTGTATATGTAAAGAAATGTAAAGAATAATGTATAATATGAATATTTTGTATGAAGTGAATGTATGATATGGCTTCTGATGCTGTGTGCAAAATAGGTTAAGTGCCTCTGTTTGTGTGATGCTTCTCACTTTGCTTTGTGAACCCGTTACATAAGTACATGGTTCACTATGTACGGGTAGGGGGTATTACATTTGATGCAATATGTTCAACATCCATAGCATTTAATTTCTCATTTGCACATCAAGAATCACTTCATCTTGTATCTTATACTATAAATAAGCTACCAACATACATGCATATAAGTTAGGCTTAATATACTAACTGCCCCTTCAACTTGTAATCAATTTCCAAGCTGCCCCTTTAACTTATACTTTTACCAGGTGAACACCTGAAGTTGAATTTAATGGACATAATAAACACTTATTGCTAGAGGATCAAGTGATAAGTTAGAGAAAGGTATGAAAGAGTCTAGTGTATGTCATCTTCTACTCCTTCATCTTTTGATTGAATTTCTGTTCATAGTGTTAATTCCACTTTGAATATGTGTTTATGCATGTGATTGAAAGTTGGACAAGCTAGTAAGATAGTCAAAGGGAAAGAGAAGGTCACCTAGTAGTGAAGTGAAGGAGTGCTCCAAGAGGTTTGGAATTGTATTTGAATTGATGCATGTTTATTGTGTTTTTGTAGTTGGGAGAAATTGTATGTGTTTATATGTGTTAATTGATATTTGATATATTTGAAATGAAAAATGGATGTCTGTTGAAGTGTTAATTGAATTGTCATGAGTATAGTATGTGATCAAGTATGAACCCTAGTTGGAGGGAAAACTCTGCTCAAATTATATCAGACCCCCGTGTGATATTTTGATTAGAAGTGGCGTTTTTGAACTCTAAATTAATTTATTGTTGTACCATTAGAACCATGATTCCAATACCTATAAAAGTCCTAGAAATGACCATAAATGAATTCTGACTCTAAGACCCTTAAAAATGGCCAAAACATAAGTGTCTCTATTCTAGCGAGTTCATTGGAACAATATAGATTGTTTAGATCATATCTCACGTTTTATATTTTCAATTGACCTAAAACTTATTCAATTTGAAAGCTAAAACATAGGGGAACAATTTTCTAGAAGGAATGTTTTCCTGAAAATGTCTCTATCTATGTGAAAAATGCAGTACAAGTTTGGACCTGTAGTTTGTCTAGAGTCTGTTTCGTGCTTTGATTCAGAATAGGTTTACACGGCGGTAAGGAATTTCTTACCACCGTGTAAAAGAATTTTGCCCCTTATAGACCCATTTTTAGTGTCCCACACGGCGGTAATGAATGTCTTACCACCGTGTGACCTTAACTTTCAGCCTAAATGGTACTTTTTCCTTCCCGAATCGAACCCGAACTTCACCAGAAGTTCTTATCACTTGTCCAACTCATTTCTAACATTATAAAATGAGTATATGAATGTTTTTCAATTGAACTATATGTAGTTGATGCTATGGCATAGTAGTTTAATAAAGGAATTAAATGCATAGCGGAATGTGAGTATGTTTATCAAGCCATAGGTGTGTGTAAGACATGAAATGATGTGAATGTGCTTAATGTGATGACTTATTCAATGATGCAAATTTACTCAATGCGATAATTGTACCATGATGTTGCTTTAAGAAACTACATGAATACATTACCATGTGAATGAATCTTACTATGCGAATGAATATCATTATGTGTGTGAATAATATTATAAATGAACATAACTATGTGAGTTAATGATTAAGCTTGTAATCGAGTCGTGGATAAATAAGCATGCTTATGAAGGGCTAGTGATTCGTAGCTGCTGGTGTGGCACCGACGGGTGTCTAGTGATTGATACCGATGGGTATCTAGTGATCTAGTGTTTGGGACTTCGATCTCTAGTGTTTAATATCTATTGTACCCGTATCCACTTCTATAATGATTTAGGCTATCTATAAAAAGAATGATAGTGTATGTTTGATGATAATATTGTGTTTACATGTAACATGATAGTGCTAATATTGAATAATTCTAGTGTTGGCTATGCCATATTGAGTGATATCAATACTATGCTTTATGATATGTTGGCATGTTAGTAAACTAAAGAATGGACTGCTATTTCATAGTGTTCTGTTTGATTAAAGCATGTTGTATTGTCTAGTGTTTGATACCGATGGGTATCCAGTGATCTAGTGCTAATATATATTCAAGTATATAGTGTACCCGTATCCACTTCTATATTAATTTAGGCTATATTGAAATGATATTGGCATGTAATCATAATATTATTATCTTAACCTATGACTGTTATAGTTTGTACCATCATTGACTAATGATAGTGTTATCCATGCTATATTAAGTAATATTAATGCTATGCTACCTGGTATACTTGCCATGATATCGAAGCCTTTCGCTATCAGTATTAGTGATTGATATTAGGAAGTATGAACTATCAAGCATCGGCATATCATGTAACTACTGTGCTTGTAGTGACTAATGGTAATGTTAGCGATGCCATTTTGAGTGATATTAATGCTATATTATAAGGTATGGTGGCTATAATATTGAAATATTCTGCTGATATTGAGTATTGAATATTGTTATGGTATAGTATAAATTATTGAATATTTGGGATACTAATGAATTATTGAGTGAATGATATGACATGGTATATTGTTGATCATAACCTATTATTGTTATATGTTAATTCGAGAATGCTTGTATTAGTATTGTTTTGTTTGCATCCCCACTAAGCGTTATCGCTTAGCATGGGTGCTTGTCTCCCGTGTAGGTTAGCTTAGAGTTCGAGTTTTAGGAGTGACGTCTGCAGGCCATAAAAAAGGAGTGTTTCAAGTCTTCTAACTTAGTTTATTGCTTTGTAATGTAATGATATTGTATTGATGAGGCTGTATTTTTGTATAAGTAAAGCATGTAATTGTAAAGTGTCATTCTGTAACCTAAGTGGTAAACTATAGTGAACTAGTAATAGTGAATGACTTAGTGATAATTAATGTATGTTTATAATGTGATTAGTGATCATGAGAGGATTAAATATTGTTCAGCGTCACATAGCGCTCCTTGTCCTCCTAAGTGCATTGGGGCATTACATTACTAAAGATAGGGGATGATATTTTTAGAAGATTTCAGAGCATAAATTAAAGATAAATGGAAAAAGAGAAGAGGAAAAGAAGAAAAAAAATTGGAAAAGAAGCTCTGGTTGAAGTCCAAAGGGATGAATGCATGAAATTCGAGGAGGAAAAGGGACTATTTAAAGAAAGTAGTGAACGACGGGCTACCCGTCTGTCGGTCTTTCGATGGGAAGCCCGTCGGTCAATGGATTGACCACCTGGGACACCTTTTCTTCAACATATTTCATGCATTTCAGGCACATAAATATTTCACGTGTATTTTAGCCATTTTAAATTATACAAGAAAGTAAATTTTAATTGGAGAAGTGTGCTGCACATGAAAATCGGGGGGCAAAATATTCAGGAAGTATTCTCTATTCAAGTTGTTTTGTGAAAAGGAGGGAAAAAGAAAAAGAAAAGGGGAAACGCGAGAATTTTAATCGACTGACGGGATGCCCGTCGCTCGGTGTTCCATCGGGAACCCCTCGGGCATTAAAATCTATAAAAGGCAGCGCATGACCGTGCGCGTCGCTGGCTTCTCCTCTTCTCCTTTTCTCCTTCTTCCTCCTCCCTCGCAAAATGACGTAACAGTTTGGTTTTTTCCCATTTTCTCACCCACTTTTCACTAGTTTTGCGCACTACTTGCGCCAAAACGACCCTTGCACCACCACGCACGCATAGCAACAATATTTTTGCAGTTTTTTCCAAGTTTATTTTTAGTCCACTTCGTCGATATCAGGTTGGTTTTACCACATTTTTCTCAATTTTTACTTATTTTTACTTAATTTCCACTCTAAATGCATGATAGAGGTATGTGCTTTAAAATGTAGGATAAATTCTATCTGTTTTTTTTTGGCATTTTGGGATCCTGTATAATGACAACTGAATTGCAAATGAATGATGAAATAATAATAATAATAATAATAATAATAATAATAATAATAATAATAATAATAAATATAGGATTTGGAAATGCGCCCTGTACGACTGATGGTTAAGAAATTGAACTAGATTAAATTGTCGAACAACTAATCGCACCAATAAAATTGTTGCTTAGGGCCTGAGGCCTATCCCTTTATTCGTGTTCATGCAGGAAGTTGGGCACATCCTTACCGGGTTGCTGTCCAGATTTTTTTAGAAATTTTTTTGGGTAGGCACATCCTTGCTGGGATGTTGCCGTTTTTTTTTTTGGTAGGCACATTTTAGCCAAAATGGTGTCGAAATTTCCACACACTTTAAAATTGTGCTTAGCATGCTATGGTAATCATACATAGCTAACTTTTATTTTTTTTCAGGATGCCTCCGCGACGCAACATCCCTTACGATCAGCTCGAGCCTCAAGCTCCCGGGTGGATGAGTGGCGAGGCTAGGGAGAGGTTCTAGGCCTTGGCACGCATGCAGTTTCACGCTAGCCATTTCATTTCCAGGACTTTTCTACAGAGCATGGGGATGCTGGAGGAGGTCGATGTGCTCATAGGGACAGCAGGATGGACAAAGTTGCTATAGTGCACCTTTTAGACCCATCCAGAGGCTGTGTGAGAGTTCTTGGCCACCCTTCACTATGGGGCATTCAAGAGGTCAGACTCAGAGGAGGGAGTCATCTAGTTTTGGGTTAGAGGACGCCACTACAGCATCACATGCCGGATCTTTGCGCAGGCCATGGGGCTTCCTCACGGGGATGGTGTGATGATACCCCAGAGGGCTGTTAGAAGGCAGTATTGGGAGGCAATAGCCATGCCGAGAGTACCTTATGACCACGATACATTGAAGAGTACGGTACTCTCATCTCAGGCACTATGATACATGCACGGGGTCCTCTCCAGTTCGTACTTGGGTTGGGCAGGTAACCTAGGGTCGGTGAACGGGGTCGAGATATGGAGTTTATGGGCGATGGTAGCAGGTCGGTACCTTAACATTAGCCACGAGATAGTGGCTAATCTAGTCAGAGTTGCTCGAGGGATAGCCCCTATTATATGGGCCAACAGGGTGATTAGCAAGCTGCTTCTACACTTGAGAGTTGATCTAGGGAGCTATGGGCCACCACTCCATGAGGAACTTCATATGGACGTGGCAGCAGCTCAGACTATGGGCATGATTACAGGGATACCCGATCACCTAAAGGAGTATTAGCTACTCACTATGGCTGAGACCCGACGGTTATTTCACCTACCTTCGCTCTGGCTAGAGGTGGATGATCAGGGAGCACCACAGGAAGAGCAGCCTCCACAACAGCCTTAGTCTTAGTAGTATCAGGCACCATAGCCACCTCCATAGCAGCCTCAGCCAGAGGAGAGTCAACCCAACATACCTTTTGACATGGACATCGAGTTTAGTGTGGACGACTTTCTAAGCACCTCGCCGTCGCAGAGAACACAGAGCCTCAATCCACCACCACCATCGGGGGTCCAGTGCTCTGATCTTTGGGAGATTGGGAGATACAATCCATACAGCAGGTTAGGGGACCTAGGATCGTCTACATCCATGGCTCCTCTGCTGTCACAACCTAGCCCACAGCCACCTCCTCAGCCAGTATAGCCAAATATTCTTGCAGCCATCACCACCGCCATTGCCGTTATGGAGCAATAGTAGGAGGAGAGGGACCGGGTTATCCTTGAGCGCCTGGACCGGCAAGAGACGGTCATAGAGGGGCAGGGCAGACAGATAGAGGAGCTGAGGTAGAGTCTGAGTGCTTCTCAGTCAGCGGCAGCCCAGAGGATAGATAAGGCCATTTAGATGGTGGATGAGTCGGTTACTACACTTAGATTTCGGGTGGAGGTGTTGGAGGGCACCATGCTGTATTGGGATCCATCAGAGACCTGAGGGAGTAGATAGAGATTAGGCTCGCAGACATCAGGGAGATGTCTAGACACTAGAGTTTGGAGCAGGGCTAGGCCATTAGAGGACTTGGCGGTGTGATCAACGAGACCTTGGATTTTTTCAGGACTTGTGCGTAGCCATTCCTGGATGGGTATGCTCAGGTCCAGTTCCAGTAGGTTGCTCGAGCAGCATAGTAGGTAGCACCAGCAGGGCTGCCACCGATCATTATCCCTTCTCAGCTAGCTGCAGGAGCCAGGCTATCAGCCCCTACCGGTTAGCCTCCAGCCTCTAGAGCCGGACCATCCACCTACGCTACAGGACCATCCTCCCTTGGCGCTCAACCCATTCAAGTATCAGATGACGAGGAGGACCTAGGGAGCCTATAGATTATACACCCCTATAGCACATATTCAGGGAGTTTTATATTTTTTGTCTATTGATGTACAAAATTTGCACTTTTGTTAGTGGATTTTTTTTTATGATTTTGTTAAAATGTAAATTTATTTTAACCTTTCGCATAACTTGTTGATATTTTATGTTTGGTTTTAAAAAGGGCCAATGTATTGAAATAACATGATAGCAAAAAATGAGCAAAATAAAGAACAGAAAAGATGAATGAAATAAATAACAATAAACAAAGATAAAGACACGAACTCCACACCTTGAAAAGATCAATTCAATGCAATAAAATAACGAAGTCTTTCGAAATTGCAGGTAGAACGTGCCAATAACTCATGACATGTAAAATGACTACATCATCAGAAAATAACTTTCTACCAGTTGAGTTATTGGTCAGGAATCCAGCTTACTGGATGGTGGTCAGCCAATTTGATGCCATGCTGATCTGATGGTGGTCAGCTAATCAGATGCCTTGCAGACCGAATGGGGGTTAGCAAGAGCACGCTATACCAGACCGAATGGTGGTCAGCAAAATGGTTTCAAATGAGCCATAGTTGAATAACACTACAACTCAGTGGCAGTAATCAGATGCCTTGCAGACCGAATGGGGGTTAGCAAGAGCATGCTGTGCCAGACCGAATGGCGGTTAGCAAAATGAGTGCGAACGAGCCACAGTTGAATAACACTACAGCTCAACGATAGTGATCAGATGTCTTGCAGATCGAATGGGGGTTAGCAAGAGCATGTCGTGCCAGACCGAATGGTGGTCAGTAAAATAATTGCGAACGAGCCACAGTGGAATAACACTATAGCTCAACGGCAGTGATCAAATGTCTTGCAGTCCGAATGGGGGTTAGCAAAAGCATGCCATGCAGACTGAATGGTGGTCAGCAGAATGATTGTGAACGGGTCATAGTAGAGTACGCCACAGCTTAGTTAAACACATAAAAAAGGTAAAGACTGCCACAAGTACGCATTTATTTCCTTTTCTCTAAAATTTGGCTCATCTAAACACTAGTGCACTAGTTTTCCCAAAATTGAGGGCAACTGTAGATATCGAGTCCTGAGACAGTCCAGATCAGAGTTACCCGATAAAGATATCGGTTCCCATATTTAGGCAAAAGGACAAGAGTTATAGATTTTCTCCCTTTAAATTCACAAGGATTAAGGATTTCTGGCGACGGGAGGGTGTTGTTCATCGAAAAGATGTTTTTGATGAAAATTTAGTCTTAGGGTTGACTGACGGGATACCCGTCGGTCAAAGGATGGCCCGTCGCTCACTCCGAGCGGTGGCTGTCCCTCGCGCAAGTTCACTAAAAAATTATTATTTGACAAATTTGATCAGTGGACTGTCAGGAGTCTAGTGGTAAAATTTGGTGCAAAAATAAGGTCAAATAGGTCTCGGAAAGATAAGTTGAAGTTTGCCTCTAGTTCTGTTCAAATAGTAACTAGAGTTGACTGAACTTTGACCGAATTTTTTAAAATAGTAAATGATGTATTGTGGGAAGTAAAATGATTCTATATAATTTTTAGGAATTTTTGACAGTAATAGATTAGTAAATTATGGCAGAACCGAACAGTGTTGAACCAAATCGGTTCGAGGGAACAGGGCCGATTTGAGTGAACTAGGCCCCAAACGGACTCCGATTGAGCTAAAATTTTGTGTAGAGGCTAAAGTATATATTCTAAGAATGATGAAATTATTTTTGAGAGAAATTGAATTGATTGAGTAGATGAAAATTAGAATGGGTTGAAAAATGGCCTCAAAACCGAAAATTGGTTCAAACCGGTTCAACCACCTTGGTTGAACCTGGTCCGATTCAATTTTCCGCATATATAAACATCTCTTCACTTGGATTTCTCTAGATTTCTCCATTTGCAGCTGCCTCTCTCCCCCTCCTCCATAGGCCGAATTGAACATTTCCACATTTCCTTCATTTTTATTCCATTTTCTCTCCAAATCCTAGCCTCCCAAACATATTTCATCTCCTCTATAATTTATTGGTGGCCTTAGAAGTTCATTTGAAGGTTTGAAAGTGGGAAAACTCAAGACTTGAAAGTTAGGGTGTGTTTTTGAGGTAAGCGATTTAGGTGTTTTTAATTTAGTTCAAGGGTTCCTATAGGTACTATTTGATGTGTAGAACTTGTTTATGAAGTTTACTTGTAAAATTGAAGCATTAAATTAATGGAATATCCTTAAATCTTTTCAGCCATGGTTACGTCATCAAGGTGAGGAAGGTTCCACCCAAGCTAAGGGCAAGGAAAAGTAGTATTGAGGAGTATTAAGCAAGGATCTAAGGTTTATGATTGCAAATTCCATCTATTTCCATGGTTTAAGTTGAGATTTAGGTTACATTTGTGAACTAAGTATGTGAAAAATGCATGTTTAATTGAATCTAACCTTATATTCATGCTTAGGGAGGTTAGAAATGATGAAATTAATGGTTAAAATGAAAAGATAAAATTTTGGTGAAGATGCACAACATAGGCCGAATGGGAT
Organism: Excoecaria cochinchinensis; assembly: GCA_947683425.1. Lineage (NCBI taxonomy): Eukaryota > Viridiplantae > Streptophyta > Magnoliopsida > Malpighiales > Euphorbiaceae > Excoecaria > Excoecaria cochinchinensis. Next base: position 12,286,109 of record CANTUQ010000018.1, on the reverse strand, counting down.
ACCATAGATTTTCCATGATGTATGTTAATGTTCATGGCATGTTTATGATGTGTACATGATATTTGGCATGTGATCTAGCTAATGGAATGAATTAGAGAAAGAAAAATTGACATAATGAATGAATAACATTGTGGCCGAATTGGTTATATGAGTAAAAATGTGATTTTGATGTGTTTTAATGCAAACTAATGGCATAATTAGGTTAGTTGACATGAAATTTACCTAAATGAATGATAAATGACATAAAAAGAAATTATGGTGAATATTTGGCATGTAAGTCGAATGGTGTTCATATATGTATCATTGTGTGTGTTGATGATTTAATGGATTTTATGGCATGTAATGACATATGAATGAAAATTACATGTATAACGTTTGATTTGGATGGAAAATAATGGAATAGTATGATTGATTTCCATGAAATGTATGTATGATAACTTAATAATGGGTAAATGAAATAATAAATGCCCTATGTAGTAATCTGGTAGTCAAGTCTAGCTAAGGATATAGTGGCTAGCCATAAGAACATTAAACCGTGGGTGTGAGCATGACGTCTCACTTATCATAGGCCAATGACGGTCCTACTCAAATGTATTTTATTGTTTAAATGTCAAATGAAATGAATTGGAATGTAAGGGTGGTCTTTCGAGGTCCCTCTAAAATGTTGTGAGGCTTTGGGGTTGTATAGATTATTCAGTTCATAAATTTCTGCCAGTTTTTATTTAGGAATGTAGATATCGGGTCCTGAGGCAGTCCAGATCAGAGTTACCCGATGAAGATATCAATGCTCATTTCCCGGCAAATGGATGAAAGTTACGAGCTTTCACTCTTCAAATTCACAAGGATAGAAGATTTTTCTCGATAATAGGAGATTTTCTCATGTTCGGAGGAGTCTGTCAAGGGAAAATTTTGATTTTGGTCCACCGACAGGAGACCCGTCGGTCAAGAGAGACGCCCGTCGCTCATTCCAAAGGACTTCCCCTCACACGAGCAACACCTCTCACTCCCTCGAGATGGGCCTTTGTCTCGCGCGAGCGACGTGTAAGACCCCGATACCACCTTTGGAAGGACACCGGAGCGCCACGCATACAAAACACATCATACATGCAGAAAAGGGGGCAAATAATAAACATAAATGAATAAACTTAATTACATATATCACAAATATGCATTATTTATAAAATAATTACAAAAGGATCCTGTAGACACCGGGTCCTGAGATAGTCCAGATCAGAATTACCCAATGATGATAAGATGCCTGTTCACAGGCAAAAAAGTTGAAAGTGATGATTTCCTTGTCAAATTTGCATTTTAGAGTAAAAAAATAAAAAATGTATAAAAAATTAAATTTAAAAAATGGAGTTTGAAATTATAGTCTTTTTAGTTAAATTCAAAAATTTTAAAAAAAAATTTGGATGTTGGCCGCGGCGGCAGCACGCAGGCGCGCGGGGTGTCGCCCAGTGTGCTGCTGCACGCTGGGCACGCGCGCACGCTGACGCCCGACGAACACACCGACGGACGTCGGTCGCCCCTGTTTCACCGACAGTGCTGATTTTTGGCCCAAATTTGATTTTTTTGAGGATGTTTTCACCAAATTTGATTTTCTATCCCATTTTTAAAGGTTTTTCATGATTTTTTCCATTTTTAAATATATATAAATAATATTTGAATTAATTAATTAGTTTTTCCTTAATTAATTATTTTTTCCTTTTTTTTTTGATATAAATAGAAAAAGTTGAAGGAAAAAAAGGGGAGGATTCATTTTAGGGTTTCTTCTTCAATTCCTCTCTTCTTCTTATTCTTCAAAATTCTCTCTGGATTTTTTTAGGTTTTCTTCTCGAAAAATAAAATTCTTCAAGACTAAAAAGTTTAATTTCTTCATGAATATTTATTCTTGAGACAAAGAAAAATCATTCTTTATTATTGAGATATTTTTATTAACTTTTTTCCAATTGATTAGTTTTCTTCTTGAGACAAAGAAATTCATTCTTTGTTCTTGAGAATTTTCATCATTTTTTTATTTCTTCTTCAAATAAAAATAACTTTTTGATCAATAATCATTTTTTAGACAAAGAAATTAATTTTTTGTTGTTAAGAATTTTTTTAGTTTATTTCATCTTTTTTGCAATTTATTTTTTTTGGAATAAAATTCCAAATTTTATCATCTTTAATTCTAATTTTGCAAAACAAAGCAAGGAAATCAATCAACTTTTTTCCCTTCATCGAATCCGTACTCTGAGGGTAAATATTCTAGGCTTGATTTTTTTTATTTTCTTTTATTTATTTTTGTTCATATTTAATTTATTAACATGTAAATTTTTATTGTTTTCATTTATTTATTTATTCTATTATTTGTATATTTGTCTTATTTAATATGTTTATATATTATTATTATGATTTAATAATAATAATAATAATAATAATAATAATAATTATTATTATTATTAGTATTATTATTATTATTATTATTATTATTATTATTATTATTATTATTATTATTATTATTATTAATTCATTAACATGTCGTTTTATTTATTTCAAACATATCATTTAATTCCTTTGTCATTCACAATGCATTTTTTCATTTATTTTAATTTATTAACATTGTAATTCATTTGTCATTTCGATGTCATCTTATTTTATTTTATTTTATTATTTGTTATATGTTTAACTGATTTAATTGATTTAATCACTAACATAATTTTATTTGTGTTTGTTTTTTATTCCAATACTTATTTTCTTTACTTGGGCATTTTCGCTAGCAAACGAGGAGATCCAAGAAGCTCGTTTGGGTTGACTATTTATTTGCATTATTTGTAATATTTTATTTATTTGACTTTTTCATTTATTTTGCAATGTAATTCTTAATAAAATTATTTATTTTATGCACGTTTAAAAAGAAAATCACAAAAATATTTCTATTAATTAAACTTGAAACTTTTTCTAATAAAAATGGGACCAATATCCCAGTTTTTCCATCCAAAATAAATTATCACATTAAAATTATTTTCTTTAACCATGCATGTAAGGACCAATGTCCTCATCCTTAATAAATAGCCCGTTTTATGTAAGATTTATATTTTATTTAAAATGGGGGTTGTATTCCGCCCCTAGTTTTGTTGTAATTTATTGTGCTCTTATTTACTTTAATTTAATCTTGTTTTATTCATCGCTTTCATTATGTGATTGACATGCACATTAAATTACTGCATTTAAATGAATGAGAAAAGGGATGAAATCTTAAATTCAAAACTCAGTCGTAATTTAATCAAGGTATGAATTAATGGGAAGTCTCGAACCATCTCTAGTCTTATGCTCAACGAGGTTAGAGGACCACCTCAATGTTCCATTGGGTTGGGGTCTTCAAGATATCTCTTGTTGCCAAAATAGGCCCAATTTGCATAGTCCTAGGCTCCACGGGGTTAGAGGACCATCCCAATGTTCTATTGGGGTGGGGTCTCCAAAATATCTCTGGCTTGCCCAAAATGGACGCATGTGCGCTGTCTTAGGCTCACTGAGGCTAGACGACCTTTTCCAATGTTCTATTGGGTAGCGACTCCAAGAAACCTCCTTGTTGCCCAAAATAGACGCACTTGTAATTTCTTAGAAGTTTTCATGAACCTCTCTCGAACGCCCTAAAAGTGGGTCTTCGGGGTGCCCCGGGGTTCGGCGCGCATCACAGATCCTTATCCAAATACATATACATATATTTATCATGCAAAAATATTCTATATAAAAACATATATAAAATACAGAAGCCAAAAAATATAAAAAGGAAATCCACTCTAACTCCTAGTGGCCGACCTACAGATGCCCAACTCCGAGATAAACCTACTACCTATACGGAAAAACACCCGTGCTAAGCGATAACGCTTAGTGGGGAGGAACAGAAACATATATATACACATAATAACATTCATTCCCGAATATTCATAAAGAGAGAATGCGTAGATCATATGCAACAACATACTTTAGTCACTCCAATAATAAAGCAAGTAATGTTATAAACATATTCATTAAAACAAAATGATTAACAGATATAAAGCATAAGGGCAAATCACTATAGTGAACAATTCTTATATACAAATACACATCTCAGAACGTAATTTCCAGAACACTCTCAATACACTAGCCTGAATTTTCAAGGGTGGTGGATACTGGTACGTTAGATACTGCAAACAGTATCAATCACTGGAGTCTGAAGTCTCAAAATATTTTAAAAACTTTTGGATACCCGAAGGTATCAAACACTAGACCTAAACGGGGTTAAACACTAGCAGCTGCGATCACTAGCCCTTTATAAGCATGCTTATCTATGCACTACTATGACCATTCAGGCTCAAACTTATAACACTAGGTCTATGAATAGAATTCAAAACAACTTAGCAATAAATAACTCAAATCAAGATACACATACAACAAATTCAATTTCTTATTTAGGCTTTACATATAACATATTCAAAGAAAGTTATACAAAAATTACACATTATCATCCATACAGATCACCTTCACACAGTGGTCAGGGCAAGCCATACTGCCGTGTAACATCCACACAGTGGTAAGGAAAAAAACTATACCGCCATGTGAATGACACTACACACAAACCAACTAGGTAGAATCACTTTACACGGTGGTCAGGAAAATCCTTACCGCCGTGTAAATCGACACTGCATAATTCTACTGTCCAGAATCATTTTACACGGTGGTAAGACATAGTCTTACCGACGTGTAAACTGATCAGTTGCAAAACTACTCTTATAACGACCCAAAAAGGGCCTAGTCGAAATTCGCATGCTAAGTCAGAAGATTAAGGGTATTTCGATAATTTGTGCATGTGGAAATTTGAGTAATTAAGGACTTAATAGAAGAATTAATCAAAGTGTTAAGTGAGGATTTTATTTAGGTGAGGGTTGTGTATGGTGCTAAGGATGAAGAGAAAGTCAAAGATTGGAATCTTTTGTCCAATAGGAGCTTGCCAAGTGGATTTTGGTAGGTGATGGCATTTAATGAAAAAGGAAGAGAGAGGGAAGGGAGGGCAGAAAAAGGGGAAGCTACCCATGGAAGTTGAGTTTCCCTTCTTGCTTGCCCCATTCCCGTTCCCCTCTTCCCTTTTTCTTTTTATTTTGGATGCTCTTCATCTTTGCTTGAGTGGGTTCTTCAGGTTTTAAGGTTGGATTTCCTGAGTTTAAGAGCTTATTATCGAAGAGGTAAGTGTTTGGGTTTTGATTGGGTTTCTTCATCTTCTTCTTTATTTTTTTGTTTTGGAAGAGTGAATGAATGGTTTAATTTAAGTGTGTATTTGGCTGGGTTTTGTGCAAGAATCGGAGGAGAGAAGGAAGAGAAAAGGAAAAGAGAAAGTGCGATTTTGAAGTGGACGGTTTAAAACTTCATTTTGAGGTTTGGGAGTTCTCTTGCTTATTTCTTCTCGGATCATGGTTTGATTGTTAGTTTCTGAGTTTTTGAGTGCGATACATGTGTATCTGCATGTGCTTGTTTGTTGAGTAGTTAAGATGGTATAAAATGCTAGTGTTTTGATGGGCTATATGTGAGTTTTGTAATGATACTGGCAAGAGCTGTGGGTGGATTTTGGGTTAGATGTTCTTGTGATGTAATTTGTATTTTAAGTTTATTTCTTATTAATAATTAGTTTATGGAGTGTATGATTTGATCCTTAGCATGTTTGAATGCATTAGAGTGATGAATTAACAATTGTATGAATGAGTGGTTTTGAAATTGTTGGGCTTGAAGTGAAGTGCAGAATGCTGAGTTTCTGGCCAATTCTGGACTCTATCGCGAGCGTGACAACTGTCACGAGCGCAACAGAGTGCAGAATGGCCTTTGTATTGCTAAGGAGCCCTCTGTCATGAGCATGACGTAAGTCGCGAGTGCGACAGAGAGCTCGGTAGCCGAGCTTCGATAGGCCGAGCCCCAGTGCGAGCGCAAACGTGAAGAGGAAGTGCCCAGTCTCTGTCGCAAGCGCGACGTTCATCGCTAGCATGACAGAGCTCGGTATTATGAGCGTCTGCCGAGTTGTACTTCATCGCGAGTGCACCTTCTCGAGAGCGCGTGATGGGGTACCCTGCGCTCTGTCGTGAGCGCAACGCACATCGCGATCACGACAGAGGCCCTTCCTGCCTGCCCTATTTTCTGAATTATTTCTTCTTGTCCCACTTTGCATGGTTTCTCACTATAGTTTGGTTCATGTTTGCTAGTGCCTAGCTAAAATTATTGTCCAAGTGTGGTATTAATGAATAATGATAATGATAGTGTTTTGATTCGTGTCTTTGAATAATTTAAAGTATTGCAACTGTGAGTGAGTAGTTGAGCCTGAAGTGTCATAGTAGTGGATAAATAAGCATGCTTATAAAGGGATAGTGAGTGCAGCTACCAGTGTTGACCTCTCTTCGGGTCTAGTGACTACGATTGATCTCCGTTATGGTCTTAGTGAAAATATCTTAAGGCTTCGGTCTCCGGTGTAGTGTTCCTGTATCTACCACCACTAAAATTCAGGCTATGGTTTAATGTGTTTGGCATTTTGTTTAGTGAAGTGTTATGACTATTGAGTGATTTCAGTTATTGTATTTGCTTTAAGCACGCTATTGTTAAGCTCTACTTTCTTATAGTGATTATGACGTATGTATCTCTGATTTCCGCTACTTAGAGAATTCAGTATTTTGATGCTTATTTACATATGTAGTTGCATGATATTATTGTATAGTGTTCTGTTATCTTTGTTCCTCCCCATTAAGCATTATCGCTTAGCACGGGTTATTTTTCCGTGTTGTGGCAGGTTTTTGTTCCGCTCGGGTCGCGCATCTGTAGGGTTGGCCACTAGGAGTAGAGTTTTATTTTATTTTATACTCCACCTGTATTCTTTTTGTATATGTATTCTTTTGAATAGTGGCATATGTAATTTTTGTTATAAGGATCCTTATGTAATTTTGAATGATGTATTTAAGATATTTTGATTATATGTTAAGATTATAAGTTTTATTATTGTTATTGTATGCTTCCGCTGTGATGTATGAACGTTTTGAGTGAGTGTCACGGTAGCACTTCGGTATCCTTCCAACGGGGGTATCGGGGTGTTACATTTTGTGGTATCAGAGCGCCGGTTTAGGCGGGTTTGGTTGTCTTTGATTGTTAAGTGTCAAGTCATTGCATGCGAGTCAGTTTTATGTCGTGGCCTAATACAGATGTGTCTTGTGTAGTGTCTAGATGGAGTCTGATCCAAGTGAGAACATGGGTGAAACAACTGGTAGTGTGAATGCGGTTAGAGTTGAGGACCTTGCTCCGCAGCATCAGCATGATGAGCGTTATGATATGCCTGGTATGGGATTTGAGAATCTGGCCTTAGTGTAAGGTTTGCTTCAGTTAGTGGATAAGTTGACCGCTCCTAAGGCTCCTACTGAGTTATAGAGAAAGAGAGGAGCGAAAGATTTTCATGGGACTTCGTTGGACCAATCGGATGTGGCTGACTTCTTGATTAAGAGAGTGTGATACGCGTCGAACCCCGGGGCACCCTGAACCGCCTGCCTTCAGGGCTTTCGGGAGAGGTTCATGAAAACTTGTAAAAAATTACAAGTGCATCCATTTTGGGCAACAAGGAGGTTTCTTGGAGTCGCCACTCAATAGAACATTGGGAAAGGTCGTCTCGCCTCAGTGAGCCTAAGACAGTGCTGTTATGTTCATTATAGGCAAGCCGGAGGTGTCTTGGAGGCTTCCACCCTAATAATAGGATGGTCCTCTAGCCTCACGCTTGGGCAAACCAGAGGTGTCTTGGAGGCATCCACCCTAATAGAACATTAGGATGGCCCTCTTGCCTCGTGGCGCCTAGGACTGTGCAATTTTGAGCCTTTTACAGGACACAAGAGGTGTCTTGGAGGCACCACCCCAATAGAACATTGAGATGGCCCTCTTGCCTCGTTGAGCCCAAAGACCAGAGAAGGTTCGGGGCTTCCCATTTATTCATACATTGGTTAGGTTTATAGTTGAGTTTTTAATATGTCATTTCATCCCATTTCTCATTCAATTTGATGCAGTTAAATTAATGCGCAAATTGTCCATTCAGGGAAAGCGATAAATAAATAAAGCATAATTAAAGTAAAGTGCATGAAAATAAATTACAATAAAACTAGGGGCGGAACACAACCCCCATTGTAAATGAAATATAAAACATGCATACAACGGGATATACATTAAGGATGAGACATTGGTCCTCGCATGCATATTTACGAAAATGATTTTTAGGTGACAATTTATTTTGGATGGAAAAACTGGGACATTGGTCCCATTTTTATTAGAAAAAGTTTCAAGTTAATTAATAGAAATATTTTTGTGATTTTCTGTTTAGCGTGCCTAAAATAAAGAATTTTATTAGAAAAATTACATGGCAAAATAAATGAAAAAGCCCAATAAATGAAATATTACAAATAAACCAATTAAATATTTAACCCAAACGAGCCTTCTGGATCTCCTCAGGTGCTCGCAAAAATGCCCAAGTAAAGAAAATAAGTTTTGACATAAAAAATAAATGAAATAATGTTAGTAATTAAATCAATAAAATCAATTAAACATATAAAATATTGAATAACAAATTAAGATGACATGAATGATGATAAATTAATTAACATGTTAACAAATAAAAATAAATAAAAATATGCATTAAATGATAAAAGAATTAAATGATTTGATTAAAATAAATAAAACATGTTAATTAATTAATACATAAAAATATGAACATGATAATAATAATAATAATAATAATAATAATGACAATGACAATAAACAAATAAAAGAATAAATTTTAAATATATAACAATAACAATGAAAAAGAATGATAAAAAATAATGAATAAAAGAATGATCAAAATAATTAAATGAATGACATGATTAATTAATGTTATCCCGATTAACATAAAACATTTACATGGCAAAAAAGATCAATCAAAATAAATTAATTAATTACATGTTAAAAATAATGAGAAATAAAAGCAAAAATAAATTATTTACATGTTAGCAATAATAAGAAATCAATATTTACATGAACAAAAATAATATATTAACATATTAAATGAGACAAATATAAAAGCAATATAATAAATGAATAAAAAAATATACATGTTAATCAATTAAATATGAACAAAATAATAAAAAATAAAAATATTTAAGCCCAGAATGTTTACCCTCAGGGTTTCAGATTCAATGAAGGTAAAAATGATGATTGATTTCCTTATTTGTGATGTGCAAGATTAGAGTTAAATATGATGAAAATGTTGGAATTTTATTGAAAAAAAATAAATTGCAAAGAAAATAATGAAAGAAAATCAAAAATTCTTTAAGAACAAAAAAATGATTTTTATTGATAAAAATATTTTCAAGAACAAACAATTATTTTGTTTGTCTAAAAAAAATTATTTATAAAAAAAACCTTATTGTTTAGAAAATCAAATGAAAAATTAGATTTCAAGGACAAACAATTATTTTGTTTGTCTCAAAAATCTATTTTTCATCAAAAAATGATTCAAATAAAAATCATTGAAAAAACTTAAGTGAAAAAATTATTGAAAGACAAAAAGTATGAAAATTGAATTTTTAAGAACAAATAATCACTTTATTTGTCTCAAAAATCGATTTTACATCAATAAAATTCCATCTAAAATATATTTAGAAGAAATTTTATTGGAAAAAAGAAGAAATTGAATTGAATTTTTCTATTTCTATTATTTTGTTGGGGGAAAATCTGAAAATCTAGAGAGAAATGTTGAAGAAGAAGAAGAGAAAACTTAAGAAAACCTAAAAAATTCCCCCCCTTTCTCTTTCCATCTTTTTCTTTTTATATGAAGAAAAAATAAAAATCTAACCAATTAATGAAAAAATATTAATTAAATCAGATATTATTTATTTTAAATTTTAAAAATGGAAAAATTCATTAAAAACCCTAAAAAATGGGATATGAAATCAAAATATGGTAAAACAAACTGAAAAAAAATGAATTTGGGCGAAAAAGGGCAATTTTGGGTGATTTCGGCGGAACAGGGGCGACCGACGCCCGTCGGTGATCGCGACATTCGCGGATTTTTTTTTTAATTTTTTAAAATTAACTACAAAATACTATAATTTCTAAATCCCATTTTTCAAATCTAATTTTCAAAATATTTTTTATTATTTTTATTTTTTTCACTCTAAAATGCAAACTTGACAAGGAAATCACCACTTTCAACCTTTTTGCCTATGAAAAGGCATCTTATAATCATTGGATAACTCTGATTTGGGCTGTCTCAGGACCCGGTGTCTACAGAGAGTAGATCAGATTTTGCAAGAGATTAATTGTCCCGCAAATCAGAGGGTATCTTGTGCAGTGTTGCTACTTCAAGGGTCAGTGTACGATTGGTGGAAACTTATGCTTCGTAACCCACAATGACTAGCTGAGTTGACATGGGACTTCTTTAAGCAAGAGTTTGAATAGAAGTATGTGACGAAGGCGTACCGGGAAGCCAAGTGGAAAGAGTTCACCAGTTTGAAACAACGGGGTATGACAGTGAGTGAGTATGAGAAGGAGTTTAGCCGGTTGAGCAAGTATGTACCGGAGTTGCTTTTGACGGAAGAGTTTAAGTGTCGACACTTTGAGGATGGATTGAGGGAAGTGATCCGAGGACCGTTGTCGGCCATGGCAGTCATGCAACAGGTCAACTATTATCAGCTAGTGGCAGGAGCGATAAAGTTAGAGGAATCCGAGTTGATTAAGCAGAAGATCGAGCAGAAGAGGAGAGCCTTAGATAGCGGACTTGGGAGTGGTAAGAAGTTAAGAGGAGTTCCGAGTGGCCAAGGAGCGAAGGGTTCGGTTCCGGTGCATTCAAAAGTTGGGAGTGTAGCGCCACCCTCCAGTAAGGGAAGTGTGATCCCGGAGTGCGAGCATTGTCAGAAATGCCATTGGGGCGAGTGTAGAAGGATCTCTTGAGCTTCAAATGTGGAAACAAAGAGCATATGGTAGCCAGTTGTCCGGAGCGAAGAGAGCTCTAAGATCAGCTGGAGAGTAGAGTGAGTGGACATAGATCGAGAGGGAACCGAAGTGGTAGAGGTAGTGGAAGACCTTCTCAGGCGCCATCGAAAACGGTGCAAAAGCTACCAGCTGAAGGAGATTATGTACGACCACGAGTGTATGCAATGATCAGAGAAGATACCCCTGAGCGTGCAGGTCCTTCCGGTAAGTTTGTATTGTTAGCTTTTGTTATGTTCGGTTTTGGGTTGTTGGATTTGTGATTAGCGGGGAAATTTCGAGGACAAAATTTCTTAAGGGGGAGTGATTATAACGACCCAAAAAGGGCCTAGTCAGAATTGCTAAGTCAGAAGATTAAGGGTATTTCGGTAATTTGTGCATGTGGAAATTTGAGTAATTAAGGACTTAATAGAAGAATTAATCAAAGTGTTAAGTGAGGATTTTAGTTAGGTGAGGGTTGTGTATGGTGCCAAGGATGAAGAGAAAGTCAAAGACTGGAATCTTTGGTCCAATGGGAACTTGCCAAGTGGATTTTGGTATGTGATGGCATTTAATGAAAAAGGAAGAGAGAGGGAAGGGAGGGCAGAAAAAGGGGAAGCTTCCCGTGGAAGCTAAGTTTCCCCTCTTGCTTACCCCATTACCGTTCGCCTCTTCCCTTTTCTTTTCATTTTGGATGCTCTTCATCTTTGCATTAGTGGGTTCTTCAAGTTTTGAGGTTGGATTTCCTGAGTTTAAGAGCTGATTGTTGAAGAGGTAAGTGCTTGGGTTTTGATTGGGTTTCTTCTTCTTCTTCTTTATTTTCTGGTTTTGGAATAGTGAATGAATGGTTTGATTTAAGTGTGTATTTGGCTGGGTTTTGTGCAAGAATCGGAGGAGAGAAGGAAGAGAAAAGGAAAAGAGAAAGTGGGATTTTGAAGTAGACGGTTTAAAGCTTCATTTTGAGGTTTGGGAGTTGTCTTGCTTATTTCTTCTCAGATCATGGTTTAATTGTTAATTTCTGAGTTTTTGAGTGCGATGCATGTGTATATGCATGTGTTTGTTTGTTGAGTAGTTAAGATGGTATAAAATGCTAGTGTTTTAATGGGCTATATGTGAGTTTTGTAGTGATACTGGCAAGAGCTGTGTGTGGATTTTGGGTTAGATGTTCCTGTGATGTAATTTGTATTTTAAGTTTATTTTTTGATAATAATTAGTATATGGAGTGTAAGATTTGATCCTTAGCATGTTTGAATGCATTGGAGTGATGATGGCATTGGAGTGATCATGGCCCTGGTGGCGTCATCCCCCCTAGGCGAGTTTGCCATCTCAGATACAGTACAGCTGATTTCTGATAAGATTTCTGGTAGGCCCTCTCTATCTGACAGCTCAGATGCGGGAACTCGGATCAGTCGTCCGGTAGGTGATCTAGTCCACCTGGGCAGATCTATGATGGCTGCATGGACAAGGCGTTAGATATGATGCATGAAATGCAGGTGTAATGCATGGTCATGATATGCAACATTCACAGAGCACAAGCAAGCAAGTAGGCCCTTCCACCCTTATTTCTCCCACACACATGGTCGTGCAGTCTCTTTACTAGGCGGGATTAGCCCAAGGGTCATCGAGGGACCCAATGGACACGCATGGTGCACGGCAAAAAACCGGCAGCATGACACTCCTATGCTAATGTACAAGCGGATGGATAGTGATCGTCATGTATTTAGACGTTCCACAAATTTCGACATGGCCCTACCGGGGCATGAAAGCCTTTGGCTAGGTTACCAAGCGAGACATCTGGACTCACCCAATACATGAGGATCCATACAGCAAGCATGGAATTAGGGTTCATATCACCTGTGGGAAGTAACTACGGCCATTACATGAGCTTTGGACAAGGGAGATGTTACTTTAGGGCTACCCAAGCATGATCCCTGCCGACAGGTCTAGCTCATCACGAGCATAGCGACCGATCGGGTCATCATTTTGATATACCATTGAGGTACGTGGCTTGGGCTGGTGATTATCCTTAACACTTCTCCAAATTGAGTGAAAATGGGATCGTGCTTGAGGAACGCACCGGGGCTAAAAGAGGGACCAAACTAGCATATTCTAAGGCTCTAATGAGATGCGAATGCAAATTTGAGAGAAAGCAAATTTATGAATTAAATTTTAATCATAAATGTTAAACGAGGTATTTTCAAATTGAAATCTCGAACCATATCATCCCCAGTGGAGTCGCCACTGTGACGCGCGCTGGATCCCAGCGGCCGCCCATGGGACCGCCCGCTTGAGGGCGATCGGGGCATTTGTGGGTTCGTTGACAGCTTGCAATAAATCGCAAGTGCGTCTATGTTGGGCAACAAGGAGGTTTCATGGAGTCGCCACCCAATAGAACATTGGGAAAGTTTCTCTTGCCTCGAAGAGCCTAAAACTGCGCTTAGTATCCATTTTGGGCTAGCCAAAGGGGTTTTGGAAGGTAAACCTCTCGCCCTAAGGAGCCTAGGATTAGCGCTAAAGTCTCATGGCACAAAAAGGTATCTTGGAGGGTAGACCTCTAGCCTCTTTGAGCCCAAAGACCAGAGCTGGGTTCGGGATTTCTCATCTATTTCTACCTCGATTATTTTATGATCAAATTTTAATTATCATTGATTCGCTCTCTCTCCACACGATGCAATTAATCGAAGGCTCATTTATTCATATTTGGAAAGCCGTAAATGAGCAAGTAAATAGTGAAAACAATAAGTTACAATAATACAAGGAGCGGAATACAATTCCCTTTTATAAATGTGCGATACATACACAAATCGGGGCATTGCTTATTTTGAGGACTTTGGTCCTCGCATGCATCATTATTAAAATTGGATGTTTTTTTTATTGTGATGATTTTTATTGGATAAAAATAGGACATTGGGTCTTTACATTTATGAAAACCTCATTTTATTGAATATAAAACATTGATCAATGTTTATACTTAACGAGATACAAAAAGAGTATATCCATGTACATACTAACAATTAATGAATAAACGAATAAAGAAAATGACCAAGAAGGTTAGGAAACTAAACCAGAAGAAATCCTCCGAATATGGTAGATAGCCTCTCGAGCTCAGGATGGTCCAAGAAAATCAATATACACTCACAGAAAGTTAAAAGATGTCAATATAAAAAGAATTAACATAAATGAAGCCAAAAGAACTTGAGAGAGATAGGAAAGATTTGAAAATGTGGAGACAGGACCCAGCGACGGCCTCTCTTAGGTGACCGATGGGCGTCAGTCAAGTTGACCGACATGTCTGTCGCTCACTCAAGTGGAAGAGCGTCTGTGAGTGGGGTGACCGACGGGCGTCGATGATGAAGATGACCCGTCGGTCACCACTGTGTCCGAAAAAAACAGTAAAAGGAACTCTTTTAAAGCCAAAAAAGAGGTTTTATCACAAAATGAGATAAAAAGAGTCAAAATAAAGGAAAAATAATGACAAAAACTGGAAGAACAATAAAATAAGAAGTAAAGATGAAATGATATGGAGAATTAGTCCGGAATATTTACCCTCAGATAATGCTTAAGTGAGATTCTTGTGTCGATTAGAGCCCCGCGCGTTCCACGAGAAGCAAAATGAAGGATTAAAAAAAGGAAAATAGATTATTTCCTCCTTAACCCCTCAAATGATTGACTTTGGAACCAAAATCTAAAGAAAACTAATTAGTTTTAGTTTCTTTTTAATGATTTGATCCTCTAATTAAAAGAGATTTCTTTATGAATGTGTTTGCTGGAAGAGAGAGAAAATATGCTTGAATTTTGGCAGAGTTTCCCCTCTTGAAAATTTTTGGAACCCTTTTTAAGTGAAAATCCGAAGCTTTTATAAGCCAGGCATGACCGACGGGCGTCGGTGTATGGAGGCGGGCATCGGAAGAATCCTTCTAACACAAGGATTCGTCCGACGGCCCTGCCACTTCCACCGACGGGCGTCGAAAAGGTTGCGTGCTCCGAGAAATCAGGCGGCGCTCTGACAGAGTCGGTGCTTTCCGACGGGCGTCAAAAAATACCACAGGCCGTTTGTGACCCTAAGCGACGGGCTGGCCCTCACAGACGGGCTGGCCGTCTGTGGAGGAAAATATACCTTTTTGACTCAAAAATTCCCCGTTTTCTCCCCCTCTGCCTATGAAAGGTAAAAAGAACTCATTTCTCATGGAACGCGGGACTAAAACCTCCAAATCCAAACCATTTATACAGGCTCGGATACTGATTTCATCATAGGGTAATCTCAGATCCGGACCGCTCCGGGACACGGTGCTTACACTTACACAGGAAGCAAACAGAAATTTGCCTTCCTCCCTCTCTCTTCTCTCTTTTCATTTATTGCTCCCAACCACTTCGCCATGTGTCAAGCTCCAATTGGTCCAACTAATAAAATCCTTGGCTTTTATAACTTTGATCCTTGTCCAATTACCAATCATTCACTTAAACAATTTCTTTCTTAAATAACTTTATTAACTCTTTCAATTTAGTCCTTAATTAACTTAATCTTACACTTGTCCAGTTACCAATATACAGTTAATTATCCAATTAACCATGCAAATCCTATTAGGCCCCATTTTGGGTTGTTACAAATCTCTCCCCCTTAAGAAATTTCGTCTTCGAAATTTTCACGCTAGAACGAAACAACCCAAATACCAAATCCTTAACTTAAACCAAAAACTTAACGAATTACAACTTCCCGGAAGGACCTGCGGGCTCATCTGTATCTTCTTTAATCATCCCATATACCCTCGCAAAACCACCAGCAGCCGCTGGCTACTCTACAATTTTTGACGGTGCTTTAGGAGCTCTACTTCTTTCCCTACCACTTCTTGCCCTTCCTGATCTTTCTCTACCAGCCCTACTCTCTTGCTGATCCTTACTCACTTTCTGCTCCAGACAATTGGCAAGCATGTGATTCATGCTGCCACACTTGAAACACGCACCGGTAAGCTTTCGGCACGAACCCCAATGATGCTTTTGACAATGCTCACACTTGGGTATCCGGCTTCCTTTGCTAGAAGGTGGTGCTATACTCCCGACCTCTAATTGCACTAGAACCGACTCTCTAGCCACTTGCCTAGTAGAAACACCCCGAGCTCTCTCACTACCAACAAATCCACTATTCGGGGTTTTCCTCTTCAGCTCTAACCTCTACTTAACCAACTCCGACTCCTCTAGCTTCATTGTTGCTGCCACTAACTGGTAATAGCCCATTGGCTACATAACTGCCATGGCCAACAAAGGTCCCCGAATCACTTCCCTCTCTGTTAATAACACATCTGGTACGTACTTACTCAAACGGCTAAACTCCTTCTCATAATCATTGACCGACATATCCTCTGTCTCAAACTAATAAACTCCTTCCACTTCGCTTCCTGGTAAGCCTTGGTCACATATTTCTTTTCGAACTCTTGGACGAAAAACTCCCAAGATAGCTCGGCTGGTCTCTGAGGATTACAAAGCACAAGCTTCCACCAATAGTATGCCGACCCTTATAAAAGCGACACCGCGCAGGCTACTCTCTGATTCCGGGGACACCCAATCTCTTGCAGAATCCTATCAATCTTCTCTAACTAGAACTCAGCCAAGTCTGACTGGTCCAAAGAAGTTCCACTGAACTCTTCCTCTCCTCTCTTTCTCAAAAGTTCTGTAGGAGCTTTGGGAGCTGTCAGTCTATCCACCAACTGCAATAACCCTTATACCAATGAGGGATTCTCATTTGCAGGACCAGGACCCTCAGCTGGTGCACATTCAGGTGCAAGCCTATCAACTCCTACCGGATTAACACTACACTAGTCGTCTCACCCACATCCCCACTCGTCTCAGACTCCATAACACTACACAACATAGCATCTGCATTAGGCCACGACTCTAGACAGACTCACATACAAAGACTCTATACTATGTCAACCAATAGACTAGAACTGCCTAAACCTATGCTCTGGTACCACAAAATGTAACACCCTGATACCCCCCTTGGAAGGACACTGGAGCGCCACACACACAAAACACATCATACATGTGAAAACGGGGGCAAATAATAAACATAAATGAATAAACTTAATTACATATATCACAAATATGTATTATTTACAAAATAATTACAAAAGGATCCTTATCTAAATACATATACATATATTTATCATATAAAAATATTTTATACAAAAACATATACAAAATACAGGAGCCAAAAAATATAAAAAGGAAATCCACTCTAACTCCTAATAGCCAACCTGTAGATGCCCAACTCCGAGATGAACCTGCCGCCTACATGGGAAAACACCCGTGCTAAGCGATAACGCTTAGTGGGGAGGAACAGAAACATATTTATACACATAATAACATTCATTCCTGAATACTCATAAAGAGAGAATGTGTAGATCACATGCAACAACATACTTTAGTCACTCTAATAATAAAGCAAGTAATATTATAAACATATTCATTAAAACAAAATGATTAACAGAATAAAGCGTAAGGGCAAATCACTACAATGAACAATTGTTATATACAAATACACATCTCAAAATGTAATTTCTAGAACACTCTCAATATACTAGCCTGAATTTTCAAGGGTGGTGGATACGGGTACGCTGAATACTGCAAACAGTATCAATCACTGGAGACCGAAGTCTCAAAACATTTTAAAAACTTTTGGATACTCAAAGGTATCAAACACTAGACCCAAATGAGGTCAAACACTAGCAGCTGTGATCACTAGCCCTTTATAAGCATGCTTATCTATCCACTAATATGACCATTCAGGCTCAAACTTATAACACTAGGTCTATGAACAGAATTCAAAACAACTTAGCAATAAATAACTCAAATCAAGACACACATGCAGCAAATTCAATTTCTTATTTATGCTTTACATATAACATATTCAAAGAAAGTTATGCACAAATTGCACATTATCATGCATACAAATCACCTTCACACGGCAGTCAGGACAAGCCATACTGCTGTGTAACATCCACACGGTGGTAAGAAAAAAAACCATACCGCCATGTGAATGACACTACAGATAAACCAGCTAGATAGAATCACTTTACACGGCAGTCAGGAAAATCCTTACCTCCTTGTAAATCGACACTACACAATTCCACTGTCCAGAATCATTTTACAAGGTGGTAAGATATAGTCTTATTGCCGTGTAAACTGATCAGCTATAAAACCATTGTCCAGAAGCACTTTACACGACGGTCAGGATTACCCTTACCGCCGTGTGAAGCCACGGACCAATAAATTTCAATGATTTTGGCACAATCACACGGCGGTCAGGAAATCCATACCGCCGTGTGGTACCCAAAACACAAGAAATTCAGCTCTGTTTTGGGTGTTCAAGAACAACCCAAAACCACACCAATAACACGCACACTTTAGCATCCAAAACAACTGAACATATGCATATAATCAATCAACCAAACCCCTATTTAGCAAAAACCCATAACTCAATCTAACACTAACATGCCACAACAAATCCAAAGCATATAAACATAAACAAAACTAAGACTCCCAAACCTCAAAATGGAGCTCTAAACACTCTTCTTCAAGATCCCACCTTCTCTTTTCCTTTCCCTTTACTCTTGTTGGCAACTTCTTGCAAGACCCAAACCAAACAAAGCTCATTAACCTACTTCCAATAACTTGAAGTAAACCAAAACGGAAAGAAGAAGAAGAACCTAAACTAAAAATTAAAAACCCAACCACTTACTTTTCAATACTACACTTAATCTCTTACAATCATAGCTCAAACCTTGAATATCAATACAAGAAAAGGGGTAAAGAGCAGAAAATGAAGAAGGAGAGAAAAGAGATGGGAAAGATCTAGATAGAGGAGGAAGAACTGTAGCTTCCACGGGAAGCAAACCAAAATCTGCCTTCTTCCCTCTCTCTTCCCACTTTTCATTTATTGCTCCCAACCACTTTCCCATATGTTAAGCTCCAATTGGTCCAACTTATAAAATCCTTGGCTTTTATCACTTTGATCCTTGTCCAATTACCAATCATTCACTTAAACAATTCCTTTCTTAAACAACTTTATTAACTCTTTCAATTTAGTCCTTAATTAACCTAATCTTACACTTGTTTAGTTACAAATATACCCTTAATTATGCAATTAACCATGCAAATCTTACTAGGCCCCATTTTGGGTTGTTATACGATGCCCGTCGCTTGAGTACGAGGGCCCATCTCTCGCAGTGAGTGAGGACCCGTCTCACACGGGTGAGGACCCGTCTCACACACTGAGTGACACCCGTCGCTCAGGCGAGAGGCGCATGTCCCTCGTAAGTAATAGCTGGCCCCTCATCACTCATCTCTCGCGAGGTGGCCTGCCCCTCTATAGGACAGGTGTGCCCCATAATCGATGCATGTCGGTCGGAGATCTGAGGCTCTTTTTCATGGGATTCTCCCAGATTTTCCATGGATTTCCAAATATTTTCAATGATTTTGAAATATTCTTCAAATATTTTCAAATTTCGGATTTAATTTAGGAAATATTCTGCGAATCAGTCGGTTTTGATTTTGATTTCATAAATCTCTTTCAAATTCAAATTTAAAATTTAAATTTATTTGAATTATTTTCCTTAACCTATATATAGGGGGTTAAGGATCCTTATTCAGGGTTAACAATTTTCATAAAAAATTGAAGATTTCTTATTAGAATTTCAAAAAGAGTTTTTCTTATTTTTTCGTCAAGAATTTTCCATCAAATCTCTTTCAAATTAAGGTGAATTCCAGAAAATGAAATCAATTCGTTCGTACTCGATTTACCCTTTTTTAGCACTTATAAGTGCTAAAAACATCAAGAAGGAAATATATAATTTTCTTTTCTTGATCTGATTTTAAAAAATACAATTTTGCGGTAAAAATCTCCCGAAATTGTACATTACGGATCAATCCTTATAGAATTCAAAAGGCAAAAATCACATGGCATTCGCCTTCAGAAGGTAATATTCCGAGGATAAATATTCTGGACCAATCTCTAATTCAATTTTCGTTTCATATTCATTTATTGGTTCCTAATCACGCGAAAAGGTAATTTCAATAACAAAAATTGGATTTTAATCAGAAATTTTTTCTTTTTCTAAGTCAAGGGTGACCGATGGGCAGAGGATCCACCGACGGCCATCGCAGAATTCCACCTCCACCCGTCGGTTGGCCCAAGGACGGCCGTCGCTCGTGCAATGTAGGCCTTCCCTGGGCCTCCCTCCTTCATTTTCTTTCTCTTAACTTTTTATTCTTATTTTCTCCTTATTTTTTATAATGAATTTTTTTTAGATTTTTTTGTCATGTCTATTTTATAGTTTCATTATCATGGTAACATGTTCTTTTTTTTGTGAGTTTAATTAGTTTTTTCTTGGATTTGGGGTGTTTAAAATGGACAATACCGAGATGATTTAAGGACACTACTCAGGCCTATTCCTTTATCTCATTTCTTTTTTTTGCAAGTTCCATTTTTTTGTAATTATTATTTTTACTTCGCTAATATAAAAATGGCTAAGTATCTATACAACTAAAATGGGATTTTTCTAATAAAATTGGATCAATGTCCTAGTTTTTAACCCAAATAAACTATCACCTCTAAACGTTTTATCTTAAGTATGCATGCGATGACCAATGTCCTCATCTTCAATAAATATCCCATTTCATGCATGATTTGCGTTTACTTTATATTGGGGGTTGTATTCCGCCCCTAGTTTTGTTGTAATTTATTGTATTTTTATTTATCTTATTTTAATCTTGTTTTTTATTTATCGCTTTTATTACATTATCGACTTGCACTTTAATTAATTACATTGAAATGAATGAGAAAAGGAATGAAATTCTAAATCCAAAACTCAATCATATTTTATCCAAGGTATGAATAAATGGGAAGTCCCGAACTCTCTATAGTCTTGGGCTCAACAAGGTTAGATGAACCTTTCCAATGTTCTATTGGAAAGGGAATTCCAAAATATCTTTTGCTGCCTAAAATAGGCCCAAGTTGCATTGTCTTAAGCTCCATGAGGTTAGACGAACCATCTCAATGTGCTATTGGGGTGGGGACTCCAAAATATCTTTGGCTTGCCCCAAATAAACGTATATGCATCATCTTAGGCTTCATGAGATTAGATGAATCTTTCCAATGTTCTATTGGAAGGAGGATTCAAAAATATTTCTAATTGCCCAAATTAGACACACATGCGCTGACTTAGGCTCAGTGAGGCTAGACAACCTTTCCTAATGTTTTATTGGATGGCAACTCTAAAACACCTCCTTGTTGCCTAAAATAGATGCCCTTGTAATCTTTAGAAGTTATATGAACCTCTCTCAAATACCCTAAAAGCGGGTTTTTGGAGCCCCTGGGGTTTGGCGCGCGTCACAGTGGCGACTCTGCTGGGGACTACTTGAGACTTTGCTTCGAAAGTACCTTATTTAAAACATATAATTGAGTTTTGATTTTAAAATTTCATCCCTTTTCGAAATTGTATTGAAAATCACTAGAGCCTTAGATCTATGCTAGTTTGCACCCTCTATCAGCCCCGGTGGGTTCTCGAAACATGACCCTATGTTCATTCAATATAGGGAAGTGTCAAGGATAATCACCAGCCCAAGCCTCATACCGTTTGGTATTTTAAATGGAGACCCAACCGACCCTTATGGTCATGATGAGCTAGACCCGTCGGTAGGGACCATGCTTGGGTAGCCCTAAAGTATCATCACCCTGGCCAAAGCTCATGTAATGAAAGTAGACACTTCTCCTAGGTGGTATGAACCATAATACCATGCTTGCTGTATGGATGATTACATATTAGACAAATCCAGATAAGTTGGTTGGTCGCCTAACTAAAGGCTTTCATGCCCTGATAGGCCCATGTTGATTTATTTGAACTGCTTAAATGCATAATGACCAACACCCATATGTATGTATATTAGATAAGAGAGGTTATGTTGTCGGTTTTCCACCGTGTACCATACGCATCCATTGGGTTCCCCATTAACCCATGGGCGAAGCGCACCTAAGAAAGAGATGACATGACCTCATGTGTGGGAGCAACAAGGCTGGAGGGATCTACTTGCTTGCATGTGGTTGTGGATGCTGCATAGCACGACCATGCATTATATGTCATTCATGTATCATCCTGACCGGGTATGTTTTGCAGCCATTATAGATCTACCCAGGTGGTCAAGAGGTCCTCATGGGCGACTACGCAGAAATCCATTCTTCGAACTACCAGAAAGGGTAGAATACTCGGACTCACTTTTCGAAAGAAGTCACGCTACTTCCTCTCATTTTTCTATACACAGTGAGATGGCTAACTCACCAAGAGTGATAGACGCCACCAGGGCCATAATAGGTGAAGAGGTAGGAAGATGATTTGAAGAATTCGAGAACAGAATGATGGCCATAATGGCAACAATGGCCAAGCCTGCCGCACCATAGAACCCAGCTGTAACACCCCAACACCCCTCGGGAGGAATATCGGGATGCTACGCATGCAAAACACATACATTCATGCAAAAACTAAAGCGGAAGCATTCAGGAACAACATATATACTTGCATTGCTGAACTTATAATGTATACATATACAAAATCATTACATTTCAAATATCAGAAATATATGCATTCTAAAACATTTACAAAACACTAAACAAGAGTCCTATACAAAAAGAATACTATAAATCAAACAAAAAGAAACCCTTCAAAATCAAACTCCCAGTGGCCAGTAGATGGGGACTCACGCTCAAAATGGAACCTGTAAACCTACACGGAAACAAAACATCCGTACTAAGCGATAACGCTTAGTGGGGATGAACAGAAGCAAAGGACTTCCAATGAAGTCGCAAACAAAACATATGGATTATACAATCAAAGTCACTTGCCACAATCGAAGGTAATTAACATAATATGAGCAACAAAATCAATAGCACAACTAATACATTTACCTTTCATGCTCATATCACTCACGTACATTCTCACCTTACAGAACACATGCTTCGATCATAACATTATCATGTACACATGCTAAAGCATGGTCTTATCACAAGCATTAACATGAATGCTCAACCATCAATTTATCACTAAAGCAATAGCTTAACAAATCATAAAACCAAATGAAAGAAAAGAACCTATACTTTCATAAACTGTGGATACGGGTACTGAAGACACTGGTAAAACTCAGTATCTAAATATACCGAAGACTTAAGTCTCAAAACATTCAAATAGCCAAAGGTAACAAAAGAGGCTAGAGTCTCTAGACAAAAGACTATAATGGTCTACAAGCAGCTGCACAAAACCCTTTATAAGCATGCTCATCTATCCACTATCTTGACCGACTAGGCTTGACACACTCAGTCACACGTAACCCAACCATTCAAAAGATCCAATCACATTCATGTCTTATTAACTCATGTACAACTAGAACAAATTGTCAGGTGTACAATCTATAATAATATCATGCATATAATTTACCTTGAACATGTACAAACATATACCAAAATAATGACCATCACAAAAGATACTTCAAAGAACTAGACAAACAAAGCTGCACACTGTCGCGCTCATAATAGAATGCACACCTCATAACTGTCACGCCCGTGACCTCGTCACTCTCGCAACAGAGTACCAAAGTGACTTCTGTCACGCTCATGATAGAACAGAAATATGAAAGCCACTACACAACATACAAACCTACACACACCAACTTACCTATTATTCAATCATACACCTAAGCTCATACCTTAAACATGCAATATACCATTTATATTTCAAGACTATAAATCACTACTTAACATCTTCATATATCAAATTAAAGCCATGAACATGTATATCCCAAAATCATAAACACATGCTATTCAATTCCATTCAAGGCATACTTACAACAACATGCACTTAAAAAGGGTCTAAGATAGTTCATAAATAGATTGTTAACACATGCAATTCCATAATTTCATATCATATCACAACATGCATCAAATGACTCCAAAAAATCACAACACATGCACAAGTTCAATAGCACACGATCCCAACCTCTTGAAGTGCAGCCGAAAACCCCCAACATCTGACCTTGTCCTTGCCCTTCTCAATCCTTCTATCTAGAACTTCAAACACAACAAAGAATACTAATACAAAACTCTTAGTCCATTACATAACCAGTTCAAACCAAAACAAAAATGAAGTAGATGAAGGCCCAACATAAAGCTAAATCACACTTACCTTCTTAATCCTTTAATAACCTCTTCAAACCATCCAATGCAGAAATTAACCAAAGGAAAACAAAATCAAAGGAGAAAGGAAAGAAAAATCGAGAAAGAGAGTGGAAAAGAGCCAAAATGCATGCAATCCACTAGAGGAGAGATTTTTCGACTAAAATCACTTATATTGTGTAACACCCCGCCATCCCCGTTGGAAGGATACCGGAGTGCCACGCAGGCAAACACATATAATCAAATCCATATACACATGTATAAACAAAAACCAAAAGAGATTTAAAGAAACTTTTAATCATGTAATAGTAATTCCTTTTTACATATAACATATATCCATACTGTTTTACAAAATGAGGCTTGTAATCAAATACATATACAAAAATAATATTTGTTCCTTTACAAAAGATTTACTTTGCTATACACAAGCCATATACAAAAATTACAGCGGAAGACTTCAAATAACTTCATTCAAAAAGACTCCTAGTGGCCGACCACAGATATCAGACTCCAAATCCAAACTCGTCACCTGCACGGGAAAAGAGCCCGTGCTAAGCGATAACGCTTAGTGGGGAGGAACAAAACAAACTAACAATATGCATATACAATATTTACAACAAGACTATAATCTCATTCCAACCATAAACATACATTACAAGAAATTAACTATTAAAACATAATTAAAATCTACATATTTCTCACCATTCCAAATACATATACACTCAAGGTGTATAAACACAAAGTTATACTATATTTCATATACCACATATACCTTTAATCTTCTCAATAAACATCTCAACATATATATATATATATATCACATATAAACATGTAGCCTGATTAATCCGAAATACTCTCTAGAAGTGGATACGGTCATTTGGATACTGATTGAACACAGTATCCCAAGCATATAGAGACATGAGTCTCAAACATGTATTTTCCATATAGAGACCGGAGTCTCGCTTTATTTTCATATAGACCAAACATGGTCGAAACAAGGATCCAAATGGACCCGCATATATCGTTTTATCATATAGCAGCTGCACACACACTCTGACCTAAGTAAGCGCTTACTTATCCACTACTATGACTATTCAGGCTTAAAACTCAACTCAACAATTCAAGCACTAATATCAATATGAATATTGAAAATAATACTAATTTATAGTCCATGTATACAGGTATACAGATCACATTTAAAACAAGTAACTATAAATATTAAAAACAACTAAATGCAAATACATATTTCACGTATACATGTGTCTAGATCAAATTCAGAAACATTTAAATACATCCAGTATTAATTATTGGAGGCCGAAGTACAAATAATACACATTCAAGACAATTTATGTTCATGTGAAATATAAACTAGTAAATTATATACATTATTTATTTAATCATTAATATAACTCAATAATTTACGTAACAAATCATGAGAATTTCATTAAATACTAACTTATAATTCATATATATACACGTATATTGATCCAATTCAGAACATTTAAATGTATAAATATCAATTGCAGGAGGTAATGAGAACAAATAGTTCATATTGAAAAAGTCCATGTTAAATAAATTATAAACATGTAAATCATGTAGATTAATCATTAATCATGTATACAAAACTCATTATTACGCAATTATCCAAAATACAATACAAATTTTAACTCAAACATTTGTCATGTAGTGCAAAAACCCTTAAAACAGAAGTTAAAACTTTGTTTTAATAAAACAGGACAGCAGGGAAGGCTGGTCACGCCGTGACCATTCGTCACGTCTCGTGACACAGGCTTCACGTGAGTGCCAGGCAAAAAGCAAGGCAGTCACGGCGTGACCATCAGTCACGTCTCGTGACGCCTGTGAGGAGAGGGAGAGAAGATCACGAGGTCTCGTCCCGTGATACGCAGGAAAGTGAAATAGGTCACGGCGTGATGCAGCATCACGTCTCGTGACCTTCAACAGAGAAGGGGGTCACGGCGTGATGCTCCATCACGTCTCGTGACCTCCTTCTCACATTTCTGCTTGCTTCTCTTCACAAACTCAGAATTTCCAGAAAATGTTGAAAACCAGAAATCGCAAAAACAGAGTACAACCAAAGATTAAAACCCCACTTTGTCTAAACCAAATTTTCATACAATAATGTTTCGAATACATACCTTCAAGTCTCCAGAGCACATTCACAGCAATTAGAATACCAGTATCACATTTTTACAACTAACACAGAAGCAATGCCAGAACATTAACTTTCCAGGAAATCCATATTCAATCTCATGCATATTCAACTCATGGCATGTTCCTATCATTCTTTTTTCTACTGAAATTATATCAACAACATTACGTATCTCTAGCATTTCCATATACAAACACACACATAAACACATTAATACCAAAACTGGAAACAGGACCCAAAATGGGAAAAACAGACACACTCCCAAACCTGAAATGAAGTCCCCAAAAACGCCCACTGCTTCTCAATCCACAACCTTCTCTTTCCCTTTATCTATCTTCTTCTCCTCAACAGATTACATGAACCAATAAATAAGATCCAAATTCAATCCAAGGAAAACAGTAATGCAAATCCTTAAACAGAGAAGATGGAGAACCAAACTCACCTTCTGAACTTCAAAGCTTAAAACCCTAGCTCCCAATAAAAGAACACGCATGCAAAAGAGAAAAGAACAGCAAATGGAGAGGAAAGGTATGGCTAACGTGAGAAAAAGCAAAAGAGAGAGAAAAACTTCAGTCTGTAGGTTTCCAGCACTAACACAACCAGACCTCTCTCTTCCCTCACCCACGTGCACACACACACTCTCCACTTGGCACACATGCACGAATTCACAGTTCCACTCACTCTTCTTTTACCATTTAATCCTTGTCAAATTACCTTTCACTCACCAAACTAAAATCTGTAGTTTAAATCTTTTATTTCCTTGTAATTAAATCCTCTTTCATTTATAAATTACTCAATTGTCCTTAAATATCCATTTAAAATTTCTAATTTCCAAATAAAATTGCCAATTTCCGATTAGGCCACTTATGGGGTGTGACAACTCTCTCCTCCTTAAGAAAATTTCGTCCTCGAAATTTCCTCGCTTATCACTTGTAGATAAATCTTTAAACAAATCTCTGAATCGTTATCACTTATACCATACAACTATCAAATCATGTACACTTCACACTTTCCTTAACACACTACACTCTAATCCGTATACCTCTTCTAATCATCAAGTACTCGATGTATATCCTGTCAGCTTCTCTCAGTGAAGTGCATACAATGATGCTGTTTACATACAAATGAGGGATGCGGATGAAATGGTCATGTAATGATTTATGTATGCGAGATGATGCGAAAATGCAATGTAATCTACTATAATGCATTTTTCCCATCCCCATGTTTCACTATGCTTATGTGCACATGATTTCAAGAAGATAGCTGACAGGAATACAGAGTGTCACCTCGAACTCTTATCAATTCACATCTGCCACTGCCTCGTCTATGCTCTCACGCGAGTCGGACTCCATCTATACTTTACACAAACGACATCTGCATTAGGCCACAACTCTAGACAAACTATGACATTAACCTATACTCTACACCTTCTAGTCCCGAACCAATTAACCTAGAGCTCTGATACCAAGCTGTAACACCCCGCCATCCCCGTTGGAAGGATACCGGAGTGCCACGCGGGCAAACACATATAATCAAATCCATATACACATGTATAAACAAAAACCAAAAGAGATTTAAAGAAACTTTTAATCATGTAATAGTAATTCCTTTTTACATATAACATATATCCATACTGTTTTACAAAATGAGGCTTGTAATCAAATACATATACAAAAATAATATTTGTTCCTTTACAAAAGATTTACTTTGCTATACACAAGCCATATACAAAAATTACAGCGGAAGACTTCAAATAACTTCATTCAAAAAGAATCCTAGTGGCCGACCCACAGATATCAGACTCCAAATCCAAACTCGTCACCTGCATGGGAAAAGAGCCCGTGCTAAGCGATAACGCTTAGTGGGGAGGAACAAAACAAACTAACAATATGCATATACAATATTTACAACAAGACTATAATCTCATTCCAACCATAAACATACATTACAAGAAATTAACTATTAAAACATAATTAAAATCTACATATTTCTCACCATTCCAAATACATATACACTCAAGGTGTATAAACACAAAGTTATACTATATTTCATATACCACATATACCTTTAATCTTGTCAATAAACATCTCAACATATATATATATATATATATATCACATATAAACATGTAGCCTGATTAATCCGAAATACTCTCTAGAAGTGGATACGGTCATTTGGATACTGATTGAACACAGTATCCCAAGCATATAGAGACATGAGTCTCAAACATGTATTTTCCATATAGAGACCGGAGTCTCGCTTTATTTTCATATAGACCAAACATGGTCGAAACAAGGATCCAAATGGACCCGCATATATCGTTTTATCATATAGCAGCTGCACACACACTCTGACCTAAGTAAGCGCTTACTTATCCACTACTATGACTATTCAGGCTTAAAACTCAACTCAACAATTCAAGCACTAATATCAATATGAATATTGAAAATAATACTAATTTATAGTCCATGTATACAGGTATACAGATCACATTTAAAACAAGTAACTATAAATATTAAAAACAACTAAATGCAAATACATATTTCACGTATACATGTGTCTAGATCAAATTCAGAAACATTTAAATACATCCAGTATTAATTATTGGAGGCCGAAGTACAAATAATACACATTCAAGACAATTTATGTTCATGTGAAATATAAACTAGTAAATTATATACATTATTTATTTAATCATTAATATAACTCAATAATTTACTTATCAAATCATGAGAATTTCATTAAATACTAACTTATAATTCATATATATACACGTATATTGATCCAATTCAGAACATTTAAATGTATAAATATCAATTGCAGGAGGTAATGAGAACAAATAGTTCATATTGAAAAAGTCCATGTTAAATAAATTATAAACATGTAAATCATGTAGATTAATCATTAATCATGTATACAAAACTCATTATTACGCAATTATCCAAAATACAATACAAATTTTAACTCAAACATTTGTCATGTAGTGCAAAAACCCTTAAAACAGAAGTTAAAACTTTGTTTTAATAAAACAGGACAGCAGGGAAGGCTGGTCACGCCGTGACCATTCGTCACGTCTCGTGACACAGGCTTCACGCGAGTGCCAGGCAAAAAGCAAGGCAGTCACGGCGTGACCATCAGTCACGTCTCGTGACGCCTGTGAGGAGAGGGAGAGAAGATCACGAGGTCTCATCCCGTGATATGCAGGAAAGTGAAACAGGTCACGGCGTGATGCAGCATCACGTCTCGTGACCTTCAACAGAGAAGGGGGTCACGGCGTGATGCTCCATCACATCTCGTGACCTCCTTCTCACATTTCTGCTTGCTTCTCTTCACAAACTCAGAATTTCCAGAAAATGTTGAAAACCAGAAATCGCAAAAACAGAGTACAACCAAAGATTAAAACACTTTGTCTAAACCAAATTTTCATACAATAATGTTTCGAATACATACCTTCAAGTCTCCAGAGCACATTCACAGCAATTAGAATACCAGTATCACATTTTTACAACTAACACAGAAGCAATGCCAGAACATTAACTTTCCAGGAAATCCATATTCAATCTCATGCATATTCAACTCATGGCATGTTCCTATCATTCTTTTTTCTACTGAAATTATATCAACAACATTACGTATCTCTAGCATTTCCATATACAAACACACACATAAACACATTAATACCAAAACTGGAAACAGGACCCAAAATGGGAAAAACAGACACACTCCCAAACCTGAAATGAAGTCCCCAAAAACGCCCACTGCTTCTCAATCCACAACCTTCTCTTTCCCTTTATCTATCTTCTTCTCCTCAACAGATTACATGAACCAATAAATAAGATCCAAATTCAATCCAAGGAAAACAGTAATGCAAATCCTTAAACAGAGAAGATGGAGAACCAAACTCACCTTTTGAACTTCAAAGCTTAAAACCCTAGCTCCCAATAAAAGAACACGCATGCAAAAGAGAAAAGAACAGCAAATGGAGAGGAAAGGTATGGCTAATATGAGAAAAAGCAAAAGAGAGAGAAAAACTTCAGTCTGTAGGTTTCCAGCACTAACACAACCAGACCTCTCTCTTCCCTCACCCACGTGCACACACACACTCTCCACTTGGCACACATGCACGAATTCACAGTTCCACTCACTCTTCTTTTACCATTTAATCCTTGTCAAATTACCTTTTACTCACCAAACTAAAATCTGTAGTTTAAATCTTTTATTTCCTTGCAATTAAATCCTCTTTCATTTATAAATTACTCAATTGTCCTTAAATATCCATTTAAAATTTCTAATTTCCAAATAAAATTGCCAATTTCCGATTAGGCCACTTATGGGGTGTGATATATTGCATGCAAAAGTCCACATGGCAGTTCCTCTCAATGCCACATGTCTACCTTAAGACATGTGTCCCAAACCCTTCCAAACTCCTTGCATGGCTGCCACTTGTCCAAACTCAACTAAAAATCCAAATTAAAATCGGCCTAAAGTAGACTTCCGTAAGAGTGCTCTATCGCGCTCGCGACAGAACCTTCACCAAAAGTCTCTAATTCCTTAACTTGACCATTCTTCACTCACCCTTGCACTCATTCTAAAGTGTCTTCTCTTACTAATACTCATCCATATACTCTCTAAAATACCGTAAATCCTACTAGGGTGTAATTCAGGTTGTTATGCCAGCTCCTCCTCCCATGAGACAAAATGAACGAAAAGAGGTCAGAGAGGACCCACAAGAATAAATTCACCAACCACCAGTGGATTTAAGGGCCAACATGTTGGCAGGACAGAAAAGAGGGGCTGCCCGTAGGGTAGACGAGGATTGTGAAGAAGATGAATACGAGGAGCCAGTATTGGTGAGGGGAAAGGCACGTCAAAAGGGGGCAAGGGATGAACCTCGAGAATAAGGAGTTGGAGGGAGAAGACCTGATCCCTCAGAACTTTAAGATGCCAGGCGTCCCGAAGTTCGACGGCACCTCAGACCCTACTACTCATGTAAAACAGTACTCATTGGTGTTGAGCTTAACTGCCCCAGTAGTAGATTGGTACCATGTGCTCAATAGGAGAACCAAGGAGGATTGGGACCTATTGACAGACACTATAAGAAATTACACCTTTTATGATGCAAAAAATTGTCATGAAAAGGTCAATTTTCGTTACTAAAAGAATAAGGCAACGAATTTTTATCGTCACAGAGAATGTAACAGTAGGCGCATAACAAAAAGGTTTATGTGACAATTTAGTTATTTGTCACTATAAGTATCATTTTTTGTGACAAAAATGATTATTGTCATCTTTGTTTTTTACTTTTCACGACAAAAATTATGTCATAAATAAAATTATATTTCGTCACATTATATTGTTTATCGTCACAAAAGATTGATATTTTTTACGATAAATTTATAATTTATCACAAAATTAAATATTTTTAATGACGAAACGCTGCTTCTAATTAAACCATTAAGTATTAGTTATGTAATTGTCATAAAAAATCATATATTAGATAAAAAATAGTGAGAGATCCAAAAGTAAAAAATCTAACAATGTCCATCAACATGTAAGCATTTGACTTCTTAAAGAAGAGTTTAAACTTATTCAGAATTCAGATGAATATAAATTTGTTGTGCACATTTTTAATATGATCCTAAATAAATCTCTATAAAATAAGCAGCCTCCAAACAATATCAGTTAATAGAGATAAGCATATATCGACTTTGCATCTGTATAGAATCAAAATATAACAGCATCCATAGCTAATTAAATAATGCTAGTTCCGCAAGGTTTCGTAAAATTCCAACAAGCAGTAGCAAGCACTAATTTAATAGCACATTATTTTTTTAAAACCAAAATTAACCATTATTTTCTGAAAGAAAGATTATATTCATTAAACTAAGAAAAAGAAACAAGGAAAAAGAAAGCAACATCATTTATCTAAATTACCAAGTTGATGACAGTACCTGGAAAGTATACAATGCCTACGGGGAAGTAGAACCACGCTAATCTCTCGCTCAAAGCAAATCCGTCATAAAACTTTTTCCTCACCAATACACCAAAACAAATATTAGATATCAATGCAATTGACTATTATACTGGAAAAGACAGAAAATCAAGTAAATTTCAATTGGTCATATCTTTAAACCTCACGATAATAATAGAAACATATATCCATTTCACAATACCTTGCATACTCTGGTCTAACCTATTTATAAAAGGATAATATTTGGAGCCAAAACATCCAAGTTGATAAAACTCATGCCGTATCAAAGATGTTGCGTTTGTATTTTAATATCCAACTTAATGCCTTAATTGATACTAACTGATCCACATATTTACTGAGCATTTCATATATCACCAAAGACTGCATACACAGAAGCTACTGCTCCTAACTAACTAACTTGCTTAAATGAACATCCAGACTCAGTATGTTTAAAAGCAGGCAAGAAAGTTCACATTGTCATGGAAGGTGCAGAACGAGAAGTCTAAAGAAAGAGTTGAAAGAATAAAACCAGCCAAATTAGCATGGACTAAGCTCAAGTAGGTTCATATAGCATGCTCCAAATTCACCAGATTGAAATTTATTGAAAGAAAAACAATGTTGTATATGTATAATGTGAAACAGAAGTACTTCTTTGATGCGAAAAACTGGAAAATGATATATGTAAATAGAGGTCTCACCTTGAGAAGGGCTTGGCAAATAGCAATGATAATCACTCCTTTGGCTTCTAGTTATGTGGAGTCCGGGGACGTAAGGTAGTCCAGTGTTTCTCCCTAATGATAAAATGAATAAGCAAGACGAAAGAGATCAATCAAATGATATATTCTCATAATTTGTAGAACTAGAAAGCAAGAAGTGAAAATATTCTCATAATTTCCACAATACAAGTTGATTAGAGTAAGGAGATGACAAATTAGGAAAATCTATAACTTAAATAGGTTTCAAATTCACTGAAATTAGAGAAACTAGCCTTGAGCTTCAAATAGCCAACTCGCCACCAGACAGGTTCAACAAAATAAAATGCACCTAATAAATCCAGTATTTCTAGAACCAAAGCTCCAAGGCTAGCTAACATAGTCCAATGAGCATGAAGTATTTCGAAGTCCCTAATTTTCTAAATCAGCTACCCTCTCAAATCTCCCAAAAATTTTCTGATAAAACTCACACTATAGCTGCCGTTTGAAGAGGAGGGGCTGGTGGCGTGACTGGTGGTCAGCGGCAGCAAGGAGGCATCAGAATGGAGCTACAACTCGAAGCAAAACGCAACAAAAATGGAAGGAAGAAGTGGGGCTGTCGTCTCGCTTGAAGAGGAAGAGAACAAGATGGAGGCCGGCGACAGAGACAGTGAACCAGGGGGGCAGATGTGGCGCCTGCGGAAGGGCATGAACAGTGAAGCGGCTAGACTCAACAGGGAAGATCGGGGTTTGGGGGTTGCCAAAAAAGGAAGGAAAGGAATAGAAAAGAAAAAGAGAAAGGAAGAACCAAAACTACATCGTTTTGGCTAGTTTAGAGCAGATTTTGTGTCAATTTCCCATCTAGTCCCTCTTAATTTCATTTTAATCCCCAATCAATTTATTTCACCTCTTTTTTACTTTTCTATGCCCATTTAAATTAAATTTCTTATAACATTTCAATCCACTACTTCATACAACATGTCCTATTTATTCTTTAAATAAATCAATTTTTATTTACATGGCTATTTTATCAGTTTACAATATTTGGGGGCATTACATGACCTTTTAAAATTTTTGATTTTTCTGCCGGTGCAGAAAAATTTTTGCAATATGTTCCGCATCAAATTTAGCTGTAAAGCATTTTTATTATAGTTGATTGTGATAAAATATTCTGGTTGCACAAACTGGTTGTATTATAATAATGAACTTATATTTGGCCACAATATATTCATTTTTTATGACATATTTATTTCTCATAAATTTAATTATTTTTTATGACATAATTTATTTGTCATATATTAACATTATAACCAACTGTTACGGAAAATTATTATTGTCATAAATTGATTGTATTGGTGACAAAATTATATTTCTTCATAATATATATTTTTTTGTGACATATTTATTTGTTAACAAAAAATTATCGTGACGAAATAATTTTATCTTCACCAATTCATTAAATTGTGACAAATATAATTCATGTTACAAAAAAATAAGTATTTCACGATGAATTTTTGTGTTGCAAATAGTTATTTTTTTCGTTATATTTTTTTCCCACCAAAAGAAAAAAGTTCAAAATTTTCCCTCCATATCAAAGGTGACGAAATTGTACCTTGTCATAGTATAATCATTTTTTGTGACACATTTATTTGTCATAAATAAAATTATTTTTTAAACTAAATTTTTTTGTAAAAAATAATTAGAATTTTTTTATATCGATATCTTATTTGTGATGAAATAATTTTATTATCACTAATTTATTTAATTATAGCAAAAAGAATTCATCACAAAAAATAAATATTTTGTGACTATTTTATACGTTACAACAAGTTATTATTTTGTCATTAAATATTTTCCCTCTAAAAAAATGGTGGAAAATTTTTTCTCCTAAAGAAACCATGACGAAATATATTCTTTGTCACAAAATTAATCTATTAGTGATGAAATTAAAATATAAAATGACGCAAGATAATTTTGTCACAATAATAAATAGTATGGTGACATTTTAAAAAATTTATCGTTATAAGTTATAATTAGTGACGATATTTTATGCGTCATTAAAAAATTTATCACAAAAAGTAAAATTTCTTGTAGTGAGAAGAGTTCCTTCGATAGTACGACTGCGGTACTAGAATGGAAGTAACGCTGAAAGACTTGGAGCTGCTGCAACAAAAGTCTAGGGAGTCGTTTCATGAGTACCTAACTTAATGGAGGAACAGGGTCATGGAAATGAAAAGAAAGCCGGATACCCTAGATCAGATCCAGCTTTTCATCAAGAACGCTAGCCCGTATCTGAGGGATGGAATGAAGATGAAGGGATTAAGAGACTGGGACTCATTGAAGGATATAGTTATTAAGGCTGAAGGGGAGTACCTCGTGAGAAGGGCGAGCAGTGAGGCCTACGCTAAAAAGGGGGGTAGTAGTTAGGGGGTGTGACGCGCGCCGAACCCTGGGGTGCGCTGAAGACACGCTTTTAGGGTTTTCAAGAGTGGTTCACAACACTTGTAAGAGATTACAAGGGCATCTATTTTTGGCAACAAGAAAGTTTTTTGCAGTCGCCACCCCTAGAACATTGGGAAGTCTAGCCTTACTGAGCCTGAGCCAGTGCATCTGTGTCTATTTTGGGCAATCCGAGACATTTTGGAATTCTCTCTCCAATAAAGCATTGAAAAGATTCATTTAATCTCATAAAACCTAAGACAATGCATATACATCTATTTTGGGCAAGCCAGAGATATTTTGGAGTCCCCACCCCAATAGGACATTGAGATGGTACTCTAACCTCATAGAGCCTAAGACAATGCAAATTGGGCCTATTTTGGGCAACAAGAGATATTTTAGAGACCCCATCCCAATAAGACATTGAGATGATCCTCTAACCTCGTTGAGCCTAGGACAAGAGATGGTTCAAGACTTCCCATTTATTCATACCTTGATTAAATTATGATTGAGTTTTGAATTAAAGATTTCATTGCATTTCTCATACAACTTTAATGCATTAATTAAAGTGCAGGTCATTCATGTAACAAAGGCGATAAATGAAAGCAAGATAAACATAAGGTAAATTTAAAAATAAATTACAACAAAATTGGGGGCGGAATACAACCTCCATTGTAAACGAAAATGTAAATCATACATAAAACATGGTGCTTTTTAAGGATGAGGACATTGGTCCTCGCATACATATTTAAAGGAAAAAAAATGTTAAAGGTGATGGTTTATTTGGATAAAGAAACTAGGACATTGGTCCCATTTTTATTAAGAAAAATCCCAAATTAATTTATATAGATATTTAACCATTTTCATATTAGCGGAGTAAAGACAATATTTGCAATAAATGATGCATGGAAATTGAAATGAAAAGAAATGAAACAAAGAAATGAACCCAAATGATGTCCTCAGACTATTGCGGTGTCCTCTATTTTTTAACACCCCAAATCCATGAAAACTAATAAACTCACAAAAAAAAATCATGTTAGCGAGATAATCGACAATAAAATAAACATGAAAAATTAATAAAGGCAAAGAATGTATAAAAGTTCATCATGGAGAAATAAGGGGAAAATAAGAATAAGAAATAAGAGAAAAGAGAAAAGAAAGTAAATAAAGAAGAAGGAAGGTCCAGCGACGGCCATCCTTGGGCTGACCAACGGGTGGAGTCGAAAATCCTCGACAGCCCGTCGCTCAACTGAGCAATGGCCATCGGTGGAGGCTCTACCCATCGGTCATCCCTGATCCAGAAAAACAAAGAAATTTAACAAAAACACCTTTTTATTTTGTTGAATAAAATTGAATTCCATGTTTAAAATCATCCTTTAAAGCAAATCAATCCCGAATAAGTTAATATGAAAACTATAAAGTGCGAGAGAGGTTGATTCGGAATATTTAGCCTCAGAATATTACCTTTGAATGCGAAGGTCGCATTATTTCTGCTCCTTGAATTCTATAAGGATTGATCAGCAGTGTACAATTCCGGGAGATTTCTACTATAAAAATCGTACTTTTGAAATCAGATCAAGAAAAGAAAATTGTATCTTTCCTTCTCGATGTTTCGTAGCAATTATGAATACTAGAAAGGCTGGATAGAATAAAAACGAATTGATTTCGCTTTCTCGGATTTGCCTTGGTTTTAAAAAGATTTGATGAAAACTTTTGATAAAAATCAAAGCAAAGAAACTTTTTCGGGATTTTAGTGGGAAAACTTTCTATTTCTGATAAAAATTGCTAACCTTCAATAATGATCCCTAGCCCCCTATTTATATGTTAAGGAAAAAATTCTAATAAATTTAAATTTTAAATTTGAATTTGAAACAAAGATTTATAAAATCAGAATCAAAACCAACTGATTTGTAGAATATTTCCAAAATCAAATTCAAAATTAAAAAATATTTAAAAAGATTTGGAAGATATTGAAAAAAATTGGAAATATATTTTGGAATCCAAGAAAATTTTGGAAAATCCCGTTAAATCTTGTTGCAGATCACTGGTCGACGGGCGTTGCTCACAGGCTACACCTGCCCTTTCGAGCGGCGGGAAACCTCATGAGAGACAGCCGGCGAGGGCCTAGCCGTTTCTCGTGAGGGACAGGCGCCTCTCGTATGAGCAACGGACGTCGCTTAGTGCGAGGGACGGTCTCTCGCCCGAGAGCGACAGCCGGTGCTCACCGCGAGAGACGGCCATTTCACTTGAGCGACGAGCATCGCTACTGCAAGAGATGGGCCCGTCCTGAGCAAGCTACAGGTGCTGCTCGCATGAGGGAGGCCGTCCTTCATAATGAGCGACGAGCGTCTCTCCTAACCGACGGGTCTCTCTTCAGTGAACAAAAATCAAGATTTTCGATTGACGAACTCCTCCTAACACACGAAAATCTCCTATTATCAAGAAAAATCTTCAATCCTTGTAAATCTAAAGAGCAAAAGCTCATAACTTTCATCCATTTGCATAGAAACAGGCATTGATATCTTTATCGGGTAACTCTAATCTGGACTACCTCAGGCCCCGGTGTCTACAACGGGAAAATCGACTAACAAGCTCTAGCAGTAGTGCCAGGATGGGAAAGACACAGAAGTCTCAGCAACAAATACTACCCCAAGGCATTTCTAAAATCTGGGGAGGTCTCTTTCTTATGTACTCAGGAGGCTGATAAAAGAAGGAAAATTGCAAACCCTACCACCACGACTCGCCAGGACCCAGCCGGGGCACAAAGATGAGGAGTACTGCGCCTATCACCAGCATAGGAGGCACACAACTAACAATTGCAAGGCACTGAGGCTTGCGATTTAGGATCTGATCGATTCCAAGCAAATCATAGATCCAAAAAAAGAGAGGAAACCAAAAAAAACCTGGATACAACAACGCACCCCCACCTGTGTTCATGATTGGGTCTAGCTTGCCCGAGTGGGTGGTTTTGAATGATTTACACGGAGTCGATGCAAACGTTGCTATCACGAGCCTTCATGAGGCTGGTGAAGAAGGGATGCCCAAGGCAATGATTGACTGCTGGTCCACTGATAAAAGTGGAGATGATAACAATAACTGAGATGTGGAAGGATTTCCTGACCCATGGGGTTTGGAGGAGGAGGAAGAGAAGAAGGATGAAAAAAGGAAAGTCAAAGCGATAACCTAAAGCAGAAGGGTAGTTCTGGAGGTAGACAAGCCACAAGATCCTATGGTAGTTCAAAATGGAAAACAACCGAAGGAGGATCCGATAATGAGGCAGTTAAAAAAGACGTCGGCTCAAATATCAATTTGGGATCTGCTGAGGCAGTCTCCCTCACATAGGCAGAAGCTAGTGGAAGCTTTATGCGAGACTACAGTGACCACTGCTATCTCCCTCATGAAATTGCTAGACATAGTCAAAGGAAACGCTCGGGAGGATGTAGTATTTTAAAGTGCTGATTTGCCGGTAGAGGGCCGCAACCATAATCGCCCCATGTACATAAGGGCACAGATAAATAAAAAGCACAGTGCGTGTTTTATGGTGGATGATGTTTCATCGATTGATGTCTGTCCATTAGTGGCAATGGTGGCTTTTGGGATATCAGAGGATATGCTAAGTAAGTCTGATCTCACGATCACGGCTTACGATAATTCCCGGAGGCAGGCATCAGGCACATTCAAGGCAGTGGTCAAGACAGGGCCAATCGAGACTGAGGTAGAGTTTATAGTCCTCCCTATCCGGGCCAATTTTTCAGTGCTCTTAGGCAGATCATGGTTCCATAAGCTAGGAGGGGTGCCTTCCACCTTGCACCAAGTGATCAAGATTCCCTACGAGGGGCAAGTAGTGGCCATCCGCGCTACAAAGAGAACCAGGTGTCGGTATTGGAGATCACCAGACAGTCTTTTAGTGGATTTCATGTCGTGGTGATTGATGGGGAGGAGCACGTCGAAGGGAGCCCCCAAGCAGTGAACATGATGAAGAGGATGTCTTTCCTCCCTGGAGTCGGTTTGGGCAAAAATTCTCAGGGGCTGCAAACTGCCATAAATATGAGAGGCCAGAAGGATAGGAAGGGCCTTGGATATAAGGGCAGTACGATGAAGAGCAAGGGGGCAACAAGTGGGATCCCTCACATCAAGGACAGTTTTGTGCCAGCCGCATCATTATGCGCATACGCGGGGGAAGCCAAGCCTTAATAGGTGGATGGAAGGATTATACCGAGATTTGAGGTCTTTAATAATGTTTTCAATTGGGACATTGGAGTGATCAAGCTAGTTGAGGGTTATTGGGATGAGGAAATCATGACCAATAGGACCATCTGGGACCGAGAATCGCCCGAAGAGATTATCACCGAGAGGATGGTAGCCGTGCGAGTAAAGGGGAAAGAGAAGATAGAAGATGCAGCTGCAGGAAAATAGAGTGAAGTTACGTAGGGGGCTACTGCAGTGGCTCCGAAATGCCAGTTTGATCCACAGCTGTTGGCTGTAACATCTTCATTGGCAGAGAAAGAAGAAGAAGATAGTTTAGATTTTCTTTTTATACCTGAACTTTTCAATAATGTTGATGACATTTCCAGTTCTATTAATAATATGAACAATTTCGCTTACTTGTGCGATATTTCTGATGATTTCACCATGCATAATCATGATCATAATTTATTCATATTTGACATTGATTCGACTGATGCCACTCCATTTAATCTTAGAACTTCGAAAAACCCGAAAGAAATCTTAATAGCATCTAATGTAACTCCTGATGAGAGGTCAAAATTTGAGAAAATTTTTAGAAAATATGAAAAAGTCTTTGCCTGGACCTATGAAGACATACTGGGAGTAGATCATGAAATCGCGGAACACGCCATCCCAACGTACCCTGACCAGAAGCCAGTCAAACAGAAGATTAAGAGGCTTAGGCCAGAATGGGCAGAGCAGGTGAAGGAAGAAATTCACAAATAGATCGAGGCCAAGTTCTTGATTAAAGTGCAATATCCGACTTGGTTGGCTAATGTCGTCCCGGTAGCCAAGAAGAATGGCAAAGTACGTGTATGTGTGGACTACCGAGATTTAAACAAAGCTTGTTCGAAGGATGACTTTCTGTGCAGCTGCTTAGATGATGTACAACTTCGTAGATGGTTACTATGACGCGTGCCGAACCTCGGGATGCCCTGAAGACCCGCTTTTAGGGCTTTCGAGAGAGGTTCATTAAAACTAGTAAGAAATTACAAGTACGTCTATGTTGGGCAACAAGGAGGTTTCTTGGAGTCGCCACCCAATAGAACATTGGGAAAGGTCGTCTAGCCTCAGTGAGCCTAAGACAGCACATCTACATCCATTTTGGGCAAGCCAGGGATATCTTGGAGGCTTCATACCAACAGAACATTGGGATGACCCTTTAACCCCGTGGAGCCTAGGATTATGCAAGTTGGGCCTTTTAATTGGCAACAAGAGATATTTCGAAGGCTCCATGCTGAGATGGCCCTCTAACCCCATTGAGCCTAAGACCAGAGTGGGTTCGGGACTTCTCATTTATTCATACCTTGACTAATATTACAATTGAGTTTTGAATTTATCGTTTTATCCAATTTCCCAGCCAATGCAATTAATTAAAGCGCAATTCATCCACATAAAGGAAAGCAATAAATTGGCATAAGATAGAATACACAAAAGTAAATTACAATAAAATTAAGGGTAGAATACAACCCCCATCATAAAAATAGCACGGAAATTATACATAAATTGGGATATTCATTGAAATGAGGACATTGGTCCTCGCATACAAATTTATTACAAAATAATTTTTATGAAGTGTCAGTTTTATTTGCTAAAAATAGGACTTCGGTCCTCAATTTACAAAAATCCCAATTTAATTACTATAAACATTTAACCATTTTTATATTAGCGAGATTAAAAAAACTTTTACAATGATAATAAATAAAGATGGAAAAGATAGGGTTGAAGAAAGAACCTAGGTGAAGATCCTTAGATCAGCGGAATAGCCATCATTAACAATTCCAATCCACCAAAAATAGTCAGATAATAACTCACTTAGTGCCAAAATTATGAATAAAACAAAATGATAAAAGTAAAATAACCATGAAATTTTAAAGAACTATGGGCTAAAGATGATGAGGGAGTAAATGAGGAAAAATGGTAAGATAAAAAGGAGGAAATCACTTAGGGACGGCCTACTGTGCATGACCGACGGGCATCCCTGGGTTGACCGGTGGACGAAATGAAATGCCATCGACAGCTCGTCGATCAAATAAGAGACGGCCGTCGGTGACCATTCTGCCCGTCGGTCACCCTAATTTCGAAAACCGAGAGAAAAATCAAAGTTTTAACCTTTGCCCTTTGCTAAATCGAAAAAACTTATCAAAAATAAAAGAATGATGGCGTAAATTAATTAAATTACATAAATATTAAATCCAGAATATTTACCCTCGGATTTTACATTTTAAGGTGAATATCGAGTGATCTCGGTCCTGCACGCTTCACAAGGATCGGTTCATGATTGCGTATTTTTGGGAGATTTTAAGCCACGAAAATCGTATCTTAAAAAAATAAATTGAGAAGAGAAAATTTATATTTTCTTTCTTGATATTTTGATAGCAACTCCAATATCGGAATTAGCTGGATTGACGAAAATGAATGAATTTTGTTACCTCAAATTAGCTCAATTCACAGGTAAAAAAGTAAAGAAGAATAGAAATGTTCAAAGAATTTCTATTAAATAAAATGCAAAAAATAAAGATTTTTGTGAAAAACCGTAAAATTTAGATTTTTAATGAACTGCTCACAAAAAGTTTTCTGATTAAAAGTTTTCCAACCATGAATAATGAAACTTAATCCACTATTTATAGAGTTTAGAAGATAATTCAAATAAATTTAAAATAAAAATTGAATTCAAAAAAGATTTCTGAAATCAAATAGTAACCTAATCGGTTATCAGAATATTTCCAAAATCAAATCTAACACTTAAATATATTTGAAAAGATTTTAAAGATTTTGGATAAGATTCACAAAATGAGGCGGTTAAAACAGTCTGATCAATGATGGACGGCCATCAGTGGTGTCATCGACGGGCGTCTGTGGAAAGGGTACAAGCGGTAATTTGACCGGCGGACAATCCACGAGGCACGGGGCATATCGATGGCCGTCGCTCAAACGACAGACAGCCGTCTCTCAAACGCGAGAGACGGCCCCTGCATCCGAGTGATAGCCAGTCGCTCGTTGCGAGGGAGTGAGCGACGGGCGTCTCACTACCGACGGGAAGCCCGTCTCCTGACCAAAAAAACCTCATTTTCAAAGGGGAATTTTCCCCAACTCTCCGAAATCTCCCATCATAGGTAAAAATGCTTAATCCTTGTGAAGCCGAAGGATGTGAACTCCCGAATTTCCATCCACTTATCTGAATACAGACATTGATCTTTTCATCGGGTAACTCTGATCTGGACTGGCTCGGGACATGGTGTCGATAGTTGCCCCTAATTTTGGGGAAACTAGTGCACTAGTGCCTAGATGAGCCAAAATTTAGAGAAGAAAGGAAGAAATGCGTACCTAAGGCAGTCCTTACCTTCCTGATATTGTGTGGAATCATGCGACTATTTGTTCAGCGAGCCCGTCTCGGCCTGGTTGGTGTCTAAGTGTTCTTGAGAGCCAGCATTATCTAACTGCGACCCATTTGCAATTTATTTTATTGCAAGTGTACCGTTAGTCTCGCCTCGACTTATATGGTGTCTATAGGATGTGGCGTTCTCTAACTACAAACTGATGGTGAGATGCAGTGTTCTCTAACTGCAATCTCACTGCGATCTGTTCTATTGCATGTGTCCCTGTTAGCCTCACCTCGGCTCCTGAGGTGTCTGTATTGTTCTCTAACTACAACCTCGTTGTGAAGCGTAGTGTTCTCTAACTGCAACCTCCTTGCGATGTGTTCTATCCCTAGTGTTCTGCTGGCCTCGTCACGGCTTGCGCAACTTTCGTGAGATGTAGTGTTCTCTAACTACAATCTCTATTGTGAGATGTAGTGTTCTTTAAATACGATCTCATAGCGATCTGTTCTATCGCGTGCCCTGCTGGCCATGTCTCAGCTTGCACAGCTTCCTTGCTAACCCCCATCCGATCTGCAAGGCATGTGATTGGATATTCCATCCTGCTGACCCCCATCCGGTCCACAAGGTATGTCTTCTGATTTGCGGATCCCCATTCGATCTGTTGAATATGGTTCTGATTTGCTGATCTCCATCCGATTCGCAAAGTATGATTTTGATTTGCTGATCTCCATCCGATCAGTAATATGATGTTGATTGAATATAACATGTAATGTTCGACCTATTTACCCATCATTTGATTGTTGACCATCCTTGGATTGGTGTGAAATCATGTTCTTGTGTTGTAAAAGATTCTTATTAATTCATATGCAAATAAGTCTGATTGGTAGATTTATAAACATTTTTTATGTTGCCATTTATCATTTATCATCTTTTCTTATGACGTCATCATTTGTCCTTCAAAAGAAAGTAAGATAAAAATAGGATAAATATACAAAAAACAAAATGTAAATTTAACAAGTTACCCATAAATGTTCCACTAAAAGTATAAATTTTGTACAATACATATACAAAAATAACCATAATAGTGAAAATACAAGATACAGTGCTAAAACTCCCTGAACAGCCTACATAGGTGGATGATCTGAGGGCTCCTCTGCTGGATCATCGTCATCGTCTGATATATGAACTGGCTGGCACTGCGATGAAGAAGCAGAGGGTCCAGCTCCTGAAGTAGAAGGCTACCTGGGAGGAACTGAGGGTCCGGGCTGCTGCTGATATCGAGAAGGAACAACAATCGGTAGAGACAAGGGCTGCCCCCTCGCTGAGTCCTGCAGCTGGAACTGAACCCGGGCGTACCCATCGAGAAAAGGCTATGCACATACCGTTATGAACTGCAGTGTGTCTGTGATCACCCCGCTAACTCTCTGAAAGCACCGGCCAATCGGAGAGTCTGATCTTTGGAGGCATCTCTCATGCGCCCTAACCTATCCTCTGTCTGCTC
This sequence comes from Excoecaria cochinchinensis, assembly GCA_947683425.1. Classification (NCBI taxonomy): domain Eukaryota; kingdom Viridiplantae; phylum Streptophyta; class Magnoliopsida; order Malpighiales; family Euphorbiaceae; genus Excoecaria; species Excoecaria cochinchinensis. The sequence goes on along the minus strand of CANTUQ010000018.1, from coordinate 12,241,596 downwards.
CTTGAACTCTTTGATGGTCTGAACAATGGGAGGTACGGCCTCCAATACCTCAATCCTGAACCGAAGAGCCTCAACTGACTCATCTACCATCTGGACAGATGCATCTATCCTCTGTGCTACGGCATCCAGTGAGGCACTCAACTCCCGCCTCAACGGATCAATAACCCTCCCTTGCTCATGTATAATGCTCTGCTGCTGGCCCAACTGCTCCAGTATGACCCTATCTCGCTCCTTAAGCCGCTCAAGAAGGACATTGTCTCTCTCCTCCTGTCTGCGCTCCAAGGAAGCGAACATAAAAGTCAAGACTGCTAAAAAGTCTGGCTGAGGCGATGGCACTGATGCAGGGGGGACCGACTCTGATGCCTGCCCGAGAGGCGGAGCCATGGAAGTAGATGCCCCCGAGTCCCCTGCTCTAACATACGGATGAAACCTCTCAGGGGCTTGGGGCGCAGTCCGTTGTACCCTCGATGGTGGAGAAGGAGTAGGACTCTGCACCATCTATGCTAGGGGAGTGGCAAACAAGTCATACACAGTAAACTCGATCCCCGCGTCAAAAGGCATATGAGGCTGCTTCCCCTCAGGCTGCTGCTGTGGAGGCTGATCCTCTTGGTAATCTAGGTACTGGGGAGGCTGACCCTCCTGATACTATGGTTGCTCAGGTGGCTGCTCCTCCATCCGAGGCTGCTCCTCTACTGGGTCAAATGAGGGAAGGTCGAAGGCACGTCTGGTTTCATGGATGGTCCAAAGCCTATACGCCTCAGGCTAACCCTGTAGCGTTACTATCATCCCCATAGTCAGAGCTGATGATACATCCACATAGATGCTCTCATCTAGAGCATGCCCAAGGACATCGGGACGGACGCCCAAATCTAGCAATAATCTGGTAATAACTCCACCCACATATACCACAGGAGCTGCCCCCCTAGACACCCTGACCAGATTAGCCATGATCTCATGGCTAATGTTGAGCTGCTCCCCCGCAACAATGGCCCACAAACTCCATATCTCTGCAGCATTTAGGGAGCCCGGGTTACCAGCCCATCCCAAGCAAGAGCTGGAAAGAACCCTGTGAATGTAACGGAGGGCCTGTGATATGAGTACCATACTCTTTGCCATATCATGATCATACGGCACTCCCAGCAAGGAAATAACCTCCCAATGCTGGCGTCTGACTGCTCGCTGGGGCACTATCACGTCAGGTCCGATGGAAGACCCATGGCCTGTGCAAACCGCTAGCGAGTAATGCTATAATGGTAACCATTGATCCAGAACTGGATGACACCCTCCTCCATGTCTGATCTTTGGAACCCCCATACTATAAGGTAGCGAGAAACTACCGAACAATTCTCGGATGGGTTTGGAAAGAAGGCGTCAGGAACTCGGTCCACCCAGCAGCCGCTATCAAAGCGTCTACCTCATCTACCATTCCTAAGGACTTTAGGAATGGTTTGGAAATGAAGCAGCTGGCTCAAAACTGCACTCGAACCAGTGCTCTAAACCTCTACCTGGCCTCGGTACTCATCCAGGCAGGAGCCTGAGGCTCAGGCTGATCATGCGAGATGTGTCATCGCGGAGGCATCCTGGAAAGAAAGTCAACGATTAGTATAGCATTGTAGCCGCAGACGGGCCTTTCAACAGACGTATATAATAAATTTTGTAAACCTTTAGCCTACCAAAATCCAAGTAATATCTTGACAAATATATGTTTAAAAAATTAAAAGAAATTGAGCGGCATCTTGGCAAGGACGTGCCCAATTTCCTGCACAAAAAAAAACAACAAAGCAAAAAAACCAAAAGGACAGGCCTCAGGTCCTAAACAACAGTTCAACACATTCCGTTGGTCTAATTTGTGCCCTTTTAAGACGAGACTAACTTCACAAGATTAATATTTCCATTATTTTCTATTTTTTCCTACTGGTTTTAGTGTGCATGTATTTCTATGACTATGTTCTGTATGCCTAACTAAAAAAAACCAAATAAAAATACGCAGAAAAATACTACATTTTATTAAATTACACTACACATGCATTGCTATACAAATTATTCTCAAGATAACTAAAAGAAAGTAGCAAAAATATACTATATTTTATTAAACTATCCCACACATGCATTGATATATAAATCATTCCCAAAATAAAGAAAGTAGGAAAATAAGTAGAAGAATACTACATTTTATTAAACTACACTACACATGTATTGATATACAAATTATTCCCAAAATAAATAAAAGAAAGTAGAAAAATTGCTCAACTAACCTGGAAATCGACAAAAATAAAACCCGATGGAAACACTAAAAATGTAATTCGAAAGATGTGCGACGATGCAAGGATTGATATGGTGCAAATGGTGTGTAAAACGGACAAAAAATGAAGAAATTACAAGCAAAAAACGAGGGAAGGGCATCGGTTGCGGAGGAAGAAAAAAAGAAAAAAGAAAGAAGAAAATGACAGCCCGTCGGTTCGCCAGCATTATATAGAATTCAACAATCGACGGGAAAGCCGTCTGTAGTTTGAGATTCCGAACTTATCCCCTTATTAATTACACAATTAATTCTTAATTAATTTCTAACTAATTAATAATATATATATATATATATATATTTACTCCCTGAATTCCATATTCGGCACATGCTCCTGCAAAAACAATAAAAATATGTACGAAGATTATATTATACGCGTGATATGCACAAAAATGATGCAAAGGATAGGTCTGCCAGGTGGACAATGACCGACGGGCATGCCGTCTAATGATGAGAGACGGGCATGCCGTCTGATGATGAGAGACGGGCAGGCCGTCGGTGAAGCCATTCTATAAATTTCATCATTTTCTTGGATTCCGTGCCTTCTCCCTCATTCCAACTTTGTAGCAAATTCCTTCCTCCGATTTTTCCCCTTTTTTCCTCCTTATTTCCTTTTCTGATTTTAGTTTTCGGATTTAGCCCTTGAAAAAATGAATTCCCCTTCTTTTAACAAAATGTGCCGTGTGACGCCCATTTCCAACCGTTAAAGCTGAAGCAGCTAAATCGGTAGGAAATGATCGTGCACACAAAAAAAAAACTTACATATACTGAGTTATTATCTTTAGACTTACATGCCGAAACATACTTTGTACATCATAGACTTTTCATCATTATTTTATAAAATTAGAACAACATACACATCCCAAAATGATAACCCCAAAAACCTACACAAAGCCTAATGTTGACCTTTGACCTGCGGAGTCGTCCTTCGAGAACCTACTTCCGTACCTGCACGGATTAAAGAAACCCGTGCTAAGCGTTTTACGCTTAGTGGGGAACTCATACATAACAGGCAATATTATACAACAACATTTATGACATACAAAAACATGCCTCATCAACAAATAGGTTAACATGCTAGCATCTCATTTCATCCAATTAATACTGTATCGATTCATAATATTTATCTTTCTAGCATATCATCATTTCTTTAATATATTTATCATGTCAATTGATTATCCATCCAAATAATTTATGCACATAGCTTTATTTTATGTTTATCAGATTATTTTTTTTCGCCCTTTTCTTTTCTTTTTATTTATTCGATTATTTTGCCTGCAATTCAAAGTTATGGATAACGGGTAATTTTCAAACAGAATAAAGGTACCTCAAAGGTACTTCTTATAAACAGAATATAGGTACCTCGAAGGTACTTCTTTCAGATAGAATTTTCATATATCTTGGTACCCCTTGGGCACATTCATCATATAGAACTTTCATACTTATGGGTACCCTTCTTATTCATTCTTTTATAGCTTGGAATCCAGCAAGGATTCAATCAAAATCATATCATCAGAATCAAACTTTCTTTAACTTACTTATGCTGCAGCTCAGAGACCCTCTATAGGCATGCCTACCTATCCAATACTTGACTCGCAGGCTTAAGTTATTTTATTTCTTATTCACATCATGACAAGCTCATACTCATTCATTAATCACCTCAGATATGCATTATCACATTCACCTTACATATATTTTTAACACATAACAAATCACTTCCCTTATATACATTTCATGTTTCTCATGTCCATCTAATCATTATCATCATGCTTGATTCATTACACTTAGAACATTTATAGCTCATATAACATTAGTATGCATAGTTTATCATGCTTAAGATACTCATTTTATAATGATAAACATGTATTGAACAAACTAAGGGAACTCGTGGTGAAGTTCGGGTTCAATTTGGGAAGGAAAACATACATTTTGAGGGCAAAATAAGGTTACACGGCGGTATGGACACTCATACAGCCGTGTGGGACGTGAAAAATGGGTAAAATTGGACAGCATGATTTTACACGGCGGTGAGGAATTCCTTCACAGCCGTGTGGGACGTGAAAAATTGGTAAAACTGGGCAAAATGGTTTTACACGGCGGTGAAAAATTGAGGCAGACTCTAGACTGACTCTATAATTCAACTTGTATTGTATTTTTGACATAGCTAGGGTCATTTCTGGGCAAAACGTTCTTCTTAACATATCTTCCTCTATGTCCTATCTTTCAAATGGGACAAGAATCAGATAATTTGGACATCTATAACGTAATATATTCCCTAAACACTGAATGATGGTCATATGAACCGATAGAATAGGAATACCTACGTTGTCACAATATTTTGGGACATTTAAAGCCAGAATTTGCTCCACACTCCTCTTAGACATTTTTAGATATGGATGTTATGTTTCAAATGCAATTTGAATCAACTCATTTGGAGCATTATAACTCAATATATGGATGAAACTGTCACTAAAGGTCAGGAGAGTCCAACACAGAAACTCAACTCCATTTTATTTTATTTTATACTTCCAACACATTAGTTATAAACCGACACATTTAGCATCATTTTAACAATACATATTCATTCCTTCAATCTATCACACCACACAACCATTTACATAATACACATAATAAATCAAATAATACACACACAAGCAACTAGTTCCCAAACCTCACACTCCTAAGCTCCTAATGGGGCTGTTGTTCACTAGCTTCCCCAACCTTTGCTTTGCCTTTAATCCTCCTCTTTTCTTCAGCTATTAAGCATAAATTTTCAGCATTAATATCCTCATAATAACCTCATAAAAATCATACTAAGAATAGGTAGATGAAACAGAATTTTACATGCATGATTATACCATCATTTTACCTTACAAATCCTTGATCTTTGCTCTTAAATGATATGCATTCAACCCTTCCAACTTACACTCACTCAAGGCAGAGTTTTTGAAGGGAGAAGAGAGCTTAATTTGCTGAAGAACAAGTACAAAAGAATGGCTCTCTAAGACATACGAATTTCAGCTCTTCCTCTCTCTTTCTTTCTCACAAAATAAAGACTAAAGAAGGCTCCAATCTATGTACAAAGATGCAGAAAATGGAAGCTCCACTAGCCACTAACTTTACTCTTCCACTAGACACTTAATGCTAATTGATGATGAGTCCACTCTTCATAAATCCACAGCAAAACCCACTAAGAAAAGTTGTTCCCCATTAGCTTCCACTACTCTTATTTAACTCCTCAAATGTTCCATCAATTCCCACTAAAAATCTGCTCCCACTTCTCTTATTTAAATTCTCACATGTTCCATCATTTCCCACTAACAAAAATCTGCTCCTTCATATAATTAATTACCCATTATTTTCTACCTTAATCCTTTGTTAATTAACTTAGTTAATCCTCCATTTATTTACCCATGCATAATGTCATTTTACTCACTTACATACTTTATATTTTTGCAATTAAATCCTTCTTTTATTTTCAGATTAATCCACCCCTATAATTAATTATCTAAATACCCTTAAATTCAGAATTTATCTCTTAATAAATATACATACATACTTCATATGACATACCGAAACAACTAGGGTATTTTGCGGCCATTACAACTCTCCCTTCCTTAAAGAATTTCGTCCTCGAAATTCATACCTGAGTCAAACAGATGTGGATGTTGCTCATGCATAGCATCCTCCGGTTCCCAAGTTGCTTCTTCCACTCCGTGATGTTGCCAAAGTACTTTCACGAGCGGTATTTGCTTATTCCGAAGCTGTCTTACTTCCCTTGCTAAAATTGTCTTTGGTTTCTCATCATAGGAGAAATCTGGTTGCACTTCTACTTCTTGTAGGGGCAAAATATGAGATTCATCCGATCTATATCTCCTCAGCATAGATACATGGAACACATCGTGTAGTTTACTCAAAGCTGGAGGTAAAGCTAAACGATATGCCACAGCACCTATTCTTTCCAGAACCTCATAAGGTCCAATAAACCTTGGACTCAACTTTCCTTTGTTGCCAAACCTCAATACTTTCCTCCAAGGCGACACCTTCAGGAATACTTTATCGCCCACTTGGAACTCAATGTCTCTTCGCTTCAAATCAGCATAAGACTTTTGCCTATCACTTGCTGCTTTTAACCTTTGCTGAATCATCTTAGCTTTTTCTTCTGTATCTCTTACCAAATCTGGCCCAACAATTCTGTTCTCATTCAACTCTGTCCAACAAACTGGAGTACGACATTTTCTTCCATACAGCACTTCATATGGGGACATGCCAATGCTAGTTTGATAACTATTATTATAAGCAAACTCCATGAGTGGAAGATACTTATCCCAACTTTTAGAAAAATCCAGAACACATGCCCGCATCAAATCTTCCAAAATTTGGATAATCCTTTCTGACTGCCCATCTGTCTGAGGATGGAAAGCTGTACTAAAATTCAACCTTGTCCCCAAAGCAGCTTGCAAACTCTTCCAAAACTTAGAAGTAAACCGAGGATCTCTATCAGACACAATTGTCAAAGGTACTCCATGAAGACGAACTATCTCTTTAACATACAGATCAGCCAACTTATCAAGAGAATAATCCATCCGAACTGGAATAAAATGTGCTGACTTTGAAAATCTATCCACAATCACCCATACTGCATCTTGCTTTTTCAAAGTCAGAGGCAAACCTGTAACAAAATCCATGGTAACATTTTCCCATTTCCATTGTGGAATAGGAAGTGGATTCAACATCCCTTGAGGCACTTGATGCTCTGCTTTCACTTGCTGACAGATCAAACACTTGGACACATATTCAATTATATCCTTCTTCATGCCTGGCCACCAATACAGTGGTTTCAGATCTTGATACATTTTGTTTCCACCCGGATGCATAGTAAAAACCGTATTATGTGCCTCGTAAAGCAATCTTTTCTTCAATTCCTTATCATTAGCCACGCATATTCTGTTCTTGTACCGCAGTACTCCATTCTTATCCACCATATACTCAGACTTATCATCTTTGCCCACTGACTGCCAAACTTGCTGCAACTTAGGATCATTCTTTTGAGCTGCTAACAAATCATCTATCAACACCGGTCTTGCTTTCAAATGAGCAAGCAAAGCTCCATTAGGTGTAAATCTCCATCTCACATGCTGCAACTGCATAGTTGAAACTGTCTTCCTACTTAACGCATCAGCCACCACATTGGCTTTTCCCGGATGATAATCTACTATGCAATCATAGTCTTTAAACAGCTCTAGCCATCTTCTTTGCCTCAAATTCAACTCCTTCTGAGTGAGCAGATATTTCAGACTTTTATGATCAGTGTAGATTTTACACTTCTCACCATACAGATAATGTCGCCATATTTTTAAAGCAAACACTACTGCAGCTAGCTCTAAATCATGAGTTGGATAATTCTGCTCATGTGGCTTCAGTTGCCTTGATGCATAAGCCACCACCTTCCCATCTTGCATAAGAACACATCCTAACCCAACTCCAGAGGCATCTGTGTATAACACATACTCTTTACCAGACATGGGTTGAGTAAGAACTGGGGCCTCTACTAACATCTTTTTCAACTGATCAAAACTTTGTTGACACTTTTCAGACCATACATACTTCACCCCTTTTCGCAGCAACTTTGTCATTGGTGAAGCTATAACAGAAAATCCCTTCACAAACCTTCTATAATACCCTGCCAAACCCAAGAAACTACGAACTTCAAGCACGTTCCTGGGTGGCTTCCAATTCACAACAGCTTCTATTTTAGCTGGGTCCACTTTAATCCCTTCTGAAGATATCACATGACCCAGAAAAGATACCTCTCGTAACCAAAACTCACATTTACTCAACTTGGCATACAACTGATGTTCCCTCAGTGTCTGAAGTACCATCTTTAAATGCTGCTCATGTTCCTTCTCATCTTTGGAATAAACCAAAATATCATCTATGAACACTACCACAAACTGATCAAGATAAGACCTGAATACTCTATTCATCAAATCCATAAATGCAGCAGGCGCATTAGTCAACCCGAATGGCATTACTAAAAATTCGTAATGTCCATACCGAGTTCTAAATGCTGTCTTTGAAATATCCTCCTTCTTTACTTGCAACTGATAATACCCAGAACGCAAATCAATCTTCGAAAACAAACCTGCTCCCCTTAACTGATCAAATAAATCCTCAATCCGAGGTAAGGGATACCGATTCTTCACGGTTACCTTATTCAGTTGTCGATAATCAATGCACATTCTCATTGTACCATCCTTCTTCTTAACAAACAAAACCGGTGCTCCCCATGGTGACACACTGGGTCTAATGAAACCCCTATCCAACAACTCCTGCAACTGAACTTTCAGTTCTTTTAACTCTGTTGGAGCCATCCTGTATGGTGCTTTAGATACTGGTGTTGTACCTGGTAACACATCTATTGACAACTCTACTTCTCTTACTGGTGGTACACCACTCAATTCTTCTGGAAACACATCAGGAAACTCACTTACCACTGGTATATCTTGTATCTTTACATGCTCTCTTTTACTATCCAACACCAAAGCAAGATAAGCTTCACATCCCTTCCTTAAACATCGACTGGCTTGCATTGCAGATATCACATTCACAAGAGGATTAGTACAAACTCCCTTGACTATCACTTTATTCCCTTTATCATCCTTAAGTATCAAAATCTTCCTTTTACACTTCACATCCGCATCATACTTTGTTAGCCAATCCATCCCCAAAATCAAATCAAACTCATCAAAGGGTAATTCAATCAAATCTGCAGGAAACTCATAACCTTGAACTTGTAATGCACAATTCCTATACACCCGATTCACATTTGCACAACCTCCTAAGGGACTTGTTACACAGATATCATATGCTAAACATTCAGCTTTAGGCATGCTTTCACTTATCTTATCAGAACATATGTATGAATGCGTAGATCCAGGATCAATAAGTGCAAACATTTTCATATCATTAAACAGAAAAGTACCTGCTATCACCTCAGGTGCATCTTGCTCCTCACGAGCCTTAAGGGCATAAGCACGAATAGACCCTGCACCAGGCCTATCCACAGCCTCAGAATCAGTTGCCCACCTTGACTGACTTCCTCTGCCACGTCCTCTACCTCTTCCTCTATTAACTGAAGGCATATTTGAACCACCTCTACTTTGCTCCTGTTGATTACTCACCGCTATACGTGGTTGAGGGCAATTGGCAATAAAATGTTCCGTGCTTCCACATCCGAAACAAGCACCTCTAACCTTCCAACACTCACCCCAATGTCTTTTTCTGCAATGAGAACACTCAGGTATTTCACTCCTGCCACTAGCTGTTCCTCGACTCTGATGAGCTACTGAAGGTCTTCCCCATTTCTTTCCTCTTGCTGAAGGACCATATCTAGATTCTTCTGGTGGTGCCATGGTAGAAACCCGTGGCCTTTTTCCCGTACTATAACCTCCTCTGTTTGCACTTCTTTTCTATCTCCATTCCCTCTGAGCCTCAAAATTCTTTTCAGCTCTCAAGGCTGCCTGAACTATTCTGTAGTAGCTCACATTCTGATCAGTAGTCAAAGAAATCAGCAAAGCCTTTATCTCTTCATTCAGCCCTTCCTCAAATTGTTGACACCTCAAACTTTCAGTCAAAACCTTCTTAGGAGCATATTTACTTAGTCTGCAAAATTCAGCCTCATACTCAGAAACAGTCATAGATCTCTGCTTTAAGCTTAGGAACTTCTTCCAGTTTGCTTCTTGATATGCCTTAGTAAGGAACTTGTGTCTGAATTCACTTTCAAAGAAATCCCAATCCACAGGATTAGGAAGCTCAGGATTCTGTAATACCAGCTTCCACCAGTCATATGCAGCGCCTTGTAGCAAAGACACCACACACTCAAGCCATTGATCTTGAGGACACCGTATCTCCTGAAGAATTCTTTCTACTTTTTTAATCCAGTATTCAGCTTTTTCAGATTCATCTAACTTTGTCCCAAAGAATTCTTCAGCTCCATGTTTTCTTAAAGATTCTATTGGTAGTCTGGGTGCCATCATTCGCTCCATAAACCTCGCCATATCTTGTGTCATTTTCATCACAGCTTCCATAGGTCCTATTGGAACCTCATTGCCATGTCTGTCTGGCCCAGTTTGTCTAGTGCCCGTCCTTTCAGCTTCTCGAGGGTTGACACTTTCAGCTGTTTCTTCTATCACTTGGCGGTTAAGTTCCATCTTTGAAACTACACAATTTAAATAAGGACTTCCGCATTAGGTCAACATACTATACACATCCTATCTACCCATTATTCCCAGAAAAGACTAAACCTAGTGCTCTGATACCACAACTTGTGACGCCCATTTCCAACCGTTAAAGCTGAAGCAGCTAAATCGGTAGGAAATGATCGTGCACACAAAAAAAAAAACTTACATATACTGAGTTATTATCTTTAGACTTACATGCCGAAACATACTTTGTACATCATAGACTTTTCATCATTATTTTATAAAATTAGAACAACATACACATCCCAAAATGATAACCCCAAAAACCTACACAAAGCCTAATGTTGACCTTTGACCTGCGGAGTCGTCCTTCGAGAACCTACTTCCGTACCTGCACGGATTAAAGAAACCCGTGCTAAGCGTTTTACGCTTAGTGGGGAACTCATACATAACAGGCAATATTATACAACAACATTTATGACATACAAAAACATGCCTCATCAACAAATAGGTTAACATGCTAGCATCTCATTTCATCCAATTAATACTGCATCGATTCATAATATTTATCTTTTTAGCATATCATCATTTCTTTAATATATTTATCATGTCAATTGATTATCCATCCAAATAATTTATGCACATAGCTTTATTTTATGTTTATCAGATTATTTTTTTTTGCCCTTTTCTTTTCTTTTTATTTATTCGATTATTTTGCCTGCAATTCAAAGTTATGGATAACGGGTAATTTTCAAACAGAATAAAGGTACCTCAAAGGTACTTCTTATAAACAGAATATAGGTACCTCGAAGGTACTTCTTTCAGATAGAATTTTCATATATCTTGGTACCCCTTGGGCACATTCATCATATAGAACTTTCATACTTATGGGTACCCTTCTTATTCATTCTTTTATAGCTTGGAATCCAGCAAGGATTCAATCAAAATCATATCATCAGAATCAAACTTTCTTTAACTTACTTATGCTGCAGCTCAGAGACCCTCTATAGGCATGCCTACCTATCCAATACTTGACTCGCAGGCTTAAGTTATTTTATTTCTTATTCACATCATGACAAGCTCATACTCATTCATTAATCACCTCAGATATGCATTATCACATTCACCTTACATATATTTTTAACACATAACAAATCACTTCCCTTATATACATTTCATGTTTCTCATGTCCATCTAATCATTATCATCATGCTTGATTCATTACACTTAGAACATTTATAGCTCATATAACATTAGTATGCATAGTTTATCATGCTTAAGATACTCATTTTATAATGATAAACATGTATTGAACAAACTAAGGGAACTCGTGGTGAAGTTCGGGTTCAATTTGGGAAGGAAAACATACATTTTGAGGGCAAAATAAGGTTACACGGCGGTATGGACACTCATACAGCCGTGTGGGACGTGAAAAATGGGTAAAATTGGACAGCATGATTTTACACGGCGGTGAGGAATTCCTTCACAGCCGTGTGGGACGTGAAAAATTGGTAAAACTGGGCAAAATGGTTTTACACGGCGGTGAAAAATTGAGGCAGACTCTAGACTGACTCTATAATTCAACTTGTATTGTATTTTTGACATAGCTAGGCTCATTTCTGGGCAAAACGTTCTTCTTAACATATCTTTCTCTATGTCTTATCTTTCAAATGGGACAAGAATCAGATAATTTGGACATCTATAACGTAATATATTCCCTAAACACTGAATGATGGTCATATGAACCGACAGAATAGGAATACCTACGTTGTCACAATATTTTGGGACACTTAAAGCCAGAATTTGCTCCACAATCCTCTTAGACATTTTTAGAAATGGATGTTATGTTTCAAATGCAATTTGAATCAACTCATTTGGAGCATTATAACTCAATATATGGATGAAAATGTCACTAAAGGTCAGGAGAGTCCAACACAGAAACTCAACTCCATTTTATTTTATTTTATACTTCCAACACATTAGTTATAAACCGACACATTTAGCATCATTTTAACAATACATATTCATTCCTTCAATCTATCACACCACACAACCATTTACATAATACACATAATAAATCAAATAATACACACACAAGCAACTAGTTCCCAAACCTCACACTCCTAAGCTCCTAATGGGGCTGTTGTTCACTAGCTTCCCCAACCTTTGCTTTGCCTTTAATCCTCCTCTTTTCTTCAGCTATTAAGCATAAATTTCCAGCACTAATATCCTCATAATAACCTCATAAAAATCATACTAAGAATAGGTAGATGAAACAGAATTTTACATGCATGATTATACCATCATTTTACCTTACAAATCCTTGATCTTTGCTCTTAAATGATATGCATTCAACCCTTCCAACTTACACTCACTCAAGGCAGAGTTTTTGAAGGGAGAAGAGAGCTTAATTTGCTGAAGAACAAGTACAAAAGAATGGCTCTCTAAGACATACGAATTTCAGCTCTTCCTCTCTCTTTCTTTCTCACAAAATAAAGACTAAAGAAGGCTCCAATCTATGTACAAAGATGCAGAAAATGGAAGCTCCACTAGCCACTAACTTTACTCTTCCACTAGACACTTAATGCTAATTGATGATGAGACCACTCTTCATAAATCCACAGCAAAACCCACTAAGAAAAGTTGTTCCCCATTAGCTTCCACTACTCTTATTTAACTCCTCAAATGTTCCATCAATTCCCACTAAAAATCTGCTCCCACTTCTCTTATTTAAATTCTCACATGTTCCATCATTTCCCACTAACAAAAATCTGCTCCTTCATATAATTAATTACCCATTATTTTCTACCTTAATCCTTTGTTAATTAACTTAGTTAATCCTCCATTTATTTACCCATGCATAATGTCATTTTACTCACTTACATACTTTATATTTTTGCAATTAAATCCTTCTTTTATTTTCAGATTAATCCACCCCTATAATTAATTATCTAAATACCCTTAAATTCAGAATTTATCTCTTAATAAATATACATACATACTTCATATGACATACCGAAACAACTAGGGTATTTTGCGGCCATTACATGCCGTACCTTAGACAATCCTCAAACTTGGGAAAATAGCACCCTTGCCCCACTTTCTAGACTGAAATTTTTGAGGAGAGTCAAGATAGACTATAACCTCCTTTTGGCTGCAATGCACTTCTGGGACCCACGCTTCCACGTTTTCAGGTTTACTTACCAGGAGTTATGTCCCCTGCCTGAGGAATTTGCCGCCATTGTTGGTGCCTAGTATCCTCCTAGTGCTTTGCCCTGCATTCCTCACTGTGGGCTGATTCATACTCGGGATATTGCTCTGTCCTTAAGTCTAGCTCCTTCTGATGCTGCTCGCTTGGTTCCTCAAGGTCCCACATTCACCTTGGAGCTATTGATTAAGGCGTTGGACGGATTTTCTGATTTTCCCCTATACCATACAAGTGTTATTTTCCTATTCTGTCTGATAGGAGTTGATTGGAGACCCCCATCTATTGTGAATTTTGGATGATTTTCACCGTAGGCTGACCCCTTTCCCATTGGTTCTTGCTAAGACTATCCTAGGCATGGACTCTGTTCGTGTTGGGTCTACTGCGTCTTTCACTGGGAGCCCCTTATTACTCCAGGTAAGTAATTTTTAAAAGGTAGTGCGTCCCTTGTGGATTTTCACACTAGCTTTTCTTAGCGGGAAGTGCGTCCTTTCCGGATTTTCAAACGACCTTATTTTTGCCTAAAGAGAACCCAACTAACTCCAGTGGCTTTTATTTATTATTATTATTTTCTTTTTATCATTATTTTTCTTATTTTTTCCTTTTTCTTTAGATATGGTTACAAGAGAAGCTGAAATTGTTATCAGAACCACCTCCCAGGGTCATCGCTCAATACTCTCTGAGACACTTCCTCCCACATCAACGGCTGTACTCATTTGTGACCTCCGATGAAGGTATTGCCAGATTCAGCGAAATATCAGACGAGGATATTATGTAACACCCCCATACCCCCGGTAAGGAATATCGGGGCGCTACGCGGACATATACGTGTATCTATACATGCATTAGCGGAAGCGGTACTAATAAACAATTAGAAATAAGTTGGGCCCAAACAAAAATTACTTTTATTATACATGTAAACTATACATATACAAAAGTTTTATAGTTATTACATATTCAGTTACATTACATATACAAATACATTTAACGATTATATGTCGAGACTAAACTCTCTATATACATAATGATGTTACTCAAAACATCACAAACTCTAATTCTATCTTATACAAAAAGGGCATAGCAAAAAAAAAAAACTCCTAGTGGCCTTCACTTGCAGATGAACGCTTTCACTGGTCCGCACCTGTCAACCTACACGGAAACAAACATCCGTGCTAAGCGATAACGCTTAGTGGGGATGAAAATAATGCAAAGGACTTCTTTCGAAGTCACATATAAAATATACATGTCACATGCACTGCTCAAACAACTCATGCATATGTTTTCACAATCATGTAAACCATGGATTCTACTTCATATAAACATAGCATTAATCTCATGTACTTTAACATTTACTTATAACACTACATCTGATCATTTCATGTTCACTATACACTAGCAATAACAATAAGCCTGAATTCCTTTCATGGTGGATACGGGTAACTCTGGATACTGTTTCCAGTATCAAACATGTGGAGAATTAACTCAAAACTCTGTGAAATACACGAGGTATTTCGAACTCTGGGCACAATTAAGGCCAACTCTAGCAGCTGCGCTCTAGCCCTTTATAAGCATGCTTATCTATCCACTATAACGGTAATCAGGCTCTCACAACTCATATACTGTGCACTGATATCAATTTATTTACTATGATTCAAATATATTTAATTACATGTATAACTTTTACAAATCATGTGCATTTAATTACTATTAATCATATAAGAGGTTTAAAAGATAATTTAAAATCAAATACAAGCTAAATGATAACATACAAGACCCATTAAACATTTAACAACTCAAAACAGGAACAAAAGGCCAAAACAGGACAAAACAAGCGGGAAAAAGCTCACTGTCGCGATCGCGACTTGTGTCGCGCTCGCGACAGTAGCCCAAGGAAACAAGATCGTCGCGAGGCGATCTCGCGATTGCGGCTCGCAACGATCTGCTTCTCTTCACGCCCACCTGGAAGAAAGATCACGGCGTGACTACCCCTCACGCCTCGTGACCGGATCCTCACAGCGAGAGAGGGACATCACGTGGCGTGATGCCATCTCACGCCTCACCGAGGGAAGGGTCACGGCGTGACTGCTCGTCACGTGACGTGACTCTCTCCTCACAAAGAGAGAGACCTCACATGGCGTGATGCCATCTCACGCCTCACCAAGGCAGGGGTCACGGCGTGACTACTCATCACGTGACGTGACTCCCTCCTCACATTTCTGAAAACCCAATTTTTCAACTCGTTTCCCACGGACATGAAAGACGCGATTCTGTCGCGACCTCAACTGGTGTCGCGCTCGCGACAGAAACGTTTTCCCTAATTCCAAAGGCAAAATCCACACACCGATAAACTTAAACACAACCCAAACCGACTCTTTTACTTTCACATGCAACCACTCATCTTTTTAACATATAATTGCCCTATAAATCATGCTCATAACTAATTGTTCACTCAACTTACACAATTACTTTCACTATTGCAACACTACAAGCAATCAGAATGATTTCACACACTTAAACAAACAATTGAGCTAATTAAGCTCCAAATACATTTCTTTATACAACTACATCTCTATTGAAATATTCAAATCACAACACATGCAAAAATAGGAAATCCGCACACGATCCCTACCTCTAGGACGTTTAACCGCGTTCTCTACTCGGCTCCGACCTTCTCTTTGCCTTTATTGAGCTTCTTGTCCACAGCTTCCATGCACAATCCATTCAAAATACCAAGGTTACTCTTCTCTTTTTACTTTAAATCGAAAACAGAAATAAAATAGAAGAAGAAGACCAATACTAACTAAATGGCTTTACTTACCTTCTTAGTATGCCTAACCAAGCTCTACTAGTCCCCTTCTCAAAGCCAACACAAATGAATCACTCAAAACAGTGTAAAGAAGGAAGAAGAAACGAAAGAAAGAGCAGGGCAAAGGAAAAGAAAGAAACTCACGTGAAAAGAAGAAGAAAGAAGCAGATAGTCTAAGTCAAATTCCAAAATTACTATAGCAATAAATGCCATCTACCCCAATTAATTACATAGCTATCTTCTTTTCCTATTTAATTAATCCTAATCTCCTCTCTTAACTCTTAATCTCTCTCTTAATATAAATTAATACATTGCCACTTGTCACTTCCCTACAGTGCCATGTGTCACTCTCCTACAAGCCACAACTAAAAATGCCAATTTAATTACCCTATCACTGAAGTGGTTCTGTCGCGCCCACGACGCTTGCCGCGCTCGCGACAGAATTCACACGCACAACACTAGTCTTTCTTGAACCAAGATTCTATAATTCTTCTAGGGCTATTTCGGGGTGTTACAAATCTCTCCCCCTTAAGAAATTTCGTCCTCGAAATTTCCCCCGCTACCGAACAACTAACTCAAACTATACACTGTATAAACTAATAAGAGGACTTACTAGGAGTTCCGATCAATGCCTCCACATCTTCAGCCGTCATGGCAAATACACGTTGCTGATCCTCAGTAGGGAATGGCCTCTCAACCGTTTCCGATGGCGGTCTATCAGCTCTACCTCGTCCTCTTCCACTTCTAACATTCCCCGAAGCAGTGCCTTTCTCTTTATGTACTTGTGATGCCATATTCTCTCTTGTTTTAGGACACTGAGCAAGGAAATGCTCTGTACTACCGCATTTGAAGCAAGCTCCTGTGAGCTTCCTACACTCACCCCAATGACGTCTATTACAGTGCTCACATTCTGGGGTCATACTCCCTCTACTAGTAGGCGGTCTCACACTTCCAACCGAAGTTGGTACTTGTACCGATGCTTGCTCATCTCTTCCTCTTTTTACTGCTCCCGCTCCTTTACTAAAATTTTCATTTTCCCTTGGAAATCTTCTTTTCTGCTCTCTCTTTTGCTTTATCAACTCAGATTCCTCCATTTTCATCGCCGCTAACACCAATGGATAATAACCCACCGGCTGCAAAGCAACCATAGCAGACAAAGGTCCCCGAATACTCTCTCTTAATCCATCTTCAAATTGCCTACATCTGAAGTCATCAGTTAACATTCCTTCCGGTACATATTTACTCAAACGAGTAAACTCTTTATCATATTCTGCAACAGTCATATTCTTCTGCTTGAAAGTCACAAATTCTTTCCATCTCGCATCTCTATATGCTTTGGTTACAAACTTGTCCCTAAACTCTTGAACAAAGAAATCCCAGGTTAACTCCATGGGTCTCTGAGGATTCCTCATAATCAACTTCCACCAGTCATATGCTGCACCTTGTAGCAATGACACAGCACAAGCTACTCTTTGATTCTGAGGACAACTGATTTCTTGCAAAATTCTTCCTATTTTCTCTAACCAGAATTCTGCTATCTCGGATTGATCCAAAGATGTCCCATGAAATTCTTCAGCTCCTCTCTTTCTTATCAAATCCGATGGTGTCCTTGGAGCTGTTAGTCTATCCAAAATCTGCACCAACCCTTGCATCAGCTCCGGGTTGTCCTGAACAACTCTTGCTCTTTCCTCTCTATCTCGTGCTTGTACATGAGGATCCACTCGCACCGGATTCACACTGCCTGTCGTCTCTCCTACATGCTCACTCGGGTCGGACTCCATCTAGACCCTACAAAACCAGCATCTGCATTAGGCCACATTCTAGACAACTCAAACATATAAACATAACTATACTCTATCACCTTCTAGTCCTGAACCAATCAACCTAGAGCTCTGATACCACTAAATGTAACACCCCCATACCCCCGGTAAGGAATATCGGGGCGCTACGCGGACATATACGTGTATCTATACATGCATTAGCGGAAGCGGTACTAATAAACAATTAGAAATAAGTTGGGCCCAAACAAAAATTACTTTTATTATACATGTAAACTATACATATACAAAAGTTTTATAGTTATTACATATTCAGTTACATTACATATACAAATACATTTAACGATTATATGTCGAGACTAAACTCTCTATATACATAATGATGTTACTCAAAACATCACAAACTCTAATTCTATCTTATACAAAAAGGGCATAGCAAAAAAAAAAAACTCCTAGTGGCCTTCACTTGCAGATGAACGCTTTCACTGGTCCGCACCTGTCAACCTACACGGAAACAAACATCCGTGCTAAGCGATAACGCTTAGTGGGGATGAAAATAATGCAAAGGACTTCTTTCGAAGTCACATATAAAATATACATGTCACATGCACTGCTCAAACAACTCATGCATATGTTTTCACAATCATGTAAACCATGGATTCTACTTCATATAAACATAGCATTAATCTCATGTACTTTAACATTTACTTATAACACTACATCTGATCATTTCATGTTCACTATACACTAGCAATAACAATAAGCCTGAATTCCTTTCATGGTGGATACGGGTAACTCTGGATACTGTTTCCAGTATCAAACATGTGGAGAATTAACTCAAAACTCTGTGAAATACACGAGGTATTTCGAACTCTGGGCACAATTAAGGCCAACTCTAGCAGCTGCGCTCTAGCCCTTTATAAGCATGCTTATCTATCCACTATAACGGTAATCAGGCTCTCACAACTCATATACTGTGCACTGATATCAATTTATTTACTATGATTCAAATATATTTAATTACATGTATAACTTTTACAAATCATGTGCATTTAATTACTATTAATCATATAAGAGGTTTAAAAGATAATTTAAAATCAAATACAAGCTAAATGATAACATACAAGACCCATTAAACATTTAACAACTCAAAACAGGAACAAAAGGCCAAAACAGGACAAAACAAGCGGGAAAAAGCTCACTGTCGCGATCGCGACTTGTGTCGCGCTCGCGACAGTAGCCCAAGGAAACAAGATCGTCGCGAGGCGATCTCGCGATTGCGGCTCGCAACGATCTGCTTCTCTTCACGCCCACCTGGAAGAAAGATCACGGCGTGACTACCCCTCACGCCTCGTGACCGGATCCTCACAGCGAGAGAGGGACATCACATGGCGTGATGCCATCTCACGCCTCACCGAGGGAAGGGTCACGGCGTGACTGCTCGTCACGTGACGTGACTCTCTCCTCACAAAGAGAGAGACCTCACATGGCGTGATGCCATCTCACGCCTCACCAAGGCAGGGGTCACGGCGTGACTACTCATCACGTGACGTGACTCCCTCCTCACATTTCTGAAAACCCAATTTTTCAACTCGTTTCCCACGGACATGAAAGACGCGATTCTGTCGCGACCTCAACTGGTGTCGCGCTCGCGACAGAAACGTTTTCCCTAATTCCAAAGGCAAAATCCACACACCGATAAACTTAAACACAACCCAAACCGACTCTTTTACTTTCACATGCAACCACTCATCTTTTTAACATATAATTGCCCTATAAATCATGCTCATAACTAATTGTTCACTCAACTTACACAATTACTTTCACTATTGCAACACTACAAGCAATCAGAATGATTTCACACACTTAAACAAACAATTGAGCTAATTAAGCTCCAAATACATTTCTTTATACAACTACATCTCTATTGAAATATTCAAATCACAACACATGCAAAAATAGGAAATCCGCACACGATCCCTACCTCTAGGACGTTTAACCGCGTTCTCTACTCGGCTCCGACCTTCTCTTTGCCTTTATTGAGCTTCTTGTCCACAGCTTCCATGCACAATCCATTCAAAATACCAAGGTTACTCTTCTCTTTTTACTTTAAATCGAAAACAGAAATAAAATAGAAGAAGAAGACCAATACTAACTAAATGGCTTTACTTACCTTCTTAGTATGCCTAACCAAGCTCTACTAGTCCCCTTCTCAAAGCCAACACAAATGAATCACTCAAAACAGTGTAAAGAAGGAAGAAGAAACGAAAGAAAGAGCAGGGCAAAGGAAAAGAAAGAAACTCACGTGAAAAGAAGAAGAAAGAAGCAGATAGTCTAAGTCAAATTCCAAAATTACTATAGCAATAAATGCCATCTACCCCAATTAATTACATAGCTATCTTCTTTTCCTATTTAATTAATCCTAATCTCCTCTCTTAACTCTTAATCTCTCTCTTAATATAAATTAATACATTGCCACTTGTCACTTCCCTACAGTGCCATGTGTCACTCTCCTACAAGCCACAACTAAAAATGCCAATTTAATTACCCTATCACTGAAGTGGTTCTGTCGCGCCCACGACGCTTGCCGCGCTCGCGACAGAATTCACACGCACAACACTAGTCTTTCTTGAACCAAGATTCTATAATTCTTCTAGGGCTATTTCGGGGTGTTACAAATCTCTCCCCCTTAAGAAATTTCGTCCTCGAAATTTCCCCCGCTACCGAACAACTAACTCAAACTATACACTGTATAAACTAATAAGAGGACTTACTAGGAGTTCCGATCAATGCCTCCACATCTTCAGCCGTCATGGCAAATACACGTTGCTGATCCTCAGTAGGGAATGGCCTCTCAACCGTTTCCGATGGCGGTCTATCAGCTCTACCTCGTCCTCTTCCACTTCTAACATTCCCCGAAGCAGTGCCTTTCTCTTTATGTACTTGTGATGCCATATTCTCTCTTGTTTTAGGACACTGAGCAAGGAAATGCTCTGTACTACCGCATTTGAAGCAAGCTCCTGTGAGCTTCCTACACTCACCCCAATGACGTCTATTACAGTGCTCACATTCTGGGGTCATACTCCCTCTACTAGTAGGCGGTCTCACACTTCCAACCGAAGTTGGTACTTGTACCGATGCTTGCTCATCTCTTCCTCTTTTTACTGCTCCCGCTCCTTTACTAAAATTTTCATTTTCCCTTGGAAATCTTCTTTTCTGCTCTCTCTTTTGCTTTATCAACTCAGATTCCTCCATTTTCATCGCCGCTAACACCAATGGATAATAACCCACCGGCTGCAAAGCAACCATAGCAGACAAAGGTCCCCGAATACTCTCTCTTAATCCATCTTCAAATTGCCTACATCTGAAGTCATCAGTTAACATTCCTTCCGGTACATATTTACTCAAACGAGTAAACTCTTTATCATATTCTGCAACAGTCATATTCTTCTGCTTGAAAGTCACAAATTCTTTCCATCTCGCATCTCTATATGCTTTGGTTACAAACTTGTCCCTAAACTCTTGAACAAAGAAATCCCAGGTTAACTCCATGGGTCTCTGAGGATTCCTCATAATCAACTTCCACCAGTCATATGCTGCACCTTGTAGCAATGACACAGCACAAGCTACTCTTTGATTCTGAGGACAACTGATTTCTTGCAAAATTCTTCCTATTTTCTCTAACCAGAATTCTGCTATCTCGGATTGATCCAAAGATGTCCCATGAAATTCTTCAGCTCCTCTCTTTCTTATCAAATCCGATGGTGTCCTTGGAGCTGTTAGTCTATCCAAAATCTGCACCAACCCTTGCATCAGCTCCGGGTTGTCCTGAACAACTCTTGCTCTTTCCTCTCTATCTCGTGCTTGTACATGAGGATCCACTCGCACCGGATTCACACTGCCTGTCGTCTCTCCTACATGCTCACTCGGGTCGGACTCCATCTAGACCCTACAAAACCAGCATCTGCATTAGGCCACATTCTAGACAACTCAAACATATAAACATAACTATACTCTATCACCTTCTAGTCCTGAACCAATCAACCTAGAGCTCTGATACCACTAAATGTAACACCCCCATACCCCCGGTAAGGAATATCGGGGCGCTACGCGGACATATACGTGTATCTATACATGCATTAGCGGAAGCGGTACTAATAAACAATTAGAAATAAGTTGGGCCCAAACAAAAATTACTTTTATTATACATGTAAACTATACATATACAAAAGTTTTATAGTTATTACATATTCAGTTACATTACATATACAAATACATTTAACGATTATATGTCGAGACTAAACTCTCTATATACATAATGATGTTACTCAAAACATCACAAACTCTAATTCTATCTTATACAAAAAGGGCATAGCAAAAAAAAAAAACTCCTAGTGGCCTTCACTTGCAGATGAACGCTTTCACTGGTCCGCACCTGTCAACCTACACGGAAACAAACATCCGTGCTAAGCGATAACGCTTAGTGGGGATGAAAATAATGCAAAGGACTTCTTTCGAAGTCACATATAAAATATACATGTCACATGCACTGCTCAAACAACTCATGCATATGTTTTCACAATCATGTAAACCATGGATTCTACTTCATATAAACATAGCATTAATCTCATGTACTTTAACATTTACTTATAACACTACATCTGATCATTTCATGTTCACTATACACTAGCAATAACAATAAGCCTGAATTCCTTTCATGGTGGATACGGGTAACTCTGGATACTGTTTCCAGTATCAAACATGTGGAGAATTAACTCAAAACTCTGTGAAATACACGAGGTATTTCGAACTCTGGGCACAATTAAGGCCAACTCTAGCAGCTGCGCTCTAGCCCTTTATAAGCATGCTTATCTATCCACTATAACGGTAATCAGGCTCTCACAACTCATATACTGTGCACTGATATCAATTTATTTACTATGATTCAAATATATTTAATTACATGTATAACTTTTACAAATCATGTGCATTTAATTACTATTAATCATATAAGAGGTTTAAAAGATAATTTAAAATCAAATACAAGCTAAATGATAACATACAAGACCCATTAAACATTTAACAACTCAAAACAGGAACAAAAGGCCAAAACAGGACAAAACAAGCGGGAAAAAGCTCACTGTCGCGATCGCGACTTGTGTCGCGCTCGCGACAGTAGCCCAAGGAAACAAGATCGTCGCGAGGCGATCTCGCGATTGCGGCTCGCGACGATCTGCTTCTCTTCACGCCCACCTGGAAGAAAGATCACGGCGTGACTACCCCTCACGCCTCGTGACCGGATCCTCACAGCGAGAGAGGGACATCACGTGGCGTGATGCCATCTCACGCCTCACCGAGGGAAGGGTCACGGCGTGACTGCTCGTCACGTGACGTGACTCTCTCCTCACAAAGAGAGAGACCTCACATGGCGTGATGCCATCTCACGCCTCACCAAGGCAGGGGTCACGGCGTGACTACTCATCACGTGACGTGACTCCCTCCTCACATTTCTGAAAACCCAATTTTTCAACTCGTTTCCCACGGACATGAAAGACGCGATTCTGTCGCGACCTCAACTGGTGTCGCGCTCGCGACAAAAACGTTTTCCCTAATTCCAAAGGCAAAATCCACACACCGATAAACTTAAACACAACCCAAACCGACTCTTTTACTTTCACATGCAACCACTCATCTTTTTAACATATAATTGCCCTATAAATCATGCTCATAACTAATTGTTCACTCAACTTACACAATTACTTTCACTATTGCAACACTACAAGCAATCAGAATGATTTCACACACTTAAACAAACAATTGAGCTAATTAAGCTCCAAATACATTTCTTTATACAACTACATCTCTATTGAAATATTCAAATCACAACACATGCAAAAATAGGAAATCCGCACACGATCCCTACCTCTAGGACGTTTAACCGCGTTCTCTACTCGGCTCCGACCTTCTCTTTGCCTTTATTGAGCTTCTTGTCCACAGCTTCCATGCACAATCCATTCAAAATACCAAGGTTACTCTTCTCTTTTTACTTTAAATCAAAAACAGAAATAAAATAGAAGAAGAAGACCAATACTAACTAAATGGCTTTACTTACCTTCTTAGTATGCCTAACCAAGCTCTACTAGTCCCCTTCTCAAAGCCAACACAAATGAATCACTCAAAACAGTGTAAAGAAGGAAGAAGAAACGAAAGAAAGAGCAGGGCAAAGGAAAAGAAAGAAACTCACGTGAAAAGAAGAAGAAAGAAGCAGATAGTCTAAGTCAAATTCCAAAATTACTATAGCAATAAATGCCATCTACCCCAATTAATTACATAGCTATCTTCTTTTCCTATTTAATTAATCCTAATCTCCTCTCTTAACTCTTAATCTCTCTCTTAATATAAATTAATACATTGCCACTTGTCACTTCCCTACAGTGCCATGTGTCACTCTCCTACAAGCCACAACTAAAAATGCCAATTTAATTACCCTATCACTGAAGTGGTTCTGTCGCGCCCACGACGCTTGCCGCGCTCGCGACAGAATTCACACGCACAACACTAGTCTTTCTTGAACCAAGATTCTATAATTCTTCTAGGGCTATTTCGGGGTGTTACATATTAGCTTCATGCACGCTTGGTGTAAGCACCGTGTCCTAGAGCGGTCCGGATCAGAGGTTACCCTATGATGAAATCAGTGTCCGAGCCTGTATAAAGGGCTGGATTTGGAGGTTTTAGTCCCACGTTCCACGAAAAATAAAGCTTTTTACCATTCCTGGGCAGAGGGGAAGAAAACAGAGGTTTTTTCGAGTCAAAAAGCTTTTTGTCCTCCACAGACGGCCAGCCCGTCTGTGAAGTCAGCCCGTCGCTTCGAGTCACCGACGGCTTATGGTATTTTTTGACGCCCGTCGGAAAGTCACCGCCCCTGTCAGAACGCCGCCTGGTTTCCCGAAGCACGCAACCGCTTCGACGCCCGTCGGTAGATGTGGCAGGGCCGTCGGACGAATCCTTGTATCAGAAGGATTCTTCCGACGCCCGCCCCTATACACTGACGCCCGTCGGTCGTGTCTGGCTTATAAAAGCTCCGGATTTTCAAGAGAAAAGGGTTGGAAAATTTCTCAAAGGGGGAAACTCTGCCCAATTTCAAGCAAATTTTCTCTCTCTTCCAACAAAACACATTTATAAAGGAAATTTATTTGATCAAGGATCAAATCAATCAAAAGGAACCAAAAATAATTAGTTTTCTTTAGATATTTATTCCAAAATCAATCTTTTGAGGGGTTGAAGAAGAAATATCCTATTTTTCTTTCTTTGACCCTTCATCTTTTGCTTCTCGTGGAACGTGCGGGGCTCTAATCAACACAAGAATCTCACCCAAAGCAATTATCTAAGGGTAAATATTCCGGATTCCTTCTCCTTATCATTTTATATTTATTCCTTATTTTGTGGAATTTATCAATATCTGTCATTATTTTCCATTATTTTGACTCTCTTTATCTCCTTTTGGGATAAAACCCATTTTTTGGCTTTGGAAAGAATTTTCTCTCTCCTATTTTTTCGGAGACAGTGGTGACCGACGGGTCATCTTTATCACCGACGCCCGTCGGTCACCCCACTTACAGATGCCTCTCCTTGAGTGACAGACGGACATGTCGGTTACCTTAACCGACGCCCGTCGGTCATCTAAGGAAGGCCGTCTGTGGGTTCTGCCTCCATCCTTTTAAATCGTTTTTTATCTTTTCAAATCTTTTCGGTTTCCCACATGTTAATTTTATGTATATTAACATCTCTGAACTTTTCTATGAGTGTATATAGGATTTCTCTTGGACTACCACAAGCTTGAGCGGCTATCTACCATATTCGGAGGATTCCGTCCGGTTTAGTTTCCTAACCCTCTCGATTATTTCCTTCATTTTGTTATTCATTGATTATTTCATGTATATGGATATATTCTTCTCATATCTCGTTAATGTATAAATATAATCTAAATGATTTTATACTTAAATAAAAATGAGTTTTGTATAAAGTGCAAAAGGGGCCAAAGCCCTATTTTTATCCAATAAAATCATCATAAACGAAAATCTCCAATTTTAATAATGATGCATGCGAGGACCAAAGTCCTCAAAATAAGTAATGCCCCGATTTATGCATGATTCGCACATTTATGAAAGGGAGTTGTATTCCGCTCCTTGTATTATTGTAATTTATCGCTTTCATTATCTATTTGATCATTTATCGCTTTCAAAATGTGAATAAATGCGCCTTTTAATCAATTGCATAGTGTGGAGAGAGAGCGAATTGATGATATTAAGATTTGATCATAAAATAAATGAGGTAGAAATAGATGAGAAATCCCGGACCCAGCTCTGGTCTTTGGGCTCAAGAGGTTAGAGGTTATCCTCCAAAATACTTCTTGGGTCACGAGGCTTTAGCGCTAATCCTAGGCTCTTTAGGGTGAGAAGTTCACCTTCCATGACCCCTCTGGCTGGCCCAAAATGGATACCAAGCGCAGTCTTAGGCTCTCCGAGGCGAGAGTAACTTTCCCAATGTTCTATTGGGTGGCGACTCCATGAAACCTCCTTGTTGCCCAACATAGACGCACTTGCAATTTATTCGCAAGATGCCAACGGACCCATAAGTGCCCTGATCGCCCACGTGCGGGCGGTCGAACGGGCGGCCGCGGGGATTCGGCGCGCGTCACAGTGGCGTCTCCACTCGGGACGTTTATGGTTCGAGATTTCGATTTGAAAATACCTCGTTTAACATTTATGATTAAAATTTAATTCACAAATTTGCTTTCTCTCAAAATTGCATTCGCATATCATTAGAGCCTTAGAATATGCTAGTTTGGTCCCTCTTTTAGCCCCAGTGCGTTCCTGAAGCACAACCTCATTTTCACTCAATTTGGGGAAGTGTTAAGGATAATCACCAGCCCAAGCCACGTACCTCAATGGTATATCAAAATGACGACCCGATCGGTCGCTATGCTCGTGATGGGCTAGACCTGTCGGCAGGGACCATGCTTGGGTAGCCTTAAAGAAACATCTCCCTTGTCCAAAGCTCATGTAACGGCCGTAGCTATTTTCCGCAGGTGAAATGAACCTTAATTCCATGCTTGCTGTATGGGTCCTCATGTATTGGGTGAGTCCACATGTATCGCTTGGTAACCTAGCCAAAGGCTATCATGCCCCGGTAGGGCCATGTCGAAATTTATGGAACGTCCAAATACGTGACGATCATTATCCATCCGCTTGTACATTAGCATAGGAGTGTCATACTGCCGGTTTTTCGCCGTGCACCATGCGTGTCCATTGGGTCCCTCGTTGACCCTTGGGCTAATCCCACCTAGGAAAGAGACTGCACGACCACGTGTGTGGGGGAAATAAGGGCGGAAGGACCTACTTGCTTGCTTGTGCTCTGTAAGTGTTGCATATCACGACCATGCATTATACTTGAATTTCATGCATCATGCCTAACTTTTTGTCTCTGCAGCCATCATAGATCTGCCCGGGTGGACTAGATCACCAACCGGACGACTGATCCGAGTTCCCACTCTCGAGCTGTCAGATAGAGAGGGTCTACCAGAAATCTTATCAGAAATCAGTGGTACGGTATCTCAGATGGCAAACTCACCTAGGGGGGAAGACGCCACCAGGGCCATGATTGCGAAAGAAGTGGGCCGCCGTTTTGAGGAATTCGAGGGTAGGATGATGAATATGTTGACCGCCTTGGCACAGCAGAATGCTCCGCAGAATGCCCCACAGAATCCTCCTCCTCCTCCTCCAGTGAGACAGAATGAGCCAGAGGAAGAAAGGGTTGAAAGGCGAGAAGTGCTCGTTAGGCCGCCACCAATAGAGTTGAGATCAGTGGCCTCGGGAGAGCAGAGAAGAAGGCCTGTGCTGAGAATTGATGATGATATCGAAGATGATAGGATGAGCCTCGCATCTGAGAGGGGGAAAGCACCTCAGACCGATGACTTCATTTTAAAGAAAATGGAAGAGAGGTTCGAAGCTATGGCTCGTATGTTGAGCAGGGGTCAAGGGATGAACCCGGAAGATAAGGAATTGGAGGGAGAGGACTCGATCCCTTACAACTTCAAAATGCCAGATATGCCGAAGTTTGACGGTACTTCTGATCCAACCGCTCACGTGAAACAGTATTCTCTAGTCATGAAGGGGACCACGTTGTCTAAGAAGCAGAAGGTAGAATACTTTTGTCTGAGTCTGACCTCTCATTACATCGACTGGTATCATGGCCTTGACCGCCGCACTAAAGAAGATTGGGATCTGCTCACTGAGGAGTTTTTGAAGCAGTATGACTGTAATACCAGAATAGAGGTGACTCTAAAAGATCTTGAACTGCTCCAGCAGAAAGCCAGAGAATCTTTCCATGGTTATCTCACCCGATGGAGGAACCGTGTAATGGAGATGTGGAGGAAGCCTGACACCCAGGATCAGATTCGTTTGTTCATCAAGAATGCAAGCCCGTACTTGAAAGATGGGTTAAAGATGAAGGGGTTGAAGGACTGGGAGTCTCTCAAGGATATAGCCATCGAGGCAGAAGGAGAGTTCTTGGCTAGGAAGGCTAACAGTGATAATTTTGCCAAAAGGGCTAACCCCGGTCAAGGAACCAGTAGGCCGGCGGGTCCCAGTAATAGCGCCAGAAGAATAGGCGAGGTGTCTGCTACTGAGGTAACCACCCAGAGGAAGTTTTCGATCTTGGGGAGACCATTATCTTGGGTTTTGAGAAGGTTAATGAAGGAGGGAAAATTGCAGCCCTTAGCTCCTAGACCTGCTTTGACGCAGTGGAAGCCTGGGCACAAAGATAATGAATTCTGTGCGTTTTACCAGCACTCAGGCCATATGACAGATAAGTGCAAAGCGCTGCGGCACTCTACCCAATACTTGATTGATAGCAAGCAAATTTCTGACCCTAAAAAGAGGGAAACTGAGAAGAAGCCCGGTTATAATGCCGTACCACCACCCGTGTTTATGATCGGATCTAGCCTGCCAGAGTGGTACGTGCTACAAGATCTATATGGGAGCGAGAATTCTGCTGCTGATTGTTTCGCGATTAGAGAGGAGAGGGCAGTCGTGGCAACCCTTGATTGCTGGTCTAGCAGTGAGAGCGGCGGAGAAGCCGAGGAGGAGGGAGAGATGAACCTTGACTTGTGGGGGTCTGATGAAAACAACGAAGGAATAGGGGCTGTAACGAGAAGCGGAAGAGTGGTCCCCGAGATTACGAAACTACCTGAGCCAGTGCAGATGCCGGCAGAGAAAGAACCAGAGGAGAATCAGATTGTCAAACAATTGAAGAAGACTGCGGCTCAAATATCCATCTGGGATCTTTTGAGACAGTCCCCCTCTCATAGGCAGAAGGTAGTAGAAGCTTTGGTTGAGGCCACGGTCGCCACCACGATTTCCCCATCAGAGCTTTTGGGCTTAGATAAGGGAGGATCCGAGGAGAGATTGGTCTTTTCTGATGCCGATCTACCGGTCGAAGGCCACAATCATAACAGACCCCTATATATCA
The DNA here is from genome assembly GCA_947683425.1 of Excoecaria cochinchinensis. Taxonomy (NCBI): domain Eukaryota; kingdom Viridiplantae; phylum Streptophyta; class Magnoliopsida; order Malpighiales; family Euphorbiaceae; genus Excoecaria; species Excoecaria cochinchinensis. The sequence goes on along the minus strand of CANTUQ010000018.1, from coordinate 12,211,775 downwards.
AAGCGCAGATTAACGACAAGCACACTGCTTGCATTATGGTAGATGATGGGTCTTCTATCAATGTGTGCCCCCTGATAGCTCTGCAGGCTTTTGGTTTAAACGAGGATATGCTCAGTGGGTCGGATCTGACTATCACAGCCTACGATAATTCGAGGAGGCAAGCCTCGGGAACCTTTAAGACCTTGGTCAAGACAGGACCTATTGAAGTAGAGGTAGAATTTGTAGTGTTGCCCATCCCTGCTAACTTCTCAGCTCTACTTGGGAGACCCTGGTTTCACAAGTTAGGTGGAGTGCCATCCACACCACATCAGATGATAAAGTTCCCACACGAAGGGGAGGTGGTGACTATCAAGGCAGCCAGAGAGAACCAGGTCTCAGCGCTTGAAATAGCTAATCAGCCATTTAGTGGCTTCCATGTATCCATGATACGAGAAGAGCATGGGTCAGTGGATAACCCAGTCGTGGTTAATATGTTTAAGAAGATGCACTATCTCCCGGGGGCTGGTTTGGGCAGAAACTCTCAGGGGTTGCAAACAGCGGTCACCACTCGAGGGCAGAAGAACCGAAAAGGTCTAGGGTACAGAGGTGGCTTCAGCAAGAAGAAGGCGACAGACAAGATCCCTCACATTTCAGAGAGCTTCGTACCAGCATCCTCAGTTTGTGCTTACACTGGCGAAGACGAGCCGCAATGGGTAGATGGGAGGATTGTCCCTGGCTTCGAGATCTTTAATGATGTATTTGACTGGAGAGTCGGGTTTATCAAGACTGCTGAAGACTTTTGGGATGAGGAGGTCATGACTCAGGGTATCACTTGGGACAGATGCGAGCCTAAAGAGGTTGTTACTGAAAAGATGATAGCTGCCAAGCTGAAAGGGAAACAGAAGATAGCAGAATTGGAGCTGAAAATGGGAGATTTAAGGATTTCCTCCGACATGCCTGAGGGGCCTCTGCTGAATCAGGAAGCCAGTGAGCAGGCCGCGATAGCATCAACCTTTGGAGTGGCAGAAGAAGACTCTAGTTTAGACTGTCTTTTTATTCCAGAACTCTTTTATGATGTAAATGACAATTATAATATTGTTAATAAGGCAAACAATTTCTTTTACTTGTGCGATGTTTCTAATAATTTCAACATGCATGAACATGATCATATTCCATCAATTTTTGACATTGATTCCACTGATACAACGCCTTTTAATCTTGGAACCTCAGAAAATCTGAGAGAAATTCTAATAGCATCAAATATAACTCCTGAGGAGAGAAAAAATTTTTAGAGAATAGTAAGAAAACATGAAAAAGTCTTTGCCTGGACCTATGAGGACATGTCGGGAATTGACTGAGATGTGGCAGAACATGCTATCCCAACTTATCCGGATTACAAGCCTGTGAAACAGAAGTTGAGGAGGCTCAGACCAGAATGGGCTGACAAGGTCAAGGAGGAAATTCGACAGCAGATTGAAGCCAAGTTCGTTGTTGAGGTGCAGTATCCTACATGGCTGGCAAATGTGGTCCCTGTAGCAAAGAAGAACGGAAAGGTCAGGGTGTGTGTGGATTATCGAGATCTGAACAAAGCTTGCCCTAAAGATGATTTTCCACTACCCCATATCGATGTATTGATAGACAGTGCCGCCAATTGCACGATGTACAGCTTTGGAGATGGTTATGTGGGCTACAATCAGATCCTGAACAAAATAGCTGACCAGGTTAAAACCGCTTTCATCACGGAGTGGGGGACCTATGCCTACCGGGTCATGCCTTTCGGCCTAAAGAATGCAGGGGCCACATACCAGAGAATGGCGACCAAGATCTTAAGTGACCTGATCCATAAAGAAGTGGAAGTGTATGTCGATGACATGATGGTCAAGTATAATCTGCGACTTAACCCCAAGAAGTGCATTTTCAGGGTGACTTCAGGAAAACTATTGGGACATGTCATCAGTCAGAGGGGAATAGAAATTGACTCGGACAAGGTGAAGGCCATCAGAGAGATGCCCGTGCCGCAAAAGGAGAAGGATGTACGGAGTTTCCTGGGCAAGCTGCAGTATGTCAGCCGATTCATTGCCAAGCTCACTTCGATATGCGAGCCTATTTTTAAGCTGCTTAGAAAGAATCAACCTGTGGTCTGGAACAAAGAATGCCAGAAAGCCTTTGACAGCATCAGGGAATACCTGTTGAATTCGCCAGTGCTAAGGCCTCCGCAACCGATCAAACCGCTTATCCTGTATCTGGCAGTAGAAGACAGTTCAGTGGGCGCCATGATGGCTCAAGAGGATGAATTTGGGGTGGAGTTTGCAATTTATTACCTCAGCAAGAAGTTCCTAGCTTATGAGATAAAATATACTGAAGTAGAAAAGATTTGTCTCGCAGTAATTTGGGCGTCAAAGAAACTGAGACATTATTTCCACTCGTACAGGGTTCAAGTAGTGGCCAAGCAGAATCCGTTAAGATATTTGCAGGAAGCACCGTCTTTGCTTGGAAAGATGGGGAGGTGGCTGCTCTTGCTACAAGAGTTTGATGTGCAATACATCACCCGCAAGACTATTAAGGGGCGAGCCGTAGCCGAATTTCTTGCTGAGCATCCTATTCAAGGAGACACTCCCGAGTTTACCTTTCCTGATGAGAGCATAGTCGCAATTTCTGCTCAGGGATGGCAGTTACACTTCGACGGGGCGGTAAATAACAGAGGAGCCGAAGTTGGGATCATCTTGACGACCCCAGATAATGAGAAACTTCCCCTCGCTAAGAAGCTGAGGTACAAAGCAACCAACAATGAAGCCGAATATGAAGCGTGCACCTTCGGATTGGAAGCTTTAGCGGCATTGGGGGCAAAGAATATAGAAGTCTTCGGTGACTCATCCTTGGTGATTAACCAGATCCGAGGTGAGTGGGCAGTAAAAGAAGAACGGCTGATGCCCTACGTTGAATATTTGAAAGAGATGTGTGGGCAGTTTGAGACTTGCACTTTCCACTTTGTGCCGAGAGATGAAAACCGTCTAGCTGATGCGTTGGCAACCTTAGTGTCAATGTGGTATAACCCCGAAGGAGTGGCTATGAAGCCAGTGCTGATTTCGAGTTCTGATAAGCCCAGTTTTGAAACCGAGCCTGTGATGGAAGTAGAAGTGGCGGATGGGAAACCATGGTACTTCGACATCATGAACTACTTGGAAAACAATAAATTTCCAGAAGAAGCTCCTGAGAAAGACCAGAGGATGATCCGAAAGCTATCCACTCAGTTCATATCCTTGGAAGGGATGTTGTACAAAAGATGGTCAGACGGGATTCAGCTCAGGTGCCTGAATGAAAAGGAAGCCCGCAAGGTGATGGAGGAAACCCATGCAGGTGTCTGTGGGACCCACATGAACGGTTTGACCTTGGCTAAGAAAATCATGAGACAAAGGCTTTTATTGGCTTATGATAGACAACGACTGCTCAAAATATGTTAAGCAATGCCAGTTGTGCCAACAGTACGCAGACTTGAGACACCTGCCCGTATCAGAGTTACATAACCTGACGTCACCTTGGCCTTTCGCTGCTTGGGGGATAGATATCATTGGAGAGATTCGCCCCACGGCGTCCAATGGGCACAGGTACATCATAGTCGCAATCGACTATTTTACCAAATGGGTAGAGGCGGAATCCTTCAAGAAGATCGACGCAAGGGATATAGCCAAGTTCACAGAGAGAAATCTAATTTGCAGATATGGCCTCCCTCATCACATAGTGTCCGACAATGGGGTGCAGTTCATGGGAGAAACTAGGAAGCTCCTCGAGAAGTATGGTGTCGAGCATCATAAATCCTCTCCCTACCGACCACAAGCGAATGGAGCAGTAGAAGCCGCTAATAAGAATATAAAAAAGATCCTGTCCAAGATGGTCCAAACCTACAAAGACTGGGCTGAAAAGTTACCCTTTGCCCTGTGGGGATATAGAATGACGGTAAGGACGTCTACAGGCGCTACTCCATTTTCCCTGGTATACGGAGCGGAAGCAGTATTGCCAGTTGAGATAGAACTCAAATCACTGAGGGTGGTCACAGAAGCCCAAATTCCAGAGGCCGAATGGGCATAGCAGAGGCTACAGCACTTGAATTTACTGGATGAGAGTAGGCTGAAAGCTTATTATCATAATCAGATTTACCAGAAGAGATTAGCAAGAACTTTCGGAAAGAAGGTAAGAAAGCATCCGCTAAAGGAAGGGGACTTGGTGTTCAAGCAGATGAGGCCAGGCATACCAGATATTAGAGGGAAATTCAGACCGACCTGGGAAGGGCCGTATATCCTTAAGAAATTGTTGTCCAAAGGAGCTGCGATCTTGTCGGATAGTGATGGGAATGAATTCAAAGAGCCGATCAATGTCGACTGACTAAAAAGATTCCACAGCTAAAGACCAAGATAAAAAGAAGAGAATAAAATGCCCTGCAAGTCGAAAACCGAAAAAAGGCGGCTGTGCTAAAATTGGGCGCCTCGACAGGGTGAAAACCGAAAAAAGGCATACTGTGCAAAAATGAGAGGCATGAGAGAAAATGTCCGATCGTGAAAACCCGAGAGGGCTGATTGGTAACAGGAGTTGATGCTGTTAAAATTTGATTCCTTGTATTGACAGCGCGTAAGCAGCTGAGTAAATGCCAAAACTGATCATGTATGCTGAAATTATATGAAAATATGCACAAATTGGTGAAATAGAATGAATATTATTCTTTTCATTTTTGTCGTTTCCTAGTTCTACATTAAAAAGAAATGTGACACCAAAAGAAATACATATATAGGCTAAGCTAAGTCCTGCTGCTGCTCTCGCCGACCAGATGCTTGAGCCCTCGAGTCCTGTTATCAGATGCTGGACTAAGGTTCCACTTCTTGTACTCACTAGTCGAAGACACAGAATGATTGCCGAACCTCGGAATAACAGTCTTCACTGGTAGTTTGCCCCACAGCTCATGATATCGAGAAGCAAATGCAGCCGAGAGAGCTCCTCCTCGGAAGGACAAGGGAACCCTCACTACATCCTGGGTCGTCCCGAGCTGGCGTGTACATTAAGAGGTGATGCAGAAGGTGGCCTGACGGAGGCCGCAGAGGGGAACACAACCCGATGGCCCATCAATGACCATATGAGACAGTGGGATCCAGGCAGACGTAAAACTGATGTCATCATCTGACAGCTCGCCAAATCTGGTAATGCCTTCACTAGTAGTGGCACACCCATAAAGTCGTCGACGCGGCAGAAAGTGGCTTGGCGAGTATTGTGGAGTAACGCGAGGGGGTGGTTCAGACAGCATTTTCAGTTTTTCTTGCAGCCAGATCTGAAAAAAAAATGAGAGAAAAAAGAAGAAAAAAAAAGAAGAAGAAAAAGAAAAAAAGAAACAAGAGAAGAAAAAGAAAAAAGAGAAAAAAGCCGCTGAAGTAAGTAGGGTTTACTTCAGGCAAAAATAAGGCACAGGGTTGTGTGAAAATCCGAAAGGACGCACCTCCCGCTAAGAAAAGCTAGTGTGAAAATCCATAAGGGACGCACTACCTTTAAAATAATGACGCACCTGGAGCAATAAGGGGCTACCGGTGAAGGTTGAGTGGATCCAGAACTCACAGCGTTCAAGCCCAGAATGGTTTCAGCCAGAATGAGTGGTAGGGGTGATAATCCCAGATGAAAGTCGCCCAAGACTCCGAACAGGCGAGAGTCACCTGTCAAACCCCCTGAAGCAACAGTAAGGAAGTTCACCATGCAAAATAAGAATGTGATGCTTACCCGATAGGTGGGGATGTCGATAAACTGGCCCAGAGCCTCGATCAGTGGCCCCAGGGAAAAGGAAGAGCCCGAAGGAATCAGCCGGACGGCCTCAGAAGAAGGTATGCCCAGGGCCATGGCTATGTCCCGGGCCTGGAATAGGCCGCAGTGGGGGACGCAGGGCAGAGCGCTAGGAGGGAACCAAGCTCCGAGAATGGCAGCTAATTCTTCAGGCAAAGGGCACAGTTCCTGATAAGTGAACCGAAAAACGTGAAACCGGGGGTTCCAGAAGTGGGTCACCGCCAGGAGGAGGTTCTGGTCGACTTTCACCCGGCACAGGTATTTCAGCCCGGACAGAGAGGAAAGGGCGCCCTCTTCCCAAGTGTGTTTGTCATCTAAGATACGGTGCATCCTTTGGGCTAGAGGGGAAGGCATGTTGAGAAAGGTAAAAGGCTCAAAATGCTAGAAAATGAAGAGACTCAAGAAGAGCAAGTTTTGTAAGATTTTATAGGGAAGTGTCACCGACGGCCTACACGTCTCTCCACAGAGACGGCCTGCCCGCCTGTGCAAAGGGACGGCCTGCCCGCCTCTCCTAAGAGACGGCCTGCCCGTCGGTATAGATCCACCTGGCAGACTCATACGTCAGCATTGCATTCATCACGCGCATTAAATCGCATTTATTGCATGACAGACGGCCAGCCCGTCGGTCGCTTCTACAGACGCCCAGCCCGTCGGTCACGAAATTCTATATAAGGGCAAGTGACAGACGGTGCAAACGCTGCTGTCCCTTTCTTCTTCCTCTCCCAAACCATTTTTTAGCGTTTTTTCTAGTGTTTTTTCAAGCATTCTTCATTTTTTTCGCGATTTCTTCATAATTTCGCATCATTTACTCACCGGGCGCCTTGGTGTTTATATTTTCTTCAGTTTCTACACTTCTCGCGACTACAAGTAAGTAAATAATTACTTTTTTTCTTGAATTTTATTTAATTTATTAATCCATTTCTTCTTCTTTCAACTTTAGAAATGTTTAGAAAATTCCAAATACCTTGGGAATTTAGGGAGAATGCTGCCCATTTTTTTTATCATTATTTTAGTGCAATTAAACTTGATTTTTTGCATGATTACATAGAAATAGAATTTTTCTACAACTTTGGTGCTTTAGAAATAGACAGTCTTTAGCGCACTTTTCTGTATATATATTGCTTGTGAGGCCTGAGGCCACTATGTTGTGTTGTTGGGGACACACTCTTGCCGGGGTGCGTCCCATTTACATGCGTATATTATTGTTGAGGCCTGAGGCCTATGTTATTGCTTTTTCATGCAGGAGGTCGGGCATACCCCTGCTGGGGTGCTGTCCAATTTTTCATTTATTCTAGAATTGAATATTTTCATGCGTAATGCATGCCTCAGGACCTAGAAAGCCCATTTCCTTTACTCGTTTCAAATTATTTGTATGCCAATTGCATATTGTTTTTGCCTTGATATGTGTAAAGCATGTGGGCAACCTTTGCCCTTTTCATTTATTATCAATTTTCTATCTTGTTTTGGGTCGCCATTGCCCTGGTGAGGCCTAAATCTGCCTTCGCCTGGAAAATAAGTCTGATGATATTTGTTTTGTTAAATTCTCGCTGTCTAATTTCTTCTCCTTTGCAGGATGCGTCCTAGACGTAGAGCACCGCAGGCCCAGCCCGAGCTTGTAGCTTTGGATTGGATGGATGAAGAGTCAGCTCAGAGGTATAGAGCATTGGCTCAGGTGGAGCTTCGGGCCAGTCGCTTTGTGTCCCGACCGTTCCTAAAGGCCCTAGGGTTGGCCCCGGAGTTCGATTTACTTGACGAGGGTGCTGGTTGGACAGAGTTCCTTGAGCCCTCCTTCCAGACTTTTCCAGAGGCTACTCGCCAGGTCCTGGCCACTCTTCGCTACGCCGGTTTTCAGAGTGCAGATACCGACCCAGGGGTGGTTCAATTTTGGTTCGACGGCGACCACTTCAGTATCACTAGGCAGAGATTTGCATAGGCCATGGGGCTCTCTACAGAGGAGGGGGTTGAGATCCCATGGCAAGCTGTTAGACGCGCCCATTGGGCGGCTATTGCCCTACAGGGAGTGCTGTATGATCATGATACAGTGAAGAGCACCGTACTGGTGTCTTAGGCACTCCGGTATTTGCACAGAGTGCTATCCAGTTCGTACCTCGATCGAGCTGGTAATCTAGGGTCGCTTAACGCGGCCGAGATCTGGAGCCTCTGGGCTATGGTGGCAGGCCAGCGTCTCAACAATAGCCACGAGATCTTGGCCAACTTGACCAGAGTCGGCAGAGGATTGACGCCGGTGGTGATAGTAGGAGGAGTTATCACCCGGTTACTTTTGAGGTTGGGGGTTAACCCTGAGAGGTTGAGAGGACCTTTGGAGGAGGGGATCCATGTGGATGCTGCAGCGATAGTACAGATGGGGATGATCTTCTCGATATCAGGGCAGGCAGAGGCCTACAGGGTGTTGACCATTCATGAGACCAGGCGGATGTTCTCACTCCCACCCTTGGGTGCAGATCCAGACCACCCGGAGCACCCGGAGGAGTAGCCTCCACAGCCCGAGCCGTAGCCAGAGCCCCAGCCTCAGCCAGAGCATCAGCCTCCTCAGCCACAGTCTGTGCCACCACCACAGCAGCAGGAGCAGCCCAGGACTCCCTCGGACTTTGACTTCGAGTTCACGATGGACAACCTCTTCACCGCTTCACCGGCATCCAGAGCACCAACTCCGACCCCATCACCGAGCGCCAGGGTACAGAGGTCTATCCACGGGCCCTCCGAGAGGTACCACCCGTACTCCCGAGGTGACCCAGGGTCATCCACCTCCTCGGCACCACCGCCAGAGCCAGCACTGCAGCAGCCTGTGCAGCCTGACTTCTCTCAGCTCCTCACGTCCATGTTTACAGCCTTAGAGCGGCAGCAGGATGAGAGGGACAGGGCTATTCACGAGAGGTTGGATCGCCAGCAGGCTGCCATTCAGGAGCAGTCCCAGTCGGTGGAGCGCTTAGCCCGAGAGCAGGCCGGCTACATTGAGCATACGACTCGGGAGCAGGCTCGGGCCTTGGATGTTTTCAGGGATGAGCAGGCTCGGGCCTTTAGAGGTGAGCAGATGAGGCTGATTGAGCAGATTGCTCAGGGGCAGAGGGAGCTTAGACAGCAGCTCGCTCATGATTTGAGGACGTCACAGGACCAGGCGTCTCAGAGGGTTGACATGACCCTACAGATGATCGACGAGTCGCTCGACTCTCTGAGATCCCGCGTTCAGGCGATAGAGGGGATCTGTAACACCCCCATTGCCGTCCCCGTTGGAAGGACGCCGACGGACGCGCTACCGACGCTCACTCACACAGATATGCACATGCACAATGCGGAAGCATGCATTCATACATAACATACATACACAAAAACGGATTAATTAAAAACTTACCTTGCCTTGCGGCACAGACTGAGCATGCAATAACTCACGCATATGCAGACACTAAGCAGAAGCATACACAGAAGTATACATATGACCATTCAACGGAATCATAAGCAACATAATAAAACAAAGGAATAACTAAACATAAAGACATACTAACTATTACAATCCCAAAAGAAAACTCAAGAACGAAACATAATTAATTACATATACAATACTACAGAATTACAAGAGCTGAAATACAGAAGCTGAACAAAATACAGAACTTCTAACTCCTACGTGGCCGACCTTGCAGAAGCGCGACTCGAACAGAACCAAACCTGCCACCTGCACGGAAAGGAAATCCGTGCTAAGCGATAAACGCTTAGTGGGGAGAACACACCAGAATATGGACGGCCATTCACAATGGTCGCCAAGGCATAACACATTCAAATGGCAAATGCGGATATTCATAACATATAAATAATCAGACTTGCATATAAAAGGCAGTCATTTCAATACTCACAATCGAACCATAACTTCATGTTCAGGATAGACTAAAACAAACATAATACAATACACATTACAAGCATCATCATGCTGAACCACATACAATATCTCATGCATAAACCTACATGGGTAGCAAATATCAACATCTTACTGTGCAGAGTCACAAGAGCTTTACTCATGCAATTGACATAACTAAATACCCATGCATGAACTGACAACCAAACCATCATGTTAAGAATGCTAGCCATTTAACATACTTAGACATGCCAAACACATACACTAGTCAAATATCCAAAGGATAACATTTAGAGCTTCACAATACCGCTGCGCAACTCTAATATATATTAAGCATCATGCAAAAACACTCTGATAGCGGAGACTGAAGACGTAACCACTTAGTATTACATTCATATCATAATCATGCAGAAAGTACAATAATCATCACATACTTACCATCACAGCTGTTTCGGTTCACATGCTAATATATATAACAAAACTATGCTGAAGTCATATACTTAAATACATCAATCAAATCATTTTAAAGCAATCAGAAACTTATAACAAATCACATGACAAGTACGGATAATCATGTTAAATGTAAAGTCATGCTTACTTAAAACAGACATACATTCTGAAGCCCATAGTCACATTCATATGCATATAAACTGATTCCTGAAATCCTTATCAAGCTCAAACGGATATCACATTCGAAGGCTAAAACATAATCTATATAAGCATGCTCATATAATAAAGCCATACAATCAGTATTTCATAATCATATTCATTCAGAAAAATCCGATATACATTACATTAATATACTCATTCAGATAATCCATTTATAGCCAAATCAGATCAGAGCAGTTCAGATAAACATTCAAAGAACACCTGCTGACACTAGGTAGTGGATAACGAGTATACAGACAGTACTTTCCGGGTACGAGCCGATTACAGACAGTACGTTACGGGTACGAACCGATTAAACCATTATACGTTAACTTTCACAGATATTTTCACAAGGGACCTTAAATAAGATCCAATACAGAAAAGGGTTCGCGAGGAACCAAACAGGGACCTGATCGGGGTCCAAACAGAACAATGGGCTGCAGCAACAGACTCTATTAGGCATGCCTAACTATCCACTAGACTGACTCTCGCAGGTCATGCATAAAACAATTCACATTTCGAATCGCACAACGCATAATTATATGTACATCATGCATAAACCAGAGTACAACAGACATATAAATATGCTCATAAAGTTGGTCATATCTCATACAATTCCCATTGCAAAACATAATACAGTCAATGTACTTTAACATTTAAACAATGTTTTAAAGCACGCCAAGAATCAGGTAAAGAAGCACTACCATGCCAATGATTATTAATAAAAAATCCTAATCATGCATTAGGTGGAGATACTAAGCATAAACCATGCATAGTCCAAATTGCATTTAACATAACACAATGAGCTCCAAGGCTAAAGCATAACAATGATATTCCAACATCAGCCATAATATTCAAATAAGTCTGGCATAGCAGGATGCCAATCATATTTCATACAAGTCAAATACTGGAGCATGCAGTAACTCAATTGATAACATCAGCACTATTCATCTTTCTAAAGCATAACAGGAACACAAGTGGAATCATATTATGCCAATGATCAAAAACACATAATCTGAACCATGAAATGATACTATACATTTCTAAGCATGGCAGATTACTCTTAGAGCAGAATTCAATCAAAGATATGCATAACATATTGCTAATCATAACTGAAATAGGCTAACCAATCCGATGAGCAAAATAAGATAGCACTCAATAGAGGAAAGAACCATTTAATAATAAAACTAGTCACGGTGACCAAAGCAAACCAGAAAAGCCATACTGGAGCATATAACAGCATGACATAAATTATACAGCAGTAAAGACCCATACATAAGAAATAGGAAATTCATTTTGGTTAAAACTGGGCGAAATCGGAAAAAATGAGCTGAAGAGGAGCCGGTCACGAGTCGTGTCACGACTCGTGACTGACCTCACAGGAGGGTCACGGCGTGACCTAGTGTCACGTCTCGTGACCTGCTAGAGAGTCACGGGACGTGACTCTATGTCGCGCCTTGCCTCACAAGAGTCACGCCGTGACTCTAAGTCACGAGACGTGACTTCCCTCTCACAGAGAGAGGAGTCACGCTTCGTGTCTTGGAGTCACGCCTTGCCCTTACCAGAGTCACGTCGTGACTCTAAGTCACGAGACGTGACTTCCCTCTCACAGAAAGAGGAGTCACGCTTCGCGACTGGAGTCACGCTTCGCCATTCACAAGGGTCACGTCGTGACCCTAAGTCACGAGACGTGACTTTCCTCTCACAGAGAGAAGAGTCACGCTTCGCAACTGGGAGTCACGCTGCCCTTCACATGAGTCACGTCGTGACTCTAAGTCACGAGACGTGACTCGCTTCTCACAGAACACTGGAACTGGGAATTCTACAGAGACGCGATTTTCCATTTCCAGGTTACCCAGAATTCAAAGAACCCGATAAAATCATTTTCAATCTAATTCAAAACACATCCAAGCTCATCTTACCTTTCAATCGATGTCCCAAACAGCATAAGCAAGACAATTGCAACTTAATTCAACAATCAAATCATTAAAACCATGTTTAAACACATTTAATCCATTCTAGAGCATAAACCCTAAAAATACAGTAAGTTCAAAACCCAAAGCTCAGTAACTTCAATTCAATTCCTATCATGCATTACTAAGACATCTATTCACTTAATAATGCAAGTACACATTCTAAACCACATCAAATTCCAGAAATTAGACCATACAAACACATTATAAGTCTAGAGAGAAATAGGGCAGAGACATGAACACAGAAGTTCTTCAAACATTGCATGCAATCCAAAACACTCCCAAACCTGGAATCGAAGATCCAAAATCAGCTTCAAGATTACTGCTCAATCCTTTCCTTGCCTTTACTTTGCTTCTTCTTACAATCCCAAGCTTGCACAAACAAAATCCACAGTTACACTTCAAAATCCTAACTCAACCAAAACAAGGAGAAAGAGAAGAAGAAGAAGAAGAAGAAGAAGAACAGAACTTAGAAACTCCAACTTACCTCTTTAAGGCTGACCCAAAACTCAACCAAAGCACACACAACTCCAAGCCAAATGAAAGTGAAAGGAAAAGCAGAGAAGGAAGAAGAGAAGAAGAAGGAGGAGCGTGAGAGAGGGACGAACGGGAAATGCAATCTGTGTTCCCTCTCTTCTCTTTCCTTTCTTCTTTTTCTTCTTTCAATACTCACCTAACAGTCCACTTGGCAACATCCTAATGGACCCCAAACTCCACTTAACTCTTCCAAACAAATATTGCTCTTTAGTCCTTAGACAAAATACACTTCACTCACATACACATTTCTTTCTTTACCAACTTAATTAACTTTATTACCATTAAGTCCTTATTATCCAAATTCTCAATCACAAATTACTGGAATACCCTTCCGATCCCGACTTAGCATGCATAATCCGACTAGGGCTATTTTGGGGTGTGACAACTCTTCCCTCCTAAAAGAATTTCGTCCTCGAAATTCACAGCGAAACACTTACATCCACACAACCCAAACAAACAAAACTTACTTAGACAAAAGCTTGCAAAGTAACTTACCAGAAGAACCTGCGGTCTCCTTCGAATCCTTGCTAGATGCTACAAACTCTGAAGACACTCGAGAAGATCTGAGCAAATCCTCCACATCCTTTCTAGCTTGCCCAGCTAGATACTCACTCATCTTCTTAGGACAACCGGCAATCCGATGTTCCATACTGCCACACCTGAAACAAGCACCTGAAAGCTTCCGACATGGGCCCCGATGTCGCCTCTGGCAGTACTGACATACTGACGGTACCCACTTCTTACACTTGTTCCCATGTTGCCTCCGAAATTGTTGACACACTGAAGGTTCTCGAACCCTCTTCCCTGCTGAAACTTCACTAACCGATCCTTTTCTCTTCTAAGGACATGCCGCAAAACTTCTTGAGAAGCACGAGGATCAGTCAATCTATCCAAAATCCGAATCAATCCTTGTACTAATGTCCTATCATCAGAAACACGACCAGAATCTTCAACTGAAAGACGCTCGGAAACATCCAGATCAGCACTAATTCGATTCACACTTTTCGTTGTCTCGCCTACATTCTCACTAGGATCAGACTCCATCTAGACACGACACAAAACGAGACGCATCTGCAGTAGGCCACGACACAAAACTGACTCTCATGCAAAGATTCAACACAAAACAAACAGCATACCCAGAACCGTCAAACCTGGGCTCTGATACCACTAACTGTAACACCCCCATTGCCGTCCCCGTTGGAAGGACGCCGACGGACGCGCTACCGACGCTCACTCACACAGATATGCACATGCACAATGCGGAAGCATGCATTCATACATAACATACATACACAAAAACGGATTAATTAAAAACTTACCTTGCCTTGCGGCACAGACTGAGCATGCAATAACTCACGCATACACAGACACTAAGCAGAAGCATACACAGAAGTATACATATGACCATTCAACGGAATCATAAGCAACATAATAAAACAAAGGAATAACTAAACATAAAGACATACTAACTATTACAATCCCAAAAGAAAACTCAAGAACGAAACATAATTAATTACATATACAATACTACAGAATTACAAGAGCTGAAATACAGAAGCTGAACAAAATACAGAACTTCTAACTCCTACGTGGCCGACCTTGCAGAAGCGCGACTCGAACAGAACCAAACCTGCCACCTGCACGGAAAGGAAATCCATGCTAAGCGATAAACGCTTAGTGGGGAGAACACACCAGAATATGGACGGCCATTCACAATGGTCGCCAAGGCATAACACATTCAAATGGCAAATGCGGATATTCATAACATATAAATAATCAGACTTACATATTAAAGGCAGTCATTTCAATACTCACAATCGAACCATAACTTCATGTTCAGGATAGACTAAAACAAACATAATACAATACACATTACAAGCATCATCATGCTGAACCACATACTATATCTCATGCATAAACCTACATGGGTAGCAAATATCAACATCTTACTGTGCAGAGTCACAAGAGCTTTACTCATGCAATTGACATAACTAAATACCCATGCATGAACTGACAACCAAACCATCATGTTAAGAATGCTAGCCATTTAACATACTTAGACATGCCAAACACATACACTAGTCAAATATCCAAAGGATAACATTTAGAGCTTCACAATACCGCTGCGCAACTCTAATATATATTAAGCATCATGCAAAAACACTCTGATAGCGGAGACTGAAGACGTAACCACTTAGTATTACATTCATATCATCATCATGCAGAAAGTACAATAATCATCACATACTTACCATCACAGCTGTTTCGGTTCACATGCTAATATATATAACAAAACTATGCTGAAGTCATATACTTAAATACATCAATCAAATCATTTTAAAGCAATCAGAAACTTATAACAAATCACATGACAAGTACGGATAATCATGTTAAATGTAAAGTCATGCTTACTTAAAACAGACATACATTCTGAAGCCCATAGTCACATTCATATGCATATAAACTGATTCCTGAAATCCTTATCAAGCTCAAACGGATATCACATTCGAAGGCTAAAACATAATCTATATAAGCATGCTCATATAATAAAGCCATACAATCAGTATTTCATAATCATATTCATTCAGAAAAATCCGATATACATTACATTAATATACTCATTCAGATAATCCATTTATAGCCAAATCAGATCAGAGCAGTTCAGATAAACATTCAAAGAACACCTGCTGACTCTAGGTAGTGGATAACGAGTATACAGACAGTACTTTCCGGGTACGAGCCGATTACAGACAGTACGTTACGGGTACGAACCGATTAAACCATTATACGTTAACTTTCATAGATATTTTCACAAGGGACCTTAAATAAGATCCAATACAGAAAAGGGTTCGCGAGGAACCAAACGGGGACCTGATCGGGGTCCAAACAGAACAATGGGCTGCAGCAACAGACTCTATTAGGCATGCCTAACTATCCACTAGACTGACTCTCGCAGGTCATGCATAAAACAATTCACATTTCGAATCGCACAACGCATAATTATATGTACATCATGCATAAACCAGAGTACAATAGACATATAAATATGCTCATAAAGTTGGTCATATCTCATACAATTCCCATTGCAAAACATAATACAGTCAATGTACTTTAACATTTAAACAATGTTTTAAAGCACGCCAAGAATCAGGTAAAGAAGCACTACCATGCCAATGATTATTAATAAAAAATCCTAATCATGCATTAGGTGGAGATACTAAGCATAAACCATGCATAGTCCAAATTGCATTTAACATAACACAATGAGCTCCAAGGCTAAAGCATAACAATGATATTCCAACATCAGCCATAATGTTCAAATAAGTCTGGCATAGCAGGATGCCAATCATATTTCATACAAGTCAAATACTGGAGCATGCAGTAACTCAATTGATAACATCAGCACTATTCATCTTTCTAAAGCATAACAGGAACACAAGTGGAATCATATTATGCCAATGATCAAAAACACATAATCTGAACCATGAAATGATACTATACATTTCTAAGCATGGCAGATTACTCTTAGAGCAGAATTCAATCAAAGATATGCATAACATATTGCTAATCATAACTGAAATAGGCTAACCAATCCGATGAGCAAAATAAGATAGCACTCAATAGAGGAAAGAACCATTTAATAATAAAACTAGTCACGGTGACCAAAGCAAACCAGAAAAGCCATACTGGAGCATATAACAGCATGACATAAATTATACAGCAGTAAAGACCCATACATAAGAAATAGGAAATTCATTTTGGTTAAAACTGGGCGAAATCGGAAAAAAGGAGCTGAAGAGGAGCCGGTCACGAGTCGTGTCACGACTCGTGACTGACCTCACAGGAGGGTCACGGCGTGACCTAGTGTCACGTCTCGTGACCTGCTAGAGAGTCACGGGACGTGACTCTATGTCGCGCCTTGCCTCACAAGAGTTATGCCGTGACTCTAAGTCACGAGACGTGACTTCCCTCTCACAGAGAGAGGAGTCACGCTTCGTGTCTTGGAGTCACGCCTTGCCCTTACCAGAGTCACGTCGTGACTCTAAGTCACGAGACGTGACTTCCCTCTCACAGAAAGAGGAGTCACGCTTCGCGACTGGAGTCACGCTTCGCCATTCACAAGGGTCACGTCGTGACCCTAAGTCACGAGATGTGACTTTCCTCTCACAGAGAGAAGAGTCACGCTTCGCAACTGGGAGTCACGCTGCCCTTCACATGAGTCACGTCGTGACTCTAAGTCACGAGACGTGACTCGCTTCTCACAGAACACTGGAACTGGGAATTCTACAGAGACGCGATTTTCCATTTCCAGGTTACCCAGAATTCAAAGAACCCGATAAAATCATTTTCAATCTAATTCAAAACACATCCAAGCTCATCTTACCTTTCAATCGATGTCCCAAACAGCATAAGCAAGACAATTGCAACTTAATTCAACAATCAAATCATTAAAACCATGTTTAAACACATTTAATCCATTCTAGAGCATAAACCCTAAAAATACAGTAAGTTCAAAACCCAAAGCTCAGTAACTTCAATTCAATTCCTATCATGCATTACTAACACATCTATTCACTTAATAATGCAAGTACACATTCTAAACCACATCAAATTCCAGAAATTAGACCATACAAACACATTATAAGTCTAGAGAGAAATAGGGCAGAGACATGAACATAGAAGTTCTTCAAACATTGCATGCAATCCAAAACACTCCCAAACCTGGAATCGAAGATCCAAAATCAGCTTCAAGATTACTGCTCAATCCTTTCCTTGCCTTTACTTTGCTTCTTCTTACAATCCCAAGCTTGCACAAACAAAATCCACAGTTACACTTCAAAACCCTAACTCAACCAAAACCAGGAGAAAGAGAAGAAGAAGAAGAAGAAGAAGAACAGAACTTAGAAACTCCAACTTACCTCTTCAAGGCTGACCCAAAACTCAACCAAAGCACACACAACTCCAAGCCAAATGAAAGTGAAAGGAAAAGCAGAGAAGGAAGAAGAGAAGAAGAAGGAGGAGCGTGAGAGAGGGACGAACGGGAAATGCAATCTGTGTTCCCTCTCTTCTCTTTCCTTTCTTCTTTTTATTCTTTCAATACTCACCTAACAGTCCACTTGGCAACATCCTAATGGACCCCAAACTCCACTTAACTCTTCCAAACAAATATTGCTCTTTAGTCCTTAGACAAAATACACTTCACTCACATACACATTTCTTTCTTTACCAACTTAATTAACTTTATTACCATTAAGTCCTTATTATCCAAATTCTCAATCACAAATTACTGGAATACCCTTCCGATCCCGACTTAGCATGCATAATCCGACTAGGGCTATTTTGGGGTGTGACAGGATCCTCCCACCTCTGTCTCAGACCATGAGAGAGTTTAGAGAGCAGACGGAGTAGAGGAGAAAGGCCGCCAGCGAGCAGACCATTCAGTTGAGTCAAGCCTTCAAGAAGTTAGGAGACAAGGTTTCTGAGACCTTAGGGTTTATGAGCACCTGTACCCAGCCCTTCTTGGATGGCTACGCTCAGATCCGGTTCAGGCGGGCCCATGATCACGAGGCAGGACCCTCCACGGCTCAGCCATCTCCACCTCCACCCCCGCCAGGGACCGTGCACATATCAGATGACGAGGATCCCGATGAGCCCTCCGACTACACACCTCTCTGATCTTCAGGGAGTTATTTTTGTATTTGTTGTACATTTTCATTCTGTATATGCACTGTACAAAAATGACGCTTCTAGTGAAAACTTTTGTTTCATTATTGCATGATCATTCGATTGTTAATTGTTTAATCACATCACAGAAAGTGTATGTTCTCATATTTACTTATATGTCAACGAAAATGACAATATAACAAAAACAAAACAAAAATGATGAATAACAATTCAAATAAGAAAAAATGAAAAATGAAACATAGCATAGCAAATAAAGTAAGATCGCGCTATCAATAGACAGGTTAAAAGATGACCACTCAAACATGAACTAACAAAATCTTTCATCACGCAGGTACAGAGAAATACCGATCTGAACATAGACATCGATTAAAAAGATCCCTTTTGGGACAAGGAACCCGGCGGGGTCTCCTCTTCTTCAGATCGAGACTGTAGCCAAAGCATGCTGCATCTCACAGATCGAAGCTGTGGTCAGAGGGTGCCGCACTTCACCAGCATGCTGCATCTCACAGATCGAAGCTGTGGTCAGAGGGTGCCGCACTTCACCAGATCGAGACTGTAGCCAAAGCATGCTGCATCTCACAGATCGAAGCTGTGGTCAGAGGGTGCTGCACTTCACTAGATCAAGACTGTAGCCAAAGCATGCTGCATCTCACAGATCGAAGCTGTGGTCAGAGCATACCACACTCCAAATCGGGGTTGTGGCCAAAGCATGCTGCATCCCATCGAGCCCTACAGGTCGAGATGAGACCGATGGGAGTATCTTCGCATCGCCGAATAGATCAAGATGAGGTCTAACCGGCAAAAGGCACGGAGGGTGAAAAGCCATCACAGGTACGCTTCCTTTCTGACCTTCTCTGAGTTTTGGCTTATCTAGGTGCTTGTGCACTAGTTGCTCCAAAACTGGGGGCAACTGTAAGCACCGTGTCCCGGAGCGGTCCGGATCAGAGGTTACCCTATGATGAAACCAGTGTCCGAGCCTATATAAAGGGCTGGATTTGGAGGTTTTAGTCCCACGTTCCACGAGAAATGAGGCTTTTTACCATTCCTGGGCAGAGGGGGAGAAAACAGAGGTTTTTTCGAGTCAAAAAGCTTTTTGTCCTCCACAGACGGCCAGCCCGTCTATGAAGTCAGCCCGTCGCTTCGAGTCACCGACGGCTTGTGGTATTTTCCGATGCCCGTCGAAAAGTCACCGCCCCTGTCAGAACGCCGCCTGGTTTCCCGGAGCACGCAACCGCTCCGACGCCCGTCGGACGAATCCTTGTGTCAGAAGGATTCTTCCGACGCCCGCCCCTATACACCGACGCCCGTCGGTCATGTCTGGCTTATAAAAGCTCCGGATTTTCAAGAAAAAAGGGTTGGAAAAATTCTCAAAGGGGGAAACTCTGCCCAATTTCAAGCAAATTTTCTCTCTCTTCCAATAAAACACATTTACAAAGGAAATTTATTTGATCAAGGATCAAATCAATCAAAAGGAACTAAAAATAATTAGTTTTCTTTAGATATTGATTCCAAAATCAATCTTTTGAGGGGTTGAAGAAGAAATAGCCTATTTTTCTTTCTTTGGCCCTTCATCTTTTGCTTCTCGTGGAACGTGCGGGGCTCTAATCAACACAAGAATCTCACACAAAGCGATTATCTGAGGGTAAATATTCCGGATTCCTTCTCCTTATCATTTCATATTTATTCCTTATTTTGTGGAATTTATCAATATCTATTATTATTTTCCTTTATTTTGACTCTCTTTATCTCCTTTTGGGATAAAACCCATTTTTTGGCTTTGGAAAGAATTTTCTCTCTCCTATTTTTTCGGAGACAGTGGTGACCGACGGGTCATCTTTATCACCGACGCCCATCAGTCACCCCACTTACAGACGCCTCTCCTTGAGTGACAGACGGACATGTCGGTTACCTTAACCGACGCCCGTCGGTCATCTAAGGAAGGCTGTCTGTGGGTTTTGCCTTTTCAAATCTTTTCGGTTTCCCACATGTTAATTTTATGTATATTAACATCTCTCAACTTTTCTATGAGTGTATATATGATTTCTCTTGGACTACCACAAGCTTGAGCGGCTATCTAACATATTTGGAGGATTCCGTCCGGTTTAGTTTCCTAACCCTCTCGATTATTTCCTTCATTTTGTTATTCATTGATTATTTTATGTATATGGATATATTCTTCTCATATCTCGTTAATGTATAAATATAATCTAAATGATTTTATACTTAAATAAAAATGAGTTTTGTATAAAGTGCAAAAGGGGCCAAAGCCCTATTTTTATCCAATAAAATCATCATAAACGAAAATCTCCAATTTTAATAATGATGCATGCGAGGACCAAAGTCCTCAAAAGAAGCAATGCCCCGATTTATGCATGATTCGCACATTTATGAAAGGGAGTTGTATTCCGCTCCTTGTATTATTGTAATTTATCGCTTTCATTATCTATCTGATCATTTATCGCTTTCAAAATGTGAATAAATGCGCCTTTTAATCAATTGCATAGTGTGGAGAGAGAGCGAATTGATGATATTAAGATTTGATCATAAAATAAATGAGGTAGAAATAGATGAGAAATCCCGGACCCAGCTCTGGTCTTTGGGCTCAAGAGGTTAGAGGTTATCCTCCAAAATACTTCTTGGGTCAAGAGGCTTTAGCGCTAATCCTAGGCTCTTTAGGGTGAGAAGTTCACCTTCCATGACCCCTCTGGCTGGCCCAAAATGGATACCAAGCGCAGTCTTAGGCTCTCCGAGGCGAGAGTAACTTTCCCAATGTTCTATTGGGTGGCGACTCCATGAAACCTCCTTGTTGCCCAACATAGACGCACTTGCAATTTATTCGCAAGATGCCAACGGACCCACAAGTGCCACGATCGCCCACGTGCGGGCGGTCGAACGGGCGGCCGCGGGGATCCGGCGCGCGTCACACTTGGCTTCCTCTATCCAGTATAGTAATTGATGGATCCTCAGGATGTATTCCCCTATGCAGGCTTTGCAAGGCTACCTTCTACATCACGGCCCCCTGTGCTCGTTAACTCGGGATGACTCAGGATGTGGTGAGGCTCCCTTTATCCTTTCGAGGTGGAGTCTTTTCTACAGCTTTGGCCTCTCGCTATCATGAGCTCTAGAGCCAACTTCCATTGAAGACTGTCATACCTCCCTTCGAGAATCACTCTGTTACCTCTACTAGTGCATACAAGAGGTGGGTACTTAGCCCGACATCCGATAACAGAACACGGCGATTTAGGCATTTGGCCGGCGAGAGTAGTAGTAGGGCATAGTTTAGCTTTGCATGCATTTTGAGTAATATGTTTCTTTTCAAAATAGAACTAGACAATGATGTAAATGAATAAATCAAGTCTTATTTCATTTCACAAAATTGTGTACATTTCAGTAAGATTTCAGCATACATGATCATTATTTGGCACTAATTCAATTATGCAAAACTACATTCATTCATGGAACCAAATTTTGATAGCACCAACTCCTGTTACCAATCAGTCCTCTCGGGTTTTCTTGATTGGACATTTTCTCTCAAGCCTCTAATTTTTACCCAGGATGCCTTTTTTCGGTTTTCACCCTAACGAGGTGCCTAATTTTGGCAAGGCTGCCTTTTTTCGATTTTTGATCCACGGGGCTTTCATTCTCTTCTTTTGATTTTATAGCCTTTTAGCCATGGAACCTTTTGAGTCTATCGATGTTGACCGGTTCCTTAAACGCGTTGCCATCGCTATCCGATAAAATCTTCGATAACAGCTTCTTGAGGATGAATGGTCCTTTCCACGTTGGTCTGAACTTTCCTCTGATATCCGGTGCACCCGGTCTCATCTGTTTGAATACCAAGTCCCCCTCCTTCAATGGGTGCTTCTTGACTTTCTTTCTAAAGGACCTGGTGAGCCTCTTCTGATAAATCTGATTATGGTAGTAGGCTCTCAACCTGTTCTCATCCAACATGTTTAGGTACTGTAACCGCTGTTGTGCCCATTCAACCTTTGGAATTTGAGCTTCCATTATCACCCTTAGTGACTTGAGTTCGACCTCGACCGGCAATACTGCCTTCGTCCCATACAGCAAAGAATACGGTGTGGCCCCTGTAGATGTTCTGATGGTTGTTTTGTAACCCCAGAGTGCAAAAGGAAACTTTTTTGCCCAATCTTTATAACTCTGGACTATCTTGGCCAGGATCCTCTTGACATTCTCATTGGCGGCTTTTACTGCCCCGTTGGCTTGAGGATGATATGGAGAAGACTTCTGATGCTCAATACCATATTTCTGGAGTAACTTCTTCGTTTTGGCCATGAACTAGACCCCGTTGTTAGATACCACGTGGTGTGGAAGGCCATATCTACATATCAAGTTCTTCTTGATGAGCTTTGCCATATCCCGAGCATCAACCTTCTGGAAAGATTCAGCTTCTACCCACTTGGTAAAGTAGTCGATGGCGACAATGATGTATTTATGCCCATTGGAGGCCGTGGGATGTATCTCTCCAATAATGTCAATCCCCCAAGCAGCGAATGGCCAAGGAGACGTCAAACTATGCAGTTCTGAAATGGGCAAGTGTCTTAAGTTTGCATACTGTTGGCACAACTGACACTACTTTACATACTTCGAGCAATATGTATCCATGGTGAGCCAGAAGAACCCTTGTCTCATGATCTTTTTAGCCAATGTCAGCCCGTTCATATGGGCTCCGCATACGCTGCCGTGGGTTTCTTCCATTACCCTCTTGCCTTCTTTCTCGTCCAGACACCTTAACTGGATGCCATTGGCCTGTCGTTTGTACAATACTCCATCTATGTAGATGAACTGAGTCGACAGCTTGCGGATCATCCTCTGATCTTTCTCGGTAGCTTCCTCTGGAAATGTCGCATTTTCTAGATAGTTCCTAATATTATAATACCACGGCTTCCCATCTGCTACTTCTATTTCCATTACTGACTTAGATTCGAAGCTAGGCCTCTCAGAGCTACAAATCAAAATCGACCTCATGACTACCCCTTCTGGATTGTCCCATATCGACACTAAAGTAGTGAGCGCATCGGCCAACTGATTCTCGTCCCTCGGAACGAAATGGAATGTACACACCTCAAACTGACTGCTCAAATCCTTTAAGTGCTTGACGTATGGCATCAGTCTCTGTTCTTTAACAGCCCATTCACCTCGAATTTGATTGATCACTAGGGATGAATCTCCAAATACTTCCACGTTCTTGGCTCCCAAGGCTATTAATGCTTCCAACCCAAAAGTACATGCTTCATACTCAGCCTCATTGTTGGTAGCCCTGAATCTCAGTTTCTTTGCCAAGGGAAGTTTCTCATCATCTGGGGTTGTCAGAATAACTCCTACTCCTGCCCCCTTGCTATTTAAAACCCCGTCAAAGTGCAATTGCCAACCCTGAACTGCTATAGCTATCACGTCCTCATCCGAAAAGTTGAACTCGTATGAGTCTCCTTGAATTGGGTATTCTGCTAGGACTTCGGCCACTGCACGCCCTTTGATAGTCTTTCGAGTAACGTACTCTACATCAAATTCTTGTAGCAGCAACAACCACCTACCCATTTTCCCATGTAAAGATGGAGCTTCCTACAAGTATCTTAAGGGATTCTGCTTTGCTACTGCCTATACCTTGTAAGAATGAAAATAGTGTCTCAATTTCTTAGAGGCCCAGATTACCGCAAGGCAAATCTTTTCTACTTCTGTATACTTAACCTCATAAACCAAGAACTTCTTACTAAGGTAGTAAACAACAAACTCCACTACGAACTCATCTTCTTGGGCCATCATGGCACCTATAGAACTATCTTCTATAGCTAAATACAGAATTAGTGGTTTAATTGGCTGCGGCGGTCTCAAAATTGGTGGATTCAGCAAGTATTCCCTGATAGTATCGAAAGCTCTCTGACAATCTTCGTTCCATACTAGAGGCTGGTCTTTTCTGAGGAGTTTAAAGATTGGCTCACAAATCGAAGTTAACTTAGCGATAAATCTGCTAACATACTGCAACCTACCTAGGAAACTCCTTACGTCTTTTTCCTTTCGAGGCACTAGCATTTCTCTAATGGCCTTAACCTTGTCTGGGTTAATCTCAATTCCCCTCTGGCTAACCACATGTCCTAGAAGCTTTCCTGACGTGACTCCAAAGATACACTTCTTGGGATTTAACCGCAAATTGTACTTCCCGATTCTTTGGAAGAACTTTTCTAAGGATTCGAAATGACCTTCTCTAGTGGCTGACTTGATCATCATGTCATCAGCATATACCTCCACCTCTTTATGGATCAAGTCATCTAAGATTTTTGTTGCCATTCTCTGATAAGTAGCTCCTGCATTTTTTAAGCCAAAAGGCATTAACCTGTAAGCAAACGTCCCCCATTCAGTGATGAAAGCCGTCTTAATTCGATCAGCTATCTTATTGAGTATCTGATTATATCCCGCATAACCGTCCATAAAACTATACATCATGCAAGAGGCTGCACTGTCTACCAACACGTATATATGAGGCAATGGAAAGTCATCCTTCGGACAAGTTTTATTTAGGTCCCGATAATCCACACATACCCTCACCTTGCCGTTCTTCTTGGCTACAGGGACAATGTTGGCCTACCAAGTTGGGTACTGCACCTCAATTAAGAACTTGGCCTCAATCTGCTTGTGAATTTCTTCCTTCACCTTGTTTGCCCACTCCGGCCTGAGCCTTCTCAACTTCTGCTTAACAAGTCTATAGTCTGGATACGTGGGGATGGCGTATTCTGCAATTTCCCGATCTACCCCTGGCATATCTTCGTAGGTCCAGGCAAAGACTTTTTCATATTTTCTTAATATTCTCTCAAATATTTCTCGCTCTTTAGGAGTTACATCTGATGCTATCGAAATTTCTTTCGGGTTTTTCGAGATCCCACGATTAAATGGAGTACCATTAGTTGAATCAATGTCAAATATAGATGGATTATGATCATGATCATGCATAATAAAATCATCGAAAACATTGCATAAGTAAGCAAAATCTTTCACTTTATTAATAAAATTGAAATTGTCATTAACATTATTGAAAAGTTATGGAGCAAAAAGAAAATCTAAACTATCTTCTTCCTCCTCCTCTGCTAGTGAAACTGTTGCGGCCGACGGTCTGCATCACTTTGGCATCTCGAAGGCTCTTTAGTCACCCCTTATATGGCTTCGTCAACCTTCGCCTTCCCCCTTATTTGGGTGGCCACCATCTTCTGGGTAATAACTTCCTCAGGAGTCTCGCGGTCCTAGACTGTCTTACTGGTCATGATTTCCTCATCCCAAAAGCCCTCTACTGGCTTGATCAATCCAATGTCCCAGTTATAGACATCATTAAAGACTTCAAACCCTGGTACAATTCTTCCATCAACCCACTGTGGCTCGGCTTCCCCTGCGTAGGCACATGCTACGGTTGCTGGCACAAAACTCTTCTTGATATGGGGGATCCCCTTCACTGGCTTCTCAACCCTCCTTACTTCACCTGTGTATCCCAGGCCCCTTTTGTCCTTCTGGCAATGGCTATTGGCACCCCCTGAGAATTCTTACCTAACCCCGCGCCAGGGAGGAATGACATCTTTTTTTATCATGTTTAGCACTTGGGGGCCTCCCTCTATCTGCTCTTCCTCACCAATCATGGCAACATGGCTGCCTTGCGATCTCCAGTATGAAACCTGATTTTCTCGTGCAGCCCTTATGGTCACAACCTGGCCTTCATGGGGTATTTTGACCATTTGATGAAGCGTAGAGGGGACGCCTCCCAACTTATGAAACCATGGCCTACCTAAAAGAGCTGAAAAATTGGTGGGTATAGGCAGGACCACAAATTCCACTTCCATCTCTACCGGTCCCGTCTTCACCATTGTCTTAAATGTCCTAAAGGCATGCTTGTGCGAGTTATCGTATGCTGTGATAGTGAGATCAGACTTGGCCAACATATCCTCCGTCACCCCAAAAGCTGCCATTGCCACCTATGGGCATATATTTATTGAGGAACCATCATCCACCATCACACAGGCCGTGTGATTTTGATTAATCTGTGCCCTTATGTATAAAGGGCGATTGTGGTTACGGCCATCTGCCGGTAGATCAACACTTGTAAAAACTACATTCTCTCCTACTCTTCCCTTCACTACATCTAGAAGCTCTATAGGCGAGATGGTTATGGCCACAGTTGCCTCACACAAAGCCTCCACTACTTTTTGCCTGTGTGATGGAGACTGCCTCAAGAGATCCCATATTGAAATCCGAGCCGGCGTCTTTTTCATCTGCTTGATAATCGGATCCTCTTTTGGCTCCTTCCCCTTTTGGCCCGCTACCGGCTCATGGGGCCTTTCAATTTCTGGAGCTACCCTTTTGCTCCGGGTCATGGTTCCTACTTTATTCTTCTTTTCCTTCTTTTCTTCCTCTTCTTCCTCCTCCAACACAGGTCGGGAAATACTTCAAAATCATCATTTTTAGTTCCACTATTATCAGTGGACCAGCAATCGATCACTACAGCAGGAAACCCTTTTTCACTCACCTCATGGAGGCTCGTGATAGCAGTGTTGACATCGTTGCCGTACAACTCCTTCAATACAAACTCCTTGGGTAAACTGAACCCGATCATGAATATTGGCGGGGGCACATTATTGTACCCAGCTTTCTTCTGACTCCCTCTCTTCTCTGGGTCTGTGATCTGCTTTGAATCAATTAGATCTTGAATTATATGTCTCAAAGCCTTGCACTCGTCAGTTGTATGCCCAGTGTGTTAATGATAAGCACAGTATTCATTATCCTTAGGCCTTGGCATGCCTTGAGTTCTGGCGGGTCAGGGTGGCAAAGGCTAAAACTTACCCTCCTTCATCAACCTTCTCAGTACCCATGACAAGGACCTTCCAAGGTTGGAAAAATGCCTCGGGTAGCATTAGTGGCTGATACTTCAGCGGTCTTCCTCGTACGACTAGCAGCGCTTGCCGACCTACTTGCTTCCTGGCTATTGCTACCTTTCTTGGGATAATTCTCACTACCTGCTCTCCTAGCAAGGTATTCTCCTTCAGCTTCAATGGCGATGTCTTTCAGGGACTCCTAGTCTCTTAATCCCTTCATCTTCAATCCCTCTCTCAAATACGGGCTTGCATTTTTAATGAACAGTTGTATTTAATCCTGAGTATCCGATTTTCTCTTCATCTCCATCACTCGATTCCTCCACTGGGTCAGATACTCATGGAAAGACTTGCCTCCCTTCTGCTGTAGCAGCTCTAGGTCCTTTAAGGTCACTTTTATACTCGTACTGTAGTCGTTTTGTCTCAAAAATTCTTCAATCAATAAATCCCAATCTTCCTTGGTTCTGCGGTCAAGCCCGAGGTACCAATCCACTGCTGGGGCAGTAAAACTCAAGCAAAAGTATTCAATCTTCCGCCTTTTCATCAGCGTAGTACCCTTCATCATTAACGAATATTGTTTTATGTGGGCGGTAGGATCTGACGTACCATCAAACTTCGGCACATCCAATATCTTAAAATTCATCAGGACCAGGTCCTTCCCTTCTAATTCTTTATCCTCGGGGTTTATCCCTCGACCCCTTGTCAATATCTTCGTCATTGCCTCGAATTTTTCCTCCATTTTCCTCCAGATGGCTTCTTCAGTTTGAGGTTCTTTCCCTCTCTTAGACATGCGCTCCTCATATTCATCATCTTCCCAGTCATCATCCAATCTTGGGGCTGCCCTCCTCCTCTGTGCCCCCGATATGCTAGCTCTTAGGTCTATAGGTGGCGGGCGGACCTCCTCTTGCTGGTCTTCTCTGACCTCCTCCCTTTCATTATTCCTCATAGGAGCAGGCGGTGGGTTCTATAGAGCCACTTATTGACCCATTGTAGCCATCATGGCCATCATCCGATTTTTGAACTCCTCCAACCTTCGGCCCACTTCCTCCGCTATCAAAGCCCTGGTGGCATCTGCCACTCTTGGTGAGTTTACCATATCTTCGTGTAGAGAAAATTGACCCGAAGTAGCGTAGCTAGTTTCTGAAGGAGTGTCTGGATACTCCACCCTTTCTGGTAGCTCAAAAAAAGGATTCCTGACTAGCCGCCCCTAAGAACTTCTTGACCACCTAGGTAGATCTATGATGGCTGCAAAACATAATAGGTCAGGATGATGCATGAATGCCATAAAATGCATGATCGTGCTATGCAACATCCACAAACCACATGCACACATATAGGTCCTCCCAACCTTGTTACTCCCACGCACGAGGTCATAGTCTCTCTCTTAGGTGGGATTCGCCCATGGGTCAACCGAAAACCCAATGGACGCGTATGGTGCACGGTGGAAAATCGGAAGCATAACCTCTCCTAACTAATGCACAAGCGCATGGGTTATGATCGTTATGTATTTAGGTAATTAGGGAAAATCGACATGGGCCTACCGAGGCATGAAATCCTTTGATTAGGCATCCGAATGAATTATTCGGGTTTATCCAATACATAACGATCCATACAGCAGGCATAATATTTAGGTTCATACCACTTAGGGAAAGTATCTATTTCCATTACATGAGCTTTGGCCAAGGTTATGATAGTTTGAGGCTACCCAAGCATGGTCCCTGCCAATAGGTCTAGCTCATCACGAGCGTAACGACCGGTTAGGTCTCCATTCGATATACCAAGATGGTACAAGGCTTGGGCTGGTGATTATCCTTAACACTTCCCTACATTGAGTGACCATAGGGTCGTGCTTCAGGAATGCATCGAGGTTAACAGAGGGACCAAACTAACATAGATCTAAGGCTCTAATGAGATACAATACAGTTTCAAAAAATGATGAAATTTTTAAATTAAAACTCAATTGTAAATTTTAACCAAGGTACTTTCGAAGCGAAGTCTCGAGTATTTTCCCCAGTGAAGTCGCCACTGTGAAGCGCTCCAAATCGCGGGATGCCCCGAAGACCCTCTTTTAGGGCTTTCGAGAAAGATACATTAAAACTTGTAAGAAATTACAAGTGCATCAATGTTGGGCAATAAGGAGGTTTCTTGGAGTTGCCACCCAATAGAACATTGGGAAAGGTCGTCTAGCCTCCGTGAGCCTAAGACAGCGCATATGCATCCATTTTGGGCAAGCCGAGGATATCTTGGAGGCTTCATACCAATAGAACATTGGGATGACCCTCTAACCCCGTGGAGCCTAGGATTATGCAAGTTGGGTTTTTTAATGGGCAATAAGAGATATTTTTGGAGGCTCCATGCTGGGATGGCCCTCTAACTCCGTTGAGCCTAAGACCAAAGTGGGTCGGGACTTCTCATTTATTCATACCTTGACTAATATTACAATTGAGTTTTGAATTTATCATTTCATCCAATTTCCCAGCCGATACAATTAATTAAAGCGCAATTCATCCACATAAAGGAAATCAATAAATTGGCATAAGATAGAATACACAAAAGTAAATTACAATAAAACTAGGAGTAGAATACAATCCCATCATAAAAATAGCAAGCAAATCATACATGAATCGGGATATTCATTGAAATGAGGACATTGGACCTCGCATGCAAATTTATTACAAAATAATTTTTATGAAGTATCGGTTTTATTTGCTAAAAATAGGACTTTGGTCCTCAATTAACAAAAATCCCAATTTAATTACTATAAGCATTTAACAATTTTTATATTAGCAAGATTAAAACATCTTTTACAATAATAATAAATAAAGATGGAAAAGATAGGGTTGAAGAAAGAACCTGGGTGTAGATCCTCAAATTAGCAGAATAGCCATCATTAACAATTCCAATCCACCAAAAATAGTCAGATAATAACTCATAAAAACTAATAGACATGTTAGTGCCAAAATTATGAATAAAACAAAATGATAAAAGTAAAATAACCATGAAATTTTAAAGAACAATGGGCTAAAGATGATGAGGAAGTAAATGAGGAAAAAGGGTAAGATAAAAAGGAGGAAATCACCCAGGGATGGCCTACTGTGCATGACCGACGGGCATCCCTGGGTTAACCGACGGATGGAATGAAACACCATCAACGGCCCGTCTTTCAAACAAGAGACAGCAGTCGGTGACCATTCTGCCCGTTGGTCACCCTAATTTCTGAAACCGAGAGAAAAATGAAAGTTTTAACCTTTGTGTAACACCCCCATACCCCCGGTAAGGAATATCGGGGCGCTACACGGACACTTACGTGTACATACGTACGCTAACGGAAGCGATACCATAAACACATCCATTTAAAATTTATTAAATACTACACTAGGGCCAACTTGCATTTCATATTAACTACATATACATTTACATGTTCATATTACATATGTTTCCATTTAGCTTTACGTATACATTTACATGTACCCTTACTTGTGGTTTCTCTACTTATATTACATAATGATGTTACTCAAAATGTAAAACTCTATCTCTAACTTGTAAAATAAATTATAACAAAACTCCTAGTGGCCTTGACCCGCAGATGTTCGCTCAATGCTCCGAACCTGTAAACCTACACGGAAGCAAACATCCGTGCTAAGCGATAACGCTTAGTGGGGATGAAATAATACAAAGGACTTCTTTACGAAGTCACAAGTAATTAACACATTCATATCTCACAATCAAATATCTCATGCATATAACTCTTATACGTGTACAGGTAGCATAATCAATTATCAAGTACTATGAACTCACGTGCATATAACACGTACTCTTTTACTTGTTCATATACATTACAACTTGTACATATCATTTATTCAAATGTACGCTATCATGTGTTCACATTCATGAAATCATGTACTTGTATACAGAACTATAATGTACTTAAACATTACTTTCATGTACTATAGCTTTTATTCAAAGCAATGCTTTTAATCATCTCAAGTTCACTACACATCTTTTAACAAAACAGGCCTGACTACCTTTAGTTGCGGATACGGGACGCTCTATAACAAAAACATTTTCGGTGGACCGAAGTCACAAAACATTTTCATCTATCTCTATAAACGACCGTTCTCAGAGGTCGACCCGCTTCGCCCAAACGGGGCGGAACATAGGCAGCTGCACTCGATAATCCCTTTATAAGCATGCTTATCTATCCACTGCTATGGCCAGTCAGGCTAACCATAAAGACTCTATACCCTATATCATATACATTACATGTACTTTACTATTCATTCAAGAACACTATACACTATATACATATCAATGGAGCAAACCATGTATACACATATACCCTCTGCATATACTCGCATGTAGTCATTTAATATCAATGCATCTTTGTACTCTACTTTACTAACTAATCAAATACACAATGCATTTTACATGTTCATAGACTTCACACGTTATGATTCAATCATAAATGATCAACATCACATGCATATCATGTTCAATAATTAAAAAAACATATATACATTTAATTTCATTATTAAACTCTTATGCCATAGCTTTAATCACCTATGTTTTCAATTGACAGCCACTCACATACTCATTCTATAAGGTTAGAAATGAGTTGGATATGCTATAGGAGCTTACCCTGAAGTTCGGGTGCGATACGGGTTCAATTCGGGAAGAAAAACACATAAAATGGTCAAAATAGAGAGGTGGAGGTCATCACTACTCGTGACAGATGTCACTACTCATGACAGTGGCCTACAGTCACGACTCGTGACAGTCGTCACTACTCGTGACAGAGCCACGGAAATCCAAACAGAAACCAACAACATCAATTTTGTTTAGGCTAAACGGACATCGAAACGACATGTTTAGCCAAAACTTCCTTCTTAACAAATCTTTCCTAGGATGTTAACTTTAAAATGGGACAATTTTCAAGTCAATTGGACATCTATAACATCATATATGATCTAAATAATCTGAACTGGTCAAATGAACCGGCCAAAGTAGAGACACCTCTGTTTTGGCCATTTTTGAAGGTCTTAGAGCACAAATTAGCTCAAGCTTATTTCTTTAACAATTATAGATATAGAAGTCATGGTTCCATTGGCTCAATAATCACTCAATTCAGAGGTCTATAACTATACCTATGACAAAAACTTCACACAGAGGTCATATGACAATTAAACAGAATTTACCATATCAAATTTTATCATCAACAAATACACTCAATCAATCAATTCACATACTTCTAAGCATATATACACATATCACAAGTACCACAAGCAATCAAAATGATATTTTCACATGATCCCAACCTCTAGAAAGCTCGATCTCGTACTTTCTACTCGATTCCGACCTCCTCTTTACCCTTATCAACTCTCTTGCCTCCAGCTTGTACCAAAACCACACAAAAACACTTGGGTTACTCTTCTTTTTACTTTAAATCAAAAACAGAAATTAAATAGAAGAAGAAGACCAATGCTAAAATCATGCTACTTACCTTCTTCTTAAGAACCCAACTCAACCCTTGACTTATACTCTTCAAACCAATCTAAGTAGTTCTCTCAAAGAACTAAGCATGTGAAAAAGAAAAGGAACAAGAGAGGCAAAGCAAGGTGATCGGCTGACCCAAAAAAGAAACTAAAGCAAAAGAATAAGAGGGCCAAAACTCACGTAAAAGAAGAAGAAAAAGAAGCAAATGGTCAATCCTCATCCTGTATTTACTATTCAAACTAATGCCCACTTACTTTAATTAATTCATGTATACCTCACTTTGACTCTTAATTTCATTTTTAATTTATTTAGTCTTGCCACATATCACTCCCCTACAAATCCATGTGTCACTCTCTTATAACCCACACTTAAGTCTCTTGCCAAGTGTCACCCTCTCAAGTTGCCATATGTCAACACCCTACGATGCCACTTGTCAAACTCTTATGCCGCCACTTGTCACTCTTCTACGATGACACTTGTCACCCTCCTATCCTCCTATGACACCATGTGTCAACTCACTACAACTCCAAGTCTCTTAGTCCCACTTATGCACACATCTCGCGAGAGGGTTCTGTCGCGCTCGCGACAGAACGCTCACACCCGCACCAACCAGCTGAAGATCGGAAACCGCTGGAGGGCTCTGTCGCGCCCGCGACAGAACTCTCGCACATAAACTTATTTTATTTTTTTTTTTGAACAAAACTCTGTAATTCTTCTAGGGCCACTTTGGGGTGTGACACTTTGCCCTTTGTTAAATCGGAAAAACTTATCAAAAATAAAAGAAAGACGACATAAATTAATTAAATTACATAAATATTAAATCCATAATATTTACCCGCGGATTTTAGCTTTTAAGTTGAATATTGAGTGATCTCGGTCCTGCACGGTTTATAAGGACCAGTTCGTGATTGCATATTTTTGGGAGATTTTCAGCCACAAAAATTGTATCTTAAAAAAATAAATCAAGAAGAGAAAATTTATGTTTTTCTTTCTTGATATTTTGATAGCAACTCAAATATCGGAATTAGCTGGATTGATGAAAACAAATGAATTTCGTTACCTCAAATTAGCTCAATTCACAGGTAAAAAAGTAAAGAAGAATAAAAATGTTCAAAGAATCTCTTTTGAATAAAATGCAAAAAATAAAGATTTTTGTGAAAAACCGTTAAATTAAGATTTTTAATGAATTGCTTGCAAAAATTTTTCTGATTAAAAGTTTTCCAACCATGAATAATGAAACTTAATCCACTATTTATAGAGTTTAGAAGATAATTCAAATAAATTTAAAATAAAAATTGAATTTGAAAAAGATTTCTGAAATCAAATCATAACCCAATCGGTTATCAGAATATTTCCAAAATCAAATCTAACACTTAAATATATTTGAAAAGATTTTGGATAAGATTCACAAAATCAGGCGGTTAAAACAGTCTGATCAACGATGGACTGCCGTCCGTGGTATCACTGATGCACGTCTGTGGAAAGGGTACACGCGGTAATTTGACCGACGAATCATCCACGAGGCATGGGGCATATCCACGGCCGTCGCTTGTGAGCGCGCGCGCGTTGCTCAAACGACAAACAGTCGTCTCTCAAACGCGAGAGATGGCCCCTGCATCCGAGTGATAGCCAGTCGCTCGTTGAGAGGGAGTGAGCGACGGGCATCTCACCACCGATGGGAAGCCCATCTGCTGACCATAAAAACCTCATTTTCAAAGGAGAATTTTCCTGAACTCTCTAAAATCTCCCGTTATAGGTAAAAATTCTTAATCCTTGTGAAATCGAAGGGCAAAAACTCCCAAATTTCCATCCACTTATCTGAATACAGACATTGATCTCTTTATCGGGTAACTCTGATCTGGACTAGGTCAGGACACGGTGTCTACAGTTATGCAGGCTACAATCAGATTCTTAACAAAATAGTTGATCGAATCAAGACAGCCTTTATCACTGAGTGGGGAACATTTACTTACAGGGTAATGCCATTCGGTTTGAAGAATGTAGGCACAACTTATTAGAGAATGGCAACAAGGATCCTAGATGACTTGATCCACGAGGAGGTAGAAGTATATGTGGACGACATGATGATCAAGTCAGCCACTAGAGAAGGTCACTTTGAGGCTCTAGAGAAGTTCTTTCAGAGGATCAATAAGTACAATTTGCGATTGAACCCTAAGAAATGCATTTTCGGTGTCACTTCAGGGAAACTGTTAGGACTTGTAGTCAGCCAGAGAGGGATTGAGTTCGACTCAGACAAGGTCAAGGCCATCAGAGAGATGCCAGTGCCTCAGAAGGAAAAGGACGTCAGAAGCTTTTTGGGTAAGTTGCAGTATGTTAGCAGGTTCATCGCCAAGCTTACTTCAATTTGTGAGCTAATCTTCTAGTTGCTCAAAAAAGACCAGCCTATGGTATGGAATGAAGAATCTAGAAAGCTTTCGACACTATCAGGGAATATTTGCTAAACCCCCTAGTTCTGAGGCCACCTCAACCAATCAAGCCACTTATCCTGTATTTAGCTATAGAAGATAGCTCTGTAGGTGCCATGATCGCTCAAGAGGATGAGTTTGGAGTGGAGTTTGCAATATATTACCTTAGTAAGAAGTTCCTTTCCTATGAGGTCAAGTATGCAGAAGTGGAAAAGATTTGCCTTGTAGTAATCTAGGCCTCCAAGAAGTTGAGACACTATTTCCATTCTTACAAGGTAAAAGCGTTGCAAAATAGAACCCTTTTAGATATTTGTAGGAAGCCTTGTCGTTGTTAGGGAAAATGGGGAGATTGTTGCTGTTATTACAAGAATTTGATGTTCAATACATCACTCGAAAGACCATTAAGGGGCATGCAGTAGGAGAGTTTTTGGCTGAACACCCTTTGTAACACCCCCATCGCCGTCCCCGTTGGAAGGACGCCGACGGACGCACTACACGACACTCGTACATACAGATATACACATGCACAATGCGGAAGCATACATTCACACATAACATACATACGAAAATATGGGTTAATTAAAAACTTACCTTGACTTACCTTGCGGTACAGACTGAACATGCAATGACTCACGCACACGCAGGCACTAAGCAAAAGCATACACAGAAGCATACATATGACCATTCAACGGAAGCATCAGTGAAATAATAAAATAAAGGAATAACTACACATAAAACATACTAACTATTACATTCCCACAAGAAATCTCAAGAACGAAACATAATGATTACATATACAATACTACAGAATTACAAAAGCTGAAATACAGAAGCTGAACCAAATACAGAACTTCTAACTCCTACGTGGCCGACCCTGCAGAAGCGCGACTCGAACAGAACCAAACCTGCCACCTGCACGGAAAGGAAATTCGTGCTAAGCGATAAACGCTTAGTGGGGAGAACACACCAGAATATGGACGGCCATTCACAATGGTCGCCAAGGCATAACACATTCAAATGGCAAATGCGGATATTCATAACATACAAATAATCAGACTTGCATATTAAAGGCATTCATTTCAATACTCACAATCGAACCATAACTTCATGTTCAGAATAGACTAAAACAGACATAATACAATACACATTACAAGCATCATCATGCTAAACCACATACTATATCTCTTGCATAAACCTACATGGGTAGCAAATATCAACATCTTACTGTGCAGAGTCACAAGAGCTTTACTCATGCAATTGACATAACTAAATACCCATGCATGAACTGACAACCAAACCATCATGCTAAGAATGCTAGCCATTTAACATACTTAGACATGCTAAACACATACACTAGTCAAATATTCAAAGAATAACATTTAGAGCTTCACAATACCGCTGCGCAACTCTAATATATATAAAGCATCATGCAAAAACACTCTGATAGCGGAGACTGAAGACGTAACCACTTAGTATTACATTCATATCATCATCATGCAGAAAGTACAATAATCATCACATACTTACCATCATAGCTGCTTCGGTTCACATGCTAATATATATAACAAAACTATGCTGAAGTCATATACTTAAATACATCAATCAAATCATTTCAAAGCAATCAGAAACTTATAACAAATCACATGACAAGTATGGATAATCATGTTAAATGTAAAGTCATGCTTACTTAAAACAGACATACATTCTGAAGCCCATAGTCACATTCATATGCATATAAACTGATTCCTGAAATCCTTATCAAGCTCAAACGGATATCACATTCGAAGGCTAAAACATAATCTATATAAGCATGCTCATATAATAAAGCCATACAATCAGTATTTCATAATCATATTCATTCAGAAAAATCCGATATACATTACATTAATATACTCATTCAGATAATCCATTTATAGCCAAATCAGATCAGAGCAGTTCAGATAAACATTCAAAGAACACCTGCTGACTCTATGTAGTGGATAACGAGTGTACAGACAGTACTTTACGGGTACGAGCCGATTACAGACAGTACGTTACGGGTACGAACCGATTAAACCATTATACTTTAACTTTCACAGATATTTTCACAAGGGACCTTAAACAAGATCCATTACAGAAAAGGGTTCGCGAGGAACCAAACGGGGACCTGATCAGGGTCCAAATCATTCAAAGGGCGCTGCAGCTACAGAAGACTCTATTAGGCATGCCTAACTATCCACTTACTTGACTCTAGCAGGTTATGCGTAACCCAATTTACATTTCGAATCGCACAATGCATATATAATCAGCATGCATAAACAGAGAACGACAGACATTTAAATATTCTCATAAAGTTGGTCACAAATCATACAATTCCCATTGCAAAACATATTACAGTCCATACATTTTAACATTAAACAATGTTCTAAAGCATGCCAAGAATCAGGTTAAGAAGCACTACCATGCCAATGGTTATCAATACAAAATCCTAATCATGCATTAGGTGAAGATACTAAGCATAAACCATGCACAGTCCAAATTGCATTTAACATAACACAATAAGCTCCAAGGCTAAAGCATAACAATGTATTCCGACATCAGCCATAATAGTCAAATAAGTCTGGCATAGCAGGATGCCAATCATACTTCATACAAGTCAAATACTGGAGCATGCAATAACTCAATTGATAACATCAGCACTATTCATCTTTCTAAAGCATAACAGGAACACATGTTGAATCATATTATGCTAAAGACCAAGGACGCATCATCATAATCGAGGAAAGTTATAGCATAAACTTAAGCATAGCAAATTATCCTTAAAGAAGAAACAGACTAAAATATGCATAGCATAATTCACATTAAGACAGAGCATGTTTGAGAACTAAACAGTTGGAAAGTTAACCTTCATAAATCCTTCGCATTCAAAATATGACATGCAATACATATCACCATAATACACATATTACAGTCCAAACTATACTGTTAAAATCCCAGTCGTTAAACAGGATCATTGTAATCCAAAACTTATTCCAAAATACCACATATAACTTGTCATAGATAACATATTATTAATACCAAATAAATTGGAATATTCAGTCATATCAGCAAGATAATATAGCACACAGTAAGGGAAAATACCATAAAAAGCGTTTGGAAATCATTTTATAAAAACTGGACACTTGGGAAGGAAAAACAGAAGCAAAACAGAAGATCTGGGAGACCTCACGTCACATGAGGGTTGCTCACGTCGCGTGAGCATAGCTCACGCCTCGTGAGCAATCTGCTCACGTAACGTGAGCATTGCTCACGTCGTGAGCTTTGCTCACGTAACGTGAGCAATCTGCTCACGTAACGTGAGCAATCTGCTCACGTAACGTGAACCTAGCTCACGTCACGTGAGCTATTTCTCTTGCCCTCTTCTTCTTCCCCGAAATCGCAAACATGCAGATTTCCATCCTTTTCCAGAAATTCAAAGAACTCGATAAAAACTATTTTCAATCTAATTCAAACACCTCCAGAACTCATCTTACCTTTCAATTGATGTCCCAAACAGCATAAACAAGATAATTGCAACTTAATTCAACAATCAAAACCATGCATAAACATAGTTAATCCAATTAAGAACATAAACCCTAAAAACAATTACAGTAAGTTCCAAATACAATTACAGTAAGTTGCAAATGTATCAATCTGTTCTTTGATTCAAAGTCATGCATACAAACACAGTACCCAAAACACAACTTGCATAAACTCATCTCAATCATTCAATTACTGGAAATCAAACACCAAAAACCATTCATAATCCAAGAAGAAAATGGGGCAGAGACAAAAACCCAAAACCAAAATAAAGAACACAGAGCTCCAAAACCTCAAAATGACGATCCAAAAGAATCAGGCTTCAAAATCAATCCTCAATCCTTTCCTTGCCTTTACTTGCTCCTTCTTTACAATCCAATGCTTGCAAAAATAAGAAACCACACAAATCCTTAGTCCAAACCCTAACTCAACCAAAACCAACCAAAACCAGCAGAAGAGAAGAAGAAGAACAGAACGTAAATCCAACTTACCTCTTCAAACAAAGAACAATCCAAGCCAAACACAACCCAAGCCAAACGTGAAAGAAAGGAGAAGCAGAGAAAGGAGAAGAGAAGAAGAGGGGCAGGCGTGAGAGGGGAGATCGGGTTGCGATCTGTGTTTTCCTCTCTCACTCTCTTACTTTTCTTCTTTTCTTCTTTCAATGCCTACCTAACAATTCCCTTGGCAACATCCAATTGGACCCCAAACTCCACTTAACATTTCAAACCATGGCACCATACTTGAGTCATACCCAAACATTTCCTTAATAAATATCTTGTCTTAATGCTCTTTAGTCCTTAGACAAATTACACTTCACTCACTTACACAATTCTTTCCTTACAACTTAATTATCTCTTCAATTAGGTCCTTAACACTCTAAATTTCTCAAACACAAATTACCGAAATATCCTTCCGATCCCGACTTAGCATACACAATCCGACTAGGGCTATTTTGGGGTGTGACAACTCTTCCCTCCTAAAAGAATTTCGTCCTCGAAATTCACAGCGAAACACTTACATCCGCACAACCCAAACAAACAAAACTTACTTATACAAAAGCTTGCAAAGTAACTTACCAGAAGAACCTGCGGTCTCCTTCGAATCCTTGCTAGATGCTACAAGCTCTGAAGACACTCGAGAAGATCTGAGCAAATCCTCCACATCCTTTCTAGCTTGCCCAGCTAGACACTCACTCATTTTCTTAGGACAACCGGCACTCCGATGTTCCATACTGTCACACCTGAAACAAGCACCTGAAAGCTTCTGACATGGGCCCCGATGTCGCTTCTGACAGTGCTGACATAAAAGTGATACCCACTTCCTACACTTGATCCCATGTTGCTTCTGACATTGTTGATATACTGAAGGTTCTCGAACCCTCTTCCCTGCTGACACTTCACTAACCGATCCTTTTCTCTTTTGAAGAACATGCCGAACAAAATCTTGAGAAACACGAGGAGCAGTCAATCTATTCAAAATCTGAATCAATCCATGTACTAATGTCCTATCATCAGAAACACGACCAAAATCTTCAACTGGAAGACGCTCGGAAACATCCAGATCAGCACTAATTCGATTCACACTTTCCGTTGTCTCGCCCACATTCTCACTAGGATCAGACTCCATCTAGACATGACACAAAACAAGACGCATCTGCAGTAGGCCACGACATAAAACTGACTCTCATGCAAAGACTCAACATAAAACAAACAACATACCCAGAACCATCAAACCTGGGCTCTGATACCACTAACTGTAACACCCCCATCGCCGTCCCCATTGGAAGGACGCCGACGGACGCACTACACGACACTCGTACATACAGATATACACATGCACAATGCGGAAGCATACATTCACACATAACATACATACGAAAATATGGGTTAATTAAAAACTTACCTTGACTTACCTTGCGGTACAGACTTAACATGCAATGACTCACGCACACGCAGGCACTAAGCAAAAGCATACACAGAAGCATACATATGACCATTCAACGGAAGCATCAGTGAAATAATAAAATAAAGGAATAACTACACATAAAACATACTAACTATTACATTCCCACAAGAAATCTCAAGAACGAAACATAATGATTACATATACAATACTACAGAATTACAAAAGCTGAAATACAGAAGCTGAACCAAATACAGAACTTCTAACTCCTACGTGGCCGACCCTGCAGAAGCGCGACTCGAACAGAACCAAACCTGCCACCTGCACGGAAAGGAAATCCGTGCTAAGCGATAAACGCTTAGTGGGGAGAACACACCAGAATATGGACGGCCATTCACAATGGTCGCCAAGGCATAACACATTCAAATGGCAAATGCGGATATTCATAACATACAAATAATCAGACTTGCATATTAAAGGCATTCATTTCAATACTCACAATCGAACCATAACTTCATGTTCAGAATAGACTAAAACAGACATAATACAATACACATTACAAGCATCATCATGCTGAACCACATACTATATCTCTTGCATAAACCTACATGGGTAGCAAATATCAACATCTTACTGTGCAGAGTCACAAGAGCTTTACTCATGCAATTGACATAACTAAATACCCATGCATGAACTGACAACCAAACCATCATGCTAAGAATGCTAGCCATTTAACATACTTAGACATGCTAAACACATACACTAGTCAAATATTCAAAGAATAACATTTAGAGCTTCACAATACCGCTGCGCAACTCTAATATATATAAAGCATCATGCAAAAACACTCTGATAGCGGAGACTGAAGACGTAACCACTTAGTATTACATTCATATCATCATCATGCAGAAAGTACAATAATCATCACATACTTACCATCACAGCTGCTTCGGTTCACATGCTAATATATATAACAAAACTATGCTGAAGTCATATACTTAAATACATCAATCAAATCATTTCAAAGCAATCAGAAACTTATAACAAATCACATGACAAGTACGGATAATCATGTTAAATGTAAAGTCATGCTTACTTAAAACAGACATACATTCTGAAGCCCATAGTCACATTCATATGCATATAAACTGATTCCTGAAATCCTTATCAAGCTCAAACGGATATCACATTCGAAGGCTAAAACATAATCTATATAAGCATGCTCATATAATAAAGCCATACAATCAGTATTTCATAATCATATTCATTCAGAAAAATCCGATATACATTACATTAATATACTCATTCAGATAATCCATTTATAGCCAAATCAGATCAGAGCAGTTCAGATAAACATTCAAAGAACACCTGCTGACTCTAGGCAGTGGATAACGAGTGTACAGACAGTACTTTACGGGTACGAGCCGATTACAGACAGTACGTTACGGGTACGAACCGATTAAACCATTATACTTTAACTTTCACAGATATTTTCACAAGGGACCTTAAAGAAGATCCATTACAGAAAAGGGTTCGCGAGGAACCAAACGGGGACCTGATCAGGGTCCAAATCATTCAAAGGGCGCTGCAGCTACAGAAGACTCTATTAGGCATGCCTAACTATCCACTTACTTGACTCTAGCAGGTTATGCGTAACCCAATTTACATTTCGAATCGCACAATGCATATATAATCAGCATGCATAAACAGAGAACGACAGACATTTAAATATTCTCATAAAGTTGGTCACAAATCATACAATTCGCATTGCAAAACATATTACAGTCCATACATTTTAACATTAAACAATGTTCTAAAGCATGCCAAGAATCAGGTTAAGAAGCACTACCATGCCAATGGTTATCAATACAAAATCCTAATCATGCATTAGGTGAAGATACTAAGCATAAACCATGCACAGTCCAAATTGCATTTAACATAACACAATAAGCTCCAAGGCTAAAGCATAACAATGTATTCCGACATCAGCCATAATATTCAAATAAGTCTGGCATAGCAGGATGCCAATCATACTTCATACAAGTCAAATACTGGAGCATGCAATAACTCAATTGATAACATCAGCACTATTCATCTTTCTAAAGCATAACAGGAACACATGTTGAATCATATTATGCTAAAGACCAAGGACGCATCATCATAATCGAGGAAAGTTACAGCATAAACTTAAGCATAGCAAATTATCCTTAAAGAAGAAACAGACTAAAATATGCATAGCATAATTCACATTAAGACAGAGCATGTTTGAGAACTAAACAGTCGGAAAGTTAACCTTCATAAATCCTTCGCATTCAAAATATGACATGCAATACATATCACCATAATACACATATTACAGTCCAAACTATACTGTTAAAATCCCAGTCGTTAAACAGGATCATTGTAATCCAAAACTTATTCCAAAATACCACATATAACTTGTCGTAAATAACATATTATTAATACCAAATAAATTGGAATATTCAGTCATATCAGCAAGATAATATAGCACACAGTAAGGGAAAATACCATAAAAAGCGTTTGGAAATCATTTTATAAAAACTGGACACTTGGGAAGGAAAAACAGAAGCAAAACAGAAGATCTGGGAGACCTCACGTCACATGAGGGTTGCTCACGTCGCGTGAGCATAGCTCACGCCTCGTGAGCAATCTGCTCACGTCGTGAGCATTGCTCACGTAACGTGAGCATTGCTCACGTCGTGAGCTTTGCTCACGTAACGTGAGCAATCTCCTCACGTAACGTGAACCTAGCTCACGTCACGTGAGCTATTTCTCTTGCCCTCTTCTTCTTCCCCGAAATCGCAAACATGCAGATTTCCATCCTTTTCCAGAAATTCAAAGAACTCGATAAAAACTATTTTCAATCTAATTCAAACACCTCCAGAACTCATCTTACCTTTCAATTGATGTCCCAAACAGCATAAACAAGATAATTGCAACTTAATTCAACAATCAAAACCATGCATAAACATAGTTAATCCAATTAAGAACATAAACCCTAAAAACAATTACAGTAAGTTCCAAATACAATTACAGTAAGTTCCAAATGTATCAATCTGTTCTTTGATTCAAAGTCATGCATACAAACACAGTACCCAAAACACAACTTGCATAAACTCATCTCAATCATTCAATTACTGGAAATCAAACACCAAAAACCATTCATAATCCAAGAAGAAAATGGGGCAGAGACAAAAACCCAAAACCAAAATAAAGAACACAGAGCTCCCAAACCTCAAAATGACGATCCAAAAGAATCAGGCTTCAAAATCAATCCTCAATCCTTTCCTTGCCTTTACTTGCTCCTTCTTTACAATCCAATGCTTGCACAAATAAGAAACCACACAAATCCTTAGTCCAAACCCCTAACTCAACCAAAACCAACCAAAACCAGCAGAAGAGAAGAAGAAGAACAGAACGTAAATCCAACTTACCTCTTCAAACAAAGAACAATCCAAGCCAAACACAACCCAAGCCAAACATGAAAGAAAGGAGAAGCAGAGAAAGGAGAAGAGAAGAAGAGGGGCAGGCGTGAGAGGGGAGATCGGGTTGCGATCTGTGTTTTCCTCTCTCACT
Organism: Excoecaria cochinchinensis; assembly: GCA_947683425.1. Classification (NCBI taxonomy): domain Eukaryota; kingdom Viridiplantae; phylum Streptophyta; class Magnoliopsida; order Malpighiales; family Euphorbiaceae; genus Excoecaria; species Excoecaria cochinchinensis. The sequence continues at coordinate 12,167,431 of CANTUQ010000018.1, read as the reverse complement.
CTCTTACTTTTCTTCTTTTCTTCTTTCAATGCCTACCTAACAATTCACTTGGCAACATCCAATTGGACCCCAAACTCCACTTAACATTTCAAACCATGGCACCATACTTGAGTCATACCCAAACATTTCCTTAATAAATATCTTGTCTTAATGCTCTTTAGTCCTTAGACAAATTACACTTCACTCACTTACACAATTCTTTCCTTACAACTTAATTATCTCTTCAATTAGGTCCTTAACACTCTAAATTTCTCAAACACAAATTACCGAAATATCCTTCCGATCCCGACTTAGCATACACAATCCGACTAGGGCTATTTTGGGGTGTGACACCCTTTGCAAGGGGATTCGTATGAGTTCAATTTCTCGGACGAAGACATTGCGGCTATCACAGTACAAGGTTGGCAATTACACTTGGACGAAGCAGTAAACAGCAAGGGGGTAGGAGTAGGAATCGTTTTAACGACCCCAGACGATGAAAAACTCCCACTGGCTAAGAAATTGAGATACAGGGCCACCAATAATGAAGCCGAATATGAAGCTTGCAAATTCGAGTTAGAAGCCTTGATAGCTTTGGAGGCAAATAGCGTACAAGTATTTGGATACTCATCGCTAGTGATCAATCAGATTTGAGGTGAATGGGCTAATAAGGAGGAGCGACTAATGCCATATGTGAAACACTTAAGGGATCTGAGCAACCAGTTTGAAGTTTGTACCTTCCACTTTGTCCCGAGGGATGAGAATCAGTTAGCCGATGCGTTTACAACCTTGGTATCAATATGGGATAACCTGGAGGGGGTAGTTATGAAGCCCGTTTTGATCTCTAGTTCTGAGAGGATCAGTTTCTAGTCTAATCCCATCATGGAGGTTGAGGCTGTAAATGAAAGGCCTTAGTATCAAGACATCAAGAATTACTTAGAAAACACAACGTTCCTAGAAGAGGCTACCGAAAAGAACCAGAGATTGATCAAGCTATCCACTCAATTTATCTATGTAAATGGCATACTATACAAATAACAAGTCAATGGCATTGAATTGAGATGTTTGGATGAGAAAGAAGCCGAGAGGGTAATGGAAAAAACTCATGCTGGGGTTTGTGGGGCCCACATGAATGGGCTGGCCAAGAAGATCATGAGACAAGGGTTCTACTAGCTTACCATTGATACAGACTATTTGTAACACCCCTTACCCATACGTAGGCGATCCCATCCGATATGGAGTAAGATGCCGTAGGAGTAAAGGTGCCACCACACAGATACAGAAATATACATACATTCATACATAACATACATACCAAAATACAGGGTAAATTAAAACTTTACAATACCATTCAAAGAAGCTGATCATGCATTAATATAATGAAAGCATTACATTACTGTTCTGATCAACTTAGAGATACAAAAGATAGTTACATAACCCAAAATTTCAATTACAAAAGCGGAAGCTAATACAAAATCATGTGAGAGTTCTATACAAAAAGAATCATAAGCTACAAAAATAAGCCCTATACTAAGACCCTGCTGTGTTGGCTTTGATGGCGACGACTCTCCCAAAATCAACTCCTTCCGCACCTGCACGGGTAAACACACCGTGCTAAGCGATAAACGCTTAGTGGGGAAAACACACAAAGCATAAAGACAACCATTCACAACGGTCGTCAAGGCAATTCACATGCGTAAGTACATATAGCCATTCACCAAAAGATTCATATCCATAATCGTATTCTCATTACAGATTGTACTTTTCATCATTGAATCCAGAAGGATAATACATGTATTTGCTCATATCACAAGTCATACAAGTACTTAAATAATGAAATCCCTGCTGACTCAAGGTAGTGGATAACGAGTGAACAGAAAGTACTTTACGAGTACCAATCGAATACGAAAAACCATTTTAACCTTTCATTCATAAATAATTCCAGAAGGACCTTAAACAAGATCCAAACACAATACAGAAGTTCGCGAGGAACGAACGGGACCTGATCGGGGTCCAAACAGAAATAACAGAAGCTGCAGCGAAGACTCTATTAGGCATGCCTAACTATCCACTGACTAGACTCTAGCAGGTCATACATAAACCATTTCACAGTTTCCAAAATCATCATCATCAAATGGGCATAATCATATCATGGTTACACTTGCATATCATTTATAGAATACCAAGTATAAATCTCATAACTACTAAAGTAAACTGAAGTTCAAGGCACACGCGAAAGAAGGAAACTCATTCAGCATACAAGGGACTGTCGCGCTCGCGACGTCTATCGCGCTCGCGACAGAGACCAAAGTCTCTTCGCTGTGCGCGCGCGACAGATTTCGCGACTGCGGGGAGAACGGAAGAGCCAGGCTCTGTCGCGCTCGCGACAGATGTCGCGATCGCGACAGAAGGCAAAGGGTGCTGTCGCGATCTCGCGACGGATCGCGTGGTCGCGATAACACCAGGCAACAATACTCTCTGTCGCGATCGCGACAGTTGTCGCGCTCGCGACAGAAGGTATACAACACTTCGGCTGTCGCGACTCGCGGCGGACGTCGCGTGCTCGCGACAATGAAGCTCCCACTACCGTTCTCTGTCGCGACCTCGCGACAGTAGTCGCGATCGCGACAGAGTCGGGATTTTGAAAATCTGCAGAAATTCTGCAGATTTTCCTCTTCCATTTCTTCCTCCAACCACTCAAATCTCAAACAAAGGTTACTTACCTCAAATCCAGCCATCCAAAAGCATAAACCACCATAATACAACATTTATTAACAATAAACTTCATCCAATCCATCAATTTGAACATTTAATTTCAATAATCATTCACAAACTCCATTTATGCATCAATTTACTTCAAATCCGAATTCATCATGATTAATTCATAATCTTGCAAGTTCCACATTCTAAAACAAAGACCCATAGCATAACCATCAAAATAAAGGACATCTAACAACCTAATTCCAAGAAAACATCAAGAACACACTCATGAACATTTTCACATAAAAAGGAAGAAATTCCCAAACCTCAAAATCCTTAGCTCCTAGAGTTTAGTTCCACTTGATCCCGCAACTTCCTTGCCTTTAGGATCCCGGGGAGGCTCAACTAGGAAACCCAACCAAGAACAAGCAAACAAAGCCAAAAATCCAAACTTCAAACCCATTTCAAAAACAAGAAAAGAGAAGAAGATGGAAACTCAAACAAAGGTAAAATGAATGCATGAAACTTACCAATTACTACAAAGTGATGATCAAACCCCACTAGCAACCTTGAATCTCAACCAAAGTCCAAGAGAAGAAGAAAAGAAGAAGAGAAGAGAAGAGGGCGGCGTGAAGAACGGGAAACACAATGAGGAAATCTGATTTTTGCCCTTTCTCTTCTTTCCCTTTTTCTTTTCTTAACCCTAGACACATGTCAAGATCCTAAGGGTGGGATTTGGTCACTCACACCCTAGATGCTAATGCAATAAACACACACTAGACTCTCCCAACTAACACATACCCTACAACCATATGCATGCCCACATACTAAATTAAACCCACTAGTGCACAACCTATTTTGGTGCACTCACGCACACACACCATTCCAATCCCACTAACTCACACCATGGCACCACGCATGCACCCACATGCAAGCAAATCTCTTATAACATGCAAAATTACTAAAATGCCCTTATAATTCAAAACTCGTGCAATTGCATACACATACAAAATATGGCTCATTCAACTAGGGGGCAAACGGGGTGTGACAACTCTCCCCTACTAACAAGAATTTCGTCCTCGAAATTCTCACCTGAACAGAACAATTGCGGATACTGCAATCTCATCGACTCCTCCGGTTCCCAAGTTGCTTCCTCAACCCCGTGGTGATTCCACAAAACCTTGACCAAAGGAATCTGCTTATTCCTCAGCTGTCGTACTTCCCGCTCTAGGATAGCTCTAGGCTCCTCGTCATAAGTAAAATCTGATTGCACTTGAACCTCTTGAATTGACAAAACATGGGAAGGATCCGATCTATACCGACGGAGCATAGAAACGTGAAACACATCGTGAAGCTTTGACAATTCCATCGGCAAAGCTAGCCTATAAGCCACTGGACCAACTCTTGCTAACACCTCATACGGACCAATAAAGCGAGGACTAAGCTTCCCTTTCTTTCCAAATCGAAGCACTTTTCTCCAAGGTGACACTTTAAGAAAAACCTTGTCCCCAACTTCAAACTGTACATCCTTTCTCTTCAGGTTAGCATAAGACTTCTGTCGATCCTTGGCCACTTTCAGATTCCGCTGCACAACTCTAATCTTTTCCTCGGTATCTCTAACCAGATCTGGCCCAATCATTGACCTCTCAGACAACTCTGTCCAACAAACAGGAGTCCTACACTGACGTCCATACAAAGCCTCATAAGGTGACATACCAATACTCGACTGGAAACTGTTGTTGTAGGCAAATTCCATCAATGATACGTACTTGTCCCAGCTACCCGGAAAGTCCAAAACACAAGCCCTCATCATATCCTCTAAGATCTGAATCACACGCTCGGACTGACCATCTGTCTGCGGATGAAATGCTGTACTGAACTTCAACTTGGTACCCAAAGCTCGCTGCAACTCTTTCCAGAACTTAGATGTAAACCTTGGGTCCCTATCAGAAACTATGGACAGAGGTACCCCATGCAATCGCACTATCTCATCTACGTACATACTGGCCAATCTACTCATCGAATAATCCATTCTAACCGGCAAAAAGTGAGCAGACTTCGTGAGTCGATCGACAACAACCCAAACAGAATCATGCTTTCTCTGAGACAAAGGTAAACCGGAGACAAAATCCATGGCGATGTCATCCCACTTCCACTCGGGAACGGACAAAGGCGTGAGTAAACCAGAAGGAACCTGGTGCTCAGCCTTGACCTGCTGACAAGTCAGGCACTTGGATATAAAGTCCACTATGTCCCTCTTCATACCCGACCACCAAAAGAACTGCTTCAAATCCTGATACATCTTCACACTGCCAGGATGCATGGTGAAAACTGAACTATGGGCCTCATCAAAAATCTGTCTTCTTAACTCTGCACTATCCGGCACACACAAACGGTTCCCAAACAGAAGAACCCCATCCTGAACCGAAAACTCTGACTGCTTACCTGAACCGACTTCTTGAACAATCCGCTGAAGTTTCTCATCCACCTTCTGAGCATCAACTATCTGCTGTCTCAAAGTAGGCTTGACCCTCAACTGAGCTAACAAAGCTCCATCTGGACCAAACCTCCATCTAAACCTTCTCAAAAACAAGGCAGAAACTGACTTTCTACTCAACGCATCCGCGACTACATTGGCCTTACCCGGATGGTAATCCACAATGCAATCGTAGTCCTTAAACAGCTCAAGCCAACGACATTGCCTCATATTCAATTCCTTCTGTGTCAGAAAATACTTCAAACTTTTGTGGTCCGAAAAGATCCTACACTTCTCCCCGTAGAGATAATGACGCCAAATCTTCAAAGCGAAGACAACTGCAGCTAATTCAAGATCATGCGTCGGATAATTTCTCTCGTGCGGCTTCAACTGTCGAGAAGCATAAGCCACGACCTTACCTTCCTGCATCAGAACACATCCCAAACCAACACCTGAAGCGTCACTATATATAACAAACTCCTTACCCGAGGTGGGTTGAGTTAATATAGGAGCTTCAACCAACAACTGCTTCAACCTCTCAAAACAAACTTGGCACTTATCCGACCATTCAAACTTAACTCCTTTCCTCAATAACCTGGTCATCGGAGCAGCAATCACTGAAAAACCCTTAACGAACCGACGGTAATAACCCGCCAGACCAAGGAAACTCCTCACTTCCTGGACATTCCTAGGCGCTTTCCAATCCACTATCGCCTCAATCTTAGCTGGATCCACTTGAATACCCTTCGCTGAAACTATATGACCCAAAAATGACACTCCCTTAAGCCAAAAATCACTCTTACTCAACTTAGCAAACAACCGATGCTCTCTCAAAATCTGCAAAACTAACCGAAGATGCTCTTCATGCTCGGCTTCATCCTTGGAAAATACCAAAATATCATCTATAAAAACTACTACAAACCGGTCTAAATATGACCTGAACACCCTATTCATCAAATCCATGAATGCCGCTGGAGCATTAGTCAAACCAAACGGCATAACAAGGAACTCATAGTGGCCATACCGAGTCCGAAATGCAGTCTTAACCACATCCTGATCCTTAACACGAAGCTGATAATACCCAGACCGAAGGTCAATTTTAGAAAACACACCAGCACCTCGCAGCTGATCAAACAAATCTTCCACTCTGGGCAACGGATACTTATTCTTCACTGTGACCTTATTAATCTGCCTGTAGTCTATACACATCCTCAAGGATCCATCCTTCTTCTTAACAAACAGTACCGGAGCTCCCCAAGGAGATATGCTGGGTCGAATGTATCCCTTATCCAACAGCTCTTGCAGTTGAGTTTTAAGTTCTCTCAACTCTACAGGAGCCATCCGATAAGGTGCCTTCGACACCGGTGTGGTACCCGGCATAATCTCTATGGCTAGCTCAACTTCTCTCTCCGGAGGCAAACCAGGCAAGTCACTCGGAAAAACATCACTGAACTCTCGAACAATAGGGATGTTCTCAATCCTAACTTGATCCCTCCTGGAATCCAAAACCACAGCCAAAAAAGCCTCACAACCTTTTCTCATAAACCTCTTAGCTTGAATAGCAGAAATCACATTGTGCACGGAACTCGCACCCAAACCTCTGACAAACACGGGAACTCGATTCCTATCTCGAAGCACGAAAGTCTTCCTATGACAATCAACCACGGCTCTATGCTTACTCAACCAGTCCATACCCAGAATCAAGTCATACTCTCTGAAGGGCAACTCTATCAAATCCACAGGAAACTCAACATTCTCAACCATCAACGGACAATTCCTATACACTCTACTCACACTGACACTATGCCCTAACGGATTGGTCACACATATCTCATAGTCTAACTGCTCTACCACATGCAACTTATCAATAAACTTATGTGTGCACAAATATGAGTGTGTGGAACCGGGATCTATTAGAGCATATAATTCAGTGTCATGGAGTAGGAACTTACCAGCAATCACATCAGGCGCATCCTGCTCATCTCTGGCTCTCACTGCATAAGCTCTAACGGCCATAGGAGGAGGACGCTCCACAGTCTCAGAACCAGCTACATCTCTGGGGCGACCGCCTCGACCTCTTCCTCTACCTCTACCTCTAGAGGCCTGCGGAGCATTCGATCCAACTCTGCTAGCTCCTCCCGGAGGACCCGAGTCTTCACTCATCTGAGGACAATAAGCCACCCGGTGTTCAGTGCTCCCACACCTGAAACACCCACCAGTAAGCCACCTACACTCACCCCAGTGAGCCTTACTGCAGTTCGAACAAACTGGAGTAGCATCAGACCGACCACCCCTACCAGAACCAGACACTGCAGCAGAACCTTGCCTTCTCCCCCTTGAAGCCGAACCAGCCGCAGGATCATCTTGCGGGTTCCTAGACCTCTTACCCGAAGATGAGGAACCACCACCTCTAGCTGAACTCCGGCGCTGAGCTCTCTCTCTAATCAAAGTTTCCACTTTCTCTGCCCTCAACGCAGCTTCAGCAATCTGATAATACTGTACCCCCGACATACACATCAAAGAAACTAAAGCAATCTTCAAAGAATCATTCAACCCGGCCTCGAAGTGCTTGCATCTGAAATCATCCGTCATGACCCCACGCGGAGCATAACGGGACAACCGGTTAAACTCCTTCTCATAATCTGCCACAGACAAGGCCCTTTGCCTCAAACTCAGAAACTGCGCCCATCTTGCGTCCCTATACGCCTGAGTCACATACTTCTTAGAAAATTGCTCATCAAAGAAATCCCATGTCAAAGGGTCAGGCATTTGAGGCTGCCTACACACCAACTCCCACCATTCATAAGCTGAACCCTGAAGCAAGGCTACAGCACACTCGGCTTGCTGATCAGGAGGGCACCTGATTTCCCTCAAGGCTCTCTTAACTTTATCTAGCCACTTCTCGGCTAACTCAGACTCATCAAGCCCAGTTCCATAAAAATCCTCGACACCCGCTCTTCTCAGACTCACTATCGGGGCTTTCGGGGCAGTCACTCTATCCAAAACCCGAGCCATGTCTTGATGCAATCTAAGCATCGCCTCAAAAGGCATGGCAGCGGCCTCAGGTTGGACCCTAGCACGTTGAGCCGACACCGAAACAGAGACAGACGGATCTACCGCTGGAGGGTTCACACTTTCAGCGGACTCCTCGAGCGCACCGTGAGCAGAATCAGAATTCATCTAACAAACAAGAGGACAACCACATCAGCCAACACAGCCCTAAACATAGACATATACACACATAGCATCATATAAGCAATCACCCAGAAACGCCTAAACCGGGGCTCTGATACCACAACTTGTAACACCCCTTACCCATACGTAGGCGATCCCATCCGATATGGAGTAAGATGCCGTAGGAGTAAAGGTGCCACCACACAGATACAGAAATATACATACATTCATACATAACATACATACCAAAATACAGGGTAAATTAAAACTTTACAATACCATTCAAAGAAGCTGATCATGCATTAATATAATGAAAGCATTACATTACTGTTCTGATCAACTTAGAGATACAAAAGATAGTTACATAACCCAAAATTTCAATTACAAAAGCGGAAGCTAATACAAAATCATGTGAGAGTTCTATACAAAAAGAATCATAAGCTACAAAAATAAGCCCTATACTAAGACCCTGCTGTGTTGGCTTTGATGGCGACGACTCTCCCAAAATCAACTCCTTCCGCACCTGCACGGGTAAACACACCGTGCTAAGCGATAAACGCTTAGTGGGGAAAACACACAAAGCATAAAGACAACCATTCACAACGGTCGTCAAGGCAATTCACATGCGTAAGTACATATAGCCATTCACCAAAAGATTCATATCCATAATCGTATTCTCATTACAGATTGTACTTTTCATCATTGAATCCAGAAGGATAATACATGTATTTGCTCATATCACAAGTCATACAAGTACTTAAATAATGAAATCCCTGCTGACTCAAGGTAGTGGATAACGAGTGAACAGAAAGTACTTTACGAGTACCAATCGAATACGAAAAACCATTTTAACCTTTCATTCATAAATAATTCCAGAAGGACCTTAAACAAGATCCAAACACAATACAGAAGTTCGCGAGGAACGAACGGGACCTGATCGGGGTCCAAACAGAAATAACAGAAGCTGCAGCGAAGACTCTATTAGGCATGCCTAACTATCCACTGACTAGACTCTAGCAGGTCATACATAAACCATTTCACAGTTTCCAAAATCATCATCATCAAATGGGCATAATCATATCATGGTTACACTTGCATATCATTTATAGAATACCAAGTATAAATCTCATAACTACTAAAGTAAACTGAAGTTCAAGGCACACGCGAAAGAAGGAAACTCATTCAGCATACAAGGGACTGTCGCGCTCGCGACGTCTGTCGCGCTCGCGACAGAGACCAAAGTCTCTTCGCTGTGCGCGCGCGACAGATTTCGCGACTGCGGGGAGAACGGAAGAGCCAGGCTCTGTCGCGCTCGCGACAGATGTCGCGATCGCGACAGAAGGCAAAGGGTGCTGTCGCGATCTCGCGACGGATCGCGTGGTCGCGATAACACCAGGCAACAATACTCTCTGTCGCGATCGCGACAGTTGTCGCGCTCGCGACAGAAGGTATACAACACTTCGGCTGTCGCGACTCGCGGCGGACGTCGCGTGCTCGCGACAATGAAGCTCCCACTACCGTTCTCTGTCGCGACCTCGCGACAGTAGTCGCGATCGCGACAGAGTCGGGATTTTGAAAATCTGCAGAAATTCTGCAGATTTTCCTCTTCCATTTCTTCCTCCAACCACTCAAATCTCAAACAAAGGTTACTTACCTCAAATCCAGCCATCCAAAAGCATAAACCACCATAATACAACATTTATTAACAATAAACTTCATCCAATCCATCAATTTGAACATTTAATTTCAATAATCATTCACAAACTCCATTTATGCATCAATTTACTTCAAATCCGAATTCATCATGATTAATTCATAATCTTGCAAGTTCCACATTCTAAAACAAAGACCCATAGCATAACCATCAAAATAAAGGACATCTAACAACCTAATTCCAAGAAAACATCAAGAACACACTCATGAACATTTTCACATAAAAAGGAAGAAATTCCCAAACCTCAAAATCCTTAGCTCCTAGAGTTTAGTTCCACTTGATCCCGCAACTTCCTTGCCTTTAGGATCCCGGGGAGGCTCAACTAGGAAACCCAACCAAGAACAAGCAAACAAAGCCAAAAATCCAAACTTCAAACCCATTTCAAAAACAAGAAAAGAGAAGAAGATGGAAACTCAAACAAAGGTAAAATGAATGCATGAAACTTACCAATTACTACAAAGTGATGATCAAACCCCACTAGCAACCTTGAATCTCAACCAAAGTCCAAGAGAAGAAGAAAAGAAGAAGAGAAGAGAAGAGGGCGGCGTGAAGAACGGGAAACACAATGAGGAAATCTGATTTTTGCCCTTTCTCTTCTTTCCCTTTTTCTTTTCTTAACCCTAGACACATGTCAAGATCCTAAGGGTGGGATTTGGTCACTCACACCCTAGATGCTAATGCAATACACACACACTAGACTCTCCCAACTAACACATACCCTACAACCATATGCATGCCCACATACTAAATTAAACCCACTAGTGCACAACCTATTTTGGTGCACTCACGCACACACACCATTCCAATCCCACTAACTCACACCATGGCACCACGCATGCACCCACATGCAAGCAAATCTCTTATAACATGCAAAATTACTAAAATGCCCTTATAATTCAAAACTCGTGCAATTGCATACACATACAAAATATGGCTCATTCAACTAGGGGGCAAACGGGGTGTGACACTATTCCAAGTATGTGAAACAATGTCGGTTGTGTCAGCAGTATGCAGATTTGAGGTATTTGCCAGTTTCAGAAATACATGGTTTAACGTCACCTTGGCCGTTCGCAGCATGGGGAATAGACATTATCGAGGAGATACGCCCTACTACCTCTAATGGCCATAGATTTGTCATAGTTGCTATTGACTATTTTACCATGTGGCTAGAAGCAGAATCATTCAAGAAGGTCGATGCCCGAGATATGGCCAGGTTTATTGAAAAGAATCTTATATGCAAATACGCTCTCCCATATCATGTTGTGTTCGATAATGGGGTCCAGCTCATGGCTGAGATGAAGAAACTGCTTCAGAAATATGGCATCGACCATCACAAGTCCTCTCCGTACCGCCCACAGGCCAACGGGGCGGTGGAGTCCGCCAATAAGAATGTTAAGAAGATTTTGGCCAAGATGGTTTAGAATTATAAGGATTGGTGGAGAAATTACCTTTCGCACTCTGGGGCTACAGAACCACGGTCAGAACATCTGCAGGGACCACACCGTATTCCTTAGTATATGGCACATAAGTTGTACTACCAGTCGAAGCGGAGCTCAAGTCTTTAAGGGTGGTAATGGAGGCCCCAATTCTGAAAACTGATTAGGCATAGTAACAATTGCAGTAATTAAAGATGCTGGATGAGAATAGATTGCGAGCTTATTACCACAACCAAGTCTATCAGAAGAGGCTTGCACGTTCATTCGGGAAAAATTTCAGAAAACACTCGTTGAAAAAAGGAGATTTGGTTTTCAAGCAAATGAGACCAGGTGCACCGGATATATGGGAAAAGTTTAGGCTGACATGGGAAGGCCCTTTTTTCATAAAGAAGCTACTGTCCAAGGGAGCAGCAATTTTGTTAGATAGCAAAGAAAATGAGTTTAAGGAACCAGTCAATGTCGATAGGCTCAAAAGGTTCCATGGCTAAAGACATAAAAATCAAAAGAAGAGAATAAATGCCCTGTTGGTTGAAAATCGAAAAAATTTGGCGCCTCGCTAGGGTAAAAACCAAAAAAAAGGCACCCTGGGCAAAAATTAGAGGCTCGAGGAGAAAATGGTCAATCAAGAAAACCCGCAAGGGCTGATTAGCCATAGGAGTTTCATACTGTTAAGATCTATTCAAATATTAGATGTGTTTTGCATTGTAAATCCTTGTTAAATATTGATCATGTATGTTGAAATCATATCGAAATATACGCACATTTTGCAAAAAGGAATAAAACAAAAACCATTCAGGTCACATGTTCATTATTTTCTAGTTCTTTTATAAAAAGAAAGACATTATTCATTACAGAATGCATGTAAATCTAAACTATACTGCTACTCTTGCCGGCCAGATGTCTAAGTCGGTGGGTCCTATTTTCAACAGTAGGGCTGAGCACGCATCTCTTGTAGGCACTAGTGGAAATGATGGAGCAATCTCTAACTGAAGGACAGATGGTCCTCACCGGCAGTCTGGCCTAGAGATTATGATACCTAGACATAAAGGCCGAGGATAGGACGCCACCCTGAAAAGCCAAAGGGAGTCTCATGACATCTTGGGTCACCCCAAACTGTCGAGTACAACATGCAGTAATGTAAAAAGTAGCCTCATGTAGCCCACACACTGGAACACACCTTGAGGAACTATCGGTGGTCACAGCGGTAATATGGAGCCAGGGGCTCATAAAACTAATGTTCTCATCTGCCATCTCACTAAATCTAGCAACACCCTCATCGGGAGAGGCAAAAGAATACAATCGTTGTCGAGGAAGGAAATGCCTTAACGAATACTGGCCAATCACCTTAGGCGGGGGCTCTAACAAAAGCTTCAACTTCTCCTGTAGCCAGATCTACGAGACAAGAAGTCAGAAACAAAAAAAGATAATAATAATAATAATAATAATAATAATAATAATAATAATAATAATAATAATAATAATAATAATAATAATAATAACAATAATAATAAAAGAAAAGAATTAAGAAAAGCCGCTGAAATGGGTAGGGTCCACCCCAAGCAAAAATAAGGCATAGGGTTATGTGAAAATTCGAAAGGACGCATTTCCCGCTAAGAAAAGCTAGTGTGAAAACCCACAAGGGGCGCACTACCTTTGAAAACAATGACGTACCTAGAGTAATAAGGGACTCCCAGTGATGGCTATAGAAGGATCGGCATAGACATAGTCTAAACTTAGGATCATCTCAGCTAGAATCAGAGGAAATGGGGTAAGCCCGCGATGAATACCCTCTACTATCTCGAACAGTCAAAAATCGCCAGTCAAATCAGTAAAAGTCAATGTCAAAAATCTAGAGAGGTAGAACAATAAGACAACGCTGGCCTAATAGGTAGACATGTGAGAATAGCCCTCCAGTGCCTCAACCAACGGCTCTAGAGCGAAGGAGACCCCCTGAAGGGCTAGTTGAGTGGCAACGACAGAAGAAACACCCAAGGTCAGTGCAATATCCCTCGCACAGATAAAACCACAAGTCGGGATGCAAGGTGGGGTGCCAAGCGGAATCCTTGCCCCAATGATAGCAGGAAATTCCTTAGGTAAGGGGCATAATTCCTCGTAGGTAAACCTGAAGACATGAAAATGGGGGTCCTAGAAGCGAACTGCAGCCAGAAGAAGGTTTTGGTCTATCCTAACTCTTCTCAGAAATTTCAAGCAAGAAAAATGGGGCTAGGGTGGTATTTTCCCAAGTTTGGGGGTTATCTAGAAGTCGGTACATTTTAGTAAAGACAGATGAAGACATTTTCTAAGTATTGCGACTAAAAATTAAAATTAACAAGGAAAGGAAAGGACGAAAAGCGAGAAAAACCTGAAAAAGGAAGCGCTATTTGAAGTCCAGGAAGAAGAGTGCATGAATCCCAAGGAAAAGAGGAGCATTTCAAGCAAATCACGAGGGACGGACCACCCATCTCTCGGTCTGCCGACGGGGAGCCCGTCGGTCAACCTGGTTGACCCTTGGGTGATCTGTTTTCTTGCATATTTCATGCACGTTACATGCATAAAATAATTTTTGCATATTCCTATCGCCTTTTATTTTTGCAGTAAAAGGAAATTTAACGGAGATGCGTACCGGGCACGGAAATCAGGACCAAAATATCCAAGGAGTATTTTTATTTTCAAAAAATTTATGGAAAGGGAGGGAAGGAAGAAAAAAATGAGAAAAGATGGAATTTTGAGCGACCGATGTGGTGCCCGTCGCTTGGTATTCCGACGGGCTACCCGTTGGTCAAGAAAAATTATAGAAGGTGCGCTCAACTACGCACCTTCAGTTCTTCCTTTTCTTCTTCCCATTCTTCCTCGAGAAACCGACGCCCTTCACCGGTTTTTCCCAATTTTTTCATTCATTTCTCACCCGTTTTGTGCACCACTCGCTCCAAAACGATCCTTGCATTGTCACGAACATTTAGGACTAAGTTTTACACAAATTTGTCAAGTCTTTTTTTAGTACATTTCGTCGACTATCGAGTAAGTTTGTCACCTTTTTCTTCTACTTTTTCTTCTTCTCTTTAGTTAAATTTTCATTTTAGATGCATGATAGGCATATATTCTCTCAATTAGGACCAAATTCTGCCTATTTGTTTTTTACATTTTGGGACTAAGTGTAAACCATGTTGATTATGATAGAAGCAAATAATGATAAAAAGAAAAGAACTATGAACTTATGAACCTACCCTTATCTAACTGATTTTTAGAACCAAATTGGACTAAGCTGAACACATAATCACTATGTCAAATAAAGTTTGTAACACCCATAAGCCTTACATACCATTAATTAACTGTTCTTTCCAATTCTGTTAACCTAATTAAACTAATCAGGTTATTAAATAGCCAATTAATTAAAACTGGTACAATTTTTTTTCCGGACATCAGTATTATGATTAATTAAATCAAATCAATCAATCACAAGTCACCAGGCCTTTAATCTTACAAAATTGTACCACCAGATTCTGTTCACTTTACAGATCATTTCTATGCAATAAAATGTTTATGAATTACTGTACCTATTACCTTCCCAGTATGTCACCCATCCCAAAATTGCTATGACTCAGGCACGTTTAACTTTTAAACTTTACTGAATATAAAACTCTAGAAACATAATCTCATACTGTGAAACTAACAACAGACACTACAAAAAATACTGAATACTTCTAGACCATCATGTAGGCCATTACAATTAGGTCCTTATAATTCACTTTTTCACAAATTTACATTTTTAACCTCATATTTGATCAAAATTACCAATTTACCCTTATACTTACACTTTTTACCTAACTTTCTCACTTTTTACCAACTTTATGTAAAATTACCAATTTGCCCTCAAACATTTTACATAATTCCAATTATGTCCTTTTTACACATAAACATCAAATTAATCACATTAACATCAAATTAATCACATTTTACCCATTTAAAGCTCATTATTACCCTTTTTGCCCCGGTATAATGCTAGCAGACTCTATGTACAGGATAAACGGGATGCGAACCCCTAAAGGCTCACAATAACCTGGAGAGACTTCTGACTGATCACTCCAGTCTTTCTAAACCTGAAGGAACCCCGAAGGATTACTCCAGTCTTTCTAAATAGATACTTTTAAAAATACATAATAGGTCCATCAATTACCTATAAAATTAGTGAAACGCCATGCTCACTCTCGCGGTCTTATGTCCCTATGGCTAGCCAACATATCCTGATACCAGACTCGACTACCAGCTGATCACATAGGGCAACATTATTTTATTTTCCACATTATTAATGTGTCATACATACTTTTCATGGCATATCATTATCTCATATCATGCTTTTTCATGCCATTTCATCGTTATGCATGTGAATACCATCCTTAAACCATCACATGCCATGTAAACACATAAATTCATTATGGTACACATGCACATACACATACATACATTTGGCCCACTTTCTAACTTTTCACCATTAATTCTTTCAATCAACTTTATCATTCATTTAGGCCAATTACATGTTGTATAACATCACTATACCATTTATTTCCATTAAAACCCATCAAAATCATGCCTTTACCCATGTGTACCATTCGGCCTCATGTGTATCACATACATAACACATCCTTCAAATGGTCTAACGCATACAATTCATTATTTTACATGCCAAATACTGTAAATCCATTATAAACTTGCATTAAACAATATTAAAACACATGAATATCCCATTAATTCCATTTGGCTAAAGAAGTATCTTTTTACACATAATTCCTTTTTTCACTTTGATCATTCATTCATGTTATACACATGTTAAACATATCTTAAACATCATTTACATGCCATAAATCATCTTAGAATTCAATTAATTAAATTGTAACACCCTTAAACCTTACGTACTATTAATTAACTGTTCTTTCCAATTCTGTTAATCTAATTAAACTAATCAGGTTATTAAATAGCCAATTAATTAAAACTGGTATAATTTTTTTTTGACATTAGTATTACGATTAATTAAATCAAATCAATCAATCACAAGTCACCAGGCCTTTAATCTTACAAAACTGTACCACCCGACTCCGTTCACTTTACAGATCATTTCTATGCAATAAAATATTTATGAATTATTGTAGCTATTACCTACCCAGTAGGTCACCCATCCCAGAATTGCTATGACTTAGGCACGTTTAACTTTTAAACTTTACTGAATATAAAATGCCAGAAACATAATCTCATGCTGTGAAACTAACAACAGAGACTACAGAAAATACTGAATACTTCTAGGCCATCATGCAGGCCATTACAATTCTCCCATACCAATAAAAATTTCGTCCTCGAAATTTACCTGAGTTGAAAAGCTGGGGATGCTGTTGTCTCATAGTCTCCTCGTGTTCCCACGTCGCTTCCTCGATATTATGGTGATTCCAGAGGACTTTCACTAATCGGATCTTTTTACTCCTGAGCTGCTTCACTTCTCGAGCCAGGATCTTCACTAAGTACTCTTCATAAGTCATGTCGGGCTGAACACGAACTTCTTCAGGCTTGATGACATGACTGGGGTCTGAACGGTGTCTTCTTAGCATAGAAACATGGAAGACATCATGAATCTTCTCTAACTCTTGCGGAAGCTTCAGCTTGTAGGCTACTGGTCCAACCCGCTGAATAATCTCATAAGGACCAATAATCTCGGACTCAGCTTGCCTTTCTTTTCAAATCTGAGAATCTTCTTCCACAGGGAAACTTTCAGAAACACTTTATCTCCCATCTGGAACTCTATATCTTTTCTCTTGAAATCTGCATAGGACTTTTGTCTATCCATGACTTTTTTTTAGTCTATCCATAATTACTCTGACCTTTTCTTCAGTCTCATGAATTAATTCTGAACCCACAATCTTACTTTCACTGAACTCTGTCCAACAGAGAGGAGTTCTGCACTTCCTACCATACAGAACTTCATATGGAGCCATCTTGATGTTAGTCTAATAACTGTTGTTATAGGCAAACTCTGCTAAAGGCAATTACCTTTCCCAACTATTACCAAACTCAAGCACACAACATCTTAGCATGTCCTCCAAAATCTGAATCACACGCTCAAATTGACCATCAGTCTCAGGATGGAAAGATATGCTGAAAGGGAGTCTAGTCCCCAAAGCTTCTTGCAGTCTCTTCCAAAACTGAGAAGTGAATCGCAGATTACGATCAGAAATAATGGAGGAAGGAACTCCATGCAATCTGACAATCTCACTAATGTATAATTCAGCCAACTTTGGATAATGGATAATCCAATTTGATTTGCAAAAAGTGAGCTGACTTAGTGAGCCTGTCCATAATAAGCCACACTGCATCATGCTTCTTTCTTGTAAACAGAAACCCAGACAAAAAATCCATGGTAACTCTGTCCCATTTCCATTAGGTATAACAATAGGTTAAAGCAAACCTAAAGGAACCTGTTGCTCTACCTTGACTTGCTGACAAATCAAACATCTGCCCACAAATTCGGACACATCGCATTTCATACTTGACCACTAGAACTGCTTCTTTAGATCCTGATGCATCTTGTTGCTACCAGGATGCATGGTAAAGTTGCTGTGATGAAATTCTGATAGCATATTCTTTCTCAAATCAGCTTGATCAGGTACACACAAATGCTACTTGTAATACAATCCACCATCGGAACCCAAAGAGTCATCACTAACATGGCCATCTTTTATCTGAGACACAATAACAGACAATTGGTCATCATCTTTCTGAGTGTCCTTCACTTGCTTAAGAAAATCTGGCTTAACTTGCCTTTCTGAAATCAAAGCTCCATCATCTAAAACTCCCAACCTCGGTAACACTCCTGGGTGGTCTCCCTTGAAAGATTGCTTTAATCTTTTTAGGATCAACTTTAACACCATCAGCTGATACCACATGACCCAGAAATGATACCTCATTCAGCCAGAATTCACACTTACTAAACTTGGCATAAAGCTGCTTATCTTTTAAAGTCTGCACAACAATCCCCAAATGCTCATCATGTTCCTCTGGAGTCTTACAATAAAACATAATATCATTAATGAAAATAACCACAAACCGATCCAAGTAGGGGTAGAAAATCCGGTTCATTAAATCCATGAATACTGCAGGGGTATTCATCAATCCAAACGGCATGACCATGAACTCATAGTGACCATACCTGGTGCAAAAAGCTATTTTAGGCACCTTTGACTCTTTAGCCTTTAACTGATGGTAGCCAGATCTTAAATCAATCTTTGAAAATAGTCTAATGCCTTACAACTGATCGAACAAGTCATCCATCTGAGGCAGTGGATACCAGTTCATTATAGTGACTTTATTCAACTGTCGGTAGTCGATACACAATCGAAATGATCCATCCTTATTTTTCACAAAGAGGACTGGAGCTCCCCAAGGTGAAACACTCGGTCTGATGAATCCTTTATCAAGTAGTTCTTGCAACTGGATCTTCAGTTCTCTGAGTTATGTGGGTGCCATTTTATAGGGAGCAATAGAGATCAGTGCAGTACCAGGTACTAACTCAATGGTAAACTCTATTTCCCTATCAGGTGGCAACCCAGGAAGTTCTTCAGAGAAAACATCCTGAAACTCCCGAACAGTGGGCACATCGAAAACCTTAAGTTCATCCTTTTTAGCCTCCTTTGCATAACACAGGTAGGCAACACACCCCTTTCTGATAAGCCTTTTAGCTGCAGTGGCTGAAATCACATCAAAGAGAAAATCTAATCTCTCACCCACAATGACCACCTTCTGATCATCTGCGGTCTTAAGGGTCACTCTCTTTCTTTTACAATCAACAGTGGCATGGTAAGTGGATACCCAATCCATACCTAGAATCACATCAAACCCTCGAAAGGGGAGATAAATTAAATCACTAGGAAACACAAAACCTTAAGCACTAACCAGATAATCTCTATAAACTTTGTTCACTACCACACCATGCCCCAATGGATTACTCACTAAAATATCCTGGTCTCACTGACTGTCATTCAATCTCTTATCTCGAGCAATATCAATATTAATACCAAAATGCAGGGAACCAGGATCAATCAAAGCATAAACTGAAAGAAATTTGCCATCATCTTCTTGAACTCAGATTGCTACGGAGGGAGAGGTGCAGCCGACAGAGCATTCTGTTGCTGCAAAAATTTCGAGGGACCGAAACCCAACAGAAGCTGCACTCTCTAACACCCTCACGCCTACCATCATCGGAAGCCATTCTAACACTCTCTAACACTAGGAGCAAGCATACGTTAACCTCACATACTATATTGTCCAAAATTAATTGGCATGTACATGTACTTATATCAAACCTATTGACCCACTCCGATCTTAGAATCACCTAAACCAGACTCTGATACCAATATAAATTGTAACACCCTTAAGCCTTATGTACCATTAATTAACTGTTCTTTCTAATTCTGTTAACCTAATTAAACTAATCAGGTTATTAAATAGCCACTTAATTAAAACTGGTACAATTTTTTTTTCGGACATCGATATTACGATTAATTAAATCAAATCAATCAATCGCAAGTCACCAGGCCTTTAATCTTACAAAACTGTACCACTCGACTCCGTTCACAAAACAGATCATTTCTATGCAATAAAATATTCATCAATTACTGTAGCTATTACCTACCCAGTAGGTCACCTATCCCAGAATTGCTATGACTCAGTCACGTTTAACTTTTAAACTTTACTAAATATAAAACTCCAGAAACATAATCTCATGCTGTGAAATTAACAACATACACTATAGAAAATACTGAATACTTCTAGGCCATCATGCAGGCCATTACAAAGTGCAATAATGAAATTATTGCTTGGGGCCTGAGGCCTGTCCCACTATTTTGTGCTTTTATGCAGGGGGTTGGGCACATCCTTATCGGGATAATGCCCAAATTTTAATTTTCTGGGTAGGCACATCCTTATCGAAATGCTGCCAAAATTTTTTGGAGGCACATTTTTAGCTAAAATGCTGCTGAAATTTGTAAAAATGTTTAATCTTTTGATTAGCTTACTTGTGATGGTAATGCAAAACTAACTGTATTCTTTTCAGGATGCCTCCACGATGCAACGCCCCTCATGATCAGGCCGAGCCTCAGGCTCCCATTTGGATGAGCAACGAGGCTAGGACGAGATTCCAGGCCTTGGCACATGTGCAGTTTTGCACCAGACGCTTTATCTCTAGGACATTTCTGTAGAGCATAGGGATGCTCGAGGAGGCCAATGCCATAGCAGCAATGATAAGGTGGACATAGTTTTTATGGCCCTCATTTCAGACCCATCTTGAGGTTGTTAGGGAGTTCTTGGCCACTCTTCATTATGGGGGATTCCAGAGGCCAAACATGGAGGAGGGGGTATTCAGTTTTGGGTTAGAGGTCACCATCACATCATCACGCGCTGGACTTTTACGGAGGCCATGGGGCTTCCTCACGGGATGACATGATGATCCCCTAGAGAGCTATTAGGAGGCACCATTGGGAGGTTATTGCCATGCATGGTGTGCCGTATGACCACAATACGGCGAAGAGTATAGTGCTCTCATCTCAGGCGCTACGATACATGCATAGAGTTCTCTTCAGTTCTTATCTGGGCCGGGCATGTAACTCGGGGTCTTTGAATGGAGTTGAGATTTGGAGTTTGTGGGCGATGGTAGCAGGCCGGTGCCTTAACATTAACCACGAGATAGTGGCTAATTTGTTCAGAGTCTCACAGGGGACAACCTCTATAGTTTTTTTCGGGGGAGTGGTTACTAGGCTACTTCTACAGTTGGGAGTGGATCCTGACAGCTACTGACCTCCACTTGATGAGAGTATTTATATGGATGCATCGGTAGCTAAAACCATAGGTATGATTGCAAAGGTGACCGGCCATCCAGAGGAGTGCCGTTTACTTACCATGGTAGAGACTAGGCGCATATTCGGCCGTCCCCCACTCTAGCCAGTAGAGGAGGCGCCAAAGGAGCCCCAGATAGAGGAGCATCCTCCGCAACAGCCCGAGCCTCAAGAGCCACAGCCTGCATAGATGCCTCCGTAGCAGCCTCAGCCGGAGGAAGAGCTGCCTCAGACTCCGTTCGACATAGGTATTGAGTTCAGTGTGGATGAGTTGTTGGTCACCCCTCCGTCGTAGAGGGCACAGAGTCCCACTCCACCACCACCCTTGCAAGTCCAGTGTTCTGAGTTTTGGGAGACTGGGAGGTTCCACAACTATAGCAGGCCAGGACACCCGGGGCATCCACCTCCATAGCATCTCCACCAGAGCACAGGGCAGAGCCAGTGTGACCCAGTTCATTGCCACCTCCGCAGCTAGCCAAGCCTGATTTCATTGCTGCTATAACCGCCGCTCTCACTGCCATGGAGCATCAGCAGGAGGAGAGAGATCGAGCCCTACTTGAGTGCCTCAATCGATATGAGGAGAGAGATCGGGTCCTGCTTGAGTATCTAGGCCAGCAGGAGAGGCTCATAGATGAGTAGGGGAGGCTCATAGAGGAGTTGAGACATAGTTTGGGTGCCTCCCAGGCTGCAGTGGCCCAAAGAGTGGATGAGGTGTTCAGATGGTTGATGAGTCCGTCACCGCTCTCAAATTCCGGATAGAGGTGTTGGAGGGTGCCATACCGACCATATCTGCATCTATTAGGGAGTTCAGGGAGCAGATGGAGACCAGACTCACAGGCATTAGGAATCCAGCCGAAAATCTGACCACGAGACTGTCGAGGGCCTTCATAGAGCTGGATGGCATAGTCAGAGACACTCTGGAGTTCATTGGGGTTTCTGCTCAGCTATTCTTGGATGGGTATGCTGAGGTCTAGTTCCAGTAGGCCATCCGAGTGACGGGACACCTAGCATCCGTACCAGTGGTCATCCTACCGCGTTCAGCCACAGGAGCCGGGTCCTCAGCACCTAGCAGCCAGCCCTCTGCTTCCAGAGTCGGGCCATTTGTATCCTTATCTGGTGATCATCCGATATACGTATCTGACGATGAGGAGGACTCGGAGGAGCCCTTAGACTATTTTCCCCTTTAGTGTGTTCAGGAAGTATTTTATGTACTTATATATCTATTGTACAAAATTTACATTTTATTAGTGAAACTCATGTTTTGTTAAATTGACGTTTCACCTTGTATATTTACATTCTTGCTAACATTTTACTTGCGCTTCCAAAATGTTTGATAACACAGTAAGTAAGAAAGACTAAAATAAATGACAACATAAAAATGTGCATGAAATTTACATTTTAAGATGAATCAATCTCTAATGAATTAATAAAATCTTCTACAACTATAGGAACATGATACTACGCTGACCCGAGGAAGGTCAACCATCAGGAACTAGGCTAACCGGATGGTGGTTAGCAAATCAGACGCTACGTTATCCAGGTGGTGGTTAACAAATTAGGCATCACACTGACCGGAGGTGGTCAACAACAATTATATCCCTAGTGGACCGGATGGGGTTAGCAAAAAGAAGCTGTGTAGACCTGATGGTGGTCAGCGAGACAAATGAGTGACAATAAAAAACATTGCAACTCAACGACAGCAGTTGTCATATCCCTTATAGACCGAATGGGGGTTCGTAGGAAGATACCGTGCAAGCCGAATGAAGGCCAGTGGGACAAATGCGATAGAATAAATCGCAGTTGAGTTATAGTTAGATAACATTGCATCTCACGTTAAACAGATACCGTGCAAGCCGAGCAGAGGCCAGCGGGACAAACGCGATAGAATAAATTGCAGTTGAGTTGTAGTTAGATAACACTGCATCTCACGTCAACCAGATACCGTCCAAGCCAAGTAGAGGCCAGCGGGACAAATGTAATAGAATAAATTACAATTGACTCATAGTTGGATAACACTGCATCTCACGTCAACCAGATACTGTGCAAACTGAGCGGAAGCTAGCGGGACAAATGCGATGGAATAAATCGCAGTTGAGCTGTAGTTAGATAACACTGCATCTCACGTCAACCATATATTGTGCAAGCCGAGTGGAGGCCAGCAAGACAAATGTGATAGAACAAATTGCAATTGAGTTGTCTTTAAATAACACTGCATCTTACTTCAACCAGATACTGTGCAAGCCGAATGGAGGCCATCGGGACAAATGCGATAAGAGTAAAATGCTCATAAGCAGGCCATGGTTGGATAACATAGTAGTTCAAACACAGACAATCAGGCACCTTGTAGACCTAATGGTGATTAGCAGAACAATTACGAAAGAGGTCGTGGCAGAATATGTTACAGACCTTTTGGCAGTAGGCTGCAAATCTACTGCACCGCGAAAGGTAAGGACTGCATCAGGTATGCTTCTCTTTCCTTCTTCTTTGAATTTTGGCTCATCTAGACACTAGTGTACTAGTTTCGCTAAAATTAGGGGCGACTGTAGACAGCGAGTCCTGAGACAGTCCAGATCAGAGTTACCCGATGAAGATATCAATGCTCGTTTTCGGGCAAATGGACAAAAGTTATGAGCTTTCACTCTTTGAATTCACAAGGATTGAAGATTTTTCTCGATAATAGGAGATTTTCGCACATTCGGAGGAGTTTGTCAAGGGAAAATTTTGATTTTGGTCCACCGATGGGAGACCTATTAGTCAAGAGAAACTCTCGTCGCTCGTTTAGAAGGACAGCCTCCCCTCACGTGAGCAGCACCTATCGCTCACTTGGGATGGGCCCGTCTCTCATGAAAGCGACGCTTGTCACTCGCGTGTGGGGGCCCGTCTCTTGTAGTGAGCGACGACTGTCGCTCACGGGTGAGGATCTATCTCTCACAATGAGTGATGCCTGTCGCTCGTGCGAGAGGCGCCTATCCCTCAAGAGTGATGGCTGGGCCCTCATCGCCCGTCTCTCACGAGGTGGCTCGCCGCTTGATAGGACAGGTGTGCCCCATGAACGACGCCCGTAGGACATCGAATGACACTCGTTGGTCGGAGATCTGAGGATCTTTTTCATGGGATTCTCCCATATTTTCCGTGGATTTCCAAATCTTTTCCCAGATTTTGAAATATTCTTCAAATCTTTTCAAATATTTTCAAATTTCAGATTTGATTTTGGAAATATTCTGCGAATCAGTCGGTTTTGATTCTGATTTCATAAATCTCTTTCAAATTCAAATTCAAATTTAAAATTTAAATTTATTTGAATTGTTTTCCTTAACCTATAAATAGGGGGTTAAGAATCATTATTCAAGGTTAACAATTTTCATCAAAAATTGAAGATTTTTTATTAGAATTTCAAGAAGAGTTTTTCTTATTTTTTCATCAAGAATTTTCCATCAAATCTCTTTCAAATTAAGGTGAATCCGAGAAAATGAAATCAATTCATTCTTACTCGGTTTACCCTTTTTTAGCATTTATAATTGCTACAAAACATCGAGAAGGAAACATGTAATTTTCTTTTCTTGATCTGATTTAAAAAATACAATTTTCCAATAAAAATCTCCTGAAATTGCACATTGTGGATCAATCCTTGTAGAATTCAAGGGGCGAAAATCATGCGACATTTGCCTTCAGAAGGTAATATTCTGAGCGTAAATATTCTGGACCAATCTCTAATTCAATTTTCTTTTCATATTCATTTATTGGTTCCTAATCACGCGTAAAGGTAATTTCAATAACAAAAATTGGATTTTAATCAGAAATTTTATTTTTTTTTAAGTCACGGGTGACCGAAGGGCAAAGGATCCACCAGCGGCCATCGCGGAATTTCGCCTCCACCCATCGATCGGCCCAAGGATGGCCGTTGCCCATGCGATGTAGGCCGTCCCTGGGCCTCCCTTCTTCATTTTCTTTATTTTCTTTCTCTTATCTTTTTATTCTCATTTTCTCCTTATTTTTCACAATGAATTTTTTATAGATTTTTTTGTCATGTTTGTTTTACGGTTTCATTATCATGCTAACATGTTCTTTTTTTTGTGAGTTTAATTGTTTTTTCTTGGATTTGGGGTGTTTAAAATGGAGAACATCGAGATGATTTGAGGACACTACTCGGGTCTATTCCTTTATCTCATTTCCTTTTATTAGAAGTTCCATTTTTGTTGTAATTATTATTTTTGCCCCGCTAATATACAAATGGCTAAGTATCTATACAAATAAAATGGGATTTTTCTAATAAAATGGGACCAATATCCTAGTTTTCAACCCAGATAAACTGTCACCCCTAAATGTTTTCTCTTAAGTATGCATGCGAGGAGCAATGTCCTCATCTTCAATAAATATCCCGTTTCATGCATATATTGGGGGTTGTATTCTGCCTCTAGTTTTGTTGTAATTTATTTTATTTTTATTTATCTTATTTTAATATTTTTTTATTTATCCCTTTTATTACATGATCGACTTGCGCTTTAATTAATTTCATTAAAATGAATGAGAAAAGGAATGAAATTCTAAATCCAAAACTCAATCATATTTTAACCAAGGTATGAATAAATGGGAAGTACCAAACTCTCTCTAATTTTAGGCTCAACGAGGTTAGATGAACATTTCCAATGTTCTATTAGAACGAAAATTCCAAAATATCTCTTGTTGCCCAAAATAGGCCCAAGTTGCATTGTCTTAGGCTCCACGAGGTTAGACGAACCATCTCAATGTGCTATTGGGGTGGGGACTCCAAAATATCTCTGGCTTTCCCAAAATAGACGTATATGCATCGTCTTAGGCTTCACGAGATTAGATAATTTTTTTCAATGTTCTATTGGAAGGAGGATTCCAAAATATTTCTGATTGCCCAAAATAGACACACATATGTTGTCTTAGGCTCAGTGAGGCTAGACGACCTTTTTCAATATTTTATTGGGTGGCGACTCCAAAACACCTCCTTTTTGCCCAAAATAGATGCCCATGTAATCTTTACGAGTTATATGAACCTCTCTTGAATACCCTAAAAGCGAGTTTTCGGAGCCCCCGGGATTCGGCGTGCATCACAAGGGGGCAAAATGGTAAAAATAAGCTTAATATTGTTAATTTTGTGAATAAAATGATATTTGTGTGGAAAATGGACTTAATTGAGGAGAATAAAAATTTTAAGGGCAAAATGGTAATTTTGGCCTTAAATAAGTTAATAAAGATTAATAAGGGTAAAAATGTAATTAATTGCTTAAATATGAAAATTAGTCACTTTTTAGGGACTAAAATGTAATTTGGTATGAATATGGTAGTTGAAGACCGAAACATAATTTGCATGCTAAATAAAGGCTAAATAGGTAAAAGAAATGTATTGATGGCATTTTTATAATTTTGGTGAAGTTTGAGGACTACATTATAATTTTGCCATGTTTAGGGACTAAATGGTAATTATGGCCTTTTATGTGTATTAAATGTGTAAATATTCTTAAATAAATGATTTAATAGTAACTAAACATAATATTGCATACATAATTGGTACATAAATTAAATATTAATTTTATTACGAATATTTTATTGTATATATTATGTTTATGTATGTTAACCTAGTTAGTGAAAATCTTTGGAATTGCAATCACCACTGGGCATATTTAATACTCAGCACGTAATTTTATTTGACTGCATGTAGGTACTCTAAAGGACGCGGAGCCTAGCATACCTCACAATTTTTGGGAGCTGAATTGAAGAATTAGTTGGAATAATTTACGTATGTTAAGGATTTTGGCAAGTATATGAACTTATATTATTATGGTTTTGGGCACTGGTATGTAATAGACTGTTATAAACTGGCACTGGTCTAGTGATGTATGGTATCTATGTTTGTGCACTTAGAATGTCTGCATTGTGGTTTAATGGAATGTTTGATAACCTGTAGGGGATAAGTTAATATGAATGGTTATATTGGTAATGAAAATGTAAAATGTTATGTTATTGTAAAATTGACCAAATGAATAGTAACTTAGGACAATTATAGGTCAATCGATGAAATAAAAATTAAGTTGTAATGTGATAAGTAAGTTTATAGGTTAATCTAATTTTACCATTCAAATTAGGTACCTAAGAAATTGACATAATCGGTTTAGTAAAAAAAACTGTACTGGTCTTCGCATTAATTAAGTGTTTAGTAAAATGGTTACAAAACTAGGCTGATCGTCATAGAATTGTTATTTAATTAATTGAACGTACGATATAAGAGTGTTACACTTTTGTTATAGAACTTTTTTTTTAATTCAATTTAAGGTTCTCCTATGTATCGTAAATCATTATGTCTGATTGAAATTTTTTTAATGGTGGATATATTGATATTATTCGTTCATCATTAGTTAAATTACATAATTTTCCTGAGGTACTAAGCATACTAATTTCTTTATAAGGATAATATGTTTTATTCTTATTACAATAATCCTCAAACCGCACAAATAGAGGAATATTATTTTCTTGTTCAATCATGTCATTATACCATTTTTTCTTAAATTCTTCTGATTTGTTTTGTGAAAAATTTTTAAAATACCATTCCCTTTTTTCATTATTATTTTTTGCTTTTAAGTTTGCTCTCAAAAATTCTTTATTAATTTGAAAATTCATTTTGCTGATTTATTTGAGAAAAATGGATGGTGAGGATTTGGAAAGAGAAATGGAAGGATAAACATGGCTTAAAAGCCATGTGAAGAACGTGAGAGAGGGAGCAGAAATCTTGCCCTCCTCTCTCCCATTCTCTTCCTTCTCCACCTCTCCTTGTTCCCAAAATCCACCCAATCTACTTGTTGCTCCCCAATTGGTTAAGTGAATTCAAGGTTAGTGAAGGTAAGTGAATAGTTCTTCATCTTCTCTTCTCCTTCACGTGATTTGGGGTGGAGTGTGGTTTTAAGTTAAATTCTGATTGTTGGTTTGATTTGTAGTGGAGAAAACAAGAGAAGCCAAAGAAAAGGAGAAAGCTAGTGGAAGTACAACTAATTGACCATGATGTTGCTTTAAGGAAGTACATGAGTACCTTACTATACGAACGTATAATACTATGTGAACGAATAATACTATGTGAATGAACAATACTATGCGAATATGCTAGCCATGATGGTGAGTTGTGAAGTGAGCCATAAAGCAATGTTGATTCTATTGTAATGCTATGACGATGATATTCTTTATGAAAATTGTGAGTAATAACTGGATTAATAATTAGCCTGCGAGTCAAATAGTGGATAGGTTGGCATGCCTATATGGTCTAAATACTGTGGCCGATAGCGTTATATTTCTTTGAAAATCTTTGATCTATTGAGTCCTTATTGAATTCATTTATGCATACTTTTATGTTGATTGAGTCTGTACCTATGGGTACTGATAGCGAGTGTGTATCTTCGGATATGAAATGATTGTGGTACTTATGAGTACTGATAGCATTACCCGTTATCCGCTTTTTTGGTTGCAGGCAAGGTAATAATAACTAATTGAGCTAAATTACGTAAGTGAGTATCTTATGATATGAATGATGAATGCGAAATATTGTAGATTGATATATGCAAAACATTGTAGATTAGTATGCGATAATGCTGCATTTGATAATAATTTGCTCACATTTTTTATCGAATGTGAATATCGTACTGTTATGATGAGTGTAAAGTATGTCGGCATGAAATATTACTTGTAGGCAAGGGTTTATTATTAGCTGATAATGGTGTTGATAATTGCTAGAGTAATGCGAAGTGAATACATAATGGATACAGTATGTGGTATCAAGTAAGCTATGTTATGATAAGCAAGAAAATGACAGTGAACTTTTCATGTTTGATAAGTATGTGATATTGTAGTGATTTAGTAAATGTACGCTTTGATTGAATGCATGCTAATAATTGTGGATGGTGTCTATACCTATGCAAGTGCCAATAATGATTTTGTTATATGTGGTTACACATGAATTATGTAATGTCTATAAATGGCATTGTCTATCGAGTTGTAAAGAATGAATGAGAGATAAAAAAAAATGAGCAAATTATTATGTGAATTCAGGAGATGAAGTAAAGAACTATATATAATGATTTCATTGACATTGTTAGTCACTTGTGGGTAATTGATGGATGATTGCATTAATGCGGATGCTAATTGATTTTACCTATTATAGACGCGCACCGAACCAGCAAGGCTCTCATTGAATACGCTTTTAGGATTCGAGGGATTGGTTTGCGTCTTTTATGATCTTGGGTATCATGAGTCATTTTGGATGCCTCCTCTCCAATAGAACATTGGGAAGGATCATCTAGACCCACAATGCCTTTAGGCACCTTTTGAGGAATTTTGGAGTCGCCACCCAATTTACAAGAAATTGGGAGAGGTCTCTAACCTCTATTGGTCTAAACCAGAGAAGGTGTTCGGAACTTCACTCTTATTAATGACTTAAGTTTATAAGTGAGTTTTTAAGGAATCAAAATTCCATCTCTTATCTCACGCGATAATGCAATAAATTTAAAGCGCATCCATTCATATAGAAAAGCGATAAATAAAGCAGTAAATAAATAAATAAATTTAAAAAAAATAAAATAAAATAAAACAATGGGAAAGAACAATCCCCCAAAATATAAAAAATAAATAAAAGAAAATGGGACAGAATAATCCCCCAAAATAATTAAAAATGAATAACTAAAACTTGCTTAAAGTAAATAAATAAGTAAATAAACACATAAAAGAAATAAAAAATGCAACATACATAAATCGGGTTATTTATTTTTGAAACATTGGTTCCCTTTTATTGTTTAGAAAAATTGGAGAACTATTTTTAGCTCATTGATTGAGGAAAACCGGGATGACTGATCCCATTTTATGAAAACTTAGTTCTCCATTTAAAAGTGAGGTTTTGTTGGTTAAAATAGGACATTGGTCTAATTTATTAAGAAAAGCCCAAATTATTATATATAAAAAACATGATTTTGTATAATGCGGGTAATTAAAAATATATTTTACATAGAAAATAAAAATAACATAATAAAAGGAAATAAAATAATTAAGATGCAAATCCTAAATTGAAGGTCTTTAATCTCCTAATCTCCGATCCGAGCACACGTGTAACTCGCACAAATACACAATCATTGAAGCAACAAAACAAATAAAATGAAGTAAGAAGTGAGTAAGATAAATTAAGTGAATAATATGTGAACACACAATTGAATAAAGAACTAATAAACAAACTAATTAAGTAAGCAAATAAAAATAATTGAACAATAATAATTAAATCTTGATGAATAATAATAATAATAATAATAATAATAATAATAATAATAATAATAATAATAATAATAATAATAAGAAAGGTGACAATAATATTAAGAAATATATTAATAAAATAATAATAATAACCTTTGAAAATATATTAATATGAAATATTAATAATAATTAAATAAAAAAATAGTAAAATGGAGTAAAATAAAATAACAAATTAAAAGAGAACAAAAAAAAACAATAAAAGATGAAAACAAAAAAGAATAAATTAAAGAAACACGTGAAGAATAAACTATGCCATAAAGAATGAATGTTAAAGTGAATAAAAGCAAATCACGTGAATGGCTAGGCTAAAGGACAAAATGTGGCCAAAAATGAGGAAAATACAATGCAAAGAATTCAAAGAAAAGGGAAATTAGAATCACCAAATGCACAACTCGTGAATACTTGCACGAGTCGTGCAAGTCCTTCACGACTTGTGCAAGTGACGCACGGGTCATGAAAGCTTCGTCCAAAAGCAGAAATATGTAATCCGATCGAAGAAAAACAAGCGTAACTCGAACGAAGAAGGACGATCATGACGCGTGATGGAGGGTCACGACACGGACAAATAGAAAAAACTCGATCGGACAAACGGAAAGAAACCAGAGCACGACTCGTGAATCAGGGACGCAACTCGAACGGAGCGAAGCGACTCTTACAAAGCAACAAAGAAGCGGCTAAATCCAAAGGCACGACTCTTGACAGGAAATCACAACTCGATCGGACAGGGGAAGATCCGATCAGGCATAAAAAGAGAATACCATTCGATCGGGAAACATGAGGTATAATTCGGTCGAGAAGCTACGATTCGATCAGGAAAGAAGGGGAAATAAAAGCAAGAGCACGACTCGATCAGGAAAATCACGACACGGACGAAACACAGACACAACCAGATGAGCATAAAAATAGGGGCAAACCGAATAACTTCAACGAACAAGACAAACACGAGAATATATCACCAGAACATGCATAAAGGGACAACTAATATACAACATATATATTACTGAGATCAAATGAGAAATATATTCAATATTTACAAAGAACAAAAATTACTGGTTCAGCAAAACGAATAAGAGAAATAAAGAGAAAGAAAGCAAAAGGAAAAAAGAAAGGGAAGAAAGAGAGATGGCTAATAAGTATTTACCCTCAGATTTTGATTCCTTGATCAGCAAATGAAGAAGCTCTGTGTCCCTTGTTGCTTTTTCTTGAAATGGAAGTTAAAAACAGAGACTTGAAAGCTCCAGTAGAAAATACGTTGTAAAAAAAAAACAAACACAAAAAATGATGGATTTTCAATGTTAGAAACTCTTTTCTTCTTTTTTGCTCTCAAAATAATCTCAGAATCCCTCCTTAGATGTTCTTTTCTTTCCTTTTCTCTTGGTCGTTCTTTTCTTTTTCTCTCTAAGTTCTTCTCTATGTTTTTCCTCCCCTTTCTTCTCTCTAATTCCTCTCTCTAATCATTCCTCTCCCCTCTTTCTAGCTTTCACTTCTCTTTTTAATGCAAATTGACAAGATTAGTTCTTTTTCCTACCAAATCCAACATAAACCATGCTCTTCCAAACCAACTCCCCTGAAATAATGGAGAAGAGACACTGAAGGAGAGGAGCACACGTGAGCCCACCTCTCAGCAAAAAAATGGGCCTCAGGCAGTGAGGCTACCTCTCACCCAAGTGAGATGGGCCATCTCACATGGGTGAGATGGGCTTTACTGCACCGGGCCCCCAAAACACACATTATTATTATTTTTTTTAAATAAAGCAAAAATGAAAAATATTTTTTTCGAGGAAACCGTCACTTCCATTTGTCCATTCGCCCATGAACAGGCATCATTCTCATCATTGGGTAACTTCGTTCTAGACTGCCTCAGGACCCGGTGTCTACACCTATATATATATATGATGCTACATGAGTTTGTGATTTACATTGACGATCACTGTGAGTGTTCGTCCATATTTTACTATTTCCCACTAAGCATTATCGCTTAACATAGATGTTGTGTCCATGCAGCTATCCGAAGATAGCATTTTGGAAGACAGTCCTGCACCGCCAATGGCCAACATATTAGGAAACGCTGTAATTGTAGGTTATTTTGTAATAAGTATAAGAAGTGTATTTTAGTTGGCATGTGTAATGGAATTAAGTTTTGTATCAGAGAAGTTTTATTTTGTAAAGCGAAAAATATAATAAGACTAGAAATGTTATGTAATGTAATATATGGATTTTCGAAATGTAATCTAACATTGCATGATAATGAAATTTGTTAATCCTGAGTTTTATGTGAATGATAATTCGTGTGCATGTGTTTGTTGTGTGTGACACTCCATAACCCTTGTAATAAAACTCTACAGGTGGTTAGTGGGTGTTACAACTATTATATATTTACAATTTTGTTCCTAAACTTCTTATTAACATACAATCTTACCCTTAATTATCTCGTATTACAAAAATGCCATTATTTAATCCCATTATCATACTTATTCATATATTATCATACACTTTATCATTTAACCCCTACATAACATTCAAATTCAATTTATACTTTAGTCCTTGCTTAACTCTTAATTTCTAATTTTATTACTTTAATTTACTATAATTACAATTATATCCGTAATTAATCTTAATTTCACTTTTAATTTACTATTATTATTATAATTATTTCCTTATTAAAGCAACATTTATTTTAGCCAATAATTTCATGAATTTAATTACATAATCACTCAATAAATTATATTATTCACTATTTACATTTTAATCCTTTAATTAGACTTACTATTTCACTATTTACATTTAAGTCCTTATTCTTTTTCTTTAATTTCAATTATGTCCTTAACTATTCCATTAATTCCATCTGCGTCCCCACTTTTTCAACAATTCCATCCATGTCCCTTCTTTTCAATAATTCCGTACATGTCCTCATTTTTCACTTAATTACCATAATGCCCTTACATATACTTGATTTACACTTCTGACCTCACCTATTCTCATTTTCCATTTTTACCCTTTCTTATTTCTTTTAATTACCAATTTACCCCTTTTACACTTAAATTCCACTTTTAATCTTATTAATTTACCAAATTATATTTAGGTCCCTAATTTACCGCTTTTACACTAAATTACCATTTTAACCTCATATTTTATCAAAATTACCAAATTACCCTTACAATTACACTTTTTACCTAACTTTACCACTTTTTACCAACTTAATGTAAATTTACTATTTTACCCCTAAACTTTGCATTTATGCCATTTTAGTCCCATTTCCACTCATTTTCACATTTATCACTATTTTAATCAATTTTATCACTTAATTACCATTATACCCCTAGTATACACCCGGTAGTCATCACTAGACTGGATATGCGGGACTGAGCTCTATAGCCCTAACCTACCGAAGTGACCACTAGGGGGCCAAGTTACACTTCGGTAGTGTCGACGTGACCACTAGGGGGTCAAATTACACTCCAACGATACTACTCTTACACTTTACACTACACTTACACTTATAAATAAACCATCATCGGTCTATAATTGCAAGTGGCTATGACTTGCTACCGCGGCATACACTGATGTCCCTATAGCTAGCCATATATATCCTGAACAAGATTTACTACTAGATCACTAAGGGAAATATAAAATCATCAAAATTTATATAAAATTCACATTATATCAACATACATATTTCGATCAACATCTCATATTCACTTGTAATTTTTCATGGACACTCACTTATCACTGTTCATTCATTTCATACCATTATATGTCATTATATATCAAATCACAACATAAAAATACATCATGATCAATCCGGCCATCATACTAATTTTTCATTAAGATCACTTTAATTCTATTTAACCACTCAATTATACTCTTTACATGTTAAACCCATCATAAACATTATTTATGTGCTACATCTACAACTAATCATACATTATATACCCATTATTCAATTCGGCCAAGATATTAATTTCTCATAAAGTCCACTTTAATTTCATTTAACCACTCAATCATCTATATTACATGTTATATATACCATAAACACCCTTTATATGCCTTATTACACAATATACCTCATTATATCCTTTAATAACCCATTCGGCCAAACCTATAATATTTTACCATGTTTGTTTTTCAATCTTTTAATTAATCTATCATACATTATACAAGTTATACACATTATATCCATCATTTATAAGCCATAAAAGTCGTATATATATATATTATGTTTTTCATAAGTTTTCATTCGGCCTACATGTGGGATTTCATACCATGGTGTTTTAATTTAATGTAAGCATATTTATACACTTATTTAAGTCTACTAAACATAATTATCAAGTTAGATTTAATTATTCATGCCTAAATCACATGTTCATACTTAGACATAACCTAAAACACATACATAATCAATGGAAAATGAAGGATATTGTATCCACTCACCTTAGATTCTTGCTCTCCACTCCTTAGGTTTCCCTTCCATAGCCTTACTCCTTTGAAACATCCTTTCCCTTAGAATTTCCTAAAGTGGCCGAATTCAAACAACACCATAACATCAAATCCATGCTTTTTTTTACAACAACTTCATAAATACACTCTACACACTTGAAAACCCCAATAGGAACCTTTAAATCAAATTATAGGTCCTAAATCACATACCTTATTTTTGAGACATAACCTTTGTCCATTGATTTTTCCCACTTCTAGCCCACCAAATGGACTCAAATCACCATCAACATATTATAGAGAAGTTGAAATTTGCTAGAAAGAGTAAGATTTGGGAAGAATTTAGAAGAAAGATGAAGAAAAATGGAGAAGAAACCATGAAGTTATATTCGGCCAAGAGGGAAAGAAGAGAGGGCGGTGGAGGATGGAGAAATCTAGCCTCTTCACTTCCTTATATAGGCTAAAATTGAGCCGAACCGGTCCAACCAAAGCGGTCCCATCGATTTGAACCAAAATTTCGATTTTTCGATAATTTCTCACTGTTTCAAGTCATCTATGAGTTTTTCAAGTTATTTTCACTCCCAACCAATTCCATTATTCTTAAAACATCCAATATAACTTGCTTGCAAAATTTTAACTCAATCGGAGTCTATTTAGGGCTCGATTCACCTAAACCGGTCCGATTCGATTCAGTTCAGTTATGCCATAAAACACCATTCTGAAGGTGTCAAAAATTAATAAAAATTATTTTAAGCTTGTACACTTCCTGTAACACACCCGATACCCCCGTTGGAAGGACTCCGGGAGACGCTACCGGTGCTCACTCATGGCACGACAAACATACAGCGGAAGCATACACTATTCAGTAATTGTGACGCCCTTTTCCCACATCAGACTAGCTTAGCTAATCTTAGTTGGAGAAGGCCGTACACACACACACAGAACACATGCATAACCTTATGAAAATACAAACAAAAAAGTTCCATCGCATACGGTCATACATTAAACACACTTATACTATTGTTTCATTACCATTCTTAGTTATCTCATTATTACATGCCTTTACATATCCGATACACATAATAATTATACAAAATTCCCGAGTAACAAACCCCAAAACCTACACTATGCACTTCCTATTGTTGACCGTCGATATGCAGGTGCGTCCTTCGGTCACCTCGTGTCCGTACCTGCACGGATTAGAGTAAACCCGTGCTAAGCGATGACGCTTAGTGGGGAACACATACAACAAGTAATTTATCACACTAACATGGTTATCACACATTGCATGCTAACAATCATACTTAGTTAAGAATCACTTCATCAAATTCCATTCTATGCATAACACTATATTCAATCATAAAGAAACATTCACATATTCGCGTATTCACATCACATACTATATTGTATCACAATCATTTCCACTTATTAATTAGTTGATTAGCCTGCAATCCAAAGACGCGGATAACGGGTATCGCATTGGTACCACTTAGGTACTAGAATCTCATCGAGATTACATTTACGCATTGGTACCCTCAGGTACTTAACATCAATCCACTTATAATAAAATCCAGTAAGGATTATTCGCATTGTTTTCGCATTATGATTCCCATGGAATCAGGCACATTAAATGCATAGGGCTGCAGCACTAGACCTTATAGGCATGCCTAACTATCCACTACTTGACTCGCAGGCTTAAGTTTTTAAACATATTATTCAGTTCACATTGATCACTTTTCACATCACGTATGTTGATAGCTAACATCACATTCACTTTACACATTCGCATTAGCACATAACTAAACATTTCACTTGCATACTCAATATGCTTCCAAACTCATTCTTCATAGTTAATAATCACATATTTGATTGCATTCAAGAATCATCATGTAGTATGCAATTGTACATTACCTAATACACACATAATACTTACTCATAATGTCCTTCATTTCAGCTCAAAGCCTTGCCATTTGAAAGGCCAAACACATTAGGGTTATATTGCCAAAACAGGGTAGGTCACGGTCACAATCAATTTGATTGTCACCGTGACATGTTGAAGTCCAAAACAGAATGCAAATTGAGGACAGGTAACGATCACAATCAATTTGATTGCCACCGTGACATGTTCCCAATTCTCGGCAGAATGCTACTTGAGGGTATGTCACGGTCACAATCAATTTGATTGTCACCGTGACATATCATGTTTTGCAGGGAAGAATGCTTCCTTGGATACCTCACGGTCACAATCAATTTGATTGTCACCGTGACATACCCATTTCAACTAGGCATAACTGAACTCCAGCATACCTCACGGTCACAATCAATTTGATTGTCCCCGTGACCCATGCAAGATTTCTATTCCACATTCTATTCCCATCTCCTTTCAACGACTTCCAACCCATTTTCCTTTTAACAAATTAACCCAATTCATCAACCACACACCCAATTGGCACATACCAGATTTCCATCTTGACATTGGCATTCACCCATAGCATAAATCATAATCATATTCATTATACACATAGCATACATATTCTCAAACAACATTTCCACAAAGCCTATCAATTTCATGCTCAATGCCATTACTTCTCACATACACATGATTTATACCAAATTCATATTCAAGTAACTCAATTTTCATAGTTATACAACTAGGGTTTGTTCCCAAACCTTGTCGCCTTAGCTCCTAATCTCGATGAACGCTCGATTCTCCGATTACAGTTTTCCCTTTATCCTTCTTCACTTCTTCAACTAGCAAAACCAGTCCAATTCCAGAATTGAACATAATCCATCAATTCTCATTCCAATACCAAATCAAAACCAAGAAGAAAAGTAGAAGATGAGAACAAGCATTCATAATTACTTACCCCTTAAGTCCAACAACTTAACTCTTGAGCAACTTAACAACTTGAACTTCTTAACAATTATGCAATTGATTTAGAGACTAAAGGAACTACTCACACGCCAAGAGAAGGTAGAAAACACAGAAAATGATTCAATCCTCACAAATGGGTCATTACCCTCCTCAAAGAACTTATGCATGCAAAAGTGGAGGTGGCTCACTCTCAAGAAGCCACACGGATTCCACTCACTAAATCAGCCTCCACCAACTGATTCTTACACTATTTTTGTGACACCCCCTTCCCATACATAGGCGATCCCATCCGATAAGGAGTGAGATGCTGTATGAGTCAAGGTGCCACCAAACAAGAACAAGACAAATCACACATTCATTCATATCATACATACAGGAATACGGAATAATTAAAAACTTTAAGAAAAGAAAGCAATAGCTGATCATGCATTAATATAATGACCTATTACAATAATGATCTGATCAACTAGCTGATACAAAATAATATTACATATCCAAAATATAATTACAAAAGTGGAAGCTGAAACAAAACTGATACAGAGAGTTCTATACAAAAAGAATCATCACTGATACAAAACTGAGCCCTACACTAAAACCCTTCTGTGTTGGCTTGATGACGGCGACTCTCTCAAAGCAAAACTCCTTCCGCACCTGCACGGGTAAAAACACCGTGCTAAGCGATAAACGCTTAGTGGGGAAACACACAAAAATAATGGACGGCCATTCACAATGGTCGTCAATGCATAACACATTCACAATGGTAGAATGCAAAGGCTATAACATAATCCATATAAACATGCTCATATTTAAAAGCCATACAATCAGTATCTCATAATCATTTCCATTCCAGAATAATCCAACATGTGTTACATCATTAAACTCATTCAGATATCACATTTATATAGCCAGATCAGAACAGAGTAATTCAATCGAACAAATAAAGAACACCTGCTGACTCTAGGTAGTGGATAACGAGTGTACAGAAGGTACCTTACAGGTACGAATCGAATACTGAGGGTACCACACAGGTACAAGTCAAAAGTCATTTCATTAATCAAAACACATTATTATATATATATACTGAGGGGATCTTAAACAAGATCCTAATACTGAAGGGTTCGCGAGGAACCAAACGGGGACCTGATCGGGGTCCAAACTGAACTGAGGGCTGCAGCTAAAGACTTTATTAGGCATGCCTAACTATCCACTTACATGACTCTAGCAGGTTATGCATCATTCAAATCACATTTCAGGGTACGAAATAGAATTCATCAGAAATTCATGGTATCATTTATATCAAAGCATATAAAAGTATGGCATGCATCATACCGCAATATAAATCCATTCAGAAGAAACACCAAATTCATTTCTGAGTCAAAAACCGGGAAATTTCGGAAAAAGGGCTGAACGGGGTAACGGGTGAGGTTGGCTGGTCACGAGGCGTGACTGGCCTCCTCACAAGACAGGTCACGAGACGTGACTGTGGGTCACGCCTCGTGATTTGCTTCGTCCCTCGCAAATCACGCGGCATGATCTCGCTGATCACGCGACGCTCAAGCTGGTCACGCGACGTTACTGGAAGTCACGTCTCGTGACTGGCTACTTCTTCAGCTATCACGCGACGTGCCTTATCTCAGGCTGGTCACGAGGAGTGACTGGAAGTCACGTCTCGTGACTGGCCTCATTTTAGCTGGTCATGAGCTGTGACAGCAGCCACAACTTGTGACTGGCCTCAAACTGGCAGGTCACGAGTCGTGACCGAAGGTCACGTCTCGTTACTTGCCTCTCTTTCTTGGCTAGTCACGCGACACACGATCTGGAAATGGGAACTTCAACAGAAACGCGATTTTCCCATTTCCAGAATTCTCAGAACCCAGAAATCCATCCCGAATTTGATTCAAAACCAATCAAACCTGTTCTTACCTTCCAGTAAACATTTCAAACAATATAAGCAACATATATACAACTCAATTCAGCATTTAAACAACCAAATCAAGTATATATGCATTCAAATTATTCAAGAACATAAACCCTAGAAATTTACAGTAAACTCAAAATCACACAAATCACAATCAATTATTCCCAAACCTGAAATCTAAGCTTCTCTTCACTTAGTCCCACTGCTCCCAGCAATCTCCTTGCCTTTGGGATCGCGAGGAGTCTCAGCTAAACACAAACATTCAATAATGCAACTCTAAGTTAAACCTAAACTCAAGGAAGAAGAAGAAGAATTACAGTAAGACAAGGACAAAGATATGTACTTACCAAGTTAGAAGCAAGAGTGAGCAATTTCCACAACACAACTTGATTAACAGTTAGCAGTAATTAGGAAAGGGAAAAGGAGGAAGAAGATGAAGGTTGAAGAGGAAGAACGTGAATCTGATCTTCTCTTCTTTCTTACTTCTTTTCTTTATTCATTTTCCCTAACCTAATACACATGTCATTCTCTTGGTGGTGGAACTTACTCACTCACACCCTAACCCCACACATCACACACATCTAATGCAAACTCAACTAAAAACACCCTACAATGGTATGCTCCAATGTACACAAGCAATTCCCAATTAACTCACATTACTAATGCCATGTATGCACCCACATAATAATAAATCCAAAAACATGCATTTTTACTAAAATACCCTTATGACATGCTGAACACATGCACATGCATGCTCACACAGACAGGCTCATTCTACTAGGGGGCAAACGGGGTGTGACAACTCTCCCCTACTAATAAGAATTTCGTCCTCGAAATTCTCACCTGAACTGAATAACTGCGAATACTGAGCTCTCATCGACTCCTCTGGTTCCCAAGTCGCTTCTTCAACTCCATGATGGATCCATAACACTTTAACCAAGGGAATCTGTTTACTTCGCAACTGTCTCACCTCTCGGGCTAGAATAGCTCGAGGTTCCTCATCATAGGAGAAGTCTGGCCGAACCTGAATATCCTGAACCGAAAGTACATGCGAAGGATCTGATCTGTATCGACGAAGCATCAAAACGTGGAACACATCATGCAACTTTGCTAACTCCATCGGTAACGCCAATCTGTAGGCTACAGGTCCTACCTTAGCCAAAATCTCATAAGGTCCAATGAAACGAGGACTAAGCTTGCCTTTCTTTCCAAATTGAAGCACTTTCCTCCAAGGAGAAACTTTAAGGAAAACTTTGTCCCCGACCTCAAAATGCACGTCTTTCCTCTTCAAATTGGCATAAGACTTTTGCCGATCCTTGGCTGCCTTCAAATTCCGCTGCACCACTCTGATCTTCTCTTTAGTATCTCTAACCAAGTCTGGTCCAATCACAGATCTCTCGGATAGCTCGGTCCAACAAACCGGAGTCCTACACTGACGACCATACAAAGCCTCATATGGTGCCATACCGATGCTCAACTGAAAACTGTTGTTGTAGGCAAACTCCATAAGCGACACATATCTGTCCCAACTACCCGGAAAATCCAAAGTACAAGCTCTCATCATATCCTCCAGAATCTGAATGACTCTCTCTGACTGACCATCGGTCTGAGGATGGAACGCTGTACTGAAGTTTAACCTAGTGCCCAAAGCTCTCTGTAACTCCTTCCAAAACTTGGAAGTAAACCTCGGATCCCGATCTGAAACTATGGACAAAGGCACACCATGCAACCGAACTATCTCATCCACATAGATACTGGCCAATCTATCCATGGAGTAGTCCACTCTAACTGGAAAAAAGTGAGCTGACTTCGTAAGCCGATCCACAATAACCCAAACTGAGTCATGTTTCCTCTGAGTCAAAGGCAAACTAGAAACAAAGTCCATGGCAATATCATTCCATTTCCACTCAGGAATAGATAAAGGCATAAGCAAACCCGAAGGAACCTGATGCTCGGCCTTTACCTGCTGACAAGTCAAGCACTTGGAAACAAAATCCACTATATCACGCTTCATACCGGACCACCAATAGAATTGCTTCATGTCTCTATACATCTTCTCACTGCCCGGATGCATAGTAAAAACTGTACTATGCGCCTCACTCATGAGCTGTCTCCTCAAATCCTCAGATTCTGGCACACACAAACGATCTCTGAACATAAGCACCTCATCCTGAACTGAGAACTCTGACTGCTTACCCGATCTGACCTCATGTACAATCCGCTGAAGTCTCACATCATCTCTCTGAGCATCCACAATCCTCTGTCTCAAAGTAGGCTTCACACGCAACTGGGCAAGCAAAGCTCCATCAGAACCAAATCTCCATCTAAATCGCCTCAAGAACAAGGCTGAAACCGATTTCCGACTCAAAGCATCAGCGACTACATTAGCCTTACCAGGATGGTAATCCACAATGCAGTCGTAATCCTTAAACAACTCCAACCATCGGCGCTGTCTCATGTTCAACTCCTTCTGTGAAAGGAAGTACTTCAAGCTCTTGTGGTCCGAGAAGATCCTACACTTTTCCCCATACAAGTAGTGACGCCAAATCTTCAAAGCAAAGATCACAGCTGCCAACTCTAAATCATGCGTCGGATAGTTCCTCTCATGTGGCTTCAACTGACGAGAAGCATAAGCCACTACCTTACCTTCCTGAATCAGTACACATCCAAGACCAACTCCAGAAGCATCACTATAAATGACAAACTCTTTACCCGAGATGGGTTGAGTAAAAATAGGAGCCTCAACAAGCAATTGCTTTAACCGATCAAAACAAGCCTGGCACCTATCTGACCACTCAAATCTGACTCCTTTCCTCAACAATCTAGTCATCGGAGCAGCAATCACAGAAAATCCCTTAACAAACCGACGGTAGTAACCTGCTAAACCGAGGAAACTCCTCACTTCCTGAACATTTCGAGGCGCTTTCCAATCAACTATCGCCTCAACCTTGGCTGGATCTACCTGAATACCTCTAGCTGAAACAATGTGACCCAAGAATGACACTTCTCGAAGCCAAAAATCACACTTGCTAAGCTTGGCAAATAAATGATGCTCTCTCAACATCTGCAAAACTAATCGGAGATGCTCCTCATGCTCACTCTCATCCTTGGAATACACTAAGATATCATCAATGAACACTACTACAAATCGATCTAAGTATGGCCTAAACACACTGTTCATCAGATCCATAAAAGCCGCTGGAGCATTTGTCAAACCAAACGGCATCACAAGAAACTCATAGTGGCCATACCTAGTCCGAAATGCAGTCTTAACCACATCTGCATCCTGAACTCGTAGCTGATAGTACCCTGATCGAAGATCTATCTTAGAGAAAACACCTGCACCTCGAAGCTGATCAAATAAATCCTCAATCCTAGGCAACGGATACTTGTTCTTCACTGTAACTTTATTAATCTGCCGGTAGTCAATACACATCCGCAGGGATCCATCTTTCTTCTTGACAAACAAAACTGGAGCTCCCCAAGGAGATATGCTAGGTCGAATAAACCCCTTATCCAATAGCTCTTGTAGCTGAATTTTAAGTTCCCTCAACTCTACAGGAGCCATCCGATAAGGTGCTCTCGAAATAGGTGTAGTACCCGGCATAATCTCAATGGACAACTCAACCTCTCTCTCAGGAGGCAAACCAGGCAACTCGCTCGGGAATACATCACTAAACTCCCGCACTATAGCAATGTCCTCAATCTGAACCTGATCCCTCTTAGAATCTAACACAACTACTAGAAAAGCCTCACAACCTTTCCTAATAAACCTCTTGGCTTGCATCGCAGAAATCACATTATTCAACGAACTAGCACCCAAACCTTTCAGAAACACAAGAGACTGACTTCTATCCCGAAGTACAACTGTCTTCCTATGGCAATCAACTACAGCCCGATGCTTACCCAACCAGTCCATACCCAGAATCAAATCAAACTCTCTGAAGGGTAACTCAATCAAATCCGCTGGAAGCACAACTCCCTCAACTATCAAAGGACAACTCCTAAAGACTCTACTCACACTGACACTATGCCCTAATGGACTGGTCACACAAATCTCATAATCTAACTGATCAACTGCAAGCAACTTATCAACAATTTTATCTGTGCACAAATATGAGTGTGTGGAACCAGGATCAATTAGAGCATACAACTCAGTGTCATGGAGTAGGAACTTACCAGCAATAACATCAGGCGCG
Source organism: Excoecaria cochinchinensis (assembly GCA_947683425.1). Taxonomy (NCBI): domain Eukaryota; kingdom Viridiplantae; phylum Streptophyta; class Magnoliopsida; order Malpighiales; family Euphorbiaceae; genus Excoecaria; species Excoecaria cochinchinensis. The sequence goes on along the minus strand of CANTUQ010000018.1, from coordinate 12,123,348 downwards.
TCCTGCTCATCTCTGGCTCTCATAGCATATGCTCTAATGGCACCCTGAGGAGGATGCTTAACAGTCTCAGAAGCAGCTCCATCTCTATGCCGACCACCTCTACCTCTACCTCTGCCTCTACCACGGGTAGCCTGAGAAGCATTCGAACCGACCCTACTGGCCTCTCTCTGGGAACCTGAATCCTCATGCAATCTCGGACAACTGGCCAAAAGATGCTCAGAACTCCCACACCTGAAGCACGCACCGGAGAGCCACCTACACTCACCCCGATGAGTCGTACTACAATGAGGACAAATTAATGCAATCTCAAATCTACCACCTCTACCAGAACCTGATACAGCTGCAGAACCCTGTCGTCTACCTCTAGAAGCCGGACCAGGTGATGACTCGTCCTGTGGGTTCCTAGATCTCTTACCCGAAGAAGATCCTCCACGAGAAGAGTTCCTCCTCTGAGCTCTCTCTCTCATCACAGTCTCAGACAACTCAGCTCTCACAGCAGCCTCTACAATCTGATAGTAACTAACCCCAGGTATGCACATCAAAGAAATCAAAGCAATCTTCAAAGACTCATTTAACCCTGCTTCGAAATGCTTGCATCTAAAGTCATCAGTCATAACTCCACGAGGGGCATAGCGAGATAACCTGTTGAACTCTTTCTCATAATCTGCTACTGACATGGCCCTCTGTCTCAAACTCAAAAACTGCGCCCATCTCGCATCTCTATAAGTCTGAGTAATATACTTCTTTGTGAACTCACCCTCAAAGAACTCCCAAGTAATCGGATCCGGTAACTGAGGATGCTTGCAAACCAATTCCCACCATTCAAAAGCAGACCCTTGCAGAAGAACTAATGCACACTCTGCCTGCTGGTCGGGAGGACACCGAATCTCTCTCAAAGCACGCTTTACTTTATCTAACCATTTCTCTGCCATCTCAGACTCATTCAAACCAGTGCCATAGAAATCCTCAACTCCTGCCCTCCTCAAATTCTCCATAGGTACTCTAGGAGCAGTCACTCTCTCCAAAACCCTAGCCATGTCCTGATGCAGTCTGAACATAGCCTCAAAGGGCATGGCTGCGGCCTCGGGCTGGACCCTAGCATGCTGAGCCGACACAGAAATCGATGGATCTACGGCTTGAGGGTTCACACTCTCGGCGGATTCCTCAAGTGATCCACGAACAGAATTAGAAGCCATCTAAACAAACAAGAAACAACCGTATCAGCCAACACAGATCTAGACTCATTCACATCTAAGCAACTCAGAACAATCACAACTACACAACAACACCCAGAAACGCCTAAACCTATGCTCTGATACCACAAACTGTAACACCCCCTTCCCATACATAGGCGATCCCATCCGATAAGGAGTGAGATGCTGTATGAGTCAAGGTGCCACCAAACAAGAACAAGACAAATCACACATTCATTAATATCATACATACAGGAATACGGAATAATTAAAAACTTTAAGAAAAGAAAGCAATAGCTGATCATGCATTAATATAATGACCTATTACAATAATGATCTGATCAACTAGCTGATACAAAATAATATTACATATCCAAAATATAATTACAAAAGCGGAAGCTGAAACAAAACTGATACAGAGAGTTCTATACAAAAAGAATCATCACTGATACAAAACTGAGCCCTACACTAAAACCCTTTTGTGTTGGCTTTATGACGGCGACTCTCTCAAAGCAAAACTCCTTCCGCACCTGCACGGGTAAAAACACCGTGCTAAGCGATAAACGCTTAGTGGGAAACACACAAAAATAATGGACGGCCATTCACAATGGTCGTCAAGGCATAACACATTCACAATGGTAGAATGCAAAGGCTATAACATAATCCATATAAACATGCTCATATTTAAAAGCCATACAATCAGTATCTCATAATTATTTCCATTCCAGAATAATCCAACATGTGTTACATCATTAAACTCATTCAGATATCACATTTATATAGCCAGATCAGAACAGAGTAATTCAATCGAACAAATAAAGAACACCTGCTGACTCTAGGTAGTGGATAACGAGTGTACTGAAGGTACCTTACGGGTACGAATCGAATACTGAGGGTACCACACAGGTACAAGTCAAAAGTCATTTCATTAATCAAAACACATTATTATATCTATATACTGAGGGGATCTTAAACAAAATCCTAATACTGAAGGGTTCGCGAGGAACCAAACGGGGACCTGATCGGGGTCCAAACTGAACTGAGGGCTGCAGCTAAAGACTCTATTAGGCATGCCTAACTATCCACTTACATGACTCTAGCAGGTTATGCATCATTCAAATCACATTTCAGGGTACGAAATAGAATTCATCAGAAATTCATGGTATCATTTATATCAAAGCATATAAAAGTATGGCATGCATCATACCGCAATATAAATCCATTCAGAAGAAACACCAAATTCATTTCTGAGTCAAAAACCGGGAAATTTCGGAAAAAGGGCTGAACGGGGTAACGGGTGAGGTTGGCTGGTCACGAGGCGTGACTGGCCTCCTCACAAGACAGGTCACGAGACGTGACTGTGGGTCACGCCTCGTGACTTGCTTCGTCCCTCGCAGATCACGCGGCGTGATCTCGCTGATCACGCGATGCTCAAGCTGGTCACGCGACGTGACTGGCTACTTCTTCAGCTATCATGCGACGTGCCTTATCTCAGGCTGGTCAAGAGGCGTGACTGGCCTCATTTTAGCTGGCCACGAGCTGTGACAGCAGCCACAACTCGTGACTGGCCTCAAACTGGCAGGTCACGAGTCGTGACCGAAGGTCACGTCTCGTGACTTACCTCTCTTTCTTGGCTAGTCACGCGACACACGATCTGGAAATGGGAACTTCAACAGAAACGCGATTTTCCCATTTCCAGAATTCTCAGAACCCATAAATCCATCCCGAATTTGATTCAAAACCAATCAAACCTGTTCTTACCTTCCAGTAAACATTTCAAACAATATAAGCAACATATATACAACTCAATTCAGCATTTAAACAACCAAATCAAGTATATATGCATTCAAATTCTTCAAGAACATAAACCCTAGAAATTTACAGTAAACTCAAAATCACACAAATCACAATCAATTATTCCCAAACCTGAAATCTAAGCTTCTCTTCACTTAGTCCCACTGCTCCCAGCAATCTCCTTGCCTTTGGGATCGCGAGGAGTCTCAGCTAAACACAAACATTAAATAATGCAACTCTAAGTTAAACCTAAACTCAAGGAAGAAGAAGAAGAATTACAGTAAGACAAGGACAAAGATATGTACTTACCAAGTTAGAAGCAAGAGTGAGCAATTTCCACAACACAACTTGATTAACAGTTAGCAGTAATTAGGAAAGGGAAAAGGAGGAAGAAGATGAAGGTTGAAGAGGTAGAACGTGAATCTGATCTTCTCTTCTTTCTTACTTCTTTTCTTTATTCATTTTCCCTAACCTAATACACATGTCATTCTCTTGGTGGTGGAACTTACTCACTCACACCCTAACCCCACACATCACACACATCTAATGCAAACTCAACTAAAAATACCATACAATGGTATGCTCCAATGTACACAAGCAATTCCCAATTAACTCACATTACTAATGCCATGTATGCACCCACATAATAATAAACCAAAAAACATGCATTTTTACTAAAATACCCTTATGACATGCTGAACACATGCACATGCATGCTCACACAGACAGGCTCATTCTACTAGGGGGCAAACGGGGTGTGACAATTTTATTCTTAATTAAACCATCATTAAGTGACCTAATCAGCCCTTAAACCATTCCTAACTTAATCTCATAAATATACCAATTAGCCACTAAACTATCCACTCAACTTTCAATCAAGTCCTGCCTTCATTTCAATTTAGTCCAAACCTCACATTCAATTCACACGCACATGCCAATTTAAGTTAATTCTTTTAGGGTACATGTCCGGCCATGACAACTCTCCCCTCCTTAAAGAATTTCGTCCTCGAAATTCATACATGTGATAAACAACTGCGGGTGTTGTTCTCGCATAGCAGCCTCTGGTTCCCAGGTTGCTTCCTCAACACCATGATGCTGCCAGAGCACTTTCACAAGCGGTATCTGCTTATTCCGAAGCTGTCTCACCTCCCTTGCTAGTATCGCTTTTGGCTTCTCATCATAGGTGAAGTCTGGCTGAACTTCCACTTCTTGCACAGATAAAACATGAGATTCATCTGACCTGTATCTTCTTAGCATGGACACATGAAACACATCATGAAGCTTAGTTAACGCCGGAGGCAATGCCAATCGATATGATACAAGGCCCACTCTTTCTAGAACTTCATATGGTCTAATAAACCTCGGACTCAGTTTTCCTTTCTTGCCAAACCTCAGTACCTTCCTCCAAGGAGATACTTTCAAAAACACTTTGTCACCCACTTCAAACTCAATATCCCTTCTCTTCAAATTCGCATAGGACTTCTGTCGATCACTAGCTGCTTTTAGCCTTTGCTGAATAAGCCTCGCTTTCTCTTCTGTATCACGAACCAAATCTGGCCCAACAATTCTGTGCTCATTCAATTCCATCTAGCAAATCGGTGTGCGACATTTCCTTCTATACAAAGCTTCATACGGTGCCATGCCAATACTAGTCTGATAACTGTTGTTATAAGCAAATTCCATAAGTGGAAGATACTTATCCCAACTCTTAGAGAAATCCAATACACATGCTCGCATCAAATCTTCCAGAACCTGGATAATTCTTTCCGATTGTCCATCAGTTTGCAGATGGAAAGCAGTACTGAAGTTCAATTTCGTACCCAGGGCAACCTGCAGACTCTTCCAAAACTTAGAAGTAAATCTGGGATCCCTATCAGAAACAATAGATAAGGGTACTCCATGCAACCGAACAATCTCTCTCACATACAATTCTGCCAACCTTTCTATAGAGTAATTCATCCGAACTGGTATAAAATGAGCCAATTTCAAGAACCTGTCCACAATAACCCATACTGCATCTTGCTGTCTTGAGGTCAAAGGCAATCTAGAAACAAAATCCATTGTGATGTTATCCCATTTCCATTGTGGAATAGGGAGTGGATTCAACATTCCTTGTGGGACTTGATGTTCTGCCTTAACTTGCTGACATACCAAGCACTTGGACACGTACTCCACTATGTCTTTCTTCATACCGGGCCACCAATACAACTGTTTCAGATCCTGATACATCTTATTCCCACCTGGATGCATAGTGAAAACTGTATTATGGGCTTTATGCATCAATCGTCTCTTCAGTTCTTTATCACTTGCCACACATATCCCACCCTTATGTAACAACACTCCATCCTCATTCACTGAATAATCAGTCTTTTCACCAGTATCGACGGACTGCAAAATCTGTTGTAACCTTGCATCATTCCTCTGTGCAGCTATTAATTCATCTCTCAAAATCGGTCTCGCTTTCAGCTGTGCTAGCAAGGCTCCATCTGCAGAGATTCTCCATCTAATTTGCTTCAACTGTAATACTGAAATAGATTTCCTGCTCAATGCATCCGCCACTACATTAGCTTTTCCCGGGTGATAATCCACAATACAATCATAATCTTTAAACAATTCGAGCCATCTTCATTGTCTCAGATTCAATTCTTTCTGAGTAAGCAGATATTTCAAACTCTTGTGATCAGTGTAAATTCTACAATTCTCACCATACAAGTAATGTCGCCAAATCTTCAAAGCGAACAGTACTGTCGCCAATTCCAAGTCATGAGTTGGATAATTCTGCTCATGCGGTTTTAATTGCCTTGATGCATACGCTACCACCTTTCCATCTTGCATCAATACACAACCCAACCCTATTCCTGAGGCATTGGTGTACAGAACATACTCTTTACCAGTCATAGGCTGTGTAAGAATCGGTGCTTCGACCAGCATCCTCTTTAACTGGTCAAAACTCTGCTGACACTTTTCTGACCACTCATACCTAACTCCCTTTCGCAGTAACCTTGTCAGTGGAGAAGCTATCACTGAGAACCCTTTCACAAATCTCCTATAGTATCCAGCCAACCCCAAGAAACTACGAATTTCAAGCACATTCGTAGGTGGCTTCCAATTCACAATCGCTTCTATCTTAGCTAAATCCACTTTAATACCTTCAGAAGATATCACATGACCCAGAAAAGATACCTCTCGCAACCAAAACTCGTATTTACTCAGTTTACCATACAACTGATGCTCCTGCAATGTCTGAAGTACAATTCTCAAATGCTGCTCATGCTCCGTCTCATTCCTTGAATAAACCAGAATATCATCTATAAACACTACTACAAATTGATCCAAATACGGTCTAAACACCCAATTCATCAAATCCATAAATGCAGCAGGCGCATTAGTTAACCCAAAAGGCATCACCAAAAACTCATAATGCCCAAATCGAGTTCTAAATGCAGTTTTGGGTATATCTTCTTTCTTTACTTGCAATTGATAGTACCCAGAACGCAAATCAATCTTTGAAAATACACCTGCTCCTCTTAACTGATCAAACAAGTCCTCAATTCACAGTAGAGGGTACCGGTTCTTTACTGTCACTTTGTTCAACTGTCGGTAATCAATACACATTCGCATGGTACCATCCTTCTTCTTTACAAATAAGACCGGTGCTCCCCAAGGAGAGACACTAGGTCTAATGAACCACCTATCTAGTACTTCTTGCAATTGTGACTTTAACTCCTTCAACTCAGTCGGGGCCATCCTGTAGGGCGCTTTAGACACTGGCGCTGATCCAGATACAACCTCGATGGACAATTCCACCTCTCTTACTGGTGGTACACCACTCAATTCTTCAGGAAACACATCAGAGAACTCTCTTACCACAGGTATATCCTGTACTTTCACATGTTCCCTCTTGGTGTCCAACACCAAAGCCAGGTATGCTTCACACCCTTTCCTCATGCATCGATATGCTTGCATTGCTGAAACCACATTCACAAGGGAATTCGCACCGACTCCCTTTACAATCACTTTATTACCCTTACCATTACTAAGTATCACAGTCTTTCTTTTACACTTAACCACTGCATTGTACTTAGTCAACCAATCCATTCCCAGTATTATATCAAATTCATCAAAAAGCAGCTCAATTAAATCCACTGGGAACACACTACCTTGAACTTCTAGTGCACAATCTCTATACACCTTATTCACATTCACACTATTTCCCAAAGGACTAGATACAGATATATCATATTTTAAACATTCCGCTTTAGGCATCCTTTCACATATCTTTTTAGCACATACATAAGAATGAGTTGAACCAAGATCTATAAGTGCAAACATTTCCACATTATAGAGTAGAAAAGTACCTGCTATCACCTCAGGCGCATCTTGATCCTCTTGTGCCTTCATTGCATAAGCCCGTACTGGTGCCTCATTAGGCCTATCCATAATCTCAGAATCTGCTGCACCTCTGGACTGGTTACCTCTGCCACATCCTCTTCCTCTTCCTCTATTAGCAGAAGGCAAGTTTGAACCACCCCTACTCTGCTCTTACTGATTTCCTGACGTCTCATAAGCATTCGGGCAGTTAGCAAGGAAATGCTCAGTGCTTCCACATCTGAAACAAGCACCCGTCACTCTCCAGCATTCCCCTCTATGCCTCTTACCACAGTGAGGACACTCATGTACCTCACTTCTGTTACTAGATGTTCCTCTCCCAGAACCATATGCTATAGGAGCTCCACGCTTCTTACCTCTCGCTGCAGAACTGAACATTGATTCTGTAGGTGGTGACATAGGAGAATCTCTTGATCTTTTACCCCCATGAGACCCACGTCTATGCACATTTCTTCTCTGTAACCTGTCTCACTGAGCTCCCAAGGATCTATCAGCTCTCATTGCCGCCTGAACTATCCGGTAATAACTCACATTCTGCTCAGTAGTCAATAAAACCAACAATGCCTTGATTTCCTCATTCAATCCCTCTTTAAACTGCTGATACCGAAAGTCCACAGTCAAAACACCTTTCGGCGCATACTTGCTCAAACGATAGAATTCCTTCTCATAATTCGCTACTGTCATAGCTCTCTGTCTTAAATTCAAGAACTGCTTTCAGTTGGTATCTTTGTGAGCTTTCATCACAAACTTGTTCTTGAACTCCTTTTCAAAGAACTCCCAAGTAATAGGATCAGGGAGCATCGGATTCTGCAGAACTAGCTTCCACCAGTCGTATGCTGCACCCTAAAGCAGCGACACCACACATTCCACTTGCTACCCCAAAGGACACTTGATCTCTCCCAAAATCCTCTGTACCTTTTCCAGCCAGTACTCTGCCTTTTCAGACTCATCCATGCTAGTACCGTGGAATTCTTCTGCACCATGTTTCCTCAGAGTTTCCAATGGTGTTTGTGGTACAGTCATGCGTGCCATAACCCTTGCCATATCTAGCGACATTTTCATTAGAGTTTCCATAGGACCCTCTGGAATGACATTCCCAAAGCTAGCTGGCTGAGATTGACCAGACTCCGTTACTTCTACTTCTCGAGGGTTCACACTTTCAGCTGTCCCTTCTCTAGCATTGCGATCAGGATCCATTGCTGACTACACAAATCAAACAAGGACGTCCGCATCAGGTCAACAATACTAACCACAATCTAGCTAAACAATCTCCCAGAAAAGACTAAACCTAGAGCTCTGATACCACAACTTGTGACGCCCTTTTCCCACATCAGACTAGCTTAGCTAATCTTAGTTGGAGAAAGCCGTACACACACACACAGAACACATGCATAACCTTATGAAAATCCAAACCAAAAAGTTCCATCGCATACGGTCATACATCAAACACACTTATACTATTGCTTTATTACCATTCTTAGTTATCTCATTATTACATGCCTTTACATATCCGATACACATAATAATTATACGAAATTCCCGAGTAACAAACCCCAAAACTTACACTATGCACTTCCTATTGTTGACCGTCGATATGCGGGTGCGTCCTTCGGTCACCTCGTGTCCGTACATGCACGAATTAGAGTAAACCCGTGATAAGCGATGACACTTAGTGGGGAACACATACAATAAGTAATTTATCACACTAACATGGTTATCACACATTGCATGCTAACAATCATACTTAGTTAAGAATCACTTCGTCAAATTCCATTCCATGCATAACACTATATTCAATCATAAAGCAACATTCACATATTTGCGTATTCACATCACATACTATATTGTATCACAATAATTTCCACTTATTAATTAGTTGATTAGCCTGCAATCCAAAGACGCGGATAACGGGTATCGCATTGGTACCACTCAGGTACTAGAATCTCATCGAGATTACATTTACGCAATGGTACCCTCAGGTACTTAACATCAATCCACTTATAATAAAATCCAGCAAGGATTATTCGCATTATTTTCGCATTATGATTCCCATGGAATCAGACACATTAAACGCATGGGGCTGCAGCACTTGACCCTATAGGCATGCCTAACTATCCACTACTTGACTCGCAGGCTTAAGTTGTTAAACATATTATTCAGTTCACATTGATCACTTTTCACATCACGTATGTTGATAGCTAACATCACATTCACTTTACACATTCGCATTAGCACATAGCTAAACATTTCACTTGCATACTCAATATGCTTCCAAACTCATTCTTCATAGTTAATAATCACATATTTGATTGCATTCAAGAATCATCATGTAGTATGCAATTGTACATTACCTAATACACACATAATACTTACTCATAATGTCCTTCACTTCAGCTCAAAGCCTTGCCATTTGAAAGGCCAAACACATTAGGGTTATATTGCCAAAACAGGGTAGGTCACGGTCACAATCAATTTGATTGTCACCGTGACATGTTGAAGTGCAAAACAGAATGCAAATTGAGGACAGGTCACGGTCATAATCAATTTGATTGCCACCGTGACATGTTCCCAATTCTCTGCAGAATGTTACTTGAGGGTATGTCACGGTGACAATCAATTTGATTGTCACCGTGACATATCATGTTTTGCAGGGCAGAATGCTTCCTTGGATACCTCACGGTCACAATCAATTTGATTGTCACGTGACATACCCATTTCAACTAGGCATAACTGAACTCCAGCATACCTCATGGTCACAATCAATTTGATTGTCCCCGTGACCCATGCAAGATTTCTATTCCACATTCTATTCCCATCTCCTTTCAAGGACTTCCAACCCATTTTCCTTTTAACAAATTAACCCAATTCATCAACCACACACCCAATTGGCACATACCAGATTTCCATCTTGACATTGGCATTCACCCATAGCATAAATCATAATCATGTTCATTATACACATAGCATACATATTCTCAAACAACATTTCCACAAAGCCTATCAATTTCATGCTCAAGGCCATTACTTCTCACATACACATGATTCATACAAAATTCATATTCAAGCAACTCAATTTTCATAGTTATACAACCAGGTTTGTTCCCAAACCTTGTCGCCTTAGCTCCTAATCTCGATGAATGCTCGGTTCTCCGATTACAACTTTCCCTTTATCCTTCTTCACTTCTTCAATTAGCAAAACCAGTCCAATTCCAGAATTGAACATAATCCATCAATTCTCATTCCAATACCAAATCAAAACCAAGAAGAAAAGTAGAAGATGAGAACAAGCATTCATAATTACTTACCCCTTAAGTCCAACAACTTAACTCTTGAGCAACTTAACAACTTGAACTTCTTAACAATTATGCAATTGATTTAGAGACTAAAGGAACTACTCACGCGGCAAGAGAAGGTAGAAAACACAGGAAATGATTCAATCCTCACAAATGGGTCATTACCCTCCTCAAAAGACTTAGGCATGCAAAAGTGGAGGTGGCTCACTCTCAAGAAGCCACATGGATTCCACTCACTAAATCAGCCTCCACCAACTGATTCTTACACTATTTTATTCTTAATTAAACCATCATTAAGTGACCTAATCAGCCCTTAAACCATTCCTAACTTAATCTCATAAATATACCAATTAGCCACTAAACTATCCACTCAACTTTCAATCAAGTCCTGCCTTTATTTCAATTTAGTCCAAACCTCACATTCAATTCACACACACATGCCAATTTAAGTTAATTCTTTTAGGGTACATGTTTGGCCATGACAGTAATCATAATGGAAAACTTAAATGTATAAAATCAAAATATAATTATACACAATAACCAAAAGATTACACTTTAACTCCTTTACAAAAATAATACATATACATAAAGAATTACAAGAGGAGACAAAAATAAATAACTCTTCTCCTATGTGATCAGCCTGTAGATGTGCGACTCGAACTGGAACTCAAAACCCTGCCACCTACACGGGAAAAGAACCCGTACTAAGCGATAACATTTAGTGGGGAGGAAACAAAACAACAGAACACTATGCAATAATATCATGCATTAATAAATAAAAGTAAACATGCATCAATATACAGAATTCACTAAGTATTAGAAAACAGAGATAAATATGTCAAGAATCACTAAATGAAATCAGAATAGATAATAGAAAGCACTAAACAATTACACTAACTAGAAACACACAATATTAATAACACTGCACTAAACAAAAACCAGACACTTCAACCAACAACCTGAATTTCACTGGTGGAGGATATGGGAACACGACACGGGAAACCGAAGCCTCAAAACAGTTTTGCTAACCGAAGGTAGCGCGGGAGACCGTAGTCTCAAAACAGTTTTATCACTACACGAAGAATGACCATCTCGGAGGTCTGCCGAAAGACCCAAATGGGGCCAACACAGGCAGCTGCACTCACTAACCCTTCTTAAGCATGCTTAATTATCCACTACCTTGACACTTCAGGCTAAAAACACTTACTCTAAACCTTTAACACCAGACACGGTTAAAAGGCAAAAATTCAACACTAACATGTCATTAATTATTAACACAAGTCAAAAATAGCAATACACTAGTATAAAAATAAAAAACATAACTTACACAATGCGAAATAGAAAGAAGAAGACATATAGGTAAAACAGGGCAAAACGGCAGGAAAAAGGCTCACTGTGGCGATCGCTACTTGTGTCACGCTCGCGACAGTAGCCGAGGGGGAAAAAGCCTAGTCGCGAGTCGCACACGCAGTGGCGACTCGTGACAAAGCTGCCTATGCCCACCAGAGAGAGGAGTCACGAGTCGTGATGCCTGCTCACGACTCGTGATGGATCTCCCTCACGAGAGAGAAGGGTCACAAGTCGTGACGCCTGCTCACGACTCGTGATGAGGCTCTCCCATGCCTCGCGAGAGAAGGGAGTCATGAGTCATGATCTCTCCTCATGACTCGTGTTGGAACTCCCTCTCAAGAGAGAGAGGTCACGAGTCGTGATACTTGCTCATGACTCATGACTTCCCACTCCCAGCAACAGGCAACATCACGACTCGGACAGACTCTCAGCAAACTGCGCACGGAATGGACAACACGATTCTGTCGCGATCGCGACAAGCATCGCGCTCGCGATAGCATCGTGTTTTCCATTTCCCAGGCCAAAATGTGCAATTCGCAGCAAACTAAAACAAAACTCATTTGACCCAAAATCATTTGACATGCAAAAACGTATAAATTCTTACCTTCAAAGCTTCCAACACATGCTCCAAACACAATTAACACAATAATCAAACACTATACCAAAATTAACAGCATCATAGTCAAACCCAGAATTCATTCACATATCATGCTCATATTTCTCAATAACACAAATAAACATCCATCTAGCACTAGCATTTGAACCAATATTCCTCACTCTAACAACACATGCATTTACCCAAGCAAATCACTCACATTTTCCAGAATTAAATGACACAAACATAAACAAAATCGAAATGACATCTAGGGCATAAACATCAAACTAACAGAGTGATAAAAATCAACTCCCAAACCATGCATATTTTAGATAAGGCTCCCAAACTTGGAATGAAGCTTCAATCCTACTCTTCACCTTCAAGCTCAAACCTTTTCTTTCCCCTTATCCAACCTCTTATCTGGAACTTGCAAAGAAATGAACCACTTAAATCAAAAATCTGAAAACCAAACCAACCCAGCAGAGAAACGGAAAGAAGAAGGAGAAGAAGGAAAGATCCCCATTAAAAACCCAAGCACTTACCTTCAAAGCCCAGCTCCAGAACTCAGAAATCCACTACCACACTTGAGGATCCACATTGGCTAAGGCAAGGGAGAGCAAGGAGAAATGAAGAAGAGGAAGGAGGAGAGGAGGAAACGTGAGAGAGAAGTAAAAATCTGCTTTCTTCCTTTCCTCTCTCCTTCCCTCACTTCACATTAATTACCCTCACCTACCCATGCCACATGGCACCTTCCTAATTGACCAACAAAACCCACTTTGACTAACATGCCAATGCACCATACATAACCCACACAATATAATCTCTTAACATAATTACATCTAAGGCACCGCACACACAATCCACTAGATTAATCCCAACAAATACCCTACATCCATATACCACATGCACGCCATATAATTCCTCCTCTTAACTTATTTAATTAATTTCTTTGCAATTAAATCCTTATTATCCAAATTTTCTCTTGCTCAAATTTCTGAAATACCCTTAAATTCCTGACTTATCACGCAAATTCTGACTAGGGCCTTTTTGGGTTGTTACACTTCCCACATTACACCCTTTAGAGCTCAAAATCATTTTCTAAAAATTTTGTCAAACCTTGGTCAAACTCTGGTCCAATTGAACCGAACTAGAGGCCAACTTAAAAATGACTTTCGAAGACCTATTTAACTCCGTTTTCACTCCAAACCACTACACTCCTAACGGCCCACAAATCAATTTTATCAAATAATAAATTTTCTAAAAATTGACCGCCGGCTGCCCCGAGGTCCCCCATCTCGGGATTGCTATATCTCAAACACACTTAACACTGAATTTCACTACGGTTAACATTAGTCAATACACTACTTCGGACTGTGATCACTCTAAATACACTATAGACATTCACTATACTTTTAGGCCAATGTTAGGGTCATTACAATTCTATTTGGCAATTTTGGGATTTCTGCATTTTACAAGGCAGTCAGGATTTTTCTTACCGCCGTGTAAATGCATTCTGTTTGATAGGTTTTAGACTTTGGCATTTCACATGGTGGTTAGGTTTATTCTTACCATCGTGTGGCATGTTTTACACGGCAGTCAAGATTGTTCTTATGGCCATGTAAATGCCTTCTATTTGGTAATGTTCAGTTTTTAACTTTTTACACGGTGGGCAGGGTTTTCATGACCGTCATGTAACCTCTGTTTTCCTGGTTTAATTCATGTAATAATTGCCTTTATATGAGTTGAGCATTGCCATAATCATGCAATAATATGACTGATACATAGCGAGTGATGTCCAAAATGCAAAGTTTCATATGAGATATGTTGAATTACATGTATTATTATCAATGGTTTAAGTTAATAAGTACAGTTATTGTTAAATGCTCATTGCTCTGTTATGTGAATGAAAGGATTAATGTGTAATTAGCCTATAATAGTCGAGTTGTGGATAGGTAGGCATGTCTATAGGGTTCTGTTGCTGTAGCCTATGCATTTTTTTGGATCCTGATCAGATCCCTATGCGTTCTGGACTACGATCAAGTCCCAGTGCGTTTGGATTCCTTTGAATCCCTATATGTTTGGATCTTTCTTAAGATCCCTATACATTTTTCAAAAGAAAAAGAAAATAATTTTTATACCTATAGGTACCAATGCATTCTCACCCGTTTATCCACCACATTGAATATGCAGGCATAATTATGTGTATAAGTAAGAAATGAAACAATCTGAATGTACGAGTTGATACATAAAATTTGATATATAGAACATTTACATGAACTCATGATATCTTCTGCTTTATTTGTTTTACTGCATGTGATGAATTATGATATTATGTATACATGTCACATGCGTATGTGATTTACATTGACGACCACTATGAGTGGTTGTCTATTACATATTTTCCCCATTAAGCCTTAGCGCTTAGCATGGGTGTTTCATCCGTAGAGGTATAGAAGTAGGAGATTCTGAAAGGACAAATTCGTAGCCTCAAGAGCCAACACAATAGGACAAGTTTTTTTTTGGTTCTAAGTTTTGGAATTGTAATTTTGTTGTAATATTTTGAATTGTATTAAGAGATGTAATATGTAATACTTTGACACATATATGTGTAAAGACTTGTAATATTGTTTAATAAAGTAATGTACATATTTTTGTAAATGGTTGTATAGATGATGTAACTATTTTAGAAAGAAATTTTATAACTCTAATTTTGTTATAAGTCTGTGATTGAGTTATCGCTTGTATGATGTGTATGCTTTTTCTTTGTGTAGCAACCCTTACCTGTCGTGATAACTCACCTCTTCAGGATGTGGTTCACTACATATGGGTAAGGGGTGTTATAGTTTTAGTCCCTATTCTGCTAGTGTTATAATCTTGAAAATCTTGACCTTGCTGTAATTAATTTTATTGAATCCCGGTTATAATTATGTTCTATAACTACAAAGTCCGTATCAATAAGAATCATCTCATAATACTTTCTAGATTTATCTAAACATTCTTCCAAGAAATGAAATCCTTTTAGAAAAATGTAACCAAGGAGCTTGTAGAAGCTCTGATTATCAATTAAACTCTACTCTTCTAGTTCTAAAACTTTAATAAATTGCCTATGAGCATTTAGTGAATGACCTGGAATTTACCCTAGTGGTATTTTGGCTTAACTAGTGTAACTGGATGAGCTTGAGTTGGGATTCCTAATTTGGACTTAAGTGTAATTGAGAAATCAAGGACCTAATTGTATAAAGTAAATAAGTTTAAGTGGTTAAAGTGTTATTGTGCATGACTAACTAAAGGTTGGATTAATTAAATGTTAAGTGGGATTAATTAGAAATGATTATGATTAAGATTGTGGGAGTGGATTCTAGGTGTCAATTGCTAGCTTTACCAACTAAGCATTAACATGCAACATAAGAATTGTTGGTGGAATCCAAGTGGCATAATCTGCCTTTCCACCTCTCTTAGAGCATGCAATAAAAAAGGGCTTATGAGAGAGAAATGCACAAGATTTTCTGCATATCTTCTTCAGCTTTTCTATTTTTCTTCTTCTTCTCTTCTCATTTCATGGCTCCTTATCTTTAGCCTTTTGATTCTATGATTTATGTTGAATGATCAAGTGATTTATTAGTAGAGTTGAGTTCTTGAGTCATCAAGGTAAGTGTTTAAGTTGGTTTAATCTTCTTCTTATGTTCTTTTCATTTGAAATGGAAATTGATCCTTTGTCTTCAATTCTGGAAAAGTGATTGTGCATGTGGTGGTGGTTATGGGAAAGATAAAGGAAAGAAGAAGGTTGGTGATTAAGGTGCCAAGTGAGCACATTGGAGCTAAGAAAATTGAGGTTTGGAAAATTTGTGTATTATTACATTTTTGATGTTTAACTTATTGTTTTGAAGTATACATGGGATATTTGTGTTGAGTTGTTGTGATAGTTTTGGTAAATTTGATAATTTAGGCATGTTGAGTTTCTAAGGGAAACTCTGCTCAAATTTAGTTGGTCCTTTGTTGATTGTTTTAGTCATAACTCAAGTTAGGAAATTCCAAATTTTATGACACTAGTGCTGTTAGAAATCTAAGACACATACCTACAAATGTTTTAGAAACAGCCATGAGCTAAATTTAACTCTGTACACTCCAAAATTTCCCAAAATAGAGGTGTCTCTACTTTTGTCGATTCATTGGATCAGTTCAGGTTGTTTTGATCATATCTAATGATTTAAGTGTCCAAAGGATCTGAAATTTGTTCGATATAAAGGATAATATCCTAGGGATAATTTCTTAAGCGGATTCTTTTGCATAAAAATGAGTTTTAGATGTTAATTTAGGCGGTGCAAATTTGAGATAAAAAGTAGTCCTGATATTCTAATTTTGTGGGACACATAATGGATGGCTCTATCATGAGTGTGACAGAACATGATAGTTGATTGCTTTTCTTCTTATTTGGCACCTCAAGGCTGGCACGAAATATTGCCCACTGATGCGCTCCCCTGTTTTGTATATTTTTGTGTGTTTTTCCTCCTGAAACACACCCGAATTTCACCGGAACTTTTCGAAACTACATGTTTAGAGTCTTGTAAAGAGTAAATGAATGGTTACCACTTAGGAATGCATGTGATTAAGGTTATAAATATGAATAATTTCTAAGGTACTTAAAGTGTAACTAAATTTCATTGGCCATAACTCATTAATTTCAAGTCCAATTATAATGAGATTTGTGCCATTGTAATGTTAACATGTAGATAAACATTTGATCGAAAGGCCATAATGGCAGAAAGTGATGTTATATTGGTCTTTTAGAAGTCCTATAGGTGAATATTGAATAAGTGCTTGAAAGAGGTTTATGGAGTGGAGCTTTGAACATGAAGTTCAGCCACTTTTGCAAGCACGATAGGGGTCACGGGCGTGACAATGTGCTCCGTCGAGCAAAGATGTCAGATTGTGTTCTGTCATGAGTGCGATAGAAGTCATTAGTGGGTTCTGTCATGTGCACGACTTGTGCCGCGAGCACGATAGAAGGGACTGTCGAGGTCTGTCCCGAGTGCGATAGAGTCTCAAGTTTGGAATACTTTCTAAATTACCTATTTTGTGTAAATTGTGATATTGGCCTATGAATAATTATGCATAGGAAAATTATTGATGCGTTAATTCGTGTAAACATATGTATATTGAAGTGTGTATTTGTTAATAAACCATGCATGTGTGCATAATATTAAATGACAATTTAATGCTTAATGTAGTTGTATGGAAAATGATAAGTATATATATAATCTATGTGAGGTTATGCATAATGAGGTATGAGTTTATATGGTAAATCATAAATGTGTGTGTATGCAAGATTTCATATGTTAGGATGCTAGTTAATGTTGGTGTATTGGTGTGATTTATGACCTTGAGCTTCTGAATTGCTTATTTACATAGAGACTAATAATGTGGCAATTCAGTTGAGCATGTGTCTATATATGTATATACAATTTCTATGAATTAAATGATGAAGTGTGAGATTGATAATAAGATATATGCATATGGAAGTGAATAGTGTTAAGAGCTATCCGATGTTTGTTTAACGCAGTTTTGCGAAGGTTTATATCATGAGAATCTTACTTAAGTAACTGTGACGCACGCCGGACCCCACGGCCGCCCCTCTGACCGCCCGCTTGAGGGCGATCGGGCAATTGTGGGTCTGTCGACAGCTTGTAAAGATATTTACAAGTGCGTCTATTTTGGGTAACAAGGAGGTTTCATGGAGTCGCCACCCAATAGAACATTGGGAAAGTTTCTCTCGCCTCAGAGAGCCTAAGACTGTGCTTAGTATCCATTTTGGGCCAACCAAAGGGGTCTTGGAGGGTAAACCTCTCGCCCTAAGGAGCCTAGGATTAACGTCAAAATCTCGTGACACAAGAGGTGTCTTGGAGGTCATAATTCCAATGAGTGATCGGATAGACCTATCGTCTCTTTGAGCTTAAAGACCAGAGCTGGGTTCGGGACTTCTCATCTATTTCTACCTTGATTATTTTATGATCAAATTTTAATTTTCATTAATTTGCTCTCTCTCCACATGATGCAATTGAATCAAAGCGCATTTATTCACATTTGCAAAGCGGTAAATAAACGAGTAAATAATGAAAGCGATAAATTACAATAACACAAGGAGCGGAATACAACTCCCTTTATAAATGTGCGATACATACACGAATCGGGGCATTGCTTATTTTGAGGACTTTGGTCCTCGCATGCATCATTATTAAAATGGATATTTCTATAGTGAGGATTTTATTGGATAAAAATAGGACATTGGGTCCTTGATTTTATGAAGAATTCGATTTATTAAGTATAAAACGTTTGGCCGATTTTTGTGTTAGCGAGAAATACAACAATTTTGTCATATACAGGAGAAACAATAAATAAATACATGAAATACAAAAGAGAGGGAGATAGGGAACTAAACCAGGCGAACTTTCCATATGTGGGTGAACTCCCTCAAGCTCCAACCAGTCCAAGAAATAAGGACATACTCTCACAAAACAAGCCAAAAGGATGTTAAAATACAGAAGAAAAGCTATAAAGAAACATAAAAATTTGAGTGAACAAGAAAGGAAAAGAGAAAAAGATTTAAAAAAGGTGGGACAGAACCCACCGACGTCCTATGCTGAATGACTGACTGGCGTCGGTTAAGCTGAGCAATACGGCCCGCCGCTCACTCGAAGGGAGCCGTCTGTGTGGGTGACCGACGGGTTATGCTTAGAGGTGACTGACAGCAGATGACCCGTCGGTCACCTCTGTCCCCAAAAAAATAGAAGCTTTTCAAAAGCAAAAAGACAGGTTTTACACAAATTCAAAGAGAATAGCAACAAGAAATAAAAAAAGGAAAAGAGTAAAGATAATATCGAAAATTAAGGTAAAAAAAACGGACAGAAAAGGGTCCAGAATATTTACGCTCAGAACAACCTCTTGGTTAGATTCCTTGTTGTTGTCTGGCTTCCCGCATGCTCCACGTGAAAGTCCGAACAAAAGATCAAATGTTGAAAATAAAGTGTGTCTTCAACAGCTCGATGAAAATTGAGTTTCAAAAACCCGTGAAAAATCAACTAAATCCTCTTTCTTTTGAAGATTTGAATTCTTGAATTAGTTAGATCTTTTCAGAAATGTGTTTATTGGAAGAGAGAGAAAATGCGCGTGAATTTTGGCAGAGTTTCTCCTATTTTTGCAAATTTTTCCAACCCATTTTATGAGAAAATTCAAAGCTTTTATAGGCCAGGGGTGACCGACGGGCGTCGAAAGAATCCTTCTGACACAAGGATTCATCCGACGGTCCTGCCAGCCGACCGACGGGCGCCGAAAGAATCCTTCTGTCACAAGGATTCATCCGACGGTCCTACCCCTGACCGACGGGCTGGGCCATGACAGACGGGCTGGCCGCCCGTAGAGGAAAATAAACTTTTTTGGACTTTAAAACTCCCCACTTTCTCCCCTTCTGCTTATGAAAGGTAAAAAGACTCGTTTCTCGTGGAGCATGGGACTAAAGCCTTTGAATCCAAACCGTTTGTACAGGCTCAAGTGCCGATTTCATCATAGGGTAATCTCTGATCCGGACCGCTTCGGGACACGGTGCTTATAGTTGCCCCCAGTTTTGAGGAAACTAGTGTACGAGCGTCTAGATGAGCTAAAACTCAGAGAAAGGACAGAAAGGAAGAAAGCGTACCTTTGGCGGTTCTTACCTTTCATGCCTTTTACTGGGTAGACCTCATCTCAGTCTGTTTGGCGGGTGAAGATATCCCTATCGGTCTCGTTTCGACCTGTGGGTGTTGGTGAGATGTAGCATTCTCTAGCCACGACCTCGATATGAAGAGAAGTGTTTCTTTAACCACAACTTCGATTGTTCCTGCTGGCCTCGTCTCGGCTCGCGCAGTATCTAGGAGATGTAGCACTCTCTGACTACAAACTCGATGTGAAGAGCAGTGTTTCTCTAACCGCAGCTTCCGCTTCTGCTGGCCTCCTCTCGGCTCGCGCAGTGTTGAGGAGATGCAGCACTATCTGACTACAAACCCGGTATGAAGAGCAGTGTTTTTCTAACCGCAGCTTTGATTGGTGAGAAGCGGTACTCTCTGACCACAGTCTCAAGGTGAAGAGTAGTGTTCTCTAACTGCAACTCCGATTGTGAGAAGCGATGTTTTCTAATCACAGTCTCGAGGTGAAGTTCCCTTGCTAACCCCCATCCGATCTGCAAGGTGCGTAGTACTCTCTGACTGCTGCGTGAACTGTGAGATAAGGTACTCTCTGACCGTGATCTTGATTTTACGGAGGAGGAGACCTCGTTGGGTTCCCTTTCCAAGAAGACATGAATCTTAGGCGCTCATGTTCGGACTTTTGATCGATGCTTGTATTCGGATCAATGTTTCTCTGTACCTGTGTGATAAAAGGTTTTGTTAATTCATGTTTGAGTTATTATCTTTTAACATGTCCATGAATGATGTGGTTTTGTTTTATTTACTATGTCATGTTTCATTTATATTTTTTCTTATTAAGTTGTCATTTTTCAAATCTTGGTTATCTTTTGTTATTATTTTGTTATGTCGTCATCATTTTGCAATATGAGTAAATGTGAAAGCATACACTTATCTGTAATATGAATGAATCATAAATCATGAATGAGTATACAAAACTGAAAATAAAAGTGTTTCACTAGAAATATCGAGTTTTTACACAATGTATATACAAAGTGAAAAATGTGTGAAAATACAAAAAATGACTCCCTGAACATCAGAGGGGTGTGTAGTCGGAGGGCTCCTCGTCAGGATCCTCATCGTCTGAGATATGCACGGTCCCTGGCTGAAGTGGAGGCGGAGCTGACTGTGTCGGAGGTGGAGGCTGTGCCGTGGAAGGTCCTGCCCCAGCATCATGGGCCTGTCTAAACCTGATCTGAGCATAGCCATCCAAGAAGGGCTGGGTGCAAGTCCTTATGAACTCTAAAGTCTCTGAGACTGTGCCTCCTAACTTCTTGAATGCCTGGCTCATCTGAGTAGTCTGTTCGCTGGCGGTCCTCCTCATCTGATCTAGGCACTGCTCTGTCTGCTCCCTAAACTCCCTCATGGTCTGGGACAAGGGAGGAAGGATCCCCTCTATCGCCTGGACCCGGGATCTCAGGGAGTCGAGTGACTCATCGATCATCTGTAAAGTCATATCAACTCTCTGAGATGCCTGGTCCTGGGACGTCCTCAGATCATGAGTGAGCTACTATCTAAGCTCCCTCTAGCCCTGGGCAATCTGCTCTACCAGCCTCGCCTGCTCGTCCCTAAAGGTCTCCACGACCTGAGCCTGCTCTCGTGCTGTGTGCTCAATAAAACTGACCTGCTCCTGGGCCAACCGCTCTATCATCCGGGACTGCTCCTGAATAGCAGCCTTCTGATGATCTAACCTCTCCTGTAGAGCTCTGTCTCTCTCATCCAGTAGTCGCTTGAAGGCTGCGAACGTAGAAGTGAGGAGCTAAGTGATGACTCCCCCTACTATCACCACGGGTGTCACTCCTCTGCCAACTCTGATCAGGTTAGCCAAGATCTCATGGCTAATGTTGAGGCACTAGCCTGCCACCATTGCCCAGAGGCTCCAGATCTCGGCCGCATTAAGCGACCCTGGATTACCAGCTCGACCGAGGTACAAACTGGACAGCACTCTGTGCAGGTACCGGAGTGCCTGAGACACCAGTACGGTGCTCTTCGCTGTATCGTGGTCATGCAGCACTCCTGGTAAGGCGATGGCCGCCCAGTGGGTGCGTCTCACCGCTTGCCGTGGGATCTCGACCCCCTCCTCTCTGGGAAGCCCCATGGCCTCTGCGAACCTCTGCCTGGTGATGTTGAAATGCTGGCCGTCAAACCAGAACTGTACCACCCCCGGCTTTGTATCTGATCTCTAAAAACCGCCGTAACGCAGGGTGGCTAGCACCTGTCGGGTAGCCTCAGGGAAGGTCTGAAAGGCAGGCTCAAGGAACTCTGTCCATCCGGCACCCTCGATAAGCACGTCGACCTCCGGGGCCATCCCTAGGGCCTCTAGGAACGGCCGAGACACAAAGCGGCTAGCACGGATCTCCACCTGAGCCAGCGCTCTGTACCTCTGGGCTGACTCGCGGTCCATCCAGCCCGGAACCTCGGCCTTGGGCTGGGCCTATGGTGCTCTGCGCCTAGGAGGCATCCTGCAAAAGAGATGTTAGATAACGAAAATTTGACAAAACAGGAGTTATTAAGCTCATTTTCGAGGTGAAAGCCCATTGGGGCCTCACCCGGGCAATAGCGGCCCGATTACGAGGTGAAACAAAATAGATAAAAAAAAATGGGCAACATCCCGTCAAGGGATGTTGCCCAACATGCTTCGCACATATCAAAAGCAGAAAAACATGCAATTGGCATAAAAAGAATTAAAGATTAATAAAAATGGGCAGCACCCCGACAAGGGTGTGCCCCACTTTGGCGTAGAAAAGATATTCTGAAAGCGAATGAAAATGGGCTTATTAGACCCCAAGACATGCATTATACACAAAAATAATCAATTTTAGAATAAAAATTCAAAAAAATGAAAATTTGGGCAGCACCCCGGCAAGGGTATGCCCAACCTCTTGTATAAAAAAGGCATCAAAACAGGCCTCAGGCCCCAACCACAATATATATAAAAAATGGGCCGCACCCCGGCAAGGGTGTGCCCCCAATCCTGCACAAAAGGACGGCCTCAGACCCCAACAACACATATGCGCTAGAAAGCCTATTTCTAAGGCGTCAAAGGTATAGAAAAGTCCTATTTCTATGTGATCATGCAAAGGCTCAGATTAATTGCACTAAAAATTACTAAAAAAAATGGACAGCATTCTCCCTAGATATTTAAGGCATCTAGAGCATCCTAACCATTTTTTAGGCTAAAAGAAGAAAAAGAAGAAGAAATAAATTAAATTAAAAAGTAAGGTAGTTATTTTACTTACTTGTAGTCGCAAAAAGTGTAGAAAAACTGAAGAAAAATGACTGTCTGAGCATCCGGTGAGTGGAGAACGCGAAAAGATAAAGAAATTGCAAGAAAGAGGAGAAGAAATGCTTGAAAATGCAGAAAAAATGCAAAAACATTGTTTTTTTGAGGGAAAGTGAAAATGACAGCAGCCACTGGTCCGTCTGTCACTTGCCCTTATATAGAGTTTCGTGACCGACGGGCTGGGCATCTCTAGGAGCGACCGACGGGCTGTCCGTCTGTCGTTCCCCATTCCCCAATTAATGCGCATTTAATGCTCATGATTAATGCTATGCTGACGTATGCATCTACCAGGTGGATTCTTACCGACGGGCAGGCCGTCTCTTGTGAGAGACGGGTAGGCCGTCAGTGGCGCTTCTCTATAAATTCCTCCAAAAATTTTGCTTTTTTGTGTCTCTTCATTTTCCCAACATCTTGAGCCCCTCATTCTTCTCAAAATGTCTTCCCCTCTTCTCCAAAGAATGCACCGCATCCTAGATGACAAGCACACTTGGGAAAAAGGCACCCTTTCCTCTCTGTCTGGGCTAAAATACCTGCGTCGGGTCAAAGTTGATCAGAACTTTCTTCTGGCGGCGACTCACTTCTGGAACCCCCGATTTCACATCTTCCGATTCACTTATCAGGAGTTGTGCCCCCTGCCTGAGGAGTTAGCTGCCATTCTTGGAGCCTGGTATCCCCCTAACGCTCTGCCCTGCATCCCCCGTTGCGGTCTACTTCAGACTCGGGATATAGCTGTGGCTCTCGGCATACCCCCTTCTGAGGCTACTCGGCTGGTTTCTCCGGGTTCTTCCTTCACTTTGGAGCCACTGATCGAGGCTCTAGATCGGTTCACTAATGTCTCCACTTATCGGGTAAGCATCACATTTCTGTTTTGCATGACGAACTTTCTCACTGTGGTTCCAGGGGGTTTGACAGGCGACCCTCACCTGTTCGGGATTCTGAGCGACTTTCATTAGAGATCATCACCCTTCCCACTCATTTTAGCTGAAACCATCTTGGGCTTGAACTTTGTGAGCTCTGGATCCACCACTGCTTTCACCGGCAGCCCCTTGTTACTCCAGGTATGTCATTATTTTAAAGGTAGTGCGTCCCTTGTGGATTTTCACACTAGCTTTTCTTAGCGGGAGGTGCGTCCTTTCGGATTTTCACACAACCCTTTGCCTTACTTTTGCCTGAAGTAAACCCAACTTACTCCAGCGGCTTTTTTTCTCTCTTTTTTTTTTAGATCTGGCTGCAAGAGAAACTGAGGATGCTGTCTGAGCCACCTCCTCGGGTCATTCCACAGTACACGCCGAGCCATTTTCTTTCGCGTCGACGGCTGTATGAGTGTGCCACTGCTGGTGAAGGCATTACTAGATTTGGTGAATTGTCAGATGACGATATCAGTTTCATGTCTGCCTGGCTCCCACTGTCTCATGTGGTCATTGATGGGCTATCGGGGTGTATTCCCCTCTGTGGGCTCCGTCAAGCCACTTTCTGCATCACTTCTCGATGTGTACGTCAGCTTGGGATGACCCAGGATGTGGTGAGGGTTCCCTTGTCTTTTCGGGGAGGAGCTCTTTCGGCTACCTTCGCCTCAAGGTATCATGAGCTGTGGAGCAAACTACCAGTGAAGACTGTTATTCCGAGGTTCGGCGATTATTCCGTGGCTTTAACCAGCGAGTACAAGAAATGGGTCCTTAGTCCAGCATCTGACAATAGGACACGAGGGCTCAAGCATCTGGTTGGCGAGAGCAGTGGCAGGACTTAGCTTAGCTTACATATATATTTCTTTTTGGTGTTACATTTTTTTAACGCAGAACTAGAAAATGACGGAAATGAAAAGAATAATATTTGTTCTATTTCACGAAATTGTGTACATTTCCATGTAATTTCAGCATACATGATCAGTTTTGACATTAACTCGACCGTGTACGCCCTATTAATACATGAAACCAAATTTTAACAGCATCAACTCCTGTTACCAATCGGCCCTCTTGGGTTTTCACGATTGGACATATTCTCTCGTGCCTCTTATTTTTGCACAGGATGCCTTTTTTCGGTTTTCACCCTGTCGAGGCGCCCAATTTTAGCACGGCTGCCTTTTTTCGGTTTTTAACCTGCAGGGCATTTTATTCTCTTCTTTTTATTTTGGTCTTTAGCCATGGAACCTTTTGAGTCTGTCGACATTGATCGGTTCTTTGAATTCATTTCCATCGCTATCCGATAAGATTGCAGCTCCTTTGGACAACAGCTTCTTAAGGATATACGGCCCCTCCTAGGTTGGTCTGAATTTTCCTATGATATCCGGTATACCTGGTCTCATCTGCTTGAATACTAAGTCCTCTTCCTTCAGCGGATGCTTTCTCACTTTCTTTCCGAATGTCCTGACCAACCTCTTCTGGTAGATCTGATTGTGATAATAAGCCTTTAGCCTACTCTCATCCAGTAAGTTTAAGTGCTGTAGCCTCTGTCGCGCCCATTCAACCTCCGAAATTTGGGCTTCCATAATCACCCTTAACGATCGGAGCTCTATCTCAACTGGCAATACTACCTCTGTCCCGTATACCAGAGAATATGGCATGGCGCCCGTAGATGTCCTTATCGTTGTCCTGTATCCCCACAGTGCGAAGGGTAGCTTCTCTGCCCAGTCTTTGTAAGTTTGGACCATCTTGGATAGGATCATCTTCACATTTTTATTGGCGGCTTCTACTGCTCCGTTAGCTTGTGGTCGGTAGGGAGAGGACCTATGGTGCTTGATACCATATTTCTCAAGGAGCTTCCTGGTTTCCCGCATGAATTGCACCCCGTTGTCAGACACTATGTGGTGAGGGAGGCCATATCTGCAGATCAGATTTCTCTCTATGAACTTGGCCATATCCCTTGCGTCAAGCTTTTTGAAGGATTCAGCCTCTACCCATTTGGTAAAATAGTCAATTGCGACTATGATGTATCTGTGCCCATTAGATGCCGTAGGGCGAATCTCTCCAATAATATCTATCCCCCAAGCAGCGAAAGGCCAAGGCGATGTCAGGTTGTGTAGCTCTGATACTGGTAGATGTCTCAAATTTGCGTACTGTTGGCATAACTGGCATTGCTTGACATATTTTGAGCTGTCATTGTCCATCGTAAGCCAATAGAAGCCTCGCCTCATGATCTTCTTTGCCAGAGTCAAACCGTTCATGTGAGCCCAACAAACACCTGCATGGGTCTCCTCCATTACCTTGCGGGCTTCTTTTTCATTTAAGCACCTGAGCTGAATCCCGTCTGCCCGTCTTTTGTACAACACTCCTTCTAAGGATATGAACTGAGTAGATAGCTTCCAGATCATTCTCTGGTCTTTCTCGGTAGCTTCCTCTGGAAACCTAGGGTTTTCCAAATAATTCATAATGTCAAAGTACCATGGTTTCCCATTCGCCACTTCTACTTCCATTACTGGCTTGATCTCAAAGCTGGGCTTCTCAGAACTCGAAATCAGCACTGGCTTCATAGCTACCCCGTCAGGATTATCCCACATCGACACTAGGGTTGCCAACGCATCAGCTAGATGGTTCTCATCTCTTAGCACGAAGTGGAAAGTGCAGGTTTCAAACTGCCCACATATCTCTTTCAAATATTCAACATAAGGTATCAGCCGCTCTTCTTTTACAGCCCACTCACCTCGGATTTGGTTAATCATCAAGGATGAGTCACCAAAGACTTCTATGTTCTTTGCCCCTAAAGAAGCTAAGGCTTCTAACCCGAACGTGCATGCTTCATATTTGGCTTCATTGTTGGTTGCTTTGTACCTCAACTTCTTGGCTAGAGGGAGTTTCTCATTATCTGGTGATAAGTTACAATTATATTGATATTTTAGATTAATTCTTGGCATAATTATGTGTTTTATTTATTTAATTTTAATAGTAATTAATTAGTTTTTGTCATTTTATTAGTTTAGCATGTTTTTTATAAATTTTAATAAGTTTTGGGATGTTTTCAGGGGTTTTGTTTTAATCCGGAGCTAAATTGGAGGTTGGGGGTTGATTTTAGAAGAAATTAGTGAAAGAGGGCAAGATTGGCCTAAAGCACAGCAGTGCTTTTACAAAGCACAGCTGTGCTTTTGAAGAGGCGCGTGTGGACTAAGATAATCGACGACATAGCTTTGCTTCCTCGCAAAGCACAGCTGTGTTCCGCAGCTGGAGGCGCGCGAACACGGAGCTTCAACGCGCAATCTTTCGGCCATAGCACAGCTGTGCTTTCGCTCAAAGCACAGCTGTGTCACGTTGTTCCCTCGCGCACACGACGCAAACCTAGCAAAACACAGCTATGCTTCTCAAAGAACAGTTGTGCTTTGCTCCAGTATTAAAATTGTAGCACCGCTGCATACCAGAGGAGAGCTGGTAGATTTAGATTGAATTTTTTCTTAGTTTTTCCAGCAGATTTTTATTTTATTTTAGGTTTTAATTTTCATTTTAAAATTCTATTTTAGATAGATTTGATTTTAAATTGCAATTTGTTCTTAATTAATTTAGATTATTTTTAGTTTAAATTTATATTTTGGGGATTCAAGTTGATTCCAAGGTGGATGAACAAGAGCTTCAAGATCTATTTTTTCTCTCATCAAGGGTGTATTTTAAACTTTAATTTTTAATATTTTATGTTTATATTCTTGATGTTGGAGTAGTTATTCATGCTTAGGAGTTCTTGAATCATATTTTGTATTTGGATATTTGGATTTAATAAATATTTTCATGGTTTCTTTTATTTCTCTTGTTATATTTTTCTGCAATTATAATGATTATTAGGTTTGATCATGATTTAGTCCGGAATGATGATTGATTTCAAATCTGATTTGTGTTATAATTTATTTTTACTCAGTTTTATCATTCTTGCTGTGTCTTTTGGACGACTCCGGAATGGGAATCTAAAAGTGCAGGATTTTATGGTTTAAGACTAGAGTGGGATGTGAGGAATAGATGGGTTTTGGGTTGTTTGGCTCCGGAATGGGAAAGCAAACCGAATCTAGGACTTTAGACCCGTGCTTAGGCTAGTTGTATGGCTTGCTCCGGAATGGGACGTTATGCAATTAGAGTAGCTTGCTCCGGAATGGGACGCTTGGGTTTAGTTGGGTTGTCCAGAATTTCATGTTTATATTGTTTTACCAATTTCCAATTACATTTATGAGGATAGAATTTCCTACGCATTTAATTTCATCCTTGAGCAATTTCTTGATGAACACTTTTATTTTTAATTGTTAATTTATTTTCTTGCTTAGCTTAGTTTTCTCCACCAAACAAGCTGGGGACATCTCAATTTCACTCATCTATAGATATTTAACTTGGCAATCCTTTTTCCCTTGGGTACGATAATTCAGGGTCCTAACTATACCCTACTTTATTACTTGTCGATTCAGTACACTTGCTGAACGCCAATCAAGTTTTTTGCGCCGTTGCCGGGGAAAACGGTGTTGTTTGTTTTATATCTTTAGTTGAGTTAGTTTGAGGTTTTAATTTTTCTTTTTGTTTTAATTTGGTGTTTATCTTTGCAGGAAAATTTTGAGGTATTTTCAAAATGATGCAAGATAGTGTTCAAGATTATGAGTTGGTCCTTTGGCGAGCTCAAGTGAATGATATGATGAGGGAGATGCAAGAGTTACGATAATTGTATTCAACTTCACCAGTCACCTATTCACCGTCTTTTGAAGATCCTCACTCTTCATGTGCATCACAAGAGTCTCACTTTGCCCATATCGAACGTCTTTCAAACTACATTTATTGTAGAGAGAAGGAATACCAAGCGGAAAGGGGAGAGTTGCAGGCTACAATCAACTATCAAGAGGAGAGGATCAAGGCTCAAGGGGATCTATTAAAGAATCAAGCATTGGAGATCCAAAATTTGGAATCCAAGTTGGAGCTTTTAATTGTCTCTTCGAGTGATAAAAAAGATGGTGGTGAATTGAGTTTTGCACCTATAGAGATTAACGAGAATATTGAAATTTTTGAGGATGGGGTGCATGAAGAAGAAAAGGAGCCAAGTATTGTTGAAGACAAATCTTGTGTTTGTTTGGAAACTAATTTCAGTTTTTCTGTGCAGGATAGTGCACCAAAGGAGCAAGAGTTGTGCGATTCTTAAATGGAAGCACTGGATTCAGTCCATTTAAAGAATTTATTTAGGCTGGAAGAGCCGGTGGAGTTCATTTATAGTGAACCCAAGGTGGAGTCATACTTCATCGAAGACATGGAATTTCCCACCTTGGTGGCTTTCGATGATTTTCTCTTACTGATGGGGGAAAATGAGGAGCAAAACCCGGAAAGACCATTATTTAGTTAACAAGCTCGTCCACACGAGAGTAACATGAGTCGAGCTGGGACTCATTAAACCAGAACTTTTCATCTTAACCCTTTCTATTTAATGATGTGTCATTTATATGTGTTTTTGTGTTTTATGTTTTTAATTTTTAATTGTTTATTTTTGAGTCTTTATAATTTTCCTTAAATTTTTAATGTGTTAGAAAGTTAATTTGTTGTTTTTAATATTTAATTTGTTGGTTTTTAATTGTTGGTTTTAATTAATTTTGGTTTGTTTTATTGTTTTGGAATTTAACAGGGAGAATAACAAGAGAAATTCAAAAATTATTTGCAGCCAAAATTGTGCATTATAACATTGGGGCAGTAACAAATCACCTGCTATCTCACGGTGACAATTAAAATTGTTGTCACCGTGAGATAGATCTCATCAGGGCAGTAGCATCAGGTATAGCGCAAAAGACACAGCTGTGCTTTTCAAAAGCACAACTATGCTTTCATTAAAGAGGGCCGAAACATAGCGCTGTGGAAAAAAAATAGCTGTGCTTCTTTCAAACACGCTGTGCTCATTTTTTGCTCCTCTTTCTCTTTTCTTTTTCTCCCCTTTTTCCCCCCATTCTTCAAAATTAAAATTCTCTCAATCTTCTCTTCGATCTTCACTGACAAACCAAGCTAATCTCAGGTAATTTTAATTTTATGCAATTATATAGAGCTTAAATGGAATTCTTTTCATTTTCTTTCTTCATTTTCCTCTTTTATGTTGATTCTGATCCTCCCGAATTTTTCTGCACGAAATTCCAGATTTTTGGGTTAAAAGAATTAAGAGTTCTCTCTCTCTTTCCCATTATTTATCTTCCAATTTTCTTAAGTCAGTAGCTAAATTCGACATTTCCAGGTATGTAATTTCCTCACTCTTCGCATTTTATTTTCTCATTTTAGTGGACGGTGCTTGATCCTCAATCGGTAATTTTGTTGTGCTAGTTGTAATTTTTGATGTGTTTTGCTTCTTTGGGCCAACATGGACAGAAATGGGTGTTTAGGATTGGAAAGATCGTGCTTAAAAATCTAGTTGTAATCATACTCACCAGCTGTTTGATGAAATGCCTGAATGAGAAATGCATGTCAATTAATGGACCGATCACGTGATTAATTCAACATGTTTATCAATTTATTCTGCCCAGCTCTGTCAATATGATCTGTTGAGGATATTTTCAAATTCATTTTGCATAAATCAAGTTGTTTATTCACTGCTGATTTGGAGCTTTTAACTGTTGGAATTTATATTAACATTTTGTATATTGAGCAATTATTTTGAGCCTAATTTCATATTTGCGTCTTTGCTAAATTGCTCTTATGACAGTGTTGAGTTGATGGGTGCCATTATAATTGAATTTGAGCTTAAAAATCATTGTGTTAGATGGGGTATATTCTTGCACTTTATCTTGAAATATAGCTGCTGGAAATTGGGAGTTTGGGCTTTCAAATTCAGAACTGAATTATTTTGATATAATTGGGGCATTATGCAATAGTATGAATATGGAAAGAAAATGTTGCAAGTTAAATTCTAATTGCTTAAGGTTATGCTTGGCATTATTTTGTTTTAATGATGTTGCTGTTACTTTAGTTTTAAATTTAGATGCAATTGAATATTGTGCTTGATTGAATTGAGTCAAATGCATGTTTGCTAGTTCCCGAAGTGATGGGATTAGGATGAGTTGCAATAGATGCCAATTTTTCAAATTCTTATTTACTTGCAACTTTGAATTTATCTTACATATTTTTGCTTTGAATAGAGCATAGGTTGAGCAAACATTGTATTTCTCTCTCTTATTTTCCATTAAATTGCATTTAGATTATTTTTGGCATGTACACTTCAAGAATTGATTACTTGTGCTTATTTCTATTTTACACCTTGTGCTTTTCATCTTTAATTTCTTTAATTTCTACTTTGTGCAATCTTCCAATTTTTACTATTTTGTGCATAGACTTTGTACTTTAATATGTTTATATATTTGCCTTATGCTTAATGTTTCAATTTTTGCATCATCATTAGCTAGAAAGTAATATGTTTATGTTGCAAATTTCTGTTGTGAAGTTTTGGTGAGTTTTGATATTATTTTTTCCAATTTAGTTATAGATGTGGTATGCGCTTAATGAAACCAAGAATGTTTTGAACAAAGTTTATACTTTCTTTTTCAGGAACAATGGTTCGCAACAGAGAGGAGCAACCATCAGCACCCATTCAGCCTCCTGATTGGTTGACTCCAGAGCAGCGCACCCTGTTCAATAAGCTGGCTGCAAAGATTATTATTTCTAGTAGGTTTATGAGTATGAAGAAACTCATTGACCTGGGCATTCAAGAGAGGGTATTATCTTTACTGAGGAACATCGGATGGGAGGAGTTCTTTTCTCTGAATGGTCTGACTTATCCTGAGATAACATTGGAGTTCCTTAGTACGTTTCAGTACTCTCCTAGGTTATCTCAAGATGATCGGAATACCATTCAGTTTAGAGTACGCAATATCCCTTATTTTCTATTGATTTTTAACCTGGCTAGATACTTGAGGTTGCCAGTGGATGGAGAGGTGCATATTGTGGGTAACTCAGCTGTGCATTGGGCTATTATTGGGAAGCCCAATATGGACTTTCATGCGAGAAACACCAAGTTAACAAAGCTCCGCTCTCCAGTCTATCAGTACCTACACAGAGTGATGACATCCTCAGTGTTTATGCGACCAGGGTGTCCTAGCAATGTGAGCACACCAGACTTATTTTATGCTATGGAGACCGGCACTAGAGTTAATGCTGTACCTTGGTTGTGTAAGGAACTGAATAGAGCCACCGCTACTTCAGGGAAGAGGATCGGGATTGGTGGATTGATCACCTTGATCATGAGAGCCCTACATCTGCCTACTCCTGACATGGGACCAGCTTTGAGGTCATCGTACTTGATTGATGAGGAGGTAGTGCTCAGATGTAGGATTGCTATAGAGGATCCTTCTTCCGAGAGTGGATATAGACTTAGGAGAGCAGAGGAGTTGGAGGCCAATGACTTGGGTAATGATGGAGAGGGCGATTCTGATGATGCCCACCCACCAGCTGATCATGATGTTGATGCTCCACCACCACCTCCGACACAGAGAGCGACAGCTAGTACATCCAGTAGGAGGGTGAGGCTGTGGATTGACATACCATTCTCCCCTCCAAATATGAGTCGCTATACTCAGGGGCATGATGAGCCATCTTCTTCCACAGCCCCTCCACCCTCAGCTCCACATCTAGATGCTTCTTTGATCCAGACTTTGATATCTGAGATTCAGTCTATGACAGCATCGATGACACAGTTTGAGACTTCTTTTAGTGAGTTAAGGAGGGAGCAGACAGCTTTCCAGGAGAGGGTTTGGGATAGATTGGATGAGTTGAGCAGAGGATTGGCGGAGGTTAGGGCAGCTACCTCTCAGAGTGACCAGATGATCTCTGGCATGGACTTATCAGTACAGCGAGCTTGGGAGCGACTGGCTTCTATTGAGACTCAGATGGAGCAGGTGCACCGAGATATGGTCCTAGGAGCTGAGCAGAGAGACGCATTTTTGGGATCCTTTCAGCACAGGATTATGACACAGTTGGACAGGTTGAGCGTTAAGATTCATGGATTTTTCACTCCTGTTTCCACTGTGTTTCCTCCACATCTGAGACGACCACCACAGTAATATATTGTATATATATTTCAGGAAGTGATTCGTACACAACAGATTTTGTATATATTTATTTATTTATTTTAGTTAATGAAATTGATGTAGTCAGGCAATGTATGATTTTATTTACTTTATTATATTTTGGAATTGTGTGACTGAGCCAATGCCGTGTGATAGGATAGATATTTTATTTGTGTTGGCTGTGAAATTCAAATAATTCAGAATATTTCATTTTGCACAAATATTATTGGATTTTTGCACAGGTGGCATGTAGGAATTTTGGATTGTTTTTAGTTTTGCACAGTAATTATTTTATGTTTGCCATTTTGAGATGATTGCAATAATCTTTAAATTGCAATGAGCTTTTTGCACAGCAAGGGAAATTTTTTGAGAAATTTATTTGTGTACTTCATTTCGTTGCACTGAGGACAGTGTAACATTTCGAGTTTGGGGTGGAGTACCATTTCATATTTTTCAAACCAAAACCAGTTTTGTTTTGTATGTGTCTTTTTAGTTTGTTGTGTTTGAGTGGTTTTTAGTTAGTTTTGCTTTGTTTGTGGCGTGTTTGTGCCAAGTTTGTATTTGAATATTTTTATGGTTGTTTCTTTTTGATTTTCCTTCGATTTAAATTTTTATTTCGTCCTAGTGGTTCTCAATTGCGAATAATTTTGATCTCAGTTTTAGAAATTTGTGTTTCATTCAATTTTAAGTTGAGTGAGAAATAGTCTTGTTTGTATCTTTATTTGCTAGACTGCATGTAAACCTTAATTATACTTTGCAATTTCTAAATTTTGAGCACTTTGGACCTATTTTTAAAAATTGAGAAAAATCTAGTTGCAATTAAGGGATTAGAAGAAAACTCACTAAGAGCACTAGAACCTTTCTGATTACCCATCGAAGCGATCCTCGGATGAGACATAACTTAGAAAATGATTTAGGCAACCCTTCTTTGTATAGCTCTTTTAAATGACTTTTCCTACCTTGATTTCATAATCTCTTGTTAGCCCGTTGAGCCTATTATTCAGTATGCTGAATGCGTGCTTGTTTTATTGTTACACATATTAAAACTACCTTTAACCTTAAATGATTTTTGCCTCCCCTTTGAAGAGTGGCCACTCTAGTAAGGTTGGGTTTGTATTTTGGGTAAAAAGGAGTTTAGTTTTTGTCAATTCTTGGTGTAAATTTCTGTTTGAGAATTGATTGGTGTGTGTAATGGAGAGTTGAGCCCATTTACAAATATGAGTTTGGGGTTGATAAAGAGGAATGTGATTTATGTGGTTTATTGGTCTTTTGAAAATTAGAACTCAATTTTAGTTCTTGCTGATATTTTTGGATTTATTAAGTGCTTCATGAATTGTTAGTGGCTAGTTGGTTTTTTATGCTTCTTAAAAAAAAAAAATAAAAAAAAAATTGAAAAAGAAGAAGAAGCATTGCAAGTTTTTCCTAGCTAACTGAGCAAAATGTGAGTTTGGGGTACAAAATTTAGTAAGACTTGAACTAGTGCCTTGTGAAGATCAGTGTTGAATATTATGTGGCATTTATTATTGTGAGCTGAGTTGATGAGCTAAGATGTCTTTAAGACCAATTTAATTTTGATGGTATGTAATTAAGTTGGGAATTTTCACTAGTCTAGTTGGGTGGTTGTGGTTTTGTTTAGGTAGTGGCCATTTTTCTCTAGTGACTTGATCTTTCTTTGTTAGCCAATTTACCTGAGCCTAACGTTACAACCAAAATGTAAGACCTCTTGATTCTTTATTTTGTCTTGTCCTATTTAGTGGAGATGACCTTCTAGTAAGGTTTGGTACGTAAGAAGAGGC
Source organism: Excoecaria cochinchinensis (assembly GCA_947683425.1). NCBI lineage: Eukaryota > Viridiplantae > Streptophyta > Magnoliopsida > Malpighiales > Euphorbiaceae > Excoecaria > Excoecaria cochinchinensis. Next base: position 12,087,967 of record CANTUQ010000018.1, on the reverse strand, counting down.
ATATGGTGTTTCTTGAGCTTTGAGTGTAAAGCCATGAGTGCATTCATGCATTCGAGTTAATTCTTGTTCCCAACATTGTATCTAGAAGTTTTGTTTTTAAATGATAAAAATTCTGTTTTGGCCTTTTGCACACACACACAGAAATTGTTCATATATTCTTGTGTTTATTTGTTATTTAGTAAACATTGGTATTTACAAGCATATTTTCTTATCCCTTAATTGAGAATGACTCCTTATTTTCTTTTGTTGAGATTGAAATGATTGAGAATGAGGTTCATTCAGTTTACTCGAGGACGAGTAAAGGTTTGAGTTTGGGGTAGTTGATAAGTTACAATTATATTGATATTTTAGATTAATTCTTGGCATAATTATGTGTTTTATTTATTTAATTTTAATAGTAATTAATTAGTTTTTGTCATTTTATTAGTTTAGCATGTTTTTATAAATTTTAATAAGTTTTGGGATGTTTTCAGGGGTTTTGTTTTAATCCGGAGCTAAATTGGAGGTTGGGGGTTGATTTTAGAAGAAAATGGTGAAAGAGGGGAAGATTGGCCTAAAGCACAGCTATGCTTTTGAAGAGGCGCACGCGGACTAAGATAATCGACGACACAGCTGTGCTTCCTCGCAAAGCACAGCTGTGTTCTGCAACTGGAGGCGCGCGCACATGGAGCTTCAATGCGCAATCTTTCGGCCATAGCACAGCTGTGCTTTCGCTCAAAGCACAGCTGTGTCATGCTATTCCCTCGTGCACATGACGCAAACCTAGCAAAACACAGTTGTGCTTCTCAAAGCATAGCTGTGCTTTGCTCCAGTATTAAAATTGAAGCGCCGCTGCATACCAGAGGAGAGCTGGTAGATTTAGATTGAATTTTTTCTTAGTTTTTCGAGCAGATTTTTATTTTATTTTAGGTTTTAATTTTCATTTTAAATTTCTGTTTTAGATAGATTTAATTTTAAATTGCAATTTGTTCTTAATTAATTTAGATTATTTTTAGTTTAAATTTATATTTTGGGGATTCAAGTTGATTCCAAGGTGGATGAACAAGAGTTTCAAGATCTATTTTTTCTCTCATCAAGGGTGTATTCTAAACTTTAATTTTTAATATTTTATGTTTATATTCTTGATGTTGGAGTAGTTATTCATGCTTAGGAGTTCTTGAATCATATTTTGTATTTGGATATTTAGATTTAATAAATATTTTCATGGTTTCTTTTATTTCTCTTGTTATATTTTTCTGCAATTATAATGATTATTAGGTTTGATCATGATTTAGTCCGGAATGATGATTGATTTCAAATCTGATTTGTGTCTTTTAGACGACTCCGGAATGGGAATCTAAAAGTGCAGGATTTTATGGTTTAAGACTAGAGTGGGATGTGAGGAATAGATGGGTTTTGGGTTGTTTGGCTCCAGAATGGGAAAGCAAACCGAATCTAGGACTTTAGACCCGTGCTTAGGCTAGTTGTATGGCTTGCTCCAGAATGGGACGTTATGCAATTAGAGTAGCTTGCTCCGGAATGGGACGCTTGGGTTTAGTTGGGTTGTCCAGAATTTCATGTTTATATTGTTTTACCAATTTCCAATTACATTTATGAGGATAGAATTTCCTAAGCATTTAATTTCATCCTTGAGCAATTTCTTGATGAACACTTTTATTTTTAATTGTTAATTTATTTTCTTGCTTAGCTTAGTTTTCTCCACCAAACAAACTGGGGACATCTCAATTTCACTCATCTATAGATATTTAACTTGACAATCCTTTTTCCCTTGGGTACGATAACTCGGGGTCCTAACTATACCCCACTTTATTACTTGTCGATTCAGTACACTTGCTGAACGCCGATCATCTGGGGTTGTCAAAATGATTCCAACTCCGGCCCCCCTTGTTATTCACTGCCCCGTCGAAGTGCAACTGCCATCCTTGGATAGAAATCGCGACTATGCTTTCATCAAGAAAGGTGAACTCGGGAGTGTCTCCTTGAATAGGATGCTCAGCAAGAAATTCAGCTACGGCTCGCCCCTTAATAGTTTTTCGAGTGATGTATTCAACGTCAAACTCCTGTAGCAAAAGCAGCCACCTCCCCATCTTACCAAGCAAAGAAGGCGCTTCTTGCAAATATCTCAACGGATTCTGCTTGGCCACTCCCTGAGCTTTGTACGAATGGAAATAATACCTCAGCTTCTTTGATGCCCAAATCACTGCGAGGCAGATCTTCTCTACCTCAGCATATTTTATCTCATAAGCCAGGAACTTCTTGCTGAGGTAATAAACTGCGAATTCCACTCCAAATTTATCCTCCTGAGCCATCATAGCACACACAGAACTGCCAGATACAGGATAAATGGTTTGACTGGTTGCGGTGGCCTTAACACTGGCGAATTCAACAGATATTCCCTGATGCTGTCAAAGGCTTTCTGGCAGTCTTCGTTCCAGACCAAAGGCTGATTCTTTCTGAGCAGCTTAAAAATGGGCTCGCATATCGAAGTGAGCTTGGCAATGAATCGGCTGACGTATTGCAGCTTGCCCAGGAAGCTCCTGACATCCTTCTCCTTTTGTGGCACGGGCATCTCTCTGATGGCCTTTACCTTGTCCGGGTCAATTTCTATTCCCCTCTGGCTAACGACATGTCCCAACAGCTTCCCTGAAGTTACTCCGAAGATACACTTCTTGGGGTTAAGTCGCAGATTGTATTTATCAATCCTGGTGAAGAACTTCTCTAGAGCTTCAAAATGGCCCTCTCGGGTGGCTGACTTGACCATCATGTCATCGACATACACCTCCACCTCCTTGTGGATCAGGTTGCTTAGAATCTTGGTCGCCATCCTCTGGTATGTGGCCCCTGCATTTTTCAGGCCAAAAGGCATAACTCGGTAGGCGTAGGTCCCCCACTCTTTGATGAAAGCGGTCTTAACCCGGTCAGCTGTCTTGTTTAGGATCTGGTTGTAGCCCACATAACCATCTCCAAAGCTGTACATCGCGCAGTTGGTGGCACTATCTATTAACACATCAATGTGGGGTAGTGGGAAATCATCTTTAGGACGGGCCTTGTTCAGATCTCGATAATCCATACATACCCTGACCTTCCCATTTTTCTTCGCTACAGGGACTGCATTTGCCAACCATGTAGGATACTGCACTTCAACAAGGAACTTGGCCTCAATCTGCTGCCGAATCTCCTCCTTGACCTTGTCTGCCCATTCTGGCCTGAGCCTTCTCAACTTCTGTTTTACAGGCTTATGATCTGGATAAGTCGGGATAGCATGTTCTGCTACGTCTCGATCGATCCCTGGCATGTCTTCATAGGTCCAGGCAAAGACTTTTTCATATTTTCTTATTATTCTCTCAAATTTTTCTCTCTCATCAGGAGTTATATTTGATGCTATTAGAATTTCCTTCGGATTTTCTGAGGTTCCAAGATTAAAAGGCGTTCTATCAGTGGAATCAATATCAAAAATTGATGGAATATGATCATGTTCATGCATGTTGAAATTATTGGAAACATCGCACAAGTAAGAGAAATCATTTGCCTTATTGATAATATTATAATTGTCATTTACATCATAAAAAAGTTCCGGAATAAAAAGACAATCTAAGCTAGAGTCTTCTTCTGCATCCCTAGAGGTTGATGCTGCTGCAGCTTGCTCATCGGCTTCTTGATTCAGCAGAGGCCCTTCAAGTATGTCTGAGGAAATCTTCAAATCCCCAATCTTCAGTTCTGGCTCTACCATCTTTTCTTTCCCTTTATGCCTAGCAATCAACATCCGTTCTGTGACTACCTCTTCGGGCTCACCTCTGTCCCAAGCAATGCACTGAGTCATGACCTCTTTATCCCAGAAGCTCTCAGGGGTCTTGATAACCCCGACATCCCAGTCAAATACATCGTTGAAGATCTCAAATCCGGGGACAATCCTCCCATTCACCCATTGCGGCTCGTTTTCACCCGTATAAGTACATAATGAGGATGCTGGTACAAAGCTTTATGAGATATGAGGGATCTTATCTGCCGTCTTCTTCTTGCCAAAACCGCCTCTGTACCCTAGACCCTTCCGGTTCTTCTGACCTTGAGTGGTGATCGCGGTCTGTAGCCCCTGAGAGTTTCTACCCAAACCAGGCCCAGGGAGATAGTGCATCTTCTTCATCATGTTAACCACTACTGGGTTATCCACTGGCCCTTGCTCTTCCCCTATCATCAACACGTGGAAGCCACTAAATGGCTGATTAGCAATTTCAAGAGTCGACACCTAATTCTCCCTGGCTGCCTTAATAGTTACCACCTCCCCTTCATGTGGGAACTTTATCATTTGATGCAGCATTGATGGTACTCCTCCTAGTCTGTGAAACCAAGGCCTCCCGAGCAGGGCTGAGAAATTAGCTGGAATGGGCAGAACCACAAACTCTACTTCTACCTCAATGGGTCCCGTTTTGACCAGGGTCTTGAATGTTCCTGAGGCTTGCCTTCTTGAATTATCATAGGCTGTAATCATCAAATCTGATTCGCTGAGCATATTCTCACTCAATCCAAAAGCCTGAAGGGCAATTAGAGGGCAAACATTGATAGAAGATCCATCATTTACCATAATGCAAGCGGTGTGCTTGTCATTAATCTGTGCTTTGATATACAGGGGTCGATTATGATCGCGGCCTTCAACTGGCAGGTCGGCATCGAAAAAAACCAATCTCTCCCCCGATCCTCCTTTAACTAGACTCAAAAGCTCTGATGGGGAAATTGTGGTGGCAACAGTGGACTCAGTTAAGGCCTCTACCACTTTCTGCCTGTGAGAAGGGGACTGTTTTAAGAGATCCCAGATGGATATCTGAGCTGCGGTCTTCTTCAACTGCTTAACAATCTGGTTCTCCTCCGGCTCATTTTCCATCGATGGCTGCGCTGGTTCCGGCACCCTTGTAATCTCAGGGACCACTCTCCCACTTCTTGTCACAACCCCTACCTCTTCTTCATCCTCATCAGATCTCCACAAATCAGAGTTCGTCTCTCCTTCCTCTTCGGCCTCTTCACCGCTCTCACTGCTCGACCAACAATCAATGGTCGCTACAACTGCTCTTTGTTCTCTATCCTTAGAACAAACAACATCAATACTCTTGCTCCCATATAAGTCCTGCAGTACGTACCTGTAGACACCGGGTCTTGAGGCAGTCCAAGATCAGGATTACCCGATGATGAGAATGATACCAGCTTACATGCAGAGGTGTCAAAAATAATGTTTCCCTTGTCGAGAACCTTATTTTTTTTCATCATAAAAAATTATTATTAATTTTAATTCTAAAAATAATATTATTGGAAAGTGTTATTTTTGATATTTGAAAAAAAAGGGAAATTAAATTAGTTATTTAATTTAATTGAATTAAATTAATTAATTGATTTAATTGAAAAAGAGGAATTTTAAATTAGTTAATTAATTGGAAAAAAAGGAATTTAAAAGGTTTTTTTCCAAAATATATATATGTGTGTGTGTGTGTGTGTGTGTGCCTTAAAAGTGGAATAAGTGGCCAAATGGCCACTTATTCATTTAATGGTCGCGTGATGGCAAAGTGGCCATCACGCGGCCACTTTTGAATTTTGGCCAAGGGGGCCGCGCGGTGGTCACTTGGCCACCACGCGGCCACTTGCTGCTCCGTAGGGACACCACGCGTGTCCCTCCGTGATGTCCCGCGAAGGCACGCGCGGTGCCCCTGCACTGCGCGTGATTGCTCCTGGCACGCGTGTTTCGCCCTACTCCACGCGACCACCTGGTCTTTGCATCGTTTTTGCCAGTTTTCTGCAATTTTCAGTCTGTTTTCTTCGATTTTCTTTCACTTTTTTATCCTATTTTTGATCAACTAAAATAAAGCTCCTCTGTCTCTTTCTTTTTTGAGCCAAGGCACACAGTAAAATGGGATTCAATACTCATTTTTTAGGGGGACGGCAACTATTTTTCAAGGGGAGTTTTTTGAGTTTTGCTCTCTAACTTTTTTCTTTTACTCTCCAGGAAACATTTTCTTCTTCAAAAATTCTTAAGTTTTCTTCTCAAGTTTTAATCTTTGTTACTCTAAAAATATTTAACCTTGGGTTTGATTTGAGCAAGAAAAATCAATTTTCTTTGCTTTTTCATCCCACAAAAAATATTTTCTAGAGTTAGTTTATTCAAAAATACAAATTTTACATTTTTATTTTCCGCCTATCACTGCAAAAATCGACAAGGGGAACGGATTGAGACATCATATTTCCGATCTAGAAAAATTATGAGGGTAATCACTTTGGACCCTTTCTTATTTAATTTAATTTAATTTTGTATTTATTTGTTATTACTATTTTTGATGTCATTTTATTTTGAGTATTTTGGTGTGATTAATATTACCAATGATAGATCTTTTTCACTTGTTCTAGTTTGATTTCCTTTTTTTTATTTTCCCTTTGGCATTAATCATTCCTATTATAATTATTGTGTCCCTGTGGCCTTCATTTTCATTAGTGTTATTATCTTTTATTATTATTATTATTATTATTATTATTATTATTATTATTATTTATAATTATTCAATATCCTATTATTATTATTATTATTATTATTATTATTATTATTATTATTATTATTATTTTTATTATTATATTGGTTGCTATTAACATTCTGTTAACATTACCATTATTATTATTATTATTATTATTATTATTATTATTATTATTATTATTATTATTGCCATGATTTTGCTTTTGTGATTGCCACTGTTTGTTGTCATGATTGTTGTTACTTGTTATTATATTATTGTTCATGTTTACTATTAATATTTTGCCGCCATTAATGTCCTTATCATTATAATTTGCATTTATTTCATTAATTTGTCTAGAGTTATTCACTAATGTTTTCCGATATTATTTTTGTATGAGATTTAATTTGAGTCGGGCTACGTGAGCGCCCCGCGACTCCCCCGGATGGATCGCGACATGTGGAGGTTCATATCGGTTTGAGGTGAGATCTTTCCAATCCCTCTCTTCATGTTGTGTTTATTTATAAATAATTATTTTATTTATGCACGCGTGAGATAAAAAGTCACAAAAATACTTTTACAATTAAATTGAGTTTTTTCACTAATAAAATTGGGACCAATGTCCCTTGTTTTAGCTTAACAATAAAAATATCACAATTAAAACAAAGAGTCAATTTTCTCTAAAAATGGGATCACTCATCCCCGTTTTCATCCAAATAACCAAAATGACTCTTCGAACCCTCTTCAAATAAACGCGAAGGAAACTAATGTTCCTAAAAATCGAACAAGTGCGAAGGAACCAATGCTCCTAAAATAATGCCCCGATTTATGTATGTCTTTATTTACTATTGATTTTGATTGTTTTAATTTTACATTCATTTACTTTTGGGCCCTTGTAATTAATTTTGGGGAAACTTTATTTATTTTTGGGGATTGTATTCCGTCCCATTTATATCTTCAATTCCTTTCAATGGGGTTGTATTCTGTCCCTATTTCTCTTGTAATTATGTGCTTGCGTGTTTACCGCTTTCATTTATTGCTTTCTTTATTTACTTTATTTATCGCTTTTATTTATTTTCTTTACGTGCTTTCAATGCGCTATTTAATTAAATGCATCGCTCGTGTGAGATGAGAGATATAATTTAAGAAATTAAAAACCCACTTATACTTAACCAAAACATAAATAAGAGGGAAGTTCCGAACACCGGATCTCTGGTCTCGACCAACAAGAGGTGAGAGACCTTTTCCCAATTTTTGAATTGGGTGGCGACTCCATGATACCTCAAAAGGTGCCTATTAGGTGTCATTAGACTAGGTGGTTCTTCCCAATGTCCTATTGGGAGGGATGCATCTATGATGTCTCATGGCGCCCATGATCAAAAGACGCGAACCAGTCCCTCGAATCCTAAAGCGGATTCACCCCGAGGGCCCTTGCTGGGTACCGTCGGCGTGCGTCACAGTACCACTCTGGCAAGCTGGATCCGATCATAAAAATTGGTGGCGGCACGGCATTGTATCCAGGCTTCTTCTTGGACTCCCTCTTCTCTGGGTCGGAAATCTGCTTGTCATCAATCAGATCTTAAATAGAGTGTCTCAGTGCCTTACACTTGTCTGTTAGATGGCCTGTGTGCTGATGAAATGCACAATATTCATTATCCTTGTGACCTGGCATCCCTTGCGTTTTAGCTGGCCTAAGAGCCAAAGGTTGCAACTTTCCTTCCTTCATCAAACGCCTCAAAACCCAAGACAGTGGTCTTCCTAAGTTCAAAAACTTCCTCGGGGGCTGGATGTCAGTGGCGGACACCTCAACAGATCTTCTGGTGCTGCCACTGGGACCAGTTGGCCTATGGTTCCCTGACCGGTGCTAGTCCTTTTTGCAAAACTATCATCGCTAGCTTTCCGGGCCAAGAATTCTCCTTCTGCCTCAATGGCTATGTCTTTTAGAGACTCCCAATCTTTCAGCCCTTTCATCTTCAGACCATCCTTCAAATACGGGCTTGCATTCTTGATAAATAGGCGGATCTGGTCTTGGGTGTCTGGCTTTCTTCGCATTTCCATTACCCTGTTCTGCCAGCGGGTGAGATAGTCGTGAAAAGATTCCCCGGCCTTCTGCTGGAGCAATTCAAGGTCCTTAAGAGTCACCTCCATCCTGGTGTTGCAATCGTATTGCCTCAAAAACTCCTCTGTGAGTAGGTCCCAATCTTCCTTAGTTCGACGATCGAGGCTATGATACCAGTCGATGGCAGGGCCAGTCAGACTCAAACAAAAGTACTCCACTTTCTGCCTCTTAGATAAAGTGGTCCCTTTCATGACCAGAGAGTACTGCTTCACATGGGCAGTCGGGTCAGAGGTACCGTCAAATTTTGGCACATCAGGCATCTTGAAATTGTAAGGAATCGGATCTTCTCCCTCCAATTCTTTGTCCTCTGGGTTCATCCCCTGACCTCTACTCAGCATACGGGCCATGGCTTCAAACCTCTCTTCCATCTTTTTCAGAATGAACTCATCAGTTTGGGGTGCCTTCCCTCTCTCAGATATAGAACTCATTTTGTCATCTTCGTCATCCCTGTCATCATCTACCCTCAGCACTGGTCTTCTTGTCTGACCTCCCGAAGCTACTGACCTCAGCTCTATTGGTGGCGGCCGAATAGGCTCTTCTTGTCTCTCAGCTATTTCCTCTTCTCGCTCATTTTGTCTCACGGGAGGAGGAGGTGGTGGATTCTGCGGAGCATTCTATTGTGCCAAAGCAGTTAGCATGTTCATCATTCTGCCCTCAAACTCTTCAAACCGTCGGCCCACTTCTTATGCAATCATGGCCCTGGTGGCGTCATTTCCCCTAGGTGAGTTTGCCATCTCAGATACGGTACAGCTAACTTCTGGTAAGATCTCTGGAAGACCTTCTCTATCTAGCAGTTCAGATGCAGGAACTCAGATCAATCGTCCGGTAGGCACTCTAGTCCACCTGGGCAGATCTATGATGGCTACAGGGACAAGGCGTTAGATGTGATGCATGGAATGCAGATGCGATGCATGATCGTGATATGCAACACACACAAAACACAAGAAAGCAGGTAGGTCCTTCCGCCCTTATTTCTCCCACACACATGGTCACGCGGTCTCTTTTTTAGGCGGGATTAGCCCAAGGGTCAGCGGGGGACCCAATGGACGCGTATAGTGCACGGCAGAAAATCGGCAGCATGACACTCCTATGCTAATGTACAAGCGAATGGATAATGATCATCATGTATTTAGACATTCCAAAAATTTTGACATGGCCCTACCGGGGCATGAAAGCCTTTGGCTAGGTTACCAAGCGAGACATCTGGACTCACCCAATACATAAGGATCCATACAGCAAGCATGGAATTACGGTTCATATCACCTATGGAAAGTAGCTACGGCCATTACATGAGCTTTAGACAAGGGAGATATTACTTTAGGGCTACCCAAGCATGATCCCTGCCGACACGTCTAGCTTATTATGAGCATAACGGCCGATCTGGTCATCATTTGATATACCATTAGGTACGAAGCTTGGGCTGGTGATTATCCCTAACACTTCCCCACATTAAGTGAATGTAGGGTTGTGCTTCGAGAATGCACCAGGGTTTAGAAGGGACCAATCTAGCATATTCTAAGGCTCTAATGGGATGTAAATGCAAATTTGAGAGAAAGCGAATTTATGAATTAAACTTTAATCATAAATGTTAAGCGAGGTATTTTCAAATCGAAGTCTCGAACCATAAGTCCCCAGCGGAGTCGCCACTGTGACACGCGCCGGACCCCACGGCCACCCCTCTGACCTCCCGCTTGAGGGCGATCGGGCAATTGTGGGTCCTTTGACAGCTTGTAAAGATATTTGCAAGTGCGTCTATTTTGGGCAACAAGGAGGTTTCATGGAATCGCCGCCCAATAGAACATTGGGAAAGTTTCTCTCGCCTCGGAGAGCCTAAGACTGCGCTTAGTATCCATTTTGGGCCAACCAAAGGGGTCTTGGAGGGTAAACCTCTCGCCCTAAGGAGCCTAGGATTAACGTCAAAAACTCGTGACACAAGAGGTTTCTTGGAGGTCATAGTTCCAATGAGTGATCGGATAGACCTCTCACCTCTTTGAGCCCAAAGACCAGAGCTGGGTTCGGGACTTCTCATCTATTTCTACCTTGATTATTTTATGATCAAATTTTAATTTTCATTAATTTGCTCTCTCTCCACACGATGCAATTGAATCAAAGCGCATTTATTCACGTTTGGAAAGCTGTAAATGAACGAGTAAATAATGAAAGTGATAAATTACAATAACACAAGGAGCGGAATACAACTCCCTTTATAAATGTGCGATACATACACGAATTGGGGCATTGCTTATTTTGAGGACTTTGGTCCTCGCATGCATCATTATTAAAATGGATATTTCTATTGTGAGGATTTTATTGGATAAAAATAGGACATTGAGTCCTTGATTTTATGAAGAATTCAATTTATTAAGTATAAAACGTTTGGCCGATTTTTGTATTAGCGAGAAATACAACAATTTTGTCATATACAGGAGAAACAATAAATAAATACATGAAATACAAAAGAGAGGGAGATAGGGAACTAAACCAGGCAAACTTTCCATATGTGGGTGAACTCCCTCAAGCTCCAACCAGTCAAAGAAATAAGGACATACTCTCACAAAACAAGCCAAAAGGATGTTAAAATACAGAAGAAAAGCTATAAATAAACATAAAAATTTGAGTGAACAAGAAAGGAAAAGAGAAAAAGATTTAAAAAAGGTGGGACAGAACCCACCGACGGGCTATGCTGAATGACAGACGGGCGTCGGTTAAGCTGACCAATACGGCCCGCCACTCACTCGAAGGGAGCCGTCTGTGTGGGTGACCGACGGGTTATGCTTAGAGGTGACCGACAGGCGTCGGTCACAGCAGATGACCCGTCGGTCACCTCTGTCCCCAAAAAAACATAAGCTTTTCAAAAGCAAAAAGACAAGTTTTACACAAATTCAAAGAGAATAGCAACAAGAAATAAAAAAAAAAAAAGGAAAAGAGTAAAGATAATATCGAAAATGAAGGTAAAAAAAGGGACAGAAAAGGGTCCAGAATATTTACCCTCAGAACAACCTCTTGGTTGGATTCCTTGTTGTTGTCTGGCTTCCCGCACGCTCCATGAGAAAGTTCGAAGAAAAGATCAAATGTTGAAAATAAAGTGTGTCTTCAACAGCTCGATGAAAATTGAGTTTCAAAAACCCGTGAAAAATCAACAAAATCCTCTTTCTTTTGAAGATTTGAATTCTTGAATTAGTTAGATCTTTTCAGAAATGTGTTTGTTGAAAGAGAGAGAAAATGTGCATGAATTTTGGCAGAGTTTCTCCTATTTTTGCAAATTTTTCCAACCCCTTTTATGAGAAAATTCAAAGCTTTTATAGGTCAGGGGTGACCGACGGGCGTCGGAAGAATCCTTCTGACACAAGGATTCATCCGACAGCCTGCCATTTTGGCCGACGGGCGCCGGAAGAATCCTTCTGACACAAGGATTCATCCGACGGTCCTGCCAGCCAACCGACGAGCGTCGAAAGAATCCTTCTGACATAAGGATTCATCCAACGGTCCTGCCCCAAATCGACGGGCTGGGCCATAACAGACGGGCTGGCCGCCCGTAGAGGAAAATAAACTTTTTTGGACTTTAAAACTCCCCGCTTTCTCCCCTTCTGCCTACGAAAGGTAAAAAGACTCGTTTCTCGTGGAGCAGAGGACTAAAGCCTCCGAATCCAAACCGTTTGTACAGGCTCGGATGCCGATTTCATCATAGGGTAATCTCTGATCCGGACCGCTTCGGGACACGGTGCTTACAGTAACCGAGTCAGTTGTCTAGCCTACAAGTCGAGTCATGGATAGATAGGCATGCTTATAGGGTCAAAAGTGTTGTAGCCAATGTGCTTTCAAATTACCGGGCCCGTTTGGGCTAGGGGTAATCCAGGAATAGGTTCCCTAAAAGCGAGTGATTGTGTGTGTCTTTAATTAAAAGTTTCTATGGATACTAATGCGATATAAAAGTATCTAGGAATACTACTAATGCGATATAAAAGTATCTCCGGATACTAGTATAAAGGTATCTATGGATATCAGAGTGATAATCCCGTTATCCACTACTATAGAAGTGCAGGCAAGTTAGGAGATAGCTAATAAACAAATGATTGATTATTAACTTTTTGTAATATGTGAATTCATGAGTGTATAATATATTGATAGGTTAAGGTACAAGTAATGTGGTTTTGTGATTACAATGGAATATGTACTATATATATATATTGGTGTTGATAACTGTTAGTGTAAAATGTGAATTTAATGTTTAATGGTTCCAATATGTGGTATCAAGTAAACTATGATATGACAATAAGTAAATGTTTGTAAACTTTATATGAATTGGTGAGTATGTGGTATTGTTTGAAATTGAATAAAAGTATGCATAGTTAAGTTTTGCATTTATAATTTGATGAGGGTGTTTATGCATATGCAAGTGCTAATAATTACTTTGCCGTAGGTAAAAATATTTATATGATGTCTGTGAATGGTGAGATCTATAAATTTGCAATGGATGAATAGAAAGATAATATAATGAGCAAAATAACATATGTGAATTGAGGATTAGATGTAAGGAACTATAAGTAGCTTTGATGATATGGATTGTTACTTGTGGTATAATATTTACTTGAGTATGTGAATTGTATTGATGATCACTATGAGTTTTCATTCATATTTTATTGCTCCCCATTAAACATTATCGCTTAGCATGGATGTTTTATCCATGTGGGTATCTAAAGATAGCATTTTGGAAGACAATCCTGCATTGCCAACGGCCAACATATTAGGAACCGCTGCATAAGTAGGTTATTTTGTAATAGTATAAGATGTGTATTTATAGTTGGCATGTGTATAGGAACTAAAGTTTTTGTATCAAAGAAGTTATATTTTGTATAGTGAAAACTGAAGTAAGACTATAAATGTTACGTAATGTAATGCATGGATTTTCGGAATGTAATCTAACGTTGTATGTTAACGAAATTTATTAATCCTGAACTTTGTATGGAATACTATTTTATGCATGTATTTGAGTTATGACACTGCATAGTCACCATAGTAAAGCTCTACGGGTGGTTAGTGGGTGTTACATTTAGGGTATAAGAAGACTGAGACTTCTTGGAAGAAGAAGAAGAAGCAAAGGCTGGAGAAGAAACCACTGTTGAATATGTAAAAGGTCTAAGGGATGTTGAAGGTGGGGTTCTAGGCAAGAAAGTTTGTGGTCTAATAAGATCTGATGAAGATGGAGAGCAAGGTAAAAGAGAAGAGGGTCTAGGTCTAGGTTCTAGGATTGAAAATCTATTTGAGGATAAAAGGATTGTTTGATTAGTATTGAACATCTGATTATTATTCTGACTTCCTGAAGAAATAGTTGCTTTACTCAAAATCTTATATTTATTCATTTTCCCTGTAAAAACTCACGCGAAAGAAAGTCAGGTAAACTGTTGTTTTGTCCTTTAATAAATTCTATTTCAAAATCAAAGTTACTGAGTAACACCGGCCATCTAGCAAAAATCTATTTGGAAATCAAATTTTTTACATCCTTTTCTAAAATATGTTTTGCTGAAAGACAATCAATTCTTAATAAAAATATTTTCATACATAAATCGTGTAACACGCTATACCCGGTCTAATCAATAGGCCGAACAAGAATGTTACAATTCATTTTAAAGTCCATAATACATGAGTCCTTTTTTTTTTTAACTTTTCATATCACTCCAATTGGTACTATTAAATTTACAGAAATTTTGGCAGAATCTCCTCATATTTTTGCACAACCCCTTGAAAAGAAAAACTCTTTTAACACTTCTAAAATCACATAACCATCACCAAACTTCAAATTCAAACTCCAACATAGTTTTCCTATCCTCCATTTTAGATCAAACGATGCACATCATAGAACATAATTTACATATATCATCAACTCTCGATACTTATTTCAATTGTACAAAATACAAAGAAATAATATTAATACATCAGGAACTATCAACTTTAAAATAATTGTCTGATACAAACTCTTCATTACAAAAAGTACTTTCATATAGCGTACATGCCAACTAAAAATGGAACTTAAGTTACAATATGTATGTCCATTTCCAATAATTTCATCTTTATTACCATCTTGACATGACTCCCATCCAACAATAGCTTTTCGGAACACTCATGCTTATCACTTAAGTTTCTAACCTTTGACCTTAGCGTAGGAAAAACAATGCGCTATGCTTTACACTTAATGGTGACTACCAAATTTACTTATCCAATACATAAATTATAAAATATGCATCAAATTAAACATACATTTAAGTACTTAGAATCTTATACCAAAAACCATTAATTACCACCTTATAGTATTCATACACACGTAATAAGTCTTACATTTACCCATTAGCTTTACACCTTTTTTTAGTCTGTAATTAATTTCCATTTTAAATAAAGGTATTCTTTCTAGTAAATATGCCATTTATTATTTAACAGTGGTATAAATATGCATCAACTTCTTATTATACTTATCTAAAGTACCCAAGCAACATTTTAAACAATATATTCAACAAATATAGGCAAATAATTAACACTTTATAAACTATATATAATCAAATTTCCATATCAATCATTAAGTTTTAACACCTATTGACCATGCACCAAATATGATTATCTAGTACAATCGTGCTAATTTTATGGAATTCTTAATAAGTTTGATGTAAATACAATATAGCTTTTAACTTACTTCTAATTTACATGTCGTGTATCATTTCATGGTATCTCTTATTTCATGATTAGATTATCGATGAGACTACTTATATGTCATATGCTGATGAATATTTGGTTCATATATAGAAAAGTCATTTTCATTTTATTCTTAATTCATAAATTCGTTTATCTAAATCATGTATTAAACTAAAGTCTTTATTATTAAACTTATTATCTTATTTCTTTATCTGCAGTCTTCTTATACAATTTTTATTTTTCATTTAAGTACACCACTTTACTCTTTAATTTATATACTCATCACATTTCTAACTGCTTGCTACTTATAATTTATCTTTGTCCTTTTAGTTATTATTTTATTATATAATCATTAATTCATCTCTTAGTTAACCAGAACCGACTAAATCGGAGCTCTGATACCAAATTGTAACACCCCCAACTCCCACACATAGCATATCGAAGGATGAAGAGCTATAATGAGTGAAGGGTGCTACCAGACAAGACACACATGGCAATACAGAAATCAGAGTAATAAAATTTTTAGCATCTAGAACCTCAGCCACATACACATCCTAAACCTATCTCACACACACCAACATTCGCACTAAAGATTATTACATCTCATTACAAATGCTAAATAAATAACTTAATTACAAACCGACAATCAATAAAAACATTCTATAACTTCTACCGACTCATTGGCCAAAGTCTCAAAGAACCGCTGTACTACTCTGATCTCCTAACCTCCACGGACAAACAACCGGGCTAAGCGATAACGCTTAGTTAGGCGAAACAAATAATAGGCAGCCACTCAAAGTGGTTGCCGAGGCAAACACATGTAAATCAATATATATATATATACATAAACATAAAGTACATCGGTTAAAGCTATAATAAATTCATATTCTTTTTCTCATATGAAACTTAAGCAATTTCCTATATACATTTGATTACATACCACAGCCAGAATTTACAATATTACCTTAGTAATATACAATGACATTACGCATATTCATTGCTTGCTTAATTTATTTAATTAACTATGTGAATAGTTATACCCCCTAGGTTACCAAAGATACATTTGCTAGCGGGGTAAAATAAGTCATATCGACTCCCATTATTACTAACATTTTCAAAATCATGCAGATTACAGTATTAGTACTTACATTAGAACATTTAGATTTTCAGATATTGTTCGGGCTTGTAATGTTATTCCAAGCTTCCTACGTATCCCTATGGTTGGGGAATCAGAACCACGTTGTTCTACAGAAAATCTTAACACACATGATCCACAATTAATCCTAACTTATTTCCTAAATCCAGTTATCCATATTATGCTTAACACATTATTATTCCTTACTTACCCATCAATATAACATCATCATGTTCATTACAACCAATAAACAATGCACACAAATTACTTACGAATATACTTACAATAATAATTAAGGCTAAGATCCACAAGGTAGATAATACATACCATACCTGTATTCTCATATTAAACATATAAATGAATACATTCATAAAGCTCATTCACCAAGTTCTTAACTATAGCAAAATGTATAACAAATATCTCAATAACTCGGGATAAAGATTTCATGCAAACAATCATACTCTAAATTTTGAATAGATTAGTAACATGCAATATCCACATACGAATTCACATGCAGTCAGTATACATTCATACACACTTATCAGAATAACATTATCTGTTACATTTCTCTTCATTTAACTGACATAAGGTTTAGATGCAAAGCATTTAGGTATCCGAAGATACCACACAATTCCACATACGAGTCCGTGAAGGATTCAGAACACATTAGTGCATGAAGCACAAGCTTATCATTTCAACAACCACTTTCAAACACTTGATTCACATATCTCTTTGTACATAATCACAAAACTTATCAATTTATTTAATTGCCTGCTAGGTCAAAGGGGTGAATAAGCGAGTGAACACATGGCGGTACCTTATGGGTACGAATCGAACTGAACGCATGGGGGTACCGTACGGGTACGAATCGAAAAGCAACATCACATTTTCTCATTCAAAAACATTTTTCACATTGGGAATCTAAAACAAGATTTGTATACATTGAAGTTCACGAGGAACCAAACGGAGACCTGATCAGGGTCCAGAACAGAACAGAAGGCTGCAGCTAACAGAACTCTATAGGCATGCCTATCTATCCACGACTCAAATAATGCAGGCTAAATTTCCATATTATTATTATTAGATTTATCTCATTTCCACATACATACACATTCCACCAATATGCATAACATTCTTTTATTTTTATTGGGCACATGCATTCATTTACGTATAAATACCTCATATGAACATATTAAACACATTTATGTTTTTAGGTATCATGTCCACATTTAGTCTCAACAAATAAATTTATAGTTATCATATTCATTTAGACTTAACGGATAAGTTCATATTTCATTACACACATACATTTACAACATAATCATGGTAGATCACATTCTTATATTTCAATAATTACTAGGCATTGGAATACATCAATAATTCACATTTTCACTCATAGATGCATAACATAGGTAAAAAAACTACGCAAAGAACATGTTCCTCAAAAATAGTTTCCAGGCAAAGAGGAGACTGTCGCGATTGCGACAAGAAGTTGAGCTTGCCACAGTGGCCATACTCACCTGCGGAAAAAAGAACCCAGCACGACTCATGCTTAGACACACGAATTGTGAAGGAGAACCATAAAGGAAACAAGCAAACAAAAGAGGGGGGGTGGGGGGGGGGGGGGGGGGGGACCAACACGTGCACGACTCGTGCACCAAGTGTGCAAAATGTGCACGTCTTGTGCACTCCCCCCTCACGGAACGAAGAACGCGTCTCTGTCACGATCGCGATAGTATCGCGCTCGTGACATAGTCGCATTTTCTAGATTCTAGGAAAATTAGCAGAACTTATTCCTTTCAAAACTTACCCAAACCCTCCGATCAAACCTAAAACTCATCACAACTCATATTAAACATCCAATTCATCATAAACAACATAAAAACCAACCTTCACACCAATTAATACAATTAAATCATGCAATTAAGACAATCAAAATCTCTAAATTTACTGACAGCCAAAACAATTTCAAATTATCAATCAAAACATACTTTGGTTCAATAATTCACATTCAAAGCATCTTAACTCAAATTACTCAAGACCCATAACATTTGAACATATCTAAACAACTTTAACTCTATGAATTTCTAGAAAATCAAAACCCCAAATCCATATATACATCAAGATCACAAAAATCCCTAACCTTTAACTCCTTTGCTCCAATAGCTTACTTAGATGATCTTTCTTGCTTCCAAACTCATTCAAGATCTTTTTTTCATCCCAAAATCCTCATTAATCACAAAAACACAAAACCCTAGTGTGACGCGCGCTGAACGCCGTGGCCTCCTGAAAGTCCGCTTTAGGGCGATCAAGATGGGATTCATTTAAACTTGTAAGGTATTTACAAGTACGTCTATTTTGGGCAACAATGAGGTTTCTTGGAGTCGCCACCTAATAGAACATTGGGAAGGGTCGTCTAGCCTCGCTGAGCCTAAGACGGCGCATACATATCCATCTTCGGCTAACCAGAGAGATTTTGGAGGTCCCAGCCTCTACCCTCTGGAGCCTAGGATTTGTATATTTAAGCCTTTTGGTGAGACTCAAGAGGTGTTTTGGAAGTCCTAGACCTCTCGCCTCATTGAGCTCCAAAGACCAGAGTGAGTTCAGGACTTCTCATTTATTTATACCTTGATCAATATTATAATTAAGTTTTGAATTCATTGTTTCACCATCTTTCCACACGATACATTTTAATTAAAGGCGCAATCATTCACGTCAAAAGCGGTAAAAGAAAGTAAAAATGAAAATAAGGCATTCAAAAATATATTACAATAACACCAGGAGCGGAATACAACTCCCATTTGTAAAAGTACAACACATGCATAAAACGGGGTATTCATTGGAATAAAGAAATTGGTCCTACCATCCATATTATATTACAAAAAGTGATTTTTCATGAAGCATCAATTTTATTGGCTAAAATGGGACATTGGTCCACAACTTCCGAGAAAATCCCAAAGTTAACTGTTAGAAATCTTTTGGCCTTTTTTCCTTTAACGACATTAAAACCATTTCCATAATAACATGAATAAAAGATAAGGGTAAAGAAAGAACCCAATTTGAAGTCCTCAGACTGACGCAACCCCCATCTTTCAGAACTCCAACTCCAAATGGTCAGAAAATAACTCATAGGGATAAACACGTTAGCATCAAAAGCGTGGATAAAAATAAGAATAAAAGAACAAGAAATTCTAACAGAAATGAGTTGAAAGATAAAATTTATAAATTAAAAACATGAGAGTTTACCTAGGGACGGCCTCCTGTACTGTGCCAGCGGCCGTCCCTAGTATGGGAAAATAATTAAAAGAGAAAAAATTTCAGTTCCTTGTAAAAGATTATAATATAAAATAATAAAATATATATAAAATTAATATAAATCAAATAAAATTATACAAATATTAGTCGAGAATGTTTACCCTCGGATTTTACCTTTTAGGGTGAATGTCGAATGATTCTGATTCCCGTATGCTTCGAAAGAATCAAGTAAAAAATCATAGAAAGAAGATTTATACTTTTCTTCCCTTGAAAATATGATAGCAATTGAGTGTTTGAATTAGCTGTATTGATGGAAACGAATGAATTTCGTTACCTCAATTTGGCTTAATTCGTAAAGAAAAATTCGAAGGAATCAATTAATTGGAAGAAATTTTATCAAAAAAAATTTTGCAAATGAAAAGAGATTTTATAAACTTTTTAAGTAAATTGCTCACAAAAACTTTTCTAAAAAATGATCTCTCAAAAAAATTTAATAACTTTTCTCCAAAGAACTTTTCTTATAAAAAATAATCACTTTTCTCACCAAAATTCTCAAAACTTCTAACCCTTTAAATGGAATTTAATTCACTATTTATAGGATTTTAGGAAATAATTCAGATAAGCCTCAACCCAATGTTTGAATTTTAAAAGGACTTTAAAATTCAAATTTTTAATAAATCTTATCCCCGTTTTGAAGGAAAAGAGATTAAATTTTATCCAATCCGGCGTGATTTGATCAGTTAACGTACCGACGGGCTTCCCTGCAGATACCGACAGCCGTCCCTACTAAGGGCACACGCGGAAAACCGACTACAGACGGGGCGCGGTACTAGGGACGGGCATCCCTATACTACCATGTGTCCGTCCCCACTACGCCTAGAGATGGGGACCACCCCAAGTAGGGACGGGCGCCCCTACACAGACGGGAATCCTGTATGTGGAGCAAAACTCTCAATTTCAACCAAAATTTATCAAACTCTATTAAAATTCCATGCTAACGAAAAAGATTTTAATCCTCGCGAAACATGAAAGTCGAAAACCTCCGAATTTCACCCATTTATCCGAAAACCAACGTTGATCTCTTCATCGAGTAACTCTGACCTGGACTACCTCAAGACCCGGTGTCTACAGTTGCCCCCAATTTTGGGGAAACTAGCGCACTAGTGCCTAGATGAGCCAAAATTCAGAGAAGAAAGGAAAGAAATGCATACCTGAGGCAGTCCTTACCTTTTCTCGGGGCAGTGGCGATGCGTCGAGTCGGTTTCGGACTTACAAAACGCGAAGTTTGCCCTCCTGAACTGCACCGAGTCTACTCTAGACATTACAAAGTGCTGATGATGGCTCTCCTGAGCTGTACCGAGTCTTCTCCAGACTTACTAAGCATGGATGATTGCTCTCTTGAGCTGCACTGAGTCTATTCCAGACTTACAAAGCGCGGAACATCACTCTCTTGAGCTGTACCGAGTCTGCTCCAGACTTACAAAGCACGGATGATTGCTCTCTTGAGCTGCACCGAGTCTATTCCAGACTTACAAAGCGCGAATCATCGCTCTCCTGAGCTGCACCGAGTCTTCTCCAGACAAAGTGCGAAGTTGGCTCTTCCAACTCGGGCATCCTTCTGAACTATTCTTCTTCTTGGCTGGGTGTCATTCTAGACTGTTCTTCTGAGTGGGGTGTTCTTCTGAACTGTGTGTTTCAATTTGGCGGCTTCATCCTGCCCCCAAAGTACAATTATAATCTTTTGATTTCATGTGATCTCGAAGGACATGATGTTTGATCTGTTTATTCTCCCTTTTGACTGTTGGCCAATTTTGAATTGGTGTAAAACCACGTTCCTGTATTACAAGAGATTCTCGTTAATTCTCGTACCAATTAATTTGACTGTGGATTGGTGAACATTTTTTTTTATGATTAATCTTCCTTTTTATCATATGATTAATTATCCCTTTTTCTTTTTCTTTTTTCCTTAAAAGAGTTAAATCACGAAGAAAATGCAAATTTAACAGGCTAGCCATAAATGTTTTTCCACTAAAAAATAAAATTTTGTACAATGTAATGTAAGCATGATAATATAAAATACAAAAGTAATATCATGACTCCCTGAAGGGCAATAGGGGTGGATAGTCTGAAAGCTCCTCCTCCGGATCATCATCATCATCTGATATATGAATTATCTGAGATCGAGATCAAGAGGCAGAGGGTCCCGCATCCGGAGCAGATGGCTGACTGGGAGGGGCTGATGGTCCGGCCCGCTGAGCAGTCAAGGCTCTGGCCTGTCGCTGGTATCTAGGAGGTACCGCCACTGGTACTGATAATGGTTGTGCTCTCGCTGGATCCTGCTGCTGGAACTGGACCTGAGCAAACCCATCTAGAAAAGGCTGTGCACATACTGTCATGAACTGCATCGTATCAGTGACGACCCCCCTAACTCTCTAAAAGCGTCGCCCAGGCGGAGGGTCTGATCTGTGGAGGCGGTCCCCATACTCTTCAGCCTATGCTCAGTATGCTCCCTGAACTCCCGAAGATACTGGGCAATGGGAGGTATGGCACCCTCTAGAACCTGAATCCTAAACCTAAGAGCCTCAACCGACTCATCCACAATCTGTAAGGACGCATCCATCCTTTGGGCTACCCCATCCTGGGAGGACCTCATCTCCTGCCTCAACTGAGCCACAAGCCTCTCCTGCTCCTGCCTCAAAAAGTCAATGAGCCTCCCCTGCACCTGAATAATACTCTACTGCTGATCCAACCGCTCAAATATGACTCTATCTCGCTCCCCGAGGTGAACGAGAAGGGCCCTATCTCTCTCCTCCTGCCTATGCTCAAAGGAAGCGAAGGTAGAAGCCAGTAGTGCAGTAAAATCTGGCTGCGCTGGGATAGTCGATGATGAGGACGGAGGGGGAGCTAACTCTGGTGTCGGCTCTGGAGGTGGAGCTGTAGAAGTAGATGCCCCCGGATCCCCTACTCTAGCATATGGACTGAACCTCTCATGGCCCCGGGGAGCAGTCCGATGTACTCTCGATGGCGGAGGCAGAGTGGGGCTCTGTACTCTCTGCCCTGAAGGACTAGCGAATAGCTCATCCATAGTGAACTCAATCCCCATGTCAAAAGGCGTACCCAGATGCTCCTCCGGGTGCTGCTGAGGATCAGAAGGCTGCTCCTCCATCTGAGGCTGCTCCTCCACTGGCTCTAGCGAGGGCAAGCTGAATGCACTTCTGGTCTCATGCACAGTACGAAGCCTATACGCCTCTGGCTGGCCCGGTATCGATACTATCATAGCCATAGTGATAGCTGCCGGAGCATCCACATAAATGCTCTCATCCAAAGCACGCCCCAGGATGTCTAGACGAACTCCCAAACTCAGGAGCAATCTGGTAATAACTCCCCCAACATACACTACAGGGGCTGTCCCCCTAGATACCCTCACCAGGTTGACCAATATCTCATGGCTAATATTAAGTCTCTGGCCTGCCACCATGGCCCGCAAGCTCCAAATCTCCGCGGCATTGAGAGATCCTGGGTTACCAGCTCGTCCTAAATATGAGCTGGATAAGACTCTGTGAACATATCGCAAGGCTTGTGACAAGAGTACCGTGCTCTTCGCTGTATCATGATCATACGGCACTCCCGGCAAGGCGATAACTGCCCAATGCTGACGTCTAATTAACCTCTGATGCGCTATGACATCATGCCCGAACGGAAGCCCCATGGCCTCTGTGAACTGTTGACGGGTAATACTAAAAAAATTTGGGCAGCATCCCAGCAAGGGTGTGCCCAACCTCCTGCATAAAAAAAAAACAAAAAAGGAAGGACAGGCCTCAGGCCCCAAGCAATCATTGCAACATGCTCAAATCTGCTTTGCTTCCTATTTCCTAGCATTGGTTCCAATGTGCATGCATTTCTAAAGCCATGTCTTATCTAAAAAACTAGGAAACAAATATACATTTATCACTAATTGTTTTTAAACAATATAGGTCAATCCATCTTGTTCCTATTAAAAGGAAAAAATTGCATCCTATTTACTCTATGCTTCAAGTCATGCATTTTATTACTAAATAATGATATTTTAATTAACTAACAAGGCTACTAATTATACTAATTCAAAAGAAGAAAGAAGAAGATTAAATTACATTACTCATGAAAAAATAAAATAAAATAAATAAAAGAAGTAAAAGACTCACAACTGGTGCAAAAAAATGAAAAGAAACCGCTGGAAACAAAGGGAAAAGCGTCGGTGTAAAGGAGAAAGGAAAGAAAGTGACAGCCAGTCGGTACCTGTGCCTTTATATAGAATTTAAGTACCGACGGGCTTTCCATTCACGTAACGACAGACGGGCATTCCGTCTGTCCATTCAGATTCTGCTTTTAACCCTCATTAATTACATAATTAATGCGCGTGATATGCACGATGTAAAACCTGCCAGGTGGACAAGTACAGACGGGTTCATCGTCTGATTATAGGGACGGGTTAGCCGTCTGTAGGCCAAACCTATAAAACCCAGCCTTTTTCTTGGATTTCGTGCCTCTTCCTTATTTTAGCTTCATAATAGGCTCTTTTCTCTAGTTTTTTCCCCTTTTTTCCTCCTTTATTCCCCTTTTTTCCTCCTTTATTCCCCTTAGCAACTGTGACTTTAGCTGTTGGGCCATGAATTCTCCTTTTCTTTCCAAAATGCACAGTATCTTAGACGATGCTCAAATTTGGGAGCACAACACCCTTGCCCCCCTTTCTGGACTGAGGTTTTTTCGAAGAGTCAAGATAGACTACAACCTTCTTTTGGCTGCGACCCACTTCTGGGATCCTCGTTTTCATGTTTTCAGGTTCACCTATCAGGAAATATGCCCCTGCCTGAAGAACTTGCTGCTATCGTCGCAAGTTGGTATCCTCCTGGTGCTTTGCCCTGCGTACCTCGCTGTGGTTTGATCGAAATCCGGGATATTGCTATGTCCTTAGGTATAGCTCCTTCTGACGCTGCTCGTCTAGTTCCTCAGGGCCTAGTATTTGCTTTGGAACCTCTGATTGAAGCAATGGATGAATTCTCCTACATTCCCTCATATAGCGTAAGTGTCCTCTTCCTTTTCTGCTTGATGAAGTATCTAGTCGTGACCACAGAGGAACATCTCGGAGACCCCCGTCTGTTTGGAGTTCTGGACGACTTTCATCGCGGGCTGACACCTTTCCCTCTCATTCTGGCTGAGACTATCTTGGGTTTGGACTCTGTTCGTGCCGGGCCTACCACTTCATTCTCTGGGAGCCCCTTGTTACTTCAGGTACGTCATTATTTTAAAAGGTAGTGCGTCCCTTGTGGATTTTCACACTAGCTTTTCTTAGCGGGAAGTGCGTCCTTTCGGATTTTCACACAACCCTATGCCTAATTTTTGCCTGAAGTAAATCCAACTTACTCTAGCGGCTTTTCTTTGCCTTTTATTCTATTTTCTTTGGCTTTTTTTTTTCTTTTATTTTTATTATTATTATTATTATTATTATTATTATTTTCAGATTTGGTTGCAGGAGAAATTGAAGCTTTTGTCAGAGCCACCTCCTAGAGTCATTAATCAGTACTCTGTAAAGTGTTTTCTTCCTCGCCGGTGTCTGTACTTACCTGGGACCCCTGACGAGGGTATTACCAGATTCAGTGAGATATCAGATGAGGATATTAGCTTCACGCATGCTTGGCTTCCCTTGTCCAGTGCAGTTATTGATGGGTCTTGAGGATGCGTTCCCCTATGCGGGCTTCGCGAGGCAACTTTCTACATTACGGCCCGTTGCTCCCATCAACTTGGGATGACTCAGGATGTGGTGAGACTCCCTCTATCCTTCCGAGGTGGAGTCCTTTCTGTGGCTTTTGCTTGCCGCTATCATGAGCTCTGGAGTCGGCTTCCACTAAAAACTATCATACCTCCCTTCGGGAATCACTCTGTCACTTCCACCAGCGCGTACAAAAGGCGGATACTTAGCCCATCATCTGATAACCGAACTCGACGACTGAGGCATTTAGCTAGCGAGGGTAGTAGTAGGGCATAGTTTAGTTTTACATGCATTTTGAGCCATATGTTTCTTTTTAAAGTAGAATTAGACAATGATATAAATAAATAAATCAAGTCTTATTTCATTTCACAAAATTGTGTACATTTCAGTACGATTTCAAAATACATGATCATTTTGGTACCGATTCAATTATGCACGACTACATTCATTCATGGAACCAAAATCTTGATAGTATTAAACTCCTGTTTCCAATCAGCCCTCTCGGGTTCTCATGATTGGACATTTTCTCTCATGCCTCTAAATTTTGCCCAAGATGCCTCTTTTTGGTTTTCACCCTAACGAGGCGCCCAATTTTAGCAAGGCCGCCTTTTTTCGGTTTTCGACCCACGGGGCTTCCATTCTCTTCTTTTGATTTTGTAGCCTTTAGCCATGGAACCTTTTGAGTCTATCAATATTGATTGGTTCTTTGAATTCATTGCCATCACTATCCGACAAAATCGCAACTCCTTTTAACAATAGCTTCTTGAGGATGAATGGTCCTTCCCAAGTTAGTCTAAACTTCCCTCTGATATCCAGTACCCCTAGTCTCATCTGTTTGAACACTAAATCTCCCTCCTTCAACGGATGCTTTTTCACCTTCCTCCCAAATGATCTGGCCAGCCTCTTCTGATAGATCTGATTATGATAGTAAGCTTTCAGCCTACCCTCATCCAATGAATTCAAATGCTGTAACCTCTGTTGTGCCCATTCGGTCTCTGGAATCTGAGCTTCCATGACTACTCTCAGCGATTTGAGCTCTACCTTGACTGGCAGCACTGCTTATGTCCCATAAACCAGAGAATACGGCATAGTGCCTGTAGATGTCCTTACCGTCGTTCTGTAACCCCACAGAGCAAAAGGTAGCTTCTCCGCCCAGTCTTTGTAGGTTTGGACCATCTTGGCTAGGATCTTCTTCACATTCTTATTGGTAGCCTCTACTGCCCCGTTAGCTTGTGGTCGATAGGGAGAGGATTTATGGTGCTCGATCCCGTACTTCTCAAGAAGCTTTCGATGGTGCAATTTCCAACCCTAAATTCCGATGGCGGTCACATCCTCATCTGGAAAGTTAAACTTGTATGAGTCCCTTTGGATCGGGTGTTCTGCTAGAAATTCAGCCATAGCTCGCCCTTTGATGGTCTTCCGGGTAATATACTCTACATCAAACTCTTGTAGCAACAACAGCCACCTACCCATTTTTCCAAGTAAAGATGGAGCCTCCTGTAAGTATCTTAAGGGATTCTGTTTCGCTACTGCCTGCACCCTGTAGGCATGAAAGTAATGCAGCAATTTCTTAGAAGCCCAGATAACCGCAAGGCAAATCTTTTCTACTTCTGTGTACTTGACCTCATAAGCCAAAAACTTCTTGCTAAGGTAGTAAACAACAAATTCCACTCCAAATTCGTCCTCTTGGGCTATCATAGCGCCTACAGAGCTATCCTCTATGGCCAGGTATAGGATCAGTGGTTTGACAGGCCGTGGCGGTCTCAGTACCGGTGGATTCAGCAATTATTCTTTGACAGTGTCAAAAGCCTTCTGACAATTCTCATTCCATACTACTGGTTGGTCTTTTCTGATTCGTTTGAAGATCGGTTCACAGATCGAAGTAAGCTTGGCAATAAACCTACTGATATATTGCAACCTTCCCAGAAAGCTTCTCACATCCTTCTCCTTCTGCGTTATCGGAATTTCTCTTATGGCCTTAACCTTATCCGAGTCAATCTCAATTCCCCTTTGACTAACTATGTGTCCTAGGAGCTTCCCTGAGGTAACACCAAAAATACACTTCTTAGGGTTTAACCGCAGGTTGTACTTGCTTATCCTCTAGAAGAACTTTTCTAAGGATTCAAAATGACCTTCTCTAGTGACTGACTTGATCATCATATCGTCCACGTACACCTCCACTTCTTTATGGATCAGGTTATCCAATATCTTTGTTGCCATCCTCTGTTAAGTGGCTCCTGCATTTTTCAAGCCAAAAGGCATTACCCGATAAGCATAGGTCCCCCATTCTGTGATGAAAGCCGTATTAATTCGGTCAATTATTTTATTGAGAATCTGATTGTAACCCGCATAACCATCTCCAAAGCTATACATCTCGCAAGCAGCGGCACTATCTATCAGCATGTCTATATGAGGCAATTTAAAATCATCCTTTGGACAAGCCTTATTCAAATCCCGATAATCCACGCATACCCTTACTTTGCCATTCTTTTTGGCTACGGGGACAACATTGGCCAACCAAGTTGGATATTGCACCTCAACTAGAAACTTGGCTTTGATTTGCTAGCGAATCTCCTCTTTCACTTTCTCTGCCCATCCCGGCCTAAGCCTTCTCAATTTCTGTTTAACGGGTTTATGGTCTGGATAGGTGGGAATGGCGTGCTCTGCAATTTCCCGATCGATTCCTGGCATATCTTCGTAGGTCCAGGCAGAGACTTTTTCATATTTTTTTAAGATTCTCTCAAATTTTTCTCACTCTTCAGGAGTTATATTTGATGCAACCAAAATTTCTTTTGGGTTTTCTATGGTTCCAAGATTAAATGGAGTAGCATCAGTTGAATCAATATCAAATATGGATGGATGATCATGATCATGCATAGTGAAATCGTTAGAAATATCACACAAGTAAGCAAAATCATTCAATTTATTAATAAGATTGAAATTGTCATTAACATCATTGAAAAGTTCTGGAGCAAAAAGAAGATCTAAACTATTTTCCTCTTCCTCCTCTGCTGGCGTATCTGCCACGGTTGACGGTCCTACATCACCTTGGCTCTTCAGGGGCTCCCTAATCAACTCCTGCATGGTTCCCTCCACCTTCGCTTTCCCTTTCAGCTGGGTGGCTACCATTTTCTCAGTCATCACTTTTTCAGGCATCTCACGGTCCCAAATTGTCTTACTGGTCATGATTTCCTCGTCCCAAATGCCCTCTGCTGGCTTGATCGATCCAATGTCCCAGTTATAGACATCATTGAAAACCTCGAACCCTGGCACAATTCTTCCATTCAGCCACTGAGGTTCCTCTTCCCCTGTATAGGCACATGCTGCGTTTGTTGGCACAAAAGTTTTCCAGATATGAGGAATTTCGATTTTTGACTTCTCACCCCTTTCTACAACACCTGCGTATCCTAGGCCCCTTCTGTCCTTTTGGCCCTTGGTGGTAACCGCTGTTGGTATCCCCTGAGAATTCTTGTCCAATCGTGCGCAGGTGAGGAATGACATCTTTTTCATCATATTCAATACCTAGGGGCTTTCTTCCTTCTGCTGTTCTTCACCTATCATGGCAACATGAAACCCACTAAACGGCTGCCTAGCTATCTCTAGTACTGAAACCTAATTCTCCCGTGCAGCCTTTATAGTCACAATCTGGCCTTCGTGGGGTATCTTTACCATCTAGTGCAGTGTAGAGGGAACTCCTCCCAACTTATGAAACCATGGTCTGCCTAGCAAAGCTAAGAAATTGGCGGGTATAGGCAGCACCACAAACTCCACTTCTGACTCTACCGGTCCCGTCTTCACCACTGTTGTGAATGTCCCCGAAGCCTGCCTACGTGAGTTGTCATATGCCGTGATGGTAAGATCAGATTTTGCCAACATATCCTCTGTTGCCCCAAAAGATGCCATTGCTACCTGTGGGCACACATTTATCAAAGAACCATCATCTACCATTACACAGGCGGTGTACTTTTGGTTAATCTGCGCCCTTATATACAGAGGGCGATTATGATTGGGGCCTTCCGCCGGCAAATCAGCACTGGTGAAAACAACATTTTCCCCCGATCCTCCTTTCACTACATCCAGAAGTTCCGTAGGCGAGATGGTTGTTGCCACAGTTGCTTCGTACAAAGCTTCTACCACCCTCTGTCTATGTGATGGCAACTACCTCAGAAGATCCCATATTGAAATCTGAGCCGGCGTCTTTTTTAGTTGTTTAACAATTGAATCTTCTTCCGGCTCCTTTCCCCTTCTGCCCTCAACCGGCTCTTGGGACTTCTCAACTTCCGGGGCTACCCTTCCGCTTCGGGTCACAACTCCCACTTCCTTCTTCTTTGGCTCTTCTCCTTCCTCCTCCGAACCCCATAGGTCGAAAAATACTTTAGAATCATCATTTTCAGTTCCACTATCATCAGTGGACCAGCAATCTTAACTGTAGCGGGAAGCCCTTCTTCACTCCCCTCATAGAGGTTTGTGACAGCAGTGTGGATATCGTTGCCGTATAACTCCTTCAACACAAAGTTCTCGGGCAAACTGGACTCGATCATATTCACTGGCGGAGGCATGCTAGTGTACCCAGCTTTCTTTTGACCCCCTCTCTTCTCTTGGTCTATAATCTGCTTTGAGTCAATCAGATCTTGAATCGCGTGCCTCAAAGTCTTGCAGTTATCAGTTATATGCCCAGTGTGCTGGTGATATGCACAATACTTATCATCCTTATGTCCTGGCGTGCCTTGGGTTCTAGTAGGTTTGGGTGGCGTAGGTTGCAACTTACCCTCTTTCATCAATCTTCTCAATACCCATGACAAAGACCTTCCAAGATTGGAAAAACGCCTCGGGGTAGCGTTCGCAGCTGACACCTCGGCAGTCTTCCTTGTACCACTGGCGGAATCTGATGGTCTACTGGCCCCCTGGCTAGTGCTACCCCTCCTGGGATAGTTCTCATTACCTGCTTTCCTAACAAGGTACTCTCCCTCGGCCTCAATGGCGATGTCCTTCAGCGACTCCCAATCCATCAGTCCTTTCATTCTTAATCCCTCTCTCAAATACGGGCTCGCATTTTTAATGAATAGCCGTATTTGATCCTGAGTATCTGGTTTCCTCTTCATTTCCATCACCCGATTCCTCCACCGGGTTAGATACTCGTGGAAGGACTCACCACCCTTCTGCTCTAACAGCTCCAGGTCCTTCAAGGTTACCTCCATCCTTGTACTGCATTCGTATTGCCTCAAAAACTCCTCCGTCAATAAATCCCAGTCTTCTTTAGTTCGGGGATCGAGCCCGTGGTACCAATCCACTGCCGGGCCCGTCAAGCTCAAGCAAAAGTACTCACCAACGAGTACTGCTTTATATGTGCTAGGGGACCAGAAGTACTGTCAAACTTTAGCACATCTGGCATTTTAAAGTTCATGGGGACTAGATCCTCTCCTTCTAACTCCTTATCCTCAGGGTTCACTCCTCGGCCCTTCGTCAGCATTCTCGTTATAGCTTCAAATTTCACTTCCATCTTCCTCCAGATGGCCTCTTCAATTTGAGGGGCTTTCCTTTTCTCAGACATATGTTCCTCATATTCTTCGTCTTCCCAGTCATCATCTAGCCTTGTGACAGGTCTTCCTCTCTGCGCCCCCGAAGTAGTGGCGCTTAAGTCTACAGGCGCGCGAACCTCTTGTGGATCCTCTCTGACCTCCTCCCTTTCATTATTTCTCATAGGAGGAGGTTGTGGGTTCTGCGGGGCGCTTGCTGACCCATTGCGACTATCATTGCCATCATCCGGTTCTCAAATTCTTCTAACCTTCAGCCCACTTCCTCTGCTATCATTGCCCTGGTGGCCTCTGCCCCTCTCAGTGAGTTTGCCATTTCTTTGGGTACTAAAAATTGATCTGAAGTAGCGTAACTGGTTTCAGAAGAAGTGTCCGGATACTCTACCCTTTCCGGTAACTCAAAGAATGGATTTCTGCGTAGGCGCCCCTGAGACCTTCTTATCCACCTAGGTGAATCTATGATGGCTAAAAAACACAAGGGGTCAGGATGATGCATGACTGTGCTAAAAATGCATGATCGTGCCATGCAACACTCACAAGCCACATGCAAGCACATAGGTCCTTCCAACCTTATCACTCCCGGACACGAGGTCATAGCCTCTTTCCTAGGTGGGATTGGCCCATGGGTCATCTGGGGACCCCATGAACACGTATGGTGCACGGTGAAAATCCGGCAGCATAACCTCTCCTAACTAATGCACAGGCGGATGGGTTATGATCATTATGTATCTAGGCAATCCGAATAATTCATCTTGGGCCTATCGGGGCATGAAAGCCTTTGATTAGGTGACCAGTCAAACTATCTGGGCTTGTCCAATACATAATGATCCATACAGCAGGCATAGTATTAAGGTTCATACCACTTAGGGGAAGTAATTATTTCCACTATATGAGCTTTAGTCAAAGGGTGGTGTTACTTTAGGGTTACCCAAGCATGGTCCCTGCCAACGGGTCTAGCTCATCACGAGCATAACGACCGATTGGGTCACCATTTAATATACCATGATGGTACGAGGCTTGGGCTGGTGATTATCCTTAACACTTCCTTAAATTGAGTGAAAATAGGGTCGTGCTTCAGGAACGCAGCGGGGCTAAAAGAGGGACCAAACTAGCATAGATCTAAGGCTCTAATGCGATGCAATGCAGTTTTGAAAGAAAGTGAAATTTTTAAACTAAAACTCTATTATAATTTTTAATCAAGGTACTTTCAAATCGAAGTCTCGAGTATGTCCCCAGCGGAGTCGCCACTGTGACGCGCGCCGAACCCCGTGGCCTCCTGAAAGTCCGCTTTAGGGCGATCAGGATGGGATTCATTTAAACTTGTAAGGTATTTACAAGTGCATCTATTTTGGGCAACAATGAGGTTTCTTGGAGTTGCCACCCAATAGAATATTGGGAAGGGTCGTCTAGCCTCGTCGAGCCTAAGACGGCGCATACATATCCATCTTAGGCTAACCAGAGAGATTTTGGACGTCCCAGCCTCTACCCCCTGGAGCCTAGGATTTGTATATTTAAGCCTTTTGGTGAGACTCAAGAGGTGTCTTGGAAGTCCTAGACCTCTCGCCTCATTGAGCTCCAAAGACCAGAGTGAGTTCGGGACTTCTCATTTATTTATACCTTGATTAATATTATAATTAAGTTTTGAATTCATTGTTTCACCATCTTTCCACACGATGCATTTTAATTAAAGGCGCAATCATTCACGTCAAAAGCGGTAAAAGGAAGTAAAAATCAAAATAAGGCATTCAAAAATATATTACAATAACACCAGGAGTGGAATACAACTCCCATTTGTAAAAGTATAACACATGCATAAAACGGAGTATTCATTGGAATGAAGACATTGGTCCTACCATGCATATTTTATTACAAAAAGTGATTTTTCATGAAGCGTCAATTTTATTGGCTAAAATGGGACATTGGTCCACAACTTCCGAGAAAATCCCAAAGTTAACTGTTAGAAATCTTTTGGCCTTTTTTCCTTTAACGACATTAAAACCATTTCCATAATAACATGAATAAAAGATAAGGGTAAAGAAAGAACCCAAGTGGAAGTCCTCAGACTGACGCAACCCCCATCTTTCAGAACTCCAACTCCAAATGGTCAGAAAATAACTCATAGGGATAAACACGTTAGCATCAAAAGCGCGGATAAAAATAAGAATAAAAGAACAAGAAATTCTAACAGAAATGAGTTGAAAGATAAAATTTATAAATTAAAAACATGAGAGTTTGCCTAGGGACGGCCTCCTGTACTGTGTTAGCGGCCGTCCCTCGTATGGGAAAACAATTAGAAGAGAAAAACTTTCAGTTCCTTGTAAAAGATTATAAAATAAAATAATAAAATATATATAAAATTAATGTAAATCAAATAAAATTATACAAATATTAGTTCATAATGTTTACCCTCGGATTTTTCCTTTTAGGGTGAATGTCGAATGATTCTGATTCCCATATGCTTCGCAAGAATCACGTAAAAAATCAGAGAAAGAAGATTTATACTTTTCTTCCCTTGAAAATCTGATAGCAATTGAGTGTTTGAATTAGTTGTATTGATGGAAACGAATGAATTTCGTTACCTCAATTTGGCTTAATTCGTAAAGAAAAATTCGAAGGAATCAATTAATTGGAAGAAATTTTATCAAAAAAATTCTGCAAATGAACAGAGATTTTATAAACTTTTTGAGTAAATTGCTCACAAAAACTTTTCTAAAAAATGATCTCTCGAAAAAATTTAATAACTTTTCTCCAAAGAACTTTTCTTATAAAAAGTAATCACTTTTCTCATCAAAATTCTCAAAACTTCTAACCCCTTTAAATGGAATTTAATCCACTATTTATAGGGTTTTAGGAAATAATTCAGATAAGCCTCAACCCAAAGTTTGAATTTTAAAAGGACTTTAAAATTCAAATTTTTAATAAATCTTATCCCCATTTTGAAGGAAAAGAGATTAAATTTTATCTAATCCGGCGTGATCTGATCAGTTAACGTACCGACGGGCTTCCCTACAGATACCGACGGCCGTCCCTACTAAGGGCACATGCGAAAAACTGACTACAGACGGGGCGCGGTACTAGGGACGGGCATCCCTATGCCGCCACGCGTCCGTCCCCACTACGCCTAGAGACGGGGATCACCCCAAGTAGGGACGGGCGCCCCTACACAGACGGTAATCTCGTCTATGGAGAAAAACTCTCAATTTCAACCAAAATTTATCAAACTCTATTAAAACTCCATGCTAACGAAAAAGATTTTAATCCTCGCGAAACATGAAAGTTGAAAACCTCCAAATTTTACCCATTTATCCGAAAACCAACGTTGATCTCTTCATTGAGTAACTCTGACCTGGACTACCTCAAGACCCGGTGTCTACACCTAGATTAAAAACACATCTTAACAACAAATGAAGAAGATGAAGGAAAGAAAGAACTCAACCAAACTTACCCAAAACAATCTCTTGAGTTGATCAATTTCCACCGACCTCAGCCAAAAGAAGAGGGATCAATATGGAGCAAGGAAGAAAGAAGAAGAGAAAGGGAAGGAGGCATGAGGGAGAGAGAGAACGGGAGGCTAGGGAAATTTTTTGCTCTTCCTTTCTCTTTCCTTTCCCTTTTATACCCTTCTCTAAATCCTTGCCACATGTCCTTCTATAATTGGTGGAACTTGACCACTCACACCCAACACCCATGCGTGACACTACACACAAGACTAACTCCACTAACACATACACTACTTCCCTCTATGCATGCATGCTCTATCAAAACCCACAAATCATGCATATATCCCACAAATAGATATTTATGTCAAATTTTCTTTTTAATCCTCAAACTCTTATAACTTCAAACATTAATATTCATAATTTACTAATCCTTCACATGGCCCACTAATTAATTCTTTATCCATTCAATCAAGTCCTAATTCCATCTTCGCAATTTACTATTAACCATACTTGCTGAAACTTTCACTTAAATTCTTAAATGATCCATTTAACATACCTAACATGTAACACCCCGAAATAGCCCTAAAAGAATTATAGAATTTTGGTTCAAGAAAGATTAGTGTTGTGAGTGTGAGTCCTGTCGCGAGCGTGACAAGCGTCGTGGGCGCGACAGAACCACTTCGGTGATAGGGTAATTAATTAGCCTTTGTGCATTGTAGCTTTGTAGGGGAATGACACATGGCTTGGTGGGGAAGTGACAAGTGGCAATAGATTAACTTATGTTAAGAGTGATTAAGAGTTAAAAAGAGGATGAGGATGTAATTATTTGGGTAGATGGCATTTATTACCATAGTTAATTGTTGGATTGACTTGGACTATCTGTTTCTTTCTTCTTCTTTCACATGAGTTTTCTTTCTTTTCCCTTATTCTGCTCTTTCTTTCGTTCCTTCTTCTTCTTCTTTACACTGTTTTGAGTGATTCATTTGGGTTGGCTTTGAGAGGGGCTAGTAGAGCTTGATTAGGTATCCTAAGAAGGTAAGTAATGCTATTTAGTTAGTATTGGTCTTCTTCTTTTATTTTATTTCTGTTTTTGATTTAAAGTAAGAGAGAAGAGTAACTTTGGTGTGTTGAATGGTTTGTGTATGGAAGCTGTGGACAAGAGGCCAAATAAAGGCAAAGAGAAGGTCGGAGCCGAGTAGAGAACGCGGTTCAACGTCTTAGAGGTAGGGATCGTGTGCGATTTTTCCTATTTTGCATCTGTTGTGACTTTGAATGTGTTAATAGAGATTTAGTTGTATAAAGAAATGTACTTGGAGCTTAAATTAGCTCAATTATTTTTTTGAGTGTGTGTAAAATCATTTTGATGGCTTGTAGTGTTTCAATGTCTAAAGTGATTGTGTGATTTGAGTGAAAACTTAGTTATGAGCATGATTTATAGGGTAATTACATGTTAAAAGAGGAGTGGTTGCATGTGAAAATAAAAGAGTTGGTTTGGGTTTTGTTTGAGTTTATCTGTGTGTGGATTTTCGCCGTTGGAATTGGGAAACATGATTCTGTCGCGAGCGCGACATAAGCAGTGATCGCGACAGAATCGCGTCTTTCATTTCTGTAGAAAGCGAGTTGGAACTTGATTTTCAGAGTTATGAGGAGAGAGTCACGAGACGTGAGGGTAGGTCACGACTCGTGACCCTTGGGCGAGCCTCGTCGTGAGGCGTGAGATGGCATCATGACCCGTGATGCCCTCTCTCTATTGTGAGGATCCTGTCACGAGTCGTGATGGGCAGTCACGACTCGTGACCCCTTCCTTCCTGGCGGGCGTGAAGCGAAGCAGATCGTCACGAGCCGCAATCGCGTGTGCGACTTGTGACGGCTCCGTTTCCTTAAGCTACTGTCGCGAGCGCGACACCGGTCGCGATCGCGACAGTGAGCCTTTTTCCGCCTGTTTTGTCTTGTTTTGGTCTTTTGCTCCTGTTTTGAGTTATTAAAGGTCTAAATGGGTCTTGCATGTTATCATTTAGCCTGTGTTTGGTTTAAATTATCTTTTAAACCTCTTACATGATTAGTAATAATTAAATGTACATGATTAGTAAAAGTTATACATGAATTAAATGCACTTGAATTACAGTAGATGAGTGGATATCAGTGTATAGTATATGAGTTGTTAGAGCCTGATTACCGTTATAGTGGATAGATAAGCATGCTTATAAAGGGCTAGAGTGCAGCTGCTAGAGTTGGCCTTAATTGTGCCCAGAGTTCGGAATACCTTGTTTATTCCATAGTGTTTGAGTTAATTCTCCATATGTAAGATACTGTAAACAGTATCCAGAGTTACCCGTATCCATCATGAAAGGAATTCAGGCTTATTGTTATTGCTAGTGTATAGTGAACATGAAATGATTGTATGTAGTGTTACGAATAAAAGTTAAAGTACATGAGAATAATGAAACGTGATAGTTGTGTATACAAGTATATGTTTATATGAATTGGAATACATGATTTACATGAGTGTGAAAAAAATATGCATGTGTGCTTTGACTAATATATGTGGTGTATATATAATTTATTTTGAGACTTCGAAAGAAGTCCCTTGCATTGTTTTCATCCCCACTAAGCGTTATCGCTTAGCACGGATGTTTGTTTCCGTGTAGGTTACAGGTTTAAATCAGAGAACGTGCATCTGCAGGTCAAGGGCCATTAGGAAGTTTTGCTATATCTTTTTGTATAAATTAGAAGTAGAGTTGGTGATGTTTTGAGTAACATCATTATGTAATAAAGAGTATAGTTGTTCTATGTAATCATTAAAAGTATATATATATGAAAAAAAAAAGTGCACATGTATAAGTATAAAGCTTTTTGTAAAATGTAAAGTTTACATGTATAATAAAAGTAATTTTGTCTGGGGCCCAACTTATTTCTAATTGTTTATTATTTATTGTTACCGCTTCCGCTAGTGTATGTATACGTATGTGCCCGCGTGGCGCCCCGATATTCCTTACCGGTTGTATAGGGGTGTTACATTTAGTGGTATCAGAGCTCTAGGTTAATTGGTTCAGGACTATAAGATGATAGAGTATAGTACTAGTGTATATGTTTGAGTTGTCTAGAATGTGGCCTAATGCAGATACTGGTTTTGTAGGGTCTAGATGCAGTCCGACCCGAGTGAGCATGTAGGAGAGACTACAGGCAGTGTGAATCCGATTCGAGTGGATCCACATGTACAAGCACAAGATAGAGAGGAAAGAGCAAGAGTTGTTCAGGACAACCCGAAGTTGATGCATGGGTTGGTACAGATCCTAGATAGACTGACAGCTCCTAAAGCTCCAACAGATTTGATAAGAAAGAGAGGAGCTGAAGAGTTCCATGGAACATCCCTGGATCAATCCGAGATAGCAGAATTCTGGTTAGAGAAAATGGAAAGAATTTTACAAGAGATCAGTTGCCCTCAGAACGAGAAAGTAGTTTGCGCTGTGTCATTGCTGCAGGGTGCAGCATATGACTGGTGGAAGTTGGTGTTGCAGAATCCTCAGAGACCCATGGAGTTAACCTGGGATTTCTTTGTTCGAGAGTTCAAGGAGAAATTTGTGACCAAAGCGTATAAAGATGCCAAGTGGAAAGAATTTGTAACTTTTAAGTAGAGGAATATGACTGTTGCAGAATATGATAAAGAGTTTACTCGTTTGAGTAAATATGTACCGGAAGGGATGTTAACGGATGACTTCAGGTGCAGACAATTCGAAGATGGATTGAGAGAGAGCATAAGAGGACCGTTAGCTGCCATGGTTGCTTTACAACCGGTGGGTTATTATCCATTGGTGTTGGCAGCGATGAAAATGGAGGAATCTGAGTTGATAAAGCAAAAGAGAGAGCAGAAAAGAAGATTTCCAAGAAAAGATGAGGGAGTTGGTAGAGGAGCTAGAGTAGTAAAAAGAGGAAAGGATGAGCAAGCATCGGTACAAGTACCAACTTCGGTTGGAAGTGTGAGACCGCCTAGCAATAGAGGAAGTATGGCCCCAGAATGTGAGCACTGTAATAGATGTCAGTGGGGTGAATGTAGAAAGCTCACTGGAGCTTGCTTCAAATGCGGTAGTACAGAGCATCTCCTTGCTCAGTGCCCTAAAACAAGAGAGAATATGGCATCACAAGTAAATAAAGAGAAAGGCAATGCTTCTGGGAATGTTAGAAGTGGAAGAGGACGAGATAGAGCTGAAAGACCGCCATCGAAAACAGTCGAGAGGCTATTCCCAACCGAGGATCAGCCACGTGTATTTGCCATGACGGCTGAAGATGTGGAGGCATTGATTGGATCTTCTGGTAAGTCCTCCTATTAGTTTATACAGTATATAGTTTGAGTTAGTTGTTCAGTAGCGGGGGAAATTTCGAGGACGAAATTTCTTAAGGGGGAGAGATTTGTAACACCCTGAAATAGCCCTAGAAGAATTATAGAATTTTGGTTCAAGAAAGATTAGTGTTGTGAGTGTGAGTCCTGTCGCGAGCGCGACAAGCATCGTGGGCGCGACAGAACCACTTCGGTGATAGGGTAATTAATTGGCCTTTGTGAATTGTAGCTTTGTAGGGGAATGACACATGGCTTGGTGGGGAAGTGACAAGTGGCAATAGATTAACTTATGTTAAGAGTGATTAAGAGTTAAAAAGAGGATGAGGATGTAATTATTTGGGTAGATGGCATTTATTACCATAGTTAATTATTGGATTGACTTGGACTATCTGTTTCTTTCTTCTTCTTTCACGTGAGTTTTCTTTCTTTTCCCTTATTCTGCTCTTTCTTTCGTTCCTTCTTCTTCTTCTTTACACTGTTTTGAGTGATTCATTTGGGTTGGCTTTGAGAGGGGCTAGTAGAGCTTGATTAGGTATCCTAAGAAGGTAAGTAATGCTATTTAGTTAGTATTGGTCTTCTTCTTTTATTTTATTTCTGTTTTTGATTTAAAGTAAGAGAGAAGAGTAACATTGGTGTGTTGAATGGTTTGTGTATGGAAGCTGTGGACAAGAGGCCCAATAAAGGCAAAGAGAAGGTCGGAGCCGAGTAGAGAACGCGGTTCAATGTCTTAGAGGTAGGGATCGTGTGCGGTTTTTCCTATTTTGCATGTGTTGTGACTTTGAATGTGTTAATAGAGATTTAGTTGTATAAAGAAATGTACTTGGAGCTTAAATTAGCTCAATTGTTTTTTTGAGTGTGTGTAAAATCATTTTGATGGCTTGTAGTGTTTCAATGTCTAAAGTGATTGTGTGATTTGAGTGAAAACTTAGTTATGAGCATGATTTATAGGGTAATTACATGTTAAAAGAGGAGTGGTTGCATGTGAAAATAAAAGAGTTGGTTTGGGTTTTGTTTGAGTTTATCTATGTGTGGATTTTCGCCGTTGGAATTGGGAAACACGATTCTATCGCGAGCGCGACATAAGCAGTGATCGCGACAGAATCGCGTCTTTCATTTTCGTAGAAAGCGAGTTGGAACTTGATTTTCAGAGTTGTGAGGAGAGAGTCACGAGACGTGAGGGTAGGTCACGACTCGTGACCCTTGGGCGAGCCTCGTCGTGAGGCGTGAGATGGCATCACGACCCGTGATGCCCTCTCTCTGTTGTGAGGATCCTGTCACGAGTCGTGATGGGCAGTCACCACTCGTGACCCCTTCCTTCCTGGCGGGCGTGAAGCGAAGCAGATCGTCACGAGCCGCAATCGCGTGTGCGACTCGTGACGGCTCCGTTTCCTTAGGCTACTGTCGCGAGTGCGACACAAGTCGCGATCACGACAGTGAGCCTTTTTCCGCCTGTTTTGTCTTGTTTTGGTCTTTTGCTCCTGTTTTGAGTTATTAAAGGTCTAAATGGGTCTTGCATGTTATCATTTAGCCTGTGTTTGGTTTAAATTATCTTTTAAACCTCTTACATGATTAGTAATAATTAAATGTACATGATTTGTAAAAGTTATACATGAATTAAATGCACTTGAATTACAGTAGATGAGTTGATATCAGTGAATAGTATATGAGTTGTTAGAGCCTGATTACCGTTATAGTGGATAGATAAGCATGCTTATAAAGGGCTAGAGTGCAGCTGCTAGAGTTGGCCTTAATTGTGCCGAGAGTTCGGAATACCTCGTGTATTCCATAGAGTTTGAGTTAATTCTCCATATGTAAGATACTGTAAACAGTATCCAGAGTTACCCGTATCCACCATGAAAGGAATTCAGTCTTATTGTTATTGCTAGTGTATAGTGAACATGAAATGATTGTATGTAGTGTTACGAATAAAAGTTAAAGTACATGAGAATAATGAAACGTGATAGTTGTGTATACAAGTATATGTTTATATGAATTGGAATACATGATTTACATGAGTGTGAAAAAAATATGCATGTGTGCTTTGACTAATATATGTGGTGTATATATAATTTATTTTGAGACTTTGAAAGAAGTCCCTTGCATTGTTTTCATCCCCACTAAGCGTTATCGCTTAGCACGGATGTTTGTTTCCATGTAGGTTACAGGTTTGAATCAGAGAACGTGCATCTGCAGGTCAAGGGCCACTAGGAAGTTTTGCTATATCTTTTTGTATAAATAAGAAGTAGAGTTGGTGATGTTTTGAGTAACATCATTATGTAATAAAGAGTATAGTTGTTCTATGTAATCGTTAAAAGTATATATATATGAAAAAAAAAAGTGCACATGTATAAGTATAAAGCTTTTGGTAAAATGTAAAGTTTACATGTATAATAAAAGTAATTTTGTCTGGGGCCCAACTTATTTCTAATTGTTTATTATTTATTGTTACCGCTTCCGCTAGTGTATGTATACGTATGTGCCCGCGTGGCGCCCCGATATTCCTTACCGGGGGTATGGGGGTGTTACATAACACTTCAATGTGCACAACTTTGGTCACTAACCCTTCTCAATACGCCCAATCCTTCTAGGGTACATTGCGGGGTGTGACACTTTTTCCACTTCAAATGAGCTCTAATCAGCACTATTAGATTCTAAAGAGGCTGACATTTTGTTAGGAGGCTTGGATTTGCTTTGATTTAGTGAGAGATGGAGACAAAATGGATGAAAAATGGAGAAGAAATAAATAAATTCACTTTGGCCAAAGGAGGAGAGGAGAAGGTCGGGTTCTCTAGAGAAATCTAGTCTTGGGGGGTAGTTATAGGTGTAATTTGAACCAAACCAGTCCAACCAAAGTGATCCAACCGGTTTGAACCAAAATTTTGATTTTTAGGCCAAATTCCACTGTCCATGGTAACTATAAGTTTCTCAACTTATTTTCACTCCAGATGAATTCCATAATTCTTAAAATTTGAAAAATAGTCTCCCTACAGATTTTTAGCTCAATCAGAGTCCGTTTGGTGCTCGGTTCACTTAAATCTGTCCGATTCAACACTGTTTGGTTCTGCTGTAATTCACTAATCTATTACTGTCAAAAATTTCTAAAAATTATTTTAAACTTTTATAGAACCCACATTACATCGTTTAGAGCTCATTTATTATTTTTAAAAATTTTGTCAAAGTTTGGTCAATCCTGGTTACTATTGAACCGAACCGGGGGCAAAGTTCAGCTTAACTTTCGGAGACCCTAATGGCCTCATTTTCATTCCAAATCTTACCACTAAACTCCTGACAGTCCATAAATGAATAATACTAGATAAAAAGTTTCCAGCAACTACTGTCATTTTCAGTTATATAGCTTCCTAGGAGGTCACCCATCCTAGGATTTCTCTACCTTTAGTACGTTCAACCTTTTAACTCCTCTATAATTCAAGGTACTAGAAATGTTCTTTTCATACCAAGATTACACTACAGACTCTACAAAATTCGCTGATCATTACTACCCATGTTTCAGGCCATTACAAATTTACTATTCACTATAGTTTAATTCGGCAGTATGACGGCTATTATTTTAACCTACCCAACTTGCAAATTTAAACAATCCGTAGCCTACAACGGCATATATAACACAATTATCCACATCCACAACTCAAACATAATTTATCCATCATAATATCTTGATCATCCAAAGATATGTAAATTGCCTATATACATGCCTTAATACAAATCCAAAAGTTTAGATAAATACATATACATGCCTAAAAATTTACATACAAGATAATCCTTGAATATTCCTAAACCAAATCAGCTCCTAAAAGTGAGTTATGCTTGCTCCTTCCGCAGCTTTAATCAGTATCTACACGCAGTCAGTAAAAATTATGTACTGAGCATTAGATGTACTCAGTGGTAGTTACTAATCCAAAGATTTCCAATTACTTAAAATTCATGCGCACATATTAAATTATGTTTATTTTAAATTCATTAATATAACATCATTATTATTCAATCATTAATTGCTTCATTATTTATCCATTATACAATTTATGTTCATTTTATTAGTAAATTCCATTATAGTCATTCATTTAGTTTTACTATCATTTATTTGCAATTTAGTCCCTATACTTTTATTATTATGATATATTATCCTTCTCTCCCACTTATTTACAATATTGCCACTAGTTATCCTTACTTTTGTATTTATTTTGTTATGTATTATGAAAATTACCTTTTAGTCCCTAAAGTACCATTTTATGCCAAATTACACTTTAGTCCTTTCACTTAAGTCCTTTTTCACTTTACTATTATTAATATCCAGATCATTTATTTTTCGGTCACGTTTACAATTTTGCCTCTAGTATCAATCCGGTAGAAATCCCCGAACCGGATACACGGGACATGGACCACACAGATCCACTAAAGTGAATAGTATACAGTAAATACAGTATAGTAACAGTATAGTGACAGTATCATTGTGGTAGACTATCAGTAGCCTACCTAAGCGAGTCGCCATAACCCGCACCGCGGTATAAACTCCCTATGGCTAGCGAATTATATCCTGAACTAGATTTAGCTACCACACTACTAAGGGCAATGCATATATTACATTTTCATTAATTTCCAATTATTTCATTAATTAATATTTACTTACACAATTAAATTATAAGGCACATTATACGGCTTACATGACATTCTCCTCTTCTAATTCATTCTTTCCTTACTAATTCAATTCGAACCCACTAATTTATTCATTCCAACTCTCATTTTGCCATAAATTCATTTAATGCAATATTTTCCATAAACTCAATATAAGCATGATATACCTTTATATTCAAATTATATTCAAGCCCATTCTAAAAATTCTAAGTAAATTATCATACACTCAATTTCCATTCTAATTCCATTTCATGTCATTACATTTAATAATTTACCTAATTGTACTATATTATAATCATGTATACCATTCGGCCAAGTATACTTTTTCCGTACTAAATTTTATTTTTCTCTTAAGTATCATTCATTTAGTTAAATTTCATCTCAATACACATATATATACACTAAATTACCTTAATTCATAAAATATACCCTTTTAAGTCTATATTTACTATTCGACGCACTTTAGGTTTATAACATACGATTTATTTCTTTTTATTTTAAGCATTCAATTCATCATTTTAAACATCCCTAAACATACTTATAAGGTTTATTTCATTTTAACATGTATTAATCACACACTTGCTATACAAACATGACCTAAAATCATGTTTAATCAATGGAAATAATTGGATTGTGTAACACAAATTTCAATCTCTTGCTCTAGGCCTTCTATACTTCCTTCTCCTTGCCTTTCCCTTTAGAGGTGCCTTTCTCCTCATTTGCTACATTAGGCCGAAAATACCATCAAAAGAAACCATGGTTATTTTGCTTCATTTATTTAATATAATATAATAAATGTAATCTACACACCTTAATTTATCTATTAGAACCCTTGAATCAATTAAAAACCAATTATTTCTCTTACCTCAAAATTGTGCTCTAACTTTAAATCTTTAAATTTCCCCATTTTATTCCCTCAAAAGAAGACTAAAGGCCATAATCAACTAATAGAGAGGCTTGAATTTAGGGAGAGATATAACAACCTGAAATGTACCTAGTAGGAATGATAATGCAAATTTCGGTATAAGTATAAGTTATGAGTAATTGTGGATGAAATTGAAAGGAATTAAAAGTAAATTGAAGAAAGAAGTGAGTGGAGGGACTTAATTTGGGTTTGAGTGGGACAAGTGGCATAATTTAGACATGTGGTTTGCTGTGGGCATGCCGCCTAGGCAACCATATGCAATATAAGGAGGCTTAGTGGGAAAATCTGTCCCTTTACCACAACAATTCATTTTTCTTCCTTAGCTCACTCTCCCTCTCTCTCGGTTTCTCTCCTTGTTCTCTTATATTCTTCATTTGGTTTTTATTCTTCTTTTGGTTGGATTTTCTTCAATTGGGATGGTATGAAGTGATTTTCGTGTGAACCAAAAAAGGTAAGTCCAATTTGGTTTAGTGTGGTTGCGAATTTAATATCCTCTTCTACCCATTTTCTATTCTTAGTTTTTAGTTGCTTGAATTTGGATTATGAGTGTGTGTTCTTGGTTTGTGCAAGAAGTTCCAGACAAAAGGAAGGAGAAGGTGTGATCTTAAAGAGAAGAGGT
The DNA here is from genome assembly GCA_947683425.1 of Excoecaria cochinchinensis. NCBI lineage: Eukaryota > Viridiplantae > Streptophyta > Magnoliopsida > Malpighiales > Euphorbiaceae > Excoecaria > Excoecaria cochinchinensis. The sequence goes on along the minus strand of CANTUQ010000018.1, from coordinate 12,043,045 downwards.
TTAGAGCTGCTTATTCGAGGTTGGGATTGTGTGCCATTATAATTTGTTACATGTGTTGAGTTTGTGTAATTTTTAAGCAATGCATGTGTTATTATTTAAAAGATTGTCATTGAATTTGTTTATTAGATGCATGTTTAATTAGATGGTATTTTGATGAGCTTTAAGTTAGTGTTATAATTCAATTGAGTGGTGCAATCAAGTTTGTTGTTGTTACATGTTGTATATGTATAGATTTTGGCATGTAGAGCACTTGTTATGATTATTATGTCTAAGTGTCATTTTTTATTGATATTAATGTTTAATTGTATTTTAAAATTGTAGTAGAGTCTAGAAGTGTTCATGGCATGATTTTGAAGGTTATGCATGTGAATTTGGAGTCGGTATGTGTACGTTTGAGCATAAGAGTTGTGTTGCTCGAAGGATTGAACACTTAGTTCGGTTCTATCGCAAGTGCGACAGAATACTCCTTAGGTGAGGTCTGCCTGTCGAGCCTTACCGAGCTTTCTCATGCATTGCCGAGCTGTGCCGAGGTTTGTCACGAGCGCGAACTCCGTCGCCGGAGTGACAAAAGCTACTTTGGCATTCTATAGCAAGCGTGACACTGGCCACATGTGCAACATCTGCATGTGTTGGGTTCTGTGCGCGATGCTGTGCCGAGTTATGAATGTAGGACTTTTGCCTTATTTGTGTGTGGTATTGCATGGGAATATATTTGATCATGCATAATAAAGATTGTATGTATTATATATATATGAATCATATGATAAATGGGGTGATTCGCTTATACTTGAATTGAATTGATATGTGATCATTGTTGGATATTTGAGTGAATGCTAAGTAAATGATATAGTAATTAGAGTTTATATGTTTAGCCTGAAGGGTCATGGTAGTGGACAGATAAACATGCTTGTAAAGGGCTAGCGTTTTGTAGCTGCTAGTGATCGGTTCGCAAGGGTTTAGTGTTTGGCCTGCAAGGGTCTAGTGTTTGTTACTTTCGGGTAACTAGTGGTTTGAGACTTTGGTCTCTAAAAGTTTGATACTACTAGTCGGTATCTAGTGTACCCGTATCCACCATTAATGAAAGTTCAGGCTATGGTTTTAGCGATTGTATGATTGTGTAAGAGTATGTCAAGTATTGATCTATTGTATGTACATGAAAGTGTGCTATATATATATGTGATATGTTGTGATAAGTTGTCCCTTTTTGGTTAAGCTTAATGATTAAAGCTAGTGAATATGTAAATGCTTTAGCATTTGATAAAGAAATGTGCTGCTGTTAGTTATGTTCATGTTGATATCTATGCCTTTGCTTGTTGATATATGTTGAAGTGTGTAGGTTTGGATATATATATATATATATATATATATATTGTTTTGACTTCGTGAGTAGCCTTTGCATCTGTATATCCTCGCTAGCGTTATTCTTAGCACGGGTGTTTTTCCTGTGTAGGTATGTAGGTTCGATTCGATTTTTGGGAGTCGTGCATCTGTTGGCCACTAGGAATTTAAATAGTGGAATTTTTTGTATAAGATTCTTTTTGTTAAGATATTTTGTATAATGTATATGTAAGAGAATGCTTTATAATGGCTAATATATGGCTTTTGATCTTGTAATGTAAGAATGACGATATTTTTGTAATATGACTATGTTTTTTCATTATTAATACAAGTATGTTTTACTTTTATGTTGCTTCCACTTTAGATTATGCATGAGTATTTAATTTATGTATGCATATGTGAGTGCATAGCGACCCGATATTCCTTCCGAGGAGTATTGGGGTGTTACAAGAGATGTGAGAGAAAATTAAAGAAATTTAATGAAGGAGAAGAGAGAGCAATTCGGCCAAGGGAGAGGAAATGAGAGATGGAGAGAAATGGAGAGGATTCTAGGAAATTCTAATATTTTAGGCCTTATATAGGTGGTTCAATGGGCTGGGCTTGGTTCAACCAAATTGGTCCAACCAAAACTAAGCCCATTTAAGCATTATGGCCCATTATGCAATCTCAATTTATTTCTCTCCCTTCCTAAGCTCAATTTCTCTCAACATTAATTCCACAATTCATAAAATATATTAAATATCCCACACATAAATGTTTAGTTCAATCGGAGACCATTTTTCGATCTAATAACAATAGTCAAAATTCTAGTGTCACTATAAAATTAAGTTTTCAACACCATTAGATTCTACTCATTCATATGAGTGCAATTATATTTTTAGATTATTTTTCTGAAGTTCGTAGCATAATTTATCATCCGGTCAAACTGGGGTCAACACTAGTCAACTCGGGCCAACACTAGTCAACTCGGGCTAGTTTTTTCCCACGGAAGCCCGTCTGTCACCACAGATGCCCGTTGGTCGTTGAAAGGCGGTCCTCCCTCATGAGTGACGGTCGTCCGTCAATGACAAATGCTCAAACTAATTTTTCACTCATATTTCTCAATTTTCGAGCCTATTTGACCCTAAATTTCACCCTTAGACATTTCATGACTAATATTTTCTGATGATCAATTAAAATATTTTTTATCCACGGGTGTATTTTTCACCCCAAGTCCACTGATCAACCTTAGAAAATACTGTTTATGACGAACCCGACATTTAGGCTATTATAATTCTCCCCTACTTATAAAAAATTTGAGGACAAACTTTTTACCTATATTGAATATCTGAGGATACTGCTGTCTCATTGTAGCTCAGGATCCCATGTTGCTTCCTCGACATTATTGTGATTCCAAAGTATCTTCACCAGTGGAATTTATTTATTCTTGAGCTGTCTAATTTCTCGGGCTAGAATCTTGTAAGAGCCCAAATACTAGCCTAGTAATAATCAGTGAATTATGTAGAGTCTGCAGTGTGAAAATATTAGCTTTAGTACCTTTAATTGCAATAGAGTTAAAAATGTTAAACGTGCCCAGGCTAGGGAAGCCCCCTGATAGGTGACCTCCCGGGAAGTCGGAAGAGCAAAATATTTTATTTGTCCATTAGAATATATGAGTTAAAAGGAGACTAATGGTATAATTTGGTGTAAAAATGAGGTCATATAGTCCTCTGAAAGTCAAATTGAAGTTAACCACTAGTTCGACTCAAATAGTAACCAAGTTTGACTATACTTTGACTTAATTTTTAAAAATAATAAATGAGGTCTAAAAGAATTTTTTTGGGGAATGAAATAATTTAAAATAATTTTTAGGAATTTTTGATAGTGAAAGATTAGTAAATTACGGCAGAACCCAAAATGTCTAATCGAATCGGTTTAAGTGAACCGAACTCCAAACGGACTCTGATTGAGCTAAAATTTTGCAGGGAGACTATTTTTCATATTCTAAGAATGATGGAATTTTGGTGTGAAAATAAATGAAGGAACTTATAGTTACCATTGAAAAGTGAAAAATGGCCTTAAAATCGAAAATTGACCCAAACCGATTCGACCACTTTTGTTGGACCGAGTCTGATTCAATTTTACCCATATATAAACATCTCTTCACCTGGATTTCCCATTTACAGCCGCCTCTCTTCTTCCTCCCTAGGCCGAATTTATATTTCTTTATTTTTCCTCCATTTTTTTTAATTTTCTCCCCATCTCTCCATAAATCTTAGGTTTGCAAGTAAATTCCAGCTCCTCTGTAATCTATTGGTGGCCTTAGAAGTTCATTTGAAGGATTAAAAGTGGGTGAAACCTAGACTTAAAAGTTTGGGTGTAAAGTTGAGGTAAGTGATTTAGGTGTGTTTAAATTGGTTTGAGGGTTCCTATAGGTACTTTAAGGTATGTAGATCATGTTTATGTAGTTATATTACATAAAAGAAGCAAGGATTTGATAAGATTTACATGTTTATATTCGGACTCCATTAGGTGTGAATGGTGTGGAAGGTTCCTCTAAAGCTAAAGGTAAGGAAAAGGAGTATTAAAGAGTGATAACTAAGGATCTAAGGTTTGTGATTGCAAATTTCATCTATTTCCATGTTAAAAGTATGGATTTAGGTTATGTTTAAGAATAAAGTATGTGATTAAGGCATGTTTAATTGAATCTAACCATATAATCATGCTTAGGAATGTCAAAAATGATGATTTGAATGATTAAAATCAAAAGATAAAACTTGGGTGATGATAATGTTATGTGGCCGAATGGTATATGCTTTTGTTCCCATTGTATGTTATGATGTTTATGTCATTTTAATAACGTGTACATGATGTTTGACATGAGATCTAAGTAATTGAATATGTACGAGAAAGAAAAATAATCATAATGGATGTTGATCACATGGGCCGAATGGTATATGTACGTGAAAGACATGATTTTGATGTGTTTTGATGTGAATTAATGGTATGGCTATGTTAATCAGCATGTAATCTTGATAAATGGATGATAAATGAAATAAAAAGAAGTTATGGTGGATGCATGGTATGTTGGGCGAATGTCATACTTGTGTATATCATGGTGTAATATGATCACATGATGATTTTAATGACATACAATGGCATAAGAATGGAAATTTAATATATTATGATTGATTTGGATGGAAAATGAATGGAATGGCATGATGAGATTCCATGGATTGTATATAATAAAAATTGAGTAATTATAATGGTATAATTATTGCCCTATATTATAGTCTGGTAGTCAGGTCTAGCTCAGGATATAGTGGCTAGCTATAGGGACACCTAACCATGGGTGTGAGCATGATGTCTCACTTATTATAGGCCAATGACGGTCCTATTGAACTGTATTGAACTGTTGAACTATCAGATGAATTGTAGGGGGTGGTCTCTCGGGGTCCCTCTATACTGTAGTGAACCAATCGGGTTCACATCTCGATTATCCAGTTCATAGATTTCTTCTAGCTTTATACAATGGGAAAATGGTAAAAATGAGATTAAAATGGTTAAATTGGAGTTAAAATGGAATTTATAATGAAAAAGGACTTAATTGAAATAAAAAAAAATTTTAAGGGTATAATGGTAATTTGACCATAAAATAGTAAATAATGAATAGTAAGGGTAAAAATGCAATTAAATAAATGTTTGTGGAAATAATTAATTTTATAAGGACTAAAATGTAATTTGGCATGAAATTGGTAGTTTAGTGACTAAACGGTAATTTGCATGCTAAATAATGGTTAACATTGTAAATAAAATGAATTGATGGCATTTTTGTAATTATAGAGAATTTTGAGTACCAAATTGCAATTTTTTAATGATAAGGGACTAAACGTAAATATGAATTTTTAAAGTATACTATTTGCATATTTACTACCAATTGAGGGATTTAATTGAAATTTGGAATATTATTGCATGTATAGAAATAAAATGGAAATTTAATTGGTTTAGGAGCAAATTAGTAATTTTGTGGATAAATATTGAATTAATGGTGTTAATTGAAAGAGTAATGGTAGTATAGTAAAGAAATCAAAAGTTAAGGGCATAATCGTAATTTAATGAATTTTTAAAGGATTGACTGGAATTTTCCACTAAAGAATAATTGATAAAATATTCATTTATTTATATTATTATTTTATGCATGTGAATTTAGTATTGTGGAAATCCCTGGAATTGCAATCACCACTGGACATATTTAATGCTTAGCGCGTAGTTTTATTTGATTGCATGTAGGTACGCCTTAGGATGTCGAGCATAAAGCATACATAGAATCTTGGAAGCTGAATCGAAGAATATTGAGAATATTAAGTATGTTAAGTATATAGCATGTATATAAACTTAAATATTATGATTTTGGGTATTGGCATGTATTAGTCTTATTAACATAGATAATGGTCTAGTGTGAGGCATAATATTTATATTTTAGATTGTTCATGATGATATTATACTGTTATATTTTTTCACAGCGTGGTCAAGAATTATTGGGATTATAGAATTGATAGTTTAATTATATGATTGATATGTCATTAAAAGTTGACCAAATGAATAGTAACTTAGAACAGTTATAAGTCAATCGAAAAAGTTACTATTAAGGTAAATTGGTAAGTAAAAAAAAAAATACCTGACTTCACACTGTTAAAATAGTAAAGTGGTGACAACCAATATTCGTACCATATACGGGTATAGGGTGTTACAGTTTTATTGGTATCAGAGCGCGGTTTAGGCAATTCTAAGATCAGAATGGGTTATTAGAATTAGGTTAAGTACATATACATGCCAATTGATGATTGAACAATATTGTGAGATTAATGTATGCTTGCTCCTATGGTTAGATAATATGAAATGGCTTCTGAAGAAGGTCTTCGTGAGGGTAATGTAGAGAGTGCAGCTTCGGTTAGTGTTGGTCATGAAGAGGCACCGGAACAACAAGTTACACCACTAGCTGCACCTGTTCCTCCACCTCTGCCTGAATTCGTGACTATGATGGCAGATTTCTTTCAGCAATGTATGCAAGCTCAGCCATTATAGCCTCAACACCCATTAGCTCCACCTAGAAGGAGGCCGATTCTAGAGCAGATAAAAAGGTTGGCAGCTGAAGATTTTTATGGACAGGACCTTTAAGTCCTGTTGAAGCTGAGGAATGGTTGTTTAAACTCAATAGAATTTTTGAGACTACCTAGAGTCCACCAGAGGAGATGTTATAGGGAGCCATAGCTTTCTTATAAGGACCTCCTTATACATGGTGGAGTGCAGTGCGTAAACATTTTCCTTCTGATCAGATAACTTGGGAGTTTTTCTTGTCACAGTTTGAAAAGAAATATATTGGCTCAGAATATAAAGATTCAATGCAAGATGCCTTCTGGAGACTTAGACAGGGGAATAAGTTAGTGGCTGAATACAAGCGAGAATTTGAGAGATTTAGTGCATATTTGGATGATGATTCCATGACAAAAGAGAAGTTATGCCATAGTGTAGATATCGGGTCCCGAGTAGCCTTGATCAGGATTATCCGATGATGAAATTTAGCTACGCCGGCTTATAGGAGAAAAGATTGGAGCTCGGAAGTGATTTTCCTTGTCTTTTTAAAGAGTAAAAAGTGTATTTTAAAAATATTTTTAAAATATTTTTAAAATTATTTTGGAGAAGAAAAAGTATGTTTTAGTTTAAGGGTATTTTATATTAAAATTTAAATTTTTTTTGTTTTTTTAAAAAAAGGAAGATAAAATAAAATAAAAAAGTGGGAAAAGATAGAGACGAAAGGGCGATGGCCAGGGCCGTCGCAAATGTACGTGCGCGGAACGCTACGGAGCGTGCTCTCCGTGCGAGCAACGACTGGGGCGTCGGTCGCTCCGTGCGAGTGACGCCTTAGGCGTCGCTCGTTCCGCGCATGACGCGCATACTCCCCGCGGAAACGCGCGGAGTGACCCGATTTTCGGCGGTTTTGCCCTTTTTTCGTCCCATTTCGCCCATTTTCGACCCCCACTCGATTTTTAACCGTTTTTGGACGGTTTTGGGTGGTTTTTGGGTAGTTTTTGAGTGTTAAAAGTGTAGAAAAAATTCAGAACAAGAGGAGGACGAATTAGAAAGATTTGAGAGAGGAAAAACTGAATTTTTGAGCTTTTTAGTGGAGAGAAAAAAATCAATCTTAGACACTTGCTTCCAAGGGTGATTTTTCAAGTTTCCAAGTTATTTTTCAAGCATTTTTCACAAGGAAAAGACAAGGAATTCAACACTTCTACCTTCAATTCTTCAAGATTAAATTTGAGGGTAATTATTCATGGCTTTACTCCTTAATTCTCTTGTTGATTTTAATTTCTTTTGTTTCAAATTTACTCTTAAAAATGTAAATCCTTTTAGTCCTCATAATTTTTTTCTTGTTTTATCTTTAATTGTTCATATAACAAGTAAATTCTTTTAAATTCTATTATATTATTTTCATGTCAAATTGTTTTTTGTACATATCAATATTATTATAATTATTTATTTGATATGTTGAGCATGGTTAATATTCTTTTATTATTCTTGTGCATGTTAAATTGCATCATAATTATTCTTATGCATGTTATAATATTTTATGCATGTTATATTTTCCTTATACATATTATCTTTTATGTCATATTATTTCTTTGGGTTAATTTCTAACATGAATTTCATTTTTATTTTTGGTTGCAAATTGTTATTTTATTCTTATTTGAGCATCCATGAACGTGAAGGAGGAGATGCGGGGTTCGGTATCTTCTTTATACATTTTAATTCTCATTTGTTTATATTTTTAATTTCCTTGTATATATTCATTAAGTAAAATGGTTTTTTTATGCACGCCAAAATAAAAATCAAAAAAAATATTTCTACTAAATTAAACTTGGATTTTTCATAATGGGACCAATGTCCTACTTTTCATCCCAAATAAGTCACCACATCCAAAATGTTTTCTTTAAATACACATGCGGGACCGAAGTCCTCATAATTAATAAATTCCCCGGTTTTATGTACGTTTGCATTTTTTAAATGGGAGTTGTATTTCGCTCCTAGTATTATTGTAATTTACTTTTTTTACTGCTTTCGATGTGAATATTTGTGCCTTTAAATTAAAATTGCATCGTGTGGAGAGAGAACGAACTAATAAACTCAAAACCAAATTGTAAAATTAATCAAGGTAGAAATAGATGAGAAGTCCCGAACCCATCTCTGGTCTTTGGGCTCAAAGAGGCTAGAGGTTTACCCTCCAAGACACCTCTTATTTCACGACACTTAGACATCAAATTGTAGGCTCCAAGGGAGAGAGGTTCATCCTTCAAGACCCTTTGGCTTGCCCAAATTGGATAAAAGCGTTGTCTTTGGGTTCAAAGAAGCGAGAGGTCTATCCGATCATTCATTGGAGTAAGACCTCCAAGACCCTTCTTATGCTCTAAGACTTAACAAATCCTAGGCTCCAAGGGAGAGAGGTTCTTACTCCAAGACCCCTTTGGCTTGCCCAAAATGGATAAAAGCGCTGTCTTAGGCTCTCCAACGTGAGAGAAACTTTCCCAATGTTTTATTGGGTGGCGACTCCATGAAACCTCCTTGTTGCCCAAAATAGACGCACTTGTAATTCGTTGCAAGTTGTCAGTGGACCTCAAATGCCCGATCGCCCTCGAGCGGGAGGACATAGGGGCGGCCGCGGGTCCGACGCGTATCACAGTGGCGAATTCACTGGGGACAAATGGTTCGAGACTTCAACTTGAAAATACCTTGATTATCCTTTACAATTAAGTTTTAGTTTATGAATTTCGCTTTATCTCAAAATTGCATATCATCTCATTAGAGCCTTAGATTAAGTTAGTTTGGTCGCTTCTCAACCCCGATGCATTCCTGAAGCACGACTCTATTTTCACTCAATTTAGGGAAGTGTTAAGGATAATCACTAGCCCAAGCCTCGTACCGTCAAGGTATATCAAATGGTGATCCGATCGGTCATTATGCTCATGATGAGCTAGACCCGTCGATAGGGATCATGCTTGGGTAACCCAAAAATATCATCACCCTTTGACTAAAGCTCATGTATTGGCAATAGATACTTCCACTAGGTGAAATGTACCGTAATACTATGCTTGCTATATGGGCCATCATATATTGGACGAAGACAATTTAATTAAATGGTCCTCATCAAAGGCTTTCATGCTCCAGTGGGCCCATCTTAGTTAAGTTGAATTGTTTAAATACACAATGGCCAAACACCCATACGTATGTACATTAGATGAGAGCTGTTATGCTGCCGGTTTTCCACCGTGCACCATACGTGTCCATTGGGTTCCCCGTTAACCCATGGATCAAGCCCACCTAGGAAAGAGACTGCACTACCACGTGTGTGGGAGATATAAGGTTGGAAGGATCTATCTGCTTGCATGTGTTTGTCTATGTTGCATCAGCACGAGCATGCATTGCATTTTAATCATGCATCATCTTAACAATTTTTGCATTTCAGCCATCATAGATTCTCCTGGGTGGTCTAGAGGTCCCGACGGACGGTTAAGAAGGACTCCGCTTTTGGGGTTAACAGAGTTAGTGTCGGATCAAAGTTCAGATTCAATCTTAGAAGACAGTGTGGGGTTTTCTTTCGAATCATCAATAGAAGTAAGCATGGCTAATCCATCAAATGAGTCTGATACAACCCGGGCAATAACTGCTGAAGAGGTAGGAAAGCGAATGGAGGAGTTTGAAGCCCGAATGATTGCAATGATGGGCAATCTTGCCACCACCATAGCTGGGCAACAAGCTGCTGCTGCCTCTATTCGGATGCGAGCTAAACAAGAGGCTGTTAGAGAAGAGCTCCCTGCTGCAGTTAACCAACCAGTGGTCGATCCACCTATTGTTGAGCAACGAGTATCTGCACCTATTGAGCGCAAAGAGGGCCCCGGGTCTGAAGCTGAGTTTGGGGGAGATGAGCAAGAGGAGCATACAGTAACTAAAGAAAAGTCACTGAAATTGGAGGAGGCAATGTGGAGGAAAATGGAAGAGAGGTTTGAAGCCATGGCAAGAATGGTGACAGTAGGGAAAGGAATGAACCCAGAAGACCGAGAGCTGGATGGGGATGACCTGATACCCTAGAACTTTAAGATGCCGAACATTCCTAAATTTGATGGCACATCTGACCCTACCGCACACATCAAGCAATACTCGCTGGTCATGAAGGGAACGACCTTAACAAGAAAGCAGAAGATAGAGTATTTTTGCTTGAGTCTCACAAGAGCTGCTATTGATTGGTATCATGGGTTTGACAGGAGGTCCAAGGAGGATTGGGACTTGCTGACCGAAGAGTTTCTTAAGCAGTACGATTGCAGTACCCGGATAGAGGTCACTTTGAAAGATCTTGAGTTGCTACAACAGAAGGCTGGAGAGTCCTTCCACAAGTACCTTACTCGATGGAGGAACCGGGTTATGGAGATGAAACGCAAACCGGACACTTCTGGTCAGATCTGATTATTCATTCGAAATGCCAGCCTGTATTTGAGAGATGGACTGAAAATGAAGGGACGGAAAGACTGGGAATCCCTAAAGGACATTGCCATAGAAGCAGAAGGTGAATATTTAGCCAAGAGGGCAAACAACGAGCTTTTTGTCAAGAAGGGATACAACAATCAGGGGGCAGCCAAGTCAGTAAGTTCAAGCAGTGGTAATAGAGGTGGGAAGACAGCCGAGATGCCTGCAACAGGCGTGAATCAGAGGTATTTCTTGAACTTGGGTAGGCCTTTATCATGGGTGCTAAAGAGGCTAGTAAAGGAAGGGAAGCTACAGCCCCTGCCGTCTAGGCCAGCTAGGACCCAAGGACAACCAGGGCACAAAGAAAATGAATACTGTGCATTTTACCAACATACCGGGCATTTGACAGATGATTGTATAATGCTAAGACATAGGGTCCAAGATCTAATTGACAACAAGCAGATCACCGATCCTGGGAAGAGAGAAGGAAAGAAGAAGTCCAGCTATAATGCAGTGCCACCTCCAGTCTTTATGATTGGATCAAGCCTACCAGAATGGTTTGTGATGCAAGATTTATATGGAAATGAGTACATCGCTATCACTCGCCCTGAAGCAAGTCAAGAAGGGATTCCCATGGCAGTGATAGATTGTTGGTCCACTAGTGAGAGTGGAGAAGATGAAGGTGAAGAGAAAGATGGACAGTTCATGGATCCATGGGATTCAGAAGAAGAGGAGAGAGTCGAGGCAGTAACGAGAAGTGGGAGAGTAGTTCCTGAAGTTGAGAAGCAACAAGACCTAGTGCAAACACCCGCAGAGAAGGAGCCGGAAGAAAATTCAATAGTGAAGTAGCTGAAAAAGACCACGGCTCAGATATCTATTTGGGACCTCTTGAGACAGTCCCCCTCTCACAGATAGAAGTTAGTTGAGGCATTGAGTGTATCCACCGTAGCAACTACAATCTCTCCATCTGAGCTATTAGACCTTGTTAAGGGGGGATCTGGGGAGAAGCTGGTATTTTCTGATGCAGATTTACCGACAGAGGGTCGCAACCATAACCGGCCTCTGTATATCAAGGCACAGATCAATGGCAAGCACACCGCTTACGTCATGGTTGATGACGGGTCATCAATAAATGTTTGCCCTTTTGTGGCACTTCAGGCCTTTGGGATGGATGAGAGTATGTTAAGCAGGTCCGATTTGATCGTCACAGCCTACGACAACCCCAGGAGGCAAGCATCGGGAACTTTCAAATCTGTGGTAAAGACAGGGCCCATTGAGACAGAAATAGATTTTGTGGTCTTGCCGATTCCAGCTAACTTCTCAGCTCTACTTGGTAGACCGTGGTTCCACAGGTTAGGGGGAGTGCCATCCACCTTACACCAGATAATTAAGATACCTCATGAAGGGGAGGTAGTGACCATCAAAGCAGCAAGAGAAAACCAAGTGTCTGCCTTGGGAATCTCTAATCAGCCATTCAGTGGTTTTCACATATCGGTGATAGGTGAGGAGCAAAGCTTAGAAGGTAGCCCTCAGGTGGTGAACATGCTAAAGAAGATGCACTTCCTCCCAGGGGCTGGCTTGGGAAAAGAGTCACAAGGGCTGCAGGATGCTATCACTACACATGGTCAGAAAGATCGAAAGGGGTTGGGCTATAAAGGAGAGTATGGTAAGAAGAAAGTGTCAGAGAAGATCCCCCATATTTCGGAGAGCTTTATGCCATCATCATCAGTTTGTGCTTACACCGGAGAAGAAGAGCTACAGTGGATAGATGGGAAGATCACTCCGGGTTTTGAAATTTTCAACGATGTCTTTGATTGGGAGATCGGAGTTGTTAAAGCTGTAGAGAACTTTTGGGACGAGGAGATTATGACCCAATGCAGCATCTGGGACAGGGATGAGCCCGAAGAGATTGTAACTGATAAGTTGTTAGCCACCAAACTCAAAGGGAAGGAGAAGATGATAGAACCAGAGCTGAAGATTGAAGATCTCAAGATTTCACCAAGTCAAGAAGCCAAAGCACAGTCGACTGCAGCATCGGCGTCGACTGAAGTTGATAGTCATTTAGATTCTCTTTTTATGCTAGAACTCTTTGAGGACAATGTTAATGTTTCTTATTATGTTAATGAGATGAACAACTTTGCTTACTTGTGTGATGTTTTTGATGATTTCATTTCGCATGACCATAAGCATGATGCATTCATATTTGATATTAATTCAACTAGCACAACCGCATTTAATCTCGAAACTTTGGAGAATCCAAAGGAAATTTTGATAGCATCAGACATAACTCCTGAAGAGAGGTTAAAATTCGAGAGAATATTAAAAAAATATGAAAAAGTCTTTGCCTGGACCTATGAGGATATGCCGGGAATAGATCGAGATGTTGTGGAACATGACATCCCAACTTACCCAAAGTTTAAACCGGTCAAGCAAAAGCTTCGGAGACTTAGGCCAGAATGGGCGCAGAAGGTGAAGGAGGAGATTCATAAGTAGATTGAGGCCAAGTTCCTAATAGAGGTTCAATACCCGACCTGGCGAGCTAACGTGGTTCCTGTAGCCAAGAAAGATGGTAAGGTTCGAGTATGCATCGACTATCGAGACCTGACCAAAGCTTGCCCTAAGGACCCGCTACCCCATATTGATGTGCTAGTGGATAGGGCTGCTGCTTGTATGATGTACAGCTTTGTAGATGGATACGCAGGTTACAATCAAATCCTTAACAAGATAGTGGATCGGATCAAGACAGCTTTCATCACCGAGTGGGGGACATACGCCTATCGGGTTATGCCTTTTGGGTTGAAAAATGCAGGAGCAACTTATCAGAGGATAGCCACCAAAGTTCTCAATGACCTAATTCATAAAGAAGTGGAAGTATATGTCGACGACATGATGATTAAGTCAGCTACTAAAGAAGGTCACTTTGAGGCTTTAGAAAAGTTCTTTCAAAGGATTAGTAAGTATAATCTGCGCCTCAATCCTAAGAAATGCATCTTTGGGGTTACCTCGGGTAAGCTATTAGGCCATGTGGTAAGCCAGCGAGGAATTAAAGTAGATCCCGATAAAGTCAAAGCCATAAGAGAGATGCCGGTGCCCCAGAAGGGGAAGGACGTCAAAAGTTTCCTAGGAAAGCTTCAGTATATCAGCCGGTTTATTGCCAAGCTAGCTTCAGTATGTGAGCCTATTTTCAAGCTTCTTAGGAAGAATCAGCCGGTGATATGGAACGATGACTGTCAACTGGCATTTGACACCATTAAGGAGTATCTATTAAATCCTCCAGTATTAAGACCACCACGCCGTACCAAGCCACTAATCCTGTACCTAGCAGTGGAAGATAATTCAGTAGGGGCTATGATGTCTCAAGAAGACGATTTTGGTGTGGAGTTTGCGGTTTACTATCTTAGCAAGAAGTTCCTACCATATGAAGCTAAATATGTAGAGGTGGAGAAGATTTGTATAGCAGTTATCTGGGCTTCTAAGATGTTACGACACTGCTTTCATTCCTTCAGGGTACAAGCAGTAGCCAAACATAATCCTCTTAGATACCTCCAAGAAGCACCCTCTACTAGGGAAGATGGGAAGATGGTTACTGCTGTTGCAGGAGTTTGACATTGAATACATAACCAAGAAAACCATTAAAGGAAGAGCTATAGCAGAATTCTTAGCCGAGCATCCTATTGAGGGAGACCGGTTTGAGTATAATTTCCCGGATGAAGATGTCACGGCCATAGCAGTGCAAGGGTGGCAGCTATTCTTTGATGGGGCAGTAAACAGTAAAAGGGCAGGAGCAGGAATTATTCTTATGACCCCGGATGGTGAAAGGCTACCATTGGCTAAGAAGCTGAGGTATAAGGCTACCAATAATGAAGCAGAATATGAAGCTTGCATCTTTGGATTGGAAGCATTACTCGCTCTGGGGGCAAAGACCGCAGAAGTATTAGGATATGCTTCCTTGGTAATTCATCAGATCAGAAGGGAGTGGTCTTATGTGAAGCACTTGAGAATGTTGAGCAGCCAGTTTGAGACTTGCACTTTTCACTTCATGCCCAGAGACGATAATCAGTTAGCTGATGCTCTAGCAACTTTAGTGTCTATGTGGAATAATCCAACAGGAGTTGCGATGAAACCCGTGCTAATCTCTAGCTCAAGAAGGCCCTACTTTGAAGCTGAACAGGTGATGGACATTGAGGCCACCGTTGGAAATCCATGGTACTATGACATTCAAAATTACTTAGAAAGGTCAGTCTTTCCAGAGGAAGCCACTGAGAAGGATCAAAGAATGATCAGGAAGTTATCCACTCAATTCATCAGTGTTAATGGCACTTTGTACAAAAGGCAAGCTGATGGTATCCAGTTAAGATGTCTCGCGGAGAAAGAAGCTAAAAGAGTTATGGAAGAGGTTCATGCCGGGATCTGTGGAGCTCACATGAATGGTTTAGCCTTAGCAAAGAAGATCATGCGCCAAGGGTTTTATTAGCTCACAATGGATACGGATTGTTTAAAATTTGTGAAGCAATGCTAGTTATGCCAACAGTATGCGAACTTGAGGCATGTGCCAGTTTCACAGTTACATAACTTGACATCTCCATGGCCATCCGCAGCTTGGGGAATAGACATCATAGGCGAGATCCATCCTACAGCTTCTAATGGGCACAGATTCATTATAGTTGCCATTGACTACTTCACTAAGTGGGTTGAAGCTGAATCTTTCAAGAAGGTTAATGCAAGGGATATGGCTAAATTCATCGAGCGGAATCTGATATGCAGATATGGTCTCCCACATCACATTGTGTCTGATAATGGGGTGCAATTCCTAGCAAAAACTAAGCAGATGCTCCAGAAATATGGAATCCAACATTATAAGTCTTCTCCCTACCGTCCCCAGGCCAATGGTGCAGTTGAAGCAGCAAACAATAATGTGAAGAGGATATTGGCCAAGATGGTTCAGAGCTATAAAGACTGGGCTGAAAAGTTACCTTTCGCACTTTGGGGATATAGAACTACAATCAGAACCTCTACGGGGGCAACACCACTCTCTCTGGTATATGGAACTAAAGCAGTCCTGCCAGTTGAAATTGAGTTAAAGTCTTTGAGGGTAGTCATGGAAGCCGAGATTCCAGAGACAGAATGGGTGCAACAACATCTGCCACAGCTAAATTTGCTAGATGAAGATAGGTTGCGGGCCTATTACCACAATCAAGTTTATCAGAAAAGGTTGGCTCGGTCATTTGGCAAGAAAATATGGAAGCACCCATTGAAGGAAGGGGACTTGGTCTTTAAGATGATGAGGCCGGGAGTGCCGGACATACGCGAAAAATTCAGGCCCACCTGGGAAGGTTCGTTTGTTTTGAAGAAGTTGCTAACGAAAGGAGCAGCAATTTTGGCAGACAGCGATGGGAATGAGTTCAAGGACCCGGTCAATGTCGATAGACTAATAAGGTTCCATGGCTAAAGACCGAAAATAAAAAGAAGAGAATAAATGCCCCGCGGGTCAAAAACCGAAAAAAGGCGGCCTTGCTAAAATTGGGTGCCCTGTTAGGGTGAAAATCGAAAAAAGGCATCCTGGGCAAAAATTAAGGGCCAAGAGAAAATATTCAATTGAGAAAACCCAAGAGGGCCGATTGATAACAGGAGTTTGATGCTGACAAAATCCACTCCGAGATTAGCTGTAGTCATAAGCTTTTGAATTCTTGTCAAATGAAAATCATGTATGATGAAATCATATAGAAATGTACACAATTTTGCAATGAATAAAAGAATATATTTTCATTGATCTTTTAGTTCTGTCTTAAAAAGAGATATACCAATTGTTCATCTAATGATTATTGCTCAGTCACTTCATCAGATATGTGCTATTTGCTCTTAACAGAAGCTTTGATGATAACCTTCTCTGAATTAAAAAAAAAAGGTCATTAGAGATGAAAACAGTAACTGGCTCTCTAAGCAAAAGTTAGGCCAAAGGGCAGGGTGAAAACCTGGGAACAGGCAGTCGGCCATATAAAAAAAAAAAGTAAAATGAACAAAAGCCGCTGGATTGGGTTGGGTCCATTCCAGGCAAAAATTAGGCAAAGGGTTGTGTGAAAATCCCTTAAGGGACGCATTTCCCGCAAAGAAAAGCTAGTGTGAAAATCCACAAGGGACGCACTACCTTTAAAACAATGACGTTCAATGCCTAGAGCGATAAGGCGGCGTTATTTGAGATGAGCCTCTTTCAATCAGATAACACACAACACAGAACATGAATCAGAATCCCGGGTAAGGGATCATTGACCAGGGGGGCAAAGGATGTACACCGGAGGTCTCTTTCAGAAAACTTGTCGACGATCCTTGGACCACTTAGCAAACCTTGGACCACTTAGGGCATGGTCTATACATTTTTGCAAGCATTTGCATTCCATATCATATACACATGATTTCTTGTATATTCCTACGCATACAATCTTGCAGGAGAAATTGGCGGGAAACACCAACAAAAGCCGAGTGACGACACCAGTCCAAACGTCTAAAGGAGCACAGCTCCAAAATTCACAGCAGTTAGCACGATGGTGGCACTACCCACAAGAGGTTAGCACGACCACGGCACTACCAATTCACAGCGGTTAGCACGATGGCGGCACTACTCACAAGAGGTTAGCACGACCACGGTACTACCAATTCACAGCGGTTAGCACGATGGCGGCACTACCCACAAGAGGTTAGCACGACCACGGTACTACCAATTCATAGCGGTTAGCACGATGGCGGCATTACCCGCAAGAGGTTAGCACGACCACGGCATTACCAACTCACAATGGTTAGCACGATAGCGGCACCACCCACAAGAGGTTAGCGTACCTACAGCATCACCAGTTACAACCAAAAGACAGCCTGCCTATAACAAGGCAATAGCTATCATCATAACTCCATCCAGCAGGAAGGTCGCCGCTTCAGGTACGCGCTTCTTTCCTTTTCCTGAATTTTTGGCTCACCTAGGCACCCATGCACTAGCCTCCCAAAAATTGGGGGCAACTGTAGACACCGGGTCCCGAGTAGCCTTGATCAGGATTACCCGATGATGAAATTTAGCTACGCCGGCTTATAGGCGAAAAGATTGGAGCTCGGAAGTGATTTTCCTTGTCTTTTTGATGAGTAAAAAGTGTATTTTAAAAATATTCTAAAAATTATTTTGGAGAAAAAAAAGTGTGTTTTAGGTTGAGGCTATTTTATATAAAAATTTAATTTTTTTTTTTAAAAAAAGGAAGATAAAATAAAATAAAAAAGTGGGAAAAGATAGCGATGAAAGGGCGACAGCCAGGGCCATCGCAAATGTACGTGTGCGGAACGCTGCAGAGCGCGCGTTCCGCGCACGACGTGCGCACTCCGCGTGGAGTGACATCGATTTTCGGCTGTTTTTTAGTGTTAAAAGTGTAGAAAAAATTCAGAACAAGAGGAGGACGAATTAGAAAGATTTAGAGAGAAAAAACTGAATTTTTGAGCTTTTTAGTGGAGAGAAAAAAATCAATCTTAGACACTTGCTTCCAAGGGTGATTTTTCAAGTTTCCAAGTTATTTTTCAAGCATTTTTCACAAGGAAAAGACAAGGAATTCAGCACTTCTACCTTCAATTCTTCAAGATTAAATTTGAGGGTAATTATTCAT
The DNA here is from genome assembly GCA_947683425.1 of Excoecaria cochinchinensis. NCBI lineage: Eukaryota > Viridiplantae > Streptophyta > Magnoliopsida > Malpighiales > Euphorbiaceae > Excoecaria > Excoecaria cochinchinensis. The sequence continues at coordinate 12,024,578 of CANTUQ010000018.1, read as the reverse complement.
GGCTTAACTCCTTAATTCTCTTGTTGATTTTAATTTCTTTTGTTTCCAATTAACTCTTAAAAATGTAAATCCTTTTAGTCCTCATAATTTTCTTCTTGTTTTATCTTTAATTGTTCATATAACAAGTAAATTCTTTTAAATTCTATTATATTATTTTCATGTCAAATTGTTTTTTATACATATCAATATTATTATAATTATTTATTTGATATGTTGAGCATGGTTAATATTATTTTATTATTCTTGTGCATGGTTAATATTATTTTATTATTCTTATGCATGTTTAATTGCATCATAATTATTCTTATGCATGTTATAATATTTTATGCATGTTATATTTTCCTTATACATATTATCTTTTATGTCATATTATTTCTTTGGGTTAATTTCTAACATGAATTTCATTTTTATTTTTGGTTGCAAATTGTTATTTTATTCTTATTTGAGCATCCATGCACGTGAAGGAGGAGATGCGGGGTTCGGTATCTTCTTTATACATTTTAATTCTCATTTTGTTTATATTTTTAATTTCCTTGTATATATTCATTAAGTAAAATGGTTTTTTATGCACGCTCAAATAAAAATCACAAAAATATTTCTACTAAATTAAACTTGGATTTTTCATAATGGGACCAATGTCCTAGTTTTCATCCCAAATAAGTCACCACATCCCAAATGTTTTCTTTAAATACACATGCGGGGACCAAAGTCCTTATAATTAATAAATTCCCCATTTTTATGTATGTTTGCATTTTTTAAATGGGAGTTGTATTCCGTTCCTATTATTATTGTAATTTACTTTTTTTACTGCTTTCGATGTGAATATTTGTGCCTTTTAATTAAAATTGCATCATGTGGAGAGAGAGCAAACTAATAAACTCAAAACCAAATTGTAAAATTAATCAAGGTAGAAATAGATGAGAAGTCCCGAACCCATCTCTTGTCTTTAGGCTCAAAGAGGCTAGAGGTTTACCCTCCAAGACACCTCTTATGTCACGAGACTTAGACATCAAATCCTAGGCTCCAAGGGAGAGTGGTTCATCCTCTAAGACCCTTTGGCTTGCCCAAAATGGATAAAAGCGTTGTCTTTGGGTTCAAAGAAGCGAGAGGTCTATCCGATCATTCATTGGAGTAAGACCTTCAAGACCCTTCTTATGCTCTAAGACTTAACAAATCCTAGGCTCCAAGGGAGAGAGGTTCTTACTCCAAGACCCCTTTGGCTTGCCCAAAATGGATAAAAGCGCTGTCTTAGGCTCTCCGAGGCGAGAGAAACTTTCCCAATGTTTTATTGGGTGGCGACTCCATGAAGCCTCCTTGTTGTCAAAAATAGACGCACTTGTAATTTGTTGCAAGTTGTCAACGGACCTCAAATGCCCGATCGCCCTCGAGCGGGCGGTCATAGGGGCGGCCGCGGGTCCGATGCGCGTCAGAAATAGATTTGAAAGAGGCTTGCGTAACAACATCAAACTGGTTGTGGGTACTCAGAGGTACCCAGATATGAGATCTTTGATTGAGGCAGCCATTAAAGCTGAGACTGTACAGGCAGATGAAGCTGATAGACAGTCCCGATTCAGACAGAAAAGGAAGCCAGGTCAGTCTTTTGGTGCCACCAATTAGGGAAAGAAATCTAAAGGACCTCCTCATATTCAGGGTCGTACATTTTTAGTACCTGCTCTCACACAGCAGAATCCAGCAAGTAGTAGTGCCCCAACTACATTAGTTGGTAGTACACAAAATAGCAGAGGCCATGGTACCCTTCAGCAATGTGTGCATTGTAACATATTCCATCCCGGTGAATGTAGATTCGCGACCAAAGCTTGTTTTAGATGTAGGTCCAAGGATCATCAGATTAGAGATTGTCTAGAACCTTAGCTATCTATAGTCGCTACACCAGCTCCTGGATCTAGATTCGCCCCACCTAGAGGTCGTGGTAGGGGAGCAGTTTGACATCATGTTGCTTCAGGCGCTTCAGTCTAGCCTCCTCAAGGATAGGGTCTTGTTGCAGGACGCGCATATGCTATTAGGGCCAGAGCTCAGGAGAATGCACCAGATGTGATAATTGGTAAATTCTCTTTGTTCTCTCATTTTGTATATGCTTTGATTAATCCTGGTTCTACACATTCCTATACTTGAACTGATATTACATGAGGTAAAGGGTTGCACGATTCGCAGTTAGACCAGGATATCTTAGTAAGAAATCCATTGGGGCATAGTGTTGTGGTGAACAAGGTATATAGAGATTGTCCCATTAGTGCCCAGGCTTATGTATTCTTAGCCAATCTGATAGAACTCCCATTTTAAGAGTTTGATGTTATTTTGGGTATCGACTGGTTATCCACTTACCAAGCCATAGTTGACTGGAAAAGAAAGAGATTGACTCTTAAGACACCGGATAGTCAGGAGATAATAATAGTTGGTAAAAGAATGAATTTTCTCTCTGATATGACTTCTGCTACTGCTGCAAAGAAGCTTATAAGGGAGGAATGTGTTGCTTACTTGTGTTATGCAATGGAAGCTAAAAAGGAAGATCCTAAAGTGATAGATGTTCCCACTGTATGTGAGTTTCAAGATGTTTTCCCTGAGGAATTGCCAGGTTTGCCACCTGATAGGGAGATAGAGTTCACTATTGACTTAGTGCCAGGCACAATACTTATCTCTATCGCTCCATATAGAATGGCACCTAGAGAACTAAGAGAATTGAAGGTTCAGCTACTGGAATTGCTTGAAAAGCGTTTCATTAGACCGAGTGTGTTACCTTGGGGAGTACTAGTCCTCTTTGTGAAAAAGAAGGATGGATCACTTCGGTTATGTATTGATTATAGACAGTTGAATAAAGTGACCATCAAGAACAAGTATCCTTTCCCATGGATTGATGATTTATTCGATCAACTGAATGGTGCTCTTGTGTTTTCAAAAATAGATCTGAGATCTGGTTATCATCAGTTGAAGATTAAAGAAGCAGATGTACCTAAGACAACTTTCTGCACTGGGTATGGTCATTAAGAATTCCTGGTCATGCCATTCGGACTGACGAATACTCTAGCAGCTTTCATGGACTTGATGAACAGGATTTTCCATCCTTACCTGGATTGGTTTATTGTAATCTTCATTGATGATATTCTAGTGTATTCAAAGAGTGCAGAAGAGCATGATGAACACTTACGGATTCTTCTGCAGACTCTGAGGGATAAACAATTGTATGCTAAGTTCAGTAAATGTGAATTTCGGCTGAATGAAGTATCATTTCTAGGTCATGTGGTGTCAGCAGAAGGTATCAATACATAACTGAAGTGACCCATCCTTCTTTTTTACAAAAAGGACTGGTGCACCCCAAGGTGAAACACTCGGTCTGATAAAGCCTTTATCAAGCAATTCTTGATCCTGAACCTTCAATTCTTTGAGTTCTAAAGGCGCTATTCTCTAAGGAGCAATAGAGATAGGTGAAATACTAGGTATAAGTCAATAGTAAACTCTATCTCTCTATCAGGTGCCCAACCTGGAAGCTCTTTAGGAAAAATATCCTAAAACTCCCGAACAATGGGCACATCTGAAGCCTTAAGTTCATCCTTTTTAGTCTCCATTACATAACACAAGTATGTAACACAACCTTTTCTGATAAGTCTCTTAGCTGCAGTAGCTGAAATCACATCAGAAAGGAATTATGTTCTTTCACCCACAATGACTATATCATGATCATTTGAAGTCTTTAGAGTCAATCTCTTCCTTTTACAGTCAATAGTGGCATGATGAGTGGATAACCAATCCATACCCAGGATAACATCAAATTCTTGGAAGGGAAGATCAATCAAATTAGCCATAAATGCATAACCCCGAGCACTAATAGGACAATCTCTATATACTTTATTCACTACTACACTATGCCCCAAAGGATTACTCACTAAAATATCCTGGTCTAACTGACTGTCATGCAACCCTTTATCTCGAGCAATAGCAGTACTAATATAGGAATGCGTAGAACCAGGATCAATCAAAGCATAAAATGAATGAAAAACCAATGAGAATTTACCAACAATGATGTCTGGAGCATCATCCTGTTCACGGGCTCGAACAGCATATGCACGTCCAGTGGTACGTCCCTAAGGTGGCTGTACTGAAGGGCTTGAAACTGCCTGTGGAGGAGCTACTCGCCTACCATGTCCTCTTGAGGGGCTGACCCTCTACCCAAAGCTGGTGATGCTGCAGTGGACAGCTGAGCCTTATGATAATCTCTGATCTTTTGTTCTTAGGACCCACATCTGAAACAAGCCCTATTCAAATATCTACACTCGCCCGGATGAAATTTCTTACAGTGAGGGCACTGTGGAACTAAATCTCGTCCTTTACCCCTGAGTGCACTAGCTACTAATGTGACTGGGGCACTGCTGCCTACTGGGTTCTTCTGAGTAGTAGTTGGAGCTGCTGATGAACGGCTCTGTGATTGAGGTGCACCAGAAGACTGACCCGGTTTCCTCTTTTCACTACAAAAAAAACAGCTAATAGCGACGGAATAAACCGTCGCTAATAATGAAAATTTAGTCGCTAATTATAAATAGCGACGGAACGACTAGCAGTCGCAAATAAGGCCGTCGCAAGGACTTAGCGACTAAACATATTTTCCGTCGCTAATTTTTGCGACTGTTTTTTTTATCGCTAAATGTGATTTTTTTGGTCGGTATTAGAGGGATAGGTGTAGTCGCCTCTATTATTTAGCGACGGAAATATCCGTCGCTAAATTTAGTAGCAAAATATTTTGCGACAATCAGTCGCTAATTATTCAGTCGCTAAAATTTAGCGACTAAAATTAGTTGCCAATTTTTTAGTCGCTAAATTTTAGCGACGGAAATTTCCGTCGCAAATCCGTCGCTATTTATTAAATATTTTTTTTTAATATTTTTATACCAATATAAACTAAAATAAATAAATGTGAATATAAATATAAAATATAAATAAATTTATGCAGATTTCATAAAAAATATATATAATTACTGGTCGTAGGTTCGTACATAGTATATAAGTAATCAAAAAACGTAAATAAAAAAAATAATATATTTGTTGTGCGACATAATATAAAATATTCAAGTAAAATGTACTAGTGATAATATTAATAAGAATAAATATGGAGAAACAGTCAAGCAGGGCCGCCACTACCAAAATGAGAATCATCAGGCGGGTGAGAACCGGGCGGAAATGAAGGGCCGGCATCCTGATCATGTGGGGCAGGTGATGTAGTGGGGGTATCAGACTGAGTGGCTGGTGGCTGGCCTGGCAAGTGAGGAAGCAACGAGCGAATAGTCCGTGCGACAATCTCCTCGACATCTTGCTTCGTCAGGCAGGGTACAGCAGAATGACAGGCAGTACTTGGACCAGCAGCAGAAGATGGGCCGGATGAATAAAGACCGGGAGGCACATAAGAGCCAAGACCGTAAATGGTTTTCCTTTTATTGCGACGTGCGGCCTCAATGAACAACTCCGACTCATCGACAGACGACTCCTCTTGCGTTCTTTCAGATCGGAGTTGCTCATACCTCTCCTGTTAAATGACAACAATGTTTTATAAATATAAATATTAGTACAAATCATGTTTTACAACAATTAGGCATTTGAATATCAGAAAATATTATCAACATTTAAAATACATATTACTTACATGTACCTCCCTGCTACGGTCCGCCACATAAGTCTTCCCATCGTGATTTATAGTATGTGTGTGCAAATAAGCCTCGGGAATTGTAGGTGGGCGGCCCAACTCTTTCTCCTATCACACGTAGTACAAAATAGTTATTGGAAAAGAAGAAGATGACCGAAAATAAATTTTTACATTATTTTTTGTATTAATGCTATTTAAATGTAATGTTCGAAATGAAAAAAATTCTAAAAATAAATGAAAATTTTGACAAAACCTCCCCTATATTATTGACATCCTCCTGTAAATAAAAATGCAATTTACACTTCATAAAATGACAAATTTACTCCAGTGTCCTGAACAAACTCCAACACAATATTCCCATTCGCCAATACATATAGCAATCAAAAAATATCAAACAGTTCGCTTATATTTTCAATTCAATATTGACTGGTTCTAACAAATCAATGAAAAATTTGACAGAACCTCCCCTATATTATTGACATCCTCCTGTAAATAAAAATGCATTTTACACTTCATAAAATCACCAATTTACTCCAATCTTCTCAACAAACTCCAACACAAAATTCCCATCCTCCAATACATATACCAATCAAATAATATAAAACAATTCGCATATATATATATGTCCAATTCAATAAATGAGTGACTCTATATAATCCTAAGTAAAAATGCTTACTGTTTGAAAGGTATTGATTTGAACAAATCATTATGCGAACATTATGATAAATATTAGAATCACTAGTATAAAAGTAATTTCTGTTATTATTAAAGTACTTACCAATCGTGAGATATGCTCACCAATAGATATGGTGCCACCCGTGTAAGATCCTGGTGCCTTGTCTTCAGACCCTCCATAGCGATTTACCTTTTTCTGATTGGAAACCTGGATGCATAGAGGAAGATTGAAAATCTCATGCCACCTAATCCATGCTGCTTCTGGAAAGTCCTTTGGCTTCTGCTTCGCGTTCTTTACGTTATACACATAATCTTTATACCTCTGAGCAGCTTTTGTTTCCCAACCAGCCCTAACAAGAGCATTTACAGCATCATCCCACTGGCACCTTTTCTGTATATATATATATATATATATATATATATATATATATATATATATATATATATATATATATATATAACAAGAGATTCATTAGTCAATATGATCATATTATAATCCAATTAATTTGAAATGAAAAAGTTTCATTGCATGTTCAAATAAAAATAAAGATGTACCTTAAATTCCCCCCAATAAAACTCCTTAATTTCTCTGGAAACCTCCTTCCAACTAACTCCATTCATGTCAATCCGCTGGTGGAAGATGCTGGTTATAGTCCTGGAGCATTGTGAGGAAGGTTCTAGCCTGCAAAGTAAACAATATAAAAGAAATGTGGTTAAACATGCATATAACTTAATCTCAATTTGCAGTCGCAAATACTCACAAGCCCGCCTGGTTCACCGTAACGTCCAATCGATTATTATTTCCAGTCGAAACCTCACATGTGGTCGATGTACTGCTGTGGGCTGTGTGTGGAGAAGGAGTAGGTGCAGATGGCATAGTGGAAACAGGTGGCGAAGGTGCATTCCCAGATGAAGGGTCTCCCGGGATATGTGGCATGTCTCCAAAGGGTGGAGTTATTGAATCCCCGCCATGTCCTCCTCCCCGTCGACCCCGACCTGTAAATCCTCTTCCTCTGCCATGACCCATACCTGCAAAATGGTAAAGTATACATGCATATATGTGTTTAACATTTATAATATAAAATGGCAATCCTAAACAAAAACTCAAATATATAATTCAAAAATGTTTAATATTTAACACACGATACTATAAAAATTACATATAATCACTTAGCAACTATCTGATGAATTTTGAAATTCCTCATCGTCGTCCTCGTTGCTATCATAGTCAACAAATTCTTCTTCATCATCATCCACTTCAAGTACTGGATCCACCTCATTAACATTATTAAGTTCAATGACAACTCCCGAAGGATCACGCAAGTCAATATCGTCGTCGTTACCAGTATCCACTGTTATATCATGCACTGTAACTTCATCAACTTGAAATGCATTAGCATTTATATGAGCAGTCCCATCGCTAACATGTGGAGTCACAATAAAGTCTCTTGGTTTTACTGAAAACACAGCTAACCAATGAGATCTATCTACTTTTAAAGAAGGATATCTTGCATAATACACTTGAGTTGCTTGCATTGCTAGGATGAATGGCTCATATCTGTTGAAACGACGGTTATGATTTACATCAACCATTCTATATTTGTTGTGTATCTTAAGACCAATGTCTATAGTGGGATCAAACCAATGACACTTGAATAATACTGTCCGTTTTATTGGTAACGAAGGGTACTCCAACTCCAGGATCTCCTCAATCCATCCATAATATTCGCCAACATTATCACATGAGTTGGAGCCTTTAACACAAACTCCGCTATTCACTGATCGTCTCCCAGAAGCATGACTTTTTGTGTGAAATTTATATCCATTCACGAAATAGATAGAATAACACTTCGCTGTCCTTAATGGTCTTTGTGACAAACTGCGGAGATATTCATTGTCAATTCCATTGTAACGGACCTTGTGACAAAAAAGAAAACATGGCAACGTTATCAACAATTCAATGTTAACTTATATTTTTGAGCTATAAATGGAAATTGTGTATGCCTTACATAGAGTTCAAACCAGTCTGTGAAATAGTGATCTATGTTCTCATCAATTTGACTTGGTGTCAGATCAGGATACTTCTCACGTAAGTTATTGCAATATATACTACATTACATTATTATAAAAAAAAAAATATTAGTTTCAGCATGTATCCTTGCATATATTGCAACTTAATATTGAACATAAGAATTATATACCTCAAAAATGGTGAAACCTCCTCACAATTTAGCAGAATATATTTATGGGCTGCCTCATACTCCTCTGTTGTTAATGTTCTGTCACGAATTTCGGAGCATGCTCGGCCGGGATAAGTGAACACAGATAAATTTCCGCTCATATTTTCCTGACAACCTCCATCGTCATTACGAGGTGGTCGTCGTTGGCTTGTACTGACGTGAGGTTCAAAGTAATGCGAGAAAAAGTTAGATGATTCCGATAGTAAATACGCATTACAAATAGAAGCCTCAACTGTTGATTTGTTGCCAATCTTCTTTTTTAGTGATCGGAGAAACCTGCATTACACGAAAGGGTAACATTTAGTTCATGTATAAAGCCTCAACTTTTATTTTCACACTTCATAATATTCATTGTTATCTTTATATTTACCTCTCAAATGGATACATCCATCGATACTGTACAGGTCCAGCAACCTTTGCTTCATATGGTAAGTGTATCAATACATGCTCCATTGAGTCGAAAAAAGACGGAGGAAATATCTTTTCTAACTTGCACATAATTAGGGGGATGTTTGATTCCAATGCCTCGATATCCTCAACACGGATAGTACTGGATGTCAAATCCTTAAAAAATAAGCTCAGCTCCGTGAGTACCTGCCACACATTTCCAGGTAGTAACTCACGAAAGGCAACAGGTATAAATCGCTGCATAAATATATGACAATCGTGACTTTTCATGCCATATAGTTTGAGCTTCCTCATATCAACACAACGACCCAAATTAGAAACATATCCATCTGGAAACTTAAGTTCTGACAACCAATGAAACAATTCTATTTTCGATTCTTTATGCAATGTGTAACAGGCTTTTGGATATTTTCCACTGATTGGATCCATTGCGAACTTTGGCCGACAACAATATTTTTGTAAGTCTGAACGTGATTTTGCATTGTCTTTGGTTTTCCCTTCAACATTTAAAATCGTGTTAATCACATTGTCGAACACATTTTTCTCAACATGCATGACATCAAGATTATGTCGAATCAGGTGTGATTTCCAATAAGGCAAATCCCAAAAAATGCTTCTCTTTCTCCAACCACAAGACTGACAAATGAACCCATTAATCTCATCTGCATCAAACTCTGTAACTTTCACTAAACCCCATTGATCAATTTCTTGCAGAATTTGTTCCCCATCTATTATTGGTGGCGGAGGCATTGTTTCTATATGACCGATTCTGAAATTCCTTCTATTTCTCCTAAATGGGTGATCTGGAGGAAGAAATTTTCGATGATTGTCAAACCATGTTTGCTTTCCACCACTCTCTAGTCTGAATGACTGGGTATGTTCCATGCAATAAGGGCAAGCATATTTCCCAGAAGTACTCCAACCTGACATCATGGAATATACTGGAAAATCATTGATGGTCCACATAAGTGCGGCTCTCATAATAAAATTTTGTTTACTTGACACATCATATGTTGGGACTCCAATATTCCATAATTCGTTTAACTCATGAATCAATGGTTGTAGGAATACATCAATTTTTTGCTTTGGATTTTTAGGGCCAGGTACAATAACTGTCAGAAACATATAAGCTTCCTTCATACACATCCAAGGTGGCAGGTTGTAAGGCGTTACAATGACAGGCCATGATGAATATTTCCTACCATATTGTCCGAATGGTTGAAAACCATCTGTACATAACCCCAACCTTACATTTCTAGTCTCAGCAGCAAAAGAAGGATGAGTTTCATTGAAATGTTTCCAAGATAGTGAGTCCGAAGGATGCTGCATCACCCCATCATCTTGGACATGATTATGATGCCATTGCATATGTAATGCTGTTGCTTTTGATTGATACAACCGTTGAAGCCTAGGTATCAATGGAAAATAATACATCTTCTTATATGATTTCTGACTGTTTTGACGAGACCCAACACGAATTTTAAATCGTGGATGATTGCAAAACTTACAATGTGTCAGGTTTTCATCATCACGCCAGAACAACATGCATCCCTCATTGCAACAGTCAATTTTCTGAACTGGCAATCCTAAGCTTCTAACAAGACTTTTAGTTTGGTAAAAATTTTCTGGCAAAGTATTACCTTCAGGCAAAGCTTCCTTAAAGAGTTGAATGTTTGCATCATAAAATCTCTCCGGCATATTATATTCAGATTTCGCATGCAACATCCTGGCAACTACCAAAAGCTGTGAATGGTTCTCACATCCGGGATACAACTGTGCATTACCAGATTCAAGAAGGTCATAAAATTCTTGGCATTGTGGATTTGGTGGCTCATCCATAGAATTTGCACCCCAATTTGAAGGTCCGGGTTCATCGGGAGTAGACATAACGCCTTGTTCATAATTATTAGCAGTTTGAGCCTCCGAAATAAATTGTTGCCACTGGGTGTCGGGAAACATATTAGGCCCCACTGCATCAATCACCATTTGCTGATATGGATTTGTAACCCCTACAACTTCCACTGATTCATTGGCCATAGGATTCCAATTTTGCTCATTAGGGGTGATGTGTGTCTCCCCGTGACAATTCCAAACCAAATAATCCCGAACGAATCCCTTACGGAAGAGGTGATTCATAACAGTATCCACGTTATGGAACTTTCGGTTCACACAATTTTTGCATGGACACCTAATAAGATCACCACTCATTTCTTCCGGATGAGAAGTAGCGAATTTAATAAAATTCTCGACACCATATACAAATGATGCATTAGTCCTCCCACTTGAGTCACGTCGATTATACATCCAACTACGATCAAAAGATTCCATTTAACCTAAATATTTCGATTTTAGCAAAATAAGAAAAAAAAACAACCGATTAGTATCACCCTTAATTACTCAGAAGAAGGTAACGGATCCATTTCCCCTTAAAAGACATAGTCTTCTTTTAGTTTCGTAATAGAAATTAGATTAAATGGTGTATTAACATGCATATTGTTGATCCTATTACAAAAGTCAAAACCTAAATTAATTATAGCCAATTACTATCTAATTATAGAGAAAAGAATGGAAAATGAAATGAAGCCCTCTAGCTTGTTTGAATCTTTAATACAAGATAAAAGGATATTCGTTGTACTTTTATATCCTCACAAACAGTTTCTCTTCTATCCATCAAAGGCCATTTGATGACATCCATAAAAATGCAACTCAAGAAGTTGGGTTTCCTTACACGTCTCTCCAGAATGAAAAGAAATGTTAATGAGCTAATTTTCTCTCTTTCTTTTCTGTCCTTTTCTCTTGTCAGATTAAACACTCAAACAAGGGATTTTTAAACATTTGCCTCGAAACAAATTGAGCATAAAAGAATTGAAATTCTTCTTATTTTCTTAGGCTGATGTCTAATGATAGAAGAAGTATAAAATATGATGCCTAACACCATTCCAAGCACAAAAGGCATGCATGATTTGCTGCTGATGTAGGCATATATGCGTGGTAGAAGGAGAGAGAGAGGCTGAATCAAAACGGTTCATCTAAACTTAACAAACCCAAGGATGGTTTTCTCCTATTCATAACATACTCATTCATCTATCTTTTTAATTTATTTTTTATGATATGATTCAATTTGAGTTTTTGAAACCACCAAAATTACGTACATATCTTATTAGAAAATAAATAAAACTTTCAGCTACAATAATTCTTTTATTAACATTAAACTCCATCAGATTATGAATATAATCACAAATATAAAGTAAGAAAAATATGTGATTATCATTAAAAAAAAATGACCAGAATTCACTAATCTCAATCTAAAAATCACAGCAAGGAATGCAGTTTATGAATAAAATCATCAACGTAAGAATTTTCAAGTCCTCCACTCAACAAAAAGTCTCTCCATTTTGTATTATTTAATTTAACCTGTTTCCCAATCTCATTATCATATATATATATATATAATTTTTTTTTAACCTTGACTCAAAATTAAGCACAAACATCAACAAGAATGAAATCAAGTAAAATCATGCACTGTGGAACATACCCGGTTTCCTCCCCTTAGCTTCTGTTTTCAGTCGCAGTAACACCGGTCACTGACTCCTCCTTCTCCTTTTTTGCGCCTCAATGTCTGAAGAACCCTAAGTACACAAAAGAAATTTCACACAACTTAAACTACACACTCAATTTTAAGAAAATTGAAAACGAATTCATACTATTGGCTATCTTTCCGTGAAACATACCTCTCAAACACAGGAAACAAATTGAATGCCGATCGCCGTTCTCACTGCCGGAGCTAACACGCGGCGTCACCGGTGGCAAGGGGAACCGAAACTCCTCCGGTGCTGGGTTCTCTCTCGACGGCTCTCTGTTTCTTTTTCACTTTTAATTTGGGGATTTTAGGGATTTTGGTTATTTCAGCTGATTAATAATCGTATTTTAGCGACTAAATAGCGACTGCATTTCTTAGTCGCTATTATTAATAGCGACTACATATTACGTCGCTATTTAGTCGCTAAAATTTTGCGACAAAAATTAGTCGCAATTCCGTCGCTTATTATAATTAAAATATTTGCGACTACATTTTAGTCGCTATTTTATAGCGACTAAACGTTATGTCGCTAATTTTGTCGGAAAATAAGGCGGAAATTCTTCGCGGCATAATTTAGCGACTAAAATATTTTGCCGTCGCTATTTAGTCGCTAATTCCATTTTTTTGCAAATATCACGACGGATCATCAATATCGTCGCAATTCAGTCGCAAAAATAGCGACGGAAATATGTAATTGCTAATTTCCGTCGCTAATAACGCTGTTTTTTGTAGTGTTTGCTTGAAACGGGACTGTCTATCAGCCTCATCTAACATAATAGTTTCTGCTTTAAGGGCTGCTTCAACCAAGGACCTCATATCCATATGTCTCTGAGAACCCAAAGCCAATCTGATGTTATTATGCAAACCTCTTTCAAATCTGTGGCATAACTTCTGCTCAGTCATGGACTCATCATCTAGATAGGCACTAAGTCGCTCGAACTCTCTCTTGTACTCTGCAACTGACTTATTTCCCTATCTGAGCCTCTAGAATGCATCTTGCATGGCAGATCTATACTCAAAACTGACATATTTCTTCTCAAATTGAGTCTGGAAAATTGAGTCTGGAAAAACCCCCAAGTAACCTGATCAGTTGGAGTGTGTTTACGGACTGAACTCCACCAAGTGTAAGCAGTACCCTGAAGTAAGGCCACTGCTCCCTGAAGCATCTCATCTGGCGAACTCTGAGTGGTCTCGAACATACGCTTGAGCTTAAACAACCACTCCTCTGCCTGAACCGGAGTCAAAGGGTCACGACCATAAAAATCCTCCGCTCCCAATCTCTTAATATGTTCTAAAATCGGCCTCCGTCTAGGTGGAGCTAACTGTTGTTTAGGACCTAGAGGCTACTGCTGAGCTTGCATAAACTGATAGAAATTCACAATCATATTCATAAACTCAGGTTGCTATTGAGGAGGAGGAGCAATAGGCGGAGTATCTTGATGCTGAGGCGACCTCGATCGACTAATACTAATAGATGTGGCACTCTTGACATCGCTATCACGACGACCTTCATCCGAAGACATACTCACAATCTAACACAAGGAGGAAGCATACATTAGCCTCACATGACTATACTGTCAAAAAATTAATTGGCATGTACATGTACTTATACTATTCCTATTGACCCACTCCGATCTTAGAACCACCTAAAGCGGAGCTCTGATACCAATTAAATTGTAACACCCTATACCTGTATGTGATACGGATATCGGATGCCACGGTACTAATGTAACACTCTAATACCTTACGTTCCGATTAATTAACTGTTCATTGTAATCCGGTTAACCTAATTGAACTAGTCAGGTTATTAAGTAGACAATTAATTAAAATCGGTACATTTTTTTAAATAGTACCGTATGAATAGTACTACATGAATAGTACCGTATGAATAGGACTATATGAATAGTACTGTATGAATAGATAATTTACTTAAGTCTATTAACAATTATTAATTAATCATCAAACTTAATATTCCTATTTTAATTCATTATCAATTATATCGATTGACTTACAACTGTCTAAGTTACTATTCATTTGGTCAATTTTCTTTTAAGTTGGAAATCTACATTTTTAATTTACCAATGGTATTAACTTAATTTCTAATAATTATTAGGCATGTCAAACGCACATATAAACTAGTGACAGTCATAATAGTCTATTATAGACCAAAACCCAAAACAATACTATAAGTCATGTACATGCCAAAGTCTTAACATACTTATTATTCCAGATAACTTCTTCAATACCACTTCCAAAGTGTGAGGTATGCACTGCTCCAAAATTCTACAGAGTACCTACACGCAGTCAAAGAAACTACGTGCTGAGCATTAAATATGCTTAGTGGTGATTGCAATTCCAGAAATTTTCACTAAACTAATTTCACATGCATAAATAATACTCAATAAATAATAGCATTTAAATATTCATAATTAAACACATTTAATTTAATTACCAATTATTCATGCAATATTATATTTAATTATCTTTAAATCACATAATTAGGGCAATTACACAATTAACACACATAAATAATCTTATTTACCCTTTTATCCTTAACTTATGGTAATATTTCATTTATACCCTTAAACTTTTTCAAAATGATGAAAATACCCTTAGTTCATTTATATTTCACCAAAATTTCATTTATGCCATTAGTTCATTTTAAATTCACTAATATTACCATTATGCCACTAGTTATTTTCACTAATATTACAATTTTACCATTAATTTACATGCTAAATTACGGGTTTTCCCTCCAATTACCATTTTTATGCCAAATTACATATTTACCCCTAGAAAATGACAAATTTTCATATTTAACCATTTAATTATATTTTTACCTTTATTAACCAATCTTAACACACATATGCACAAAATTACCATTTTGCCCTTAAACTTTTTATATAATTCCATTTATGCCCTTTTTCCACATAAATGTTATTTTAATCACATTTTTACTATTTTAATCTCATTTTTACCATTATGCCCCTGTAACACACTGGCAGACTCTGAATGCAGGATAAACGAGACGTGAACTCCAAAAGTTCACAGAAATACCAGAGGAGTTCGGTGGGACCACCCTTATCTTTAAATACAGTACAATACAATTTCAATACAGTGAAATAGGACCATCTTTGGCCTATTAAAAAGTGAGACGCCATGCTCACACCCGTGGTCTTATGTCCCTATGGCATGCCAACATATCCTGAACTAGACTGGACTACCAGATCACTACATAGGGCAATATTATTTTATTTTCCACATTATTAATGTGACATACATACATTTCATGGCATATCATCATAATACCTCATGCTTTTTCATACCATTTCATCATTACACATGTGATTATCATCATTACACCATTACATGCCATGTAAATTCATTATTTCGTCATGGTACACATGCATACATACATACATGCATATGACCCACATACCAATTTATTTCCATTAATTATTTTTTATCAACTTTATCATTTATTTAGGTCAATTACATGTTGTATAACATCACCATACCATTAATTTCCATAAAAACACATCAAAATCATGACTTTACACACGATGTACATTCGGCCATACACACATCACATACCTCATGATGTTTTCACATGCTCTAACACATACCATTCATTAGTTCACATGGAAAATACCATAGATCCATCATAAACATTCATAAAACATCATTAAAACACATCAAAATTCTATGGTTTCCATTTGGCCAAAGAAGTAACTTTTCACACAAAATTTATTTCTTCATTTTAATCATTCATACTATCATTTTTAACATCTCTAAGCATGAATATCATGTTATTTTCAATTAAACATGCCTTAAACTCAAGTTTTTAGCACAAAAAACTCAAGTTTTTGGCATAAACAAAACTCAAGAAAATAAAACCAAAAAAGATGATTTTTGATGGAATGCCCAAGTTGAGAAAATTAGTTTTGCTTGCTCAGGATAATCCAAGAACAAAATCTCTTCAAAATTCTAGAAGAAATAAACTTCTAATTTTTTTCCTCAATAAAACAGTGCTCTTTTTTTCTTTTTCCTCTCGTATGCCTTTATTTTTAAGGAAGCAGCTTCCTTGACAAATGAAAATTTTCTCTTCTTATTTTTCCTCATATCCCATAAGGGAAAAGGCAGAAGCTGCTTTCCTAAACCTATTTTTCCAAAAATCACGAAAACATGAAAACAAATTGATTTTACATTCCCAAAAATTAGTCTTTTCGTAGGGGGGAAAGGGATAGCACGGCAAGGGAAACAGCCCGCAAGTAGGTGGCCGCACCTCCCGAGATGCAGCCTGGAGGGAGGCTGCATGTAATGACCAAAAAAAGGCCTAGTCGGAATTCACATGCTAAGTTGGAAGATTAAGGGTATTTCGATAATTTATGCATGAGGAAATTGGATTTTTGAGGACCTAATTGCAAGATAATTTAAAGTTTTAAAGTGAAGATTTTATTTAGTGGATTATGTGTATGGTATTAAGGATTAAGTGTTAAGTGAGGATTTTATTTATGTGAGGGTTGTGTATGGTGTCAAGGATGAAGAGAAAGTCAAAGTTGGATCTTTGGTCCGATAGAAGTATGCCATGTGTCTTGGTAGGTGAGCATTTAATGTAAAAGGAAGAGAGAGGGAAGGGAGGGCGGAAAAAGGAGAAGCTTTGTAACACCCCCTACCCATACCCAGGCGATCTCATCCGATAAGGAGTGAGATGCCGTATGAGTCGGGGTGCTACCATGCATATACCATACAAATTATACATTCATACATACACATACATACTGAAGTACAGGGTAATTAAAAATTTTCGGAGCATACACACAAATAACTCATCATATATTAATACAACCCAAAAGCCATTACAATAGTTTTTTTTATCAACTGGCTGATACAAAAATATTACATACCCAAAAATATAATTACATAAGCGGAAGCCATATCAAAATCAATACAAGAGAGTTCTATACACCAAAAAGAATTATCAATCAAACAATAAACTCCAAACTCTAAACCTTGCTGTGTTGGCTTGACTGCGGCAACTCACTCAAAACAAAACTTCTTATGTACATGCACGGGTAAAATACCGTGCTAAGCAATATACGCTTAGTGGGGAAACACACATATAATATGGACGGCTATTCACAATGGTCGTCAAGGCATAACACATTCATGATGGCATATGCAGTAACTCATAACATAACATATATAAACATGCTCACGAATTTCAGCCATACATTCTACATCTCATATTCATATCCATATCCATATTATCTCATTCAAATATTACCTTCGCATAATCAATTCCCTATTCATTTACAATTTAGTTGCTTTCACGTACTTAACATTTTATGCAACTCAATACCATATTCTTGTAATCATATCAAAACGAAACAAAACAAAAAGAACACCTGCTGACTCACAATAGTGGATAACGAGTAAACGCATAGCGTACCTTACGGGCACGAATCGAATGCATAGCGTACCTTACGGGTACGAATTAAGAATCATTTATTTTTGTCGCATTCAAAACATTTTACAAAGGGGGACCTTAAACAAGATCCAAAACGCATAAGTGGTTCGCAAGGAACCAAACGGGGACCTGATTGGGGTCCAAACAGAACTGAGGCTGCAGCTAAGAGACTCTATTAGGCATGCCTAACTATCCACTAAACTGACTCTTGCAGGTCATGTATAATACAATTCACATTTAGTTACACATTTGTTCAATATGAATAACCATTGAATTTAACATACATAAATCAATTATATTTAAGCATGACACATTTAGTTCATAGATTAAGGCATAATATGGCATACAAATATTTAGCATATAAGAAGACACTAAATAACATTTAGATAGCTTAGCATGAAATATAATAAAAAAAAAAACATCCAAAGCAAAGAAATGACTGAACAGAAAAAGCCATCTAATGTACACCTTTATCACGTCTATAACAGAGCACAAACACGAGTAATATATAGCTCATGTAATATTCAAATCACAAGTTCTTGCTTCCTAATTAAATTAGATTTAATCAAATAATATATTAGGTTTAATGCCTTAATCATAAATTATAAACATGTTATATAATTCTCGTCATGAGTATTTATTCATCTAGCAAATTAGGCTTATAGTTTAATTCATGGTTAATCATCATATTAATTAATTCTTCGTTATAAGAATTTATTCAATTCACAGGTAATTTAATTATATATCCTCATTACCTAATTATAAAATAAGTAACATTAAATTTTTCAGGCATTTCTAGACACTTTGGGGCTAATTCGGAGGTGTGGAACTGATTCTAGGATGAATTGGTGAAGAGGGAAAATTTTTACTAAAACACAGCTGTGCTGTATAAAAAGCACAGCTGTGCTCTGCTGCTAATCATCGATCTAATTGGCAAAAACACAGCTGTGTCCTACTAAAAGCACAGCTGTGCTTTCCAACCAGTCCCCAAATGTTATCAAAATTAAGAGCACAGCACAGGGCAAAAATTCAGTTCCTTAGTCTACTTGCATTTTTTTGAACTAGTAAAATACATTTTCAGACAAAATAGTCTGCATGACAATTAATCCTCAAGACGTTATCTTTCTAGTGACAAAATTTCAAATCAACAGGAGCTGAAATCTGGGAGATATACTCAAATTGCTCTAACCTGCTCCACAGACACACCTGACAAATTTTGCTACTGTAATGGGCGATTTTAAAATAGTTAGATTCCGAATTAAATTATAGTTGTTTTTACAAAGTTTTAGACACAGATTTTTTGGTTCTAACCCAACTGGAATTATGCATTTTGGAGTCGTAAAGCGCAACTTATACTAAAAAGAGTGACCAAAGGTCAATCAGACCCACCTAAGCAGAGAGGTCTCGGTTTTAGCAATTTTGAAGATCCTAAGTCCTGAATTAGCTCCAGCACTCTCTTATACAATTTTAGATACGGACCGGAGCTATCGGATGCAATTTGAATCAACTCAATTGGAGCTCTATAACTCTACTTATGACAAAAACATCACACTGAGGTCAGATAAAAACTGAATAAAATTTCAGAACACAAACATCAACATTGAACAAATAAATCCCAAACCTGAAATTTTTCACTTCAATTACTTAGATCCACAACTCCCAGCAATTTCCTTGCCCTTGGAATCCCAGGAAGATTTAGCTAAACAATCAAACCCAACAATTATACAAAAACAAAACCTAGATTAAAAACCCAATTAAAATGTAAAAGAAAATGGAGAAATAAGATGAAAATATGAATTAAACTTACCAAAATAATGCAAGAATTACTTGATTTCTAGCCACAAAACTTAGATCTATTCTAGGATTTTTTTTTTTAGAAGAGAGAAAATGAAGAAGAACAAGAAGAATAAGATGACTTACGGAAATAAAGAACACACACTTCTTCATTTTAATTTTTTTTTTAATTCTTGCCACATGTCACCTCACTATTGGTGAGAATCCATCACTCACACCCAACAAGTATACACAACTCACACTCAATGCATTCTCACTTAAAACACCCTACTAATGTGTGAGTAAAACACACAATAATATCCCACTTAGATTCCTTCCACTATGCTATACTCACCCACACACAATCACAACCCCACTCAAACACCCTACTAATGTGTGAGTAAAACACACAATCACCATACCATTACTCACATCCTATAATGGTATATGCATGCACACACAAATATATCCCAACTAATTCACACCCTAATAACATATATGAACCCATATGTTAACATAACCCTTGTAACATGCAATATACCCCAAAATACCCTTGTTACATGTCAAAATATATACAAATGCACACATACACATGGCTCGTACTACTAGGGGGTAAACGGGGTGTGACAACTTTCCCCTACTAATAAGAATTTTGTCCTCGAAATTCTCACCTGAACAGAATAATTGCGGATACTGAGTTCTCATCGACTCTTCGGTTTCCCAAGTTGCTTCTTCGACTCCATGGTGATCCCATAATACTTTAACCAAAGGAATCTGTTTACTCCTTAATTGTCTTACCTCTCGAGCTAGAATAGCTTTTGGTTCCTCATCATAAGAAAAATCAGGCTGCACTTGCACATCTTGAACCGACAAAATATGTGAAGGATCTGATCTATATCGACGAAGCATCGAAACATGGAACACATCGTGCAACTTTGATAACTCCATCGGTAAAGCTAGTCTATAGGCTACCGGACCAACTTTAGCTAAAATCTCATACGGTCCGATGTAGCGAGGACTAAGCTTGCCTTTCTTACCAAACTGAAGCACTTTCCTCCAAGGCAAAACTTTAAGGAAAACCTTGTCCCCAACCTCATACTGTACATCTTTTCTCTTTAAGTTGGCATAGGACTTTTGTCGATCCTTAGCCACTTTTAAATTCCGCTGCATAACTCTGATCTTCTCCTCGGTATCCCTAACCAACTCTGGCCCAATAACTGATCGCTCGGATAAATCGGTCCAACAAATCGGAGTCCTACACTGTCGACCATATAAAGCCTCATACGGTGCCATACCGATGCTCGACTGAAAGCTATTATTGTAGGCAAACTCCATATGCAACACATATTTGTCCCAACTACCCGGAAAGTCCAAAACACATGCCCTCAACATATCCTCCAGAATCTGACCATTTGTCTGAGGATGAAACGCTGTACTAAAGTTCAACTTTGTACCCAAAGCTCTCTGCAACTCTTTCCAAAACTTTGAAGTGAACCTTGGGTCCCGATCTGATACTATGGATAATGGCACACCATGCAACCGAACTATCTCATCCACATAGATACTGGCCAATCTATCCATCGAATAGTCCACTCTCACAGGCAAGAAATGAGCTGACTTCGTAAGTCGATCCACTATCATCCAAACTGAGTCGTGCTTCCTCTGAGTCAAAGGCAATCCAGCTACAAAGTCCATGGCTATATCATCCCACTTCCACTCGGGAATGGATAAAGGCATAAGCAATCTCGAAGGAACTTGATGCTCGGCCTTTACCTGCTGACATGTCAAACACTTAGACACAAAATCCATAATATCCCTCTTCATACCGGACCACCAATAAAATTGCTTCATGTCTCGATACATCTTTTCACTGCCAGGATGCATCGTAAAAATTGTACTATGCGCCTCAATCAGAAGTTGTTTCCTTAACTCATCATTCTCAGGTACACACAAGCGGTTCTGATACATCAACACCCCATCAAGAACTGAGAACTCTGATTGTTTACCCGAACTAACCTCTTGCATAATCTGCTGTAGCCTCTCATCCTCCTTCTGAGCATCAACAATCCTCTGTCTCAAGGTAGGCTTTGCTCTCAACTGAGCAATCAAAGCTCCATCTGAATCGAACCTCCATCTAAATCGTCTTAAGAACAAGGCTGAAACTGACTTTCGACTCAAAGCATCAGCGACTACATTGGCCTTACCCGGATGGTAATCCACTATGCAGTCGTAGTCCTTAAACAACTCAAGCCAACGGCGCTGTCTCATGTTCAACTCTTTCTGCGTGAGGAAATATTTCAAACTTTTATGGTCCGTAAAGATCCTACATTTTCCCCATACAGATAATGGCGCCAAATTTTCAAAGCAAAAATCACAGCCGCTAACTCTAAATCATGTGTCGGATAATTCCTCTCATGTGGATTTAACTGTCGAGAAGCATAAGCCACAACCTTACCTTCCTACATCAAAACACAGCCAAGTCCGACACCCGATGCATTACTATACATGACAAACTCTTTACCCGAGATGGGTTGAGTAAATATAGGAGCCTCGACTAGCAACTTCTTCAACTGCTCAAAACAAGCCTGACACTTATCTGACCATTCGATTCTAACTCCTTTTCTTAACAACCTCGTCATCGGAACAGCAATCACTGAAAAACCCTTAACAAATCGACGGTAGTATCCTGCTAAACCAAGGAAACTTCTCACTTCCTGAACATTTCTAGGAGCTTTCCAATCAACTATTGCCTCAATCTTAGCCGGATCAACTTGAATACCCTTGGCGGAAACTATATGGCCCAAAAATGACACTTCCTGAAGAAAAAAATCACACTTACTCAGCTTAGCAAACAATCGATGTTCTCTCAACACTTGCAAAACTAACCGAAGATGCTCCTTATGCTCACTCACATCCCTGGAATACACCAAGATGTCATCTATAAACACCACTACAAACCGGTCTAAGTATGGCCTAAACACTCGGTTCATTAAATCCATGAATGCCGCGGGTGCATTGGTCAAACCAAACGGCATAATAAGAAACTCATAGTGACCATACCAAGTCCGAAACGCAGTCTTAACCACATCCTCTTCCTTAACTCGCAACTGATAGTACCCTGACCGGAGATTAATCTTTGAGAAAACACCTGCACCTCGAAGCTGATCAAACAGATCCTCAATCCTAGGCAAAGGATACTTGTTCTTCACTGTGACCTTATTGATCTTCCTATAGTCGATACACATGCTTAGAGTCCCATCCTTCTTCTTGACAAACCGAACTGGAGCTCCCCATGGAGATATGCTGGGTCGAATAAACCCCTTATCCAATAGCTCTTATAGTTGAGTTTTAAGTTCTCTCAACTCTACAGGAGCCATCCGATAAGGTGCTTTCGATATGGGAGTGGTACTCGGTATAATCTCCATGGATAACTCAACTTCTCTCTCAGGAGGCAAACCAGGCAACTCACTCTGAAATACATCACTAAACTCCTGCACTATAGGGATATCTTCAATCCTGACTTGATCCCTATTGGAATCTAAAACCACAGCTAGGAAAGCCTCACAACCCTTCCTAATAAATCTCTTAGCTTGCATTGTAGAAATCACATTATTCACCGAATTGGCACCCAAACCTTTCACAAACACAGGAGAATGACCTTTATCCCGAAGCAAAACTGTCTTCCTATGGCAATCAACTACAGCCTGATGCTTATCCAACCAGTCCATACCCAGAATCAGATCAAACTCTCTAAAAGGCAACTCAATCAAATCCACTGGAAACACAACTCCCTCAATCAACAGGGGACTACTCTTATAAACTCTACTCACATTGACACTATGCCCTAATGGACTGGTCACACATATCTCATAATCTAACTGATCTACCACATGCAACTTATCAACAATCTTATCCGTGCACAAATATGAATGTGTGGAACCAGGATCAATTAGAGCATACAATTCAGTGTCATGGAGTAAAAACTTACCAACAATCACATCAGGTGCATCCTGTTCCTCTCTAGCTCTCGTAGCATAAGCTCTGGCTGGAACAGGCAACCGTCGCTCAACAGACTCTGATGCAGCTCCCTCTCTAGGTCGACCGCCTCGACCTCTACCTCGACCTCTACTGCGAGTAACTTGTGTGGCATTCGAACCAACCCTGCTAGCCTCTCTCTGAGAACCCAAAGCTTCATGCAATCTCGGACAGTTGGCCAAATAGTGCTCGGTGCTCCCACAACAGAAACACCCACCAGTGAGCCACCTACACTCACCCTTATGCGGCTTGCCACAGTGTGCGCACTCAGGTAACATTTCTGTCCTAGAACCCAAATCGCCTCTACCAGAACCAGATACTCTGCCTGCACCCTGTCTTCTACCTCTAGTGGCTGGACCATATGATAACTCATCTTGCGGGTTCCTGGATCTCTTACCCGAGGATGATGAAGATGAACCACCATGAGAAGGGTTCCTCCTCTGAGCCCTCTCTCTCATCACAGACTCTGATCTCTCAGCCCTCATAGCAGCCTCCACAACCTGATAATACTTCACCCCTGGAGTGCTCATCAAGGAAATCAACATAACCCTAAAGGACTCATTCAACCCTGCCTCAAAATGACGGCATCTGAACTCATCATTCATAATACCTTTTGGAGCATACCTAGACAACCGATTGAACTCTTTCTCAAAGTCTGAAACCGACATAGCTCTTTATTTCAAGCTCAGAAACTGTGCCCACTTTGCATCTTTATAAGTCTGAGTTATGTACTTCTTCGTGAATTCTTCATCAAAGAATTCCCATGTAATAGGATCTTGCAACTGAGGTTGTTTGCAAACTAACTCCCACCATTCATAGGCTGACCCTTGCAGCAAAGCTACTGCACACTCTGCCTGCTGATCAGGAGGACATCTAACCTCTTTCAAGGTACGCTTCACCTTATCCAACCATTTCGCAGCTAACTCTGACTCATCCAAACTTGTTCCATAAAAGTCTTCAGTACCAGCTCTTCTCACACTTTCTATAGGAGCTCTAGGGGCAGTCACTCTCTCCAAAACCCTAGCCATGTCCCTGAATATTGCCCCGAAAGGCACAGCAGCGGCCTCGGGCTAGACCCTAGCAGGTTGAGCCGATACAGAGACAGAAGGATCAATAGCTTGGGGATTCACACTTTCAGCTGATCCCTCAAGAAATCCACGAACCGAATCAGAAGACATCCTAAACAAATAAAAGAAGACAGTCGCATCAGCCAACACAGATCTAGACACATACACATCTATACACCTCAACACATTAACAAAACAAACAACACCCAGAAATGCCTAAACCTTGGCTTTGATACCAAAACCTGTAACACCCCCTACCCATACCCAGGCGATCTCATCCGATAAGGAGTGAGATGCCGTATGAGCCGGGGTGCTACTATGCATAGACCATACAAATTATACATTCATACATACACATACATACTGAAGTATAGGGTAATTAAAAATTTTCGGAGCATACACACAAATAACTCATGATATATTAATACAACCCAAAAGCCATTACAATAGTTTTTTTTTGATCAACTGGCTGATACAAAAATATTACATACCCAAAAATATAATTACATAAGCGGAAGCCATATCAAAATCAATACAAGAGAGTTCTATAAACCAAAAATAATTATCAATCAAACAATAAACTCCAAACTCTAAACCTTGCTGTGTTGGCTTGACTGCGGCAACTCACTCAAAACAAAACTTCTTATGTACCTGCACGGGTAAAACACTGTGCTAAGAGATATATGCTTAGTGGGGAAACACACATATAATATGGACGGCCATTCATAATGGTCGTCAAGGCATAACACATTCATGATGGCATATGCAATAACTTATAACATAACATATATAAACATGCTCACGAATTTCAGCCATACATTCTACATCTCATATTCATATCCATATCCATATTATCTCATTCAAATATTACCTTCGCATAATCAATTCCCTATTCATTTACAATTTAGTTGCTTTCACGTACTTAACATTTATGCAACTGAATACCATATTCTTGTAATCATATCAAAGCGAAACAAAACAAAAAGAACACCTGCTGACTCACAATAGTGGTTAACGAGTAAACGCATAGCGTACCTTACGGGCACGAATCGAACGCATAGCGTACCTTACGGGTACGAATTAAGAATCATTTATTTTTGTCGCATTCAAAACATTTTACAAAGGGGGACCTTAAACAAGATTCAAAACGCATAAGTGGTTTGCAAGGAACCAAACGGGGACCTGATCGGGGTCCAGACAGAACTGAGGCTGCAGCTAAGAGACTTTATTAGGCATGCCTAACTATCCACTAAACTGACTCTTGCAGGTCATGTATAATACAATTCACATTTAGTTACACATTTGTTCAATATGAATAACCATTGAATTTAACATACATAAATCAATTATATTTAAGCATGACACATTTAGTTCATAGGTTAAGGCATAATATGGCATACAAATATTTAGCATATAAGAAGACACTAAATAACATTTAGATAGCTTAGCATGAAATATAATACAAAAAAAATCATCCAAAGCAAAGAAATGACTGAACAGAGAAAGCCATCTAATGTACACCCTTATCACGTCTATAACAGAGCACAAACACGAGTAATATATAGCTCATGTAATATTCAAATCACAAGTTCTTGCTTCCTAATTAAATTAGATTTAATCAAATAATATATTAGGTTTAATGCCTTAATTATAAATTATAAACATGTTATATAATTCTCGTCATGAGTATTTATTCATCTAGTAAATTAGGCTTATAGTTTAATTCATGGTTAATCATCATATTATTTAATTCTTTGTTATAAGAATTTATTCAATTCACAGGTAATTTAATTATATATCCTCATTACCTAATTATAAAATAAGTAACAATAAATTTTTCAGGCGTTTCTAGACACTTTGGGGCTAATTCGGAGGTGTGGAACCGATTCTAGGATGAATTGGTGAAGAGGGAAAATTTTTACTAAAACACAGCTGTGCTGTATAAAAAGCACAGCTGTGCTCTGCTGCTAATCGTTGATCTAATTGCCAAAAACACAGCTGTGTCCTACTAAAAGCACAGCTGTGCTTTCCAACCAGTCCCCAAACGTTATCAAAATTAAGAGCACAGCACAGGGCAAAAATTCAGTTCCTTAGTCTACTTGCAATTTTTTGAACTAGTAAAATACATTTTCAGACCAAATAGTCTACATAACAATTAATCCTCAAGACGTTATCTTTCTAGTGACAAAATTTCAGATCAACAGGAGCTGAAATCTGGGAGATATACTCAAATTTCTCTAACCTGCTCCACAGACACACCTGACAAATTTTGCTACTGTAATGGGCGATTTTAAAATAGTTAGAGTCCGAATTAAGTTATAGTTATTTGTACAACGTTTTAGATACAGATGTTTTGGTTCTAACCCAACTTGAATTACGCATTTGGGAGTTGTAAAACGCAACTTATGCTAAACAGAGTGACCAAAGGTCAATCAGACCCACCTAAGCAGGGAGGTCTCAGATTTTAGAATTTTTCAAGGTTCCATGTCCAGCATTAGCTCCAGAACTCTCTTAGAAAATTTTAGATATGGATCTTAGCTATCGGATGCAATTTGAATCAACTCAATTGGAGCTCTATAACTCTACTTATGACAAAAACATCACACTGAGGTCAGATAAAAATTGAATAAAATTTCAGAACACAAACATCAACATTGAACAAATAAATCCCAAACCTGAAATTTTTCACTTCAATTACTTAGATCCACAACTCCCAACAATTTCCTTGCCCTTGGAATCCCAGGAAGATTTAGCTAAACAATCAAACCCAACAATTATACAAAAATAAAACCTAGATTAAAAACCCAATTAAAATGTAAAAGAAAATGGACAAACAAGATGAAAATATGAATTAAACTTACCAAAATAATGCCAGAATTACTTGATTTCTACCCACAAAACTTAGATCTATTCTAGGATTTTTTTTTAGAAGAGAGAAAATGAAGAAGAACAAGAAGAATAAGATGACTTACGGAAATGAAGAACACACACTTCTTCATTTTAATTTTTTTTCTAATTCTTGCCACATGTCACCTCACTATTGGTGAGAATCCATCACTCACATCCAACAAGTATACACAACTCACACTCAATGCATTCTCACTTAAAACACCCTACTAATGTGTGAGTAAAACACACAATAATATCCCACTTAAATTCCTTCCACTATGCTATACTCACCCACACACAATCACAACCCCACTCAAACACCCTACTAATGTGTGAGTAAAACACACAATCACCATACCATTACTCACATCCTACAATGGTATATGCATGCACACACAAATATAGCCCAACTAATTCACACCCTAATAACATATATGCACCCATATGTTAACATAACCCTTGTAACATGCAATATACCCCAAAATACCCTTGTTACATGTCAAAATACATACAAATGCACACATACACATGGCTCGTGCTACTAGGGGGTAAACGGGGTGTGACAAGCTTCCCATGGAAGCTGAGTTTTTCCCCTTCCTTGCCCCATTCCCATTCCCCTCTTCCCTTTCTTTTCATTTTGGATGCTCTTCATCTTTTCTTGAGTTGGTACTTCAATATTGTTGTGGGATTTCTCTGAGTTTGAGCTGGGATTTGAAGAGGTAAGTGCTTGGGTTTTGATTTTGGTCTCTTCTTCATCTTCTTATTCTTTGTTTTTTGGTTTTGGAAGAGTGAATGAATGGTTTGATCTAAGTGTGTATTTGGCTAGATTTTGTGCAAGAATCGGAGGAGAGAAGAAAGAACAAAGGAAAAGAGAAAGTGGGATTTTGAAGTGGATGGATTGAAGCTTCATTTTGAGGTTTGGGAGTTGTCTTACTTTTTTCTTCTCGGATCATGGTTTGATTGTTAATTTCTGAGTTTTTAAGTGCAATGCATGTGTATATGCATGTGTTTTTTTGTTGAGTAGATAAGATGGTGATATGAGCTTAAATAGCTCATTATTAATCCATATTTTATGGTTAGAAGTAATGTTTTAAGTGCTTTTATTTGTTAGTATTAGGTTTGTTTTATGTTTTTGTTTGAGTTTTGTGTGTAGGAGGAAAATGAAGAAAAGATGGAGAAAATGGAGAAAAATAGCCAAAATGAGCCAAGCAAGAAGAGCTTCTATCGCGAGTGCGACAGTGGCGCGATCGCGACAGAACGCGCTAAGGGAACTCAAAGAAGAAGAGAGAAAAGAGAAGGAAGAAGCACTATCGCGACAAAGGGTGGCGTCGCGAGGTCGCGACGGGGCATGGAGCAAGCAAACGTGAGAAAGGTGGAGCTATGAAAATGGCGCGCTTTGTCGCGATCGCGACAGAAAGATCCGTTGGAGACAAAGTTCAAATTTCACTTTGAAGAGTTATGCCTTTCCACCAATAATTGCAATTTTTGCCAAGAGACACCATTAGAACAGTATAATATTATTATTAACTGTAATTTTAAAAAGAGAATATTATTTTTAGTAAAATTTCTCTAAGTTAGAATAGTTCTTTCATTACTTTAGTTTTATTTTCTAAAAGTAGAGTTTATGTATTGAAGAGAAGATAACATACAAAGAAAAAGATTAACTTTGGTGACTTGAAAAGGGTTGAGAAATCTCCTTCTTCATCTCTAATCTTTTTATTCTTCTTTGTATATTCTTATGATGTAAATTCTGAACCTGAATACTTAGTAGAAATATATTTTATGGTTCATATAAATTCATGTCCTCTTGCTTGTAGAATTTCATATTGGTATATTATTTATGATCACTATAAGTTTGAGTTTGATTGAGAAATGAATTCATTCTTACATCTAATTGGAAATTCATCATTAAGATATTATTTGAGAAATCATAATATTGAAATGGTTGTTATAGGTTGTGTTATATTCCTAAGATTTGCATATATATTCATCTAGTTCTTGAATGAAAGTTTGGAATTAGACTTATATGTGTATGTTTTAGGCAATCCTATTTATGTCGAGAGAGTAAGTAGGAAATTTATTCAACTTGGCTTGCATGACAAGAGTACCATATTAATCAAGAATAATTAATTCAAGTTCAATTTTTATACTTAGTATCATTAATGTTTCTATCTTCTTTGACTATCATTAACTAGGAATAATTAATTTACATGTTAGATTAGTTAAAATCACTTTTCCAATAGTTTATCATTATAAACAAGATTAAAATTGGGTGGTAATAGTGAGTAAAACACGTTCCTCGTGGGATCGACATCTAAAGTACTATTTCGGTACACCGTATACTTGCGGTATAATTAGCATCTATAGAAAGTGCTCTACAAGTTTTTGGCGCCGTTGCCCGGGAACGGTTGTTTTGCCATTATGAAACTTGATTTATGATTTTGGATTACAATATTTTATTTTGTTTTAATTTGTTTGTTTGTTTAGTTTAACTTTGTGTTTTGTTTTTGGTTTACAGGATTTGAAAAGTTCATGCCTAGTACAAGGAGTTCTTTAGAAGAGCTTGAACCCTTAAATCCTGAAATTGAATGGTTTTGTCAAGTAACCGGAAGTCCAATAAGAAAAAGAACAAGGAAAAAAGACCAATTATCATGGCTGAAGAAAATCCACCAAGACTGATGGACTTTGCCACACCTGCTTTGAGTGGTGCTCAACAAGGAGTGGTAAGGCCAACGGTAAATGCAAATCAATTTGAGATTAAGCCTTCATTGTTACAAATGATTCAAAATAGCATTCAATTTTATGGTTTGGCAAATGAGGATCCTAATGCTCATTTGGCAAATTTTCTTGAAATATGTGATACCTTTAAGATTAATGGTGTCTCAACTGATGCAATCAAACTTAGGCTTTTCCCTTTCACTTTGAAAGATAAGGCCAAAGCTTGGTTGAATTCGCTAGCAAGGGGATCAATCACTACTTGGGATCAATTGGCCCAAGCATTTTTATCCAAATATTTTCCCTTGGCTAAAACAGCCAAAATCATAAAGGATATTACTACATTTGTTCAAAATGACAATGAATCTTTGTATGAGGCTTGGGAAAGGTTCAAAGAATTGTAAAAAATGTGTCCTCACCATAACCTTCCAAGGGAGCTATTGATGCAAACATTCTACAATGGAGTTAATCCTACCACAAGAGGGACTATTGATGCTGCTGCTGGAGGTTCTTTAATGAGAAAAACTACTGAAGCAGCATTTGAATTGTTGGAGGAAATGTCCATGAACAACTGCATGTGGCCTGCCGAGAGAACTAGAGATTCAAATTCTACTAATGTGAGGGGAGTTCATGCACTTGATTCAGTTGTTGCATTGCAAGCTCAAGTGGACGCATTGACTCACAAACTCAATAATTTGGGTGTGGGAGGTAGTCAACCAAGTGGATGCAATATTTGTGGACAACAAGGTCATACAAGTGAGGTATGTAATTTATGCGTAAATAGTACGGAGGAACAAGTTAGCTTCATCCAAGGGCAAGGAAGAGGTAACCCATATTCAAATACATATAACCCTGGATGGAGGAACCATCCAAATTTTTCATGGGGAAATAGTAGCAACCAAAATAGGGGTGCAAGTTTTCAACCACCTCAAGATAGATTTGGAACCTTAGAGGTTAAAATGGATAGGTTCTTGGCGGGGATTAATATGAAATTTAACTCACAAGAAGAGAACTAAAAGAGGCTAGAAAATAAGTTTGATCAGATCATAAAGAATCAAGCCTCATCCATTCATAACTTAGAAGTGAAAATTGGGCATTTAGCAAAGGCTTTACCCTCAAGGTTACAAGGTAATTTACCAAGTAATACGGAGGAGAATCCAAGGGAACATCTAAAAGACATAAATTTGAGATCAGGTAAATCTTACACCAATGAATTTGTTATTACTAACAAGGGTGGAGATGTGCAGGAAAATAAAGAGAAAACTGACTCTTCTATAGCGAGCGCGATGCCTGTCGAGATCGCGACAGAGGAGAGGCCGACCAATGTTGTAGGCGCGATACCAGGCGCGATCGCAACAGTAGGAGGAGAGTCTTCTGTCAAGAGCGTGACACCTGTCGCGGTCGTGACCGAAGGGGCATCTAAGGTAAATTTTCCTAAGGCATTTCAACCTCGCCCATCGTTTCCTCAATACCTAAAGAGACAAAACCAAGATAAGCAATTCCAATCTTTTATAGATAAATTGAAGCATTTGCACATCAATTTGAATTTTATTGAGGCCATAACACAAATTCCTAACTATGCAAAATTTCTTAAAGATTTAATATCTAAGAAAAGAAGTTGGGAGGATATATCCACCATTGCATTGACTGAGACATTTAGTTCCATAATCACAAATAAATTGCGTACAAAGCTTAAGGATAATGGTAGTTTCACTATTCCATGTACTTTAGGGGATGTTGAGTTTTCTAAGTGTTTGTGTGATTTGGGGGCAAGTATTAATCTCATGCCTTTATCTATCTTTAAAAAGTTGGGTTTGGATTATATTAAACCTACTTCCATGGTTTTGCAATTAGCCAATCAATCTATTAAGAAACCATATGGAATAGTGGAGGATGTGCTTGTAAAAGTGGATAAGTTTATATTACTTGCTGATTTTGTCATCTTAGATTTTGGATATGATGAGAAATGCCCCTTGATATTGGGTAGACCTTTTATGAGGACAGGTAGGGCTTTAGTTGATGTCTATGAGGGCACATTAGTCTTAAGAGTAGGGGATGATAGTGTTGAGTATCAAATGGATAAGGCACTAAAATACCCCATGGATGAAAATGTGTGCATGAAAATAGATATCATTGATGCGTGTGTTGTGGAGGTATTAGAAAATACAGGAGAAAAGGAAATTCAAATGGAAGATGAAGTTCATGGACAGGTGGAGCAAGAAAGCTTAAGGCCAGAACCTCTTTATCGTAATGAAGCACCCTTGCCACCTTCAATTGTAAGTCCTCCAAATGTTGATTTTAAGGAACTACCAAATCTTTTGAGGTACGCTTTTCTTGGTCCTAATCATACTTTGTCTATTATTATTTCAAACAAACTCAATAATGAACAAGAGTATGCATTATTAGAAGTTGTTAGGAAAAGGATAAAAAGCATTGGATGGCAAATATCTGATTTGAAAGGTATTAGTCCTAATGTTGTCATGTATAGGATAAACATGGAAGATGTATGTCAACCTAAGGCTGATAGACAAAGAAGGCTTAACCCTCACATGAAAGAGGCAGTGAAAAAAGAAGTTATTAAGTTGCTAGATGCTAGGATTATTTATCCAATTTCGGATAGTGATTGGGTGAGTCCAATACATTGTGTTCCAAAGAAGGGGTGTATGATGGTAGTGAAGATTGAGAATGGTGATTTAATTCCAACTAGAACCACCACCGGTTGGAGGGTGTGTATAGATTATAGGAAGCTAAATTTGGCCACTAGAAAGGATCATTTTCCTTTACCATTTACTGACCAAATGCTAGAAAGAATTGCTGGCCATTCTCATTGTTGTTTTCTTGATGGATATTCAGGGTATTTCCAAATCTTTATCTACCCTAGTGACAAAGAGAAGACCACATTTACTTGTCCTTATGGGACCTTTGCTTATAGGCGAATGCCTTTTGGGCTTTGTAATGCCCTAGCCACTTTTCAAAGATGTATGACTTCGATTTTTGGGGACATGATAGAGGATATAATGGAAGTTTTTATGGATGACTTTTCTGTATATGGGGATTCATTTGAGCTTTGTTTATAAAATTTAGACAAAGTTTTGGCTAGATGTGAAGAAAATAATTTGGTTCTTAATTGGGAGAAATGCCATTTCATGGTTGACGAAGGGATAGTCTTAGGGCACAAAATTTCAAGCAGGGGGATTGAGGTAGATAGAGCAAAAACGGAATTAATTGAGAAGTTACCTCCACCCACTACAATTAAGGGGGTAAGATCTTTTCTTGGACATGCTGGTTTTTATAGAAGATTTATAAAGGATTTTTCTTTCATTGCTAAACCTCTAACTAACTTATTAGTTAAGGATGTTCCTTTTGAATTTTCTAAAGAATGTATGCATGCTTTTGATACTTTGAAGAAGGCCCTTATAAGTGCACCTATTATTGCTTCTCCTAATTGGGAATTACCATTTGAGATTATGTGTGATGCAAGTGATCTTGCTGTGGGTTGCGTTTTAGGTCAAAGACATGGTAAGAATTTGCATGTAATTTATTATGCTAGTCATACTTTGTCCTCTACTCAAATTAATTACACAACTACTGAAAAAGAAATGTTAGCTGTGGTTTATGCATGTGACAAGTTTAGATCTTACTTGTTGGGGTCTAAAGTCATAATCTATACTGATCATGCTACATTGAGGTATTTATTTGCAAAGAAAGATGCTAAACCTAGGTTGATTCATTGGGTATTGTTATTGCAAGAGTTTGATCTTGTCATTAAAGATAAAAAGGGAAGTGAAAATTTAGTTGCTGACCATTTATCAAGGTTAGAAAGCAATTACCAAACTTTAGGTGATGGCATTGAAATGAATGAATCATTTCCAGATGAAGCATTAATGTCAATTGAGAATATGCATGTACCTTGGTATGCTGACTTTGCTAACTATCTTGCTGCTGGAATTGTACCTGATAATTTGACATGGCAACAAAAGAAGAAATTCTTTAGTGAAGTTAAAAATTATCTTTGGGAGGAACCTTACTTGTTTAAGATAGGTGGGGATGGTATAATTCATCGTTGTGTATGTGAGGAGGATTATCAAAACATCTTGATGCATTGTCATGCTGCATTGTATTCGGGTCATGATGGTGCTAATAAAACTGCTTCTAGAGTGCTTGAATGTGGATTCTTTTGGCCTACTTTATTTCATGATGCAAGATTGTTTGTTGCTAAGTGTGATAAATGCCAAAGAGCTGGTAATATTGGGAAAAGAGATGAGATTCCTTTGAATAACATATTGGAAGTTGAAGTATTTGATGTGTGGGGGATTGACTTCATGGGTCCTTTCCCTACTTCTTTTGGTCAAAACTACATATTGGTTGGAGTTGATTATGTATCCAAATGGGTTGAAGCAAAAGGCACACCAACCAATGATTCAAAGGTGGTGATCAAATTTTTGAAGAAGCTTTTCTAAAGATTTGGAGTGCCAAGAGCCATCATAAGTGATGGAGGTAAGCATTTCATTAACCGTTATTTTGATTCTTTATTGCATAAATATGGTGTGCATCATAGGGTAGCTACACCATATCACCCACAAATAAGTGGTTAAGTAGAAGTGTCCAATAGGGAGCTTAAATGGATTCTAAAGAAAATAGTCTCTAATTCTAGGAAGGATTGGGCACATAAGTTAGATGAAGCTTTATGGGCATATCGCACAGCATTTAAAGCACCAATTGGTATGACACCATATAGGATGGTTTATGGAAAAGCGTGTCATTTGCCTGTGGAGTTAGAGCACAAAGCATATTGGGCCATTAGGACTTTGAATTATGAACTTAAAGATGCAAGTGTCAAGAGATGTTTACAATTAAATGAGCTAGATGAGTTAAGACTTCTTGCATATGAAAATGCTAAAATCTATAAAGAAAGGTCTAAAAAATGGCATGATGCACATTTATGGATTAAACATTTCAATATTGGGGACAAGGTTCTATTGTATAATTCTAGATTGAAACTCTTTCATGGAAAATTGAGATCTAGATGGAATGGACCCTTTGAAGTCACCCAAGTCTTTGATCAAGGGTTTTTAGAGCTAAAAAATGAAAAAGGGGAGTTATTTAAAGCCAATGGTCAAAGATGTAAGGTGTATTTGGAAGAAACATTTCATGGAAGGAAGGTTTCATTTCTTTCTTTAAAAATTGTTTAAAGGTTACTTGGTGTTATTTTTCTTTTTAATTATTTTTATATTATATGTGTGATATTTGTATGTACCAATGTAATTATTTTTGTTCCACAGATGATCCTAATTTGTAAGTTCATTTTATATGTATACTTGTGATGTTTTTGAAAGGGAAGAAAATTTGGTTTTTCAGTTTTCCTTCTGTCACGAGCGCGACAGAAAGGGGAAGGTGTTTTACAGATTTCATCGCGACGGCGTGACGATGGGTGTCATCGCGATAGTTTTTTTTTATTTTTGATTTTTTGCTTTCTGTCGCGAGGTCGCGATGGAGAGCGGGGT
Source organism: Excoecaria cochinchinensis (assembly GCA_947683425.1). Taxonomy (NCBI): domain Eukaryota; kingdom Viridiplantae; phylum Streptophyta; class Magnoliopsida; order Malpighiales; family Euphorbiaceae; genus Excoecaria; species Excoecaria cochinchinensis. The sequence continues at coordinate 11,988,575 of CANTUQ010000018.1, read as the reverse complement.
TCATTTGTCGCGATGTCGCGACATATATCGCGATAATATACTTTGTCAATTCGCTTCTGTCGCGATCACGACGATGTCACGACGTCGCAACAGAACGCGGGTTTTGAATTTATTGGTCAATCTGACCGTTGGGAACTCATTTAATTCCTCACCTTCCCTCTTTTCTACCCTAATAACTCTTTCTTCTTTAAATTTCTTTTGCCTTTTCGGTTTCTTTCTAATTAATTTCTCTCTTTTCTCTCAACCCTTCCTCAAAATTCTCTCCAAATTCCTCATGCTTTATCTTCCTCGTTAGTTTATATCTGTTCTTTTCTATTTCTTTTCATTTTTTTCATCTCGTTATAAACGATTTTAACATGGTGAGGACTAAGCACGTTGGAGACAAGATTAAGGGGAAAAGGCCTATGGGGGAGTTAAGCAATCAAGGAGATGATTCTATTCCTACTTCACTTGTTTTTCAAAATAGGTATGATTGTCCTTTTCCAATTTTTTCTGATGAAGAAGGGGAAAATTTTCAATATTTTGCTAAGAAACATTATGTTGGTATGTGGGCTTTGGACTTTGGTATTTCGGATACAATGGGATTAACTGATCAAATTAATCGTTTTCTTAAATATATGAAGTGGGGAAAATTTATAACTTTATCTTTACCTGTGAGAAAAGAATGGGCTTTAGAGTTTTTTGTCACCTTGACTTATGTGGATGAACGTAAGATTTCAATTAAATTTAGACATCAGGGAACAGATTATACCTTTAGGTATGATGATTTGCATATTTGGTTTGGTTTCCCTTTAAGTGGAAAATGATTTGATTCCCATCTTTTTCAACCTTCCCATGTATGGACTAGATTGTCTGGCTTAGAGCACTTTAATAATAAGAATTCGACTCATCGGCAAATAAAAGATGATGCATTGATGCTTTTTCATAAGTTTCTTTGCCATGCTATGTTTGGGAGGGTAGAAAGTACAAAGGTTCAAACCAAAGATTTGTTTGTCTTAGATCTTTTGCAATCCCATAAAACCCCTAATTCAATTGATTTTATTTTAGATGGTTTGTACTATGCTTCTATTGCATGAAGTAAATCAGTGGGGATGTGCCATATGGTTACTGGTATTATTTTGGGATGTCTTGGTGATTTACACAATTTTGTCCTGGATGAAAATGAATCAATTCCATTGCTTGATGTTGTCTACTTGAGGCGCTCTAATATTTTATCCAAGGGAGCTTGGCTCCCGAGGTTTGTTGACCATTTTGTAGGTGCGCCTAGTGTGGCTGGAGCTAGTGTACCACGTGAAGGGGCACATGAATCAGCCTCAGTAACTATTGCTCATGACTCCTCGAATGAGGACGAGGCGGCTGCTGGAGTTGATGCTGCTGAGACAGGGACTGCTGGCGGCTCTTCTATCGATTTGGAGCCAGTTTTGCAATGATTGGATGGCATTGAGGCCACCAATCAAAGTCTAGCAGCACGTATGGATTTAATGGAGAATGATGTAAGGGCAGTGCTGAAGAGTCAAAAGCGTTTGAGTCGCAAACTCCTGAGTTTCTTTCGAAAGCAGAACGTGGACCTCTCTCCATCTCCGCCTAGTTCCCCTAGTGGGAGTTTTTGAGTTTGTTCTCCTCCACTTTTCTTTATTTTCTTTGTTTTGTTTGTTTTTGTGTTCTTTTGTATGTTTGTGTGTTATTTTGCTTTTTAAGTATGTTTCTTTTCACACAATGGGGACATTGTTTCCTTCAAGTGTGTGTGTGTGTGGGGGGGGGGGGGGGGGGGAAGGGAGTTTTGTGTTTTGTTTCTATTTCAAATATATGTATGTATGGATATATTTGTCATGTATGAGTAGTGTAGCTTGTGTTTTGCATGAATTGCTAGATTTAGGTATGTATTGTTATGATTGTAAGTTTTAGATTGTTTTAGGTTATTTTAGACACATTTTGTTTTGGAGCTTCGTATTTGATAATTATTTGGGAATTAGAGCATGTATAGTTTTTCTCTTTTTAACCTTAGCCTAGATAGTCAAACTTTTTGAACGTTATCATTATTTGTTTTACTTTGGCATTCTATTGTACATAGTGAGGGCCATGGCATAGCAAATTACTTTGGTGTAGGTTCTTTTTAAGTTAGGTATTTTTTCACATGTAAATAAAGATTGTTTTGCGAACTCATTGTCTATGATAGTTTAACTTATAGCCTATGTGAGCTTTTGAGCCTTGTACAAAAGATTTTTCTTGTATGAGAGCCTTATTATGCCATATCGTCCAAAACTTGTTTTTGGTAAATTTTGAGACTACATTTTTAGTATGGGATGTACACATGATATGATAAGGGCACTTAGAATGAACCCTTTTTGGCTTGCTTTAAATTTCCTTACCTTTTGACTTTAGGAAGCCAAGTTTGAGCCTATATCCTGTTTTTCTTGATTAAGCACATAAATAACCATATCTTTTTGCTTAAACAAAGCCCTATTTTTGTTGCTTACCCATATTGTGGAGGGTTTTAGGATTGATATAGCATTGGAGATGTTATTTTTGAAAAGCATGAAGTAGTGATAATTAAAATTCCCTTGTTTTGCAACTTGGTATTCGATATGGTAGTCTCTAGTTCATATTAAAAAAAAAAAGAAAGAAAAGAAAAAGAAACATAAGTAGGAATAGCAAGATGTACATCTAAAATTGTTTAAGCGTGGGATGGAGCGTAAAACGCACCCATGCTAATTTCTCTTGCTATCCTCAAGAAAAAAAATAAAAAATAAAAATAATAATATAATATAAAAAAAAGAAATTAAGAGCTAGCAGAAAACTTGATTAGTCAAGAAGAGAATTAGCATAAAAGTATCATGCTTGTCATGTTTTGTTTAGATCTCTTATGTTGTATTGATGCCTTTTCTCTACACAATGTTAGCGACCTAAATCCAAAAGTTTCCTACCTTAACCTAAGCCACATTACAACCCTTTTAAGACCCTTTGATCCTCTTTACTACCTTATACTAGTAGTGGAGATTTTTACTAATTACAAGCTTATGGTATGTAATGGCATAATCAAGGAATGAGGAAAACACTAACATATATACACTTGAGTGATTGAGTGCTTAACAAAATAAGTGTTGAGTGAAAATTATCTTAGGCAATGTTTTGAGTGAAGTAATTTATACATGTGTTACGATACTTGAGTTCTTGAGATCAAACATCATTGTGTTTTGCAATTTCATGGTTTTCCAATTGTGCATAGAGGTTAAAGTTTAATGAATATTGGTAATGTTTAAATAGTTGCATATTTAGGTTAGTGTGTTAGAAGGGCAAGTCTATGCATTGTATTTCCAAATGCTTGTTAAGTATAAAAGTCAGCTCCAAAATATTGTGTTTATTGAGTGTTGTGTGTTTATGTTATTTAAGTGTTTTGCTTGGGGACAAGCAAATGTTTAAGTGTGGGGGTTTGATATGAGCTTAAATAGCTCATTATTAATCCATATTTTATGGTTAGAAGTAATGTTTTAAGTGCTTTTATTTGTTAGTATTAGGTGTGTTTTATGTTTTTGTTTGAGTTTTGTGTGTAGAAGGAAAATGGAGAAAATGGAGAAAAATAGCCAAAATGAGCCAAGCAAGAAGAGCTTCTGTCGCGAGTGCGATAGTGGCGCGATCGCGACAGAACGTGCTAAGGGAACTCAAAGAAGAAGAGAGAAAAAAGAAGGAAGAAGCACTATCGCGACCAAGGGTGGCGTCGCGAGGTCGCGACGGGGCACGGAGCAAGCAAACGCGAGAAAGGTGGAGCTATGAAAATGGCGCGCTCTGTCGCGAGCGCGACGATGTCGCGATCGCGACAGAAAGATCCGTTAGAGACAAAAGTTCAAATTTCACTTTGAAGAGTTATGCCTTTCCACCAATAATTGCAATTTTTGCCAAGAGACACCTGAGGAGACACCATTACAACAGTATAAATATTATTATTAACTGTAATTTTAAAAAGAGAATATTATTTTTAGTAAAATTTTTGTAAGTTAGAATAGTTCTTTCATTACTTTAGTTTTATTTTCTAAAAGTAGAGTTTATGTATTGAAGAGAAGATAGCATACAAAGAAAAAGATTAACTTTGGTGACTTGAAAAGGGTTGAGAAATCTCCTTCTTCATCTCTAATCTTTTTATTCTTCTTTGTATATTCTTATGATGTAAATTCTGAACTCGAATACTTAGTAGAAATATATTTTATGGTTCATATAAATTCATGTGCTCTTGCTTGTAGAATTTCATATTGGTATATTATTTATGATCATTATAAGTTTGAGTTTGATTGAGAAATGAATTCATTCTTACATATAATTGGAAATTCATCATTAAGATATTATTTGAGAAATCATAATATTGAAATGGTTGTTATAGGTTGTGTTCTATTCCTAAGATTTGCATATATATTCATCTAGTTCTTGAATGAAAGTTTGGAATTAGACTTATATGTGTATGTTTTAGGCAATCCTATTTATGTCGAGAGAGTAAGTAGGAAATTTATTCAACTTGGCTTGCATGACAAGAGTACCATATTAATCAAGAATAATTAATTCAAGTTCCATTTTTATACTTAGTATCATTAATGTTTCTATCTTCTTTGACTATCATTAACTAGGCATAATTAATTTACATGTTAGATTAGTTAAAATCAATTTTCCAATAGTTTATCATTGTAAACAAGATTAAAATTGGGTAGTAATAGTGAGTAAAACACGTTCCTCGTGGGATCGACATCTAAAGTACTATTTCGGTACACCGTATACTTGTGGTATCATTAGCATCTATAGAAAGTGCTCTACAAATGGTATAAAATGCTAGTGTTTTGCTGGGCTATATGTGAGTTTTGTAGTGATATTAGCAAGAGTTGTGTGTGGATTTTGGGTTAGATGTTCTTGTGATGTAATTTGTATTTTTAGTTTATTTCTTATTAATAATTAGTGTATGGAGAGTATGATTTGGTCCTTAGCATGTTTGAATGCATTGGAGTGATGATTTAACATGAAATTGCATGAATGAATGGTTTTGAAATTGTTGGGTTTGAAGTGAAGTGTAAAATGCTGAGTTTCTGGGCACTTCTGGGCTCTATCGCGAGTGCGACGACTGTCGCGAGCACGACAGAGTGCAGAATGGCCTTTGTGATGCTGAGGAGCCCTGTGTCGCGAGTACGGCAGAGAGATCGGTAGGCCAAACTACAGTAAGTCGAGCCCCAGCGTGAGCGTGCCTCCGTGCGTGAACTCGAAGAGGAATTGCCCGGTCTATGTCGCGAGCGCTATAGAGCTCGTATTGTGAGTATCTACCGAGTAGTGCTTTGTCGTGAGCACGCGACGAGGTACCCTGTGCTCTATCGCGAGTGTGAAGCACATCGTGATCACGACAGAGGCCCTTCCTATCTGCCCTATTTTCTGAATTGATTCTTTTTGCCCCACTTTGCATGGTTTCACATTATTGCATGTTGCATGGTTTTGCTCATGCCTTGATGATATTTTGTTCTAGCTTTTGTAATATTGGTTAATGATAATGATAGTGTTTTGATTCGTGTATTTGGATAACTTAAAGTATTGTATTTGTGAGTGAGTAGTTGAGCCTGAAGTGTCATAGTAGTGGATAGATAAGCATGCTTATAAAGGGATAGTGAGTGCAGCTGCTAGTGTTGACACTGCGTTGGGTCTAGTGATTATGGTTGACCTCTGTTATGGTCTTAGTGAAAATGTTTTGAGGCTTCAGTTTCCAGTGTAGTGTTCCCCTATCCACCACCACTGAAATTCAAGCTACTGTTTGGCATTTTGCTTAGTGAAGTGTTATGACTATTGAGTGATTCCATTTATTGTATTTGCTTTAAGCATGCTATTGTTAAGCTCTGCTTTCTTATAGTGATTAAAACATATGTATCTCTGATTTTCGCTACTTAGAGAATTCAGTATGTTTATGCTTATTTACATATATGTTTTTGCATGATATTATTGTATAGTGCTCTGTCATCTTTGTTCCTCCCCACTAAGCGTTATCGCTTATCACGGGTTGTTTTCCCATGTTGGTGGCAAGTTTTTGTTCCGCTCGAGTCGCGCATCTGCAGAGTTGGCCACTAGGAGTAGAGTCTTGTTTTATTTTATACTCCTCCTGTATTCTTTTTGTATATCATTTTGGTTATGTATTCTTTTGAATAGTGGCATATGTAATTTTTGTTATAAGGATCCTTATGTAATTTTGAGTGATGTATATATAACATATTTTGATTATATGTTAAGATTATATAAGATTTATTATTTTTATTGTATGCTTCCGCTGTGATGTGCGAACATTTTAAGTGAGTGTCGCGGTAGCGCTCCAGTATCCTTCCAATGGGGGTATCGGGGTGTTACACCACGTGCGGCCTGGAGGCAGCAGCTCGCAAGGTGCGGCCTCAGGCGTTCGGCGGCAGGCCACCGAAACCCAAAACGAAAATAAAATTTTTCCTTAAATCAATTTTTTTAATGTTTTATTTAAAAGGAAGGGCCTCGACAAGGGAAACATCAGTTCTAACATCTTCACCTGCGAACAAGCAATAATTTTCATCATCGAGTAATCCTGATCTTGGACTGCCTTGCACCACTTCTATGATCAATCAAATACCAATTCTAGCCAAAATGGACTTCAAAACAAATAATCACATGCAAAGAACTTTAATGACACTTTGTAACTAACACAAAATCATCATGCAAATATTCAAAACTCTATACAACTTTAAGTTGACAATAAAACAACATCAACTCAACAAATCAAAATACAACTACATGTGGTCACTAGAACAACATTAACTTACTAACATTAACCCATGTACAATATAAGACCTAAAAGAGCTGTTGATCTATTCCAAAGCCCAAAATTTCCCAACTAGATCAAACATGCATCTACTAGAAATTAAAATCCCAAACCTCAAAATGAAGCTTGACAACTCTCTCTACTCTAGCTCAAATCTTGTCCTTGCCTTTGTCCCTTCTCTTATCCACAGCTTCTTGCACAAATCCAGCAAAACATACACTTATTCCAATAATCAAAATAGCTCAAAATCACAAGCAACACTAGGAAGAAAAAGAAGAAGATCCTTTAATTACCAAACCACACTTACCTTTCCAACTTATCACTTAACTCTTAAAACCAATCCAAAGCTTAAATCTTAAGAAAACCAACAAAGAAGAAGAAGAAAGACAAAGATGAAGAACAAAGAAAAATAAAAAAAAAAAAGAAAGAGAAGTAGCCGGTCCAATGCATCCAAAGGAAGTGAGACAGATTTTGCCTCTCCACTCACTTATATTACATGTAGATTCTTAGGTGGAACTCTCTCCTCACACCACTTCTCAAATCTTTAACAAATTCTTACTTAATCCTTGACCAATTCCTAATTAATCCCTCAAATAAATTCTTTCTTTTAACAACTTTAATTTCTTTCCAATTACATCCTCATTAACCCATAAACTCACACTTGTACAATTACTCTTGTACCCTCACAATGCAAATTACACTACAAATCCTTCTAGGGTACACTTTTTGTCATTACAATTCTCCCCTCCTTAAGAAATTTCATCCTCGAAATTTTCCACACTACTAATCATAAGATCATACCATTTCTTATTAACAACTCTATACAATGCAAACTCAAAACAAATGTAAAATTTACCAGATGGACCCGCGGGGTCATCCTTCTCTTTTCTGATCAAGGAAAAAACTCGAGTAGGATTACCAGAAGCAACTGGCTTCTCCACAGTTTTCGATGGTGCTTGAGCAGCTCTACCTCTTCCTTTACCACTTCTAGCATATCCCGACACATCCACATTATCTCTACTCGCTTGCGATACCAAGTTCTTTTTCAACTTAAGGCAATTGGCAAGCATATGATCCATACTGCCACATTTAAAATAAGCTCTTGTGAGTTTTCTACATGTGCCCTAATGGCATCTTTGGCAATACTCGCACTTGGGTATAGCACTACCCCTACTCGAGGATGTCACAACACTTCCTATCAATGTAGACGATTGAACCGACCCTCAAGTAACTTGTCCATTTGCAGCTCCCCGGGCCTTCTTGCCACTAACCACACCACTATTTAATATTTTCCTTTTTTATTCTTTCCACTGTTTCACTAACTCTGATTCTTCTAACATCATGGCTGCCAAAACCAACTTATAATAATTCATTGTTTTCATAGCAACCATTGCCGAAAAAGGCCCTCTTATACTCTCTTTCAGCCCATCCTCAAACTGTCAACACTTAAAGTTCTCCGTTAGCAATACATCTTGCACATATTTGCTTGGTCAACTAAATTCCTTCTTATACTCTCCCACAGTCATGTTCCTCTACTTTAAACTCACAAACTCTTTCCACTTAGCTTTTCTGTAAGCTTTTGTAACATACTTCTTCATAAACTTTTGAACAAAGAAATCCCATGTCAACTCAACCAGTCGCTGGGGATTTCGAAGCACCTGCTTTAACCAGTAATAAGCTAACCCTTGCAACAATGACACTGTGCAAGTCACTCATTGATTTTAGGGACAATTAATATCTTACAGTATCCTTTCTGTCCTTTCCAACCAAAACTCAGCCACATCCAACTGATCCATAAAAGTTCCACTAAACTCTTATGGTTCTCTCTTCCTAATAAGGTCCATTGGAGCCTTAGGAGCAGTCAGTCTATCTATCAATTACATCTGCCCTTGTACTAACACCAGATCACCCTAAGCAGGACCTTGACCTTCTGCTAGAGGTCGCTCAGGTATAGGCAAATTAACATGCATTGGATTCACACTTCCTATCGTCTCTCCTACATCCTCACTCGGATCTGATTCCATCTATACTCTACACAAAACAACATCTGCATTAGGCCATGACATTGGACAAACTCACACACATCTAATTTATACTCTGATATTCTATAGTCCTGAACTACCTAAACCTATGCTCCGATACCACAAACTTGTAACGCCCCAATACCCCTTGAATATATCGGAGTCGCTACCCACTTATAACAACAAATACTATCACTCGCATAAACATTATCAAATTGCTTAGATGAAATAACCATAATATTATTAATAAAACAAATTACACATGCATAAACAACTTAAGTTACTTGTATAACATAATGTTATTACCCATCATTTTTCATGTACATTTTCTATAATGTTTTCATTTAACATACAAAATATTTTTAACATCATTACAAAACTGTTCAATACAAAAAGAATCCTATCATATACAAAATCTCCAAGCTTCCATCCTAGTGGCCAACAGATGCACAACTCTCAATACCGAACCTACATACCTATATGGGAAAACACCCGTGCTAAGCATAGGCTCAGTGGGGATACATAAAAGCAAATAGACTTCTAACAAAGTCACAAACACCACACGATAACATTCACTCATGAATACTTTTAATGAACATGATATCAACATGCCTTTACCATATATGTTCACTTCAACTTGCAGATAATCTCTCTATTTAGCAAGCATCATATATAATAAGGGATAACATATCACTACATCTCATCAATATAATCATTTACATGTACATTTAATATATCATTGCATTTCTTATATTATTACTAATACACAACAACCTTCATTGCATCTCTTATACAATCAAAAGCATACAATAAAATAGCTTGAATTCACATCTATAGTGGATACGGGTGCTCTGGATACTAACAAGTAGTATCAAACATCTAGAGACTGAAGTCTCAAATCTCTAGATACCCGAAGGTAACAAACTCTAGACCCAATCGGGGCCACTCTGGACATCAAACGGGTGCCAAACTCTGGCAGCTGCAAACTCTAACCCTTCATAGGCATGCTTATCTATCCACTACTATGACAATTCAGCTCACATATAAACTTTATTCACTAACCATATACTTTGCATTTACTCAAGTACCTTATCAAACCATTGCACATTCTGTTCACATTATTTATTATCTTTACAATCATAAACACACATACATATTTGTTTGTCTTTCATACCAAAACTATGCTCATATTCAATATACCTGTTCATATAGTATACACGAATATCATAACTTCATATTGTACACAAAGCATACCACATCTCATCAAGCATATCATTCATATTCTCACTTATGTTAACATATTTAAACTTCCATATGTTAACCATCCACAAACCAATGTAAAATTATACAAAAATAAGGACAAATAACTTGCATTCAAGACTTTTAGCTATGTTGCACTCACGATAGACCACACAAATACCTTCTGTCGCACTTGCGGCAAGGCTCGCGCTCGCAATAGAACACCAAAACACTTTTATTGTGCTTGCGATAAGTCTCGCGTCCGCGAGAGAATATGGACTGGCAAAACTTTGCCTACGGAGCACTCTGTCGCGCTTGTGACAGAGCATGACCTTCATGTTCAAACTCCCAACTTCACATATCTCTAACACATGCTTTTCACATACTTTCCTATATTCACATGCACCACTTCTATCATCATTGAAATACCAATTCCAGCGAAAATGGCCTTCAAAACAAATAATCACAAGCAAATAACTTTCATGCACACTTTGTAACTAACATAAAATCATCATACAAAGAGTCAAAACTCTATACAACTTCATGTTGACAATTGTGACGTGCGCCGAACCGGGAAAGCCCTATTATGATGCTCGCTTTTAGGGCTCGAGGGATTGGTGTGTGTCATTTGATCTTAGGTAACACGAGACATTTTTGAATCCCCTCCCAATAGAACATTGGGAAAGTTCATCTAGCCTCATGTAATCTTTAGGCACTTTTGAGGTATTTTAGAGGAGCCACCCAATTTATAAGAAATTGGGAAAGGTCATCTAATCTCTACGGTCTAAACCAAAGAAGGTGTTCGGAACTCCACTCTTATTTATGCCTTGGTTAATTATAAATGAGTTTTTAGTTTTGAAAATTCCATCTCTCTTCTAACACGATTAATGCAATTTGTTAAAGGCGCACTTTAAGTACTAAAAAAGAGATAAATGACAGCAGTAAATAAAGCGGTAAACACGCAAACACACCATTTACAAAGGAGAAATTGGAAAAATATACGATTCCCCAAAAAATTAAGCAAAATTAAGATGAAAATTGGGATGAAATAAAATCCTCAAATGAAAGAAAACTTAATAAAATTGCCCCAAAAATAATTAATTACAGTGGCCCATAAGATATATGTAAACAAAAAGTTAAACAATCAAGCAAAATTAATCAAACGAGGAGACATACATAAATCGGGATGTTTATTTAGTTTGGGAACATTGGTTCCTTCATGCTCACTTAAAGAGGGATTGAAGAGTTATTTTGGCTATTAGCTTAAAAACCGGGATGAGTGATCCCATTTTTAGAAAATTTAATTCTTTGTTTTAATTCATAACATTTTACATTCCTTGGCTAAAATCGAGGATATTGGTCCCAATTTTGTTTATAAAATCCCAATTAAGCTATAAAATATTTTTTATGATTTTTTATCCGACACGCATATAAAATAAAACTATTGGATTTGCAAACAAAACACAGTCATATAAATAAAAGATAGGTAAGATCTCACCGAAAAAGGGTTTCCTATGCATCATGACCCCTCCATTTGGTCACGGCGATGCTCAAACAAGCGACACCACATTTTACCCAAACACGAAAGCCGCCAATAAAAATATTAGTAATAATTCTAACATTAAACACATAAAGATAAAGACAAGAGAAATATAAAACGTGGTTAGCATGCATGTAGAAAACATGATAGGTTGATTCTCGTACATTTAACTTAATACATAGGCAACTCACATGCAATAGGATTTGAAAATTAATCATGCAAAAATATAATAATAATAACTATGACAATGATCACAATAAAATAATGATAATAATAATGGCAAACAATAAATTAATGACAACAATAATAATACGATAATAATAACATCATTAATAATAATAATATTAATAATAACCCTAATAAAATAATGACAACAGTAATACCAAATACAAATATATAATAATAATAATAATAATAATAATAATAATAATAATAATAATAATAATAATAATAATAATGATGATGATGATGATGATGATGATGATGATGATGATGACGACAATAAAAAAGGGCAATAGTAGTAATAATTACACAATAATAATAATAATAATAATAATAATAATAATAATAATAATAATAATAATAATAATAATAATAATAATAATAATAATAGCAACAATAAAAACAATAAAAGATAGTAATGATAATATTAACAACAGTAACAAGAATAATAAATAATAATAGCACTAGTGTTAATAATAAACCAATGAAATTAGGTGAAGGAAAATGAAGAAGATAAATGAACATGCAGTAAATAAAAAGCATTAGCATTTAAACATAGAAGGAACATCATGAAAGTCATGCAAAAAATAAATCTCAAATCCAACAAAAAGAAAACATGCATTCATTAAACCATCATTCATGCATTAATCAAAACCGTAACCAAAAATAAAATAAAATCTATTGATAAAGAAGGAGTCCAGGAATCTTTACCCTCAGAATTTATAGAGTGGAGAAACGATGTCTCGATCCGTTTCCCTTGTCAAGTTTTGCAGTGATAAACACCAAAAATACCCAAGGAAAACTTATGTTTTCAACATAAAAAAATAAAAAAACTCAAGAAAATGATTTTAATGGAGTGCCCAAGCTGAGGAAATTAGTTTTCCTTACTCAAGTCAATCCAAGAACAAAAACCATTTTAAGAAGAAGAAGAATTAAGTCTCAAATTTTTCAAGAAGAATGCCTTTTTTGTTCCTTTTTTTGTTCTTCCTCTCTCGTCTGCCTCTCTTTTTTTTTCTAAGGAAGAAGACCCCTCAAATGAAGACAATTCTCCATCTTATTTTTCCTCATTTCCCGTAAGGGAAAAGATAAAAGCTCCTGTCTATTTCCCTCTTCCCTAAAAAAACACTAAAACATGAAAAAAACAGTTTTGATAGTCCCAAAAATCAGTTTTTTCGCAGGTGGGAAAGGGACAGCCCGACAAGGGAAGCTACCCGCAAGCGGGTGGCCACACCTCACACGTGTGGCCTCGCAGAAGGCCGTGAGGTGTGGCCTCGCAGAAGGCCATGAAGTGCGGCCTCCTCGAGGGAGGCCGCACGCGAAAGACCGCGAGGTGCAGCCTCCTCTCGGGAGCTCGCAAGCGAACTGCCAGAGGGCCATGCACTTTGAGTTCATTGCGCTAGCGTGCGGTCACAAGCTACCAGAAGCCTCAAAACCAAAATGAATTTTTTTTTGAAATTCAATTTTTTTATTTTTTTATTCTTTATTTATTTAAAAGGAAAGGGCCTCGACAAGGGAAACCTTAGTTCTAAGATCTTTCCCTGCGAATAACTAATCATTTTCATCATCTGGTAATCCTGATCTTGAACTGCCTCGGGACCCGGTGTCTATAGTTTGCCCCAATTTTGGAAAAGATAGCATGCAGGTGCCTAGGTGAGCAAAAATTAAGAAAAGAGGTAAGAAGCGCGTACCTTGTAACACCCTCCGCCGCCCCCGTTGGAAGGGCACCGGCGGGCGCGCTACCCGACGTTCACTCACAACGTTCACGCATACATGTATACATGCGCTAAGCGGAAGCATTCTTTAAGAATAATAATAAAGGTATAACATAAATCTCATATAATCAAAATATAGCATTAGATACAATATCCAAAATATTACATCATGTCCTACACAAAAAGTTACAAGAGCCACTATACAAAAATACTACATACAAAAAGAACTACAGGAGGAGATAACAAAAACAACTCTACTCCTATGTGGCCGACCTGCAGATGTGCACACGAGCAAGCTCCCAACCTGACACCTACACGGGACAAGAACCCGTGCTAAGCGATAACGCTTAGTGGGGAGGAAACAAAATACAACATAACACTATACAAGATATAGAAAAAACATACATAATTCATTAAATACCAGAGGGCAGTAGTATATATAATATCAAGAAACACTATGCAGAATATAAATTTAGAACAGAAAGCATGAAGCAAATACTATGAACACAATCATGCAATAATCAAAACACTTCACTGACCCAATGCCAAACACTTTACACAATAGCCTGAATTTCAAAGGTGGAGGATACGGGAACACAGCACGGAGACCGAAGCCTCAAAAACAGTTTTAATACCCGAAGGTAGCGTGGGAGACCGGAGTCTCAAAACATTTTATCACTACACGGAAGATGACCATCTCGGAGGTCGATCGCTTCGTCCAAACGGGGCGGACACGGGCAGCTGCACTCACAAACCCCTTCTTAAGCATGCTTAATTATCCACTACCTTGACACTTTAGGCTCAACAACTCAATCAAAGATCACAACACTTACTACACAAAGCTCAGATCAAACCCCAACAACACATTAATTCATTACAATGTCACGAGCATAAAAAGGTCAACAAGACATAAACTCGATCATGTACCATGCAATAGTGAGAAACCGTGCAAAGTGGAACAAAAGAATCACATTCAGAAAATAGGGCAGGCAGGAAGGGCCTCTGTCGCGATCGCGATGGTGTCGCGCTCGCGACAGAGCATGGAGTACCTCCTCGCGAGCTCGAACCAGAAGGCATGCTCGCAACGAAGCACGCTAGGCAGATTCACATAAATCGAGCTCTGTCGCGCTCGCGACAGAGACCAGCTCCTTCCTCCTCGCGCGCACGCTTGGCAGCATGCTCACACGGAGGATTCGGCCACCGAGCTCTCTGTCGCGGTCATGACAATGTCGCGATCGCGACAGAGGGCTCTCCAAGAACAAGGGGCCAAATCTGCACTCTGTCGCGCTCACGACAGCGTAGCAATCGCGACAGAACCCAGATTTTCCCAAAATCTGCACTTCCAGCACTCTTTCCCACTCAAACCTTCAAACACTCATTCAATCATGCACAAACACTTACCTCAAGCCACTAATACATCACCGCAACATTCTCAATGCCACATAAACACATTTTACACAATAATCAAATATCAATTCATCATGAATGCCAACAAAACTAACTCCAAAATTCAGTTTACATAACATATTCATGTTTTCCAAAAACACATGCCATCCTCACTATATCATTAACATCTCACTCATATTCATTACACGATGCACACATGCATTCACATATAACTTAACACTCAAGAACACTAATAACATGCAACCACAAAATACATTTCATCCAAGAAGAAATAGGGGAAAACACTCCCAAACACATTCAAATCAAAGCTCCCAAACCTGGAAATTGCAACTTCAAACCGGCCCCTCACAAATCCACTTTATCTTTCCCTTTCTTCTTCCTACAATCCTCCGATTCTTGCACAAACCAAACTAAGAACATATAAATCAGACCCAAGCTCCACAATCAAAATTAGAAAAAGAAGGAGAAGGGGAAGAACTGAAACAACTAAAGAATTCCAGACCACTTACCTTCAAAACCCAAATCAAAACTCAGAATTCCAACTCAAAGCTCAAGGAAAACACAAGAGAAAGGAGATGAGAGCAGAAAATGGAAGCAAGAGAGAGAGAGAGAGAGAACGGGGAAATGAAAAACAAGGGAGGAGGGGAATAGCTTCCACGTGAAGCTTCACTAAAATCTGCCTTCCCTTGCCTCCCTCCTCCTTTTCCATTCAATGCTTACCTACCCATGTCCACTTGTCACAATCCTAGAGAACCAAACAATCCACTTTGACTTATCCACTCTTGTCACCATACACAGGACACACACAAGCATCTCTTACATAAATATCTCTAAGGCAACACACACACAATCCACTAGATTACTACACATCAAACATCCTACTTCCATACACTACAAGCACACTTTATAGTTTCTCCTCTTACCTACTTAATTAAATTTCTTTACAATAAAATCCTTATAATCCAAATTTTCTCTTACTCAAATTACGAAAATACTCTAAATATTCCAACTTATCACGTAGATTCCAACTAGGCCCAATTTGGGTTGTTACATACCTGAGGTGGCCATCTTTCCAGACTGGATGGTGTTGTTGGGGTGGTTGCCACCATGTTGTCGGCGTGTTATCCTTTGTTGAAGTGGTAGTACCATGATCATGCCAACCCTCCGTGGAGTGGTAGTGCCGTCATCGTGTTAACCCTTCTGAAGTGGTGCCCCCTGAGAGGTCTTTGGTTGATTGCCCCCTGAGAGGTCTTTGGCTAATTGCCCCCTGAGAGGTCTTTGGCTGATTGCTGCCTGAGAGGTCTTTTGTTGATCGCCCCCTGAGAGGTCTTTGGTTGATCGCCCCCTGAGAGGTCTTTGGCTAACTACCCCCTAAGACGTCTTGGAAATTTAAACTGTGTAGACTTCATCTTGACTTGGTTATCTAGCATTAGTGAGTGCTAATATTGAGCTAAAGTTGTCCTGGACCCGCTTTTGTGCATGTGGTGTTCATTTGGGCTTTTCCTGCAAAGCTGTGTGCATAGGAATATATACAAGGGATTGTGCATGCATGTGTAAAATGCCATATGTAGATATGAGATGTATGCAGAAATGGATAGACCACGTCCTGGGTGGTCAAGGGTCCATTGAGGGTATGGCCTGGCTGCTTGATCATGCCCCCAGGGATCTAGAATTGTCATCTTGGCCTACGAACTCTGACTTGTGTCCTGAATTATGTATTTTCTGGCCGAAAGGAGGTCATCTGAAGAACCAACGCCTTATCGCGCCAGGCATCGGAAGTCTATACCTCATCTATCCGAAGGGAGATTGTCTGAAGTGCCGCCGCCTTATCGCTCCAGGCATTTAAAGTCATTAATTAAAGGTAGTGCATCCCTTGTGGATTTTCACACTAACTTTTCTTAGCAGGAAATCCGTCCTTTTCGGATTTTCAAATAACCCTGTGCCAAATTTTTGCCTGGAATGGATCCAACCCAATTTATCGGCTTTTATTTTTTTATATAACAGACTGCCTGGTTCTAGGTTTTCACCCTGCCCTTTGGCCTAACTTTTGCTTAAAGAGCCAGTTACGATTTTCGTCCCTAACGGCCTCTTTTTTCTCTTCTTTTTTTTCATACTTTTCAGGCGTGGCTATAAGA
This sequence comes from Excoecaria cochinchinensis, assembly GCA_947683425.1. Lineage (NCBI taxonomy): Eukaryota > Viridiplantae > Streptophyta > Magnoliopsida > Malpighiales > Euphorbiaceae > Excoecaria > Excoecaria cochinchinensis. Next base: position 11,971,503 of record CANTUQ010000018.1, on the reverse strand, counting down.
AAAGCTGAAGCTACTATCAAAGCCTCCTTCTAGAGTAATTAGCAGTTGTTCGCTGAGGCATTTTCCTCTAAGCAATGATTATATCCCTTTGCCTCTACCGATGAAGGTGTTGCTAGATTGGGTGAGGTGGAGAAAAAGGATTAACTTCCTATGCCCCAGGCTCTCATTTCCGTTTCCTTGTGCGGATTTCATGAGACCACCATCGATATCGCTGCCTATTTTGTTTCACAGTCCGAAGGGATTCAAGATATTGTGAGGCCCCTTCTCTCTTTCCCATATGGCATCCTATCTTTGGCTTTCACCTTCGAGTACCATGGCCTCTAGACCCAGCTGCCTGTAAAGGCTGTTGTACCACTAATCGGAGATTTCCCTTTTACTTCTACAAGTGTCTACAAGAGAAGGGTACTTTGCCCCATGGTAGATAATAGGACCCATCAATTTAGGCATCTAGTCGATGAGAGCAGTAGCAGAGTGCAGTTATTTAGATTAGATGCATTCAATAATGAATGATATCTCTCTTTTTATGAAGGAACTAGAAGATAATGAACACATGAGTTTAATTGTCTTTATTTCATATTTTCTTGCAAAATTGTGTACATTTCAGTATGATTTCTCCATACATGATCATTATCTAACATAGGTTCAAACTGCAAAACTACATCTAATCTCAGAGTAGATCTTGTAAGCATCAAACTCCCATTTCCAATCAGCCCTCTTGGATTTTCTTGATTGGACATTTTATGTCAAGCCTCTAATTTTTGCCCAGAGCACCTTTTTTCGATTTTCACCCTGGCGAGGTGCCCATTTTTAACAACGCCGCCTTTTTTCGATTTTCAACCCGTGGGGTATTTATTCTCTTCTTTTGATTTTTAGTCTTTAGCCATGGAACCTCTCGAGTCTATCGATGCTGACTGGTTCTTTGAACTTGTCTCCATCGCTGTCTATTAGAATCGCTGCTCCCTTGGACAACAGCTTCTTAAGAACAAATGGGCTTTTCCATATTGGCCTGAACTTACCCCGCATACTCGGAACCTCTAGTCTCATTTGCCTAGAGACTAAATCTCCCTCCTTCAGTGAGTGCTTCCTGACTTTCTTTCCAAATGATCGAGCAAGTCTTTTCTGATAGACCCGGTTGTAATAATAAGCCTGCAACCGGTTCTTATTTGACATGTTCGAATGTTATAATCGTTGTTGCGCCTAGTCAATTTTCGAAATCTGGGCCTCCATGACTATCCCTAATGGCCTGAGCTCCACCTCAACAGGCAACACTATTCCCATCCCATATGCCAAGGAATAAGGTGTCGGCTTCGTTAGAGGTTCTGACGATGGTTCTATAGCCCTAGAGTGCAAAAGGTAATTTCTTTGCCCAACCCTTGTAGTTTTTGTCACACCCCAAATCGGGCCTAGTCGGAATCGGAAAGCTAAGTCAGTTAAGTGAAGGGTATTTTGGTAATTTATGCATGAGTAATATGGATAATAAGGATTTATTTGCAAAGAAATTAATTAAATGAGTTAAGTGAAGGAAATATTATGGTGTACTTATTGTGTATGGGAGTAGGGTATAAATGGATCTTAGGAAATGATTTGGTGTGATTCAAGTGTGGTACCATGGGGATATTATTGTAAGAGGTACTTGTGTGTGTTTGGTGTATGGTGTATGTGAGAAATAAGTATCAAGTGGATTGTGGGTATGGAACTAAAGATGTAGGATATTTTATGAGAAGTGATTTAGTGTGTGTATGTGTATGGTAACTTGAATTGAGAAGTCAAAGTAAGTAATGTGGACCAATAGAAAGTGGACAAATGGATGTGGTAGGTGTGCATTAAGTGTGAAAAGGAAGACAAAGCTAAAGTGAGAGGAGTCCACGTTTTTGCCTTTCATCTTCCCGATTTTTCCATTTCTTTTCCTTTCCTTCCCTTTCTTTGCTCCATCTCTTGGTTTTGAGTGAATTAGAAGTGAGTTGGTGGAGCTTGAGAAGCAAGATTGTTAAGGTAAGTTGGAGCTTTAGGGTTCCTGCGGTTGGGGTTCTCTTCCTTCTCCTTTTCTTTTGATTTTGTGTAAGTTAGGGTTTTCAATTAAAAGTAATTTCTGGGTTTTTGGTCTGTGCAAGTTGGTGGTAACAAGAGGAGGCAAGGGCAAGGAAACGATTGTAGATAGAAGCTAGAAAAGGGACTGTGGATTTTTGATTCCCAGGTTTGGGAAACTTTATTTTTATATATATGAATTTTTATATATATTCATGTATGATATGAGTTTCTTGAGTGTGTTGTGATGATTTGTGATGATGGTAGTGAGTGTTGACTCAAATGACTTATTGGTGCATGTGAATAGGTTTTTAGGTGAAAAACTGGTTTAGAATACACTGGACCTTTCTTCGGTTATTACACTGTTTTGGGAGTTTTAGAACTCCAAATCATGAGATTCTCGAACCATTAGAACCATGAATGCCATTACTTTAAATGTCTCAGAAATAGCCTTGGACAAATTCTCGCTCTAAGACATCGAAAAATTGATTACAAATGTAGTGTCCTTGTTGTGTCGGGTTGTTTGACCAGTATAGGTTGTGTAGTGCATATCTGGAGTTGTAGACATCCAATTGATGTGAAACTTGTTTCATTTGAAATCTAAGACGTAGGAGAACATTTGTTAAGAAGACCACTTTTCCTAAAAACGAGGTTTAGAGGTCGGTTTTCGCGATACTAGTTTATAGTAGAAAGCAGTCCGTTTTGGTAGCTGAGGCGAGCCTCTGTCGCGAGCGCGACAAGGGTCGCGACCTCGCGACAGAAAAACATGTTTTGAGCCTTTTCTTCTCTATTTTTGAGTCTAGGATTGACCTGGATCAATCCCGCGCCTTTCCCATCAGTTATTACGCATGTTTAAGGTAATTAATTGACTATGCAAGTAATTATCGTTGGGAAAACTTAGGAGTACATTTACGATTGGTGATTTAACTAGTAATTAATCATAGATATAATCCTATGAAGGATTGTTTATGAATGAGTGCTATTATGTGATAGTTTCATGAATAACCTAAGCATGATGTATCATACGTATGAATGAAGAATAGTAAATAGTATTGACATTATAGATTATATAAATGGATATTATTTGTGGCATGTTTTATCGAAATTGTTGATACGAATATGGGATTTATGTTGTTAATGTTGTGTGGCTTGCGGGAGATGAGGTAAGAGACTTTGGGATGTGTTTCGTGTGTTTGTGGATTAGTTGAGGAAGGAAAGATCTTACAAAAGTCTGCGGATTTTTAGAATCATGACTCTATCGCGATCGCGACACTGTCGCGAGCGCGACAGAGACCGATGATTTTGATGCTGTGCCGTCGCGAGCACGCGACGTTGTCGCGAGCCCGCGATAGCAATAGCTTGTCTGCTCTCTGTCGCGAGCGCGACAACCGTCGCGATCGCGACAGAGCACATTGTTGGCCTGTGCCATCGCGAGCACGCGATTTGTCGCGACCCCGCGATAGCAATGCTTGTCCTCTGTCGCGATCGCGACAACATCGCGAGCGCGACAGAGCCGGGCCCTTCTCTCCTTCCCGCGATCGCGAAGTCCGTCGCGCGTGCACAGCGAAGAGACTATGGTCTCTGTCGCGAGCGCGACAGGCATCGCGAGCGTGATGGATATGTTGTGTTGAATGAATTTTCTTGGTAATTCCAATGTTTGAATTCCGAACTTGTGATGCCTTTAGGTTTACTCTTTGACTGTTTTATGAAGTATGTTAATGTAATTGAATGTATTATGTATAATTATAGTTCTGATCTTTTCTAGGATTATCATGTTATGTTCAAAGTGTAAATTGTATGATGCATGTTTGACTTTATGAACTTGTTCATATGTCTAATATACTCTGGATTAAGTATGATGATATTATATATATTGTCTGATGTGATACCTGATTTAAATGATGCATGACCTGCGAGAGTCAGTCTAGTGGATAGTTAGGCATGCCTAATAGAGTTATGTGCCGCTGCAGCTATGTGTACGATTTGGACCCTGATCAGGTCCCACGACTGGTTCCTTGCGAACCCTTTTGATATGAAATGTTTTTGGAATGTGGAAAAAGATGATGTTGCTTTTTGACTTGTACCTGTATGGTACATTATATTATGTGTTCCCTCTGAGGGTTACCCGGTCAGAGATCGGGCTATGTGTTTCCTCATGAGGTCTTCCCCTCCGTACTCGTTATCCACTACTATGAGTCAACAGGTATTTTGATTGTTTGTTTTATTCGGTTTTGAAATAGCTATCAGAATGTGATATCTGAATGAGTAAGAATCAATTATGTGTATATGAATATTACTACGTGCTTCAGATGGTAAATCTGTATTTAGTAAACATGACTTTTCAGTTAACATGATTATCCGTACTTGGCATGTGATTTGTTATTAGTTTCTGAATGCTTTGAAATGATTCGATCGATGCATTTATGTATATGAGTTAAGCATGGTTTTATTGTGTACAAGCATGTGAACCAGAGCGGTTGTGAGGGTAAGTATATAAGATGTAATTGTACTTTCTGCATGGTTTTAAGATAAATGTGAAGTGATGTGATTATGCCTTCAGTCTCCGTGTTGGGAGTGTTTACAGCATGATATGCTATGTATCAGAGTAGCACAGCAGAAGTGTGGTGTTTTGGATGTTTCTTGAGTATGTGGCTCAGCATGATAACACTGGTGTCGTGTTTTGGGTTGTGACGGTTTTGGCCATTTCTGATACATGTATATGGTTATGTATGTGAGTTTCCGAATGAATGCCTTTATTATGCAAGTCTGTTTAGATATGTATTTTGAATATCTGCAATTGCCATTTGAATGTATTTTGCCTCGACGACCATTGTGAATGGCCGTCCAAATTATTATGTTTGTTTTCCCCACTAAGCGTTATCGCTTAGCACGGGTTCTTTTTCCCGTGCAGGTGGCAGGTTTGCTTCTGTTCGAGTCGCGCATCTGCAGAGTCGGCCACATAGGAGTTAGAAGTGATGTATTTTATATAATTTCTGTAACCTGGATTTTGTAATTCTGATTAATATGTATATGTAATAATATGTAAAGAGAACGATGTAATATTTCAGACTCCTATTGTATGATTGTCAAAATTGTAAATGTGTATGTTTCCGTTTAAAATAGGCGCGTTTATGAATATGTATGTTCAGCTGTTTGCTCCTTAAAAGTTTTAATTCTTTCATAATTGTATACGATTTGTATCGTTCTGTTCGGTAACACACCTACTCGTACGGCTTCCTACTCCCTTGCGGATGGGTTCGTCCACGTATGAGTTGGGGGTGTTACATTTAGTGGTATCAGAGCATAAGATTCTGGTTGTCTTATTTGTTTGGGTATTGGGTCTTTGTATGTTACTTGTTATGTGTCGAGTCTTTGTTTGAGAGTCAGTTTTGTGTCGTGGCCTAATGCAGATGCGTCCTGTCCTGTGTGTGTTATGTTAAATGGAACCTGAACCGAATGAGAAGGTGAATGAGATGACAGAAAGTGTGAACCCAGTTAGTACTGATCAAAGTGTTTCGTTTCTGTGCACCTTTTTGGTTAGAATTCCGGTCTTGTTTCTAATAATAGAACATTAGTGCATGGATTAATTCGAATTTTGGATAGACTGACTGCTCCTAGAATTTCTCAAGGTTTTGTTCAGAGCGTATCTCAGTAAAGAAAGGTATCGAGTAAGTGGATGAGTATTTGGATCTTATAAGGTTTTGGTAGTACTCTATATACCTGTCAGCTATCTCCAGAAAAGTATTTGAATAAAAGCATATTGAATCATGGGGATGGGACAAAATGCATCATTATAGCATCAATTGCATCACTCTGCATACATGAATCATCTCAATCTCATTACATCATCATCGTCCCTTTGATAATACATGATAAGCATATGCATATATGTTTTGATTGAGAGAAAGCTGACAGGGTATATATGTACTATTTGATATTAAGATTAAGGGTAAAAATGACTCGCTTAGCAATCGTTTAGGAAAGTGTTTTGTGTTTGATTAAAGATTGAACCGAAAGAGTATTTTGGGATCTTATACAGGTGAAGGTAAGAAGGATTTTAAAGTTTAATAGGAGGGTTAATGGTAAAGAGAAATGTAAGTATGATGGACATCTTTTAAGTAGTGAAGGATTTATGTATCAATTGGCGAAGTTAGTTGGGTTATGTGTAAAGTGTTCGGGTTTTGATTTCAATCGGTCATTTGAGTAATGATTGTTCTGATAAATGTATTTGATTCGAATTTAAGGAAGTGATTTAAGAATATAGCGATAGCGATAAGTGTAAGTAAGTGAATAGTTTTAGAATGCAATGTATGAGTCTGACGGTGAGTCGAAGTGTCATTTTGGAGTTCTTCGGGTGTATGTGAATTTCGAGGACGAAATTCTTTTAGGAGGGAAGATTTGTCACACCCCAAATCGGGCCTAGTCGGAATCGGAAAGCTAAGTCAGTTAAGTGAAGGGTATTTTGGTAATTTATGCATGAGTAATATGGATAATAAGGATTTATTTGCAAAGAAATTAATTAAATGAGTTAAGTGAAGGAAATATTATGGTGTACTTATTGTGTATGGGAGTAGGGTATAAATGGATCTTAGGAAATGATTTGGTGTGATTCAAGTGTGGTACCATGGGGATATTATTGTAAGAGGTACTTGTGTGTGTTTGGTGTATGGTGTATGTGAGAAATAAGTATCAAGTGGATTGTGGGTATGGAACTAAAGATGTAGGATATTTTATGAGAAGTGATTTAGTGTGTGTATGTGTATGGTAACTTGAATTGAGAAGTCAAAGTAAGTAATGTGGACCAATAGAAAGTGGACAAATGGATGTGGTAGGTGTGCATTAAGTGTGAAAAGGAAGACAAAGCTAAAGTGAGAGGAGTCCACGTTTTTGCCTTTCATCTTCCCGATTTTTCCATTTCTTTTCCTTTCCTTCCCTTTCTTTGCTCCATCTCTTGGTTTTGAGTGAATTAGAAGTGAGTTGGTGGAGCTTGAGAAGCAAGATTGTTAAGGTAAGTTGGAGCTTTAGGGTTCCTGCGGTTGGGGTTCTCTTCCTTCTCCTTTTCTTTTGATTTTGTGTAAGTTAGGGTTTTCAATTAAAAGTAATTTCTGGGTTTTTGGTCTGTGCAAGTTGGTGGTAACAAGAGGAGGCAAGGGCAAGGAAACGATTGTAGATAGAAGCTAGAAAAGGGACTGTGGATTTTTGATTCCCAGGTTTGGGAAACTTTATTTTTATATATATGAATTTTTATATATATTCATGTATGATATGAGTTTCTTGAGTGTGTTGTGATGATTTGTGATGATGGTAGTGAGTGTTGACTCAAATGACTTATTGGTGCATGTGAATAGGTTTTTAGGTGAAAAACTGGTTTAGAATACACTGGACCTTTCTTCGGTTATTACACTGTTTTGGGAGTTTTAGAACTCCAAATCATGAGATTCTTGAACCATTAGAACCATGAATGCCATTACTTTAAATGTCTCAGAAATAGCCTTGGACATATTCTCGCTCTAAGACATCGAAAAATTGATTACAAATATAGTGTCCCTGTTGTGTCGGGTTGTTTGACCAGTATAGGTTGTGTAGTGCATATCTGGAGTTGTAGACATCCAATTGATGTGAAACTTGTTTCATTTGAAAGCTAAGACGTAGGAGAACATTTGTTAAGAAGACCACTTTTCCTAAAAACGAGGTTTAGAGGTCGGTTTTCGCGATACTAGTTTATAGTAGAAAGCAGTCCGTTTTGGTAGCTGAGGCGAGCCTCTGTCGCGAGCGCGACAAGGGTCGCGACCTCGCGATAGAAAAACATGTTTTGAGCCTTTTCTTCTCTATTTTTGAGTCTAGGATTGACCTGGATCAATCCCGCGCCTTTCCCATCAGTTATTACGCATGTTTAAGGTAATTAATTGACTATGCAAGTAATTATCGTTGGGAAAACTTAGGAGTACATTTACGATTGGTGATTTAACTAGTAATTAATCATAGATATAATCCTATGAAGGATTGTTTATGAATGAGTGCTATTATGTGATAGTTTCATGAATAACCTAAGCATGATGTATCATACGTATGAATGAAGAATAGTAAATAGTATTGACATTATAGATTATATAAATGGATATTATTTGTGGCATGTTTTATCGAAATTGTTGATACGAATATGGGATTTATGTTGTTAATGATGTGTGGCTTGCGGGAGATGAGGTAAGAGACTTTGGGATGTGTTTCGTGTGTTTGTGGATGAGTTGAGGAAGGAAAGATCTTACAAAAGTCTGCGGATTTTCAGAATCATGACTCTGTCGCGATCGCGACACTGTCGCGAGCGCGACAGAGACCGATGATTTTGATGCTGTGCCGTCGCGAGCACGCGACGTTGTCGCGAGCCCGCGATAGCAATAGCTTGTCTGCTCTCTGTCGCGAGCGCGACAACCGTCGCGATCGCGACAGAGCACATTGTTGGCCTGTGCCATCGCGAGCACGCGATTTGTCGCGACCCCGCGATAGCAATGCTTGTCCTCTGTCGCGATCGCGACAACATCGCGAGCGCGACAGAGCCGGGCCCTTCTCTCCTTCCCGCGATCGCGAAGTCCGTCGCGCGTGCACAGCGAAGAGACTATGGTCTCTGTCGCGAGCGCGACAGGCTTCGCGAGCGCGATGGATATGTTGTGTTGAATGAATTTTCTTGGTAATTCCAATGTTTGAATTCCGAACTTGTGATGCCTTTAGGTTTACTCTTTGACTGTTTTATGAAGTATGTTAATGTAATTGAATGTATTATGTATAATTATAGTTCTGATCTTTTCTAGGATTATCATGTTATGTTCAAAGTGTAAATTGCATGATGCATGTTTGACTTTATGAACTTGTTCATATGTCTAATATACTCTGGATTAAGTATGATGATATTATATATATTGTCTGATGTGATACCTGATTTAAATGATGCATGACCTGCGAGAGTCAGTCTAGTGGATAGTTAGGCATGCCTAATAGAGTTATGTGCCGCTGCAGCTATGTGTACGATTTGGACCCTGATCAGGTCCCACGACTGGTTCCTTGCGAACCCTTTTGATATGAAATGTTTTTGGAATGTGGAAAAAGATGATGTTGCTTTTTGACTTGTACCTGTATGGTACATTATATTATGTGTTCCCTCTGAGGGTTACCCGGTCAGAGATCGGGCTATGTGTTTCCTCATGAGGTCTTCCCCTCCGTACTCGTTATCCACTACTATGAGTCAGCAGGTATTTTGATTGTTTGTTTTATTCGGTTTTGAAATAGCTATCAGAATGTGATATCTGAATGAGTAAGAATCAATTATGTGTATATGAATATTACTACGTGCTTCAGATGGTAAATCTGTATTTAGTAAACATGACTTTTCAGTTAACATGATTATCCGTACTTGGCATGTGATTTGTTATTAGTTTCTGAATGCTTTGAAATGATTCGATCGATGCATTTATGTATATGAGTTAAGCATGGTTTTATTGTGTACAAGCATGTGAACCAGAGCGGTTGTGAGGGTAAGTATATAAGATGTAATTGTACTTTCTGCATGGTTTTAAGATAAATGTGAAGTGATGTGATTATGCCTTCAGTCTCCGTGTTGGGAGTGTTTACAGCATGATATGCTATGTATCAGAGTAGCACAGCAGAAGTGTGGTGTTTTGGATGTTTCTTGAGTATGTGGCTCAGCATGATAACACTGGTGTCGTGTTTTGGGTTGTGACGGTTTTGGCCATTTCTGATACATGTATATGGTTATGTATGTGAGTTTCCGAATGAATGCCTTTATTATGCAAGTCTGTTTAGATATGTATTTTGAATATCTGCAATTGCCATTTGAATGTATTTTGCCTCGACGACCATTGTGAATGGCCGTCCAAATTATTATGTTTGTTTTCCCCACTAAGCGTTATCGCTTAGCACGGGTTCTTTTTCCCGTGCAGGTGGCAGGTTTGCTTCTGTTCGAGTCGCGCATCTGCAGAGTCGGCCACATAGGAGTTAGAAGTGATGTATTTTATATAATTTCTGTAACCTGGATTTTGTAATTCTGATTAATATGTATATGTAATAATATGTAAAGAGAACGATGTAATATTTCAGACTCCTATTGTATGATTGTCAAAATTGTAAATGTGTATGTTTCCGTTTAAAATAGGCGCGTTTATGAATATGTATGTTCAGCTGTTTGCTCCTTAAAAGTTTTAATTCTTTCATAATTGTATACGATTTGTATCGTTCTGTTCGGTAACACACCTACTCGTACGGCTTCCTACTCCCTTGCGGATGGGTTCGTCCACGTATGAGTTGGGGGTGTTACAGTTTTGAACCGTTTTGGCCAAAGTCTTGTTGGCCACTCAACTGCCCCATCGGCTTGAGGGCTATATCGAGAGGATTTATGATGCTCAGTGTCATACTTCTGGAGCACCTTCCTAGCTTTATCCTTGAACTGCTCCCCCACCCCCATCCTTGGACACAACGCCGTGCGGGAGACCACATCGAGATATTATATTCCCTTCAGTGAATTTGTCCAAATCCCGAGTGTTGACTTTCTTGAAAGACTCGACTTTTACCCGCTTGGTGAAGTAGGCGATAGCAACTATGGTGAACCTATGTCCGCTGGAGGCCGTAAGGTGCACCTCCCCTATGATGTCTATTCCCCCAAGCTCGAGCAATCCGTATCCATGGAAAAGTATGGGTATGTGTGAATTAATGGGATTTGAACAAACCTTGTCCCAAGGATCACTTTACTTTGCCCCATATCGACGATTTTCGGCCATATATTAATTATTTTCCTTCCTTCCCCTTTCTTTTTTGTCCTTTCTTTTCTGTTTAGTTTTATTTTTTTTGGACAAGATCTATTCAAATCCTGATAGTTCACACATGTATGCACTTCTCTTCTGAACTATTTGGATAACGTTGATCAACTAGGTCAGGTGTTGTACTCTGATAAAAAGTTTAGCTTTGCTCCTACTTGTGGATTTCTTCTTTTAACCTTTTCTGCCCATTTTGGCTTCAGTCTTCTGAGCTTCTGCTTGACTGATCCATGATCGAGATATGTTGTCATGGCATGTTTGGTGACTTCATGATCATCTCTCGGCATGTCTTCATAGGTCCAGGCAAAGACTTTTTCATATTTCTTTCTTTTCTCAAATTTAATCTTTCTTCAAGAGTTACATTAGATGCTATTAAGATTTTTCTTGGGTTTTCGAAAGTTTTGAGATTAAATGAAATGACATCAGTTGAACTAGTGTCAAATATAAATGTGTCATGATCATAATTATGCATAGTGAGATCATCAGAAACATCACACAAATAAGCAAAACTAGTTATTTCATTTAATAAAAACTAGAATTAAAAACATCATCATTAAATAGTTCAAAAATAAAAAGAACATCTAAATAGCTAACACCCTCCTTTTTTGCCGACACGAATGCTATAGTCAATGGTCATTTATCATCCTTAGGAACTGTCTTCTTTTCCCATTTAGGCACTTAATCTGTCATATTCCTTATCTTTTGCTTTTCTGGGTCAGAGAATTTTTTGGAATCAATCAAATGTTGAATAGCATGTCTCAAGGTCTTGCAATCATTTGTGGTATGCCCGGTGTGCTGGTGGCAGGCAGAATACTGATCCGCCTTGTGATCGGGATGTCCCTGGTTTTTAATGGGCCTAGCTGGCAATGGTTGTAACATCTCCCTCTTCATTAGCTTCTTAAAAACCATGACAAGGATTTTCCCAAATCAGAATAGTGCCTTTGATTCATTTTCATGGTTGGCACTTCCATCCTCTTAACATTGCCCTTACCGCGGTTGTGGATACTCAAGCCTTCATTTTTCAGAGCATGCATCCTCACTGGATTTCCACCCTCTTTAGGAACAATGTTATATTCTAGAGTAGGTGTAACGCACGCCGAACCCTCAGATGCCCCGAAGAACCGCTTTTAGGGTTTTTGAGAGTGGTTCATAGAACCTGTAAGAGATTACAAGGGCGTCTATTTTGGGCAACAAGGAGGTTTCTTGGAGTCGCCACCCAATAAAATTTTGGGAAAGGTCGTTTAGCCTCACTGAGCCAAAGACTGCGTATCTGTGTCTATTTTGGGCAAGCTAGAGATATTTTTGAGTCCCTACCCAATTGAACATTGAGATGGTACTCTAACCTCAAGGAGCCTAAGACGATACATATACATCCATTTTGGGTGGCAATGGATTTGTTATCACCGTGACCAGTGGAGAGTTTCGCTTCTAGATTGTGTCTTGAATTATGTCACGGTGGCAATGATTTTATTGTCACCGTGACCATAGGAGCAGTTCTATTCTGGATTGAGGGAGAATTTATGTCACTGTGACAATGAATTGGTTGTTACCGTGAAAAAAATAGAAGTTAGATTCTGGATTGTGAATGTGGGTATGTCATGGTCACAATGAATTTGTTGTGACTGTGACCCCTCCGAAATCTGTTTTAAAAACCCAATTTTTACTCTTCCATGTTTTACATTTTCACTTATCTTTTCACTTTCAGTCGCGTATTTCTTTCTCCCCTTATCTTTGTGTGCTTAATTTCTCATTTTGGGCTACAATAATCGCAAATCTTCAAAAAGTAATTTTTGACTCTCTTCTTCTTCATTTACTTTCCATCTCTAGATTTGCTCTTCTTCTTGTCTTGTGAGTTCATCCTTAGATTATCTTTTTCTTTTTTTTGGGCTAAAATTGCAGTTTCACATGACCTTTCTTGTCCATATACTCTATGATTTCTATCTTAGTTCATCAATTCATGTTTAATTTATCAAATGGCATTGTTGAGATGATTGAGTGCAAATTGTTGTTGCTTCTATGATGAAATGTGGGGTTGGTTTATCATGAATATGGGCATTGTGTTTGTAATGATTTGGTGTGCATTTGAGATTTGTTGAGATGTGTTGAATTTACTTAGCATGATTTTGAATTCCTTATCATTTTGTACAGTCCCATTAGTGCCTGTAAACTCAAATTAAGTGAAGTGAATATTTGCACACCAGGTGTTTGTTAAAATGCTTTAATGAACTTTTCTCCCCAAATGTTTGCAATTTTCTAGCAAGAAGGAGACCCGTGTCTAATTTGCTCTTATGCTTGATTGTCCTTTTCGTTGCCATTGAATGAACATTCTTAATTGTGTGAATTGTTATTTCTTCTTCAGAATAATATTGTCATCAATTGTTGATGTGAAAATGAATGTGCTTGGTTCCAATGAATTTGATAATTAATGTTGATATTTAGGGCCATTGTTATTTTTTGAACTTGAAGTGCTATTGAGCATTGTTATTTTTTCATGCAATGGTCCCAAAGCATAAAAGCACCACAATTGCATCTAAACAATATGAAGGCGAACTATGCCCTTTTTAGCAAATGCAAGTATATTCCGACAGCCTACTTAGACATGAACTTACATTGAAAATTAGGGATCAGAGATCAAGTCCAGCACCTCATTGCCAACATCGGATGGGAGCGGCTATTTGGACATAATGAGAAGGTATATCCTAATTTAACAAAGGATTTTGTGGCTACTGTGAGTTGCAGGGTTAGAAAAAATCCTACCAAAGATCCTAGAGCTGTCTCGTTCTACTTGGAGGGTACATTGTACGAAATCTCTTTTGTGAGATTTTTGGAGCTTCTGGGTTTTCCTCCATTTGTGTTGGATTGCTTTGATGAGTATAATAAGGATAGCGCATGGGCATTGATCAGAGACACAATGATAGCCACCAATTATATGTCGGGTAAAACGAAGGTGTACCACTTGAATGGTCATGCCCTGCGGATTATCCACAGATTTTTTTCGATGTCTTTCTTGAGCCATGTGGATTCTGTGGGGCAAGTAAACTTACCTGAAGAACTCTTTTTGGCATGAATGGTGAGAGGATTCAGAATTAATGGTGCCTCGCATTTATGGCACAAGTTGGAAGAGCTGCAGTGGAACCCCAAGAAGGTTAAGAAAATATCCCTTGGTGGGTGGGTAACGGTCATTGCAAAGGGTGTACATCACCCACTGATAAGGCCTCGAGCACTACCATATGTTGCTTTAAGTGATAGAAAAATGTTGAAAAATATGAAAGTGGTAGCCGATTATGAGACCAAAGGTTATGGGTATCGCATGACCAGCAGAGAGGAATACCTACAAAAAGTGGAGCACAGTTTGGGTGGATTTCCTCATGCACAAGATCAAGATCCAGATGCTCTGAATGAAGAACATGTCTCCTTCACTTCTCAGCAATACAATACATTGGTGGAAAGAGCGAATACCATTTCAGCAACTCAAGCGGATCTTCAGTCCCAACTTGATCAAGTATTACTGGGCCGCACCTCATTGACAGCACGCTTTGATGCGCATTTTTCACCACCACCACCACCGAAGACTTGAGCCAGGGAGCCCCCCTATCCAGTATTTTTTATTTGTTTTGATTTTGCTACTATTTGACTTGTTGGGGACAGCACGATTTTAAGTGTAGGGTAGAGAAATAAAACTAACGAAGTTATGTTTTGTGTTTTGGTTGAAGAAGAACAAGTTTTAAATTGCTACATTTTGTTTTTCTTTCTAAGTTTCATGTGCTTTAGTTTTAATATGCATGTTTTGTTTTTAAGTTATTTGTGTGCTGAATTGTTGTTACCTTAATATCCTTATCTTAGTCTAGTTTACCTTTGGTTATTCCCGATTTGAATGGTTTGAACTGTAATCTATGAATGGATTATCTTGAGAACTGATTTTAGCAAGATAGTAGTTGTATGTTTTAGCAACAAATTAATCTCAGTCAGTCATATATCTTGTGATTTCTTATCCATTACGCACTTTAGGCTCTATTACGAAAAAACTTAAAAAATTTAGTGTGTGAAAGCATTTGAGTGAAGGAATCTTAGGACAATTAGAACCTTCCTCATCACCCTTCAAAACAATATAACAACTTAAGTAGGATTAGGACATGACCTAGGCAATTTTTCTTTGGTAACCACTTTCAAATGACTATTTACCTACCTGTATGCATATCTACCATTGATAGCCCCATTGAGCTGATTTGGTATGCTAAAAGCGTACCATGCAATTTTTTTTTTATTGTTACACTCATATTTTACCATTCAACCTTAATGCTTTTGCTTATCCTTTCTAAGAATTGGCCAATTTAGGATTGGAATGGGATAACATTGAGGGTTAAGTAAGGGCATTTATTGCTAGAATAGCTTGGGTGTGAAAAAAATTATTTTGAATGCTAAATTGTAAAACTTTGGGGTGTTGCCTAGATATTTATGATTTTCCCTTAATAAAGTCCAATATTGTAAGAGAGAGAAAGCTATGGGTATCTCACTATTTTCGTTTGAAAAAATTAGGCTAGCTCATGATTTTTATATAAAATAAAATAAAATAAAATAATAAAAAAAGAAGAAGAAGAAAAAGAAAAAAATGAAAATGTTGATCATTAATATGATATTTGAGCTAGTCAAATATAGAAAAATTCAAGTGTGGGGTACTTTCAAATAGAGGGAAGTGCTTATTCGTTCAAACCTGATCGGGTTTAAAAGAAAAAATTTATTAGGGCCTTTCGTCTGTTTAATTTTTTGTGTCATTTAGTGTTTATCATTTTGGGAAGTTTGGTTATGGCAATTGTTGGTAAGTTGAATGTGGGTTGATGCAAATTTTTTATTCAGATTGGATAGTGGTGAATGTGCGTAGAGTGGTTGACTCTTTGTTCGATATCCTTATCTCTTTTTGTTGGCCAATTCCCTAACCTAGCATTACAACCTTGGAGTAAGTCCTAGTGATCCTGTTCTTGACTTGAGTTATTTAGTGGAGATGACCCATGTGGTTCTAGTGCTAAATGAGAGGCTTATGGCTGTCATGAGTTTCAAGTGTGAAACCAGTATGCAAATTATTTGCTTATCATTTTCTTTGCTCAATTGCTGGAATGCGCTGGTTGTCTTTGTTTTGAAAAATAGAAAAATTATTTTTAGCCTAGCACACTGTAAGCATCGTGTCCCGGAGCGGTCCGGATCAGAGGTTACCCTATGATGAAATCAGTATCCGAGCCTGCATAAATGGTTTGGATTTGGAGGTTTGAGTCCCGCGTTCCACGAGAAGTGAATCTTATTACCTTTCGTAGGCAGAGAGAAAAAAAAACCGGGGATTTTCGAGTCAAAAAGGTAAATTTTTCCTCCACAGACGGTCAGCCTGTCTGTGAGGCCAGCCCGTCGCTTGGGGTCACAGACAGCCTGTGGTATTTTTCGACGCCCGTCGGAAAATCACCGCCCCTGTCAGAGCGCCGCCTGGTTTCCCCGAGCATGCAACCTTTCCGACACCCGTCAGTGGATGTGACAGGGCCGTCGGACGAATCCTTGTGTCAGAAGGATTCTTCCGATGCCCGTCTCCATACACCGACTCCCGTCGGTCGTGTCTGGCTTATAAAAGCTCCGGATTTTCACTAGAAAAGGATTCCAAAAATTTTCAAGAGGGGAAACTCTGCCCAAATTCAAGCATATTTTCGCTCTCTTCCAGCAAACACATTTCATAAAGAAATCTCTTTTAAAGGAGGATCAAATCAATAAAAAGGAACTAAAAACTAATTAGTCTTCTTTAGATTTTGATTCCAAAGTTAATCTTTTGAGGGGTAAAAGAGGAAATAGTCCATTTTTCCTTCCTTTAATCCTTCATCTTGCTTTTCGTGGAACACGCGGGGCTCTAATCAACACAAGAATCTCACCCAAAGCAATTATCTGAGGGTAAATATTCCGGATTCCTTCCCCATATCGTTTCATATTTACTCCTTATTTTGTTGATTCTTTCAATTTTGTCATTATTCTTCTTTATTTTGACTCTCCTTATCTCATTTTATGTTAAAACCATTTTTTGACTTACAAAAAAGAGTTCTTTTTACTGTTTTTTCGGAGACAGTGGTGACCGACGGGTCATCTTCTTTACCAACGCCCGTCGGTCACCCCACTCACAGACGCTCTTCCACTTGAGTGAGCGATGGACCTGTCGATCAATTTGACAGACGCCCGTCGGTCACCTAAGAAAGGCCGTCGCTGGGTTCTGTTTCCACATCTTCAAATCTTTTCTATCTCTTTCAAGTCCTTTTGACTTTATTTATGTTGATTTTTCATATATTGACATCCTTTAACTTTCCGTGAGCAATGTATTGATTTCCCGGGACCATCCTGAGCTTGTGGGGTTATCTACCATATTCGGAGGATTTCGTCCGGTTTAGTTTCCTAACCTTCTTGATTATTTCCTTCATTTGTTATTCATTGACTATTTTATGTACATGGATATACTCTTTTCATATCTCGCTAAGTGTAAAAATGGATCAATGTTTTATACTCAATAAAAATGAGGTTTGTATAAATGCAAGGGTCTAATGCCCTATTTTTTATCCAATAGAAATAATCACAAATAAAAACATCCAATTTCAATAACGATGTATGCGAGGACCAAAGTCCTCAAAGTAAGCAATGCCCCGATTCGTGTATGCGTCGCACATTTACAAAAGGAGTTGTATTCCGCTCCTTGTATTATTGTAATTTATTGCCTTTGATATTTATTTGCCTATTTACGGCTTTCCAAATGTGAATGGATGCACCTTTGAATAATTGCATCGTGTGGAGAGAGAGCGAACCAATGGTAATTAAAATTTGATCATAAAATAATCGAGGTAGAAATAGATGAGAAATCCCGGACCCAGCTCTGGTCTTTGGGCTCAAAGAGGCTAGAGGTCTACCCTCCAAGACACCGTTTTGTGCCACGAGACTTTAGCGCTAATCCTAGGCTCCTTAGGGAGAGAGGTTTACCTTCCAGGACCCCTCTGGCTGGCCCAAAATGGATACAAAGCGAAGTCTTAGGCTCTCCGAGGCGAGAGTAACTTTCCCAATGTTCTATTGGGTGGCGACTCCATGAAACCTCCTTGTTGCCCAACATAGACGCACTTGCGATTTATTGCAAGCTGTCAACGGACCCACAAATGCCTCGATCGCCCTCAAGCGGGCGGTCCCATGGGCGGCGGTGGGGATCCGAAGCGCGTCACAGTGGCGACTCCACTGGGGACGTTTATGGTTCGAGATTTCGATTTGAAAATACCTCGCTTAACATTTATGATTAAAATTTAATTCATAAATTCGCTTTCTCTCAAAATTGCATTCGTATATCATTAGAGCCTTAGAATATGCTAGTTTGGTCCCTCTTTTAGCCCCGGTGTGTTCCTGAAGCACGACCCCATTTTCACTCAATTTGGGGAAGTGTTAAGGATAATCACCAGCCCAAGCCACGTACCTCAATGGTATATTAAAATGATGACCCGATCGGTTGCTATGCTCGTGATGAGCTAGACCCGTCGGCAGGGATCATGCTTCGGTAGCCTTAAAGAAACATCTCCCTTGTCCAAAGCTCATGTAATGGCCATAGCTACTTTCCACATGTGAAATGAACCCTAATTCCACGCTTGCTGTATGGATCCTCATGTATTGGGTGAGTCCAGATGTCTCACTTGGTAACATGTCGAAATTTATGGAACGTCCAAATACGTGGCGATCATTATCCATCCACTTGTACATTAGCATAGGAGTGTCATGCTGCCGGTTTTTCACCGTGCACCATGCATGTCCATTGGGTCTCTCATTGACCCTTGGGCTAATCCCACCTAGGAAAGAGACTGCACGACCACGTGTGTGGGAGAAATAAGGGGGGAAGGACCTACTTGCTTGCTTATGCTCTGTGAATGTCGCATATCACGACCATGCATCACCTGCATTTCATGCATCACACCTGCATTTTATGCATCATATCTAACGCCTTGTCCATGCAGCCATCATAGATCTGCCCAGGTGGACTAGATCACCAACCGGACGACTGATCCGAGTTCCTACTTCCGAGCTATCAGATAGAGAGGGCCTGCCAAAAATTTTACCAGGAATCAGCATTACTGTATCTCAGATGGCAAACTCGCCTAGAGGGGATGACGCCACCAGGGCCATGATCGCGAAAGAAGTGGGCCGGCGATTTCAGGAATTCGAGGGCAGAATGATAAATATGTTGACCGCCTTGGCACAGCAGAATGCTCCACAGAATCCTCCTCCTCCTCCTCCTCCCGTGAGACTGAATGAGCCAGAGGAAGAAAGGGCTGAAAGACGAGAAGAGCCTGTTAGGCCGCTGCCAGTAGAGTTGAGGTCAGTAGCCTCGGGAGAGCAGAGAAGAAGGCCTGTACTGAGAATTGATGATGATAGAGATATCGAAGATGATAGGATGAGCATCGTATCTGAGAGGGGGAAGGCACCTCAGACTGATGACTTCATTTTAAAGAAGATGGAAGAGAGGTTCGAAGCTTTGGCCCGTATGTTGAGCAGGGGTCAGGGGATGAACCCAGAGGATAAGGAATTGGAGGGAGAGGACCCTATTCCTTACAACTTCAAGATGTCAGACGTGCCGAAATTTGATGGTACTTCTGACCTGACCGCTCATGTGAAGCAATATTCTCTGGTCATGAAAGGGACCATGTCTAAGAAGCAGAAAGTAGAATACTTTTGTCTGAGTCTGACCGCTCATGCCATCGACTGGTATCATGGTCTCGACCGTCGCACTAAAGAAGATTGGGATCTGCTCACTGAGGAGTTTTTGAGGCAGTATGACTGTAACACCAGAATGGAGGTGACTCTAAAAGATCTTGAACTGCTCCAGCAGAAGGCCGGGGAATCTTTCCATGATTATCTCACCCGATGGTGGAACCGAGTAATGGAGATGTGGAGAAAGCCGGACACCCAGGACCAGATTCGTTGATTTATCAAGAACGCAAGCCCGTACTTGAAAGATGGGTTGAAGATGAAGGGTTTGAAGGACTGGGAGTCGCTCAAGGATATAGCCATCGAAGCAGAGGGAGAGTTCTTGGCTCGAAAAGCTAACAATAATAATTTTGCCAAAAGGGCTAACCCCGGTCAAGGAATCAGTAGGCCAGCGGGTCCCAGTAGTAGCACCAGAAGAACAGGTGAGGTGTCTGCTACTGAGGTAACCACCCAGCGGAAGTTTTCAAACTTGGGGAGACCATTATCTTGGGTCTTGAGAAGGTTAATGAAGGAGGGAAAATTACAGCCCTTAGCTCCTAGACCTGCTATGACGCAGGGAAAGCCTGGGCACAAAGATAATGAATTCTGTGCGTTTCACCAGCACTCAGGCCATATCACAGATAAGTGCAAAGCGCTGCGGCACTCTATCCAAGACTTGATTGATAGCAAGCAGATTTTTGACCCTGAGAAGAGGGAAACTGAGAAGAAGACCGGTTATAATGCCGTACCACCACCCGTGTTTATGATCGGATCTAGCTTGCCAGAGTGGTACGTGCTATAAGATCTATATGGGAGCGAGAATTTTGCTGCTAATTGTTCCAAGGATAGAGAAGAGAAAGCAGTCGTGGCGACCCTTGATTGCTGGTCTAGCAGTGAGAGCGGTGGAGAAGCCGAGGAGGAGGGAGAGATGAACCTTGATTTGTGGGGGTCCGATGGAGACGAAAAAGAGATAGGGGCTATAACGAGGAGTGGAAGAGTGGTCCCTGAGATTACGAGGCTACCTGAACCAGTGCAAACGCCAGTAGAGAAAGAGCTAGAGGAGAATCAGATTGTCAGACAGTTGAAGAAGACTGCACCTCAAATATCCGTATGGGATCTTTTGAGACAGTCCCCCTCTCATAGGCAGAAGGTAGTAGAGGCTTTGGTTGAGGCCACGGTCGCCACCACGATTTCCCCATCAGAGCTTTTGGGCTTAGTTAAGGGAGGATCCGAGGAGAGATTGGTCTTTTCTGATGCCGACCTACCGGTCGAAGGCCACAATCATAACCGACCCTTGTACATCAAAGCACAGATTAACGATAAGCACACTGCTTGCGTTATGGTAGACGATGGGTCTTCTATCAATGTATGCCCTTTGATAGCTCTACAGGCTTTTGGTTTAAACGAGGATATGCTCAGTGGATCAGATCTGACTAACACAGCCTATGATAATTCAAGGAGGCAAGCCTCGGGAACCTTTAAGACCTTGGTCAAGACAGGACCCATTGAAGTGGAGGTAGAATTTGTAGTTCTGCCCATCCCTGCTAACTTCTCAGCTCTGCTCGGGAGACCCTAGTTTCACAAATTAGGAGGAGTGCCATCCACACTGCATCAAATGATAAAGTTCCCACATGAAGGGGAGGTGGTGACTATCAAGGCAGCCAGGGAGAACCAGGTCTCAGCGCTTGAAATAGCTAATCAGCCATTTAGTGGCTTCCACGTGTCCATGATAAGAGAAGAGCACGGGTCAGTGGATAACCCAGCCGCGGTTAATATGATGAAGAAGATGCACTATCTCCCTGGGGCTGGTTCGGGCAGAAATTCTCAAGGATTGCAAACCGCGATCACCACTCGAGGTCAGAAGAACCGGAAAGGTCTGGGGTATAGAGGCAGCTTCGGCAAAAAGAAGGCGGCGGATAAGATCCCTCACATTTCAGAAAGCTTTGTACCGGCATCCTCAGTTTATGCTTATACTGGCGAAGACGAGCCGCAATGGGTGAAGGGGAGGATTGTCCTTGGGTTTGAGATCTTTAATGATGTGTTTGACTGGCGTGTCGTTTTTATCAAGACCGCTGAGAACTTCTGGGATGAGGAGGTCATGACTTAGGGTATCACTTGGGACAGATGCGAGCCTGAAGAGGTCGTTACCGAGAAGATGATAGCTGCCAGGCTGAAGGGGAAAGGGAAAATAGTAACATTAGAACTGGAAATGGGGGATTTAAAGATTTCCTCAGACATGCCTGAGGGGCCTCTACTGAATCAGGAAGCCAATGGGCAAGCTGCAACAGCATCAACCTCCGGAGTGGCAGAAGAAGACTCTAGCTTAGACTGTCTTTTTATTCCAGAACTTTTTTATGATGTAAATGACAATTATAATATTATTAATAAGGCAAACGATTTCTCTTACTTGTGCAATGTTTCTAGTGGTTTCAACATGCATGAACATGATCATATTCCATCAATTTTTGACATTGATTCCACTGATACAACTCCTTTTAATCTTGGAACCTCGGAAAATCCGAAAGA
This sequence comes from Excoecaria cochinchinensis, assembly GCA_947683425.1. Taxonomy (NCBI): domain Eukaryota; kingdom Viridiplantae; phylum Streptophyta; class Magnoliopsida; order Malpighiales; family Euphorbiaceae; genus Excoecaria; species Excoecaria cochinchinensis. The sequence continues at coordinate 11,949,400 of CANTUQ010000018.1, read as the reverse complement.
AATTCTAATAGCATCAAATATAACTCCTGAGGAGAAAAAATTTTGAGAAAATAATAAGAAAACATGAAAAAGTCTTTGCCTGGACCTATGAGGACATGCCAGGAATTGACCGAGATGTGGCAGAACATGCTATCCCGTCTTATCCGCACTATAAGCCTGTGAAACAGAAGTTGAGAAGACTCAGGCCAGAATGGGCAGACAAGGTCAAGGAGGAAATTCGGCAGCAGATTGAAGCCAAGTTTCTTGTTGAGGTGCAGTATCCTACATGGTTGGCAAATGTGGTCCCTGCAGCGAAGAAGAATGGAAAGGTCAGGGTGTGTGTGGATTATCGAGATCTGAACAAGGCCTGCCCTAAAGATGATTTTCCACTACCCCACATCGATGTGTTGATAGACAGCGCCGCCAATTGCGCGATGTATAGCTTTGGAGATGGTTTTGTGGGCTACAACCAGATCCTGAACAAAATAGCTGACTGGGTTAAGACCGCTTTCATCACAGAATGGGGGACCTACGCCTACCGAGTCATGCCTTTCAGCCAGAAGAATGCAGGGGCCACATACCAGAGGATGGCGACCAAGATCTTAAGCGACCTGATCCACAAAGAAGTAGAAGTGTATATCGATAACATGATGGTCAAGTCAGCCACCCGAGAGGGACACTTTGAAGCTCTAGAAAAGTTTTTGATCAGGATTGACAAGTATAATCTGCGACTTAACCCCAAGAAGTGCATTTTCGGAGTGACTTCAGGAAAACTATTGGGACATGTTGTCAGCCAGAAGGGAATAGAAATTGACCCGGACAAGGTGAAGGCCATCAGAGAGATGCCTGTACTGCAAAAAGAGAAGGATGTAAGGAGTTTCCTGGGCAAGATGCAGTATGTCAGCCGATTTATCGCCAAGCTCACTTCAATATGCGAGCCTGTTTTTAAGCTGCTTAGAAAGAATCAACCTGTGGTCTGGAACGAAGACTGCCAGAAAGCTTTTGACAGCATCAGGGAACATCTGTTGAATCCGCCAGTGCTAAGGCCGCCACAGCCGATCAAACCGCTTATCCTATATCTGGCAGTAGAGGGCAGTTCAGTGGGCGCCATGATGGCCCAAGAGGATGGATTTGGGGTGGAATTTGCAATTTATTACCTCAGCAAGAAATTCCTGGCTTATGAGATAAAATATGCTGAAGTAGAGAAGATCTGCCTTGCAGTGATTTGGGCATCAAAGAAATTGAGGCATTACTTCCACTCATACAAAGTTCAAGCAGTGGCCAAGCAGAATCTGTTAAGATATTTGCAGGAAGCAACGACCTTGCTTGGTAAGATGGGGAGATGGTTGCTCTTACTACAGGAGTTTGATGTGCAATACATCACTCGTAAAACTATTAAGGGGCGAGCCGTAGCCGAATTTCTTGCTGAGCATCCTATTCAAGGGGACACTCCCGAGTTTACCTTTCTGGATGAGAACATAGTCGCGATTTCTATCCAGGGATGGCAGTTGCATTTCGACGGGGCGGTGAATAACAGAGGGGCCGGAGTTGGAATCATCTTGACAACCCCAGATAAGGAGAAACTCCCCCTAGCAAAGAAGCTGAGGTACAAAGCAACATATAATGAAGCCGAATACGAAGCATGCACTTTCGGGTTGGAAGCTTTAGCTGCATTGTGGGCAAAGAATGTAGAAGTCTTTGGTGACTCATCCTTGGTGATTAACCAGATTCGAGGTGAGTGGGCTGTAAAAGAAGAACGGCTGGTACCTTATGTTGAATATTTGAAAAAGGTATGTGGGCAGTTTGAGACTTGCACTTTCCACTTCGTGCCGAGAGATGAGAATCGTCTAGCTGATGCGTTGGCAACCTTAGTATCAATATGGGATAACCCTGAGGGGGTAGCTATGAAGCCAGTACTGATTTCGAGTTCTGAAAAGCCCAGCTTTGAGATCAAGCCTATAATGGAAGTAAAAGTGGCGGATGGGAAACCATGGTATTTCGACATCATGAATTACTTGAAAAACAATAAATTTCCAGAAGAGGCTACTGAGAAAGACCAGAGGATGATCCGGAAGCTATCTACTCAGTTCATATCCTTAGAAGGGGCATTGTACAAAAGACAGTCAAACAGGATTCAGCTCAGGTACTTGAATGAAAAAGAAGCCCGCAAAGTGATGGAGGAAACCCATGCAGGTGTCTGTGGGGCCCAAATGAACGGTTTGACCTTGGCTAAGAAGATCATGAGACAAGGCTTCTATTGGCTTACGATAGACAATGACTGCTCGAAACATAATAAGCAATGCCAGTTGTGCCAACAATACGCAGACTTGAGACACCTGCCAGTATCAGAGCTACATAACCTGACATCACCTTGGCCTTTCACTGCTTGGGGGATAGATATCATTGGAGAGATTCGCCCGACGGCATCCAATGGGTACAGGTACATCATAGTCGCAATTGACTATTTTACCAAATGGGTAGAGGCGGAATCCTTCAAAAAGATTGACGCAAGGGATATGGCCAAGTTCATAGAGAGGAATCTGATCTGCAGATATGGCCTCCCTCATCACATAGTGTCTGATAATGGGTGCAGTTCATGGGAGAAACCAGGAAGCTCCTCGAGAAGTATGGTGTCGAACATCATAAATCCTCTCCCTACCGACCACAAGCGAATGGAGCAGTAGAGGCCGCGAATAAGAATATGAAGAAGATCCTGTCCAAGATGGTCCAAACCTACAAAGACTGGGCTGAAAAGTTACCCTTCGCCCTGTGGGGATATAGAACAACGATAAGGACGTCTACAGGTGCTACACCATTTTCCCTGGTATACGGAACGGAAGCAGTATTGCCAGTTGAGATAGAGCTCAAATCACTGAGGGTGGTAATGGAAGCCCAAGTTCCGGAGGCCGAATGGGCGCGGCAGAGGCTACAGCACTTGAACTTATTAGACGAGAGTAGGCTGAAAGCTTATTATCATAACCAGATTTACCAGAAGAGATTGCCAAGGACTTTCGGAAAGAAGGTGAGAAAGCATCCACTGAACGAAGGGGACTTGGTGTTCAAGCAGATGAGGCCAGGCATACCAGATATTAGAGGGAAATTCAAACCTACCTAGGAGGGGCCGTATATCCTTAAAAAGCTGCTGTCCAAAGGAGCAGTAATCTTGTCGGATAGTGATGGGAATGAATTCAAAGAACCGATCAACGTCGACAGACCCAAAAGGTTCCACGGCTAAAGACCAAAATGTCACACCCCGTTTGCCCCCTAGTTGAATGAGCCATATTTGTATGTGTATGCAATTGCATGAGTTTTGGTTTATAAGGGCATTTTGGTAATTTTGCATGTTATAAGAGTTTTTCTTGCATGTGGGTGCATGCATGGTGCTATGGTGTGAATTAATTGGGTTAGAGTTGTGTGTGTGCATGAGTGCACCATAGTAGGATATGCACTAGTGGGTTATGGTTGTGTGTGTTGTGCATACAATTGTAGAGTATGTGTTAGTTGGGAGAGTTTTGTGTGTATGTGTGATGCACTTAGCTAGGGTGTGGGTGACCAAATCCCTCCACTAGGATCTTGACATGTGTCTAGGTTAAGAAGAGAAAGGGAAAAGAAAGGAAAGGGGAAAATCAGATTTTTCTTTTCCTCACTTGTGTTTCCCGTTCCTCACGCCGCCCCTCTTCTTTCCTTCTTCTTGTCTTCTTCTCTTGGACATTGGTTGAGATTCAAGAGTTCTAGTGGGGATTTGATCATCTCTTAGTAGTCTTTGGTAAGTATTATGCATCCATTTTGCCTTTGTTTAAGTTCTCCATCTTCTTCTATTTTTCTTATTTTCGAAATGGGTTTGAAGTTTGGATTCTTGTTTTGTTTGCTTGTTTTTGGTTGGGTTCCTAGTTGAGCCTCCCCGGGATCCTAAAGGCAAGGAAGTTGCTGGATCAAGTGGAACTAAACACTAGGAGCTAAGGATTTTGAGGTTTGGGAATTTCTTCCTTTGTTATGTGAAAATGTTCATGTGTGTGTTCTTGATGAGTTCATGGAATTAGGTTGTTATGTGCTCTTTAACTTGAGGTATATGATATGGGTAATTGCTTTGAAGTGTGGATCTTGCAAAGGCATGAGTTAATTAGGGTAATTTTTGAATGAATGTGGTTTGGTGCATAAAAGGGGTTTTTGATTGATTCTGGGAATTGAATGTGTAAATTAATGGATAGCATGCAATTTATTGTTAATAAATGTTGTATTATGGTTGTTTATGCTGTTGGATGGCTGGATTTGAGGTAAGTAACCTTTGATTGAGATTTGTGTGGTTGGAGGAGGAAATGGAAGAGGAAAATCTGCAGAATTTCTGCAGATTTTCAAAATCCCGACTCTGTCGCGATCGCGACGACTGTCGCGAGATCGCGACAGAGAGCGGTAGTGGGAGCTTCGCTGTCGCGAGCACGCGACATCCGCCGCGAGCCCGCGACAGCCGAAATGTTGTATACCTTCTGTCGCGAGCGTGACAACAGTCGCGATCGCGACAGAGAGTATTGTTGCCAGGTGTTATCGCGACCACGCGATCCGTCGCGAGATCGCGACAGCACCCTTTGCCTTCTGTCGCGATCGCGACATCCGTCGCGAGCGCGACAGAGCCTGGCTCTTCCGTCCTCCCCGCGGTCGCGAGATCTGTCGCGCGCGCGCAGCGAAGAGACTCTGGTCTCTGTCGCGAGCGCGACAGTCCCTTGTATGCTGAATGAGTTTTCTCTCTTCGCCTGTTCCTTGAACTTCAGTTTACTTTAGCAGTTATGAGATTTATGCATGATATCCTATAAATGATATGCAAGTGTAATTATGATATGACTATGCTTAATTGATGATGATTAATTTGGAATCACGAAATGGATTGAACGGTTTATGTATGACCTGCTAGAGTCTAGTCAGTGGATAGTTAGGCATGCCTAATAGAGTCTTTGCTGCAGCTTCTGTTATTTCTGTTTGGACCCCGATCAGGTCCCCGTTTCGTTCCTCGCGAACTTCTGTATTGTGTTTGGATCTTGTTTAAGGTCCTTCTGGAAATATTTGTAAATGAAAAGTTAAAATGGTTTTTCGTATTCGATTGGTACTCGTAAAGTACTTTCTGTTCACTCGTTATCCACTACCTTGAGTTAGCAGGTGTTTTCAATGTTTAAAGTACTTATATGAATTGTTATATGAGCAAATACATGTTTTATCCTTCTGGATGCAAAGATGAAAAGTACAATATGTAAAGATAATGCGATTATGGATATGAATCTTTTGGTGAATGGCTATATGTACTTACGCATGTGAATTGCCTTGACGACCGTTGTGAATGGTTGTCTTTATGCTATGTGTGTTTTCCCCACTAAGCGTTTATCGCTTAGCACGGTGTGTTTACCCGTGCAGGTGCGGAAGGAGTTGCTTCTGGGAGAGTCGTCGCCATCAAAGTCAACACAGCAGGGTCGTAGTATAGGGCTTATTTTTGTAGTTCTATGATTCTTTTTGTATAGAACTCTCATATGATTTTGTGTTAGCTTCCGCTTTTGTAATTGTAATTTTGGGATATGTAATTATCTGTTGTTTCTCTCAGTTGATCAGAACAGTAATGTAATGCTTTCATTATATTAATGCATGATCAGCTTCCATGAATGATTTTGTAAAGTTTTAATTTACCCTGTATTTTGGTATGTATGTTTATGTATGAATGTATGTATATTCTGTATCTATGTGGTGACACCTTTACTCCTACGGCGTCTTACTCCATATCGGATGGGATCGCCTACGTATGGGTAAGGGGTGTTACAAGTTGTGGTATCAGAGCTCCGGTTTAGGCGTTTCTGGGTGATTGCTTATATGATGCTATGTGTGTATATGTCTATGTTTAGGGATGTGTTGGCTGATGTGGTTGTCCTCTTGTTTGTTAGATGAATTCTGATTCTGCTCACGGTGCGCTCGAGGAGTCCGCTGAAAGTGTGAACCCTCCAGCGGTAGATCCGTCTGTCTCTGTTTCGGTGTCGGCTCAACGTGCTAGGGTCCAACCTGAGGCCGCTGCCATGCCTTTTGAGGCGATGCTTAGATTGCATCAAGACATGGCTCGGGTTTTGGATAGAGTGACTGCCCCGAAAGCTCCGATAGTGAGTCTGAGAAGAGCGGGTGTTGAGGATTTTTATGGGACCGGACTGGATGAATCTGAGTTAGCCGAGAAGTGGCTAGATAAAGTTAAGAGAGCCTTGAGGGAAATCAGGTGCCCTCCTGATCAGCAAGCGGAGTGTGCGGTAGCTTTACTTCAAGGTTCAGCTTATGAATGGTGGGAGTTGGTGTGTAGGCAGCCTCAGATGCCTGACCCTTTGACATGGGATTTCTTTGATGAGCAATTTTCTAAGAAGTATGTGACTCAGGCGTATAGGGACGCAAGATGGGCGCAGTTTCTGAGTTTGAGGCAAAGGGCCTTGTCTGTGGCAGATTATGAGAAGGAGTTTAACCGGTTGTCCCGTTATGCTCCGCGTGGGGTCATGACGGATGATTTTAGATGCAAGCACTTCGAGGCCGGGTTGAATGATTCTTTGAAGATTGCTTTAGTTTCTTTGATGTGTATGCCGGGGGTACAGTATTATCAGATTGCTGAAGCTGCGTTGAGGGCAGAGAAAGCGGAAACTTTGATTAGATAGAGAGCTCAGCGCCGGAGTTCAGCTAGAGGTGGTGTTTCCTCATCTTCGGGTAAGAGGTCTAGGAACCCACAAGATGATCCTGCGGCTGGTTCGGCTTCAAGGGGGAGAAGGCAAGGTTCAGCTGCAGTGTCTGGTTCTGGTAGGGGTGGTCGGTCTGATGCTGCTCCCGTTTGTTCGAATTGCAGTAAGGCTCACTGGGGTGAGTGTAGGTGGCTTACTGGTGGGTGTTTCAGGTGTGGGAGCACTGAACACCGGGTGGCTTATTGTCCTCAGATGAGTGAAGACTCGGGTCCTCAGGGAGGAGCTAGCAGAGTTGGATCGAATGCTCCGCAGGCCTCTAGAGGTAGAGGTAGAGGAAGAGGTCGAGGCGGTCGCCCCAGAGATGTAGTTGGTTCTGAGACTGTGGAGCGTCCTCCTCCTATGGCCGTTAGAGCTTATGCAGTTAGAGCCAGAGATGAGCAGGATGCGCCTGATGTGATTGCTGGTAAGTTCCTACTCCATGACACTGAATTATATGCTCTAATAGATCCTGGTTCCACACACTCATATTTGTGCACACATAAGTTTATTGATAAGTTGCATGTGGTAGAACAGTTAGACTATGAGATATGTGTGACCAATCCGTTAGGGCATAGTGTCAGTGTGAGTAGAGTGTATAGGAATTGTCCGTTGATGGTTGAGAATGTTGAGTTTCCTGTGGATTTGATAGAGTTGCCCTTCAGAGAGTATGACTTGATTCTGGGTATGGACTGGTTGAGTAAGCATAGAGCCGTGGTTGATTGTCATAGGAAGACTTTCGTGCTTCGAGATAGGAATCGAGCTCCAGTGTTTGTCAGAGGTTTGGGTGCGAGTTCCGTGCACAATGTGATTTCTGCTATTCAAGCTAAGAGGTTTATGAGAAAAGGTTGTGAGGCTTTTCTGGCTGTGGTTTTGGATTCCAGGAGGGATCAAGTTAGGATTGAGAACATCCCTATTGTTCGAGAGTTCAGTGATGTTTTTCCGAGTGACTTGCCTGGTTTGCCTCCGGAGAGGGAAGTTGAGCTAGCCATAGAGATTATGCCGGGTACCACACCGGTGTCGAAGGCACCTTATCGGATGGCTCCTGTAGAGTTGAGAGAACTTAAAACTCAACTGCAAGAGCTATTGGATAAGGGATACATTCGACCCAGCATATCTCCTTGGGGAGCTCCGGTTCTGTTTGTTAAGAAGAAGGATGGGTCTTTAAGGATGTGTATAGACTACAGGCAGATTAATAAGGTCACAGTGAAGAATAAGTATCCGTTGCCCAGGGTTGAAGATTTGTTTGATCAGCTGCGAGGTGCCGGTGTGTTTTCTAAGATTGACCTTCGGTCTGGGTATTATCATCTTCGTGTTAAGGACGAGGATGTGGTTAAGACTGCATTTCGGACTCGGTATGGCCACTATGAGTTCCTTGTTATGCGTTTGGTTTGACTAACGCTCCAGCGGCATTCATGGATTTGATGAATAGGGTGTTCAGGCCATACTTAGACCGGTTTGTAGTAGTTTTTATAGATGATATTTTGGTATTTTCTAAGGATGAAGCCGAGCATGAAGAGCATCTTCAGTTAGTTTTGCAGATTTTGAGAGAGCATCGGTTGTTTGCTAAGTTGAGTAAGAGTGACTTTTGGCTTAAGGAAGTGTCGTTTTTGGGTCATATAGTTTCAGCGAAGGGTATTCAAGTGGATCCAGCTAAGATCGAGGCGATAGTGGATTGGAAAGCGCCTAGGAATGTCCAGGAAGTGAGGAGTTTCCTTGGTCTGGCGGGTTATTACCGTCGGTTCGTTAAGGGTTTTTCAGTGATTGCTGCTCCGATGACCAGGTTGTTGAGGAAGGGAGTTAAGTTCGAGTGGTCGGATAAATGTCAAGCTTGTTTCGAGAGGTTGAAACAGTTGTTAGTTGAAGCTCCTATATTAACTCAACCCACCTCGGGTAAGGAGTTTGTTATATATAGTGATGCTTCAGGTGTTGGTTTGGGATGTGTTCTGATGCAGGAAGGTAAGGTGGTGGCTTATGCTTCTCGACAGTTGAAGCCGCACGAGAGGAATTATCCGACGCATGATCTTGAATTAGCTGCAGTTGTCTTCGCTTTGAAGATTTGGCGTCATTATCTCTACGGGGAGAAGTGTAGGATCTTTTCGGACCACAAAAGTTTGAAGTATTTTCTGACTCAGAAGGAATTGAATATGAGGCAACGTCGTTGGCTTGAGCTATTTAAGGACTACGATTGCATTGTGGATTACCATCCGGGTAAGGCCAATGTAGTCGCGGATGCGTTGAGTAGAAAGTCAGTTTCTGCCTTGTTTTTGAGAAGGTTTAGATGGAGGTTTGGTCCAGATGGGGCTTTGATAGCTCAGTTGAGGGTCAAGCCTACTTTGAGGCAGCAGATAGTTGATGCTCAGAAGGTTGATGAGAAACTTCAGCGGATTGTTCAAGAAGTCGGTTCAGGTAAGCAGTCAGAGTTTTCGGTTCAGGATGGGGTTCTTCTGTTTGGGAACCGTTTGTGTGTGCCGGATAGTGCAGAGTTAAGAAGACAGATTTTTGATGAGGCCCATAGTTCAGTTTTCACCATGCATCCTGGCAGTGTGAAGATGTATCGGGATTTGAAGCAGTTCTTTTGGTGGTCGGGTATGAAGAGGGACATAGTGGACTTTGTATCCAAGTGCCTGACTTGTCAGCAAGTCAAGGCTGAGCACCAGGTTCCTTCTGGTTTACTCACGCCTTTGTCCGTTCCCGAGTGGAAGTGGGATGACATCGCCATGGATTTTGTCTCCGGTTTACCTTTGTCTCAGAGAAAGCATGATTCTGTTTGGGTTGTTGTCGATCGACTCACGAAGTCTGCTCACTATTTACCAGTTAGGATGGATTATTCGATGAGTAGATTGGCCAGTATGTACGTAGATGAGATAGTGCGATTGCATGGGGTACCTCTGTCCATAGTTTCTGATAGGGACCCAAGGTTTACATCTAAGTTCTGGAAAGAGTTGCAGCGAGCTTTGGGTACCAAGTTGAAGTTCAGTACAGCATTTCATCCGCAGACAGATGGTCAGTCCGAGCGTGTGATTCAGATCTTAGAGGATATGATGAGGGCTTGTGTTTTGGACTTTCCGGGTAGCTGGGACAAGTACGTATCATTGATGGAATTTGCCTACAACAACAGTTTCCAGTCGAGTATTGGTATGTCACCTTATGAGGCTCTGTATGGACGTCAGTGTAAGACTCCTGTTTGTTGGACAGAGTTGTCTGAGAGGTCAATGATTGGGCCAGATCTGGTTAGAGATACCGAGGAAAAGATTAGAGTTGTGCAGCGGAATCTGAAAGTGGCCAAGGATCGACAGAAGTCTTATGCTAACCTGAAGAGAAAGGATGTACAGTTTGAAGTTGGGGACAAGGTTTTTCTTAAAGTGTCTCCTTGGAGAAAAGTGCTTCGATTTGGAAAGAAAGGGAAGCTCAGTCCTCGCTTTATTGGTCCGTATGAGGTGTTGGCAAGAGTGGGTCCAGTGGCATACAGACTAGCTTTGCCGATGGAATTGTCGAAGCTTCACGATGTGTTTCACGTTTCTATGCTCCGTCGGTATAGATCGGATCCTTCCCATGTGTTGTCGGTTCAAGAAGTTCAAGTGCAATCAGATTTTTCCTATGACGAGGAGCCTAGAGCTATCCTAGAGCGGGAAGTACGTCAGCTGAGGAATAAACAGATTCCTTTGGTCAAGGTTTTGTGGAATCACCACGGGGTTGAGGAAGCAACTTGGGAACCGGAGGAATCGATGAGATTGCAGTATCCGCAATTGTTCTGTTCAGGTGAGAATTTCGAGGACAAAATTCTTGTTAGTAGGGGAGAGTTGTCACACCCCGTTTGCCCCCTAGTTGAATGAGCCATATTTGTATGTGTATGCAATTGCATGAGTTTTGGTTTATAAGGGCATTTTGGTAATTTTGCATGTTATAAGAGTTTTTCTTGCATGTGGGTGCATGCATGGTGCTATGGTGTGAATTAATTGGGTTAGAGTTGTGTGTGTGCATGAGTGCACCATAGTAGGATATGCACTAGTGGGTTATGGTTGTGTGTGTTGTGCATACAATTGTAGAGTATGTGTTAGTTGGGAGAGTTTTGTGTGTATGTGTGATGCACTTAGCTAGGGTGTGGGTGACCAAATCCCTCCACTAGGATCTTGACATGTGTCTAGGTTAAGAAGAGAAAGGGAAAAGAAAGGAAAGGGGAAAATCAGATTTTTCTTTTCCTCACTTGTGTTTCCCGTTCCTCACACCGCCCCTCTTCTTTCCTTCTTCTTGTCTTCTTCTCTTGGACATTGGTTGAGATTCAAGAGTTCTAGTGGGGATTTGATCATCTCTTAGTAGTCTTTGGTAAGTATTATGCATCCATTTTGCCTTTGTTTAAGTTCTCCATCTTCTTCTATTTTTCTTATTTTCGAAATGGGTTTGAAGTTTGGATTCTTGTTTTGTTTGCTTGTTTTTGGTTGGGTTCCTAGTTGAGCCTCCCCGGGATCCTAAAGGCAAGGAAGTTGCTGGATCAAGTGGAACTAAACACTAGGAGCTAAGGATTTTGAGGTTTGGGAATTTCTTCCTTTGTTATGTGAAAATGTTCATGTGTGTGTTCTTGATGAGTTCATGGAATTAGGTTGTTATGTGCTCTTTAACTTGAGGTATATGATATGGGTAATTGCTTTGAAGTGTGGATCTTGCAAAGGCATGAGTTAATTAGGGTAATTTTTGAATGAATGTGGTTTGGTGCATAAAAGGGGTTTTTGATTGATTCTGGGAATTGAATGTGTAAATTAATGGATAGCATGCAATTTATTGTTAATAAATGTTGTATTATGGTTGTTTATGCTGTTGGATGGCTGGATTTGAGGTAAGTAACCTTTGATTGAGATTTGTGTGGTTGGAGGAGGAAATGGAAGAGGAAAATCTACAGAATTTCTGCAGATTTTCAAAATCCCGACTCTGTCGCGATCGCGACGACTGTCGCGAGATCGCGACAGAGAGCGGTAGTGGGAGCTTCGCTGTCGCGAGCACGCGACATCCGTCGCGAGCCCGCGACAGCCGAAATGTTGTATACCTTCTGTCGCGATCGCGACAGAGAGTATTGTTGCCAGGTGTTATCGTGACCACGCGATCCGTCGCGAGATCGCGACAGCACCCTTTGCCTTCTGTCGCGATCGCGACATCCGTCGCGAGCGCGACAGAGCCTGGCTCTTCCGTCCTCCCCGCGGTCGCGAGATCTGTCGCGCGCGCGCAGCGAAGAGACTCTGCTCTCTGTCGCGAGCGCAACAGACGTCGCGAGCGCGACAGTCCCTTGTATGCTGAATGAGTTTTCTCTCTTCGCCTGTTCCTTGAATTTCAGTTTACTTTAGCAGTTATGAGATTTATGCATGATATCCTATAAATGATATGCAAGTGTAATTATGATATGACTATGCTTAATTGATGATGATTAATTTGGAATCACGAAATGGATTGAACGGTTTATGTATGACCTGCTAGAGTCTAGTCAGTGGATAGTTAGGCATGCCTAATAGAGTCTTTGCTGCAGCTTCTGTTATTTCTGTTTGGACCCCGATCAGGTCCCCGTTTCGTTCCTCGCGAACTTCTGTATTGTGTTTGGATCTTGTTTAAGGTCCTTCTGGAAATGTTTGTAAATGAAAAGTTAAAATGGTTTTTCGTATTCGATTGGTACTCGTAAAGTACTTTCTGTTCACTCGTTATCCACTACCTTGAGTCAGCAGGTGTTTTCAATGTTTAAAGTACTTATATGAATTGTTATATGAGCAAATACATGTTTTATCCTTCTGGATGCAAAGATGAAAAGTACAATCTGTAAAGATAATGCGATTATGGATATGAATCTTTTGGTGAATGGCTATATGTACTTACGCATGTGAATTGCCTTGACGACCGTTGTGAATGGTTGTCTTTATGCTATGTGTGTTTTCCCCACTAAGCGTTTATCGCTTAGCACGGTGTGTTTACCCGTGCAGGTGCGGAAGGAGTTGCTTCTGGGAGAGTTATCGCCATCAAAGTCAACACAGCAGGGTCGTAGTATAGGGCTTATTTTTGTAGTTCTATGATTCTTTTTGTATAGAACTCTCATATGATTTTGTGTTAGCTTCCGCTTTTGTAATTGTAATTTTGGGATATGTAATTATCTGTTGTTTCTCTCAGTTGATCAGAACAGTAATGTAATGCTTTCATTATATTAATGCATGATCAGCTTCCATGAATGATTTTGTAAAGTTTTAATTTACCCTGTATTTTGGTATGTATGTTTATGTATGAATGTATGTATATTCTGTATCTATGTGGTGACACCTTTACTCCTACGGCGTCTTACTCCATATCGGATGGGATCGCCTACGTATGGGTAAGGGGTGTTACACAAAATAAAAAGAAGAGAATAAAATGCCCTGCAGGTCGAAAACCGAAAAAAGGCGCCTCGACAGGGTAAAAACCGAAAAAAGGCATCCTGTGCAAAAATTAGAGGCATGAGAGAGAATGTCCGACAGTGAAAACCCGAGAGGGCCGATTGGTAACAGGAGTTTATGCTGTTAAAATTTTGTTTCATGTATTAACAGCGCATAAGAAGCTGAGTAAATGCCAAAACTGATCATGTATGCTGAAATCATATGAAAATGTACACAATTTCGTGAAATAGAATGAATATTATTCTTTTCATTTTTGTCATTTCCTAGTTCTGCATTAAAAAGAAATGTAGCACCACAAGAATTACATATGCAAGCTAAGCTAAGTCCTGCTGCTGCTCTCGCCGACCAGATGCTTGAGCCCTCGAGTCCTGTTATCAGATGCTGGACTAAGGATCCACTTCTTGTACTCGCTAGTCGAAGACACAGAATGATTGCCAAACCTCGGGATAACAGTCTTCACTGGTAGTTTGCCTCACAGCTCATGATACCGAGAAGCAAACGCAACCGAGAGAGCTCCTCCCCGAAAAGATAAGGGAACCCTCACTACATCCTGGGTCATCCCGAGCTGACGCGTACATCGAGAGGTGATGCAGAAGGTGGCTCGACGGAGCCCACAGAGGGGAACACACCCCGATGGCCCATCAATGACCATGTGAGACAGTGGGAGCCAGGCAGATATGAAACTGATGTCATCATCTGACAACTCACCAAATCTGGTAATGCCTTCACCAGCAGTGGCACACCCGTACAATCGTCGACGCGGAAGAAAGTGATTCGGCGAGTACTGTGGGGTAACCCGAGGAGGTGGCTCAGATAGCATTCTCAGTTTCTCTTGCAGCCAGATCTGAAAAAGAAAAAAAATAATAATAAAAAATAAAAATAAAAAAAAAAAAAAGAAAAAAAGAAGAAGAAAAGAAAAAGCCGCTGGAGTAAGTAGGGTTTACTTCAGGCAAAAATAAGGCACAGGGTTGTGTGAAAATCCGAAAGGATGCACCTCCCGCTAAGAAAAGCTAGTGTGAAAATCCATAAGGGACGCACTACCTTTAAAATAATGACGTACCTGGAGCAATAAGGGGCTGCCGGTAAAGGTGGTAGTGGATCCAGAGCTCATAGCGTGCGAGCCCAGAATGGTTTCAGCCAGAATGAGTGGTAGGGGTGATAATCCCAGATGAAAGTCACTCAGGACTCCTAACAGGCGGGAGTCACCTGTCAAACCCCCTGGAACAACAGTGAGGAAGTTCACCATGCAAAATAAGAATATGATGCTTACCCGGTAGGTGGGAATGTCAGTGAACTAATCCAGAGCCTCGATCAGTGGCCCTAGAGCAAAGGAAGAGCCCGGAGGAATCAGCCGGACGGCCTCAAAAGAAGGTGTGCCAAGAGCCATAGCTATGTCCCGGGTCTGGAATAGGCCGCAGCGGGGGACGCAAGGTAGAGAGCTAGGAGGGAACCAGGCTCCAAGAATGGTAGCTAACTCTTCAGGCAAAGGGCACAGTTCCTGGTAGGTGAACCGGAAGACGTGAAACCGAGGGTTCCAGAAGTGGGTCGCTGCCAGAAGGAGGTTCTGATCGACTTTGACCCGGCACAGGTATTTCAGCCCAGACAGAGAGGAAAGGGCACCTTCTTCCCAAGTGTGTTTGTCATCTAAGATACGGTGCATCCTTTGGGCTAGAGAAGAAGACATGCTAAGAAAGATGAAAGGCTCAAGATGTTGGAAGATGAAGAGACATAAGAGGAGCAAAAATTTTGTAAGAATTTATAGGGAAGTGTCACCGACGGCCTACCCGCCTCTCCTAAGAGACGGCCTGCCCGTCGGTAGATATCCACCTGGCAGACGCATACATCAGCATTGCATTCATCACGCGCATTAACTCGCATTTATTGAGTGACTGACGGCCAGCCCGTCGGTCGCTCCTACAGACGTCCAGCCCGTCGGTCACAAAATTCTATATAAGGGCGAGTGACAGACTGTGCAGCGCCTGCTGTCCCTTTCATTTTCTCTCTCAAACGGTTTTTTTGCGTTTTTTTAGTGTTTTTCAAGAATTTCCTCTTCTTTTTTCACGATTTCTTCATATTTTCGCATTCTCTACTCACCGGGTGCTTGGATATTTATATTTCTTCAGTTTCTACACTTCTCGTGATTACAAGTAAGTAAATAACTACCTTTTTTTGAATTTTAATCAATTTATTTCTTCATTTCTTCTTCCTTTAACCTTAGAAGTGATTAAAATGCTTTAGATGACTTAGAAATTTAGGGAGAATGCTGCCCATCTTCTTTATTATTTTTTGTTAATGCAATTAAATCTTAACCTTTGCATGATCACATAGAAATAGAATTTTCCTATAACTTTGGTGCTTTAGAATTACACTTTCTAGCGCCCTATTCTGTGCATATATTGCTTTTGAGGCCTGAGGCCATTTTTTGTGTTGTTGGGGACACACTCTTGCCGGGGTGCGTCCCATTTACATGCATATATCGTTGTTGAGGCCTGAGGCCCAATTTCATACCTTTTTATGCAGGAGGTTGGGCATACCCTTGCCGGGGTGCTGCCCAAATTTTTATTATTTATTCTAAAATTGAATATTTTTGGGTATAATGCATGCCTTGGGTCCTAGAAAGCCCATTTTTATTCGCTTTAAATTATTTCCATGCCAATTCAATGTTTCTTTTGTCTCCATGAGTGTGCGAGGCAGGATTGGGCAACTTCCTTTGACAGGATGTTTGCCCTTTTCATTTGTTATCAGTTTTCTATCTCGTTTTCGGGCCGCCATTGCCCTGGTGAGGCCTAAATGGGCCTTCACCTTAAAAATAAGTCTAATAAAATTTGTTTTGTCGAATTTTCGCTATCTAATTTTTTCCCCCTTTGCAGGATGCCTCCCAGATGCAGAGCACCGCAGGCCCAGCCCGAGGTCATAGTTCCGGGTTGGATGGATGCTGAGTCAGCTAAGAGGTATAAAGCGTTGGCTCAGGTAGAGCTTCGGGCCAGCCGTTTCGTATCCCGGCAGTTCCTGGAGGCCCTAGGGATGGCCCCAGAGTTTGATTTGCTTATCGAGGGTGCTGGGTGGACAGAGTTCCTTGACCCTTCCTTCCAGACTTTTCCAGAGGCTACTCGCCAGGTCCTAGCCACTCTCCGCTACGCCGGTTTTTAGAGTTCGGATACTGAGCCAGGGGTGGTCCGGTTTTGGTTCGATGGCGACCATTACAGTATTACCAGGCAGAGATTATCACAGGGCATGGGGCTCCCTACAGAGGAGGGGGTCGAGATCCCACGGCGAGCGGTGAGACGCACCCATTGGGCGGCCATTGCCCTACCGGGAGTGCTGTATGATCATAATACTGCGAAGAGCACCGTACTGGTGTCCCAGGCACTCCGGTATTTGCACAGAGTGCTATCCAGTTCATACCTCGGTCGAGCTGGTAATCCAGGGTCGCTTAATGGGGCCGAGATCTGGAGCCTCTGGGCTATGGTGGCAGGCCAGCGTCTCAACATTAGCCATGAGATCTTGGCCAACTTGACCAGAGTCGGCAGAGGATTGACACCGGTGGTGATAGTGTGAGGAGTTATCACCCGGTTGCTTTTGAGGTTGGGAGTTACCCCTGATAGGTTGAGAGGACCCTTAGAGGAGGGGATCCATGTGGATGCCGCAACGGCAGTGCATATGGGGATGATCTCCCCGATATCAGGGCAGGCAGAGGCCTATAGGGTGCTGACCATTCATGAGACCCGGCGGATGTTCTCACTTCCAGCCTTGGGTCCAGATCCAGACCACCCGGAGCACCTAGAGGATCAGCCTCCATAGCCAGAGCTCCAGCCTCAGCCCGAGCCTTAGCCAGAGCATCAGCCTCCACACTCAGAGCCAGAGCCCCAGCCTCCTCAGCCTCAGACTGTGCCACCGCCACTGCAGCAGGAGCAGCCCAGGACTCCGTCGGATTTCGACATGGAGTTCACGATGGATGAGCTCTTTGCCGCCTCACCAGCATCCCGAGCGCCGACTCCTGTCCCGTCGCCGAGTGTCAGGGTGCAGAGGACTACCCACGGGCCCTCCGAGAGGTATCATCCGTATTCTCGAGGCGACCTAGGAGCATCCACCTTCGCAGCACTGCCTCCAGAGCCACTACAGCAGCAGCCAACGCAGCCTGACTTCTCTCAGCTCCTCACTTCCATGTTCAAAGCCTTAGAGCGACGACAGGATGAGAGGGACAAAGCTATTCACGAGAGGTTGGACCGCCAGCAGGCTGCTATTCAGGAGCAGTCCCAGTCGGTGGAGCGTTTAGCTCAGGAGCAGGCCGGCTACATTGAGCATACGACACGGGAGCAGGCTCGGATCATTGATGCTTTCAGGGATGAGCAGGCTCGGGTCATAGAGGCCTTCAGAGGAGAGCAGGCGAGGCTGATCGAGCAGATTGCCCAGGGTCAGAGGGAGCTCAGGCAGCAGCTCGCTCATGATTTGAGGACGTCACAGGACGAGGCATCTCAGAGGGTTGACATGACCCTACAGATGATCGATGAGTCGCTCGACTCTCTGAGATCATACGTCCAGGCGATAGAGGTGATCCTCCCACCCTTGTCTCAGACCATGAGGGAGTTCAGCGAGCAAGCAGAGTAGCGCTTAGAGCACATGAAGAGGGCCGCCAGTGAGCAGACCACTCAGTTGAGCCAGGCGTTCAAGAAGTTGGGAGGCACAGTATCAGAGACGCTGGAGTTCATGAGGACTTGCACCCAGCCTTTCTTGGATGGCCACGCTCAGATCCAGTTCAGGCAGACCCATGATGCTGAGGCAGGACCCTCCGCGGCTCCGCCTCCACCTCCGGCACGGCTAGCTCCGCCTCCACCTCCGCTAGGGACAGTCCACATATCGGATGATGAGGATCCCGATGAGCCCTCTGACTACACACCCCTATGACATTCAGGGAGTCATATTTTTGTACATTTACACTTTGTATGTACATTGTACAAAATATATTTTTCTAGTGAAAAACTTTCATTTTCAAGATTTATGCATTTGTTCAGTTATTTATGATTCATTCATATTACAGGTGAATATATGCCTTCACATTCACTCATATTCCAAAACAAAATGATGAAAAATGATGAATAACAACTCAATAAGAAAGAATATAAATGAAACATGGCATAACAGATAAAGCAAAATCACGCCATTAATAAACATGTTGAAAGATAACAACTCAAACATGAATTAACAAAACCTTTTTATCATGTAGGTACAGAGAAACATCGATCCAAACGCAGGCATCAATTGAAAGTCCGAACAAGGGCGCCTAAGTTTTTTTTCTTTGGAACGTGGAACCCAGCGAGGTTTCCTCCTCTTCATTTTGAGTTTGTAGCCAGAGAGTGCTACATCTCTTCAACCCTGCGCAAGCCGAGATGAGGCCAGCAGAAGTAGAAGACGCAGTTAGAGAAACATTGCTCTTCACTAAACCGAGATCGTAGCTAGAGAGTACTGCATCTCACAGTTCACGTGACGGCCAGAGAGCGCTACGCACCTTGCAGACCGGATGGGGGTTAGCAGGGGAACTTCAAATCGAAGCTGCAGTTAGAGAAACACTGCTCTTCACCAGATCGAGATTGTAGCCAGAGAGTGCCGCATCTCACAGTTCACGCGATGGCCAGAGAGTGCTATGCACCTTGCAGACCGGATGGGGGTTAGCAGGGGAACTTCAAATCGAAGCTGCAGTTAGAGAAATACTGCTCTTCACCAGATCGAGATTGTAGCCAGAGAGTGCCGTATCTCACAGTTCACGCGACAGCCAGAGAGTGCTACACACCTTGCAGATCGGATGGGGGTTAGTAAGGGAACTTCACAATCGAAGCTGCAGTTAGAGAAACACTGCTCTTCACACCGAGATCGTAGCCAGAGAGTGCTGCATCTCACAGTTCACGCGGCGGCCAGAGAGTGCTACGCACCTTGCAGATCGGATGGGGGTTAGCAAGGGAACTTCAGATCGAAGCTGCAGTTAGAGAAACACTGCTCTTCACATCGAGATTGCAGCCAGAGAGTGCCGTATCTCACAGTTCACGCGACGGCCAGAGAGTGCTACGCACCTTGCAGATCGGATGGCGGTTAGCAAGGGAACTTCAGATCGAAGTTGCAGTTAGAGAAACACTGCTCTTCGCTTCGAGTTCATAGCCAGAGAATGCTACGTCTCACCAATACCTACAGGTCGAGACGAGACCAATAGGGGTATCTTCACACCGCCAAACAAATCGAGATGAAGTCTACCCGGCAAGAGGCACGGAAGGTAAGAACCGTCACAGGTACGCCTTCTTTCTTTCTGTCCCTTCTCTGAGTTTTGGCTTATCTAGGCGCTTATGCACTAGCTTCCCCAAAACTGGGGGCAACTGTAAGCACCATGTGTCACACCCCATTTGCCCCCTAGTAGAATGAGCCTGTCTGTCTGTCTATCTGTCTGTCTGTAAGTGTAAGCATTCGCATGTGTACAGTATTTCATAAGGGTATTTCAGTAAAATGTATGATTTTTGGGGTTTATTATTATGTGGGTGCATACATGGCATTAGTGTGTTTAATTAAATGAGATATGCTTGTGTGCGTGTGTACATACCATGGTAGGGTATGCATAAGTGAAGAGGGTTTTAGGTGTGTGTAGTGTAGGTTATTTTAGTGTGAGTGATTAGTGTCACCAATAGGAGTTTGATACATATTTAGAATAAAGAAAAGAAAAAGAAAAGGGAATGAGAGAAAAGAAACTTACAGATTTACGTTTTTCTCACTCACTCTCTTCTTCTTCACTTTCTTTATTCCCAAGTACTGTGTATTTTGATTCAAGGTCTTATTGGTGAAATTAATCCTCTCCTTGCATTCCCTAGCTTGGTAAGTGCATATCTTGTTTGTGTTTTACTGTAAGTTTACATCTTCATCTTCTTCTTTAGGTTGAGTTTTAAATTAGGGTTCCATGTTGATGTTCATTACTGTAATTGTGTTCTAGCTGAGGCTCCACGTGATCCAAAGGGGAAGGAAGTTGCTGGACCTAGTGGAGCTAAGTGAGAGAGACTTAGATTTCAGGTTTGGGAACAATTGCTTGTGATCTGCATAATTTGAGTTTACTGGTATTCCTAGGGTTTATATGTTCTTGAACAATTTGAATGCAAATACCTTGAATTGGGTTGATTGAATTCTGTTTGAGTTGTTTATATGATGTTTGAATTGTTTGGGATAATTTCTGGAAGGTAAGAACAGGTTTGTATGGACTTAAATCAAATTGGGATTGAATTCTGGAAATTCTGGAAATTCTGGGAAAAACGAATTACTGTTGAATTTCTTCATGTCGCGTGACTCGCTACGCAGGAAGGCAAGTCACGTCACGTGACCCTCGGTCACGGCGTGACCTGCCTGCTGAGAAGCCAGTCGCGTGACCAGCTGAAGAGGAAGCAAGTCACGCGACGTGATCTTCGGTCACGTCGTGCGACCTGCGAGGAAGAGGCGGATCACGCAACGTGATCTGCGAGGGAGAAGCAGCGTCACGTCGCGTGACCCTCGGTCACGCCGTGACCTGCATAAGCATTGCGTGACCCGCGAGGATCACGCAACGCGATAGGCGAGAAACAAGCAGGTCACGAGACGTGACCCTAGGTCACGCCGTGACCTGTCTGTTGTGAAGGCCAGTCACGCCAGTGACCAGCCATTCCTCGCCCGATTCTCCGTTCAGCTCGTTTTTCCGAAATTTCCTGGTTTTTAACTCAGAACTGAATTTGGTATTTCTTCTGAATGGACTTTAATATTGTGCGATGCATGTTTTACTGTTTAATGCTTTGATATGCGTGATAGCATGATTTTCTGATGAATTATATTCTGTATCCTGAAATGTGATCTGTTTGACGCATAACCTGCTAGAGTCAAGTAAGTGGATAGTTAGGCATGCCTAATAGAGTCTTTTAGCTGCAGCATCAGTTCTGTTCGGACCCCGATCAGGTCCCCGTGTGGTTCCTCGTGAACCTTTTCTGTATTGGATCTTGTTTAAGGTCCCTTTTGAAAATATCTGTAAAAGTTAAAGTAAAATGGTTTAATCGGTTCGTACCCGTAATGTACTGTCTGTAATCGGCTCATACCCGGAAAGTACTATCTGTACACTCGTTATCCACTGTCTAGAGTCAGCAGGTGTTCTTTAAATGTTAATGGAATATCTGAATGAGTTTAGTGATGAAATACATGATGGTTTATTCTGTAATGCCTATGTTTATGGGTTACTGAATGTATGGCTTTTAAATGCGAGCATGCTTATTTGGAATATGTTATAACCTTTGCATTCTGCCATTGTGAATGTGTTATGCCTTGACGACCATTGTGAATGGCCGTCCATAATTTATGTGTGATTCCCCACTAAGCGTATATCGCTTAGCACGGTGTTTTTACCCGTGCAGGTGCGGAAGACGTTTTGCCTTGAGAGAGTCGCCGTCATCAAGCCAACACAGAAGGGTTTTAGTGTAGGCTCAGTTTTGTATCAGTTATTGATTCTTTTTGTATAGAACTCTCTGTATCAGCTTCCGCTTCTGTAACTATATTTTATATTTGTAATATTCTTTTGTTTCTGCTGATTGATCAGCACATTATTGTAATAGTTTAACTATAGTAATGCATGATCAGCTTTTGCTTTATGCATGTAAAGTTTTTAATTATTCTGTATTTCTGAATGTATGTTATGAATGGATGTATATTTTGCTTTGCTTTTGTTTGGTGATACCTTGTCTCATACGGCTTCTCACTCCTTATCGGATGGGAATGCCTACGTATGGGAAGGGGGTGTTACACCATGTCCTGGAGCGGTCCGGATCAGAGGTTACCCTATGATGAAATCAGTATCCGAGCCTGCATAAATGGTTTGGATTTGGAGGTTTGAGTCCCGCGTTTCACGAGAAGTTAGTCTTTTTACCTTTCGTAGGCAGAGAGAAAAAAAACAGGGGATTTTTGAGTCAAAAAGGTAAATTTTTCCTCCACAAACGGTCAGCCCGTCTGTGAGGCCAGCCCGTCGCTTGGGGTCACAGACGGCCTGTGGTATTTTCTGACGCCCGTCGGAAAATCACCGCCCCTGTCAGAGCGCCGCCTGGTTTCCCGGAGCACGCAACCTTTCCGACGCCCATCAGTGGATGGGGCAGGGCCGTCGGATGAATCCTTGTGTCAGAAGGATTCTTCCGACGCCCGCCTCCATACACCGATGCCCGTCGGTCGTGTCTGGCATATAAAAGCTCCGGATTTTCACTAGAAAAGGGTTCCAAAAATTTTCAAGAGGGGAAACTCTGCCCAAATTCAAGCATATTTTCTCTCTCTTCCAGCAAACACATTTCATAAAGAAATCTCTTTTAAAGGAGGATCAAATCAATAAAAAGGAACTAAAAACTAATTAGTCTTCTTTAGATTTTGATTCCAAAGTTAATCTTTTGAGGGGTAAAAGAGGAAATAGTCCATTTTTCCTTCCTTTAATCCTTCATCTTGCTTTTCGTGGAACACGCGGGGCTCTAATCAACACAAGAATCTCACCCAAAGTAATTATCTGAGGGTAAATATTCCGGATTTCTTCCCCATATCATTTCATATTTGCTCCTTATTTTGTTGATTCTTTCAATTTTGTCATTATTCTTCTTTATTTTGACTCTCCTTATCTCATTTTGTGTTAAAACCATTTTTTGACTTACAAAAAAGAGTTCTTTTTACTGTTTTTTCGGAGACAATGGTGACCGACGGGTCATCTTCTTTACCAACGCCCGTCGGTCACCCCACTCACAGACGCTCTTCCACTTGAGTGAGCGACGGACCTGTCGATCAATTTGACAGACGCCCATCGGTCACCTAAGAAAGGCCGTCGCTGGGTTCTGTTTCCACATCTTCAAATCTTTTCTATCTCTTTCAAGTCCTTTTGACTTTATTTATGTTGATTTTTCATATATTGACATCCTTTAACTTTCTGTGAACAATGTATTGATTTCCCGGGACCATCCTGAGCTTGAGGGGTTATCTACCATATTCAGAGGATTTCGTCCGGTTTAGTTTCCTAACCTTCTTGATTATTTCCTTCATTTGTTATTCATTGACTATTTTATGTACATGGATATACTCTTTTCATATCTCGCTAAGTGTAAAAATGGATCAATGTTTTATACTCAATAAAAACGAGGTTTGTATAAATGCAAGGGTCCAATGCCCTATTTTTTATCCAATAGAAATCATCACAAATAAAAACATCCAATTTTAATAACGATGTTTGCGAGGACCAAAGTCCTCAAAGTAAGCAATGCCCCGATTCGTGTATGCGTCGCACATTTACAAAAGGAGTTGTATTCCGCTCCTTGTATTATTGTAATTTATTGCCTTTGATATTTATTTTCCTATTTACTGCTTTCCTAATGTGAATGGATGCGCCTTTGATTAATTGCATCATGTGGAGAGAGAGCGAACCAATGATAATTAAAATTTGATCATAAAATAATCGAGGTAGAAATAGATGAGAAATCCCGGACCCAGCTCTGGTCTTTGGGCTCAAAGAGGCTAGAGGTCTACCCTCCAAGACACCTTTTTGTGCCACGAGACTTTAGCGCTAATCCTAGGCTCCTTAGGGCGAGAGGTTTACTTTCCAGGACCCCTCTGGCTGGCCCAAAATGGATACAAAGCGCAGTCTTAGGCTCTCCGATGTGAGAGTAACTTTCCCAATGACAACAATTTTAGTTGTCATCGTGACCTAGAGCCATCCAAGGCAGAACTGAAAATCAAGTATCTCACAGTGACAATAATTTTTGATATCACCGTCACCCCCCTGCACATTAAGGATAGAATCGATTCTTCAAGCATCTCATGGTGACAACCATTTGGTTGCCACCGTGACCCCAGTACCTCACGATGACAACCATTTCATTGTCACCGTAACCCCTCCGAAGCTATAAATTGCAGATTCCTATTTGGTAACAAGGGCATTTTTATTTTTCTGAGATTAAAAAGAGGGTTTTTAGATCTGAGTTTCTCTGGGTTCTTCCTTTGTTCTTAACTTTAGGGTTTTGATATTTCCTTTAGATTTACATTGAAAATAGATAGATTTAACATAAATACACAGCATGGATACTTAGATTCTCATAGTTTCGAGCTCATTTCCATTGAAGCTTTGAAGAAAAAGATTGAAGAACTTGGGATTCAGCTGGGTTTTCTTCCTCAATGAATTTTTGGGTTTATTCTCTCATTTTCCCTCTTTACTTTTTAATGGATAGTGAGTAGTCTTCTAGTTGCTTGGGGGATCTTTGAATCCCCTACCCATGATGTGAATATTGAACATTTTTTGAGTTTATATATATGAATGAATGGTTTATTTCACTATTACTTATTGTTTCATGGAATTTCATATTCTCAAGTATTTTCCAACTTGAATGAATGGTTTTTATCATATGTCTTTATTGGTTGTTGAGTTTGTATGGATTAAATACTATGAATGATTTTACTCAGTTTTTCTATCATGAATGCTGTATATTTTGGACTGCTTCGGAATTGGACTCTAAATGTACAAGATTTTATTATTTTAGGATTAGAGTGTGGAGTGAGATAGATGAGTTTTGGGTCGTTTGGCTCTGGAATGGGAAAGCAAACCGAACTTAGGATTGTAGACCCGTGCTTAGGCTAATTTTAAGGCTTGCTCCGGAATGGGACGTCATGCAATTATAGTAACTTGCTTCGGAATGGGACGCTTTGGTTAAGAGGGTTATCTCCAATTCATTTATATATGATATTAGATTAAATTAATTCACATTGGGTATAAGGTGGATGAGTGAACCCGAGCAACGCTTCTTTTTTATTGATTTTTATACTTGTTAATTTTTCCATAGTTTATTTCATACAAAATTTACTGCTTCTTTATTTTAACAAATTTTAATTGCACATTTTAGCTACTTGATTTCTTCAATTCAAATAATAGATAACTCATACACACAAAACAGTTGGGAATTCTTTAGCATACAATTAATTGTCATAGCTTGCACACATAATCCCTAGGGTACGATAACTCGAGGTCTTAAAATTAACACCCTATATTACTTAGCCGATCTAGTACACATACTAGACTCGCAACACTCTATAGGCATGCCTATCTATCAACTTACTTGACTATTGTAGGCAAGGCATTTACTCAAAAAGGATCACATAACAAAGCATATTATGGCTCATACATTGACACATGAATAGATCACAAGTGAGAAACCATGCAAAGAGAATAAAAGAGTAAACATTTGAAACAGGGGAGCATCGTGCTCACGACAACCAGTCGTACTCGCGACAGAAGCATTTTGCACACAAAGGCGTGCACGTGACAGTCAGCCGTGCTTGCGAGGGACAGGCAAAAAGGCCTCTATTGCACCCGTGATATCAGTTGCGCTCGCGACAGAAGGCGGGGAGGTCATTGTCGTGCTCGCGCGTGCAAGCGCTCTCACTACAATGATCAACCAGGCAGATTCTCGGCAACCGACCTCTCTGTCGCACTTGTGACAGAGACACTCCTCGACAGAAGCCAGGAGAGCTGAGCTCTTTCGCACTTAAGAGATGGTTGTGCTCGCCATAGAGTTAGGTTTTCTACTCCTACTGCCTATCTGCATACCATCTTCCACACAAAAACAAACCAAAATCATCTAATTAACCACCAAACTTGCACACAATCAACAACAAATATCCAAAACATATTACCTATAGAATTATCTAAATAATGCATTTAAAGGAAGAATTAAGAAGACAAAATAAATGATTTGAACATCCAATTTCAAAAACCCAGAGTTTTCCCCCAAAGTCCACATAAATCCAATCTTTCCCTTAAAACACAACCTCCATCTCAATTCTACTCAAAATTTGTCAAAACTATCAATCATACAATATAAACAAGCTTAATCTCACAAATCTGAAGAAATCATAACAAAAATTCCAAAATCAAAATCATTCAATTTCACACAATTCCCAAACCTTCAATTCCTAAGCTCCTCAAAAATCAATCGGCAGCACTACCACTTGCTTTCTCCTTCCCCTTGGGATCTCTAGTTGGAACTTTTGAGCAAATCAACCAAAACACCAAACACTTAAAACTCAAACACAACCACATACACACACCAACCAAAAGAGAAGAGGAAGAAGAGGAAGAAGAAGAAGAAGAAGAAGAAGAAGAAGAAGAAGAAGAAGAAGATAATCACTTACCCAAAATCTGGAACTTGCTAAACCCACCCACAAATGCAGCAACTTGGATTGAGGAAGATGAACAAAGGAGAAAGGACGGGAGGGTTGGACACGGGAGAGAAATGGGAAGAGAACACAGCAATCTGATATCTCTTTTTCTCTCTCTCTCTTTTCCTAAGTCAACTCCTCTATTTCTCTTTCTTCATCTCCACCATCCAAGTGTCATGATCCTATGGTGGGTTTGGCAAATTCCCTTCTAATCCTTCTTCTTTTCCCCACAACACAATCCCTATAACTAAGTAAATCATGCATTTAAATCCTTAGACTAAGAATAACACACACAAGACTCACACCACAAAATGCTCAAAACTACTAGGCTGAAAATCGAGGTGTCACATATATCATGTCCGAGAAATCTAACCTTCGCTTGAAAATGTTTCATCTTAGTTGGAGAAACTACTAATCAACTATCATGTGTTATTTTAAGGAATTTCTTTAAATGTTTAACTTGTTGATCTGTAGAAGTTGAAAAATAATAAATCATCTATATATACAATGGATAATTCACTTACGAGTCTTATAATATCGTTCATTATATTTTAAAATTATGATGGAGCATTCTTTAATCCAAAAGGCATTACATTGCTCTCATAATGTCCAAATGGAGTATTGAATCCTGTTTTGTATATATCTTTTTCACTAATTTGAATTTGACAAAATCCAGATTTCATATCAAACTTTTAAAACATTTTTACATTATATAACCTTTTAATAAATCTCTTTTATTTGGTTTAGGAGATCTAATCCATTGTAAGACCTTATTTAATGGCTTATAATTTATAACTAGTCTAGGAGCTTCTCTTTCTAATTCTGTAGCATTCATTACATAAAAAGCATAACATGACCAAAGTGACTTAAAATCTCTCATTAAACCTTTATTTTTTTAATTCTTGAATTTATTTTTTACAAAGATTTTCTAATTCTTTTGACATATGAATTGCCTTAGATTTAGTAGGTATCTTCTTTTCATTAAAATCTTTTTCATAAGATAATTTTACAATATGATGTTTCTTATTCCATAAGGTATTAAGAATCATGGCACATACGTCTTTTGAAAACGTTTCTTCGATATCTTTTATTTTTCTTTTTATTCCTGGATTATTTAATTAAGGCTTTATACATTTCTCATTAATTTCATTTACTAAAAATCTAGTATGATTTTGTTTATTTTCTATTAAATTAATTTTTTGAATATTATCTTGTAATTGAGTAATATCTTTGGAGATCATAGGGAAAGAAAACTCAAAAAATATTTCTTTATCTAATATTCTGGTGATTATTTCATTAGCACAAACCTAAAAGGGATAAAACATAGTTACGAAGGGTGTTCCTAAATTACTCCTGAATTTAGATTTTTAACTAATATTAATTGTGTTTTATAAGAATAGCCTTCATTACATATTTTTACTTTAGATAATTTATAATTAATATATAATTTTGATCGATTCACAGAACTAAGTCTTTCTAAAGTCTTTTCATAATATTTTGTTGGAATTAATCCTTCTTGTATACAATTTTGGTCGGCTCCACTATCTATTAAAGCTAAAGTAGAAAGATAAAACTCATCATTTATTACTTCTTCTAATTTAACATACAATTTTTGATAATTTATTCTAGAGATACTATTAACATATTCATCCTTATTTTTTGATTCTTTAATTACTAAAGAAGTAGAAGCTTTGTCCTTATTTTTATTAGTAAACAAATTACTTAAGCTATTTTGAAGATTTTCTTCTTCTAAGAATTGAACTTTTCCTTTTAATATATTAATTTCTTGTTTTAAAAATTTTACTTCATCTTATAAATCTTGAATTAAAGATTCCCTTTTAACCTATTTAAATGTATTACAAATTTCATTGAAATCGTAAGGTTTATAATCTTTAATTTCTTTGTGTCCTATTAAATATTTTAAATTTAATAAATAGTTTCTTTTAATTTTTGGATCATCTATTTTATCTATGATATCTAACAAAAATTCTTGCTTATTATTTAACATGTTAATATTATTACACTGACACATCACTATACATTCTGTCACACCCCAAATCGGGCCTAGTCGGAATCGGCAAGCTAAGTCGGATAAGTGAAGGGTATTTCGGTAATTGTGCATGAGGGAATTTGATGATAAGGACTTAATTGCAAAGTAATTAATTAAATAAGTTAAGTGGGGGAAATTATTTGGTGTGCTTGTGGTGTATGGATGTAGGGTGTTTTGGTTGTGGTTTTATCTAGTGGGTTGTGTGTATTATACTAAGGATGAAAAATATCTAGTTAAGAATTATCTAGTGAGGTAGGAGTATGGTGCAAAGGTTAAGAAAGTCAAAGGAGGAATTATTGGTCTAATAGTAGGCTGCCATGTGGATTGGTTGGTAGAGCAATTAATGAAGAGGGAAAAGAAAGAGAAAAAGAGGGAAAAGAAATCTGCCTCACGTTCCTCTCCTCTCTCTCTCTCAGTTTTCTCCTTTCTTTTTCTTGTTCATTCTCTACTCCATCTCCTTTCTTCTTGGCTGGTGTTTTGCAAGATCCTTGGTTTGTTTTGGTTGAGTTTTGGGGCAAGATTGAAGAGGTAAGAGTTAGTTTTGGTTTGCATGTATTTGGGTCTTCCTCTCTTTCTGTTTTGCTTTTTTTGGGGAAAGTTTGGGTTTTGGAGAAGTAATTTTCTGGGTTTTGGGTGTGTGCAAGCTTTGGATGGCAAGAGAAAATTCAAGGGCAAGGAAAAGAATGAGGATTAAAGCTTGAAAAGGATAGTGGGTTGTGCTTCATAGAGG
Organism: Excoecaria cochinchinensis; assembly: GCA_947683425.1. NCBI lineage: Eukaryota > Viridiplantae > Streptophyta > Magnoliopsida > Malpighiales > Euphorbiaceae > Excoecaria > Excoecaria cochinchinensis. The sequence goes on along the minus strand of CANTUQ010000018.1, from coordinate 11,920,306 downwards.
TTTGGGAAACTCTCTATTATATATATAAATTTTAGTACATTCATGTCTGATATGAGTTTCTTAAATGTGTTGTTGATGATATATGATGATGGTATTGAGTGTTGGTTTAAATTGTTCATTTGTGCATGTGAATAGGATTTTGGGTGAAAAACTGGGTTAGAATGCACTTGACCTTTCTTCGGTTATTAAGTTGTATTGGGAGTTTTAGAACTCCAAATAGTATGAATCTAGTACCGTTTGAAAGCTAAGATATATTTCTACAAATTTGTTAGAAATAAGTTTGAGCTAATTTTAACTCTAAGTGTCCCAAAAGTGGTCAAGAAGTAGAGTTATCTTCTCTGGCCGGGTTCAGGGGAGCACTATAGGTTGTTTAGATCATATATGAAGTTATGGATGTCCAATTGATCTGAAATTTGTTGCATTTGAAAGTTAACATCTTAGGGAACAACTTTTAGGAGGAAGTTTTTCCTAAAAATGTCGTTTAGATGCCCGTTTAGGCTTAACAAAAAGGAGTTGTGAAGTAGTCTTGAATCCTGGCTTCTATTTTGCAAACTTTTGGTAGGTCACGGTGGCAACCAAATTCATTACCACCGTGACATATGAAAATGCTAGGTAGAATGCTTAGTTTGGACCTCATGGTGGCAACCAAATTCATTACCACCGTGACCCTTTCTGTCTTGACCATTTTATGTGTTTTTCTTCCCAAATTGAACCCGCTTTACACCGAAACTTTCTAGGATCCATCCCATGCATGTTTAGGACTATTAAATGAGTTTAAGAATAGTTATCCCTTGGAAAATGTACATGAATAGGATTAAGTATAATGACATTATTGATTATTATAATACTTCGATCTATATAAACTGTATGATATGAACAAGTATGCATAGGTATGAATTAAGATCTAAGTTATATACACATGAAAGACATCACATGAAATGAGTTTGCTTAATGACATATATATATATGGGATATGAGTAGGGAAGGTGTGGTTGAAGTAATTGCCTAACAATTTTACATAATGTATGCATTGATAATAAATGTTACTAGAATGTATTAGTATGCAAGATATCTATGATGCTATTATGGTTCATATGTATATTTGAGTGATTATATAATATGATAATGATAAATGTGATTTAATGCTTTTAGCTTATGAATTCCTCTTTTAAATGGAGACCCATAATGTGGTAAACCGGGTAAGTAAGTATTTATATAAATGTACAATTAGTCAGTATGAATGATATGATTAAGTGTGAGGAATAGCATTCTGTTTTGGGCAGTGGGTATGTCACGGTGACAACCTAATGGGTTACCACCGTGAGGTACCCCATTAGTGCATTCTGTTTTGGGGTGTGGGTATGTAATGGTGACAACCTAACGGGTTACCACCATGAGGTACCCCAAGATTGCATTCTGCCGAGAGTTTTGGTACGTCACGGTGACAACCAATCTGGTTGTGACCGTGACCTACCCTACTTTTGTAAAGAGTGGTTAGTTGTTAAAAGTAAAGTTTGAATGTTAAGTTAATGATTGGCGTTATAATGTTTCCATATTTGACTCTGATAAATTTTAGAATATTGAATAGTGCTAAAGCATGTTGATGGAATTATATTGTATGCTTTGTAATACGAATAGTATGATGCATGACTGATATTATGAATTTCTTTATATGTCTACTATACTCTGGATTAAGTATGATGATATTTATATACTGTCTGATTTGACACATGATTTGAATGATGCATGACCTGCTAGAGTCAAGTAAGTGGATAGTTAGGCATGCCTCATAGAGTCTCTTAGCTGCAGCCCTCAGTTATGTTGGGACCCTGATCAGGTCTGTAACACCCCTTACCCGTACTTAGGCGATCCCATCCGATAAGGAGTGAGATGCCGTAAGAGTAAAGGTGCCACCACGCAGATACAGAATATACATACATTCATACATAAACATACATACCAAAATACAGGGTAAATTAAAACTTTAAAGAAATAAAAGCTGAACATACATTAACTCACATACATACATATAATCACTCAGCGGAAGCATAAGGCGAAAGATAAAACTGAGGAATAACTGAAAAATTAATTACAATAATATCCTTTACATAACCAAATACATAAGAAAAAGGCTACAAAATTACAGAATCCGAAATACAGAAGCTGAACAAAATAATAGAACGCTACAACTCCTATGTGGCCGACCTTACAGATGCTCGACTCGAACCGAACCAAACCTGCCACCTGCACGGGAAAAGAGCCCGTGCTAAGCGATAAACGCTTAGTGGGGAGAACACACAAGCAATATGGACGGCCATTCACAATGGTCGCCAAAGCAAGTCACATACATGAATGGCATATGCAAATAATCACAATGGATGGATATACAAACCTGCATAAGAGAGCCATGCATTCAAAGGTTCATAATCACATACAATCGTCAAATCCGAGTACTCATTCATTGGAAACCCATTCACATGCAATACTATTATCATATAGTAACGCACCCAACTATCATGCCGAGAACATTATCTACCTAAACATACTTTTGTCATGTCACAAGATGCATACGCTAATTGGAACTCAAGGTACAACATCAAACCACCACACTTCCACTATGCAACTCTCATACATAAAATATCATGCCAGATACCCTCCAATAGAAGAGACCAAAGACATAATCACATTCATAACATCACCATGCGGAAAGTACAGTTAAATCTTACATACTTGTCATCACAACAGATCCGATTCACTTGCTTATATACAATAAAACCATGCTTGAGTCACATACTTAAATACATTAGTCGAATTACATTCAAAGCATTCTGAAGCTTATAACACATCACATAAAAAGTGTAGATAATGGTGTCAGATATAAAAATCATACTTACATAATACAGACATACATTCCAAAACCCAGAGTCAAATTCGTATACATAGAAACTGATCCCTCTAATCATTATTATGCCCATTCGGAGGTCACATTCTTAGAGTTATTTAGAGTAACACAACACAATAAAGCACCTGCTGACTCAACGTAGTGGATAACGAGTGAACGGAAGGTACATTACGGGTACCAATCGATTACGGAAAGTACCTTACGGGTACAAATCGAAAACCATTTCAATTTTCATTCACCAACATTTTTCGGAAGGATCTTAAACAAGATCCAAATACATTAAAGGGGTTCGCGAGGAACCAAACGGGGACCTGATCGGGGTCCAAACGATAACGGAAGCTGCAGCGGAAGACTCTTTTAGGCATGCCTAACTATCCACTAGACTGACTCTCGCAGGTCATGCATAATACAATTCATATTTCAAATCACATAATTTATATCATTATACATAATCAGCAATAGGTGAGACATATGAATAAGTTCATAAAGTCAATCATGCATCATACAATTTACACTTAAGCATCACATAATAATCTTGCAGAGAGGTCAGAAGTATAGATATGCATAATACATCCAATTATATTATCATACTTCATAAAATAGTCAAAGTATAAACCTAAAGGCATCACAAGTTCAGAAATTAGGCATTGGAATCACCAAGAAAACTCATTCAGCACAACACATCTGTCGCGCTCGCGACAGAGACCGTAGTCTCTTCGCTGCGTGCGCGCGACGGACTTCGCGATCGCGGGAAGGAGAGAAGAGCCCGGCTCTGTCGCGCTCGCGACGTCGTCGCGATCGCGACAGAGGGTAAGCATTGCTATCGCGAGGTCGCGACAAGTCGCGTACTCGCGATAGCACAGGCCAACAAAGTGCTCTGTCGCGATCGCGACGGTTGTCGCGCTCGCGACAGAGAGCACACAAGCTATTGCTATCGCGACTCGCGACAGCGTCGCGTGCTCGCGATGGCACAGCATCAGGATCACCGGTCTCTGTCGCGCTCGCGACAGTGTCGCGATCGCGACAGAGTCATGATCCAAAAATCTGCAGAATTCTGCCGGATCTTTCCTTCCTCAAACTCACCCACAAACACACGAAACATATCCAAAGGTCTCTTACCTCATCTCCAGCAAGCCACACATCATTAATAATATAAACATAACATTCGTATCAAGAACTTCAATAAAACATGCCACTAACAATATCCATTTACACAATCTATAATATCAATACAAATCGTCATTCAACACAATTAAGTTCAATAGCTCACATTCAAAGCTTCATGCATCATCTAAATCAAAACCATAACAATTAAACTATTATGAACATCAAAAACACCATAATTCCATTTTCGAACCTTAATCCTATCTCCAACTCTAAACAAGAAATGACTAAGTTTTAGACAGTAATAACGAAGTTCGGATGCACTTCAGAAGCAAAACGTGCCCAAAATACTCAACCTAAAGAAGGGAAAGGAAAGGCAAGTGCCCCAAACCAACCAAGGGTCAAAAATGAAGAAGAAAAGCTTAAAAACACATTTCTCTGTCGCGAGGTCGCGACACTGTCGCGATCGCGACAGAGGCTCACCCCTGAAGCCCAAACGGGACTGCTCAACGTGCCCAAATCATATTGCCTAAACCGACCTCTAAACCTCATTTTTAGCCAAAACTTCCTTCTTAACAAATGTTCCCTAGGATGTTATCGTTCACATGCAACAAATTTCAGGTCAAATAGACATCTATAACTCCAGATATTATCTCTACAACCCATACTGTTCAAACAACCCGACACAACAGGGACACTACATTTGTAATCAGTTTTTCGATGTCTTAGAGCGAGAATTTGTTCAAGGCTATTTCTGGGACATTTAAAGGCATGGAAACCGTGGTTCTAATGGATCAATAATCACACGAGTTGGAGCTCTATAACTACACCTATGACAAAAACAATGCACGGAAGTCAAAAGAGAGCTGAACAGGATTACGAAAATCACCATAAAACATCGAATTCAGGGAAATCCCCAAACTCATGCATTTCAATACCAACCCACATATACATTTATCTCAATCAAATACATGGATTACTAACACATTTACTCAACTTAATTCATGCATAAACTCATATCAAAGCATTCAAATTTCCAGAAAGCAATTAACAATACAAACACATGATCCAAGGAGAAAATAGGAAATTGACAACACAAACACAAATGAAGAAATCGAAGCTCCCAAACCTCTTGTAGACCAAAACCCAGCTAATCCTCACTCTTGAACTTTCTCCTTGCCTTTAATCTTCCTCTTGGTACCCAAAGCTTGCACAAAATCAAAACCCACAATTACTTTTCCACAAACTTTAACTTAAACAAAACCAAAGAAGAAGAGGAAACAAAATCCAAACACAATAAATCCCAAACTCCAACCACTTACCTTCTTAAAATCCTTCACAACTCAAACCTTAGCCTAAAGCTTGAGGCAAAATCCACATGCAAAGAGAGAAGGAGCAGAAAAATGGGAATGAGAGGGTAGAAGAGAGAGAGGACGTGAGAAGAGGAAAAAAGGGCATTCCAAAAAATGGCTTCCACGGGAAGCTGCCCCTTCCCTTCTATTCCCTCTTTCTCTCTCTCTCAATCACATTAATTGCCCCAACAACCCATACACATGTCACTCTACCATAGGTCCTTAAACCCCATCCTTTGACTTACCACTCCATGCACCATACACCATCCACACACTAAAGATCTCTCACTTAAATATCTTAGGGCACCAAACCTCTCTCACACCCAATCATTCCTTAAAACCCACTTACATCCTACTTCCATACACTATAAGCACACTCTAACATTTCCTTATAAGCCACTTGTCACCATCCTACAAACCCAAGTGTCCCAATCTTGCCCAATCACTTCCCAAGTACCATACACATGTTCCACTAGATAATTCCCCACTTAACATCTTATTAATAATTACCTTGCAATTTAGACCACGAAACCAAACTTCCTCACACACAAATTACCGAAATACCCTTCCGTTCCCGACTTCGCATGCAAATTCCGACTAGGGCCATTTTGGGTTGTTACAAGGTCCCCGGTTTGGTTCCTCGTGAACCCTTTTATGTATTCGATTCACACCCGTAAGGTGATGTCAGTATTCGATTCGCACCCGTAAGGTGATGTCAGTATTCAATTCGCACCCGTAAGATGATGTCAGTATTCAATTCGCACCCGTAAGATGATGTCAGTATTCGATTCGTACCTGTAAGGTTCTGTCAGTTCACTCGTTATCCACTATTTTGAGTCAGTAGGTATCCTGTTTGTTCTATCTAATATGATTAAGAGAATGTGATATTTGGATGAGCATAATTCTGGACATGTGAATCAGTTATGTACTCGAATGTGATTATGAATCTCTGAATGGGTTGAATGTGACTCAAGCATGTGTATTGTACATGGGTATCAACATATATCATATTGTGAATGTGTTCGTATACAATCAGTCATGGACATAAGTATGTAAATTGAAAGGTGTACAACTGTGATCATGATCTCTTGAATGCCATGGTCATAGTTTATTATGTTGTGCTGATGAGCATGTGAATCCGATTAGTTATGTTTATAAGCATATGAATTAATAGGTATATGAATGCAAACTTGAATTACTGAATGCTATGGTTAATAAGTATGTATATGAACGTGATTTTGGTGCTATTAACTGTTATGGTGAAGTATGTGAATCAAGATACGTATGGATATGCTCTTGACCATGGAATGTTATAAATATTGTGTTATGTTACATGTTCTCTCTCTAGCTTTTCCTGTTGTAGTGATTTCGGCGTGTGGTCATGTGTCTACATTTCAAGGCATGGTAATTAGTAGCTATGCATGTGAAATCTCTGACATCTGATGCCTGTGAGTTCGGTAAGTGAAAGTTAATTTGTATGTGTCATTGCATGATATCGCTTGTATCCTGTATGGTATTCTGTCTGCTTTGGTTGCTTTAGTATGATTATAGAAATATGGTAACCGCATAATTATGATAATGGAAAGAACAATCAAGTAATGTGTACATGAATGTGGTTATGATCTTCTGAATGCATGACTTTTTTTTTATTGCAAGCATGTATATCTATCTGTTAGGACTATATGCATTTGTTATTATGAACGTGTTATGCTTTGACGACCATTGTGATTGGCCGTCCATGTTGCTTGTGTGTTCTCCCTGCTAAGCATTATCGCTTAGCACGGGTTCTTTTCCCGTGCAGGTGGCAGGTATGGTCCGGTTCGAGTCGCATATGCAAGGTCGGCCACATAGAAGTTAGGAGTTTTGTATTTTGCTCAACCTCTGTATTTTGGCTTTTGTCTTTCTCTAGTCTTATGTATATGTAATTATACGTAAGGATCTTATTGTAATTAAGGTTTCAATTATTCTTTCGTTTTACCTTTCGCCTTCTGCTTCCGCTAAATGATTGTATGTATGTATGTGAGTTATTGTATGTTCAGCTACTCTTTCGTGGAAATTTTAATTTTCGCTGTAACTCCATATTTTTTTATGTATGAATGTATACTTCCGCTTAGTGCATGTGTGCATGTGTGTGAGTGAGTGTCGGTTGTGCACCCGCATCCTTCCAATGGGAACGTAGGGGGTGTTACACATTCACATGATTCAGAATCACTAATAGTGCTATTTTCTTCACTTATTATATTTAAATCATTTTCTAAAAAATCCAAAATTTCATTTTTACTTTTTGAAGAGGTATCTTTTATTACTATTTTCATAATCTTTTCTTTTAATTGGTTTGATGCTTCTAAACTAATTACTCTTTTCTTGACTCTAAAATTTTTTGAATAATGTATTGATCTTCCACACTTATAGCAAATTACTATTATATTTTTTATTTTCATATGCTTTCTTTTTAGGAGGACTTTTGTAATTATTCTAATATTCTATATTTAATCTATACAATTTCCTTTTAGGCTAAATTTTTCCTCTTTACTATGGCAGAAGGTGCACTAATATGTTCATATCTATATTGTTGACAAAAATCTCCCAATTCTTTCTTTCCTGCTAATTATCCCATTTTAATTTTGCTTTAAATTTCATATCTGAGCATATAGCTAATCCTTCATTATTTGTGAAATTACTTATTTGTCCATAGGTTAAATCTTGATAAGGAATTATACCATAAAATTTAGTCTTTAATTTACTCCTAATTCTTTCTGCAAATAATTTTGGTAATCCTACTATGAATCTTTCTTTCCAATAAGCATTTTGATAGTCTATCATAGTCATTACTTTGGTTAATAATAAATCTTTATACCATCTAAAATCTTGTAATTTGGGACAAGTTAGGTTTTGCAAAATTTCTAAATTTATATCCTGATACTAACTAGGGTCTCCTATGAATCTATCGAAGATTCAATTTGCATATTATTTTCTTGTTTTATTATAACCTTCTTAGCTACTAAAATATGTTACTGTTGTTCATTGGTAACATAATAATCCCACCAACCTTTTAACTGACCTATAAACCCTACTATTAAGGCATGAGCTACTTAAAAATCATTATTATTATTTGCTCTTTAGGCACTAGGTGCCGTAAACATTTCTTGTAATACATTTAATATTCTATATTCTGATTGTCCATCTAAATTCCATACGTAAACAGATTGCCCATCATAACATGCCGGATAAGTAAATTCTCTTTCTTCATATTGAGTATCAGGTGGAGTAGGTCTAGGGTAATAATTTTATCTAAAAGCATGATAGATGACTCATTTTCTTAAATATATATTAGTCTTGGGATACTTTCTCTAAAATCTATTCCTCTAATTTCTAAGTTTCTTACTAAAGCAGATCTTGGAATAGTATTTATAATACTAGAAGGCCTACTATTAGAATATGTAAAAATTCTTCCAATTTGAATATTGTTATTATTAGAAAAGTTTATATCTATAGATCCATCACTGTGTTCTATTATCCTAGAAGTCTGATTATTTAAATCTAATGGTCTTAGATTATTTATTTCCTATAAATTCCACCTAGCTGATCTATTTATTTCATTCCATCTTAATCTTTTAGGGATTTGAATATTTAGATGCATTTTGTTACCTTCAAAGATTATTGTCTCATCTCTGGTTAGTGTATTTTTAGATCTGGGATTAATTCAAGAAGTCATGACTTTGTAATAAACTCTATAAATTACTACGGTTGCCTTAACATCTTCTTTCACACATAACTTTTTTGTCTTAACTATTAAAGTCAATTTATCCATTAAATGTCTATCATATAAACTAAGAGTAAATAATTGGTAACAGTTAAAATATACTGGTCCATTAGCAAGGTTTGTTTCTGCCATTGCTTGTAAAGAATTTGAGAAATCTAAATGTCTAGCATCTCTTAAGCACATTAAAACTGGAGTATCTAATCATAGCCTAAATAATGGTTTAATAGCAATTTGAACAGCTCTTATATGCAAAAATCTATATTTGTTTCTTTTGTGTTCACTAATTGCCTTTTCTGAGAACAACTGGATACTAGAATGTCCCTGATTAATAGGTAATGTTTGTTTCGTGATTTTTATAGAATAATCTGTCATGAATTCAAAAGTTCCTATAGAATATATTGTCTTAACTCTCTATCTAGGAATAGTCTAATTAAATAAATCTTGTTTTATTTTCTCTATATTAATTTCTAAAGAATTCATATCTAAAGGATGATTACTATCTTGATCTATACCAATATTAGAACTAGAACTAGGTTCTCTAACAGAAAGAATTCTAGATAACCTATTCATCATGATTATCTTCACTAAGCTTGTTTAAATATAGTAACAGTAAAAATTAAACTTGAGAGTATTTATAAGACCACGCAGCTGTGGGACCGCTTTAAGCCTATCCACAACTCTAATCAGACTCTGACATTTAATCTATACTCTACATCTTATAGACCAGAACCTCTAACCTATGCTCTGATACCACTAAATGTAACACCCCCATACCCCCAGTAAGGAATATCAGGGCGCCATGCGGGCACATACGTATACATATACATATACATGCTTTAGCAAAAGCGATAGCATTAAAACACATCCGTTAAGAGTAATAAAATAAAATAATAGTACACTAAGGCCCCACATGCAGTTCATATTAACTACTTATATACATATTCATATTACAATCTCTTTCCATTTAACTTTACATATACATTTACATGTGATTCTCATACTCATTCCTGTACATATACCTTTACATAATGATATTACTCAAAACATCAAAAACTCTATCTCTAACTTATACAAAAAGGATGAACCAAAACTCCCTAGTGGCCTTGACCTGCAGATGCGCGCTCTCACTGAGTCCAAACCTGTACCTACACGAAAACAAACATCCGTGCTAAGCGATAATGCTTAAAGGGGATGAAATAATGCAAAGGACTTCTTTCCGAAGTCACACATAAATCATTCATTTCATATGACAAAATCAAATAGCTCATGCATAATATTTCTACACGTATACAAATCATTTATACAAATACACAAGAATCATGGGCTCACATTCATGCAATACTTCTCATGTGCTATAGCATTTAATCAGAACAATCCTCTACATCATTTCATGTTCACTATATCCTATTAGTAAGCCTGAATTCCTTTCATGGTGGATACGGGTAACTCTGGATACTGTTTACAACATTTTGCATATGGAGAATTAACTCAAAACTCTGTGGAATACACAAGGTATTCCGAACTCTGGGCACAATGAAGGCTAACTCTAGCAGCTGCACTCTAACCCTTTATAAGCATGCTTATCTATCCACTATAACGGTAATCAAGCTCAATAACAACTCATACACTACACACAGACACCAACTCATCACTAAAATTCAAGTGCATTTAATTCATATAATGATTATTAATCATGTTCATTTAATCAATATTAGCAATGTAAGAGGTTTAAAAGATAAGTTTTAAACCAAATACGGACCAAGTTTTAAACCAAATACGGACTAAAGGGTTCTATACAAAACATACCTAGACATATATCAACTCAAAATAGAAGCAACAGATCAAGATAACTCAAAATAGAAGCAATAGGGAAGGAGAGAGGTCGAGCACGACTCGTGCTCCCTCTACTTTCCTGGAGCACGCCTTATGCTCCCTCCCTTACTCTCTCTGGTGGAGCACGACTTATGCTCTTGCTCCCTCTTCTTTATCTCCTAGAGCACATCTCGTTTTCCCTCTTCTTTTCTCTCTAGTTGAGCACATCTCGTTTTCCCTCTTCTTTTTTCTCTAGTTGAGCACAACTCGTGCTCATTAGCACGACTCGTGCTCCTCCTCCCTTTCCTCTTCGAGACGTGTTACACGACATGACTAGGACAACACTAACTCTTGGAAGAACGTGCTTCTGTCGCGATTGCGACTCAAGTTGCGCTCGCGACAAAATCACTTCCTCTCTTCTAAACCTATCCTTGTCCCTTATCTCCAAAACCCAAACCAAGACCCTCACTTTCACATGCAACAAACCCCTCTTCTAACATGTAATTGCCCTATAAATCATGCTCATAACTAGATTTACACTCAAATTACACAAATCAACTTCAAAAATTTATTCACTACAAGCAATCAAAATGATTTCATACTAAAAGGCAATCGAGCTAATTTAAGCTCCATGTGCATTTCTTTATGCAAATAAGTCTATATTAAGATATTTAAATCAACAACACACACAGGAATAATAAATCGCACACGATCCCTACCTCTAGGGAGCTCCGGCCTTCTCGTTGCCCTTATTCGGTCTCTTGTCCACAGCTTCCATGCTCAACCGTTCAAAACACTAGAGTTACTCTTCTCTTTATTTTAAATCAAAAACAGAATGAAAAAGGAGGTCAGATCGAAGAATAAATCCAACTTACCTTTTAAAGAGATCTAATCAAGTCCTATTATGCTCTCTTTAAGCCACTTCAAATTGTTCTACCCAAGAAACCAATCAAATGAAGAAGAAAAGGGACAAGAGAGAGGGCAAAGCAAGGAAACGGTAGAAACTCAAAGAAAAGAGAAAGAAAGAAAGAATAATGGGCCAAAGCAAGGAAACTAACGTGAAAAAAAAAGAGAGAGGCAGATGGTTCAAGTTAATCCCACCATTAACTATGCTAATAAATGCCACCTATCCAATTAATTACATATTTATCTTCTTTTACCCTTAATCTCTTTTCACTTCATGTAATAATAGCCAAACTCTTGCCACATGTCACCTCCCTACAATGCCATGTGTCAATCCCCTAAAAGCCATATGTTAAAAATTCCAATTTAATTAACTTACCACCGGAGGGGTTCTGTCGCGCCCGCGACGCTTGTCGCGCTCGCGACAGGACTCTCATACTCAACATATAATCTTTCCTTGAGAAAAAAAAATTTCTGTAATTCTACTAGGGCCACTTCAGGGTGTTACAAATCTCTCCCCCTTAAGAAATTTTGTCCTCGAAATTTTCCCCAATACTGAATAAATAACTCAAACTACATATACTGCATAAATCAATAAGAGGACTTACCAAAAGATCCGACCAATGCCTCGACATCTTCAGCAGTCATGGCATCCTCAGTAGGGAATGGTCTCTCAACTGTTTTCGATGGTGGTCTTTCAGTTCTACCTCTTGCTCTACAACTTCTAACATTTCCAGAAGCATTCCCTTTGTCTTTACTCGCTTGTGATGCCAAATTTTCCTTTAACTTGGGACACTGGGCAAGGAGATGTTCCACACTGCCACATTTAAAATAGGCGCCAGTGAGTTTCCTACACTCACCCCAATGACGCCTTCCACAGTGGACACACTCCGGTGCTACGCTTCTTCTACTAACCGGTGGCCTTACACTTCCAACCGAAGTTGGCACATACGCTGATGCTTGCTCCTTTTTTCCTCTTTTCAGTTCTCTAGCTCTACCAACGGTACCCTCATCTTCTTTTACAAATCTTTTCTTTTGCTCTCTCTTCTGTCTCAGCAATTTAGATTCTTCTAGCTTTACAGCTGCTAATATCAAATGATAATAGTTCACTGGTTGCAAAGCAACCATAGCAGACAGGGGACCCTATAGGCTCTCTCTCAATCCATCTTCAAACTGGCGACATCTAAAATCCTTAGTTAACATACCTTCTGGTACATATTTACTCAAACGAGTAAATTCTTTTTCATATTCCCCTACCGTCATGTTCTTTTACTTGAAAGTTACAAATTCTTTCCATTTGGCATCTCTATAAGCTTTGGTTATAAATTTATCTTTGAACTCATGAACAAAAAAATCCCATGTCAATTCCATCGGCCTCTGAGAATTTTTCAAAACTAACTTCCACCAGTCATATGTTGCACCCTGCAGCAATGACACGGCGCAAGATACTCTCTGATTTGGTGAATAACTAATTTCTTGTAAAATTCTTCCTGTCTTCTCCAACCAAAACTCTGCTATCTCAGATTGATCCAAGGATGTTACGTGGAACTCTTCAGCACCTCTCTTTCTTATCAAATCCGATGGTGTCTTTGGAGCCATCAATATATCCAGAATCTGTACCAACCCTTGCATCAACTCCGGGTTGTTTTGAATAGGTCTTGCTCTCTCCTCTCTATCTTGTGCTTGCACATGTGGATCCACTCGAATCGGGTTCACACTACCCGTAGTCTCTCCAATGTTCTCACTCGGGTCGGACTCCATCCATACTCTATAAAACAAAAGAAAAATAACATCTGCATTAGGCCACAACTCTAATCAGACTCTGACATTTAATCTATACTCTACATCTTATAGACCAGAACCTCTAACCTATGCTCTGATACCACTAAATGTAACACCCCCATATCCCCAGTAAGGAATATCGGGGAGCCACGCGGGCACATACGTATACCTATACATATACATGCACTAGCGGAAGCGATAGCATTAAAACACATCCGTTAAGAGTAATAAAATAAAATAATACTACACTAAGGCCCCACATGCAGTTCATATTAACTACTTATATACATTTATCTTTATACATATTCATATTCATATTACAATCTCCTTCCATTTAACTTTACATATACATTTACATGTGATTCTTATACTCATTCCTGTACATATACCTTTACATAATGATGTTACTCAAAACATCAAAAACTCTATCTCTAACTTATACAAAAAGGATGAACCAAAACTCCCTAGTGGCCTTAACCTGTAGATGCGCGCTCTCACTGAGTCCAAACCTGTACCTACACGGAAACAAACATCAGTGCTAAGCGATAACGCTTAGTGGGGATGAAATAATGCAAAGGACTTCTTTCCGAAGTCACACATAAATCATTCATTTCATATGACAAAATCAAATAGGTCATGCATAAAATTTCCACACGTACACAAATCATTTATACAAATACACAAGAATCATGCGCTCACATTCATGCAGTACTTCTCACGTGCTATAGCATTTAATCAGAACAATCCTTTACATCATTTCATGTTCTCTATATCTTATTAGTAAGACTGAATTCCTTTCATGGTGGATACGAGTAACTCTGGATATTGTTTACAACATTTTGCATATGGAGAATTAACTCAAAACTCTGTGGAATACACAAGGTATTCCGAACTCTGGGCACAATTAAGGCTAACTCTAGCAGCTGCACTCTAACCCTTTATAAGCATGCTTATCTATGCACTATAACGGTAATCAGGCTTAATAACAACTCATACACTACACATAGACACCAACTCATCAACTAAAATTCAAGTGCATTTAATTCATATAATGATTATGAATCATGTTCATTTAATTAATATTAGCAATGTAAGAGGTTTAAAAGATAAGTTTTAAACCAAATACGGACCAAAGGGTGTTACATTCAGGGCTGACCAACGTTTCTTACAATCATGTTCTATCTTGCTTGTGACTATTTCTAGAGTAAACTTAATTAAGACTACCCTTATGAACAAATTGACACACACACACACACATTTATATATATGCATATGTACATGTGTTCGTGTATTCCAGAACATTAGCCATATGATACTTTTTCTTTTACTCTCCATATCATATACACCAGTACACGTCACTATATGTTCATACATAATAGTCACATAATGCATGCCATTTATGTTTCATGTCATTTAATTCATATACTGCATTTTAATACTTTTTATATTTAGCCTGCATACTATCTATAGGTGTGGATAATGGGTATAAGAGATACTGATAATCAGTACCAATAAGAGATACCTAATATGTATCATTAGAGGAGGCAACATCCTCAAGTATTTATCATAGTCAAGAGTGTCGGAGCACAGATCAAGATGTCAGAGAGATATAAGTCTCATAATCAAGAGACACCATAGTCTTAGAAGCTGCAAAACCCTTCTAGGCATACAAATTTATCCCTGACCTAGACAAAGACGTAGGCTATTGTACTTATCTTTTTCTTATCATCATACGCTTTCTTTAAATCTTTACTTTATCTATATTTATTTGCAAATTAGATCATTTGATTAGATCCTATATTTGTTTGTGTGCACACTATATGTGTAACACCCCCTACCAATAACGTATAACACCAGTCACATGATATAGGACTGCCGGTAGTAAAGTATCACATAACAGATGCTAGAACTATTTCCTGATTCAATCACAGTCATACAACATAATTATGCATACAAATAATTTTTTTTCCATTCATAATTAACATCCCATATTAGCATTTTGTCATGTCATTTCCCGTATACTCTTTTATATACACAATATTACAATGTCATACATAATTCATTACAAAATAGCTAATGCATATATAGATATATAGATATTACATGATTACATTTACATCACAAAAAGAACCTACATCAGAACTACTCCCTAATCTTGTGTTGGCTGATCCTTATACAGAGTCTCCTTGATGGTGATGTGATCGCTAGTACCTATACAGCTTAATGCCCATGCTAAGCATAAAGCTTAGTAAGTAACACTTGATTTCGAATGATCACTCACAGCAGTCATCCATTAATCATATACAGATAATAATAACACATAACTATATAAATATATTTCATCATACAAGGATTACATTCATAGAATACGATCATGCAGAAGTTAAGCTGATAACATATGTATGCAATTACACATACATTTTCGCTGCTAGAGTTACAATACATTAAAGAGTATCACTTTCAAATTATTATCATCATACTCATTGATAGATATTCTATAAGCAATCATATCAGAACAACTAACACAATTCATTATTCGCCTGCTTTTCTATGTTAATAGATAAGGGGAAAACAGTAAGTACCCGTAGGTATAAATAGGATGATAGTTACTGTGACGCGCGCCGAACCTGCGGCCGCCCCTTTGACCGCCTGCCTGAGGGCGATCGGGCATTTGAGGTCCGTTGACAACTTGCAATGAATTACAAGTGCGTCTATTTTGGGCAACAAGGAGGTTTCATGGAGTCGCCACCCAATAAAACATTGGAAAAGTTTCTCTCGCCTCGGAGAGCCTAAGACAACGCTTTTATCCATTTTGGGCAAGCCAAAGGGATCTTGGAGGAAGAACCTCTCTCCCTTGGAGCCTAGGATTTGATGTCTAAATCTCGTGACATAAGAGGTGTCTTGGAGGGTAAACCTCTAGCCTCTTTGAGCCCAAAGACCAGAGATGGGTTCGGGACTTCTCATCTATTTCTACCTTGATTAATTTTACAATTTAGTTTTGAGTTTATTAGTTCGCTCTCTCTCCACACGATGCAATTTTAATTAAAAGGCACAAATATTCACATTGAAAGCAATAAAATATTAAAAGTAAATTACAATAATACTAGGAGCGAAATACAACTCCCATTTAAAAAAGTGCAAACATACATAAAACCGGGGAATTTATTAACTATGAGGACTTTGGTCCCCGCATATGTATTTAAAGAAAACATTTTGGATGTGGTGACTTATTTGGGATGAAAACTAGGACATTGGTCCCATTTATTATGAAAAATCCAAGTTTAATTTAGTAGAAATATTTTTGTTATTTTTATTTGGGCGTGCATAAAAAATCATTTTACTTAATGAATGTGTACAAGGAAATTAAAAATATAAACAAAATGAGAATTAAAATGTATAAAGAAGATACCGAACCCCGCATCTCCTCCTTCACGTGCATGGATGCTCAAATAAGAATAAAATAACAATTTGCAACCAAAAATAAAAATGAAATTCATGTTAGAAATTAACCCAAAGAAATAATATGACATAAAAGATAATATGTATAATGAAAATATAACATGCATAAGATACTATAACATGCATAAAATAATTATGATGCAATTTAACATGCATAAGAATAAAAAAAAATTAACCATGCTCAACATATCAAATAAATAATTATAATAACAACTATGAGTAAAAATTAAAATATTGATATGTGTAAAAAATAATTTGACATGAAAATATAATAGGATTTAAAAGAGTTTACTTGTTATATGAAAAATTGAAGATAAAATAATAAGAAGAATATGGGGACTAAGAGAATTTACATGTATAAAAGTTAATTGGAAACAAAAGAAATTAAAATCAACAAAAGAATTAAGGAGTTAAGCCATGAATAACTACCCTCAAATTTAATTTTGAAGAATTGAAGGTAGAAGTGTTGAATTCCTTGTCTTTTCCTTGTGAAAAATGCTTGAAAATTAACTTGGAAACTTGAAAAATCACCCTTAGAAGCAAGTGTGTAAGATTGATTTTTTTCTCTCCACTAAAAAGCACAAAAATTCAGTTTTTTCTCTCTAAAATCTTTTTTTCATCCTCCTTTGTTCCGGAATTTTTTCTACCTTTTTTACACCCAAAAACCGTCCAAAATCGTTAAAAAATGAGTGGGGGGCAAAATCTCGGTGAAATGGGGCGACATGGGCAACTGCGCACGAGAAACGCGTGCAGTGCGCGCGCGAAGTGAGCGATGCCCTTAGCGTCGCTCACGCAGGCGAGCGCTCAGCGCTGCGTGCCACTCAGCGCCAGGGCAAGTGCTCCGCGCGCGGGCGCAGGCGCCCAGCGAGCTACCGCGCCCCGACCTTCACGAAAAATACTTTTTTTTTTATGAAACACCATCAACCTAAAACACACTTTTTCTTCTCCGAAACAATTTTAAAAATATTTTTAAAATACACTTTTTACTCATTTTCGAGAAAAACAAATGACAAGGAAAATCACTTTCGAGTTCCAATCTTTTTGCCTATAAGCCGGCATAGCTAAATTTCAACATCGGGTAATCCTGACAAGGCTACTCGAGACCCGGTGTCTACAGTTGCCCCCAATTTTAGGGAGGCTAGTGCATGGGTGCCTAGGTGAGCTAAAATTCAGGAAAAGGAAAGAAGCGCGTACCTGAAGCGGCGACCTTCATGCTGGATGGAGTTATGAGAATAGCTGTTGCCGTGTTATAGGCAGGCTGTCTTTTGGTTGTGACTGGTGACTCCGTAGGTGCGCTAACCTCTTTTGGGTGGCGCCGCTATCGTGCTAACCATTGTGATTTGGTAATGCCGTGGTCGTGCTAACCTCTTGCGGGTAATGCCGCTATCGTGCTAACCGCTGTGAATTGGTAGTGCCGTGGTCGTGCTAACCTCTTGTGGGTAGTGCCGCTATCGTGCTAACTGCTGTGAATTGGTAGTGCCGTGGTCGTGCTAACCTCTTGTGGGTAGTGCCGCCATCGTGCTAACTGTTGTGAATTGGTAGTGCCGTGGTCGTGCTAACCTCTTGTGGGTAGTACCACCATCGTGCTAACTGCTGTGAATTGGTAGTGCCGTGGTCTTGCTAACCTCTTGTGGGTAGTGCCGCCATCGTGTTAACAGCTGTGAATTTTGGAGCTGTGCTCCTTTAGACGTTTGGACTGGTGTCATCACTCGGCTTTTGTTGGTGTTCCCCGCCGATTTCTCCTGCAAGATTGTATGCGTAGGAATATACAAGAAATCATGTGTATATGATATGGAATGCAAATGCTTGCAAAAATGTATAGATCTTGCCCTAGATGGTCCAAGGTTTGCTAAGGTTGTAGCTTGTCTGCTCTACCATGCCCCCGGAATCTTGAGGATTGT
The DNA here is from genome assembly GCA_947683425.1 of Excoecaria cochinchinensis. Lineage (NCBI taxonomy): Eukaryota > Viridiplantae > Streptophyta > Magnoliopsida > Malpighiales > Euphorbiaceae > Excoecaria > Excoecaria cochinchinensis. Next base: position 11,901,328 of record CANTUQ010000018.1, on the reverse strand, counting down.
CGACAAGTTTTCTGAAAGAGACGTCCAGTGTAGATCCTTTGCCCCCCTGGTCAATAATCATTTACCCGGGATTCTGATTCATATTTTGTGTTGTGTGTTATCTGATTGAAATAGGCTCATCTGAAAAAATGTTGCCTTATCGCTCCAGGCATTGAACGTCATTGTTTTAAAGGTAGTGCGTCCCTTGTGGATTTTTACACTAGCTTTTCTTTGCGGGAAATGCGTCCCTTAAGGGATTTTCACACAACCCTTTGCCTAATTTTTGCTTGGAATGGACCCAACCCAATCCAACGGCTTTTGTTTATTTCATTTTTTTTAGGGCAGACTGCCTGTTCCCAGGTTTTCACCCTACCCTTTGGCCTAACTTTTGCTTAGAGAGCCAGTTACGGTTTTCATCTCTAACGACTTTTTTTTTTAAACCACTAGTGAGGGTTATTATCGAAACTTCTGCTAAGAGCAAAATAGCACATATCCGATGAAGTGATTGAGCAATAGTCATTAGATGAATAATTGATATATCTCTTTTTAAGGCGGAACTGAAGGAACTATGAAAATACACTCTTTTATTCATGGCAAAATTTTGTACATTTCTATCTGATTTCATCATACATGATTTTCATTTGACAAGAATTCAAAAGCATATGACTACACCTAATCTCGGAATAGATTCTGTCAGCATCAAACTCCTATTATCAATCGGCCCTCTCGGGTTTTCTCGATTGAATATTTTCTCTTGGCCCTTAATTTTTGCCCAGGATGCCTTTTTTCGGTTTGCACCTTGACAGGGCACCCAATTTTAGCAAGGCCGCCTTTTTTCGGTTTTCGACCTGCGAGGCATTTATTCTCTTCTTTTTATTTTTTGATCTTTAGCCATGGAACCTTTTTAGTCTATCGACATTGACCGGGTCCTTGAACTCATTCCCATCGCTGTCTACCAAAATTGCTGCTCCTTTCGTTAGCAACTTCTACAAAACAAACGGACCTTCCCAAGTTGGTCTGAATTTTCCTCGTATATCTGGAACTCCCGGCCTCATTATCTTAAAGACCAAATCCCCTTCCTTCAACGGGCACTTCCGTATTTTCTTGGCAAATGACCGAGCCAACCTCTTCTGATAAACTTGATTGTGGTAATAGGCCCGCAACCTATCTTCATCTAGTAGGTTTAGCTGTGACAATCGCTGTTGCGCCCATTCTGCCTCTGGAATCTTCGCTTCCATGACTACCCTCAAAGACTTCAACTCAATTTCAACCGGCAGGACTGCTTCAGTTCCATATACCAGAGAGAATGGTGTCGCCCCCGTAGAGGTTCTGACTGTGGTTCTATAAACCCAAAGCGCAAAAGGTAACTTTTCAGCCCAGTCTTTATAGCTCTGAACCATCTTGGCCAATATCCTCTTCACGTTCTTATTTGCTGCTTCAACCGCACCATTGGCCTGGGGACGGTAGGGAGAAGACTTATGATGTTGGATTCCATATTTCTGGAGCATCTGCATAGTTTTTGCTAGGAATTGCACCCCATTATCAGACACAATGTGATGTGGGAGACCATATCTGCATATCAGATTCCATTCGATGAATTTAGCCATGTCCCTTGCATCAACCTTCTTGAAAGATTCAGCTTCAACCCACTTAGTGAAGTAGTCAATGGCAACTATAATGAATTTGTGCCCATTAGAAGCTGTAGGACGGATTTCGCCTATGATGTCTATTCCCCAAGCTATAAATGGCCATGGAGATGTCAAATTATGTAACTCTGAAACTGGCACATGCCTCAAGTTCGCATATTGCTGGCATAACTGGCATTGCTTCACAAATTTCGAACAATCTGTATCCATTGTGAGCCAATAAAACCCTTGCCGCATGATCTTCTTCGCTAAGGCTAAGCCATTCATGTGAGCTCTATAGACCGCGACATGAACCTCTTCCATAACTCTTTTAGCTTTTTTCTCCGTGAGACATCTTAACTGGATACCATCAGCTTGCCTTTTGTACAAAGTGCCATCGACACTGATGAATTGAGTGGACAGCTTCCTGATCATCCTTTGATCCTTCTCCGTGGCTTCCTCTGGAAAAGTTGACCTTTCTAAATAATTCTTAATGTCATAATACCATGGATTTCCATCGGCGGCCTCAATGTCTATCACCTGTTCAGCTTCAAAGTAAGGTCTTTTCAAACTATAAATCAGCACAGGTTTCATCGCGACTCCTATTGGATTATCCCACATAGACACAAAAGTTGCTAGAGTATCAGCTAACTGATTTTCGTCTCTGGGGATGAAGTGAAAAGTGCAAGTCTCAAACTGGCTGCTCAACATTCTCAAGTGCTTCACATAAGGCAACAACCTTTCTTTCTTGACTGACCACTCCCTTCTGATTTGATGAATTTCCAAGGAAGAATCTCCAAATACTTTTGCGGTCTTTGCCCCCAAAGCGAGCAATGCTTCCAATCCAAAGATGCAAGCTTTGTATTCTGCTTCATTATTGGTAGCCTTATATCTCAGCTTCTTAGCCAATGGTAGCCTTTCACCATCTGGGGTCGTAAGAATAACTCCTACGCCTGCTCCTTTATTATTGACTGCTCCATCAAAGAATAGCTGCCACCCTTGCACTGCTATGGCTGTGACATCTTCATCCGGAAAGTTGTATTCAAACTGATCTCCCGCAATAGGATGCTCGGCTAAGAATTCTGCTATGGCTCTTCCCTTAATGGTTTTCTTAGTTATGTACTCAATGTCAAACTCCTGCAACAGCAGTAACCATCTTCCCATCTTCCCTAGTACAGAGGGCGCTTCTTGGAGATACCTAAGCGGATTATGTTTGGCAACCGCTTGTACACTGAAGGAATAAAAGTAGTGTCGCAACTTCTTAGAAGCCTAGATAACTGCTAAACAAATCTTCCCCACCTCTACATATTTAGCTTCATACGGTAGGAACTTCTTGCTAAGATAGTAAATCGCAAACTCCACACCAAAATCGTCTTCTTGAGACATCATAGCACCTATTGAATTATCTTCCACTGCTAGGTACAGGATTAGTGGCTTGGCACGGCGTGGTGGTCTTAATACTAGAGGATTTAACAGATACTCCTTAATGGTGTCAAATGCCAGTTGACAGTCATCGTTCCATATTGAAAATAGGCTCACATACTGAAGCTAGCTTGGCAATAAATCGGCTAATATACTGAAGCTTTCCTAGGAAACTTCTGATGTCCTCCTCCTTCTAGGGCACCGGCATCTCTCTTATGGCTTTGACTTTATCGGGATCTACTTCAATTCCTCGCTGGCTTACCACATAGCCTAATAGCTTACCAGAGGTAACCCCAAAGATGCATTTCTTAGGATTAAGGCGCAGATTATACTTACTAATCCTTTGAAAGAACTTTTCTAAAGCATCAAAGTGACCTTCTCTAGTAGCCGACTTAATCATCATGCCGTCGACATATACTTCCACTTCTTTGTGAATTAGGTCATTGAGAACTTTGGTGGCCATCCTCTGATAAGTCGCTCCTGCATTTTTCAACCCAAAAGGCATAACCCGATAGGCTTATGTCCCCCACTCTGTGATGAAGGCTGTCTTAATCCGGTCCACTATCTTGTTAAGGATTTGATTGTATCCTGCGTATCCATCCACAAAGCTGTACATCATACAAGCAGCAGCACTATCCACTAGCACATCAATATGAGGCAGCGGGAAATCATCCTTAGGGCAAGCTTTGTTCAAGTCTCGATAGTCAACGCATACTCGAACCTTACCATCTTTCTTGGCTACAGGAACCACATTAGCTAGCCAGGTCGGGTATTGAACCTCTATTAGGAACTTGGCCTCGATCTGCTTATGGATCTCCTCCTTCACCTTCTGTGCCCATTCTGGCCTAAGTCTCCGAAGCTTTTGTTTAACTGGTTTAAACTCTGGGTAAGTTGGGATGGCATGTTCGGCAACATTTCGATCTATTCCTGGCATATCCTCATAGGTCCAGGCAAAAACTTTTTCATATTTTTTTCATATTCTCTCAAATTTTAACCTCTCTTTAGGAGTTATGTCTGATGCTATCAAAATTTCCTTTGGATTCTCCAAAGTTTCGAGATTAAATGCAGTTGTGCTAGTTGAATTAATATAAAAAAATGAATGCATCATGCTTATGATCATGCAAAATGAAATCATCAGAAACATCACACAAGTAAGCAAAGTTGTTCATCTCATTAACATAATCAAAAACATTAACATTATTCTCGAAGAGTTATGGTATAAAAAGAGAATATAAATGGCTATCATCTTCAGTCGACGCCGATGCTGCAGCCGACTGTGCTTTGGCTTCTTTACTTGATGGAGGCTTTTCCACTATTTCTGGTGAAATCTTGAGATCTTCAATTTTAGCTCTGGTTCTATCATCTTCTCCTTCCCTTTGAGTTTGGTGGCTAACAGCTTATCAGTTACAATCTCTTCGGGCTCATCCCTATCCCAGATGCTGCGTTGGGTCATAATCTCTTCGTCCCAAAAGTTCTTTATAGCTTTAACCACTCCAAATTCCCAGTCGAAAACATCATTGAAAATTTTGAAACCCGGGGTGATCTTCCCATCTACCCACTGCGGCTCTTCTTCTCCGGTGCAAGCACATACCGAGGATGATGGCACAAAGCTCTTCAAAATATGGGGGATCTTCTCTGATACTTTCTTCTTACCATAGTCTCCTTTGTATCCCAACCCTTTTCGATCTTTCTGACCATGTGTAGTGATAGCATCCTGCAGCCCTTGTGACTCTTTGCCCAAACCAGCCCCTGGGAGGAAGTGCATCTTCTTTAGCATGTTCACCACCTGAGGGCTACCTTCTAAGCTTTGCTTCTCACCTATCACCGATATGTGAAAACCACTGAATGGCTGATTAGAGATTCCCAAGGTAGACACTTGGTTTTCTCTTACTGCTTTGATTGTCACTACCTCCCCTTCATAAGGTATCTTAATTATCTGATGTAAGGTGGATGGCACTCCCCCTAACCTGTGGAACCACGGTCTGCCAAGTAGAGCTGAAAAGTTTGCTGGGATCGGTAAAACCACAAAATCCGTTTCTGTCTCAATGGGCCCCGTCTTTACTAAAGCTTTGAAAATTCCCGATGCTTGCCTCCTAGAGTTGTCATAGGCTATGATGGTCAGGTCAGACTTGCTTAACATACTCTCATCCATCCCAAAGGCCTGAAGTGCCACCAAAGGGCAAACATTTATCGATGACCCGTCATCAACCATGACGCAAGCGGTGTGTTTGCCATTGATCTGTGCCTTGATGTACAAAGGTCGGTTGTGGTTGCGACCCTCTGTTGGTAGGTCTGCATCAGAAAATACCAGCTTCTCCCCAGATTCCTCTTTTACTAGGTCTAACAACTCAGATGGAGAGATTGTAGTTGCTACGGTGGATACACTCAATGCCTCAACTGACTTCTGTCTGTGAGAGGGGGACTGTCTCAAGAGGTCCCAAATAGATATCTTAGCCGTGGCCTTTTTCAGTTGCTTCACTATTGAATTTTCTTTCAGCTCCTTCTTTGCGATTGCTTGTGCTGGGTCCTACTGCTTCTCAACTTCTGGGACCACCCTCCCACTTCTTGTTACTGCTTCTACTCTTTCTTCCTCTTCCGAATCCCACAGATCCGTGAACTCTCCATGTTTCTCATCGTCTTCATCTTCTCCACTCTCACTAGTGGACCAACAGTCTATCGCTGCCACAGAAATCCCTTCTTCATTCACCGCAGGGTGAGTAATAGCAACATACTCATTTCCATATAAATCTTGCATCACGTACCATTTTGGTAGGCTCGATCCAATCATAAAGACTGGAGGCGGCACTGCATTATAGCTGGACTTCTTCTTGCCTTCTCTCTTCTCAGGATCGGTGATCTGCTTATTGTCAATCAGATCTTGGACCCGTTGTCTTAGCGTTATACAATCATCTGTCAAATGCCCGGTATGTTGGTGAAATGCATAATATTCATTTTCCTTATGCCCTGGCTGCCCCTGGGTCTTGGCCGGCCTAGGTGATAGGGGTCGCAGTTTTCCTTCTTTTACCAGCCTCTTTAGCACCCATGATAAAGGCCTACCCAAGTTCGAGAAATACCTCTGATTCACGCCTATTGCAAACACCTCGGCTGTCTTCCCACCTCTCTTACCGCTGCTTGAACTTGCTGACTTGGCTGCCCCCTGATTGCTGTATCCCTTCTTGACATAAAGCTCGCTGTTTACCCTCTTGTCTAAATATTCTCCTTCTGCTTCTATGGCAATGTCCTTTAAGGACTCCCAATCCTTCAGTCCCTTCATTTTTAGTCCATCTCTCAAGTACGGGCTGGCATTTCGAATGAATAATCTGATTTGATCAGAAGTGTCCGGTTTGCGTTTCATCTCCATAACCCGGTTCATCCACCGAGTAAGGTACTCGTGGAAGGACTCCCCAGCCTTCTGCTGTAGCAACTTGAGATCTTTCAAAGTGACCTCCATCCGGGTACTACAATCGTACTGCTTAAGGAACTCCTCAGTCAGCAAGTCCCAGTCCTCCTTGGACCTCCTGTCAAGCCCATGATACCAATCAATAGCAGCTCCTGTGAGACTCAAGTAAAAATACTCTATCTTCTGCTTTCTTGTTAAGGTCGTGCCCTTCATGACCAACGAGTATTGCTTGATTTGTGCGGCAGGGTCAGAGGTGCCATCAAATTTTGGGATATCAGGCATCTTGAAATTCTGGGGAATCAGGTCATCCCCATCCAGCTCTCGGTCTTCTGGGTTCATTCCTTTCCCTACTATCATCATTCTTGCCATGGCCTCAAACCTCTCTTCCATTTTCCTCCACATTTCCTCCTCCAATTTCGGCGACTTTTCTTTAGTTACTGTATGCTCCTCTTGCTCATCTCCACTAAACTCAGCTTCAGACCTAGGGCCCTCTCTGCGCTCAATAGGTGCAGGTACTCTTTGCTCAATAATAGGTGGATCGACCACTGGTTGGTTAACTGCAGCAGGGAGCTCTTCTCTAACAGCCTCTTGTTCAGCTTGCATCCGGATAGGGGCAGCAGCAGCTTGTTGCCCAGCTATGGTGGTGGCAAGATTGCCCATAATTGCAATCATTCGGGCTTCAAACTCCTCTATTCTCTTTCCTACCTCTTCATCAATTGTTGCCCGGGTTGCATCAGACTCATTTGATGGATTAGCCATGCTTACTTCTATTGATGATTCGGAAGAAAACCCCACACTGTGTTCTAAGATTGAATCTGAACTCTAATCTGACACTAACTCTGTTAACCCCAAAAGCGGAGTCCTTCTTAACCATCCGTCGGGACCTCTAGACCACCCAGGAGAATCTATGATGGCTGAAATGCGAAAATTGTTAAGATGATGCATGATTAAAATGCAATGCATGCTCGTGTTGATACAACATAGACAAACACATGCAAGAAGATAGATCCTTCCAACCTTATATCTCCCACACATGTGGTAGTGCAGTCTCTTTCCTAGGTGGACTTGATCCATGGGTTAACGGGGAACCCAATGGACACATATGGTGCATGGTGGAAAACCAGCAACATAACAGCTCTCATCTAATGTACATACGTATGGGTGTTTGGCCATTATGTATTTAAACAATTCAACTTAACTAAGATGGGCCCACCGGGGCATGAAAGCCTTTGATGAAGACCATTTAATTAAATTGACTTCATCCAATATATGATGGCCCATATAGCAAGCATAGTATTACGGTACATTTCACCTAGTGGAAGTATCTATTGCCATTACATGAGCTTTGGTCAAAGGGTGATGATACTTTAGGGTTACCCAAGCGTGGTCCCTGCCAACGGGTCTAGCTCATCACGAGCATAACGACCGATTGGGTCACCATTTGATATACCATATGGTACAAGGCTTGGGTTAGTGATTATCCTTAACTCTTCCCTACATTGAGTGAACGTAGGGTTGTGCTTCAGGAACGCACCGGGGCTAGAAAAGGGACCAAACTAACTTAATCTAAGGCCCTAATGAGATGATATGCAATTTTGAGAGAAAGCGAAATTCATAAACTAAAACTTAATTGTAAAAGATAATCAAGGTATTTTCAAATTGAAGTCTAGAGCCATTTTGTGCCCAGCGGAGTTGTCATTGTGACGCGCGCCGGACCCGCGGCCGCCCCTTTGACCTCCCGCCCGAGGGCGATCGGGCATTTGAGGTCCGTTGACAACTTGCAACAAATTACAAGTGCGTCTATTTTGGGTAACAAGGAGGTTTCATGGAGTCGCCATCCAAGAAAATATTGGGAAAGTTTCTCTTGCCTCGGAGAGCCTAAGACAGCGTTTTTATCCATTTTGGGCAAGCAAAAGGGGTCTTGGAGGAAGAACCTCTCTCCCTTGGAGCCTAGGATTTGATGTCTAAATCTCGTGACATAAGAGATGTCTTGGAGGGTAAACCTCTAGCCTCTTTGAGCCCAAAGACCAGAGATGGGTTTGGGACTTCTCATCTATTTCTACCTTGATTAATTTTACAATTTGGTTTTGAGTTTATTAGTTCGCTCTCTCTCCAAACGATGCAATTTTAATTAAAAGGCACAAATATTCTCATTGAAAGCAATAAAATATTAAAAGTAAATTAGAATAATACTAGGAGCGGAATACAACTCTCATTTAAAAAAATGCAAACATACATAAAATCGGGGAATTTATTAACTATAAGGACTTTGGTCCCCGCATGTGTATTTAAAGAAAACATTTTGGATGTGGTGACTTATTTGGGATGAAAACTAGGAAAATCACTTCCGAGCTCCAATCTTTTTGCCTATAAGCTGGCATAGCTAAATTTCATCATCGGGTAATCCTGATCAAGGCTACTCGGGACCCGGTGTCTACAGTTACCTGAAGGTACAAATCGTAAAAATACCTACAGGTATACTGAATAGTAGGTACCTAAAGGTACAATATAATGGGAGACTTGTAGAGTCTCTGACACATAAAGTATTGATTGAACAGTAGGTAGTTGCAATAGAGGTCCCTATATGCATTCCTATTTGTCCACAAACTAGACTAAAATGTAGGCATTACATTTTTTATTATCATTTGATTATCAATAATATCCAGTGCGTTCATAACACATCACTATTAGAGCACATTCCAATATACAAGTATTATATACAATTAATAACATATACTGATTATTTCTAGTGATTTTTGATATTTAAATAACAAATATACATGCATTTTCTTAGTAAAATTACCATTATATCATCATATTCATAATGGTATGCACTTATACATTTTTTTTGAATGATATCAATGCATACATTTATACTATAACATTTAACACACGTTGGACAAACTTGAGAAACTTCCAGTGAGAATCACTCACTTACTAGGCTAAAAATAAGAAACGGGACATGTTCCAAGTCCCATTTTAGCTGGGCTTTTTCACCTAGCAAATGACATATTTGGACAAAAATGTCTTTTAGAAAATTATTACACTATGTCTTAATTTATTTTGGTATGAAATCCACCCAATTTGGACATCAAACCTAGGAGGTATGGCCTCGAGAACACTAACTACTCCCATTGCACTAGTAGTAGCAGACCTATAACTTTCATCAAATTTTGAAGGTCTTATGGATAGAACTGGGTCTTAGTGTCCCATAACATTTAAAGGTATATCTCTTAAGTTTCATCTCCAGCCAGAATCACTCCAATTGAAGTTCTATAGGCCAAGAAATGCCTAAAATACAGTAATGCAATCCTAGAACAGAGTTTCAATGCACTGCCAACATTTCCACTTTCTTCTTCTTTTTCTTCTTCTTCTTCTTCTTCTTCTTCTTCTTCTTCTTCTTCTTCTTCTTCTTCTTCTTCTTCTTCTTCTTATTATTATTATTATTATTATTATTATTATTATTATTATTATTATTATTATTTAATCCTTTAACTTCCATTTAATTTCACATTTATATACAATTATTCCCTTTTCATATATTGACTGTCAATACTTTTCAATTTATGAATATATATCACTTTTTTCCTAACAATTGACCAAATTCCCCTTGTCTTTTAACTTAGTACCTATTAACACACTTAACTACCTGATTATGCATATTCGATAACAATTATACCTTAGATATATTTTAAGACAACTAGGGTATTATTTGGTCCCAATTTTGAGGACAAAATTCTTTTTAAGGGGGAGAGAAATGTAAGGCCCCAAAATCTACCCTAGTTGTATTAAAGCATGTCTAGGGTTAATTGGAACCGAACATGAATGATTTATTGACTAATGTGTTCTAAATGACGTCACCGTCATTAATTTATAATATGCGGCAAATTGTTAAAATGTTAAAATATGTTATGGATGCATAAATGGAATTATATCATGGGTTAATATGTATAAATAGAGTTCAATTGCATGTTAAGTGGGATTAAATGGAATTACCATTTTAGTCCAAAAAATGGACCAATGGCATGTTAACTTCTAGTCTTCTAGAAAGTTAAAGAGAAGTTAGCCATATAAAAGCCATTATAGCCGGCCATTTAAGGAAGAAAACACACAGCAAATCCTCCTTCCTCCCCACATGAAATTCACACACAAAATCATATCTTAGATTGTTAAGATTAAGAACAAGATTTGCTGTAATTTAAGTGCCAAAGAGGGTAAAAATTAGCTTCTCCTCATCTCTTGTAACACCCCTTACCCGTATGTAGCAAACCATACTATAGCAAGGTAAGTTCACTACAACGAGGGAGAGATGTCACAAAAATGGTACAAATACCCACAATTATTACTCATATTCAAACATCCACAAAACCAAAATTATAAAATTTCCTTTTTATCATATAATACTATTCACATTACTATGTAAGTTATCCATATTAATTTACAATACAAAAGTTATTTAATTATATACATATCATTATACAAGCTAAGTTACATACTTATAACCAAAAAGGATTACATTAACACTACATACAACCAAAATGTAGGGCTACAAGAAGAACTTCTACTAATGTGCTGGCCTTGGTGACTGCGGGATGTCCTTGTCGATCACCTTATCCTCGGTACCTACACGAATAAAACACTTGTGCTAAGCATATAACTTAGTGGGGAATTAGAATGATATGGACGACCACTCACAATAGCCGTCATAATTTTCATATACAATGAATGCATAAAAATGAATAATAGACAAATATCTTATAATTTTAAGCAAGTAAGATATAAGGCAAACATATTGACATAACTTTCACGAGTATGTTTTCAGGATATTAGTTGTATATTTTATCATTACATTGCCTACATTTTTCTTAAGTAGGTGGATAACGGGAAAATGGACAGGGATACTGTAATGGCCGCATTACACCCTAGTTGTTTCTGTATGACATGTGAAGTATGTATGTGTATGTGTTAAGGGGTAATTTCTGATTTAAGTGGTGTTTAAGCAATTAATTATGAATGTGGATTAATCTGAAATTTACAAAAGGACCTAATTGCTAAAATAACAAGTATGTAAGTGATTAAAATGATATTATGCATGCTTAATTAAGTGGATGACTAATTAAGTTAATTAATAAGGATTAAGGCATAAAATAATGGATAATTATAAGTTAATGGAAGCAGATTTTTAGTAGGAATTGCTGGAAGTTGAGAAGAATAAAATAAGTATAGTGGAAGCTAATGGGGAGCAGTTTTTCTTAGTGGCTTTTGCTGTGGGTTTGTGATGAGTGGACTCATCATCACTTAGCATTAATTGTTTAAGTGGAAAGGGAAAGTTCAGTGGTTTTTGAGGTGGACTCATCATCACTTAGCATTAATTATTTTGTGCATCTTTATTCCAATATTGAGCCTTCTTCCTTCTTCATTTCGTGAGAGAGAAGTGAGCGGTGAGAGTGAATGAAGTGAGCTGGAGTTTGATGTGTGTAAGAAAGAATTGTACGAAATCAGGAATTAAGATTAAGTTGGGAAGGTAAGTAAAGGGTTTGATATATGTATTTCTTCTTTATCTTATTTCTGGATTTAGTGTTTGAGAACAAGTTGTGGAGTTGTGTGTAATGGATTTCTGATTGCTAGCTAAAGAAAAGAAGAGAATCAAAGGCAAGGCTAAGGTTGGGGAAACAAGTGAACAACAACCCCATTAGGAGCTAAGGAGTGTGAGGTTTGGGAACTAATCTAAATGTGTGAATTGTATGCTTGTTTTTGTGAAACTTATTTATGATTATGGTGTACATGATTTGAAAGATGATATAGTTGAATTATATGGTTGATTTGTATTGGAGTTGATGATTGAGTTGTTATGAGCTCAATTAAAGTATAAACCTTGGTTAAGGAAAAGATTCTGTTTATATGTGATCTGACCTCCGGGTAGTGTTTTTGTCATAAATAAAGTTTGAAAAATCCAAATAAAGTAATTCTTGATTCATTGGATCCGTGACTTCTGTACCTACAAAAGTCTAACAATGACCATAATTTTATTCTGTCATTAAGATGCTCAAAAATGGCAAAAACCGGACATGTATCTGACCAGCTTGGTTGGTTTGAACAGTCTGTAGTGTTTAATACATATCTCTTAATTTAGGAATCCAAATGACCTGAAACTTGTCCCATTTGAAAGATAAGACATAGGGGAAGAAATGTTAAGAAGGTATCTTTGCCTGAAAGTGAGTGTAAGATATCGGTTTGCGCTGTACAAAATTGTGGTGTGAACCAGTGTCGAATGTTAGCTTCTGTTTTGCTTAATTTAATATGTCACGGTCACAACCAATTCATTGTCACCGTGACCCCCCCTGTTTTGTCTATTTAGGGTGTTTTTCTTCCCGAAATGCACCCGAACTTCACCACGAGTTCCCATACCTTGTCCAATACATATTTATCATTATAAAATGAGTATTTTAAGCATGATGAACTATGCATGCTAATGTGTATAAATATGTGTGAGCTATAAGTGTTTTAAGTGTAATGAATCAAGTATGTGAATATGTATAAATGAGTATGATTAAGATTGGTAATTTAACTAATAAAGTAATAATATATAATTATGTAAAGGATAGCAAATGGAATGACAAATATATGTGTATGAGAGCGATGTTAAGCTCAAGTGATGAATGATATATGTGTTATGAAGATTGATCAATGTGAAATGGATGACATAATCAAATAACTTAAGCCTGCGAGTCAAGTAGTGGATAGGTAGGCATGCCTATAGGGTCCCTGTGCTGCAGCTTAAGTAAGTAAGTTGATTCCGATGGAATCATTATGAATTAATCCTTGCGGGATTCCCTGATTTACAAGAATAAATGTACCCGAGGGGTACTAAGATGACTGAAAATTCTGTTTACAAGAAATACCTTTGAGGTACCTATTTCTGTTTACAAGAAGTACCTTTGAGGTACCTATATTTCTGTCTGAAATTTACCCGTTATCCATGACTTTGAACTGCAGGCAAAATAATCTGGATAAAGGAAAAAGGGAAATAAATGTGTGTGGTAATAATGGGATGAAAAATTAACTTATGTGATAAATGGTAATATGACCGCATAGTTTAATTGGCATGAATATATGTTATGAATTGAGATGGCTAAATATGCTTATCTTATCTGTTGCTGATTCGTATGTTAATATACCATATTGCTTGTTATGTGTGAGTTCCCCACTAAGCGTAAAACGCTTAGCACGGGTTTTCTTTAATCCGTGCAGGTACGGAAGTAGGTATTCGAAGGAAGACTCCGCAGGTCAAAGGTCAACACTAGGATTAGTATAGGTTGGGTTATCCTTTGGGATATGCGTGTTGTATGTACAAAGCATGTTTTGGCTTGTAAGCATAAAATAATAACATAGTATATGCAAAATGGAAAGTAAGCAAAGTTGTATGCTCATGTGATATATAAGTTTATGTGTGACGTACAAGTATGTTGGCATGTAACTATAAGGACAATAACCTAGCATGTTTATGGTGAAATATATGTTTATGTGTGCTGCATATGGATGGCATGAATAAGTATAGATAAAAATTTATTTGTACCGGTTTTTATGATCACCTTAAGTTCAGCATATGTAAGTAATTTTGCGTGCGCGGTCACTTCCTATCGTTATAGCCTCATCAGCTTTAGCGAGTGGAACTGGGCGTGACAGATACCCTAGGTACAATACAAGTTAATTATATTATTTATATCTATGTAGTAGAAGGTGACCCAAACGAGTTCACCAATGACCCAAATAGGGTCTATAGAACAGAACAGATGCTGCAACAATTGGGGCCCCTAAAGGCATGCCTATCTATCCACCACCCGCTTAATGCAGGTGATAAATTTTCTATTACAGAGGATTCATATATCCATATTTTCCATTCCATCAGAAATTCATGCTTGTCAAGCATATTTTGACATATTGCACATAACCATTTTCATAATTATTATATTACTATTCAATTTAATTTATGTACAATAGTACAAAAACTTATTATCACTTAATATTGCTATACATGAAGTATAATTAATTTGGTTTAGTTTGGGAGTCGATAGCAAAAATTCATCAACAGATTCTGGAAAACAGCGGTCACACGGTGGTCAGATAAACCTACTAACCATATGGAATGCCAGAATTCATAGACTGTCAAACAAAACGCTTTCACACGGTGGTCAGGACATTCTTGCCCATTGTGTGGGTTAACAAAATTCAAAAATTATATAAGTCTGGGACATTCACACGGTGGTCAAGACATCCTTGCCACCGTAAGGGTTACCACATGGTGGGCAGAAAGTCCTGATCACCGTGTGGGTCGATGGATAATAAAGATTCTTCAAGTCTGGGCATGTTCACACGGCGGTTAGTGTAACACCCCGATACCCCTGTTGGAAGGATACCGGAGCGCCACGTGCATAAACGCACATACAAACTCAAATACGTATACATATACTAAAATAAGTTAAGAAAACAAATACAGCTAATCAAAAGATAACAAATCCATATATATATAACCATATAGTTTTTACAAAAGGGATTTGTAAAAGATAAACATTTACATATACAAGATAATTGTTTACAAAATCTACATTTCCAAAATCATACTTCATATACAAAATAAAATACTGCAGAAGACTAAAACTCCAAATAAAGACTTCTAGTGGCCGACCTGCAGATGCCCGACTCCAAAAGAAATAACCCTGCAACCTGCACGAGAAAAGAGCTCCTGCTAAGCGATAACGCTTAGTGGGGAGGAATAACACATGCATGTACATATAATTACAATAAACATATATGTAAGCTTAATAATAACAAAAGCATAAAAACGTATACTACTTATGCTTATAACAAGTATTCATCATACTCAATTATATCGGAAAAATAACAATTCATATTAGAATACAAGTATTATATTTCATCATATCATAACGCATACACATATACATGTAACATATATTCATTTCATATAAATAACGGCTTCATAAATCAAACATATATAATAACTTCAAGTAATAGCCTGATTACTCACTAACTAGTGGATACGGGTACTAATGATACTGATAGAACACAGTATCCCAACCAAATGGAGACATGAGTCTCAAAACATTTTTTTATAATCATGTATACACGTAGGTATACTGGAGACCGAGGCCTCATACATCTTATATGACCCAAACGGGGCCCGAATCAAAGACCCAAATAGGGCCCGCATGGAATAAAAAAAACAATGCAGCTGCACTCACACCCTGACCCTTGATAAGCGCTTATCCATCCACTAACTATGACTCTCAGGCTCAAATAACAACTTAATCATATTCTATAATAACTAACATATAATAGAGAATTTATCAAGTAAAATTATACAATTCATGTATATATGTATATTTATCAAATTAAGGACATATGCATTATATACAAACCTTATTTACTAATTAATAATGCACAAATAAAGGTTAAAAACCAAAAGTACAAGAAAAAGGATCAAAAGAAACAACAGAGAACATTTACAAAAAATATGGGATAGTGGCATTTTACACGGCGGTATGATATTGTTTTACCACCGTATAAGACACTTTACATGGGGGTAAGGCAAAGCCATACCGCCGTGTAAAACGGGGGAGCACGAGTCGTTCAAGAGGGACACGACTCATGACCCGCCCTGCTGAAATGCACAAACAAGCATTTACACGGAGGTATGGGATTCCTTACCGCCGTGTAACTCGATGAACAGCAAACTAGAGAGTGGTTACACGGTGGTATGGTCTATCCTTACCACCGTGTAAACACCTCCTGACCCATATTTTCCTAGAAAACTCATTTGATCAACTCAACATGCTTATCACTTCACACCATTTCAACAATTAGACATAAACTCTCTTTCCAAAGATTATATTTAGCATAAACCAATATGAAACACATATCCAAAATTACATTTATCATGCTTAACATATATTCAAAAGCCAACTCATATCCATGCTGAAACACATTCAAAAGGACATTTACAGAGGTTCAAAAACCCAAAAATCTATCTCATGTTCTCATGTTCAAACTCTTCAAAAATTAACATGCAAAGTCTTATAATTCTTCTATCTCAAATCATAAACACATATCTTTGAACACATACATTTACTTGTAACAAAACACCTAATTAACAAATAATCACATATCAAACCAAGATCCAAAGAGAAATTGGACAACCACCCTCAAGTATATACACAGCCAAATACAACTCCCAAACCTGGTATGGAGCTCAAAAATCCACTGACTACAAGCTACAACCTTTCCTTTCCCTTTATCCTTTCTCCTTTCTTCAGATTATTGCACAAATCCAATCAAAACCAAAGCTTAGTTAACCCATGCAAACAACCACATAACCCATTGTTAAACCCTTAGAAGGAGAATAAGAAGAAAAGTCAAAGCAAACACAACCACTTAACTCTTGAAACTCTTCAAATTCTCAAACCCTAGCTCAACTCTTGAAGAATAATGAATGCAAGGCTTGAGAGAGCAGAAATGGAGAAGTGAGGAAGTGAGAGAGAGAACGTGAGAGGGAGCCAAAGGGTTGGCTTCAACGGGAAGTCTCATTTTCCTGCTTTCCCTCTCTCTACTCCCTTCAAATCACATTCAATGCTCTCATCAACTCATCCACATGTCACAATTCTATTGGACCTCTATTTCATCTTTCTTGACTTTTGCTTCTCTTGTCTTCTAGTAACACACAAATACCATAATACCCTCTACTAATTCCCATAATTCCTCACATGTATCCCACTTCATTAGTCAATTACCAAAATACCCCTTTTATTAATCCAATTAAACATGCAATTTCTACTAGGCCATATTTGGGATGTGACAGATAGCATTCCCTGACCACCTTGTTGCATGCCCAGATTTCATTTTCTCAATTTATTTTGCAACTCAAACCCACACTTCCCAAAATTAATCTACTACACTCATATTTCCGAAGTATTTATCCTCATATACAGCTCAATTAAACCTCTTCTAATAATAATTCTGTAATGACCCAAATCGGGCCTAGTTGGAAGTTGTGTTTTTGAGTGGACATTTAAGGGTATTTCGGTAATTTGTGTGTGTGGAGATTTGATCATTAAGGACTTAATTGTAAAATTAATAAAAGATGTTAAGTCCATGAATTATCAAGTGAGGTAGGTGTATGGTATAAGGATTTAGTGTGTTTATAAGAAATTATCTTGTGTATTATGGGCATGGTGCTTTGATGATGAGTGAGCCAAGATTAGGACACTTGGGACCATGGGTTTGTGACACATGGCTTGTTAGGTGGTGGCAATTAATGAAAAAGGAAGAGAGAGGGAAGGTAGGGAAGAATTTGATGAAGCTTCTCGAGGAAGCTGTTTCTTCTCTCTTTCCTCACTTTCCCGTTCTCGCTCCTCTCCCTTTCTTCATTTTCTGCTCCCTACTTCTTCCCTTGTGTGTTTCCTTGAATTTGAGGTTGGATTTCTGAGTTTAAGAGCTGGGTTTTGAAAGGTAAGTGCTTGGATTTGTTGAAGTTTCTTCTTCATCATCTTCTTCTTCTTTATTTCTGGTTTTGTATGAGTGAGTGAATAGCTTGATTTGAGTGTGTTCTTGGCTGGGTTTTGTGCAAGAATCGGAGGAGAAAAGAAAGAGCAAAGGACAAGAGAAGGTTGGATTTTGAAGTGATCGGGTTGAAGCTTCCATTTTGAGGTTTGGGGGTTGATTCTTCTATTATGTTCCGTTGGAAGTCTATTGCACTATTTCTAATTTTGGATTTAATGTGTATGTGTTTTGTGTCTTGTAAATTCTGGAAATTTTAAGTGATTTGTTTGAGTAAATGCATGTATGATGATGATGTTAGATGGGTTGTCATATAGTTGTGATGATAAGGTATGATTTTGGGGAATTCTGTTCGGTTTTCATCTGAGCTCCGTGTATTGTTTTAGTCATAAATAGAGTTTTAGACATCATAATCATGTGATTCTTGAGTGATTACAACCATGACCTCTATGCCTATAAAAGTCTCAGAAATGATCTTGAGCCAGTTCATGTTCTAAGACCCTGAAAATTCGCCAAAACCGTAGTGTCTCTATTTGGGTCGGGTTACTTGAACAGTATATGTTATTTAGCTCATATCTAAAGTTATAGATGTCCAAATGACCTGAAATTTGTCCCATTTGATTCTTAACATCCTAAGGATCAATTATTAAGAGGAAGTGTTGCCTAAAAATGAGTTTATGGGTTTGTTTAGTCGATGAAATGGCGGAGTGGGAATCTGTTCTAATAGTCTTATTTCGTAGAGCATGTGAGGGAGGCTTTAGTCGCGAGCGCGACCCATGTCATGAGTGCAATAAAACCTAGTTATTCAAGGTGTGTTCTCTTTTTTTTGAACCCCATGGTTGGCATGAACACTTGCCCTTCCTTACCCTCCTTTAGGTTGAGAATTTTGGTACGTTTTGCTTTCGAAATGCATCCGAACTTCGTTGTATCTGTCTATAACTTATTCATTACTTGTTCAGAGTTTTGAGAAAAGAATAAATAAATGATTAACAATTGAAAGTTATGGGTAATTGATTCTTTTCCATAAGAGTTTGATAAGGGAATTAAGTGTGCACATGCTTGTCGTTGTTGAATGTGACATGTTATGTGACATTAGTTATTTGTGATTGAATCATGATGAAATGATTGGGTAATGGCAACATGTATGATATAGTGTATAGAGTATATAGAGTATAGAGTCTTTACGTTAAGCCTGACTTGTCATAGTAGTGGATAGATAAGCATGCTTATAAAGGGATATATGAGTGCAGCTGCCTATGTAAGCCCCGTTTGGGTCGTTCGGCCGACCTCCGAGATGGTCATTTTCGTGCAGTGATAAAACGTTTTGAGACTTCAGTCTCCCCCTTGCCTTCGAGCCCAAAAGTGTTTTTGAGGCTTCAATCTCTAGTGTAGTGTGTGATCGAGGCTATGGTCTCTCACAATTGATACTGTTCGCAATATCCTCTGTCGTGTAGTGCTCCCGTATCCACAGCTATTGAGTTTCAGGAGAATGCTTGAGATGTATTAGTGTATGTTTAGTTGAGTGTTATAATTCTTCCATGCAATGTTATAATTAAATTGAGTGGCTGGAATTATTGATTATGTTTTGATATGATTCTGGTATGTCGTGCATGTGATATCTCGTGTGTTGTCATGGTAAGTATTTCAGTATGCGTACATATTTGTATATGCATGAATGATTGTAATCCTGTTTAGTGTATTGGTTTCTGTCTGTATTTGTTCCTCCCCACTAAGCGTTATCGCTTAGCATGGGTGGCTTTCCCGTGTAGGTGGTAGGTTTGTGGTTCGGTTCGCGTCGCGCATCTGCAAGGTTGGCCACATAGGAGTTAGAGTTTTATTTTGTTTTCAGCTTCTGAAATTTTGTGTATATAAGTTCTGTATATTGTTCTGTAATTTGTATATGATTATTGTAAATGATGTGAAGGATCTTTATGTAATTTTGTAAGTAATGTATATTTTATTATGTTATCGTTTGCTTCCGCTGAGATATATGCATGTGTGTCTGTGTTGTCGGGTAGCGCTCCGATATCCTTCCAATGGGGGTATCGGGGTGTTACAAATTCCATCAACCTCAATCTTATATAAACTCAAAAGCCACAAAACACAATTCAATATATATTCAATTACTCAAAATCATATATATAAAAGAGAAGGAATTCCCAAAACTCTAAATTGACTCCTTCCTCTACTCTTTCACTTCTTTTCCTCTTCTTTCTCTTTTCTTCCTCCTTCAGTTGTCTCTCTTTCTATTTACCCAATAATTTCTCATCAATATCACATAAACCATCGTCTATAACTCTAGAAATTAAAGAGGAAGAAGATAAAAAACCTTTTATACTTACATTAATTAGCTTAATTCCACACTTGTAATTAATCTCTAGCATGAATCCTACCTTAAGCCTTGGCGACATGCGGCCCCCTATGCGAGGGCGCATGTCGCGCAGGCGATATGCGGCCCCCCTGGGTAAGGGCACATGTCGCGTATCCTACCTTCAGCAAAATTGCATCTTTTTCGATTTTCTCTGGTTTTGAATTCGATTTAAATTTGAACTCTCTTTTCGATTTTAAAAAGGATAAATTTGATTTTAAAGGATAATTAAGAGTTTTAAACGGGATGAAAGTCTTTCAAAAGAGGAAAAACCTAATTTTTAAGGATAATATAAAAGAAAAGTTAGAACAGAAAAAAAGAAAGAGTGGGGAGAACGGCAATAAGTTTTGTAATGCCCATTCCCGACCACTAGGTTAGCACCGCTAACACAGTCAGGAATAGTTGTTACACACAGAAACTCACACAAGCTTTACTATCACAATCTCATGCCAACAACACGAATAATAAAATTTCATCATCAGCATACATTCTCATGCATCATATATATATATGCACAGGCCTTCATGAAGTTTACAATACTTAGTTATAACAGCTTTACATAATTCCTTTTGACAAAACAACTTCCTATACAAACACATAATCAAACCCTAAAACCTACACTAAAGGTGTAGTCCTAGTGTTGACCGTTGCTAAGGCGGACTCATCCTTCTATGATCACCTCGCGTCCAAACCTACACGGATCAGAAAGAACCCGTGCTAAGCGATAACACTTAGTGGAGAACACATATATAACATACAAGCTCAATCATATCATTAACATTACACATGCATCATACTAGAATCATGCTTAGGCCTACAAGTCTAGAACATTTATGTATCGTTACATTCAAAGCATTATCACTAGTTCACATTTTAATAGAGCATGCATTTGCTTAGTGTATACATAATACTTAATCACATGACTGAATAGCTTACATGGATTTTGCATAAGTTCATCAAATACAAAGCATTCACACATCAACTTAACCATTAAGCTTATCTTAATCTTTTAAATTTAAGTTGCCTGCAATTCAATAACACGGATAATGGGTATCACATTGGTACCCCTGAGGTACTATAATTTCATTATATTCGTGGATACGCATATACACATTCATACCCTAAGTACAGTAACTTAACAAGATCAGTATTCCACATAAAAGAATCCAGCAAGGATTATTTCACATTGTGATTCCAGAGGAATCGGACGCATTGGGCTGCAGTACTTTGAACCTATAGGCATGCCTATCTATCCACTACTTGACTCGCACGCTAAAGTTGATTAATTTCATTATTGATTTCATAGTTGTTAATTTCAATAGCACATAGATAAACCACATCAAATTCTTCATTTTGCATAATTACAAAACATTAACTAACCACATTATTCTTTTACACGTTTTATAACTCTTGGATAACTTGTAATTAGGTCATTAACCATCAAGCATTTGCATTCTTTATTCATCATATTTATGTGTATATTTTCTTCATATGACCTTGATGTCATGCTCATATAAAATAGTCACAAGCTTGGTCAAAAGCCACACAATTGACAAACCAAAATAACTTAGAGTTACATGCCAAACATGGTACCTCACGGTGACAACCCGTTTGGTTGTCACCGTGACATACTAAGGTCTTCAAAATAGAAACAAGTCAAGGTACCTCACGGTCACAACCAGTTCGGTTACCACCATGACATACCAAACACTCTCAAAAAAGAATGCAAAATGAGGTATCTCACAGTCACAACCAATTTGGTTGTCACCGTGACATACCAGACAATCCCAAACAGAATGTAAAAATGAGGTATCTCATAGTCACAACCAGTTTGGTTTTCACCGTGAGATACAACACACTTGTGGGAAGAATGCACACTTTGGTAGCTCATGGTCACAACCAATTTGGTTGTCACTGTGGCATGCCAAACTCAATCAGGCAGAAAAGAGTTCCTGCATACCTCACGGTGGCAATCTATTTGGTTGTCACCGTGACCTATGCAAAAACACTATAACATAGCTGTGTTTTACCAAGACACAGCTGTGCTCCCTGTCTCAATTCTCATATCACTTTTAAGACCTCAAAACATTTTACAACAACAACAATCAACACATACCTGATTTCCATTAAGCCACTCTTACTCAATTAAACACCAATCGCATGGCACACATACATAGCTCAATACTTAACATTCCACTTAAATTGTCAAGAACACAACATTAATTTCATAACCTATTAAACCCAATTAACTTATTCATTCACATCTTTAAGGGTTCCTAATAGTAATTTAGTTCATGCTTTGTCACACCCCAACCTATAACATGGATACTTCTACTCGTGATTAGAGATAGAAGGACCCAAGATAGATAGGAGTGTCACATCCCACTAGTACAAACATACAAACATCACATACAGAATAATATATCCAGCGTAAATAAAAAAACTTTAAAAGAAAGAAAAGGAATACAGAACGATAGGAACACTTTTATTAATACTCAGTATTAATTCTTTACATGTTACATCAGATTACAAAAAGAACCAATTTACAAAAGCCCAACCTACGAAGTTCAAAAGGGCTAACAAAACATTTTTACTATTACAAAAGAAGGAAAGCCTAAACTATAAAACTTCTGAACTCTAGTTGCGTTGGCCTTCCCGATGCGACACGCCCAGAACACGCGTACCAAAACCTTCCACACCTGCACGGATAAACACCCGTGCTAAGCGAAATCGCTTAGTGGGGAAACACACATTGCATGACCGCCACTCACAGTGACGGTAACAGAAAACACATGAAAACAATACAATTATATATACACAGATATATCATCATACATATCCAATTCATTTAATTGCATTCTCATTCAGAATTCTTGGACAAAGGCACTCAATAACACCTGCTTAATCATAATGAGTGGATAACGAGTACACATAGATACTTGAGAGTATCGGTTCTATATGATAAACACATAGATACCCAAAGGTATCAACCATTCTTTTTATTTTATTCCAAGTGGTTACACATAGAATCTTAAGAAAGATTCGACAGAAGGATCGCAAGGATCCAATCGGGGGACCTGATCAGGGTCCAAATCGTACACATAGCTGCAGCGGCACATAACTCTATTAGGCATGCCTAACTATCCACTTATCCGACATTAGCAGGTTATGCAAATTATTATCACATTTTCATACATATAATTCATGTAAATAGATAGTCAAAGCTTTAATGAAAACTGCATGCAAAAGAAATTAAGTCATTAAGCAAAAAGGAAAAGAAATCAAGTTTGGAAGCTGCGTCTGTCGCGCTCGCGACAACTGTCGCGCTCGCGACAGAGACCAAAACACAACTATCCGCCGAGTCTCGCGGTCGCGAGAGAATCTCGTGCTCGCGAGAGGGCGAAGGCGCCACTCTCTGTCGCGCTCGCGACGGTTGTCGCGCTCGCGACAGAAGGTAACTGTCCAAGTCCATCGCGCTCGCGACCAACGCGCGCTCGCGACAGAAGAGAATCCTGCTACCACTCGGAGATTGAGCGCTCTGTCGCGCTCGCGACTTATGTCGCGCTCGCGACAGAGAGTTCTTTCGAGTTCTCGGCGCGACACTTCTCGCGCCGGCGCGAGGGCCGAAACCTCCGCACTCTGTCGCGCTCGCGACAGTGTCGCGATCGCGACAGACACGGGTTTTCCAGCTCTTACGCCCAAAATCTGCAGAATTCATACAATATTCACATCCAAACTTCCAAAATTGATTCCAAACCTCAAAATTGAACAATCCCAGCATTCACAACTCATAACATAGATAAAAACCCAGCTTTAACGCCATTTAACTCAATTAAATCAAGTCAATAATATGCTCAATTCCCTGAAATCCCAAAACAGCAACTTTAACACAAATCTTAACTATTCACATAATTCCTTGCAAATCCTTCAACAAAATTCATTCTTCCACATCACATATCACGTTAATTTCGATTTAAGTTATAACAACACAACTCATACTCCCAATCAAAGCAAAAACACATTTATCAAACTCAAATCACAAAAATGCACAAAAAAGATGAACAATCCCAAACCTTCTCTCCTTAGCTCCTAATCGCGAGCTCCGCTTCCACTTGCGATTCCTTTTCCTTTATCCGGTCTAGGAGCCTCTTCTGAACCACAAACCCATAGCAATCAAGATAAATTCTACAACAACCCATAAACAAAATACATATAACTAAACCTAGAGAAGAGGAAGAAGAAGAAAATCTAAAACCCCAACTCACCTTTAAGCTTCCAAAACCACAAGTTAATCACTCTAACTACTCAATAAAGGAAGTGGGAGCAAGATTATGTAAAGAAAAGGAAGAATAAAGGAAGAAGAAGAAGGAAACGAAGAAGAGGGCGTGAGGAAGGAAGAAGAACGGGAATCAAAGGGCAAAATGGCTGATCTCTCTCTCCTCACCTAACCCATAAATGCTCACTTATCTCCTTTGCCACTTGTCAAAATCTCCATAAGACACATGCCCTTTAACACACCCTACTCCCATACTTGCCTATACACACTAAGCTAACTCCTATTCACACATTTACTTCCATACACTCACTTATACACTAGTCTAATTTCCTCTTCTCACTAATACACACACTTATACAATAAATAATTAATTAAATAATCTAA
Source organism: Excoecaria cochinchinensis (assembly GCA_947683425.1). Taxonomy (NCBI): domain Eukaryota; kingdom Viridiplantae; phylum Streptophyta; class Magnoliopsida; order Malpighiales; family Euphorbiaceae; genus Excoecaria; species Excoecaria cochinchinensis. Next base: position 11,876,303 of record CANTUQ010000018.1, on the reverse strand, counting down.
TTTAACACAAACACACATAAAAACATACACATAAAATACACACATACCGACACGGACAGGCTCAAACTACTGGGGTGGTTTTGGGGTGTTACAATACTCCCCCACTTAACAGAATTTCGTCCTCGAAATTCTTACCTGATCCAAACAACTGAGGATATTGCAATCTCATAGCTTCTTCTGGTTCCCATGTAGCTTCCTCAATACCGTGATGCTGCCACAAAACTTTGACTAACGGTATCTGCTTATTCCGAAGCTGTCTGATTTCTCTATCCAATATCCTCTTCTGTTCTTCATCAAAAGAAAAGTCTGACTGAATCCGGATATCTTGCACTGGTAACACATGTGAAGGATCTGACCGATATCTCCTGAGCATAGATACATGAAAAACGTCATGTAATCTAGCTAACTCCATAGGCAAAGCTAGTTGATACGCTACTGGACCTACTTTCCTTAGAATCTCATACGGCCCAATAAAGCGTGGACTTAACTTGCCTTTCTTTCCGAAACGGAGAACTTTACGCCACGGTGACACCTTCAAGAAAACTTTATCACTAACTTCATACTGAATGTCCCGACGCTTCAGATTAGCATAAGAATGCTGTCGATCTTTTGCTGCTTTCAAGTTCTGTTGCACAACCCTTACTTTCTCTTCGGTATCCCTCACTATATCCGGACCTATCATAGCCTTTTCTGACAACTCAGTCCAACATACTGGCGTTCTACACTTCCGTCCATACAACACTTCATAAGGAGCCATACCAATGCTCACTTGGTAGCTGTTATTATACGCAAATTCCATTAAAGACACATACCGATCCCAACTTCCTGCAAATTCTAAAGCACAACTTCGGAGCATATCCTCTAAGATCTGAATAACCCTTTCTGATTGCCCATCAGTCTGCGGATGGAAAGCAGTACTGAAATTCAACCGTGTTCCCAAAGCTGCCTGAAGTTCTTTCCAAAACTTAGATGTAAAGCAAGGATCGCGATCTGATACAATGGATGACGGAATCCCATGCAACCGGACTATCTCATCCACATACAGTTCCGCCAACTTGTCCATCGAGTAATCCACTCTCACGGGTAGAAAATGTGCAGACTTTGACAATCGATCTACTATAACCCATACCGAATCATGTTTACGCTGAGTCATAGGCAAACCAGATACAAAATCCATCGTGATGTCATCCCATTTCCATTGAGGAATGGGTAAGGGATGAAGCAATCCCGATGGCACTTGATGCTCGGTTTTCACTTGCTGATAAGTAAGACATCTTGAAACAAATTCTGTTATCTCTCTTTTCATTCCTGGCCACCAATAGTATTGTTTCAAGTCTTGATACATTTTATCTCCACCAGGATGCATTGTGAAAACTGAGGAGTGAGCTTCTTGTAACAATTTCTTTCTTAACTCACCAACATCAGGTACACATAACCGATTCCCATGCCTAAGCACTCCTTCACTGTCTATCAGATATTCTGTCCGCTTGCCCTCTTTCACTGCTTGACAAACACGCTGAAGTACATGATCATCTAACTGTGCCCTTGCAATTTCAGACCTCAAACTTGGCTTAACTCTAAGTTGAGCAATCAGAGCACCTTCAGAATCAAATCTCCATCTACCTCGGCTAGCCAGCAAAGCAGACAAAGACTTCCTACTAAGAGCATCCGCCACCACATTAGCTTTACCCGGATGATAGTCAATGATACAATCATAATCCTTAAAAAGTTCTAACCATCTCCGCTGTCTCAAATTTAATTCCTTCTGAGTTAACAAATACTTGAGACTCTTGTGATCGGTGAAAATTCTGCACGTCTCTCCATACAAGTAGTGTCGCCAAATCTTAAGCGCAAACACTACCGCTGCCAACTCCAGATCGTGAGTCGGGTAGTTCCGCTCATGAGGCTTCAACTGTCTCGATGCATAAGCTATTACTTTATTCCCTTGCATCAGAACACAACCTAAGCCAATACCCGAAGCATCACTATACATAGTGTACTCTTTACCCGAAACCGGCTGGGTGAGCACAGGAGCTTTAACCAACAACTCTTTCAACCGGTCAAAACTGGCTTGACACTTTTCAGTCCAAACAAACTTGACATCCTTTCGAAGAAGCTTGGTCAAAGGAGATGCTAACACTGAAAATCCTTGAACAAACCGTCGATAATACCCTGCTAAACCCAGAAAACTTCTCACCTCAGGTACATTCTTCGGAGGCATCCACTTAACAATCGCTTCAATTTTACTTGGATCAACACGTACACCTTCTGCTGATATCACATGTCCAAGGAAGGCCACTTCCTTTAACCAAAACTCACACTTGCTGAGTTTCGCGAACAGCTGATGATCCCTTAACATTTGCAATACTAATCTAAGATGTTCCTCATGTTCTTGTTGATTTCTGGAATACACCAAAATGTCGTCAATGAATACCACAACAAACTTATCCAGATACGGTCGGAAAACTCGGTTCATCAGATCCATAAAGGCTGCAGGCGCGTTTGTCAAACCGAAAGGCATTACTAAAAATTCATAGTGACCATAACGCGTCCGAAAAGTCGTCTTTGCCACATCTGCTTCCTTAACTCCTAACTGGTAGTAACCTGACCTCAAATCTATCTTAGAGAATACCCCTGCTCCTCTCAACTGATCAAAAAGATCCTCAATCCTCGGCAATGGATACTTATTCTTAATAGTCACTTTATTAAGCTGTCGGTAATCAATGCACATCCGAAGGGTTCCATCCTTTTTCTTGACAAACAATACTGGAGCACCCCACGGTGACACACTAGGCCGGATGAATCCTTTATCCAACAATTCCTGTAACTGACTCTTCAATTCCTTCAATTCCATGGGAGCCATTCTATAAGGAGCCTTTGAAATCGAAGCTGTACCCGGCAGAATCTCTACTGACAATTCAACCTCTCTCTCGGGAGGTAACCCCGGTAACTCTTCCGGAAAAACATCGACAAAATCTCTTACAATCGGAATATCTTGAATCTTAACTTGACCTCTCCGTGAATCCAAAACCACAGCCAGAAAAGCTTCACATCCCTTCCTGATGAATCTTCTGGCTTTCATAGCTGATACCACATTATGTAAAGAACTACTTCCAATTCCTTTCACAATTACTGGCAAATGATCTTTATCTCTCAAAACCATTACTTTCCTATGACAGTCTACTACTGCTCGGTGCTTATCTAGCCAATCCATCCCCAAAATAATATCAAACTCATGAAAAGGCAAACAAATTAAATCTACAACAAACTCTATATTCTGGATCTTCAAAGGACAGTTCCGACAAACCCGATTAACCATAATACTCTGACCCAACGGACTGGATACACAAATTTCATATTCCATCTTCTCCTCACTACCCAAACTATCCCATAACTTACCAGAACACACATAAGAATGGGTAGACCCCGGGTCAATCAAAACATAAACTTCAGAATCAAGCAAAGAAAACTTACCAGCAATCACTTCAGGAGCATTCTGTTCCTCTCGGGCTTTCATAGCATAAGCTCTACCAGATGATGGCACAGGGCGATCCACTGTTTCCGAGGCTTCTCTATCTCTAGACCTTCCACCTCGACCCCTTCCTCTACCCCTATTACGACTTCCTTGGGGTACATTAGATCCAGCTCGACTCCCTTCCTGTTGTCCTGAAGGATCTCCATATCGACTCGGACAATTGGCAAGTATATGATCCGTGGAACCACATCTAAAACAGCCTCCTGTTAACCAACGACACTCACCCCAATGTGGTTTATTACAATACGAACATCGGGGAGGGCCATCTCCTCTACCTGAGCCCGCTCCCCTGGACGATCCCTGCCTTCTCCCTCTAGGGGCCGGACTAGCTACTGACTCATCAGCAAAGTTTCCTTGTGATTCTCTTGGCCTCTTGCCTGAAGAAGAGCCACCTCTTGCAGATTTTCTTCTTTGAGCCTTTTCTCTCAATACCTTCTCAGAACGCTCCGCCCTCAAGGCTGCCTGCACTAATTGATAATACCTCACATTCGGAGCCGACATCAATGATATTAACATCACTTTTAAAGATTCATTCAAGCCTGCCTCAAAATGCTGACATCGAAACTCTTCTGTAAGGACTCTTGGCGGCGCATATTTGCTCAACTTGGTAAACTCATCCTCATACTCAGCCACAGACATGGTTCTTTGCTTAAGAGTTAAAAACTGCGCCCACTTGGCATCCTTATATGCTTTGGTCACATACCGGTTCTGAAACTCATCCTCAAAGAACTCCCATGTTATCGGTTCAGGAATTTGCGGTTGACTAGTCACCAATTTCCACCAATCATAAGCTGAACCTTGTAACAAAGACAAGGCACACTCCACTTCTTGCTCCGGTGGGCATCTTATTTCCCTAAGTACTCTGGATGTCTTCTCTAACCACATTTCTGCTTTAGAAGATTCATCTATACCGGTACCAAAGAAATCCTCTGCACCATGCTTTCTCAACCTTTCTATAGGTGCACTTGGTGCTGTCACTCTTTCAAGTACCCTTGTCATACTCTGAAGCATCACTTCCATTGGTCCCAAAGGCACCTCAGGTCGTCCCCTAGGAGGTTGAGCCGGACCAGAAACTGAGGGATCCTGCTCTTGGGGATTTGCACTTTCTGCTGACCCCTCGAGTGATCCACGAGCGGACTCCATAACTACAAAACATAAACGCAGTGCGCATCAGGCCAACACAACCCCAACAGACAGACTAACATACTGAAACCCAGTAACACCTAGAACCAATTGCTCTGATACCACCTAATGTCACACCCCAACCTATAACATGGATACTTCTACTCGTGATTAGAGATAGAAGGACCCAAGATAGATAGGAGTGTCACATCCCACTAGTACAAACATACAAACATCACATACAGAATAATATATCCAGCGTAAATAAAAAAACTTTAAAAGAAAGAAAAGGAATACAGAACGATAGGAACACTTTTATTAATACTCAGTATTAATTCTTTACATGTTACATCAGATTACAAAAAGAACCAATTTACAAAAGCCCAACCTACGAAGTTCAAAAGGGCTAACAAAACATTTTTACTATTACAAAAGAAGGAAAGCCTAAACTATAAAACTTCTGAACTCTAGTTGCGTTGGCCTTCTCGATGCGACACGCCCAGAACACGCGTACCAAAACCTTCCACACCTGCACGGATAAACACCCGTGCTAAGCGAAATCGCTTAGTGGGGAAACACACATTGCATGACCGCCACTCACAGTGACGGTAACAGAAAACACATGAAAACAATACAATTATATATACACAGATATATCATCATACATATCCAATTCATTTAATTAGATAGTCAAAGCTTTAATGAAAACTGCATGCAAAAGAAATTAAGTCATTAAGCAAAAAGGAAAAGAAATCAAGTTTGGAAGCTGCGTCTGTCGCGCTCGCGACAACTGTCGCGCTCGCGACAGAGACCAAAACACAACTATCCGCCGAGTCTCGCGGTCGCGAGAGAATCTCGTGCTCGCGAGAGGGCGAAGGCGCCACTCTCTGTCGCGCTCGCGACGGTTGTCGCGCTCGCGACAGAAGGTAACTGTCCAAGTCCATCGCACTCGCGACCAACGCGCGCTCGCGACAGAAGAGAATCCTGCTACCACTCGGAGATTGAGCGCTCTGTCGCGCTCGCGACTTATGTCGCGCTCGCGACAGAGAGTTCTTTCGAGTTCTCGGCGCGACACTTCTCGCGCCGGCGCGAGGGCCGAAACCTCCGCACTCTGTCGCGCTCGCGACAGTGTCGCGATCGCGACAGACACGGGTTTTCCAGCTCTTACGCCCAAAATCTGCAGAATTCATACAATATTCACATCCAAACTTCCAAAATTGATTCCAAACCTCAAAATTGAACAATCCCAGCATTCACAACTCATAACATAGATAAAAACCCAGCTTTAACGCCATTTAACTCAATTAAATCAAGTCAATAATATGCTCAATTCCCTGAAATCCCAAAACAGCAACTTTAACACAAATCTTAACTATTCACATAATTCCTTGCAAATCCTTCAACAAAATTCATTCTTCCACATCACATATCACGTTAATTTCGATTTAAGTTATAACAACACAACTCATACTCCCAATCAAAGCAAAAACACATTTATCAAACTCAAATCACAAAAATGCACAAAAAAGATGAACAATCCCAAACCTTCTCTCCTTAGCTCCTAATCGCGAGCTCCGCTTCCACTTGCGATTCCTTTTTCTTTATCCGGTCTAGGAGCCTCTTCTGAACCACAAACCCATAGCAATCAAGATAAATTCTACAACAACCCATAAACAAAATACATATAACTAAACCTAGAGAAGAGGAAGAAGAAGAAAATCTAAAACCCCAACTCACCTTTAAGCTTCCAAAACCACAAGTTAATCACTCTAACTACTCAATAAAGGAAGTGGGAGCAAGATTATGTAAAGAAAAGGAAGAATAAAGGAAGAAGAAGAAGGAAACGAAGAAGAGGGCGTGAGGAAGGAAGAAGAACGGGAATCAAAGGGCAAAATGGCTGATCTCTCTCTCCTCACCTAACCCATAAATGCTCACTTATCTCCTTTGCCACTTGTCAAAATCTCCATAAGACACATGCCCTTTAACACACCCTACTCCCATACTTGCCTATACACACTAAGCTAACTCCTATTCACACATTTACTTCCATACACTCACTTATACACTAGTCTAATTTCCTCTTCTCACTAATACACACACTTATACAATAAATAATTAATTAAATAATCTAATTTAACACAAACACACATAAAAACATACACATAAAATACACACATACCGACACGGACAGGCTCAAACTACTGGGGTGGTTTTGGGGTGTTACATGCTTAGTCAAGTTATGCAAACAAATATAAAACATGCCAATACACTTATAGGGTTAGTTCCCAAACCTCGTCGCCTATGCTCCTAATGTTCACCGAGTACTCGTTTCTCCAATTTTTGCCTTTCCCTTGTCTTTCTTTACTCCTTCCTCTACAAATACCATTCTAATTTCCAGAATTGGACACAATTCATCAATTCCATGGCTTCTCAATCCATTGTGCAAGAAAGAGTAGAAGATGAAAAGAAATCAATTACTAAACCACTTACCCTCCAATTTTATCAATTAAATCCTTGGACCACAAAGCCAACAATCATAGAATCAATTAATACTTCCTAAGGAATCACACGAGAAAGAAGATGAAAGAGTCAAATTGCAGAAAATGGAAATGGCTGGAACAGCCACTCATGGTCCTTTCTCTCTCCTCAATTCAATATATATGCATGTACTAATATAGGTGGCAGCCCTATCAAATGCCACCCGGATTCCACTTCAATTTCTGTCCCTTAATTAGTTTAATTAATCCCCTTTAAATTTTAGGTAATCCTCAATTAGCTTAATGATGCAACTTACAACTTGGCCACTTAACTTTCGTTTAGTTTCTCAATTAGGTCCTTCTTTTATTACAATCAAGTCCATATTACACCTTTAGTTAATCCAAGTTACCAATTACAACTACTGTACATTTCCGACCATTACAAGTTTTCCTAAAGAATTCCAAAGAAGATTATTCCACAATTATTTCTGGATCCAAAGAAATTAATTCTTTGCATTTTAGACTCAATTAACCATCAGATTTCTTTAAAAGGTTAGAGTTTTTACTTCAATTTGGAATCACAGAAAGCTTTGATTCATAAGTTTTCTTGACTCTGTTTCTTGTACAAGCAATCGACAAGGGAGATTATTCCATTTTTGCTGCCAACTTCAACCTCTGAGGGTAAATATCTATGTTAGAGCCAAATCTTTTTTCCTATTTTTTGTCGTTATTTGTTCTCTCAATTATAGGTTGCTGTAAATTATAATTAGTGCATATTGTTGTTGTTTGTTGTAATCAGCCTGAATTTAGATTAATTTAATTAATTTTCCCGCATGAAGCATGAAATGTAACTTTAATTCGTAAAATATATAGATCTAATTTTGTTGCCTTTTTATGTGATTTTAGTTTCTTCTATTAACTTTCTATCTTATATTTGACTATTGTTTCTTTCGTAGCAATATTATATTTTTTACCATTATTTTATTTTTTATGATAATATCTAGGCCTTTTATCCACTGCTTTTTATCTAGTATTACTTTTTGTAATAATCATTAATTTTGTTCTCAATTTCAATTATCTAGTGTATTTTCTTTATTTAATTGTTTCTATATATTATGTTTTATTCATTTGATTTAATTTACTAACATTTCATTTTATTCTTTATTTTGTTGTCTATAAAATTTATTCACTTCTCCCTTGAGTAATATTTCAAAGCGAGCCGGAGGATCAATGGATTAAAGACCTTCAGCATTTGGGTTTGCATTTTTAATTGTTATATTTTCTTTATTTTATTATTTTACGTTCTATGTAAAATGTGTTTTCAATTCGTCCATATTATAGAAAATCATGTTTTTTACAATAATTAAAATTAGGTTTTTTACTAATAAAACAGGACAAATGTTTTGGTTTTATCCAATAAAATGTCACTTTCAAAAAGAGAATTAATTTTCATAAAATGGGATCACTCATCTTGATTTTCTCAATAAATGCCCAAAAAGAATTCTCCAATTTTTTAAGCTAATAAAAGAAACCAATGTTCCTAAACTCTAATAAATGTCCCGATTTGTGTATGATGTATTTTTATTCTCTTTGGGTATTTATTTGTTTATTCATTTTGGGCACTTGTAATTAATTTTTTGGGGCAATTTTATTTATTTATTTATTTATGCCTTTTTATTTTGGGGGGATTGTTTTGTTCCATTTTTTTCACTTGTAATTTTTTATCGCTTTCTTTATTGCTTTCTTTATTGCTTTCAGAAATGCTTGAGATGAGCTTTAAATTTATTGCATAATCGCGTGAGATGAGAGATGGAATTTTGATTGTTAAAAACTCATTTATAACTTACCTTAAGACATTAATACGAGTGAAGTTCCGAACACCTTCTCTGGTTTAAGACCCCCGATGTTAGATGACCCTTCCCAATTTCTTGTAAATTGGGTGGCGACTCCAAGATACCTCAAAGGTGCCTAAAGGTTTCATGAGGTTAGATGAACTTCCCAATGTTGTATTGGGTAAGGAATTCCAAAATATCTCATATTACCCAAAATTTAGATGCTAAACCCTTTTCGGACCCTTAAAGTGGGCCGAGTTTGGATCGCACGCATCATAGTTGTGACTCCATTGAGGACAATTGAAACTTTGCTTCGAAAGTGGATTAAGTTAAAATTATAATTGAACTTTTAAGAATCAAAAATTCCATTTCTATTCAAAATTGCATTGCATCCATTAGAGCCTTAGAACTATGCTAGTTGGTCCCTTATTTTACCCCGGTGCATTCCTAAAACACGACCCTACTTTCACTCATTATAGGGAAGTGCTCGGGATAATCACCAACCCAAGCCTTGTACCATCAAAGGTATATCAAATGGAGACTCAAGTGGTCGTTATGCTCGCGATGAGCTAGACCTATTAGCAGGGACCATGCTTGGATAGACCTAAAGTAACACCACCCTTGACCAAAGCTCATCTAATGGCAATAGAAACTCCCACTAGGTAATATGCTCCTTAATACGATGCTTGTTACGTGGGCCCTTATATATCAAACCAATTCAAACATATTAATTAGACACTCATCAAAGGCTCTCATGCCCTGGTGGGCCCATTTCTAGTATGTTTGAAAGGTCCAAATATATAATGGCCAAAACCCATATGCATGTGCTTTTAAATTAAGAGTGTTATGCCGCTAGTTTCTCGCCACGTACCATACGCACCCATTAGATTCCCCGTTGACCCATGGGTCAAGCCCACTTAGGCAAGAGACCGAACGACCTCCTGTGTGGGAGTAATAAGGTTGGAAGGATCTATTTGTTCCCATGTAGCTATCTATACTGCATCAACACGACCATGCATCTTTAATGTCATTCATGCATCATGCTAACAATTTGAATCTTTCAGCCATTATAGGTACAAAACAGTGGTCTAGGGGCCTAGACAGTCGATTAGTAAGGAGAAACCCATTCTTCTAGTTATTAGACCGAGTCTCGCATTAGGGTTCAGAGTCACTTTCAGATAGCATCGAATCCTTGCCTTTAGAATTATCACTGGACATGGCCAACCCAGAATCAAATGCCACCCGAGCTATAGTCACCGAAGAGATGGACCGAAGGGCCCAAGAAATGGAGTGCAGATTTTAGGAGTTCGACGTAGAATGATGGCAATAATGGGCAACTTAACTGCTGCTCTAGCACCACTAGTGAGCCAACAACCTGTCGCTCCTGTTGGAGGACAGGCCGTATAGATCTTGATAAGGGAGGCACCCTCGGCAGCAGTTATAAAACCACCTCCTGCTGTTAAGCATAGACCTCCTGCAGTTGTTGAGCCTAGAAGAATTGGGGAGCATAGGCCTGAAGATGATTTTATAGAGGATGAGCATGAGGAATCCATGTCAGTAAGAATTGGACCTCCTAAGGAGGATGCCGCCCTAAAAAAATAGAAGAGAGGGTTGAGGCGATGGCCCGTATATTATCTATCAGAAAGGGGATAAGCCTTAAAGATAGAGATTTGGATGACAAGGAGATGCTTCCTCAGAGGTTTAAAATGCCCGACCTGCCTATGTTTGATGGCACCTCAGATCCATATGCTCACATCAAGTAGTATACGCTTGTGATGAAAGGGACTATGCTTACCAAAAGGCAGAAGGAGGAATATTTCTGCCTTAGCTTGACTGCGCCTACTGTAGACTGGTACCACGATTTAGATAGGAGAGGAAGAGAAGATTGGGACCTATTAACTGGAGAGTTCCTTAAACAATATGATTGTAGCACCCGGATGGAAGTTACTTTGAAAGATTTAGAGCTACTTCAACAGAGGCCTAATGAGTCATTCCACAAGTATCTTACTCGGTGGAGAAATCGGGTAATGGAGATTAGGAGGAAGTCGAATACCCCAGATCAGATTCGGTTATTCATCCAAAATGCGAGTTCATATCTAAAAGAGGGGTTAAAGATAAAGGGGCTCTAAAAGAGGGGTTAAAGATGAAGGGGCTCAGAGATTGGGAATCTCTAAAGGATATAGCTATCAAAGCGTAAGGGTAGTATTTAGCGAAAAAGGCAAGCCAAGATAGCTTTGTTCAGAAATATTTTAGGAACCAATCAGGGAATAGACTAGCTAGCACTAGGAGTAGTAGCAATAGCAAGGGTGGAAAAATAGCTAAGGTCTTAACCATAAAACCTAACCAAGGCCAAAGGTATTACTCGAATTTGGGCTGACCCCTATCTTTGGTTTTGGAGAGGTTAATGAAGGAAGGGTAGCTAAGACCTTTAGAGCCGAGGCCGGCTAGCAACCAGGCTCAACCAGGACATAAGGGGGATCGTTTTTGTGCTTATCATCAACACACAGGGCATATAACTGACTTTTGTAGAACTTTGAGAAATAAGATCCAGGATCTCATTGACAATAAGCAGATCACGGTTCTGGGGAAAAGGGAGAAGAAGAAGAAGTTTAGAAACCATGCGGTTCCCCCACCAGTGTATATGATTGGGTCTAGCTTGCTCGAATGGAACGTGTTGTAAGATTTTTATGGAAATGAGTATGTCGCTATCACCCATAAAATGAGTGAAGAAGGGATTCCTGTGGCGGCAATAGACTGTTGGTCCACTAATGAGAGTGGAAAAGATGATGAAGATTATGAAGAAATTGCAAACCCTTAGGATTTAGAGGATGAAGAAAAGAGAAAGGTTGGGGCTGTAACCCGAAGTGGCAGGGTAGTTCTAGAGGTAGAAAGGCCTTAAGATCTAGTGCCTACACTTGCAGGAAATGAGGATGGGTTAATGAAATAGTTGAAGAAAAGAATAGCTCAGATATCCATTTGGGACTTGCTGAGGCAATCCCCATCACATAGGCAGAAGTTAGTAGAAGCCTTATGTGAGTCCACTGTCGCTACCACTATCTCGCCGTTTGAGTTATTGGAACTAGTAAAAGGGGGTTCAGGCAAAATTTTGGTTTATTCTGATGCAGATTTACCAGCTAAAGGCGGCAAGTACAATCTCCCATTGTATATCAGAGCACAGATTAATAGCAAGCACACTGCTTGCGTAATGGTTGATGATGGCTCTTCATCAGTGTATGCCCTTTGGTTGCATTTTCAGCTTTCGGTTTGGATGAAAACATGTTGAGTGGATCGGATCTAACCATCACAGCTTATGTTAACTCTCGAAGACAGGCCTCAGGGACTTTTAGGGCAATAGTCAAAACTAAACCCATTGAAATAGAAGCAGAGTTTGTAGTCTTATCAATCCCTACTAATTTCTCAGCTTTATTCGGAAGACCTTGGTTTCACAAGTTTGGAGGAGTACCATCTACCCTACATTAGATGATCAAAATACCGCATGAGGGGGTTCAGAGGGTAGCTCCTAAGCGGTTAATATAATGAAGCGAATGCACTTTCTTCTAAGAGCCGGTTTAGGTAGGAATTCACAAAGGTCACTATCACCCGTCACAATGAAAGGTTAGAAAGACCGAAGGGGGTTAGGCTATAAAGGTGTGAGTGGTAAAGGAAGAGAGAATTTAGCAGATGTTCCTCATATTCTAAAAAGTTTTATGCCAGCAACGCCTCTTTGTGTGTATTGTGGAGAGGCTGAACCTCAGATTATCAATAAATAGGTTATCCCAGGCTTTAAAGTTTTTAATGATGTGTTTGACTGGGCTGATGGGACCATCAAGTCAGTTGAGGGCTTTTGGGATGAGGAAATTATGACCCAGAGCACCATCGAAGACAGGAATGAGTCAAAAGAGGTTTATACTAATAAGTTGCTTGCCACCAGGGTGAAGGGGAAGGAAAAAAATAGGGGTTGAAGCACCAATGCATAACTTAAAGATCCAAGACCCAAAAGCTCCACTAGAAGTAGTCGGAAAGCCAGCCCTAAGTCAAGACAACAGTGACCCGTTGGCTGCAACGTCTGCATCGGTGGATGAAGAAGACCATAGTTATTCAGATGTTCTTTTTATTCCAGAACTATGTGTGCAATTCCAATTTCATTAATAAGATAAACAATTTTGCTTACTTGTGCGATGTTTCTGATGATTTCATTTCACATGATCATACACAAGATGCATTCATTTTTAAATTAATTTAACTAATACAACTCCACTTAATCTCGAAACTTTGGAAAACCCAAAGCAAATTTTGATTGCGTCTGACATAACTCTTGAAGAGAGGTTAAAATTTGAGAGAAACTCAAAAAAATATGAAAAAGTCTTTGCCTGGACCTATAAAGACATGCCGAGGATTGACAGAAACATCGCTAAACATGCAATTTTGACTTATACAGAGTCTAAACCGATCAAGCAATAGCTTAGAAGACTTAGGCCAGAATGGACACGTAAGGTAAAAGAGGAAGTGCATAAGCAGATTGAGTCTAAATTCCTAGTTGAGGTTCAGTACCCGATGTGGCTAGCTAATGTAGCCCCTATAGCTAAAAAGGACGGGAAAGTTTGAGTATCCGTGGATTATCGGGATTTGAACAAAGCCTGTCAAAAAAATGATTTCCCTCTCCCCCATATTGATGTTTTAATAGATAGTGCAGCTTCTTGCATGATGTATAACTTTGTAGACGGCTATGCTGGATATAATCAAATTCTTAACAGAATTGTAGATCGGATTAAGATGGCCTTCATCACGGAGTGGGGTACATTCGCTTATAGAGTTATGCCTTTTGGGTTAAAAAATGCACGCGTAACTTATCAAAGGATGGCTACTAAGATTCTTGATGACTTGATTCACAAGGAAGTGGAGGTGTATGTAGATGATATGATGATTAAGTCAGCTACTAGGGAAGGTCACTTTGAGGTATTGGAGAAGTTCATTCATAGAATTGACAAGTGCAACCTTTGCCTGAACTCTAAGAAGTGCATTTTTGGAGTCACCTCTGGAAAGCTTCTTGGCTATGCAGTAGGTCAAAAGGGAATCGAAACAGATCCCAATAAGGTCAAGGCCATTAGAGAAATGCCAATGCCCCAAAAGGAGAAAGATTTTAGAAGCTTTCTGGGAAAACTTTAATACTTTAGTTGGTTCGTAGCCAAACTATCTTCGATTTGTGAGCCATTATTCAAGCTTCTTAGAAAGGACCAGCCTATTGAATGGAATGACGATTGTTAGAAGGCTTTCAATACTATTAAGGAATTTCTCTTGAATTCGCCAGTCTTGAGGCCACCTCAGCCGATCAAGCCACTAATCCTTTACTTAGCGATTGAAAGCAGCTCAGTAGGCGCTATGGTGGCTCAAGAAGATGAGTTCGATGTAGAATATGCAGTCTACTATCTCGGCAAAAAGTTCCTCCCTTATGAGGACAGGTATGTTGAAGTCAAAAAGATCTGTTTGGTAATAATTTGGGCCTCGAAAAAATTGAGACACTATTTCCACTCATTCAGGGTTCAGGCAGTTGCTAAACAGAATCTTTGAAATATCTTCAGGAAGTGCCTTATTTGCTTGGAAAGATGCGCAGGTGGTTAATACTACTCCAAGAATTCGATATAGAATACATCACTAGGAAAACCATTAAAGGGAGAGCCATGGCTGAATTCCTAGCTGATCACCCTATGGAAGGAGAACAGGTTGAGTACAACTTTCCAGAAGAAGATGTCATGGCCATTGCAGTTCAGGGATGGTAGATGTCTTTTGATGGAGTAGTTAATAATATAGGGGTAGGTGTAGGGATCATTCTAATAATGCCGGATGGTGAAAAGTTACCACTGGCTAAGAAGCTGAGATATAAAGCCACTAACAATGAATCCGAGTATGAAGCATGCATTTTCAGTTTGGAGGCTCTTTTGGCCTTAGGGGCAAAGTCTGCAGAAGTTTTTAGAGATTCATCTTTGCTGATCCATCAGATTCGAGCATAATGGTTTATTAAAGAAGAAAGACTGGTACCATATGTAAAGCACCTCCACATGCTAAGTGGTTAGTTTGAAACTTGTACTTTCCATTTTGTCCCTAGAGATGAGAATCAGTTGGCTGATGCCCTCGCAACTTTGGTGTCCATGTGGGATAACCCGGAAGGAAGAATCATGAAGCTCGTGTTGATCTCAAGTTCACAAAAACCTTGCTTTGAACATGAATAGGTGGTGGATGTCAAGGTCACTAATGGAAAACCTTGGTACTATAATGTTCAAAATTACCTGGAGAGGTCGATATTCCCAGAAGAAGCCCCTTAGTGTAGATAGTATACTATACAAGAGACAAGCAGATGACATTCAGTTAAGATGCATAGAAGAGAAAGAAGCTAAGAGGGTTATGGAAGAAGTCCATGCCGATATTTATGGAATGCATATGAATTGCTTCTTCTTAGCAAAGAAAATCATGCGCCAAGGGTTCTATCACCATGGATACAGACTGTTCAAAGTTTATGAAATAATATCATCTGTGCCAACAATATGCAGATTTGAGGCATGTGCCAGTGTCGGAACTACATAGTTTTTCCTCACCATGGCCATTCACAGCTTAGGGGATAGACATTATAGGGGAGATATGCCCTACCGCCTCTAATAGGCATAGGTTCATCATAATCGCCATTGATTACTTTACTAAATAGGTCGAGGCTGAATCTTTTAAGAAGGTAGATGCCCGAGACATGGCTAGATTTATTGAGCAAAATTTGGGATGTAGATACGGCCTCCCCCATCATATCGTGTCTAATAATGGGGTACAATTCTTAGCTGAGACTAAGCAGGTACTGTAGAAGTATGGAATGCAGTACCATAAGTCCTCCCTTTACCGACCTCAGGCTAACGGAGCAGTTGAAGCAGCCAATAAAAATGTCAAGAAAATTTTGGCTAAAATGGTTCAGAATTACAAAGACTGGGCCAAAAAGTTACCTTTTGTATTGTGGGGCTATAGAACTACCATCAGAACATCAACAGGCTCAACACCATTTTCTTTAGTATATGGAACAGAGGTGATTCTGCCAGTTAAAATTGAGCTCAAGTCTCTAAGAGTGGTTATGGAAGCCGAAATTCCAAAAATAAAATGGGCCCAACAGAGATTACTGCAGTTGAACTTTCTCGATGAGAGTAGGTTGCGAGCTTACTATCATAACCAGGTCTACCAAAAGAGGTTAGCCCGATCATTTGGTAAGAAGGTTAGAAAGCATCCACTAAAAGAAGGAGATCTGGTCTTCAAATAGATGAGGCTAAGAGTACCAGACATTCGGGGGAAATTTAGGCCAACATGGGAAGGTCCGTTTGTTCTAAAGAAGCTATTGTCAAAGGGGGTAGCAATTTAAACAAACAGCAATGGGAATGAGTTCAAAGAGCTGGACAATATAGATAGATTAAAGAGGTTCCATGGCTAAAAATTAAAAATTAAAAGAAGGGAATGAATGCCCTGCGGGTCGAAAAACAAAAAAAGGCAGCCTTGCTAAAATTTTGTGCCCTGCCAGGGTGAAAACTGAAAAAAGGCACTCTGGGCAAAAATTAAGGGCTGAGAGAAAATAATCAATCATGAAAACTCGAAAGGGCTAATTGATAACAGGAGTTTAACACTCGTAAGACCCACCCTGAGATTAAGTGTAGTCTTGTGTTTTTTATTTTTTTGTCAATAAACGATCATATGTGATGAAATCGTATAGAAATGTTCATAAATTTGCAATAAAGGACTCAGTTTGTACTTTTCATGATTGTCTAGTTCTTTTACAAAAAAGCAAATTGTCATTTGCAATCTAAAAACTATTCTATATTGCATTCATTCGGTCAGATGTTTAAGCAAACTGATCCTGTTGTCAACTGCGGGACTAGTCACCCATTGTTTATACTCTGGCAAGCTGGTAAAATCAGAATCTTCAGCCCTCGAAATAGTTGCACTCAAGGGTAGCTGCGCTTAAAGTCCGCAGTAGCTAGTAATGAATACCGAAGACAGGAGCCCACCATGAAAATCTAGCGGCAGGGTCACAATAGTCTGACACCCTCCAAACTGACGAACGCAACGGGCTGTGATGCAAACGGAGGCCATGTGAAGTCCACATAATAGGACATATGCCGAAGGCCCATCCTGGGTCACATAGTCAAGATGCATCCAAAGGTTCATGAAGTTGTTATCTCCGTCTGCCAAGGTGGCTATCCATATAAAGCCTTCATAAGGAGAGTCGAACTGATATGTCCTCTATCTAAGGAAAAAGTGCACCAGCGAGTATGCACTGATGAGGGGGTTCTGTCAATAACCTTAACTTCTCCAACAGCCACACCTGGAAAAAAAAAAGATGCCACTGGAATTAGTTGGATCCATTTCAGGCAAAAATAAGGCACAGGGATATGTGAAAATTCCTAATGGGATGCATTTCCCAAATAAGAAAAGTTAGTGTGAAAACTCACAAGGGGCGCACTACCTTAAAAAATAACGACATAGATTACCTGGAGTAACAGGGGACTCCCAGTCATAAAAGCAGTAGAGTCAGTGCAGAAAGCGTCCAAGCCAATGATCGTCTCGGCTAGAATGACTGGAAAAGGGGTCAGCCTGCGATGAAAACCATCTACAATGCTAAACAATCGATGGTCACCAACTGCTTCATTTGAGGTTACTAGTAGGTATCTGGATAAGCAGATCAATAAAACTGCGCTAGCTCAATAAGTAGGCACATCTGAAAAGTCACCGAGTGCATCGGATAAGGGTTCCAGGGAAAAGAAATCTCCTCTGGGAACTAGTCGAGCGGTCTCGGAGGGTGGTATGCCCAAGGCAAAGGCCACATCCCTAAGCTGATATGTAACAACCCAAAAAGGGTCTAGTCGAAAATGACATGTAAATCGGATAATTAAGGGCATTTTGGTAATTATGCATGTAGGAATTTGAGTAATTGGGCACCCAATTGAAGAATTAATTAAAGTTTTAAAGGGGAGAATTTAGTTAGGTGAGTATTGTGTATTTTGCTAAGGACTAAGATGAAAGTCGAGGAAGTTAATTCTTTGGTCCAATGGGAGCATGACATTTGGCATAGGTAGGGAGAGCATTTATGAGATTAGAATGAAGAAGAGAGGGAAACAAGAAAAGTAGAATTTTGCTTCTTGCTCACGTCTCCCTCTTCTTCTCCTTCTTTCTTTCTTTTCTGCTCTCTTTTGTTTTGCCCTAACGTGATTCTTTAAGTTGACTTGGATTTTTCTGAGTTCGACCTGGGTTTTGAAGAGGAAAGTGCTTGGGCTTTTGATTTGGGCTTTCTTCTTCTTCCTTCATCTTGTTTTAGCTCTGGTTTGAATTTTTGGGTTTAACTAAGTGTGAGTTTTGGCTGGGTTTTATGCAAGTATATGAGGAGAGAAGGAAAAGCAAGGGTAAGGAAAAAGTTAGATCTTGAAGGGTTGGATTGAAGCTTCAATTTGTCAGGTTTGGGAACTCTATCTTGGATGTGTTTTGTTTGGGAGTTATTTTCCCTAGTTCTCTCTTTGGATTATGTGTATGTGTAAATGCGTGAGTATGGGTGAGTAGTAAAATTAGATTTGTATGTTAGTGCTATGATGATGATGATTTGCATGTTATGTTGAAGTGAATGAGCATGGCTTTTGCATGAGTTTTTGGGTTTTATTTAGTTACTTTGATCTTCAAGAGTTTAAGTGTATGATTATTGTGTAAATTATGTTTATACATGATTATGAGTATGTTTTGAAGGCATTGTAGTGATGAGGTGGGTGTTATTGTATGATTGTGTGGTTTTGATTTGTTTTTGAAAGTTGAACATATGATTTTGTGCTGAGGAACTAGGTAACGCGACTCTATCGCGATCGCGACGCTTGTCACAAGCGTGAAAGAGCCGCATGATTCCAGCTTCTCGCGGGCCGATCGGAATGAGACTCTTCACGACACGTGAAATTCTTCACGATTCATGAAGATTACCTATTTAGATGAGAGCCTGCTCGGCTCATCGCCCGCTCGGCAGAAGAGATCCGCTCTGCATAGCGTGCACAACTCGGCAGCTAGACTTGTGCACAAGTCATGCACCTTAGTACGACTTGTGGCAAGCACGAGTCGTGCACCATAGCACGACTCGTGCTAGCCCATTTTCTGCTGTCTCGAGTCGTGCATCGTGGCACGAGTCACGATAGCCCCGCTTCTGGCCAGTAGCGCTGCAGCTACTGTCGCGAGCGCGATGCAAGTCACAATCACGACAGTGAGCCTCCTCTTGCTTGTTCTATTTTGCCTGAAATGTTATCTTCTCTCTCTTTGTATGGCTTCCCAGTATTTTATATGTTATGTTTTGTATTTTATACAAGTGTATATCGATGTTCTAGAGTTATGTAAATAATTAATGGTATGCTAGTGTTTTGGATACTTGCTTTGGCACTGTTTGGTGATAAATGTTAAGAGTGAGTGAGTTGAGCCTGAAGTGTTATAGTAATGGATAAATAAGCATGTTTATAAAGGGATAGTGAGTGCAGTTGCCTATGTTTGCCCCATTTGGGCCTTGCGATGACCCCGCTTAGGGTCTTAGTGATTAGTGATAGAATCGAGGATTTGGTCTCCACTTTGACACTATTTTCAGTGTCCCATGTAGTATAGTGTTCTCGTATCCACAACAAATTAAATTCAGGCTATTGTGTGATGTTCGATATTTTTAATCAGTGAAGTGTGAATTTTGGCTTGGTTTTGTGCAAGAATATGAGGACAAAAGGAAAAGCAAGTTTAAGGAAAAAGTTGGATCTTGAAGGGTTGGATTGAAGCTTCAATTTGTCAGGTTTGGGAGCTCTGTCTTGGATGTGTTTTGTTTGGGAGTTATTTTCCCTAGTTCTCTCTTTGGATTATGTGTATGTGTGGATGCATGAGTATGGGTGACTAGTGAAATTGGATTTAGTGCTATCATGATGATGATTTGCATGTTATGTTGAAGTGAATGAGCATGGCTTTTGCATGACTTTCTGGGTTTTATTTAGTTACTTTGATCTTCAAGAGTTTAAGTGTATGATTATTGTGTAAATTATGTTTATACATGATTATGAGTATGTTTTGAAGGCATTATAGTGATGAGGTGGGTGTTATTGTATGATTGCGTGGTTTTGATTTGTTTTTGAAAGTTGAACATATGATTTTGTGCTGAGGAACTGGGCAACATGACTCTGTCCCGAGCGCGACAGAGCCACATGATTCCAGCTTCACACGGGCCAATCGGAATGAGACTCTTCATGACATGTGAAATTCTTCACGAGTCATGAAGATTACCCGTTTGGATGAGAGCCCGCTTGGCAGAAGAGCTCCGCTCGATGTAGCACAACTCAGCAGCTGGACTTGTGCACGAGTCGTGCACCTTAGCACGACTCGTGCCAAGCATTGGTGGTTAGCACGACTCGTGCCAAGCATTGGTGGTTAGCACGAGTCGTGCACCATAGCACGACTCGTGCTAGCCCATTTTTTGCTATCGCGAGTCGTGCATCGCGACACGAGTCATGCCAGCCCCACTTCTGGCCAGTAGCGCTGCGGCTACTGTCGCGAGTACAACGCAAGTTGCGATCGTGACAGTGAGCCTCCTCCTGCTTTTTCTGTTTTGCCTGAAATGTTTTCTTCTCTCTCTTTGTATGGCTTCCCAGTAATGTATAAGTTATGTTTGGTATTTTATACAAGTGTATATCGATGTTCTAAAGTTATGTAGATAATTAATGGTATGCTAGTGTTTTGGATACTTGCTTCTGCATTGTTTAGTGATAAATGTTAAGAGTGAGTGAGTTGAGCTTGAAGTGTCATAGTAGTGGATAGATAAGCATGCTTATAAAGGGATAGTGAGTGCAGCTGCCTATGCATGCACCGTTTCGGCCTTGTAATGACCCCGCTTAGGGTCTTAGTGATTAATGATAGTGTTGAGGCTTCGGTCTCCACTTTGACACTATTTTCAGTGTTCCCGTATCCACAGTAAATGAAATTCAGGCTATTATGTGATGTTCGATATTTTTAATCAGTGAAGTGTTATGTATATTTTCAGTGATTCAACTTGTAACGCCCATTCTCGACCACTGGATTAGCTCATCTAATGCGATCAAGAATGGCCACTACACAACAACACAAGCACGCTTCACAATCACAATCTCATGCCAACAATCTGAATAATAAAATTTCTTAACTAAGCATACATTCACATGCATCATACGTCATAAGTTACTTCCAGTTTTCCAACAATCTTGCTTACATACATACACTACAGGCATTAAGTTGACAACACTTGGATATTACAACTTGGCATACTTTTGGATTACCCAAAAATAACATACATAACTTGTACAAACACATTGTCAGAAACCCCCTAAACTTACACTATAGATGTACTCCTAATGTTGACCGTTGACAATGCGGAGATGTCCCTCAAAATCACCTTACATCTAAACCTGCACGGATTAGGAAGAAACTCGTGCTAAGCGATAACGCTTAGTGGGGAAACACATACAAAGCATATATATACACACATGAAAACAAATATCACACAAGCATCATGTTATAATTCATACTTAAGCTGTCAAGTCAAAAGCATGCAAATCATTATACTCATAACATCATTATTTAATCACATTTTTATATAGCATGCATATGACTGGCACATACTCATTATAACCAACGTATTCACACACAACAAATGTATAATTTAAGATTATCATTATCTTATATGATTAGATTTGCCAGCAATTCAAAGACGCAGATAACGGGTATTGCATTGGTACCCCTGAGGTAATATAATTTCAGTATGTCTCTGGATACATAAACTTGCATTGGTACCCTAAGGTACAATAATTACAATAGAATCAATATTCCACATTTAATAATCCAACAAGGATTTAACTCACATTGTGATTCCCGAGGAATCGGATGCATTGGGCTGCAGCACTTTGACCCTATAGGCATGCCTATCTATCCACTACTTGACTCGCAGGCTAAGATTATTCAATTAATTAACAGTTCACTTGATAACATGCTTCAACAAGTCATTGATAAACTAGCAATGAATTCACATGCTTAAACTCATCATGTAATTGTGCTAATTTACCTTATCACTCTTGACATAGTTGGTTTAAGCATAGCATAATGGATCACTTTAAATTAATCATTCACTTATAAACTTCGCATTTAATAATAGCATTAAGCACTCATTTAGTGCCATTGTATGTGATTAATCACTAAGTTAACATCCAAGCATCACTCCTTAATGAATAAGAATTCTTCACAAAAACAGGGTACCTCACGGTCACAACCAATTTGGTTGTCACCATGACATACCAAAGGTTTCAAAATAGAATGTAGTCTAGGGTATCTCATGGTTTCAACTAAATTAGTTGTCACCGTGACATACATCCAATACCCGGACAGAATGCAACTCTATGGTATCTCATGGTCACAACCAATATGGTTGTCACCGTGACACACCTCATGTGTGCAAAGGTAGATTGTAAACCTTGATACCTCACGTTCACAACCAATTGGTTGTCACTGTGACATACCAAATCTACTTCAGGTAGAATAGACTACATGATACCTCATGGACACAACCAGTTTAGTTATCATCGTGACATATCAATCACTGTCGGCAGAATGCAAACTTTGCATATCTCATGGTGACAATCTCTTGGTTGTCACCGTGACCTATGCACAAGTTGCAAGACACATCTTTGCAAACCACCTCATTTTTCCTGTTATACTCAAGACTTACCATCTCACCATTTTATACGCAAACCATTATGTATTTCATCTTATTAGATAACACATTATAAACTTCCATTCAAATATATCAATTCCATGTACTTAGAATTAAACACACATATATATAATCCACAATTCTAGGTAATGTTCATTAGTTAGAGACAACCCATAATCTTTTGCCAATTAAGTTCCTCCACAATCACATACCATTCAACATTTACATACAAGTCACACAGTAATTCTTAAATACCAGCATTCAACATTCAAATGAACTAGACTAATTAACACATATTAAAATAGGGCAAGTTTCCCAAACCTCGTCACCTAAGCTCTTAGCGTTCACTTGGCACTCGATTCCCCGACCTTTGCTTTTCCCTTATCTTTCTTTACTCCTTCCTCTACAAATTCCATCCAATTTCCAGAATTGGACACAAATCATCAATTCCTCAATCCAACACATACCACAACTAGAAAGAGTAGAAAATGAACTATAAATAACCACTTACCTTTCAATTTTAACAACTTAATCCTTGATCCACATAGCAATATTCATACAATCAATTTGATGAATTCTAAAGAACCACACGAAAATGAAAGGTAAAAGAAATGCAGAGTTTGGAAGTGGGAATGGCTAAAGATTCATGCTAATAGTGGCCCTTTCTCTCTCCTTAATTCTATATATGTGCATGTACTTAGTGTAGGTGGGAACACAATTAAGTGCCACTCGGATTCCACCTCCACCTTCTACCCTCAATTAACTTATTTAATCTCCTTTTAATCTTAATTAAACCTCAATTAGCTTAATGATGCAAAATTACAACTTGGCCACTTAACTTTCCTTTAGTTTCTCAATTAGGTCCTTACTTTTATTACAATTAAGTCCACATTACACCCTTAGTTAATCCAATTACACCAATTACAACTAGGGTGTGACACCCTGATTCCCCCCTAATAGTTTGAGCCACGTTTGCCATGTGTATGCGTGCATGTGTGAGAGTTTTGGCATGTGGCAAGGGCATTTTGGGTAAAATGCATGTTTTATGGGTTGTAAGATTGTGTGGGTGTATATATGTTAGTAGGGTGTATGTGCATTGGTTGTGTTAGTGTGTGCATGCTCATATGTTGGTAGGGTGTGCATTAGTGAGGATAGCATTATGTATGTGTAGTGCATGCTTGTTGGGTATGAGTGGTCAATCTTCACCAATGAGAAAATGACACTTGGCTAGGGTAAGGAAAAAGGGATAATTAAAAGAAGAAAGACAAAAAGGAAAGCAGATTTGTTTCCCTTTCCCGTTTCTCTCTTTTCTCTACTTCTCTTCTTCCTTTTCTCTCCATTTGAGTGCCTTAGCTTGGATCCAAGGAAGTGTTGGTGGAATTGATCATCTCTTGACCCTCATTTGGTATGTTTTGTTGCATTTCTTCTTCTTTATCATCTTTTCTTCTTCTTTGTTGGTTTGGGGTTTAATCTAGGGTTTGTGTTTGTTTGATTGTGGGTATGTTTGTTAGTTGAGCCTCCTCGCGATCCCAAGGGAAAGGAGAAGGCGAGTGGTAGTAGTGCCAAGTAATTTTAGAGCTAAGGAATTTCATGTTTGGGATTTTGTTTGAACTTCGATGGAATTTGATTGTTTGATGTTCATATGGTGATTTATGCCTTTGCATGTGATCTCTGAAAAATTGATGTTTGATGAGGCATATTATAGTGTTAATGTTGTGGGTATTTAATTGATTTGAGTTACGATGCATGAATGTTGAAGTATTGAACAATTATTGAAGTTTGATGAATGTTGCTGTAAATTTCTGGGTTTGTGTTCTTGAGGAGTTTGATTTTATTAATGCATGATTTTGATTGTGTAAAATGTTGAATTAAGTTGTGTTTTATGTTATATATGATGGTGGAAGGCATTTCTGGAGGTAAGATTGAGTTTGGGATGATTTAGATGAAAAGGGGTCTGATTTAGAAATTCTGGGTTTTTTGCGTTTTTGCTGAGAACTGGAGGTCCCAATGCTGTTGCGAGCACGATATCATCGCGAGCATGACAGAACGGTGAAATCTAGCTCTCGTAATAGTTTGCACAGAAGAGAAAGAGCGTTCACCAGTCGTGAAAAACATTCACGACTGGTGAATGATGTTCACGAATCGTGAACAACATTCACGAGTCGTGAACTAAGTTCACAAGTCGTGAAGGTTGTTCAGACTCGTGATTCTCTCGCGCAGGCCTTTAAAGTCGCGCTCGCGACAATGACCCCAATCTGCCCTGTTTTTCTCGCATCTACTATTTTATGAAAAGGAGTTTCAAATATCTTTTTCATGGCTTTTCACTACTGTATACTATATGATCTTGCTTCTATGTGTAATATTATGTGTAATAGCCCCAACACCGGGTTAGTCGTAAATAGTATTTTCCAAAAGTGAATAGTGCTTCCGAGGTGAATAGTACTTCTCGGAATCAAAAAATATTTTATTGGACCATTGGATAGAGCTCAATACGAGTCCATAAGTGCAAATTTTGTATCAATCAGAGGTCAAACGAGTCTGAAATGGCCGAAACAGTAAACAAAAGTATTTACTTTGGTGAAAAGTGGGCCCAGGTGGGACCCACAGAAAAGTGAAAAGTAGGCCCAGGTGGGACCCATTGAACAGTAAAAGTGGGCCCAGGTGGGATCCACTAAATAGTAAAAGTAAAAGTGGGGCTAGGTTGGGCCCTCTGAATAGTAAATGTGGGCCCATGATGACATCAGCAATGTCATGATGATGAATAGTAATTGTATCCCCTAAAGATAACATCATCATTTGGTTAGAAATATCATCATTAACTGGGTCCCATTGAATAGTGACAGCATTTTTTACTGGTATGTGAATAGTAACTGTGGGTCCGTGAATAGTAACTGTAAGGCCCAATAATAGTGACTCCGAGATGAATAGTACCCGAAAATAATTTTTTCACCATTAGAAAGAGGATGAAAAATGTAGTATAATGGTGTAATTTGGTGTAAAAATGAGATCAAATAAGCTTCCGAAATTCAGTCTGAAGTTTCTCTAGTTCGGTTCGATTTAACCAAGGTTTGACTGAATTTTGACCGAATTTTTATAAATAGTTAAAGTGGATAAAATGGTCTACTGTAAGAGGATAAAAGGCTTATAAAAATTTTTAGAAATTTTTGGCAGCATTAGAATTGTGTTTTACGGCAAAATCAGATTGAACCGAATTAGACCGGTTTAAGTGAACCGGACCCCCAAACGGATTTCGATTAAGCTAAAATTTTGCAGGGAGACTAATTTTAATATTCTAAGAATGATAGAATTTGTTGGCAGTGAAAATGAATTCAGGAAAATTAAATTTCACCAAAACAGTTGAAAATGACCCGAAAAATGAAAATCGGACCAAATCGGCTTAACCACTTTGGTTGGACCTGGTTGGCTCCGATTGGACCCATATAAATAGACTCAAAAAGCTGGAAATCCCTTGGTTTCCCTTTTATTTCAGCCTCCCTCTTCTTCCTCTCTTGGCCGAATGGTTTTTCCTCTCTTCTCTCTCATTTTTCTTTCATTGTTTCTTCATCTCACCTCAAAATAAAACCTCTCTAACATAATTCAGCTCATTTAGAATTCATTAGTGGTCTTATATTTTTATTTGGAGGAGTATAAGTGGATGAAATCTAGACTTGAAGTTTAGGTGTAAAATTGAGGTAAGAGAATTAAGTGTTTTAAATTTGGTTTTAGCATTCCTAAAGGTAGATTAGGATGTTAATTAGATGTTTATTAAGTTTATTTTATGAAAGGAAATTTGGTTTTGATTAAATCTTAATTTTTGTATTTGGACATAATTATGTCCAATAGGTGAGGGAACCTCTTATCAAGCTAAGGGCAAGGAAAAGGATAATTGAGAAGTATAATACACGGATTTGAGGTTTATGATTGCAAATTCCATTTAATTCCATGGTAAAAGGCTGAATTTAGGTTATATTTGTGAAGAAAGTATGTGATTTATGCATGTTTAATTGAAATTAACATGATATTCATGCTTAGGAACGTTAAAAATGATGGTATGGATGATTAAATTGAAGAAATAAATTTTGTGTGAAATGTTCCTTCTTTGGCCTAATGGTATTCATGTGATTTTCATGTGTTTTCATAATGTTTTATGTATATTTATGATGGATCTATGGTATTTGGCATGTGAACTAATGTATAGTATGTGTTAGAGCATGTGAAAACATTATGAGGCATGTGATGTATGTATGGCCGAATGTATGTCTTGTGTAATGTTATGGTGATGTTATACAACATAAAATTGGCCTAATTAAATGATAAAATTGATAAAAATAATTAATGTAAATAAATTGGTATATGGGCCGTATGCATGTATGTATGTATGATTGTGTACCATGATGAAATAATAAGTTTACATGACATGTGATGATGTAATGATGATAATCACATGTGAAATGATGAAATGGTATGAAAAATAATAAAATATTATGATGATATACCATGAAAAATAAGTATATTATATTAATAATGTGCAAAATAAAATAATATTGCCCTATGTAGTAATCTGGTAGTCAAGTCTAGTTCAGGATATGTTGGCATGCCATAGGGACATAAGACCGCGGGTGTGAGCATGGCGTCTCACTTTTTAAATAGGCCAATGATGGTCCTATTTCACTGTATCTGAATATTTCATTGTACTGTACTGTATTTAAGACAGTGGTGGTCCCACAGGACTATGCTCGTATTTTTGTTAACTTCTGGAGTTCACGTCTCGGTTATCCTGTATACAGAGTCTGCCAGTGTGTTATAGGGGGCGTAC
Source organism: Excoecaria cochinchinensis (assembly GCA_947683425.1). Taxonomy (NCBI): domain Eukaryota; kingdom Viridiplantae; phylum Streptophyta; class Magnoliopsida; order Malpighiales; family Euphorbiaceae; genus Excoecaria; species Excoecaria cochinchinensis. Next base: position 11,848,771 of record CANTUQ010000018.1, on the reverse strand, counting down.
TTGTAAAAATAAGATTAAAATAGTTAAAGTATGATTAAAATAATATTATGTGGAAAAATGACATAAATATTATTAAATAAAAGGCTTAAGGGAAAAATAGTAATTTTGTGCATATGTGTGTTAAAAATAATTAATAAGGGTAAAAATGTAAATAAATTGTTAAATATGAAAATTGGCCACTTTTTATGGGCAATAATGTAATTTGGCATGAAAATGGTAATTGGAGGTTAAAACCGTAATTTGGTATGTAAATAAATGGTAAAATTGTAATATTAGTGTAAATAATTAGATTAGCGGCAAATTGTAATATAAGTGAAAATTATTTAAAATAGTGGCATAATTGTAATATTATTGAAATTAAAATGAATTAGTGGCAAAATGGTTATATTAATGAAATTAAAGTGAACTAATGGCATAAATGTAAATTTGATGAAGTATAAATGAAATATTGCCTTAAGTTAAGGATAAATTGGTAAATGGGATGATTTATGTGCATTAATTGCATAATTGCCCTGATCATGAAATTTAAGAATAATTAAATATAATATTGCATCAATAATTAGTAATTAAATGAAATGTGTTTAATCATGAATATTAAATGTTTTTATTGTGAATATTATGCATGAAAAATTAAATTAAGTAGTAAATTTATGGAATTGCAATCAGCACTGAGCATATTTAATGCTCAACACGTAGTTTTATTTGACTGCGTGTAGGTACTCCATAAGCTTTTGGGAGCAGTGCATACCTCACATTGTGGAAGTGGTATGGAAGAGTATTATTTAGAATATTAAGTATGTTAAGAATTTGGCATGTATATGTCTTATAATATTATTGTGGGTTTTGGACTGTAATAGATTATTATAACTGTCTATGGTATATTGTGATTGGCATGCTTAAAAATTGGTAGAAATTAAGTTAATACTATTGGTAAAGTAAAATATAGATTTTTAAGTTGAAGGAAAATTGACCAGATAAATAGTAATTTAGACAGTTATAAGTAAATCGGCATAGTTAATAAGTATTAATAGACTTAAGTAAATTGTCCTTGTCATACGGCACTATTCACACAGTATTATACATATGGTGCTATTCACATGCACGGCACTATTCATATATACGATACTATTTACGTATACAGTACTATTTATATATACGATACTATTCACGTATATAGTACTATTCACGTATACGGTACTATTCACGTATGCGGTACTATTCAAAAAAAATATTACTGATTTTAATTAATTGTCCATTTAATAACCTGAATAGTTTAATTATGTTAACCGGATTAAAATGAATAGATATTTAATCGGATAATAAAGTATTAGAGTATATGTCAGTTCAGTGCGGTGGCACCCGGTATCCGTATCACATACGGGTATAGGGCGCTATAAGTTTTGGTATCAGAGCTCCGGTTTAGGTGGTTCTAAGATCGGAGTGGGTCAATGGGATTAGTATAAGTTCATGTACATGCCAACTAATTTTTGGACAGTATAGTTATGTGACGCTAATGTATACTTGCTCCTTGTGTTAGATCACGAGTATGGTTTCAGATGAAGGTTGTCGTGATAGTGATGTGGAGAGTGCCGCATCAGTTAGTATGAGTCGATCGAGGTGATCTCGTTAGCAGGCTACTCCATCTATTGTTCCTCCTCCTCAGCAACAGCCTAAGTTTATGAACATGATGGCAAATTTTTATCGGTTTATGCAATCTCAGCAGCAGCCTTTGGGTCCTTAACAGCAGTTAGCTCTAGTTAGACGGAGAACGATTTTGGAACAGATTAAGAGATTAGGAGCAGAGGATTTTTATGGTCACGATCCTTTGACTCTGGTTCAGGTAGAGGAGTGGTTGTTTAAGCTCAAGTGTATTTTTGAGACCACTCAGAGTCCACCAGATGAGATGCTTCAGGGAGCAGTGGCTTTGCTTCAAGGTCCAGCTTACACTTGGTGAAGTTCAGTCCGTAAACACACTCCAGCGGATCAGGTTAATTGGGGTTTTTTCCAGACCCAGTTTGAGAAGAAATATGTCGGTTCTGAATATAGATCTGCCATGCAAGATGCATTCTGGAGGCTCAGATAGGGAAGTAAGTCAGTTGCTGAATACAAGAGAGAGTTTGAGCGGCTCAGTGCCTATCTAGATGATGCATCCATGACTGGGCAGAAGTTATGCCACAGATTTGAAAGAGGCCTGCATAATGATATTAGATTGGCTTTGGGTTCTCAGAGGCATATAGATATGAGATCCTTGGTTGAAGAAGTCCTTAGAGCAGAGACTATTATTTCAGAAGAGGCTGATAGACAGTTATGATTCAAGCAAAAGAGGAAACCAGGTCAGTTTTCTGGTGTAGCTGGTCAGAGTAAGAAGTTTAGAGGGCCTCCTCATTCACAGAGCCGTGTATCAGCAGCACCTATTACTATTCAGAGGAACCCAGTCGGCAGCAGTGCCCCAGTCACATCATTAGCCAATGCACCCAGGAGTAGAGTACGAGATCTATTTCCACAGTGCCCTCATTGTAAGAAGTTTCATCCGGGCGAGTGCAGATTTATGAATAGGTCTTGTTTCAGATGTGGGTCCCTAGAACACCAGATCAGATATTGTCTTGTGGCCCAGCCGTCCACTGTAACCTCACCAGCTGTGGGTGGAGGGTCAGCCCCTCAGAGAGGATGTGGTAGGGGAGCAGCTCCTGCACAGGCAGTTTTAGGCCCTTCAGTACAGCCACCTCAGGGTCGTAACACTGGACGTCATTATGCTGTTAGAGCCCGTGAACAGGATGATGCTTCGGATGTCATTGTTGGTAAATTTTCATTACTTTCTCATTCAATTTATGCTTTGATTGATCCTTGTTCCACACATTCCTATATTAGTACTGTGGTTGCTCGAGATAAAGGGTTGCATGACAGTCAGTTAGACCAAGATATTTTTTTGGGGTATAGTGTAGTGGTGAATAAAGTATATCGAGATTGTCCGGTTAGTGCTCAGAGTTTTGTGTTTTCTGCCGATTTAATTGATCTCCCATTCTGAGAGTTTGATGTGATTTTGGGTATGGACTGGTTATCCACTCACCAGGCCACTGTTGACTGTAAGAGGAAGAGAGTAATTTAAAAACTGCAGACGATCAGGAGATTGTCATCGTGGGTGAGAGATTAGATTTTCTTTCTGATGTGATTTCAGCTACTGCAGCTAAAAGACTTATCAAAAAAGGGTGTGTAGCCTACTTGTGCTATGCAATGAAGACTAAAAAGGATGAACTTAAGGCTTCAGATGTGCCTACTGTTCAAGAGTTTCAGGATGTTTTTCTTTAAGAACTTCCAGGTATGCCACCTGATAAAGAGTTAGAGTTTACTATTGACTTAGTACCTATTACTGCACCTATCTCTATTGCTCCTTATAGAATGGCACCTTTAGAACTCAGAGAATTGAAGATTCAATTGCAAGAATTATTTGATAAAGGCTTCATCAGATCGAGTGTTTCACCTTGGGGAGCACCAGTCCTCTTTGTGAAAAAGAAGGATGGATCACTTCGGTTATGTATTAATTATAGACAGTTGAATAAAGTCACCATCAAGAACAAGTATCTACTGCCTCGAATTGATGACTTATTTGATCAGTTGAAGGATGCTGGAGTATTTTTAAAGATTGATTTGAGATATGGCTACCATTAACTAAAGATTAAAGAGTCAGATGTGCCTAAGATAGCTTTCCGCACTAGATATGGTCATTATGAGTTCATGGTAATGCCTTTTGGATTGACAAATGCTCCTGCAGCTTTTATGGATCTGATGAATAGGGTTTTCCACCCTTACTTGGATCAGTTTGTGGTTGTTTTTATTGATGATATTTTGGTGTATTCGAAGACTCCAAAGGAGCATGATAAGCATTTGAGGATTGTCCTGCAGACTCTAGGAGATAAGCAGCTTTATGCCAAATTCAGTAAATATAAATTCTGGCTGAATGAGGTATCATTTTTGGGTCACGTGGTATCAACAGATGGTATTAAAGTTGATCCTAAAAGGATTGAAGCGATCCTTTAGTGGAAGACACCCAGGAGTGTTATCGAAGTTAGGAGTTTTCTTGGCTTGGCCGGTTATTACAGAAGGTTCGTCAAGGGTTTCTATTCGATTGCATCTCCTTTAACCAAGTTATTACAAAAGAATGTCAAGTTTGAATGGTTAGATAAATGTTAGGAGAGTTTTGAGAAGCTTAAGTGTATGTTTACTGAAGGTCTAGTGTTAGTGCAACCTGAATCTGATAAGGATTTTGTGGTCTTCAGTGATGCTTCCAGAAATAGATTGGCTTGTGTATTGATGAAGGAAGGCAAGGTGATTGCTTATGCCTCCCGACAGCTTAAGACTCATGAGAAGAATTACCCTACTCATGATCTTGAGTTGGCAGCTATTGTATTCGCATTGAAGATTTGGAGGCATTATCTCTATGGGGAGAAATGCTACATCTACACCGATCACAAGAGTCTGAAGTATTTGCTTACTCAGAAGGAGCTGAACTTGAGGCAGAGACGATGGCTTAAATTGATCAAAGACTATGAGTGCTTCATCGACTATCATCCTAGTAAAGCTAACATTGTAGCTGATGCTCTCAATAGGAAGTTCATGGCTTCCCTACGGGCTATGAATGTTAGTCTTGACTTATCAGATGATGGATCTTTGATTACAGAAATGCAAGTTAAGCCAGATTTTCTCCAGCAAGTGAAAGATGCTCAGAAGTAGAATGATCGGTTGTCTACCATTATGTCTCTGGTGAAAGATGGCCATGTCAATGAGTACTCATTGGGTGCAGATGGTGGATTGTATTACAAGCAGAGATTGTGCATTCCTGATCAAGCTGATTTGAGAAGGAATATTCTATCAGAAGCTCATCACAGCAGCTTCGCTATGCATCCTAGTTGTAAGAAGATGTATCAGGATTTGAAGATGCTCTATTGGTGGCCAGGTATGAAACGTGAAGTGACAGAATTTTTGGGTAAGTGTCTGATTTATCAGCAAGTCAAGGCAGAATATCAAGTTCCTTCAGGTTTTGCTTCAGCCTATTGTCATTCCTGAATGGAAATGGGACAGGATAATTATGGATTTTGTGTTGGGATTTCCTCTCTTGAGAAAGAAACATAATTCAGTTTGGGTAATTATTGACTGACTCACTAAATCAGCTCATTTCTTGCCTATCATAATGGATTATTCGTTATCTAAGCTGGCAGAGTTGTACATTAGCGAGATTATAAGACTGCATGGAATTCCTTCCTCCATCATTTCAGATCGTGATCCGAGATTTACTTCTCAGTTTTGGAAGAGACTTCAGGAAGCTTTGGGAACTCGGTTGCATTTCAGCACAGCTTTTCACCCTCAGACTGATGGACAATCTAAGCGTGTGATTCAGATTCTGGAAGATATGTTGAGATGTTGCATCCTTGAGTTTGGTAACCATTGGGAGTGGTACTTGACTTTAGCAAAAGTCGCCTATAACAACAGTTATCAGACTAGTATCAAGATGGCTCCTTATGAAGCTTTGTATGGTAGAAAGTGCAAAACTCCTCTTTATTGGAAAGAGCTCAGTGAGAGTAAGATTGTGGGGTCGAATCTAATTAGAGAAACGGAAGAAAAGGTTAGAGTGATTAATGACAGATTGAAAGAAGTCATGGATCGACATAAGTCCTATACAGATCTGAAGAGGAAAGATATAGAGTTTCAAGTGGGAGGTAAAGTATTTTTCTTAGTTTCTCCATGGAAGAAGATCCTGAGATTTCGAAAGAAAGGCAAGCTGAGTCCAAGATTCATTGGCCCTTATGAAATTATTCAGGGGGTTAGACTAATAGCTTACAGATTGAAGCTTCCACAAGAGTTAGAGAAGATTCATGACATCTTCCAAGTCCCTATGCTTAGAATGTACCGTTCAGATCCCAGCCATACACTACAAGAAAATGATAAATTAGCGACAGAAAATTAGCGACGGAGTCATTTCCGTCGCTAAATAGCGACGGATATTAACCTCCGTCGCTATTTATCGACGGAAATTAAATTCCGTCGCTAATTAGCGACGGAATTTAATTTCCGTCGATAAATAGCGACGGACAATAAAATCCGTCGCTAAAAATGGCGCCAAGATTTCCCACCAAAATTGCCGACCGATATTTGCGACGGTTTTTATGAACCATCGCTAAAAATAGCGACGGAAATTCTTTTCCGTCGCTGAAAAAAATAAAAAAAAAACTTAATTGTATTTTTAGCGACGGAATAAAAATCCGTCGCTAAAATAGCGACGGATGAAAAAACCGTCGCTAAAATTAGCGACGGTTTGAATATTCCGTCGCTATTTTTAGCGACGGAATAAGCTTTCCGTCGTTAAAGATAAAAAAATTTAATTTCCCTCTCTTTTTAGCGACGGAATATTCTTTCCGTCGCTAAAGATAAAAAATTTAACTTTCCCTCTCTTTTTTTAGCGACGGAAGATGCTTTCCGTCGCTAAAGTTAAATTAAATTTAACTTTCCCTCTTTTTTTTTCTCTCTCTCTCTCTCTTCTCTCTCTTTCTCTCTTCTCCCTCTCCTCGCCCCGTCTCTCCTCCCTCTGCCCAGCCGCCGCCGACCACCGCCCCTCCCCCTCCCTCCGGCGCCGATCGGCCTCCCCTCCCTCCCCTCCCTCCCTCTTTTCCCGCTCCTCCTTCCCTTCTCTCTCTCTCTCTCTCTCTCTCTCTCTTTCTCTCTCCTCCCTCTCCTCTCCCCGTTTCTGCCCTCTGCCCAGTCGCCGCCGACCACCGCCGACCACCTCTCCTCCTCCTCCGGCGCCAGGTACAGATCTGCCTCTCTCTTTTATTTATTATTATTATTATTATTATTATTATTATTGTTAATTGGGTATAATAAGAATTATTATTATTATTAATATTATTATTATTTAATTTATGTTAGATGAATATTGGTAAATTGTAATTATTGTTTAAATTTATATTTCTTAAAACTTTATTGTTATTAAATTTATTAATAGAATTTTTCATATTATGATTATTATTGTTAATTAGTGTTAATTTTAGTTATTATTATTATTCAACATATTATTATTATTAAATTCTTATTATTATTATTCAACATGTTATTATTATTATGTTAATTTGTATTGTTATTATTATTATTTATTTATGTTATTTGTATTGTTATTATTATTATTTATTTATAATTTGTATTGTTATTATTATTATTTATTTATATTAATTGTATTGTTATTATTATTATTTATTTATAATTTGTATTGTTATTATTATTATTTATTTATGTTAATTGTATTGTTATTATTATTATTTATTTATAATTTGTATTGTTATTATTTGTATTGTTATTATTATTATTTATTTATAATTTGTATTGTTATTATTATTATTTATTTATGTTAATTGTATTGTTATTATTATTATTTATTTATAATTTGTATTGTTATTATTATTATTTATTTATGTTAATTGTATTGTTATTATTAATTTTTTTTTTAATTTCTAAAATTTCCCGACGGAAATTAAATTTCCGTCGGGAATTTCCGACGGAAAATGATTTTCCGTCGGGAATTACCGATGGAAATTTGTTTTCCGTCGGGAAATTTGCCGACGGAAATTGATTTTCCGTCGGTAATTCCCGACGAAAAAAATTTCCGTCGGTAAATTTACCGACGGAAAACCAATTTTCGTCGGTAAATTTCCCGACGGAATTTTTTCCGTCGGGAAATTTGCCTACGACTAAATTGCCGACGGAATTAATTTCCGTCGGCAATTTAGTTTCTCGACGGAAATTCCTTATTTTTCGTCGGGAATTTCCGTCGGGAAATAGTATTTTTCTTGTAGTGATATCATCAAGCCTAAAGAAGTTTGAGGTCAGGAAGACATGACTTATGAGGAGTATCCAGTGAAGATCCTAGCTAGAGAAGTGAAGCAGCTCAGAAACAAACAGATCCCACTGGTGAAGATTCTCTAGAATTACCACAATGTCGAGGAAGCGACGTGGGAACCAGAAGAGACCATGAGACAACAGTATCCCAAGCTCTTCAATTCAGGTAAATTTCGAGGATGAAATTTTTAATTGGTAAGGGAGATTGTAATAGCCCCAATATCGGGTTAGTCGTAAATAGAATTTTTCAAGAGTGAATAGTGCTTTCGAGGTGAATAGTACTTCCAAGAATCGAAAAATATTTTATTGGACTATTGGATAGAGCTCGTCAATACGAGTCCATAGGCGTAAATTTCGTGTCAATTGGAGGTGAAACGAGTCCGAAATGGCCAAAACAGTAAATAAAAGTATTTACTTCGGTGAAAAGTGGGCCTAGGTGGGACCCACTGAAAAGTGAAAAGTAGGCCCAGGTAGGACCTATTGAACAGTAAAAGTGGCCCAGGTGGGACCCATAAAATAGTAAAAGTGGGGCTAGGTAGGGCCCACTAAATAGTAAATGTGGGACCTTGATGACATCAGTAATAACATCAGCAATGTCATTATGATGAATAGTATCTGTGTCCCCTAAAGTATAACATCATCATTTGATTAGAAACATCATCATTGACGGGGTCCCATTGAATAGTGACAACATCTTTGACAGGTCTGTGAATAGTGACTGTGGGTCCGTGATGAATAGTACCCAAAATGTTTTTTTCACCATCAGAGAGAGGATGAAAAATGTAGTATAGTGGTGTAATTTGGTGTAAAAGCGAGATCAAATAAGCTTCTCAAATTCAGTCTGAAGCTTCTCTAGTTCGGTTCGATTGAACCAAGGTTTGACTGAACTTTGACTAAATTTTTATAAATAGTTAGAGTGGATAAAATGGTCTACTATAAGAGGATAAAAGGCTTAGAATAATTTTTAGAAATTTGTGGCAGTATTAGAATTGTATTTTACGGCAAAACCGGATTAAACCAAATTAGACTTGTTTAAGTGAACCGGACCCCAAACGGATTCCGATTAAGCTACAATTTTTAAGGAAGACTAATTTTGATATTATCAGAATGATGGAATTGGTTGGGAGTGAAAATGAATTCAAGAACATTAAATTTCACTAAAACAGTGGAAAATGACCGGAAAAAAGAAAAACGGACCAAATCGGCTCAACCACTTTGGTTGGACCTGGTTGGGTCCAATTGGACCCATATAAATAGACTCAAAAAACTGGAAATCCCTTGGATTCCCTTTTATTTCAGCCTCCCTCTTCTTCCTCTCTTGGCCGAATGGTTTTTCCTCTATTCTCTCTCATTTTTCTTTCATTTTTTCTTCATCTAACCTTAAATTAAAACCTCTATAATATAAGTTAGCTCATCTAGAATCCATTGGTGGTCTTAGATTTTCGTTTGGAGGAGTATAAGTTGGTGAAATCTAGACTTAAAGTTTCGGTGTAAAATTGAGGTAAGAGAATTAAGTTTTTTAAATTTGGTTTTAAGGTTCCTAAAGGTAGATTAGGATGTTAATTAGATGTTTATTAAGTTTATTTGATGAAAGGAAATTTAGTTTTGATTAAATCTTAATTTTTGTATTTGGACATAATCATGTCCAATAGGTAAGGGAACCTCCAATCAAGCTAAGCATAAGGAAAAGGATAATTGAGAAGTATAATACACGAATTTGAGGTTTGTGATTGCAAATTCCATTTAATTCCATAGTAAAAGCATGAATTTAAGTTATATTTGTGAAGAAAGTATGTGATTTATGCATGTTTAATTGAAATTAACATGATATTCATGCTTAGGGATGCTAAAAATGATGGTATGGATGATTAAATTGAAGAAATAAATTTTGTGTGAAAAGCTCCTTCTTTGGCCGAATGGTATTCATGTGATTTTCATGTGTTTTCATGATGTTTATGTATATTTATGATGGATCTATGGTGTTTGGCATGTGAACTAATGTATGGTATGTGTTAGAGCATGTGAAAACATCATGAGGCATGTGATGTATGTATGGCCGAATGTATGTCATGTGTAAAGTCACGATTTTGATGGGTTTTCATGGAAATTTATGGTATGGTGATGTTATACAACATGAAATTGGCCTAATTAAACGATAAAATTGATAAAAATAATTAATGTAAATAAATTAGTATGTGGGCCGTATGCATGTATGTATGTATGCATGTGTACCATGATGAAATAATAAGTTTACATGACATGTGATGATGTAATGATAATAATCACATGTGAAATGATGAAATGGTATGAAAAAGAATAAAATATTATGATGATATACCATGAAAAATAAGTATATTATATTAATAATGTGTAAAATAAAATAATATTGCCCCTATGTAGTGATCTGGTAGTCAAGTCTAGTTCAGAATATGTTGGCATGCCATAGGGACATAAGACCGCAGGTGTGAGTATAGCGTCTCGCTTTTTAAATAGGCCAATGATGGTCCTCTTTCACTGTATCTGAATATTTCATTGTACTGTACTGTATTTAAGATAGTGGTGGTCCCACAGGACTCCGCTGGTATTTCTGTGAACTTCTGGAGTTCACGTCTCGTTTATCCTATATATAGAGTCTGCTGGCATGTTGTAGGGGCATAATTGTAAAAATAAGATTAAAATAGTTAAAGTATGATTAAAATAATATTTATGTGAAAAAATGACATAAATATTATCAAATAAAAGGTTTAAGGGTAAAATGGTAATTTTGTGCATGTGTGTTAAAAATAATTAATAAGGGTAAAAATGTAAATAAATGCTTAAATAGGAAAATTGGTCACTTTTTAAGGGTAATAATGTAATTTGGCATGAAAATGGTAATTGGAGGGTAAAACTGTAATTTGGTATGTAAATAAATGGTAAAATTGTAATATTAGTGTAAATAATTAGATTAGTGGCAAAATTATAATATAAGTGAAAATTATTTAAAATAGTGGCATAATTGTAATATTATTGAAATTAAAATGAATTAGTGGCAAAATGGTAATATTAATGAAATTAAAGTGAACTAATGGCATAAATGTAAATTTGATGAAGTATAAATGAAATATTGCCTTAAGTTAAGGATAATTTGGTAAATGGGATGATTTATGTGCATTAATTGCGTAATTGCCCTGATCATGAAATTTAAGAATAATTAAATATAATATTGCATGAATAATTAGTAATTAAATGAATGTGTTTAATCATGAATATTAAATGTTTTTTATTGTGAATATTATGCATGAAAAATTAAATTAAGTAGGAAATTTATGGAATTGCAATCACCACTAAGCATATTTAATGCTCAGCACGTAGTTCTATTTGACTGCGTGTAGGTACTCCGTAAGCTTTTGGGATTAGTGCATGCCTCACATTTTGGAAGTGGTATGGAAGAGTATTATTTAGAATATTAAGTATGCTAAGATTTTGGCATGTATATGTCTTATAATATTATTGTGGGTTTTGGACTGTAATAGATTCTTATAACTGTCTCTAGTATATTGTGATTGGTATGCTTAAAAATTGGTAGAAATTAAGTTAATACTATTGGTAAAGTAAAATATAGATTTTTAAGTTGAAGAAAAATTGACCAGATGAATAGTAACTTAGACAGTTATAGGTCAATCGGCATAGTTAATAGTGAATTAAAGTAGAAATATCAAGTTAATGATTAAATTAATAAGTATTAATAGACTTAAGTAAATTGTCCTTGTCATACGGCACTATTCACACAGTATTATACATATGGTGCTATTCACGTGTACGACACTATTAACGTATACGATACTGTTCACGTATATGGTACTATTCATATATACGATACTATTCATGTATACGGTACTATTCATGCATACGGTACTATTCAAGTATACAATAATATTAAAAAAAATTACCGGTTTTAATTAATTGTCTATTTAATATCCTGAATAGTTTAATTAGGTTAACCGGATTAAAATGAATAGATATTTAATCGGATAATAAAGTATTAGAGTGTATGTCAGTTCAGTGCGGTGGCACCCAGTATCCGTATCACATACGGGTATGGGGCGCTACATTATGATTTCTTCATGATAGTGTTTCAATTTTAACTATGATATGCTTTACAATAGTGAATATTGTTATAGTGTTTTGTTTTAAATTATATGTTGTGTTTTGGGAACATGAATTGTATTATGCATGACCTGCGAGAGTCAGTCTAGTGGATAGTTAGGCATGCCTAATAGAGTTCTTTAGCTGTAGCACTTTTGTACCGTTCTGGACCCTAATCAGGTCCCCGTTTAGTTGCTCGCGAACTTCTACGTGTTTGGATCTTGTTTAAGATCCCTTTGTAAAATGTTTGAAAAGAGATAATGTGATACTATTTTCCCGATTCATACCTGTAAGGTACCGCTACGTGACGATTCATACCCGTAAGGTACCTCTACGCGTTTACTCGTTATCCACTACTATGAGTCAGCAGGTGTTATGATTTGTTCTGATATGATTATAAGTATGTGTATCTTTATGAGTATGATCATAAGTATTTGAATCTGAATGACTCTAATTATGAGCATTTGAATCTGCTGGCATATAAATGTGTTTATTGAACCTTTGAATGGTGATGAATGGAATTCTATTGTGATTATATCTTATGATATTTAGTATGCCATTATGTACGTGATTTGCCTTGACGACCATTGTGAATGGCCGTCCATATATTATTGTTTGTTTCCCCCCTAAGCGTTATCGCTTAGCACTATGTTTTCACCCCGTGCAGGTGCGAAAAGCGTTTAGCTTTTGGAAGAGTCGCCGCCAGTCAAGCCAACACAGAGGGATTAGTGTTAGGGCTTTATTTTTGTAGCATTATTATTTTGTAATAGTGATATCTCTATTTATATAGTTTTGTAATAGTGATATCTCTATGTATATAGTTTTGTAACCTTTCGCTATGTATCTCTGAAAGTTGTAATTATGTTGGTATCAGAACAGTTATGTAATTTAATATTGTTATTCTATGAATGAATGATCCTTTGGTTTTAAAGTTTTAATTTTTGCTATTATATGCATGTTTATATTATGGGAATGTATGTATGTATAGTCCTGTTTGTTGTGTGACACCCCTGCTCGTACGGTTCTCACTCCCTCGCGGATGGGTATGTATGGATAGGGGGTGTTACAGTTTTTGGTATCAGAGCCCGATTTAGGCATTTTCTGGGTGTTGATGTGCATCTGTGTGTATATGTCTAGGACTGTGTTGGCTGATGCGGTTGTCCTCTTGTTTGTTTTAGATGGCTTCTAATTAGGTGCGTGGATCACTTGAGGAGTCCGCCAAGAGTGTGAATCCTCAAGCAGTCGATCCTTCTGTGTCTGTGTCGACTCAACCTACTAGGGCGCAACCTGAGGCTGCAGCCATGCCCTTTGAGGTCATGTTGAAGATTTCGCAGGACATGGCTAGGGTCATAGAGAGTGTGACCGCTCCTAGAGTCCCTACTGAGAATTTGAGGAAGGCAGGTGCAGAGGACTTTTATTGGATTGGTTAGGATGAATCAGAGTATACTGAGAAGTGGTTAGAGAAGGTAGAGCAAGCCTTGGATGAGATTCGGTGTCCTCAGGAGAGGCAAGTAGAGTGTGTTGTAGCCCTGTTGCAAGGATCCGCCTTTGGCTGGTGGAAGTTGGTTCGAAGGCATCCCCAGTTTCTTAACCTAGTTACTTGGGAGTTCTTCGATAGGGAATTTATAAGTAAGTATGTGACTCGGGAGTACAAAGATGCTAAGTGGGCATAATTTTTGAGTCTGAAGCAAAGGGCGGTGATGGTTTCAGATTTTGAGAAGGAGTTTAATAGATTGGCTAAGTATGCTCCTGAAGGTGTTCTGACAGAGGAATTCAGGTGTAGGCACTTTGAGAATGGGTTGAATGAGTTGCTAAGGGCTATGATTATTTCTCTAATGAGTACTCCAAGTATTGGGTACTATCAGATTGTGCAAGCGGCTGTGAGGGCCGAGAGGTCTGAGTTTGTTCTGAGAGAGAGATCTCAGAGGAGGAATCCCCCTCGTGGGGATCAGGATCGTCATCTTTATCGGGTAAGAGGTCTAGGAACGCGCATGATGAGTCTTCAGGTCCGGCTTCAAGAGGCAGGAGGCAAGGTTCTGTTAGGGGTTTTGGTTCTAGCCAAGGTGCTTCTGGTTTGAGGCCTGATGTGTTGCCTGAGTGTTTGCACTGTAGTAAGCGCCATTGGGGTGAGTGTAGGTGGCTCACAGGTGGTTGTTTCAGATGTGGTAGCACTAATCACTACTTGGCAAATTGTCTGAGGTTTAGTGAGACTTCTGGTGATCAGTGAGAGGCTAGCAGAGTTGGTTCTAATGCTCCACAAGCAGGTCGTGGTAGAGGCCGAGGTAGAGGTCGAGGTGGTCGGCATAGAGCAAGAGCTCAATCAGAGTCAGTTGATCGTCCTTTGACAGTTCCTGCTAGAGCGTATGCCATGAGAGCTCGGGATGAGCAAGATGCCCCTGATGTGATTGCTGGTAAGTTCATACTCTTTGACACTGAGTTACATGCTCTAATTGACCCTGGCTCCACACACTCATATTTGTGCACAAGTATATTGTTTGATAAGATGCATGATGTTGACCGGTTAGATTATGAGGTTTGTGTGACCGGTCCTTTAGGGCACAGTGTCAATGTGAGTTGAGTGCATAGGAATTGTCCCCTTTTAGTTCAGGGAGTTGAGTTTCCTGCTGATTTGATTGAGTTGCCTTTCCGGGAGTTTGATCTGATTTTTGGAATGGATTGGCTTAGTAAGCACTGGGCAGTGGTTGATTGTCATAGGAAGGTAGTTGTGTTGTGAGATAGAGATCAGTCTTCTGTTGTTGTCAAGGGTTTGGGTTCGAGTTCTTTGAGTTATGTGATATCCGCCATGCAAGCTAAGAGATTAATGAGAAAGGGTTGTGAGGCATTCTTAGCAGTTGTTTTGGATTCGAAGTGTGATCAAGTCGAGATTGACGGTATCCCAGTTGTTAGGGAGTTTAGTGATGTGTTTTTGAGTGAATTGCTTGGTTTGCCTCCTGAGAGAGAAGTGGAGTTGTCCATAGAGATTATGCTGGGTACTTCGCCCATTTCGAAAGCACCTTATCGGATGGCTCCTGTAGAGCTGAGAGAATTCAAAACTCAGCTACAAGAGTTATTGGATAAGGGGTTTATTCGACCCATCATATCTCCATGGGGAGCCCCGATTTTGTTTGTTAAGAAGAAAGATGGATCTTTAAGCATGTGTATCAACTATAGGCAAATTAATAAGGCAACAGTGAAGAACAAGTATCCCTTGCCTAGAATTGAGAATTTGTTTGATCAGCTTAGAGGTGTGGGTGTCTTTTCCAAGATTGACCTTCGGTCGGGTTATTATCAGCTTCGAGTTCAAGATGCGGATGTGGTTAAGACTGCATTTCGGACGCGATATGGCCATTATGAGTTTCTTGTGATGCCGTTTGGTTTGACCAATGCACCTGCGGCTTTTATTGATTTGATGAACCGAGTGTTTAGGCCATATCTCGATCTATTTGTAGTAGTGTTTATAGACGACATTGTGGTTTCCTCGAAGGATGAGAATGAGCACGAAGAGTGTCTTCGGTTGGTATTGCAAGTGTTGAGGGAGCACCGTTTGTTTGCGAAGCTTAGCAAGTGTAGACACTGGATCCTGAGGCAGCCCAGATCAGAGTTACCCAATGATGATAAAACGCCTTTCCACAGGCAAAAATGGTAAAAGTGATGATTTCCTTGTCAAATTTTCATTTTGGAGTAAAAAATTGAAAAATAATAAAAAATATTTTAAAAATTAGTTTTGAAAAATGGGGGATTTCTTTTGGGGGATTTTTTTGGCTAGGGTTTTTTCTCTTCATCTTTTCTCTTCTTCTTCCTCTCAAACTCTAAAAAAATTCCAGATTTTTTCCCTACCAAGGAAGAACAAAAAATTGAGTTCATCTTTCATTCTTTTTTCCAACATAATTTCTTCTAAATATATATTTAGAAGCAGTTTTGTTTTTTGATTAAATTTTTGAGACAAATACAACAATTATTTGTTCTCAAAATTCTTGTTTTTAACTTTTTATTTGTGTTCAATTAAACTTTTTCCATTGATTTTTCTTTTGAATTTATTTTTGATGAAAAAGTAATTTTGAGACAAACAAAACAATTGTTTGTTAATCAAAATATTTTTTTCATTTGATTTTCTAAAAACAAGTTTTTTTCAAGTATATTTTTCCTTGGAATCAAATTCCAACATTTTTATTATTCAATTCTAATATTGCAAACCAAGAATAAGGAAATCAATCATCTTTTTACCTTCATCGAATCCGAAACTCTGAGGGTAAACATTTCGGGCTTGTTCTTTTTATTCTTTTTGTTCATATTTAATTTATTCATTTTTATTTTTATTATTTTCAGTTATTTATTTATTTTATTTATTTTGTTTATATATGATTTTATTCTTATTCATGTATATTTTATTATTTTCATTAATTTATTTATTGTTCTCATTTATTTATTTATTCTATTGTTGTTATATTTGTTTTGTTATGTATATATATTATCACATTTTTATTCATGTGAATATTGATTTCTTTTAATTCCTAACATGTAATTAATTTATTTCACTTTAATTCATCATTATTTTTAACATGTAATTAAATTAATTCATTTTGATTGATCTTTTAGCCATGTAAATGGTCTATATCATTTGTGAACATATTTAATTAATCATGTCATTTATTTAATCATTTTTTATTTTTTTCAATTGTCATTATCATATATTTAATATTTTGTTCACTTATTTATTTTCATTATTATCATGTTCATACTTTTACATATTAATTAATTAACTTGTTGTATTTTATTCCAATTACATCTTTTAATCCATTTGTTGTTCATAACACATTTTTCTCATTTATTTTAAATTGTAAACATGTTAATTCATTTGTTATTTTGATATCATTTCGTTTTATCTCATTTTATTTTATTTTATCATTTATTTTATATTTAATTGATTTTAATTGATTCAATTACTAACATTATTTCTTTTGTCTTGTGTTTTTATGTCAAAACTTATCTTTCTTTACTTGGCATTTTTGCGAGCATGCGGGAAGATTCAGAAGGCTCGTTTGGGATCAAGTATTTATTTATTTCATTTACAATATTTTATTTGTTTGGCTTTTCCATTTATTTTGCCATGAAATTTTCTTATAAAATTGTTCATTTAGGCCTGCTAGAAAGAAAGTCACTAAATCATTTTTTATTAATTAATTTGGAATCTTTTCTAAATAAAAATGGGACCAATGTCTCAATTTTCTCCATCAAAAATAAAACCATCACATCAAAATTGTTTTATAATAAATATGCATGCGAGGACCAATGTCCTTATCATTAATGAATATCCCGTTTTATGCATGTTTTGTATTTTATTTAGAATGGGGGTTGTATTCCGCCCCTAGTTTTGTTGTAATATTTTTACATATGCTTTATTTTATTTTCGCTTTTATTTATCGCTTCCACTACGTGATTGACATGCGCTTTAATTAATTGCATTAAAACGAATAGAAATTGGATGAAACTCTAAATTCAAAACTCGATTTTAAACTTAACCAAGGTATGAATAAATGGGAAGTCCCGAACCTACACTGGTCTTGGGCTCAATGAGGTTAGAGGTCTAGAACCTCCAAAATATCTCTTGTTCCCCTACAAAAGGCTTAATTTACATAATCCTAGGCTCCAGGGGGTAGAGGTTGAGACCTCTAGGATCTCTTTGCTTTGCCCAAGATGGATATGTATGCACCGTGTTAGACTCGCTGAGGCTAGACGACCCTTCCCAATGTTCTATTGGGTGGCGACTCCAAGAAACCTCTTTGTTGCTCAATACAGACGCACTTGTAAATACCTTACAAGCTTTTATGAACCTCTCCTAATCGCCCAAAAGCGGGCTTTCAGGAGGCCACGAGGTTCGGCGCGCGTCACAGTGGTGACTCCACTGGCGACTTATTTTGAGACTTCGCTTCGAAAGTACCTTGGTTAAAATTTACAATTGAGTTTTAATTTAAACATTTCATCCTTTTTCAAAACTGTATTGCATCTCATTAGAGCCTTAGATCTATGCTAGTTTGGTCCCTCTTTTAGCCTCGGTGTGTTCCCAAAGCGCGACCCTACGTTCACTCAATGTAGGGAAGTGTTAAGGATAATCACTAGCTCAAGCCTCGTATCATCATGGTATATCAAATGGTGACCCAATCGGTCGTTACGCTAGTGATGAGCTAGACCCGTTGGCAGGGACCATGCTTGGGTAGCCCTAAAGCAACACCACCTTTGACTAAAGCTCATGTAATGGCAATAGATACTTCCCCTAGGTGGTATGAACCGTAATACCCTGCTTGTTATATGGATCGTTTTGTATTGGACAAACCTAAATAATCTGATTGGTCACCTAATCAAAGGCTTTCATGCCCCGATAGGCCCATGTCAACTTATTCGGACTGCCTAATGGTCAAAACCCATGCGTATGCACATTAGCTAAGAGAGGTTATGATGCCGGTTTTCCACTGAGCACCATGCGCGTCCATCGGGTTCCCTGTTAACCCATGGATCAGTCCACCTAGGACAAAGACTGCACGACCTCGTGTGTGGGGCCAATAAGGTTGGAAGGATCTATCTGCTTGCATGTGATTGTGGATGTGCATTGCATATTCATGTTATTTATGCACAAATAAATTTTTTTATTTCTCCCTTATATATACATCCTATTCTTTGCATATAATTATTACATGTACATATTATCCTGTGTATAATTTTTCAAATATTTCACATGTATCATTGTAATCTCTTTTGGTCATTGTATACCATCTGTTGCACAGTACGGTCATGCATTACATATTATTCATACATCATTATAACTCTTTGCTTTTCAGCCATTATAGACCATTTACTTGGGTGGTTAGGGGATCCCAATAGTTGTCTAAGGAGCGATCAGAGTTCACATGGGCTGACAAAGTTTTTAGCGTTCTTACCAGAGCATTTAAAGGCATTAGAAATGGATGGCCCTTTGCAACAAAATGAAGAGACTCGTGCCCTAATTGCCCAGGAGTTGGATAGAAGGCTCGAGGAGCTTGAAACAAAGATGCTGGCTATGGTCAAAGAAAGGATGGATGCCATGGCACTTGTTCTGCAAGCTCAGCTTATGGCAACAACTCTCAACTAAGGAAAGCCGGCCACGATCGAGAAGGCTCATACAGCGATAGCTCCAGTACCTCCTTTTCCTTCTGTGACTAGAGGTAAGAGGTCACTTGATTCCCCGGTTGAGCAAGGACGAAATAGGAGGCCTACTTTAGAACATGGCATTATGTCCAAGGAGGATGAAGACCCTGCAATCATGCATACTACAAAAGATGAAAGCTCAAGAGGCCTTGACAATAGTAAGGCAAATGCTAAGGCTGCAGAAGTCCCAGCCATTAGAACAACGCAGCCCCACCTCACTATCTCGGGTAGGCCATTATCTTGGCATTTCACCCGTCTCGTCAATAAAGGGAAGTTACAACCCTTGCCGACCGGGCCTGCACTAAGTCAAGGACGCCGTAAACATAGAGCAGATTGGCACTGCGCGTATCATCAGTATTCAGGGCATAGAATGGACTACTATCGTACCTTGAAAGATCACATTCAAGAGCTAATGCTAGGCCCAAAAAAAGGAGGAGATTGTAAAAGTGCCAACCACGAAAGTAAAGCAAAGGCATTTTTCTAATTTGGGCAAATATTTATCCTGGGTCCTCAAGAGGCTGATGAAGGAGGGGATATTATAGCCATTGCAAGCTAAGCCCACCAGAAGCCAGGGACAGCCCGATCATAAAGGGGATGAGTATTGCGCCTTCCACCAGCACACCGGGCATACCACAGACGATTGCAAGACCTTGAGACATGCTATTCAAGATCTGATTGACTCCCACCAGATGTCCGACCCAGAAAAGCAAGAGGGAAAGAATAAGATGGACTAAGCGTCTAAGAAGGAAGGAATGATGGGCCCTGAAGTTGATTATGGACCATCGGCAATAACACCTACGTCGGCGAAGAGAGGAAGATGATAGTTTAGACTTACCTTCTTAGTTCTGAACTTTTTTTAAATAATGACTAATGACGTTTTTTAGTTTTATTAATAAATCAAACAATTTCCTTCACTTGTGTGATGTTATTTTCAATGATTTCATAATCCATTTATATTTGACATTAGCTCGATTGATGTTACTGTATTTATTCTTGGAACCTCAAAAATCTTGATGGCATCTGACATAACTCTTGAAGAGTGAGAAAAGTTTGAGAGAATATTAAAAAATATGAAAAGTCTTTGCCTGGACCTACGAAGATATGCCAGGAATTGATCGAGAAGTCGCAGAGCACACTGTTCCTACATATCCAGACTATAAACCTGTTAAGCAAAAACTGAGAAGGCTTAGGCCGAAATGGGCAGATAAAGTAAAAGAGGAGATTCGCAAGCAAATCAAAGCAAAATTTCTAGTTGAGGTGCAGTATCCAACTTGGTGGGCCAAGGTTGTCCTCGTAGCCAAAAAGAATGGCAAGGTAAGGATATGCGTAGATTATCGGGACTTGAATAAGGCTTATCTGAAAGATAACTTTTCATTGCCCCATATAGATGCGTTGATAGACAGTACCGCTAATTGCGAGATGTATAGCTTTGCAGATGGTTATGCAGGCTACAATCAAATTCTCAATAAAATAATTGATCGAATTAAGACTGCTTTCATTACGGAGTGGGGGACGTATGTTTATCGGGTAATGCCTTTTGGCCTAAAAAATGCAGGAGCCACTTATCAGAGGATGGCAACAAAAATCTTAAGGAAAAATCAACCTGTAGTGTGGAACGAAGATTGTTAGAGAGTTTTCGATACTATTAGAGAATACTTGCTGAAACCACTGGTGTTGAGACCACCACAGCCAGTCAAGCCAATGATTCTGTATTTAGCTATAGAAGATGGTTCTGTAGGTGCCATGATGGCCCAAAAGGACAAATTCGGAATTGAATTTGCTATTTACTACCTTAGTAAGAAGTTCCTAGCTTATGAGGTTAAGTATGCAGAAGTAGAAGAGATCTGTCTTGCGGTAATTTGGGCCTTTGAGAAGTTGAGACACTACTTTCACTCCTACAAGGTACAAGCGGTAGCAAAGCAGAATCCCTTGAGATACTTATAGGAGTGTAGACACCGAGTCCTGAGTCAGCCTAGATCGAAGTTACCCAATGATGATAATTGCCTTCACAGGGTTAAAAGGTTAAAAGTGATGGTTTTCTCGTCAAATTTGCATTTTAGAGTGAAAAATTAGAAAATAATAAAAAAGATTTAAAAAATTAATTTTGAAAAATGGGGGCTTAAAATTATAGTGTTTTTAGTCAATTTAAAATTTAAAAATGAAAAAAAAAAATTCGGATCGCGAGTGTCGGACGCGGCGGCGTGCCAGCGGCAGCGCGCTGGCGCCCCGCCCAGCACGCAGGCGCCCAGGCACCCAGCGCGCTGGGCACGAAGAGGCGACGCACAGCGTCGCCATTGTTGTACGTCGCTAAAGAGCGTCGCGCAGCGTTGTGCGCACTGCGCGCTGGAGTGCGCGATTTCCGTGCCCCTGCGCGCGGATTTCGCGCAGCCTCGCTGCGTGAAGCCCGTCGCTCTTTAGCGACGGGCTTCCCTCCTCCCCTGGCCATCGCTATAGGGTCTGATAACCTCTTTTCCGATTTTTCACCCATTTTTCCGATTTTTTCATCCAAAAATCCTTTTTTATCCAATTTTTTTGGGTTTTTGAGTTCAAATTAAATTCTAAAATATTTTTTTAGATAATTAATTAATAAAACTTGATTTTATCATTAAAAATAAAAGAATTTTGTGTTAAAATAGGTTTGTTTTCCTTAATTAAATTAGGGCAACCTTTTTTATTTTATAAAGACTTTATAATGAAAAATCAAGGAGGTCTCTCCACATTTTTTAGACCTAAAATTTCCAGAATTCTTCTTCTTCTATTTTCTCTTTAAAAATTTCAGATTTCTCTTTTAATTAATAAGGTTTAATTAGAATTGGAAATCAATTTTCAATTCTTAATTATTCCAATTAATTTCTTTGTTTTTCCTCCATAAACACAAGAAATTAATCATCACTTTGAAATCAATTTCTTTTCAATCTTAAGCATACAAATCAATTCCATTGTTTTCTCCATAAACAAAGAGAATTAATTTTATTGCTAAATTATTCTTTCAAGCAATTTTCCGGAAAATCATCACTTTTCCTTCATCAAATCCAATACTCTGAGGGTAAATATTTTAGGCTCAATTTCTATTCTATTTTATTTTTATTTAATTTATTCATGTATATTTTATTGTTTTTATTGATTTATTTATTGTTTTCATCTATTCATTTGTTGTATTGATCTTATATTTGTTCCATTTAATTGTTTATATATGATTTGATTTTTATTCATGTGAATATTATTTTCTTTTAATTCCTAACATGTAAATAATTTATTTTATTGTGATTCCTAATTATTTTTAACATGCAAATAATTAACTTAAAATAATCTTTTTGCCATGTAAATAGTTTATATTAATTATGAACACATAAATTAACCTTGTTATATATCATTATTATTTTCATCATTCTTTTATTTACTAGTTTTTATTATTCTTTTTATCATTGTTACATGATTGATTTATTATGATTTGTTTATTTATTCATTTATTATTTTTCACTTTTCATCATTATTTTCATCATGTGTATATTTTCATGTACTAATTAATTAACATATTATATTTTATTTTCATCTCATCATTTAATTATTTATCATGTATAATGCTTGTTTCTCATTTATTTTGGTTTGTTAACATTTTGATTCCATTATCATTCTTTTCATATCATCTTATTTTATTTTAAGTTGTTATTCATTATTTTGTATATTTAATTGATTTAATTACTAACATTATTTTAATTGTATTTTGTTTTTTTATGTCTAAACTCATTTTTTTGATTGGGCATTTTCGCGAGCACACGGGGAGGTCCAAAAGGCTCGCTCGGAATATTTATTTTTCTTTATTTGTAATATTTTGTTTATTTGGCTTTTTCCTATTTATTTTTGCCATATAATTTTCTTGTAAAATTGTTTATTTAGGCCCACTAGAAAGAAAGTCACTAAACCATTTTTATTAATTAACTTGGTATTTTTTCTAAATAAAAATGGGACCAATGTCTCAATTTTCTCCATCCAAAATAATCACATAAAAATTGTTTTATAATAATATGCATGCGAGGACCAATGTCCTCACCATTAATGAATATCTCGATTTATGCATGATCTGTATTTTATTTACAATGGGGGTTGTATTCCGCCCTTAGTTTTATTGTAATATTTTTACATGTGCTTTATTTTAGTTATGCTTTTACCTCTTTTTCTTAAATGTATGTTGTGCGCTTTAATTAATTACATTAAATGTATGTGAAATGGGATGGAATAATAAATTCAAAACTCAATTATAAACTTAACCAAGGTATGAATAAATGAGAAGTCCCGAACTCACTCTGGTCTTTGGGCTCAAAGAGGCGAGAGGTTTACCCTCCAAGACACTCTTGTGTCACGAGACTTTGACGTTAATCCTAGGCTCCTTAGGGCGAGAAGTTTACCTTCCAAGACCCCTTTGGCTGGCCTAAAATGGATACTAAGTGCAGTCTTAGGCTCTCCGAGCCGAGAGAAACTTTTCCAATGTTCTATTGGATGGCGACTCTATGAAACCTCCTTGTTGCCCAACATAGACGCACTTGCGATTTATTGCAAGCTGTCAACGGACCCACAAATGCCCCGATCGCCCTCAAACGGGCAGTCCCTTGGGCGGCCGCAGGGATCCGGCGCGCGTCACAAGGAGGCTCTATCCTTAATTGGAAAAATGGGTAGGTGGTTGTTGCTAATACAAGAGTCTGATATAGAGTATGTTACTCGAAAAAACTATCAAAGGGTGTACAGTGGCAGAATTCCTAGCAGAACACCCAATTCAAGGAGACTCATACGAGTTTAGCTTTTCAGATGAGGATGTGACAGCCATCGGAGTTCAGGGATGGCAACTGTACTGTGATGGGGCTATGAACAATATGGGGGCAGGAGTAGGAGTCATTCTAACCACCCCGAATAATGAGAAACTCCCTTTAGCAAAGAACCTGAGGTTCAAAGCTACAAATAATGAAGCCGAGTATGAAGCATGTACTTTTGGGTTGGAAGGGTTAATAGCCTTGGGGGCAAAGAAAGTGGAAGTGTTTGGTGATTCATCCCTGGTGATCAATCAAATTTAAGGCGGATGGGCTGTTAAAGAAGAAAGCCTAATGCCATACATTAAGCACTTGAGAGACCTGAGTAGTCAGTTTGAAGTGTGTACATTCTATTTTGTTCCAAGGGACAAAAATCAGTTGGCCGACGCCCTCGCCACTTTATTATCAATGTGGGACAATCCAGAAGGGGTAGTAATGAGGCCGGTTTTGATTTCTAGCTCTGAGAGACCTAGCTTCAAATCTAAATCAGTCATGGAAATAGAAGTAGCGAATGGGAAGCCGTGGTATTACGACATTATGAACTATCTAGAAAATATGACTTTTCCAGAGGAAGCTACTGAGAAAGATCAGAGAATGATTCGCAAATTGTCTACCCAGTTCATTTGCATAAATGGGATATTATACAAACGGTAGGCTGATGGTATCCAATTGAGATGTTTGGATGAGAAAGAGGCCAAGAGGTTAATGGAAGAAACTCATGCTGGTGTATGCGGAGCCCATATGAACAGGTTGACATTGGCAAAGAAGATTATAAGGCAAGGGTTCCTCTGGCTCACCATGGATAATGACTGCTCAAATATGTAAAGCAGCATCAGTTGTGCAAACAGTAAGTAGATATAAGGCACTTGCCTGTCTCAGAATTGCATAATTTGACATCGCCTTAGCCGTTCGCAGCTTGGGGGATTGATATTATTGGGGAAATTCATCCTACGGCTTCCAATGGACACAGATACATCATCGTCGCCATTGATTATTTTACTAAATAGGTAGAAGCTGAGTCTTTCAAAAAAGTTAATGCTAGGGATATGGCGAAATTCATTGAGAGGAACTTGACATGTAGGTACAGCCTCCCACATCACGTGGTATCTAACAACGAGGTCCAGTTTATGGCCGAGGCGAAGAAATTATTCCAGAAGTATGGTATTGAGCATCACAAGTCATCTCCATACCGCCCTCAAGCCAATATGGCAGTAGAAGCCGCCAACAAAAATATCAAGAGGATTCTAGCCAAGATGGTTCAGAATTATAAAGATTGGGCGAAAAAGCTGCCTTTTGCACTCTAGGGTTACAGAACGACCACCGGAATATCTATAGGAGCCACACCGTACTCTTTGGTGTATGGAACGGAGGCGGTATTACCAGTCAAAGTTGAACTCAAGTCACTAAGAGTGGTCATGGGAGTTCAGATTCCAGAAGCTGAATGGGCACAACAACGGTTACAACACTTAAACATGTTGGATGAGAATAGATTGAGAGCCCATTACCATAACCCAATCTATCAGAAGAGGCTCGCTAGATCCTTTGGGAAGAAAGTCAAGAAGCATCCCCTGAAGGAAGGGGACTTGGTGTTCAAGCAGATGAGACCAGGTACGCTTGATATTAGAGGAAAGTTCAGACCAACGTGAGAAGGACCATTCGTCCTCAAGGAACTGTTATCAAAAGAAGCTGCGATTCTGTTAGATAGCGATGGTAAGGAATTCAAAGAACCGATCAATATTAATAGACTCAAAAGGTTCCATGGCTAAAGATAATAAAAGAAAAAGAAGAGAATAAAAGCCCCGCGGGTCGAAAACCGAAAAAAGGTGGCCATGCTAAAATCGGGCACCTCGTTAGGGTGAAAACCGAAAAAAGGCATCCTGGGCCAAAATTAGAGGCATGAGAGAAAATTCCAATCAAGAAAACCCAAGAGGGCTGATTGGTAACAGGAGTTGATGCTATCAAGATTTAGCTCTGTGAATGAATGTAGTTTGGCATTTTTGAATTAGTGTTCAATGGTGATCATGTATATTGAAATCGTACTGAAACGGGCACAATGTTGTGAAATGAAATAAAACTAAATTCATTCATTGATATTATTTCCTAGTTCTGTTCTAAAAAGGAACATATTGCTTAAAATCCATACAAATCTGAACTAGACCTTACTACTGCTCTCGCTGGCCGGGTGCCTTACTGGCAAGGTCCTATTATCAACTATGGGGCTACGTGTCCATCCTCTATATGCACTGGTAGAAGTTACAGAATGATTCCCAGAAAAGGGTATAGTAGTTTTCTCTGGTAATTCAGTCCAAAGACCATGATACTGAGAAGCAAAGGTTGAAGATAAGACCCCGCCTCGAAAGGATAGGGAATGTCTCACTACATCGTTAATCCCTCTGAATTATCAAGCACAATAGGTGGTAGTGTAAAAGGCAGCCTCATGAGGCCTTCAAAGAACCAGATCTTCATCTGCTACCTCACCCAATCTAGCAACACATTCATCCAGAAAATTAAAGGAATGCAACTGATGTCTAGAGGGAAATACCTCAAAGAATAATTGCTGATTACCTAGGAAGGGACTTTGATAGTAGCTCCAACTTTTCTTGCAACCGTACCGAAAAGTCAAGAGAGTCTAAAAAAAAAGCCGTTAGAGATGAAAACCGTGATTGGCGCTCTAAGCAAAAGTTAGGCCAAAGTGCAAGATGAAAACCTGGGAACCGGCAGTCTGTCCTTCAAGAAAATGAAATGAATAAGAGCCGCTGGAGTGGGTTGGGTCCATTCCAGGCAAAAATTAGGCACAGGGTTATGTTAAAATCCCTAAAGGGACGCATCTCCCACTAAGAAAAGCTAGTGTGAAAATCCATAAGGGACACACTACCTTTAAAACAATGACTTTTGATGCCTGGAGCGATAAGGCAGCATCACTCCGAATGAATTTCCTTTAGGCAGAGCTTGATTCAGAGTCAAAGGGGGCAAAATGCTCGTTGACCAGGGGGCAAAGATGTGCACGAGTTAGTTCTCTTTGAAAAGATTTTGGGTCAGAGTCCTTAAAGCCAAGACAATGCTTTTCTAGATCCTCGCGGGCATCAAACAATGTGAGCAGCCGAGCAGCACCCTCAACAAATCCCTTAACCACCTGGGATATGGTCTATTCATTTTTTGCATATCACATGCATGTCACATGCATTTAGTCTTTTACACGCATAGATATGCACACCCAATTCTTGTATATTAATCCTTTGCACGTGTTTCTTATATATAGTTTTGTATGTATACTTCACACACATTATTCCATACGCACACACAATCTTTTGTATATGTTGTTGTGTACATGACTTAGAGGGAAGGGTCCGAATAGATCTCATGAGCAAGGATGATCCAAGGTATAGTTTCAGCTCAACATTATCGGCTATTGTATCCAGCATAAAATCAGGTGCATATGTGAGGGGGTGGAATGCCCAGAAGGACAAGCCTATCCGGACACACCATGCTCAGGGCAATCCGTAATCATACAAATTTATAGAAAAGAAGATCCTTTGAGAAGCCGAACTGTCCACACATAGTCGGAGACAAATCAGACGCAAAAGTGAGCCAAGGTATAGTTTTAAATCTTTCAACGACCCACAATCGGATCAAGATAAAGTCCTCAAGAGAATGGAATCTCAACGACCTGCTCCTAGAAAGACATTTAAGAGAGCAAGCCGACTCATGCGCACCATGCCAGGAGCAGCAAGGTAAGTTTCTGTACACGATGCCGGGAGAGAAGAATAAGCCTGCTCCCAAGAGGGAAAAGAATAAGCCTTCTCATGCACACCATGCCGGGAGCAAACAGGTAAGTTTCTCTTTCACATGATGTACGCTCACACATCTTACAAAATTCGGATTAAAATGTATGTATATTGCACACACATGATTCCACACACGTGCACAGTGTTTTGTATATGTACATGGCTCAGATGAGGGGTCCGAATAGACCTCATGTTTAAGGATGATTCAAGGGATGAGTTCAGCCTAACATTGTTAGACTCATGCATGCCAGGCCGAAAGCCAGGTAAGTCTCTCTATCACAAGACATACGCTCACACACATCACATAGTAAGTGTACAAAAGCATAATTCAAATGTACAAATTCTCAAACAAATGAAAATGTACAAGAATACAAACGCTCAAACCAAAATAACAAAAACAACACAAAAACTACAAATTCTCAAACAAAACAAGACAAAACAAAAAGAAGAATATATTTTCAAGGCCTTGAAAATCCAATATACTGTAAATACATTCAAAATGTAAAGATCAAAAACAAAACAAGGAAAAAATAGAAACAAAAACGAAAACAAAATAGAAAAATCACCCGCCTGCAGGCAAACAATAAAGTTTCCAATCTAATTTTTTGTTTGAGAAAGCTCAAATCTTTTTTTCTGCCCCGGAGGCTCAACATCAAATTCTCTCACCCTTTTGAGAAGTATGCAGGTCTTTTCAACAAGGAGGCTGCATTGGAGATGATAGAGGAATCAATATCTGGCATGTCACAGTCAGTACAATCAAGAAAATGGGGAAAAACCAACCGTCCTTCGGGGGCACAGTCTGACATCGGCCCCAACAGGTACGTACTGCCACAGGTATGCTCCTTTTATATACCCTACACATTTACTTTGCCCTTTTTGTAGTAAAAAAGAAGAGGTTCAGGATAAACGCCAGCAAAGAAAATGACGAACGAGTCACCATACCGACCTAAGGGGGTTAGAAGATCAGAATATTGAACTAGCCGAATGTAGTTTAGCAGATCAGACATTGTACTAGCCGGATGGGGGTTAGCAGATCAGACATTGAAATAGCCGGATGGAGGTTAGTAGATCAGATATTGTACTTATCAAATGGTGGTTAGTAGAGCAGATATTACACTGACCGAATAATGGTTAGCAGATAGGATGTTACACGGATTGGTTGGAGGTCACCAAGGTTGTGTTGTGCAAGCCCAGAAGCGGCAACCAAAAAAGAACGTTCAATCACATACGATGGAATAGATCGCAAACAACGGGATTGTAGTTAGAGAACACTACATCTCACAGATACTGCAGGAGCCGAGACGAGGCCAGCAGAGCACATGCGGTAGAACAGATCGCAACGAGGATGCAGTTAGACAACACTTCACCTCACACCGCGTAGGCCGAGAAGAGGCTAGCGGGACAGACCAGCTGCCGTACAGAATGAGATGAGGTTAGCGGGGGATAATGATAAAACAGATCGCAACAGAGAATGCAGTTAGACAACACTTCACCTCACGCCGCACAGGCCGAGATGAGGCTAGCGGGATAGACCAGCCGTCGTGCAGACCGAGATGAGGTTAGTGGGGGACAGCGATAGAACAGATCGCAACAGGGGATGCAGTTAGACAACATTTCACCTCACGTCGCGCAGGCCGAGATGAGGCTAGCGGGACATACCAGCCGCCGTGCAGACCGAGATGAGGTTAGCGGGGGACAGCGATAGAACAGATCGCAACAGGGGATGCAGTTAGACAACACTTCACCTCACACCGCGCAGGCCGAGATGAGGCTAGCGAGACAGACAAGCTGCCGTGCAAACCGAGATGAGGTTAGCAGGGGACAGCGATAGAACAGATTGCAATAGAGGATGTACTTAGACAACACTTCACCTCACACTGCGTAGGTCGAGATGAGGCTAGCGGGACAGACCAGCCGCCGTGCAGACCGAGATGAGGTTAACGGGGGACAGCGATAGAACAGATCGCAACAGAGGATGCAGTTAGACAACATGTCACCTCACATCGTACAGGCCGAGATGAGGCTAGCAGGACAGACCAGCTGCCATGCAGACCAAGATGAGGTTAGCGGGGGACAGCGATAGAATAGATCGCAACAGAGGATGCAGTTAGACAACGCTTCACCTCACGCCGTGTAAGCTGACTGAAGGCGAGCGGAACAATGCGATAGAAAATATTGCGAACGAGCCACAGTTTGATAGCGCTACAGCTCAACGGCAACAAGTCGCAACAATCCACACAACAAAAAGGTAAGGGCTGCCTCAGCTACGCATCTCTTTCCTTCTTCTCTGAATTTTGGCTCATCTAGGCACTAGTGCACTAGTTTCTCCAAAATTGGGGGCAACTGTAGACACTGGATCCTGAGGCAGCCCAGATCAGAGTTATCCAATAATGATAAAACGCCTTTCCACAGGAAAAAATGGCAAAAAGTGATGATTTCCTTGTCAAATTTGCATTTTGGAGTAAAAAATTAAAAAATAATAAAAAATATTTTAAAAATTAGTTTTGAAAAATGGGGGATTTCTTTAGGGGAATTTTTTTGGCTAGGGTTTTTTCTCTTCTTCTTCCTCTCAAACTCTAAAAAAATTCCAGATTTTTTCCCTACCAAGGAAGAACAAAAAATTGAGTTCATCTTTCATTCTTTTTTCCAACATAATTTCTTCTAAATATATATTTAGAAGGAGTTTTGTTGTTTGATTAAATTTTTGAGACAAATACAATAATTATTTGTTCTCAAAATTCTTTTTTTTTTTAACTTTTTATTTGTGTTCAATTAAACTTTTTCCATTGATTTTTCTTTTGAATTTATTTTTGATGAAAAAGTAATTTTGAGACAAACAAAACAATTGTTTGTTAATCAAAATCTTTTTTTCATTTGATTTTCTAAAA
Organism: Excoecaria cochinchinensis; assembly: GCA_947683425.1. Classification (NCBI taxonomy): domain Eukaryota; kingdom Viridiplantae; phylum Streptophyta; class Magnoliopsida; order Malpighiales; family Euphorbiaceae; genus Excoecaria; species Excoecaria cochinchinensis. The sequence continues at coordinate 11,818,108 of CANTUQ010000018.1, read as the reverse complement.
ACAAGTTTTTTTCAAGTATATTTTTCCTTGGAATCAAATTCCAACATTTTTATTATTCAATTCTAATCTTGCAAACCAAGAATAAGGAAATCAATCATCTTTTTACCTTCATCGAATCCGAAACTCTGAGGGTAAACATATCGGGCTTGTCCTTTTTATTCTTTTGTTCATATTTAATTTATTCATGTTTATTTTTATTATTTTCAGCTATTTATTTATTTTGTTTATATATGATTTTATTCTTATTCATGTATATTTTAATATTTTCATTAATTTATTTATTGTTCTCATTTATTTATTTATTCTATTGTTGTTATATTTGTTTTGTTATGTATATATATTATCACATTTTTATTCATGTGAATATTGATTTCTTTTAATTCCTAACATGTAATTAATTTATTTCACTTTAATTCATCATTATTTTTAACATGTAATTAAATTAATTCATTCATCATTATTTTTAACATGTAAGTAAATTAATTCATTTTGATTGATCTTTTTGCCAAGTAAATGGTCTATATCATTTGTGAACATATTTAATTAATCATGTCATTTATTTAATCATTTTTTATTCTTTTCCATCGTCATTATCATATATTTAATATTTTGTTCACTTATTTATTTTCATTATTATCATGTTCATATTTTTACATATTAATTAATTAACATGTTGTATTTTATTCCAATTACATCTTTTAATCCATTTGCTGTTCATAACACATTTTTCTCATTTATTTAAAATTGTAAACATGTTAATTCATTTGTTATTTTGATATCATTTCGTTTTATCTCATTTTATTCTATTTTATCATTTATTTTATATTTAATTTATTTTAATTGATTCAATTACTAACATTATTTCTTTCGTGCTGTGTTTTTATGTCAAAACTTATCTTTCATTACTTGGCATTTTTGCGAGCATGCGGGCAGATTCAGAAGGCTCGTTTGGGATTAAGTATTTATTTATTTCATTTACAATATTTTATTTGTTTGGCTTTTCCATTTATTTTGCCATGTAATTTTTTTTATAAAATTGTTCATTTAGGCCCGCTAGAAAGAAAGTCACTAAATCATTTTTTATTAATTAATTTGGAATCTTTCCTAAATAAAAATTGGACCAAAGTCTCAATTTTCTCCATCCAAAATAAAACCATCACATCAAAATTATTTTATAATAAATATGCATGCAAGGACCAATATCCTCATCATTAATGAATATCCCGTTTTATGCATGTTTTGTATTTTATTTAGAATGGGGGTTGTATTCTACCCCTAGTTTTGTTGTAATATTTTTACATATGCTTTATTTTATTTTCGCTTTTATTTATCGCTTCCACTACGTGATTGACATGCGCTTTAATTAATTGCATTAAAACGAATGAGAAATGGGATGAAACTCTAAATTCAAAACTCGATTATAAACTTAACCAAGGTATGAATAAATGGGAAGTCCCGAACCTACTCTGGTCTTGGGCTCAATGAGGTTAGAGGTCTAGAACCTCCAAAATATCTCTTGTTCCCCTACAAAAGGCTTAATTTACATAATACTAGGCTCCAGGGGGTAGAGGCTGAGACCTCTAAGATCTCTCTGGTTTGCCCAAGATGGATATGTATGTGCCGTCTTAGGCTCGCTGAGGCTAGACGACCCATCCCAATGTTCTATTGGGTGGCGACTCCAAGAAACCTCCTTGTTGGCCAATATAGACGCACTTGTAAATACCTTACAAGTTTTTATAAACCTCTCCTAATCGCCCTAAAGCGGGCTTTCGGGAGGCCACGAGGTAAGGCGCGCATCACAGTAAGTGTGACTTTTGGCTTCGAGAGGTGTCTTTCTTTGGTCACATTGTGTAGGCTAAGGGTATCCTAGTAGATCTAGCTAAGATTAAGGCAATTGTGGATTGGAAAGTGCCTAGGAATGTTTCGAAAGTGAGAAGCTTGCTTAGTTTGGCAGGCTACTACCGTCGATTTGTGAAGGGTTTTTTGGTTATTGCTGCTCTGATGACCAGATTGTTGAAAAAATGAGTCAGATTTGAATGGTCGGATAAGTGTCAGCTGTGCTTTGAGAGGTTGAAGAGTTTGCTAGTTGAAGCTCCTGTACTGACTCAACCCACCATGGGTAAAGAGTTTGTGATGTATAGTGATGCTTCGGGTATTGGACTCGGTTGTGTGTTGATGCAAGAGGGTAAAGTTGTAGCTTATGCGTCCCGTCAGTTAAAGCCACATGAGAAGAACTATCCGACGCATGATTTGGAATTGGCAGCAGTGATCTTTGCTTGGAAGATTTGACGGCATTATCTGTATGGGGAGAAATATAGGATTTTCATGGATCATAAGAGTTTGAAATACTCCTCACACAGAAGGAGTTGAACATGAGACAACATCGATGGTTAGAATTGTTCAAGGACTATGACTGCACTGTGGATTACCATGTCAGCTCATTTTGTGCCAGTTAGAGTGGATTACTTGATGGATAAGTTGGTCAATGTGTATGTGGATGAGGTAGTTCGGTTACATGGAGTGCCTTTGTCGATAGTTTTAGATCGGGATCCAAGATTCACATCTAAGTTTTGGAAGGAGTTACAGAGAGCTTTGGGTACCAAGTTGAACTTCAGTACAATGTTCCATCCTCAGACAGATGGTAAGTCTGAGAGAGTTATCCAAATTTTAGAGGATATGCTCCGGGCTTGTGCTTTTGATTTTTCTGGAAGTTGGGATCAGTATGTGCGGCTTATGGAGTTTGCCTACAACAATAATTATCAGTCGAGCATTGGTATGTCACCGTTTGAGGCTTTGTATGGTCGACCATGTAGGACTCCGATTTGTTGGATAGAGTTAACTGAGAGATCTTCTTTTGGCCCAAAGATGATTAGAGATACTGAAGAAAAGATCAGAGTTATGCAGCGAAATTTGAAGGTGGCTAAGGATAGGCAGAGGTCCTATGCCAATCTGAAGAGAAAAGATATTCGGTTTAAAGTCGGGGACAAAGTTTTCCTTAAGGTTTCACCTTGGAGGAAAGTGTTGCATTTTGGCAAGAAAGGTAAGCTTAGTACTCAGTCTATTGGACCTTTTGAGATTCTGGATAGAGTTGGTCCGGTAGCCTATAGGTTGGCTTTACCGATGGAGTTGGCTAAGATGCATGATGTTTTCCACGTCTCCATGCTTCGTCGGTATAGATCGGATCCGTCGCATGTATTGTCAGTTCAAGATGTTCGGATTCAGCTGGATTACTCCTATGATGAACAACCGAAGGCTATTGTAGCTCGGGAAGTGAGACAGTTGAGAAATAAGCAAATCCCTCTAGTCAAGGTTCTTCAGCAACATCATGGAGTCGAGGAAGCGACTTGGGAACCAGAGGTGACAATGAGGATTTACTATCCGAATTTGTTCAGTTCAGGTGAGAATTTCGAGGATGAAATTCTTGTTAGTAGGGGAGAGTTATAACACCCCGATTCCCCCCTAATAGTTTGAGCTATGTTTGCCATGTGTATGCATGCATGTGTGAGAGTTTTGGCATGTGTCAAGGGCATTTTAGGTAAAATACATGTTTTATGGGTTGTAATATTGTGTGGGTGTATATATGTTAGTAGGGTGTATGTGCATTGAGTTGTGTTAGTGTGTGCATGCTCACATGTTGGTAGGGTGTGCATTAGTGAGGATAGCATTGTGTGTGTGTAGTGCATGCTTGTTGGGTATGAGTGGTCAATCGTCACCAATGAGGAAATAACACTTGGCTAGGGTAAGGAAAAAGGGATAATTAGAAGAAGAAAGAGAAAAAGGAAAGCAGATTTGTTTCCCTTTCCCGTTTCTCTCTTTTCTCTACTTATCTTCTTCCTTTTCTCTCCATTTGAGTGCCTTAGCTTGGATCCAAGGAAGTGTTGGTGGAATTGATCATCTCTTGACCCTCATTTGGTAAGTTTTCTTGCATTTCTTCTTCTTCTTCTTCTTCTTCTTCTTCTTCTTCATCTTCTCTTCTTCTTTGTTGGTTTGGGGTTTAATCTAGGGTTTGTGTTTCTTCAGTCAAATAATGCATGAGTCAGATCCTGGGCATATGATCATTGGCCGGGGGGCAAAGATGCACACTTGATGTCTCTCTAAAAAAATGTTTTGGGGTCAGAATCCCTAAAGCCAAGATGTCACTCTTTCAGATCCTTGGAAGCGCGATGCAGCAGCCAAGCTATATCCTCAGTAGACCCTTAACCACCTAGGATAGGGTCAATCTATTTTTGCAAACATTTACATCTCATATCGTATACACTTAAATTTTTGTATATATTTCTGCGCACATGACTTTGCAAGAAATATCTAAATGAAGATTATCGATTTTTGCACTTTTTGTAGTTTGTAGCAGACTTGGTGCGGTCATCGGCGGATGACACCTCTGCACTTTTAATAGTCTTGTCAGCGACTCGGTGCAGTTCTTCTCCTGCGTTTTGTAGTCTTGTCAGCAACTCGGCGTATCGTCATCTGCGGATGACACCCCTGCATTTTTTGTAGTCTGTAGCAGACTCGGTGCAATCTTTCTTTTGCGTTTTTTGTAGCCTGTAGCAGGCTCGGCGCATCGTCATCTACAGATGACAACTGCACTTTTAGTAGTCTGTAGAAGACTCGGTGAAGTCCTCTTTTTGCAGTTTTTGTAGTCTATAGCAGACTCGGTGCAATCCTTCTTTTGCATTTTCTGTAGCCTGTAGCAGGCTCGGTGCATTATCATCTACGGATGGCAGCTGCACTTTTAGTAGTCTGTAGCAGACTCGGTGCAGTCCTCTTTTTGCACTTTTTGTAGTCTGTAGCAGACTCGGTGCAGTCCTCCTTTTGCATTTTTTGTAGCCTATAGCAGGCTTGGCGCATCGCCATTTGTGGATGGCAGCTGCACTTTTAGTAGTCTGTAGCAGACTCGGTGCAGTCCTCCTTTGCACTTTTTGTAGTCTGTAGCAGACTCTGTGCAATCATTCTTTTGCGTTTTTTGTAGCCTGTAGCAGGCTCGGCACAGCGTCATCTACGGATGACATTTGCACTTTTAGTAGTCTGTAACAGACTCAGTGCAATCCTCTTCCTGCGTTTTTTTGTAATCTGTAGCAGACCCGGCGCATCACCGTTTTAGGATGGTTCCCGGTACTTTGTAGTCTTGTCAGCGACTCAGTGCAATCCCAGAGGATACTCATGGTTCAAATCACAGCACTGTTCCCGATGGAGCAGTTGGAAGGAGGCAGCCTCAGGTACGCGCTTCTTTCCCTTTCCTGAATTTTGGCTCACCTAGGCACCCACACACTAGCCTCCCCAAAATTGGGGGCAACTGTAGACACCGGGTCCCGAGTAGCCTTGATCAGGATTACCCAATGAAGAAATTAAGTGTGCCGATTTATAGGCAAAAAGAATGAAAGTTGGAAGTGATAATTTCCTTGTCATTTTGATTTGTTAGGAATGAATAAAAATGTATTTTAAAAATGTTTTAAAAATTATTTTGGGGTAAAAAAAGTTAGTTTTTAAATTATTATGTTTTATAGAAATAAAAAAAATTCGCGCGAATGCCGGGTTGCGGCAGCGTTGGGGGCGCGCCGCAGCGCCCCGGAGCGCAGGCGGAGCTCGCTCGCCCCCGCGCAGCTGGGTGAGCGCCCTGCCAGCGGGTACACTCATCTAGCGCTCCGACGGGGCGTCCCGGGCCCCTATTGCCCCCTGCTCACCCATTTTCTGATTTTTGGCCATTTTGGCCCCAAAAATTCATTTTTCTTCAATTTTTTTTTTATATAATTCAATGGTAAAACTTTTAAAATTCCAAACTTTTGATTTTCTTCAGTTTTTTGGTTTTATTGAAATTAAGTCAATTTAATTCTTTAATTAAAAATCTGAATCTTTGGGGAAAAATAATAGGGGAATTTTTGAAAGAATTTTAGGGGGATTTTCTTTAGAAAATTATTTTTCTTCTTCTTTTTTGCTCTCAAACCAAATTCTCTCAAATTTTCTAAAGAATTTTTCCAAGAAAATTATCAAGGCAAAAAATAATAATTTTTGTTCTTGGTGACTTTCTTCTTTTCAATTAACAATTTTTGCTTTGAGACAAATAAATCAATTGTTTGTTTTTGAGTAAAAATCATTTTCAATATTTTATTTTTCTAATTTTATTCTTACAAATCAAGACAGGGAATTGGATCATCTACCTTTATTTCTTCAAGATAAATTTTGAGGGTAAACATTCTTAGCTCAATTTCTTAATTTAATTTTTTAATTTAATTTTTTGTTTCCAATTAATTAGTTAACATGTAAATTCTTTTATTTCTATCATTTTCTTCTTATTTTCTTATTTTATTGATTTTATTTAATTAATTATCATGTAAATTCTTTTAGATCTATTATTTAATTGTTCATATTTTTACTTCTACTTTTATTTTTTATTTAATTGTTCATATTATTATTTCTTACTCTTATTTAATTGTTCATGTTCAGATCATTGTCATCATTTTTGTTCACATATATTATTAGTATTATCATTTAACATGTTTTAGCATAATTGGCTTATTTTTATTTTCATTTTATTTTTCCATATTTAATTGAATTGTTCATATATTATTATTATTATTACTATTATTACCATGTGCTTATATGATTGTCCATATTATTATTTGTATTATTATTATCATGCCTTAAACATGCCATGTTGATTTTATTTCCTATTGTTCTTGCATGTTTATATGATTGTTCATATTCCTTGATGTTATTGTGTCTTATTATTATTATTATTATTATTATTATTATTATTATTATTATTATTATATTTGATTGTTCATATTCTTTGTTATTATTGTGTTATTATTATTATTGTAGTTATTACCTTCATTAGTATTATTATTATTATTATCCTTATTCCTGTTTAATTTTATTATTGATATTATTAATATGTTTTATGCATGCTGAATTTTATATGTATTATACTTTTTATACATGATTGGATATTATTTTATACTTTTATGCATGTTAAATTTTATTAGCACTATTTTATGTTTTTTTAGCATGTTGATTTTATTAATTTGTTAAATTGCATATTTTTATTATGTCATTTTAATTGGCTTGTCATGCATGATGCATTTTTGATTGCCTTAATTTAATTATTTTCATGTTATATGTTTAATTCATTTTTTTCTAACTTCATTTTCATTTGTTTTTATTTTTCATTACTCATTTTTATATGTGAGTTTTTGTCAAGTGGGAGCGCATGAAGATTTGAAGATCCATTTGGGAGTTGTTTATCTTATTGCTTCTCATTACTTTGGATTAATTCATTTTATCATGTAATTTGTAATAAATTTTATTTTTATGCACGTTAATTAAAAAATCATAAAAATATTTCTATTTAATTAATTTTTTTTTTCAAAATAAAATGGGACCAATGTCCTAGCTTTTTCATCCAAAATAAATGGTCACTTTAAAAATTATTTTCTTTAATTATGCATGAGAGGACCAATATCCTCATTTTTAATAAATAGCCCGATTTATGTATGAATTGTATTTTATTTATAAATGGGGGTTGTATTCTGCCCCTAGTTTTGTTGTAATTTATTTTGCTTTCATTTACTTTATTTATCGCTTTTATTATATGTTTGACTTGCGTGTTAAATTAAATTGCATTAAAATTGAATGAGAAAAGGCATGAAACGCTAAATTCATAACTTGATTATAAACTTAGCCAAGGTATGAATAAATGGGGAGTCTCGAACCATCTCTAGTCTTTGGGCTCAACGAGGCGAGAGGACCATTTCAATGTTCCATTGGAATGGGACTTCGAAGACACCTCTTGTGTCCCGTAAAAAGGCTTTAATTTGCATAATCCTAGGCTCCACGAGGCGAGAGGACCATCCTAATGTTCTATTAGGGTGGGATCTCCAAGACACCTCTGGCTTGCCCAAAATGGACATAGCAGTGCCGTCTTAGGCTCACTGAGGCTAGACGACCTTTCCCAATGTTCTATTGGGTGGCGACTCCAAGAAACCTCCTTGTTGCCCAAAATGGACGCACTTGTAATTTCTTACAAGTTTTAATAAACCTCTCCCGATCGCCCTAAATGCAGGCTTTCGGGGTGCCACGGGGTTCGGCGCACGTTACAGCTACAGAACTAATTTCCACTAGTCATATGCTGCACCCTAAAGTAACTATACTACACACTCAACTCGTTGGTTCGGGGGACATCTTATTTCTCCCAGCACCCTTTGCACCTTCTCTATTCAACATTCTGCCTTTTCCGACTCATCCAACCTTGTACCATGAAACTCTTCTGCTCTATGCTTCCTTAAAGATTCTACAGGAGCCTTCGGTGCTATTATTCGATCCAACAGTCTCGCCATATCGTACGACATCTTTAATAAGGCCTCCATTGGGACCATTGGAACCTCATTTCCAAAACTGACTGGCCTAGACTTACCAGACCCCGTCACTTCTGCTTCCCGAGGATTAACACTTTCGGTGGTTTCCTCTCTCAAGTTATGACTAGGATCCATTATCTACACAGTTTACACAAGGACATCTGCATTAGGTCAATATGTCTATACACATTCTATATACCCAATTACCAAGAAAAGACTAAATCTAGGCTCTGATACCACAACTTGTAATGCCCATTCTCGACCACTGGATTAGATCAGCTAATGCGGTCAAGAATGGCTGCTACACAGCAATATAAGCACACTTCACAATCATGATCTCATGCCGACAATTTGAATAATAAAATTTCTTAGCTAAGTACATTCACATGCATCATACGTCATAAGTTACTTCCTGTTTTCCAACAATCTTGCCTACATACATACACTACAGGCATTAAGTTTACAACACTTGGATATTACAACTTTGCATACTTTTGGATTACCCAAAAATAACATACATAACTTGTACAAACACATTGCTAGAAACCCCCTAAACCTACACTATAGATGTACTCCTAATGTTGACCATTGGCAATGCGGAGATGTCCCTCAAAATCACCTCACGTCCAAACCTGCACAGATTAGGAAGAAACCCGTGCTAAGCGATAACGCTTAGTGGAGAAACACATACAAAACATATATATACACACATGAAAACAAATATCACATAAGCATCATGTTATAATTCATACTTAAGCTGTCAAGCCAAAAGCATGCAAATCATTATACTCATATTTAATCACATTTTTATATAGCATGCATATGACTGGCACATACTCATTATAACCAATGTATTCAAACACAACAAATGTATAATTCAAGATGATCATTATCTTATATGATTAGATTTGCCTGCAATTCAAAGACGTGGATAACGGGTATCGCATCGGTACCCCTTAGGTACTATAATTTCTGTGTATCTTTGGATACTCACACTCGCATTGTTACCCTAAGGTACAATAATTATAATAGAATCAATATTCCACATTTAAGAATCCAACAAGGATTTAACTCGCATTGTGATTCCCGAGGAACCGGAAGCATTGGGCTGTAGTACTTTGACCCTATAGGCTTGCCTATCTATCCACTACTTGACTTGTAGGCTAAGATTATTCAATTAACTAACAGTTCGCTTGATCACATGCTTCAACAAGTCATTGATAAACTAGCAATGAATTCACATGGTTAAACTCATCATGTAATTGTGCTAATTTACCTTATCACTCTTGACACAGTTGGTTTAAGCATAGCATAATGGATCACTTTAAATTAATCATTCTCTTATAAACTTCGCATTTAATAATAGCATTAAGCACTCATTAAGTGTCATTCTATGTGATTAATCACTAAGTTAACATCCAAGCATCACTCCTTAATGAATAAGAATTCTTCACAAAAATAGGTTACCTCACGGTCACTACCAGTTTGGTTGTCACTATGACATAACAAAGGTTTCAAAACAGAATGTAGTCTAGGGTATCTCACAGTCACAACCAATATGGTTATCACCGTGACATACCTCATGTGTGCAAAGGCAGATTGTAAACCTTGATACCTCATGGTCACAACCAATTGGTTGTCACCGTGACATACCAAATCTACTTCGGGCAGAATAGACTACATGATACCTCACGGTCACAACCAGTTTGGCTGTCACCGTGACATATCAATCACTCTCGGCAGAATGCAAACTTTGCATATCTCACGGTGATAATCTCTAGGTTGTCACCGTGACCTATGCATAAGTTGCAAAACACATCTTTGCAAACCACCTCATTTTTCCTGTTATACTCAAGACTTACCATCTCACCATTTTATACGCAAACCATTATGTATTTCATCTTATTAGTTAACACATTATAAACTTCTATTCAAATATCTCAATTCCATGTACTTAGAATTAAACACACATATATATAATCCATAATTCTAGGTAAAGTTCATTGGTTAGAGACAACCCATAATTTCATGCCATTTAAATTCCTCCACAATCACATACCATTCAACATTTAGATACAAGTCACACGGCAATTCTCAAATACCAGCATTCAACATTCAAATCAACTAAACTAATTAACACATATTAAAATAGGGCAAGTTTCCCAAACCTCGTCGCCTAAGCTCCTAGCGTTCACTTGTCACTCGATTCCCCGACCTTTACTTTTCCCTTATCTTTATTTACTCCTTCCTCTACAAATTCCATCCAATTTCCAGAATTAGACACAAATCATCAATTCCTCAATCCAACACATACCACAACCAGAAAGAGTAGAAGATGAACTACAAATAAGCACTTACCTTTCAATTTTAACAACTTAATCCTTGATCCACATAGCAATATTCATACAATCAATTTGATGAATTCTAAAGAACCACACAAAAATGAAAGGTAAAAGAAATGCAGAGTTTTGAAGTGAAAATAAAGATTCATGCTAACAGTGGCCCTTTCTCTCTCCTCAATTCTATATATGTGCATGTACTTAGTGTAAGTGGCAGCACAATTAAGTGCCACCCGGATTCCACCTCCACCTTCTGCCCTCAATTAACTTATTTAATCTCCTTTTAATCTTAATTAATCCTCAATTAGCTTAATGATGCAAAATTACAACTTGGCCACTTAACTTTCCTTTAGTTTCTCCAATAGGTCCTTACATTTATTACAATTAAGTCCACATTACACCCTTAGTTAATCCAATTATAAATTATAACTAGGGTACATTTCTGGCCATTATAATTCTGGTTTAGTGAACATGCATTTGGTATCTCTAACCCTTGTTAATTTACCGACTTAGTGAGTTGTATATATATATATATAGTTATGCATGAATTCACATGACTTAGTTGTTAGTGTATTAAATCGTGCTTAGTGTTGTTAAGTTAATTGCATGAATGTACAGTGATTATGCTTTGTGCATGTTGACTGTTGCTATTATTAGTGATCTCGGTAAGTGATGCTTATTTACATGTTTTAGCATGATATTACTTGTATATTGCTTAGTGCTCTTTTATCTTTGTCCCTCCCCACTAAGCGTTATCTCTTAGCACGGTTTATTTTTCCGCGTAGGTGGCAGGTTTTTGGTTCGGTTCAAGTCGCGCATCTGCAGGTCGACCACATAGGAGTAGAGTTTTATTTTATTTTGTAGTCCTCTTGTGTTCTATTTGTATATCACTTTTGGGTATGTATTATGTAATTTTTTGATATTGTATATAATTATATTTGGATTATATGCGTTAAGATCTCTTTTTCTTTTATTGCATAGAGTGTGCTTTCGCTAATGCATGGATGTATGTATGTTTGTGCCATGAGTGTCGGGGTAGCACTCCAGTATCCTTCCAACGGGGGGGTATCAGGATATTACATGATATGCCCCATAACTTGGGACACAAGGAAGGGTACCAGGAGAAAGCCTTACGTCAGTAATTGTAGCGAATTCTTCGGCCAAGGGGCATAGTTCTTGGTGAGTAAATCGAAAAACATGAAACCGGGGATCCCAATAGTGGGTGGCAGCCAGTAAAAGGTCCTTGTCGAACTTGATCCTCCTCAAAAGCCTCGGACTTGAATAAGGAGCTCAAGTGCCATTTTCCTAAGTCATGGGATCATCCAGTAGCCGTCACAATTTATTGAAGACGTGCATTAACATTTTCAGATAGCTGTACAAAGGGTAAATAAGTTGGATAAGTGAAAAGGAAAAAAGATAAGTGACATGAAAAAGAAAAAAGAGGAACCAGTCTGGCCCGTATGAAAAAATTAGACAACTTTTTTCTTGCAATTTCAGACTCATGCATTTCCACCAGCATAGTTTACTTTTTTCTTACTTTTTTTTCATATATAATTTATTTGCAGGAAAATGCTCAATAGACGGTGTCAACTGCAAGAATGGAGCCTAAGAAAATATTCAGGGAGTAAAGTAAGCAAGTAAAAAAAAATCATACCAAAAATCACAAAATAACATAATCAAAATCCCAAACCTCAACTCGTTTGCTCCTATTAGCTTCCTTGGTTGATCATTCTTGCTCCAAAACTCATCCAAGGGCTTTCTCATCCAAAATCCTCATCCATCACGCATACACAAACACAAAACACAAATCTAGGTCAAAACCTAATCAAGGAGAAACGAAGAAATCAAAGCTTATAACCCACCTTACCTTAACAATCTTCACTTAAGTCATTTGAACTTGCAATAATACATCATCTAAATCTTGGGCTTTGATCTAAGGAAGAGCAAATGGTGTTGGAGCACAAGGGAAAACAAAGAAGAAGAAGAAGAAGAAAGGGAAAGGAGAAAAGAGAACGGGGAGAACGAGAGGGGAGAGCAGATTTTCTCCTCTCTCTCTCTCTCTCTCTCTCCTTCTCTCTCTCTCTCTCCTTCTCTCTCTTCTTTTATACCCCCTTCATGCCTCTGCCACTTGTCACCTTGCAATAGGTCCAACCTAGATATTTTTCCAAATTCTCCATTCTATCCTTCCACTCTCATAACCTTATGCATTGAGATTTATAACTTAATAATTCATCACATTGGCCCACTTAATTAATTTTATCCTTTCAATCAAGTCCTAATTCCATACTTCACAATTTTACCATCGGCCGCACTTGCCGAAACTTTTACATAAAATCTAAATTCGTCCTTTTGGCACACCCAACACCACAACATGCTTAATTTTAGTCACCACTAATCCTCGATATGCACAAATCCTTCTCGGGTACTTTTCGGGTTGTTACAATTCTTCCCTCCTAAAATATTTTCGTCCTCAAAATTCACTCACATCAGAAAAATCCGAAGACTATACTCCAATGCACTATCATTCCAACAAATTATTTCCATAACATCTTATAACACATACGTTGTATACTTAAAACACATACATTTCACTCATTCGTATACACTTCATTCTTAACATACTCACCAGATTTTACTTAGTCCCATCACTACACTCTCAAACAACTTCTTTTTCTAATCATAGCAACTGTACAAAATCATAACTTTTTCTTGTTCACAACTAAACTCAAACTCATAAAACTGATTTAAATAAATCTCATAATTCTCTTCTCATTATCTTACATTCAAATCAATCTCTCATCAGAACAATCATTACCTTAACCACCAATCGAAAACCAAAGCACATACACTTCACACATTAATCATTTAACTTACAGTATTTTGATACACAATTCCTCAATATTTCAAAAACATCCGGCACACATGCTACTTTTTGACTAACTCGGTCTATTTACACTTTACACTTTCCTGAATAATCACTATGCTCTTAAACCATATGCCTCATCTTAATCTCAAACACTCAACGTAAACCCTGTCAGCTTTCTCTCCATCAGAAATACATATATGAATGCTTTTCGTGTATGATCAAAGGATGATGATGCAATGAGGATGTGATGGTTCATGTATGCAAGATGATGTAGAAATGCAATTAATGCTTTAACAATGTACTTTTCCCATCCCCATATTTCAATATGCTTATGTTCGAAAATTTTTAAGAGATAGCTGACGGGCATACAGAGAATTACCAAAATCTCACAACATCTAAGTATTCTTATATTTCCAAAAAGTAATCATCATATATCAATACACTCAAGAATTTCCACAAAATCTTCCTTTATAACCTAGTATCAGAACTAAATCTTAAATGAATCCTTGATAACTCATCTAACAAACACATTCTAAATTTGCACACACACAGAACAATCCATAACAGGCAGATTGTGGCCTACCGAGCCAACACTTAACTAAACACTTCATCTAATAAGGAAGTTTCCTTCCTAACACATACTTGAAGGACAAGATCATCTGCTTTGGCCAACTCTAAACTATACAAACACACTTCAAAATACCTAGTCAACCAGAACCGACTAAACCAGAGCTCTAATACCACTAAATGTAACACCCTAATCCCACATGTAGTATGCCAAAGGGAAACATGGGCAAAGAGCTACGGTGAGTGGAGGGTGCTACAAAACAAAAGAACTCATAGCAAAACGGAATAATAAAATTCCTAAAATCGAAACCTCAAGACATACACATCATAAGCTTATATCACCAACACACTAACATTCGCACTAGAGAATAATACAACCAAACACAAATATTACATAAATAAAACTTAATTACATGCCAAAGATCAAAAACACTTCCTATAAGATTTCTACCGACTTGTTGGCCAAAGTCACAGCGGACCGCACGAACTAAACTTCAATCTCCTAACCTGCACGGAGAAAAACCCGTGCTAAGAGATAACGCTTAGTAGGGATCCACAAAATAACAGCCAACCACTCACAGTGATTAAGAGAAATGAGCACATGTGTATACACATATATATAAGCATAAAGTACACCGATTAAAGCTATCATAATTTCATATTCTTAATCACATATAAAAACCTAAACATGTTCGTATACACACTCATTTATTTACCATAACCAGAAATAACTTTATTACCTTTTTAAATCACACTAATGTTATACTTACTCATTGTTTACCTAATTCATTTAATTAACCATGTTAATAGTTATACCTCATAGGTTACCAAAAATACATTTTGCTAGTCAGAAATATTAAGCCTTACTAATTCCCATACTTACTAATAGTTCCAAAATCATGTAGATAATAGTATTACTACTTAAGTCAAAACATTTCATTTGTTCAAACCATTATGTATTCAAAATAAAACAAAACATTTAGATTCTCAAATTTGGTTCGGGCTTGAAATAAATATTTCAAGCTTCCTATGTGTCCCTATAGTAGGGAATCAGAACCATGTAGTTCTACAGAGAACTTTTACACACACGCATATTCCAGAATTAATCCTAACTCATTTCCTAAACTCAATTATCTATATCATGCTTAACACTTATTATTCCTTACTTACCAATCAATATATAGCTTACCGTATTCATTAAAATTAACAACAAAGCACATGAATTCCTTACCAAGATACTTACAGTAATTATCTAGGCTAAGGTCCAGAAGGTAGATAACACAATACATACCTGTATTCTTAATTTAAACATATAAACGGATATATTCATAGAGTTCATTTACTGAGTACTTAACTATAGCAAATATGCATATCAATCATTTCAAAAATTCTTTACACAGACTTTACATAGACAATCATACTCATAACTTATGAATAGATTTAATAAAGCATTTTCTCACATACGAATTCTTATGCAACCAGTATTCATTCATACACACTTATCAGAATAACATTATTTATTATATCAATTTTCATTTACGGACATTGGCTCATTATACAAAACACATCGGCACCCGAAGATACCACACATTTTCGCATAGGTGTCCATAAAGAATCCAGAACATTTAAGTGCGTAAAGCACCAGCTCAATATCTTAACAAACACTTTTAAAAGCTTATTCGCATAAATTTTTGGACATCAACACAGAACTTATCAATTTATTCACTTTCTTTTATTCTTTTAATTGCCTGCTAAGTCAAAAGGGTGGATAAATGAGTGAACAGAACATATTGGGGTACCCGAAGGTACAATCGAAAAGCAACTTCTTTATTTTCTCATAAAAATGTTTTCACATTGGGGGATCTTAAACAAGATCCGAACACATTGAGGATCGCGAGGACCCAAACGGGGACCTGATCAAGGTCCAGAATGCATTGGCACTGCAGCTAACAGAACTCTATAGGCATGCCTATCTATCCACGACTCGACTATTGCCGGCTAAATTACATATTAATCATTTCGAATTCGTTACGTTTACACATATCTAAAGGTGGTAAATATAGATGCTTCAATTCGATATCTTTTATTAGATAATAACCAAAATAAATAAAGGCTAAAGTAATAACATATTCAAACTAGGCATATAAGTCAACATTCAAAATTGTCAATTTTTAAAACAGGGGACTTTTACACGGCGGTATGATCAAAGCTTACCACCATGTAAGGCCTTTAACACAGTGGTAAGGTAAAACCTTACCGCTGTATAGCCTTCTGAAAAAAACCCCAACCGAAACAGAATGCATTTACATGGCGGTAGGGCTAAACCTTACCGCCGTGTAAAAATGCACCAAAGCAATTCTTCAGAACAGAATAGATTTACACGGTGGTATAACAAATCCATACCCCCGTGTAAATCTACGGACAAATAAGACTCAAGCCATAAATACGATTACACAGTGGTAAGGCTTTCCTTACCGCCGTGTGACTCATCAAAAACCCAAAAATTTCATGTTATACACTCCCCAAACTTAAACCCTGTAACCCTACCCATACGTAGGTGAACCCATCCGGATAGGAGTGAGATGCCGTAGGAGCAGGGGTGTCACACCAGACAGATCGATATAAAGCAAACATTCATCCACAATAAACATACGGAAACATAGCGGAAATTAAAACTTTTGAGAAACAACAACTGATCATACATTAATATAATAAAATCATTACAATAATATTCTGATCAATTTCCAAGCAAAAGAATTACATATCCAAAATAAATAAGAGAGGAAGCTTACAAAATTACAGATACAATGAGAGTTCTAATACAAAAAGAATCATCATAACCATTACAAAAATAGCCCTAACACTAATCCCTTCTGTGTTGGCTTGACTGGCGGTGACTCTCCCAAAGCAAAATGCCTTCCGCACCTGCACGGATAAAAACCGTGCTAAGCGATAACACTTAGTGGGGAAACACACAACAAAAGAGTGGACGGCCATTCACAGTGGTCGTCAAAGCATAACACATATGATATGACATATGCGGATAACCATGTCAGATATAATCATGCTTACACAATACAGATATACATTCAGAAGCTCATATCCACATTCATATACATGTAAACTGATAGCTCATACGTATCGTCATACTCATTCAGATATCATAATCTTGTAATCATTTCAAAGCAGAACAAAACAAATAAAGCACCTGCTGAATCACAATAGTGGATAACGAGTATATAGACAGTACCTTACGGGTATGAATCGAATACAGACAGTACCTTACGGGTATGAATCGAAAACCATTTATTTTATCACATTCAAAATAATTTTTCGGAGGGGACCTTAAACAAGATCCAAAATTTATAAGGGTTCATGAGGAACAAGACGGGGACCTGATCGGGGTCTAAATGGAACTGAGGGCTACAGCTAAATGACTCTATTAGGCATGCCTAACTATCCACTAGACTGACTTTTGCAGGTCGTGCATAATCCAAATCATGTCTCAATTCACAATATATATAATTTGTCCTGCATAATTCATATAAATATAGTCATGTAAACAAGTTCATATAACATACAGTAGGAAAAAGACAAGAAAAAGACATTTGAAGTTCATTTTCAAAAAACTGGGCACGTGAGAAAAATAGGGTAGAATGGGGTCTCTGTCGCACTCGCGATAGTAAGACATCGGACACGAGTCGTGCTGAAGGACAAGACTCGTGTCGGATGTCCCTCATCCTAGTCGTGCTCTAACGCACCACATGCAAAAGAAGCCACAACAGCACGAGTCGTGCTGATCCTCACCTGCTGCTATTGCCCCGCTGAGATGTACGACTCGCACACGCGGAAGGGAGCACGAGTCATGCTTCTCAGCACGAGTCGGACGGCCATTGTAACACCCCCCTACATCCCCATTGGAAGGATATGGGTGCACTACCGATGCTCGCGCACACACATGCGCACATGCACTGAGCGGAAGCATACATTCATACATAAAAACATACGGAGATACAACGGAAATTAAAACTTTACGGAAACAATAGTTGAACATACATTAACTCACATACATATAATCATTCAGCGAAAGCATAAGACGACTAATAAAATGAGGAAGTAAGTGAAAACTTAATTACAAGAAGATCCTTACATATAATCGAATATACAAGAAAAGGCTACAAATTCACAGAATCTGAAATACAGGAGCTGAAACAAAATAACAAAATACTTCTAACTACTATGTGGCCGACCCTGCAGACGCGCGACTCGAACCGATCCAAACCTGCCACCTGCACGGGAAAAGAGCCCGTGCTAAGCGATAACGCTTAGTGGGGAGAACACACAAGTAAAATGGACGGCCATTCACAATGGTCGCAAGAGTATAACACAGTCACAAATGGCAAATGCAATTATTCATAGCAGACGGAATCACATGCTTGCACAAAAAAAAAAAACCATGAATTCATAAGATTATATTCATAAAAATGTACACATTACTTGAGTACTCATCTCATTAACAAAATCATGCAGTTATCACATGCCTATAATCATATTAGTCGAACTAATGCAAACAGAGGGTCACACAAAATACAAGTATTAACATGCAGAAGTACTTACAATCTCACCCGTATATACTTACCGAGGTATCAAGTATCAGTACCTTATCGTGCGCAGTCAGAAGAGATATTACACGTGCAACTATCATGCCAAGATATCCATGCATTAACGGAAAACCCATTCACATGCAACACAATTTCCATAATATAACGTACCCAACCATCATGCTAAAAACACTAGCTATCTAAACATACACTTGTCATGCTATAACCAAACTCTAGCCGAACCCATGGGAAAATGTTAAACACCACACTTCCATTGCGCAACTCTATCACATAAAATATCATGCCAGGAACGTAGACACGCGACAACCTACCGAAGATACTCCAATAGTTGAGACCAAAGGAACAGATAGCACAATTTTACATTCAAAGCATACACTAGTTCAAGATCAGATTCTCATACACTTTAACTTGCCTCATCATCATCCGTTACCGCCCATACACTTACCGAAACCGATTCACATGCATTGCACGCCAAATAATACATGTGTGATCATTCAATAGTCCAGATCGCCTTATTATGCATACTAATTCACACGCTGACCTACTAGTTAACGGTACGGAATCACATTCATACACATACTAATTAACCATATCAATACGTAAGTTACGCTTACATTCGAATATATATTATTTCATATGCTTATAACCTAACTAGTCAGATTCGCATTCTCACAAGCATACATCATAAAATATGTTCATGGCATTAGAACGATTATGATCACAGTCATACACGTCTTAATTCCAGTACTTATTGCCACAACCGATGGCATGCAAATACATTCACAATATGATATACATATACATATATATACAGATAAAAATGTTCAATTTACTTGTTTGAGTCACACTCAACCCATTCAGAAATTCATAATCACATTCTGATACATAACCGATTCACATATCCAAAAATCATTCTCATTCGAATATCACATTCTCTTGTTCATATTAGAAAAAATAAATAGAATACCTGCTGACTCAAAATAGTGGATAACGAGTATTCAGACAGTGCCTTGCAGGCACGGACGGGCCGTACCCTACGGGTACGAATCGGAGTAATCACATAAACTTTATCTGACAGTACCTTATAGGTACGGACGGGCGTACCTTACGGGTACTAATCAAAAAACCATTTTATTTTATCACATTAAAACCATTTTTCTGAGGGGGAATCTTAAACAAGATCCAAAAAACATTAAGGGTTCGCAAGGAACCAAACGGGGACCTGAACAGGGGCCAAATATCCAAAGGTGCTGCAGCTAAGAGACTCTATTAGGCATGCCTAACTATCCACTAGACTGACTCTCGCAGGTCGTGCATAAAACAAATCATGTTGCGAGTCACATAATATAGTTCCTTATTAATAAATCACAATGTGACAGACATATAAATAAGTTCAAAATGCCAATCATGCATAATCCATTCAATCCATTCTATAATATCCCAATTCATATATATATATATATAAATATGCATATTCGTATCATGGATTCACATTCATATAATTCATAAGTTAACAGGTATAGGACTTATAAGCACTAAAATAAACTGGGTTTAAAACCAAACACCAAAGAGAACTCATTCAACATAACAAGGATATCGCACTCGCGATAGAGACCATAGTCCCTTCGCTGCGCGCGCGCGCGACGGACCTCGCTGTCACGGGGAGGAGAGAAAGCCTGGCTCTGTCGTGCTCGCGACATTATCGCGGTCACGACAGAGAGTTTAAACATCGCTATCATGGGCTCGCAATAGATCGCGTGCTCGCGATAGCACAGGCCGGCATTGCGCTCTATCGTGAGTGCGACGGTGAGAGCACCCAACAGCTTTTGCTATCGATAGCTCGCAACAGGGTCGCATGCTCGCGACAGCACTGCACAAGATCACCGGTCCCTATCGCGCTCGTGATAGTGTCGCGATCGCGATAGAGTCGTTATTTTCAAAATCTGCAGAATTCTGCAGATTTCTTCCCCTCCCAAAACTCTCACACAAATCACATCCAATGGCCTCTTGCCTCAAATCCAACCACCCATCATCATCAATATCCATAATATAACATTTATCATCAAGCAATTCCACACAAAACATCAATTCAGATTCAAAATTCCAAAAATTATCAAAACCCATAAATTTACAGCAAAACCACATCAAACCACAAATTCACCACAATAAATTCACACTCATGCATAATTACACTTCTCAATCAAAAGCCCATAACATGCATGCTAAACAAAGCCCATTTCACAACCTAATTTCCCGAAATCAAATATAAACACACATATACACACAAACTTGATCCTAGAAAAGAAAAGGGCATAAACACTCCCAAACCTCTTTTGAAGCACAACCCACAAACTCTTCAAGCTTTAATCTTCAATCTTCCTTGCCCTCGAGTTTTCTCTTGCCACCCAAAACTTACACAAACCAAAACCCACAAAATCACTTAATCCAAACCCTAACTCAAATAAGACCAAAAGAAGAAGAAGATGAAGAACCCAAATGCTGTAAATCCAAAAACCCAAACACATACCTCTTTAATCTTGATCCAAAAACTCAATTAAAGCACCCCAAAGCAAGCACAACATCCGGCCAAAAGAGAAGGAAAGGAAAAACAAAGAATGGAGAAGAGAAGAAGAAGAGGAGGCATGAGAGGGAGGGGGAGAACGGGAACAAATTCTGTGTTCTCTCTCTCTTTTCTTCTTTCCTTCATTCAATGCTCACCAACCATGTCACATGGCAAGCTCTCATTGGACCGCAATCCCACTTATTGACTTAATGCACTAACACACCATACAACACATGCACCATAGTTGCTCCTGTTGGGTTTCAACGGATTAAATCAACATTAAACGCAGCGAAAAAATTCGAAACCGGAAACAGGATCCAAGTATTTTCGATTGATTCAAAAGGAAGAGATTAAAATTACTAACCTTTAGAATGAAATTAACTCCTTTTGATTCGGACTGAAGACGCTGCCTTTAACACGAACGTCCTCTATCGGTATCCACACGCACGAACAAATGCACAGAAGTCGCAGGGGTGCTAGCTCCCTTGAATGCGAATGGATTTTCTTTACTTTCTTTCTCAAAGAGTAATGGTGGCTGGTTCTGTTTTCTTTTCTTTCTTTCTCAAAGAAGAACGATGGCTGCTGTTTTCTTTTCTTTTTTTTTTCAAAGATGAAGCAGATCGCAGCCACTCTTTAGAACTTGTTATATAAGAATAACGTGATTGAAGGTTATTTTTATCAGGGTTAAACTCTTTTTCCTTAACATATATATCTCATATATAACTATATGTATATTTTCAAATCCTTTTCCTCTTAGGAAAAGATAAATGAGGATATTATCTCTTAATTCAAAATTAAGATATAATATATATATATATATATACATATATTTATATATATATATATTTATTTATTTATTTATTATTCTAAATAATAAGAAATAATATATTAATACATATTATTATCTCATATTCAAAATAAGAGATATTTATATGCATAAATATATATATATAAATATGTAATTTCGAAATTAAATATAAATACCTATATTTATATTTTATTCCGAAATAACCCAATAAAATCCATTATGTTCATTTTGCTCTTGGTGTGTGACCCAATAGGTTTATATTATGTTGGCAGTGGGCCTAATCCCATAAAAGCTCACAAGTCATAATTGGTCTCTAGCAAGACATTATGACTACCCAAATAATATAAATATCGTTAGTCCGATTTTAACCTTGCAATAGAACATGTTATTATCCTTTTGTCACACGATATCTTGTTCAAACATAAGTCATGGTCCATGTCAAACTTAAATTGTTCAAACATATAATTTCTCGATCACCAAGTAGACTGATAAATTCAAATGACATTGATCACACTATCAATTCATTTGAGCACGGCCATGCATTTTACAGTCCTACTTATCGAGGGGCCCAATAGATATCTCTCTCATAAGAGAGGGACAAATTCCATCTTGATTATTCACTTTCCTCCTCATAATTCTCATTATGTCCGATCATAAACTTTATAATTATCCTATTAAAGATAACGTTTGAATATGTCAAAACATAATGATCCTTATGTAGGAAACTATGATAACCTCAGGTCAAAGGATTCAATAATATATCTATTATAAGATCACTTATGACATTAACCCATGAAGTGATCTTATAGTGGGTCTATCCAGTACTTTGTTCTCTAGCAAGTACATATAGATTTGATTTATATCAACATATATAATCATCCCAAGATTATCAATGCAAATCTATACTAGTCTTAATTTATCTTTATGCCCTTTATTGATAAATGACTAGGGACAACATGAATAACATTGTTATTCATAAACATTACAATAATGTAACATGCCAATAATATCAATGCGAAGAAAACCATTATATAAATGAAAAAGTAATGATTACATCAAGGTCCAAATGTTTGGCCTAGGGCATAACCACTAACAGCTCCCTCAAATCAATGACTTAAATTCCATGGCACCAAACACTTACCTCACTAGATAATTCTTAGGTAGATATTTCCCAACCTTAGTACCATACACACTCTCCACTAGATAATTGCCACAACAAAACACCCTACAACCATACACCACATGCACACCAGATAATTTCCCACACTTAACTTATTTAATTTAATTACTTTGCAATTAAATCCTTATCATCCAAATTCGTCACGCGCAAATTACCGAAATACCCTTCACTTATCCGACTTAGCTTGCCAAATCCGACTAGGCCCGATATAGGGTGTGACAACTCTTCCCTCCTAAAAGAATTTCGTCTTCGAAATTCACTTACACCGGAAAGATTCTCAACAATACGTTCCAAGTCACCATCAAACTCATACACTTCACTTTCAAACTACTCACTTGCTTACACTCATCGCCATCGCTATACTCTTAAATCACTTTCTTATATTTGAACCAAACACGCTCAGCAAAATAATCCTTACTCAACTGCACATCAGAAACCAAAGCACAAACACTTTACGTATAAACCACCTGACTTTTGCCGATAGCTACACAAATCCTTTTAATACATCAAAGATGTCCGTCATACATGCTATTCCCTCTTATCAACAATACCTCTATCAAACTCCAAAATCATACCACCTTCACTCGCACAAGATTCCGAAATACTCTTCCCACTCAACTTTAACCAAACACAGAACACTTTTCTTAACAGCTGCTATGCTCACCAATACCACCCCTAACCTTAACATCAAATACTCCATGTACATCCTGTCAGCTTTTTCTCAATCAAAACGCATATGCAATGCTTCTCATGTATGGTCAAAGGGATGATGATGTAATGAGATTGAGATGACTTATGTATGCAGAGTGATGCAATTGATGCTATAATGATGCACTTTGTCCCATCCCCATGATTCAATATGCTTTTATTCAAACACTTTTTTTGGAGATAGCTGACAGGTATATAGAGTACTACTAAAACCTTACAAAATCCAAAGACCCTTACATCCTAAAATACCAAACAAACTTTACTCGAACATATCAAAACAAACTTACCGGAAGGCTTTGCAGGTTCAATCACTTCACTGCGGTGCGCAACAAATCCTGATGGCACACGGGCGACTCTAGGCAGCTCTTCTACATCCTTTCTAGCTTGCCAAGCTAGATTTTCACTCGTCTCAGGGCAATCAGCAATCTGATGCTCCATGCTGCCACATCTAAAGCAAGCGTCCGTGACTTTCCTACACGGACCCCGATGTCGCTTCTAACAGTGCTGACATGTCGGAGGTACCCACTTCTTCTTGCACTTACCACAGTTTTGCTTCTGACCACATTGACACATTGAAGGTTCTCGAATCCTTTTTCCCGCTGACACTTCTCTACTCGATACCTTTCTTTTATGAGGCACATTCCAAATAGAATCTTGAGGAATCCGACGAGCAGTCAACCTATCCAATATCCGAATCAACCCTTGCACTAACATCCTATCATCATAAACAGGACCAAAATCTTCAACTGGAGGACGCTCGAAAACATTCTGATCAGCACTAACTGGGTTCACACTTTCCGTTGTCTCGCCCACATTCTCACTAGGATCAAACTCCATCTAAACACGACACCAGACACGACACATCTGTATTAGGCCACGACACAAACCGACTCGCATGCAAAGACACAACACATAACCGACTAGCATGTAAAGACAGAACACATATCAAACAAGACAACCAGAACCACCAACCTGGGCTCTGATACCACTAAATGTAACACCCCCTATGTCCCCATTGGAAGGATGCGGGTGCGCTACCGACGCTCACTCACACACATGCGCACATGCACTGAGCGGAAGCATACATTCATACATAAAAACATACGGAGATACAATGAAAATTAAAACTTTACGAAAACAATAGTTGAACATACATTAACTCACATACATATAATCATTCAGCAGAAGCATAAGACGACTGATAAAACGAAGAAGTAACTGAAAACTTAATTACAAGAATATCCTTACATATAATCGAATATACAAGAAAAGGCTACAAATTCAAAGAATCCGAAATACAGGAGCTAAAACAAAATAACAAAATACTTCTAACTACTATGTGGCCGACCCTGTAGATGCGCGACTCGATCCGATCAAAACCTACCACCTGCACGGGAAAAGAGCCCGTGCTAAGCGATAACGCTTAGTGGGGAGAACACACAAGTAAAATGGACGGCCATTCACAATGGTCGCCAGAGCATAACACAGTCACAAATGGCACATGCAATTATTCATAGCAGACGGAATCACATGCATGCACAAAAAATAATACCATGCATTCATAAGATTATATTCATAAAAACGTACACATTACTTGAGTACTCATCTCATTAACAAAATCATGCAGTTATCACATGCCTATAATCATATTAGTCGAACTAATGCAAACAGAGGGTCACACAAAATACAAGTATTAACATGCAGAAGTACTTACAATCTCACCCGTATATACTTACCGAGGTATCAAGTATCAGTACCTTATCGTGCGCAGCCACAAGAGATATTACACGCGCAACTATCATGCCAAGATATCCATACATTAACGGAAAACCCATTCACATGCAACACAATTTCCATAATATAATGTACCCAACCATCATGCTAAGAACACTAGCTATCTAAACATACACTTGTCATGCTATAACCCAAACTCTAGCCGAACCCATGGGAAAATGTTAAACACCACACTTCTACTGCACAACTCTATCACATAAAATATCATGCCAGGAACGTAGACACACGACAACCTACTGAAGATACTCTAATAGTTGTGACCAAAGGAACAAATAGCACAATTTTACATTCAAAGCATACACTAGTTCAAGATCAGATTCTCATAGACTTTAACTTGCCTCATCATCATCAGTTACCGTCCATACACTTACCAAAACCGATTCACATGCATTGCACCCCAAATAATACATGTGTGATCATTCAATAGTCCAGATTGTCTTATTATGCATACTAATTCACACGCTGACCTACTAGTTAACGTTACGGAATCGCATTCATACACATACTAATATCAATACGTAAGTTACGCTTACATTCGAATATATATTATTTCATATGCTTATAACCTAACTAGTCAGATTCGCATTCTCGCAAGCATACATCATAAAATATGTTCATGCCATTAGAACGATTTTGATCACAGTCATACACGTCTTAATTCCAGTACTTATTTCCACAACCGATGGCATACAAATACATTCACAATATGATATACATATACATATATATACAGATAAAAATGTTCAATTTACTTGTTTGAGTCACACTCAACCCATTCAGAAATTCATAATCACATTCGGATACATAACCGATTCACATATCCAAAAATCATTCTCATTCGAATATCACATTCTCTCGTTCATATTAGACAAAACAAACAGAATACCTGCTGACTCAAAATAGTGGATAACGAGTATTCAGACAGTGCCTTGCAGGCACGGACGGGCCGTACCTTACGGATACGAATCTGAATAATCACATAAACTTTATCTGACAGTACCTTATAGGTACGGACGGGCGTACCTTACGGGTACTAATCGAAAAACCATTTTGTTTTATCACATTCAAACCATTTTTCTGAGGGAAAATCTTAACAAGATCCAAAACACATTAAGGGTTCGCGAGGAACCAAACGGGGACCTGATCAGGGTCCAAATATCCAAAGGTCTGCAGCTAAGAGACTCTATTAGGCATGCCTAACTATCCACTAGACTGACTTTCGCAGGTCGTGCATAAAACAAATCATGTTGCGAGTCACACAATATAGTTCCTTATTAATAAATCACAATGTGACAGACATATAAATAAGTTCAAAATGCCAATCATGCATAATCCATTCAATCCATTCTATAATATCCCAAATCATATATATATATATACAAATATGCATATTCGTATCATGGATCACTACAAGAAATTACACTTTTTATGACGCAAAAAATTGTCACGAAAAATTCATTTTTCGTCGCTGAAAAGATAAGGTGACGATTTTTTATCGTCATAGAGAACGTAACGGTAGGCGCGTAACATAAAAGTTTACGTGACGATTTACTTTTTGTCACCGTAAGTATATTTTTGTGACGAAAATGATTATCGTCATCTTTAATTCTTACTTTCATGACAAAAATTATGTCATAAATAAAATTATATTTCGTCACATTATATTGTTTATCGTCACTAAAGATTAGTATTTTTTATGATAAATTTAAAATTCGTCACGAAAATAAATATTTTTAATGACGAAACTCTACTTCTGATTAAAACTATTAAGCATTTGTTACGTAATTATCGTCATAAATAAATATAATTTTCGTCATAAAATATTTAATTTCGTCACTAAATCTAATACTTTAAGTGACGAAAAATGATTTCGTCGTTAAAATAATGTGTATTAACGATGAATATAAATCGTCATATTACGTTACATTTTAGTGACATAAATAGGGATAAAAATAATTGTCACAAAAAATAGTTTTAGTGACAATTTTTTATTGTCATTAAATTATATATTTTTTATTAAAATATTAATATCGTAATTATAAACATTATATCGTTATTTATGAACTAATAAGTCGACAAATTATGACAAATATACTTATCATATTTGCATTGTAGTAAAAATGACACATTTTAAATTTAATGTCATACAATCAATTAAATTTCTAAAGAAAATCTAATATAATGTATTTATTGAAATAAAATGTTAATTAGAAAAAAAACATATTGTCTTATACAAAAAATTAAATTTGCATCCTAATCAAGAAATAAAATTTATTGAAACTTCAAAATTTGCATCTTGTTCCTGCAAAAAAAAAAAATCTTATATTAGATAAAAAAAAAACCCAATCATGTAACACTCTTCATTTATATACACTATGATTCCAACGATAATACACGGTTACTTGATTTTATTAAACTACTCTTCAAATTATTGCGAAATTCACGAAATTATTTTTTTTATCCTTTTACTATACCCATCTGCCCTATAGCTATTTAGTTTCATTATTCATTCAATCAAAATACAAATATGTCACTTAATTCTACCGAAATTTCAGCAGAGTTTCCTCTATAATATTGCCTATCCCCCTGTAATCAATAAAATCTTTACATTTCAAATAATCATATATTTATTCACCCCACTTCAATTCAAACTCCAACACAAGTTTGCCCATCCTCCAATTTAGATCCAATCTCACACACCATATCTTATAATATACTTATATCATCCAATTTCATTACTCAATTCAATTATACAAAATACAAAAGTATAATATTAATACATCAAAACTATTGACTAAAAATAAATGCACAAGTATCACATTAACGTAAATAAAGAGAAGTTACACTTGTTACCTGAAAATTCATAAACATCGCTATCAATTGAACAGTTTGGAATGAACCTAAATTAAAGAATTGGAAAATTAAAAATCACTAAAACATGAGATACCAAGCAAGTCAAAGAGTTTCAAAATCAAATACAAGTAAAACATATATAATCTTTACCATTTAAATTTGCCCATCAGAATAAAACAAGAAAACATAAAAACCAATGTAAAAATCTGCAACTATTTTCATGTCATTGAACATTGCAAAAATAAATGCACAAGTATATAAAACTTACATTGGAGAAATCAATCGACATTCATCCCATTTGATTTTAAATATCAAGCAGTTTATGGATAGTGGAATTCATCTCGCTTACTTTTGTCTCACAATCAGTCACCTGACTCTTAAGTATGTTCACTTCTGACTGAGACTCACTCAACTTTTCTTGAGTATTAGAAAGTTCATTTTGAAGCTTTTGTGTAGCAATGTAGTCCAATAACTTATACTAAATGCAAAATAACCTAGGATTTAGTGAGGAATACGTCCCTAGGTATGTCATTCATGGATTCGGAATGCGTTAAAAACTAAAAAATCCAATTATTATCTCGTTGTGTTCCTAATCAATCACTACCTAATGTTGACCTGTTCCTTTAATTATGTATTATTGATTAACAGAACATATTTGGATTTGAATTGAAGAGCTGGTTTTAGTATAATCAATTCAAGTCCAACAATTAGAAGCAACATGTACACTCAACGGATTGAGTGAAGTGTGTTGGGTTGAATCTATACAAATTAATATCATTTTTTAATCATAAGGCCTACAAATTCCACTAAGGTACGTAGCTGGAATTTAATTAACAATCTCATCTTCACATTCAATATTTCCAAATTTATTTTTATAAGATAATAGAATAAATATTCTATTAATCGCATTTGAAGTCCCCTGTTACTGGTTAATAAACTTTTTTTTAACGAAAAGTATGAAGGCAAGTTAACAAATGGCAAAACCTTATCCATCATTTCATATATCCAAATATGATAAATCCTAAACAGTAATGTACAAAAACCATAATTTCAAGATTCAAATAGATCTTCAAATAGAATACATGTTTAGAATTTAAAACATAAACTTTGTATAATATTAATATTTTTATAAACAATAGATTCGAAATACTTAATCATAATAAAATAATTTGAGTTTATTTTAGTTAAACTTCTTTTTTTTTAATTGGAGTAGAAACAGATTACTACATAAAAAGCATTCTCTATTATAATGTATCATGAATATCTATTTTTGGGAGTAAATAAAAACACAAAATCATCAGTATATATAGGATTTGAAAAAAGAAAAAAATACAGGAGATAACAGTACAAATTGGGGAAATTGATATGCCTATTGTAAAGCTATAATCACACAAATAATTAATACTGAAGGGATGTTGGATTCATAAGATAGATTGTTTTATGAATTGGAAATATTTTCTTTTCTTTCCACAGCATGTAATCTCTCCCTTTCCAAGTCATCCAGTTTCATTTATGTCGATATATATATATATATATATATATATATATATATATATATATATGTATGTATGTATGTATGTATAAATTTATAATTCAGACAAAAAGTACAGCTTTTGCTTCACTACTGATAATTTGAAACTACTGTAGATTCTCCGTTTAGGGACTGATATCTAATGATTCTATGCAATAACTTAAGGACCCACTAAGCACTTGTTTTGTCTGAGAATTATTTGGTGTCAGCATTTTTCAAATTTCAATCACGAAAATACCACTACCTCCTAACCTTAATTATTCATCATTATTTCCTTGACAACCATTAAAACATATGATTGATATCCTATAACTTCATTAAAACTGTGTAATGAATGATTCATGTGCATTTTGGCATGATACTGGTGTAATAATTAAGAAAATATGGATAAGTTTATTAACCAAAAGACATTAAAAACATATTTAGCAAGATGGTCCAAACAAAAATATCCAGGATGCTCTAAGTTCCCAATTAAACAGTTTGTTAGAATTTGACTGTAAAAAATTACAGAGCTATTCCTCTAACTTAGTGCAAAGTGAAAATCCCAGTCATAAAATATCTCAGCCTCATCAGTGCAGACCATATGAAAAGGCCAAGAGTCACACCACATAGGTCTGATATTCCATCTTATTCCTAAGAAGTACGATAACATACATTTTTTATCATCATATTGTACAATAATTTCATTTTATCTATCAATGAGAATTGTTAATTGTCTTCTAGAAAAGAAAAATATTGACAAGAAACACCATTATATCATCATATATTTTGACAAGAGACCTCCACTAGCATGGCATCATGTGTGAGAGATAAGATTACCTTTCTCCATGCCCTATTAATTACATAATTTAAGTATTGAGATCATCAGGAGCACTATTATCTATATATACACACACAGAAGCTCATATCACACACACACAGTCTCATATCACACGCACACAGAATCTCATATCAGGTATACACACACAGATTCTCATATCAGGTATACAAGAATTAAGCTCAAGCAAAACAGAGTTTGCTTCACCATGAACATAAATGTAAAATCTATTGCAAAAACAGAACAAACTTATGTGTATGGATTTTCCTTAATTTCTTCTCAAAAGATAAAGGAAGAAAAAGGGAAAAACGAAACAGATTGTTCAAAACTAGCAAGACAAAAAAGAATAAATTTCAGGTTCACGTTTGAGAAGTTAAATACCTGGAAGTCTGTTGCTCGCCTCTGTTGCTCGCCTCTGTAACTCTATCTCGGAACTCAAGCTTACTTCTATCAAATATGGGAGTTCAAAACACAATAAATCAAATTCATTTTGCAAAAATAGCAGAACTAAAACCCAACTGTGAGAAATTGATGATTTAAACAAAAAATCGAAAAGAAAAATCAACATATACCTATAACAGAGAATAACCTAAATTTCGTCAAATTCCTTAGGGTTATAGAATTTTATTGACAAGAATTGGGAATTGATAAGGAATTGAGAGATAGAGTAAGAGAAGGAAACCGAAAAATTGCGCCAAAACACAACCCTTTCCCACCAATTTTTTCCATGATTTTCGGATGTTTTTTGTCACAAAAAACCATCGGTTTCCTTCCTCTTCTATGTTTCCATTCTCGAAGAGTTCTGCTTTGATATGAAGATTCAACAAGACGACGCCGTTTCTGTCCCAAGCCACATTAAAATGTTGTTTTAATAATTAATTTATTTTATTCTAAATTATTATTGTATTATTAATTAATTAAATTTTATATATATTTTAGTTATTTTTGACAAAATATAAAAGACAAACTAATTTTGTAACATATTTATTTAACATAGATAATATTATTGTGACGAAATAATTTTATCGTCACTAATCATTAAACTGTGACAAAAATAATTAATGTCACAAAAAAATAATTATTTCATGACGAATTTATATGTTACAAATAGTAAATTTTTCCGTTATATTTTTTTTTCTAAAAGAAAAAAGATTAGAAATTTTTTTTCATATCAAAGGTGACGAAATTGTAACTCGTCACAGTATATTAATTTTTTGTGATAAATTTATTTGTCATAAATATAATAGTTATTTATATCGATATGTTATTCGTGACAAAATGATTTTATTATCACTAATTTATTTAATTATGACAAAAATAATTCGTCACTTAATTTATTTAATTATGACAAAAATAATTCGTCACGAAAATAAATATTTTGTGACGATTATATACGTTGCAATAAGTTATTATTTTGTCATTAAATTTTTTCCCTCCAAAAAAATGGTGGGAAATTATCCTCCTAAATAAACCATGACGAAATATATTTTTCGTCACCAAAATAATCTTTTAGTGACGATAATTAAAACATAAATGACGCAAGATAATTTCGTCACAATAATAAATAGTATGGTGACGTTTTAAAAAATTCGTCGTTGTAAGTTACAATTAGTGACGAAATTTTATGTGTCATTAAAAATTCGTCACAAAAAGTCAAATTTCTTGTAGTGGATTCACATTCATATAATTCATAAGTTAACAGGTATAGGACTTATAAGCACTAAAGAAACTGGGTTCAAAACCAAATACCAAAGAGAACTCATTCAACATAATAAGGCTGTCGCGCTCGCGACAGAGACCGTAGTCCCTTCGCTGCGCGCCCGTGATGGACCTCGCGGTCGCGGGGAGGACAGAGAAACCTGGCTCTGTCGCGCTCGCGACATTGTCGTGGTCGCGATAGAGAATTTAAACATCGCTATCGCGTGCTCGCGACAGCATAGGCCGGTATAGCGCTCTGTCGCGATCGCGACAGAGAGCACCCAACAGCTTTTGCTATCGATAGCTCGCGACAGCACTGCCCAAGATCACCGGTCCCTGTCGCGCTCGCTACAGTGTTGCGATCGCGATAGAGTCGTGATCTCCAAAATCTGCAGAATTCTGCAGATTTCTTCCCCTCCCAAACTCACACACAAACACACAAATCACATCCAATGGCCTCTTGCCTCAAATCCAACCACCCATCATCCTTAATATCCATAATATAACATTTATCATCAAGCAATTCCACACAAAACATCAATTCAGATTCAAAATTCCAAAAATTATCAAAACCATAAATTTACAGCAAAACCACATCAAACCACACATTCACAACAATAAATTCACACTCATGCATAATTACTCTTCTCAATCAAAAGCCCATAACATGCATGCTAAACAAAGCCCATTTCACAACCTAATTTCCCAAAATCAAATATAACACACATATACACACAAACTTGATCCTAGAAAAGAAAAGGGCATAAACACTCCCAAACCTCTTTTGAAGCACAACCCACAAACTCTTCAAGCTTTATCTTCAATCTTCCTCGCCCTCGAGCTTTCTCTTGCTACCCAAAACTTGCACAAACCAAAACCCACAAAATCACTTAATCCAAACCCTAACTCAAATAAGACCAAAAGAAGAAGAAGAGGAAGACCCAAATGTTGTAAATCCAAAAACCCAAACACATACCTCTTTAATCTTGATCCAAAAACTCAATTAAAGCACCCCAAAGCAAGCACACCATCCGGCCAAAAGAGAAGGAAAGGAAAAACAAAGAATGGAGAAGAGAAGAAGAAGAGGAGGCATGAGAGGGAGGGGGAGAACGGGAACAAATTATGTGTTCTCTCTCTCTCTCTCTCTCTCTTTTTTTCTTTCCTTCAATCAATGCTCACCAACCATGCCACATGGCAATCTCTCATTGGACCACAATCCCACTTATTGACTTAATGTACTAACACACCATACAACACATGCACCATAGTTGCTCCCTCAAATCAATGACTTAAATTCCATGGCACCAAACACTTACCTCACTAGATAATTCTTAGGTAGATATTTCCCAACCTTAGTACCATACAGACACTCTACTAGATAATTGCCACAACAAAACACCCTACAACCATACACCACATGCACACCAGATAATGTCCCACACTTAACTTATTTAATTTAATTACTTTGCAATTAAATCCTTATCATCCAAATTCCTCACATGCAAATTACCGAAATACCTTCACTTATCCGACTTAGCTTGCCAAATCCGACTAGGCCCGATTTGGGGTGTGACAGCAATCAAATTTTCAAGCAAAACATGCGAGAGCTAGAAATCCTCTTCTGTCGTGCTAGCGACAGAGCGGGATTTCCAATCCTCAGCAAACGCAGAAACCCAGAATTTCCCCAAACTAAAACCATTTTGACCCAAATCACTCCCAACTTAATCTTACCTCAAATTAAGCTTTCTAAAAACCATAATCAACATAAAACAACATACTTCTACAATTAATTCCAAAATAAATCATCAATTTACAAATCAAGATCTCAAAATCACAAAACCAGAAAATTATGTAACAAAGTTCAATCAACTTCACATTTGATTCAATAATTCAAGAATTATGCAATATAACTCATCAAAACTCAAAACCCATATCATACATAACAATATAAGCCTATTTACACATCATAAATTTCCAGAAATTCATGCATATCTCAAAACCCACATATGAACATCAATTCAAAGAAAGTTCCCAAACCTGAATCTCCTAAGCTCCAAATCACTTGGTGCCATTAATACCAGCCTTATCCTTGCCTTTAGGATCATGAGGAGGCTCAACTAACCAAACAACCTACAAATCACACAAACGATAAACCCTAAATCAAAACCCCAAACCAGCAATATGAAGAAGAAGAACAAGATGAAGGAGATGAAGATGAAGTACAATAAACTCACATAAACGAGTTGAGAAATGATCAATCCCCACCAAGAACACTTGAATCCAAGCTTAGGGTACACAAATGGAAAGCAAAGGAAAAGAAAGACAAAGAGAAGAGGGGAACACGGGAAAGGAGATGAAGAATTTAGATTTTCCCAATTCTCTCTCTTCTTTTACTTTTCTTTTCCTAACCTAGCCATGTGTCCTCTCCCTAGTGGTGGGAACTAATCACTCATACCCAACAATAATACGCTACACACCCATAATATCACCCCAACTTATAACACCTGATAAATGTGTGAGTACAACACACAAACATAACTCACTCACTCACATCTTACAAACATGTGAGCAACACACCCAAATGCAACCCAACTAATTCACACCCTAGTACCATACATGCACCCACATACTAGCAAAACCCGCAAACATGCATTATACCCAAAATACCCTTATCACATGCCAAAACACATACAATGCACATGAACAAACATGGCTCGAACTTCTAAGGGGCAAACGGGGTGTGACAAACCCAACTACACACCATATTCAAACTATGTTCACAAAACTCACCACTTTCAAATTAAAACTCCTAATTAACATCTCAAGCAACTTAATTCATTAATTTAGCCAAAATCATACCAAAAATCACAAAATAACATAATCAAAATCCCAAATCTCAACTCCTTTGCTCCTATTAGCTTCCTTGGTTGATCATTCTTGCTCCAAAACTCATCCAAGGTCTTTCTCATCCAAAATCCTCATCCATCACGCATACACAAACACAAAACATAAATCTAGGTCAAAACCTAATCTAGGAGAAAAGAAGAAATCAAAGCTTATAACCCACCTTACCTTAACAATCTTCACTTAAATCATTTGAACTTGCAATAATAAATCATCTAAATCTTAGGCTTTGTTTTAAGGAAGAGCAGATGGTGTTGGACCACAAGGGAAAACAAAGAAGAAGAAGAAGAAGAAGAAGAAGAATAAGAAGAAGAAGAAGAAGAAAGGGAAAGGAGAAAAGAAAATGGGGAGAACGAGAGGGGAGAGCAGATTTTCTCCTCTCTCTCTCTCTCTCCTTCTCTCTCTTCATTTATACCCCCTTCACACCTCCTCCACTTGTCACCTTGCAATAGGTCCAACCTAGATATTTTGTCAAATTCTCCATTCAATCTTTCCACTCTCATAACCTCATGCATTGAGATTTATAACTTAATAATTCATCACATTGGCCCACTTAATTAATTTTATCCTATCAATCAAGTCCTAATTCCATACTTCACAATTTTACCATCGGCCGCACTTACCGAAGCTTTCACATAAATTCCAACTTCGTCCTTTCGGCACACCCAACACCACAACATGCTTAATTTTAGTCACCACTAATCCTCGATATGCACAAATCCTTTTAGGGTACTTTTTGGGTTATTACAAAATCGGATCGGCAATAGACTCTGATGAGTAAAAATTTTTCACAGAGGCTAAATTATATATTTTAAGAATTATGGAATTGATTTTGAGTGTAATTGAGCTTGGGAAGAGGGAAAAATAATTTAAAGTGCATAAATGGGCCAAAAATTAAAATTGGGCTTGAAGTGGTTTGGACCAGCTGTGAAGCGCACCGGACCCCCGTAGGCCGCCCCTCTGACCGCCCGCTTGAGGGCGATCGGGCAATATGAGGATCCGTTGGCAGCTTGTAAAGGTATTTACAAGTGCATCTATTTTGGGCAAGAAGGAGGTTTCATGGAGTCGCCACCCAATAAAACATTGGAAATGTTTCTCTTGCCTCATAGAGCCTAAGACAGCACATGTATCCATTTTGGGCCAACCAAAAGGGGTCTTGGAAGATGAACCACTCTCCCTTGGAGCCTAGGATTTATTGATTAAGTCTTTGAAAAGGACACAAGAGGTGTCTTGGAGGTCACGTTCCAATGAGTGTTCGGAAAGACCTCTCGCCTCGTTGAGCCCAAAGACCAGAGCTAGGTTCGGGACTTCTCATCTATTTCTACCTTGATTAACTTTACGATTAGATTTTGAGTTTATTAATTCACTCTCTCTCCACACGATGCAATTAAATTAAAAGCGCACTTATTCACATCAAAAGCGTCAATAAATAAATAAAACAAAGATAAAAATAAACATTCTAAAATAAATTACAATAATACTAGGAGCGGAATACAACTCCCACCGTAAAAATGCGAGGTATACATAAAATGGGGAATTCATTTATTTTGAGGACTTTGGTCCTCACATGTACTTATTATAAAAGAAACTAATTTTTTTATTGTGATGCTTTTATTGGGTGGAAATTAGGACATTGGATCTTTGAGTTAAATAGAAAATCCCAATTTTATTTACTATAAAATGTTTATCCATTCTTATTTAACACGGAATAAAACAATTCATTATGAGCACAAAATGATCAATAAAAATGAATGAATAAATTATTAAATAAGCAAATGAATAAATAAATAAATAAATAACAAATAAATAAATGAATGAAGGGTGAAGAGGTAAACCAAATGGAGTTTCCCATGGTAAAACTCCTCTTAAGCTCCAAATTATCCCAAAGATATGAAAATAATCTCACAAAGTAATCAATAACGTTAATATAAAATAGAACAAACATTAATAAATATTAACGAAAATGAGGATTAAAATTTTGAACTTAAAATAATAAGAATAAGACTATTGATAAAAGACAAAAGAGAAAAGATTTAGAAAGAAATAGAAATAACGAATGGAAAGAAAATGAAGAAAAAATGTTTTGAAAATTGCAAATAGATCCCAGGGACAGCCTCTAACGAATGACCAACGGGCGTCTCTAGAAGCGATCGACGGTTCAGGTACAGTCATTCATTCGATAGACGGGCATATCTCGGGGTGACCGACGGGGAATAACGCCTCACATACACGCCGTCGCTAAAATGAGCGACGAGCGTCAGTGGCCTTATGACCCGTCGGTCATTACTGTTTCCAAAAAAACAGTAAGGACCAAATTTTCTCAAACATAATAATTTTCCAGCACAAAAATCCAAAAAAAACAAAATAATTAAAATGAACTAAATGAAATATGTGTCCAGAATATTTACCCTCGGATTTTACCTTTTAAATCGAATTCTTTGATTATTCGAGTCCCGCACGCTTCACGAGAAATGGTTAAAAATCAAGAAAAGAAGGGTTTGGACTTTTCTTTCTTGACTTTCACGAAATGCACAAATGTTGGATTCAAAATTCTTAGAAACTAGTCAGTTTTAGCTCCTTCGAATTAATTTTGATTCATGAAATCAAAAATTAAAATGGAGAAATCTTGAGATGAAAGAAAGAATGCTAGGAAATGTGCTTTTAGGTAAAAAGATTGCAAAATCGTCCAACCATCCAGCCAACCCCCAAAACAGGTGAAAGATAAGTTTTTATAGGCCTTGAAATACCGACGGCCGTCGAAAACATACCGACGGGCATCGGTTGAATCCATTTCCCAATAGGAAATCGAATTGAACCGGCGGTCGTCAGAATACTATAGACAGGCGTCGGGGCTCTCAATCAAGAGACGGTCATTCCGTTACAGACGAGCTGGCCATCGGTGGAGGTAAACTTATTTTTTCTACCCTAAAACTCCCAATTTTCTTTTCCTCTTTGTCGGGAATACAGAAAACATATTTTTCGTGAATCTAGAGGGCCAAAATCTCTGAATCTCAACCGTTCACTCAGACTCGGGCATTGATTTCTTCATCGGGTAATCTCTGATCTGGATTACCTCGGGACACGGTGCTTACAGTTGCCCCCAATTTTTGGGAAACTAGCACGCAAGTGCCTAGATGAGCCAAAATTCAGAGAAAAGGGAAAACAGAAGGAAGAATAGCATACCTGAAGCAATCCTTACCTTCTGTGTTTCTTGCTGGGTAAACCTTGTCTCGGTCTGCTCAGCGGATAGTGATGGATGTCCCTGCCGATCTTGTCTTGACCTACAAGGGGGTGACAAGGTGTAGCATTCTCTAGCTACAACCTTGCCGCGAAGAGCAGTGTTCTCTAACTGCAACTTTAGTTGCCTTACTGACCTCGTCTCGGTCTGCATGGCCTTTCGCTAGCCTCGTCTCGGCCTACACGGGGGATGTGAGACGCAGCACTCTCTGACTGCAATCCCAGTTGCAAGATGTAGTGTTGTTTAACTGCAGTCCCGCCATGATGTATTCTATCGCTGGTACCCTACTGACCTCGTCTCGGTCTGCATGGTCTTCCATTAGCCTCGTCTTAGCCTGCACGGGGAAGGTGATATGCAGTGCTCTTTGACTGCAATCCCGGTGTGAAGAGCAGTGTTCTCTAACTGCAACTTCGATTGTGAGACGCGGTGTTCTCTAACCACTATCTCGAGGTGGAGAGCAGTGTTCTCTAACTGCAACTCCGGTTGTGAAGTTCCCCTGCTAACCCCCGTCCGATCTGCAAGGTGCGTAGCACTTTCTGGCTGCCGTGTGAACTGTGAGATGTAGCACTCTCTGACTACAATCTCGGTTTTGCTAGAAATTCCTTGCCAACCCCCATCTGATCGGCAAGGTGTGTAGTGCTCTTTGACTACACTGTGAATTTTGAGGTGCGGTACTCTCTGACCACAGCCTCTGCTTGTTGGCCTTTCCTTGCTAATCCCCATCCGATCCGCAAAGTGAATGTCCATTGGAGTATGATTTTGGAGGACATAACGCTTGATGTGTCCATCCTCCAATGTGATTGATGTCCGTGTTTGGATCAATATTAAGCAATGTTCCTGTACGATATAAAGAATTTTTGTTAATTCATATATAAGTGATTTTTGCTTGGTACGTTCATAAATGATTTTGGATTACCATTTATTATTTATCATTATTTTCTACACATCATTTCTTCTAGTCATATAGTTTTTAAAGCAGATAAACAGAAAAGTTTACAACCATCCTTAATGCAAATAAATCGCAAATAAAGATAGAAAAGAAATAAAAATATGTAAATCTAAAAGTAAGTTTTTTTCACTAAAACTCCATTTTTGTATAATGTATATACAAGTACACTGATAATAAATAGTGTATATAAAAAAAATGAAACAAAATGCAAAAATTCCATCCCAACTCCCTGAATGACTACAATGGCGAATAATCTGTGAGATCCTCCTCGGGGTCATCATCATCATCAGATACATGGATCGGCTGAGGCTGAGGCTGAGGCTGAGATGCAGAAGGTCCGGCTCCAGAAGTAAAAGGCTGGCTAGAAGGACCTGCCAGGTCGGGCCGCTGAGAGTCCCATACTCTAACCATGGGCTGGAACCTCAGAGGAACTGCCACTGGCACGGATCGAGGCTGGGGTCTCTCAGAACTCTGCGACTGAAACTGTACCTGAGCATACTCGTCCAGGAAGGGCTGTGCACATACTGTCATGAAGCCCAAGGTGTCCGTGATCATCTTCCCTAGCTCCTTGAAGGCCCTGCTCAACTGGCGAGTCTGCTCAACCGAGTCGGTCCTCATAATCTCTAGTCTCTGCTCTGTCTGCCCATTGAACTCCCGCATGGACTGAGCTAGGGGAGGAACGATCCCCTCCAATCCCTGAACTTTGGACCTGAGAGAGTCATGTGACTCGTCTATAATCTGAAGAGTCACGTCGATCCTCTGAGCTACCTGGTCCTGGGACGTCCTCAACTCCTACCTGAGCTGCTCTCTGGGGCCCTCCTGCTCCTTCGTGAAGTGCTCTATGAGCCTAGCCTGCTCCTGACTCATACGCTCCACAATCCTAGCCTGCTCTCGGACTATATGCTCAACAAGCCCGGCCTGCTCCTGGCGCATGCGCTCAATGATACTCGCCTGCTCCTGAATAATGGCCTGCTGCTGGTCCAGCCTCTCCTGAGTGAGTTTGCCCCTCTCCCTAAATTGCTCATAGAGGACCCTGACCCTCTCGTCTTGCCTGTGCTCAAATGCTACAAACATGGAGACCATGAGCTGGGAGATGTCTGGCTGTGATGGTTGAGGCTGAACTGGCTCCGGAGTCTGCTCTAGTGGCGGAGCTGTGGAGGTAGATGCCCCCGGGTTGCCTCTGGAGTAGGGGTGGAACCTCTCTGATGGCCTGAGTGTGGCTCGCTGCACCCTCGTAGCTGGAGAAGGAGTGGGGGTCGGCACTCTCGGTGTTGTAGGAGTGCCAAGCAGGTCATCCAGGGTGAACTCCACCTCAAAGTCTGATGGCGTCCTGGGCTGCTCCTGCTCTGGTTGTAGTTGTGGCTGCTCCTCCTGCTACCCTGGTGCTGGGGAGGCTGCTCCCCTGGATACTCTGGGTGTAGGGGCTGCTGCTCCTGTGGCTGTGGCAGTGCCTACTCCTGCGCTGGCGCTTGCTCTGGCTGCTCCTACGCTGGTGCTAGTGGAGGAAGTGCAAAGGCTCGCCGAGTCTCGTGTATGGTAGGGAGTCTGAATGCCTCAGGCTGCCTGCTAGCTGTAACACCATCCCCATCTGTACAGCGGCTGGTGCATCTACGTATATCCCCTCATCCAAGGCACCCCCAAGCCTGTCCTGTAACACCCTTAAACTGTACATAATATCTTAATTGTCTTAAAACTATTATAATTATTGCGAAAATTCGGGTAAATTTTTTTTTCCAACTGTTCTATAACTATTAAACTTTACTATTCATACAATCATTCTAAAATAGGCCACTTAAATTCTACCGAAATTTCGGCAGAGTTCCCTCTATAATATTGCCTTATCCCCCTGTAAACAAAAAGTCTTTACACTTCTATAATCAAATACATTTTCATCCATCCTACTCCAATTCAAACTCCAACACAATTTTGCCCATCCTCCAATTTGGATCCATTCACACTCATATAATAATTCATAATATCATCCACATATTATTTACATCAATTACACAAAATACAAAGATACTATGATAAAACATCATCTATCAACTATAAATAATTATCTAATACAAATTCTTCGATACAATAGTATCCTAATTATCTATGTAGTGTACATGCCACAAGAACCAATATTCAAATTATCAAATCCAAAAATTCCATTTCTTTCGCTTCCTTTCCATACTTACCATTCCATATTTCTTCTATGAAGTGGTGCTTATATTCACTTGATTCATGTCTTATACCTGCGCGAGGATAAACCACGCGCTAAGCTTTACGCTTAATGGTGACTACCAATTTTACTTATCCAAGGCATAATAAACATAATATATACACATATAATTGATCATTCATACATTAATATCACAAATTACTTTTCCTTTCATAATCAATATAATATTTTATAATTAATATACCAATAGCTATTTAACTCCAAATTAAATATGAATGATTTGCAAGGCAAAATCATTTTTATGCAATACATTCAATATTCTTTTAAAATACTGACTTTTCTTAAACTTGTATTTTCAAGTTTCAAAATCAATAACTAAATTTCCCTATCATTTTGATAAAGTGCATAACATGTTAATCATGCATCACTAACATAATTTCATAGATTGTTAAATAGTCAATATGTTCATAACGTAGCAACTACTATCTCGTTTCTATCTTAACAATTATTCTAACTTTCATCTAATACAATAATACCCACTACTATGTATATTGGCATTCATGTAGTACACATTGGTGAATATAAGATTCATATAAACACACAGCCACTTCATCATATTACCAATTTCATAAGGTCATTTATCAATACCCCTTTAGTCAATTAAACTTTCTAGCAATATATATATATATATATATATATATATATTAAACTTTAAGTTCTTCGTTATTACCTTTTATTTGACATTTTATTCTCAATTTTGCTACTTTAACACTTTACTTATCATTAAATTACTTCATATTTTCTAAATCCACATTTTCTCCATACTTACCATTTAACTTCTCAAAATATACGTTTAATATGGAT
This sequence comes from Excoecaria cochinchinensis, assembly GCA_947683425.1. NCBI lineage: Eukaryota > Viridiplantae > Streptophyta > Magnoliopsida > Malpighiales > Euphorbiaceae > Excoecaria > Excoecaria cochinchinensis. Next base: position 11,775,289 of record CANTUQ010000018.1, on the reverse strand, counting down.
TACAAAATTTATTGTTTAAACCCACCAATTTACCTTGCTTCAATTATTCCTTATTAAATTCCTTGATTCACGTTTATTTCACATTCATCAATTCACTTTGCAATTTATTATTTTGCCCATAGTACAATGCTGGCAAACTCTAAGCACAGGATAAACGGGATGTGAACTCCAGAAGTTCACACAGAAATACTAGCGGAGCCCTGTGGGACCACCACTGCCTTTTAATACAGAACAGTACACTTCGGATATTCAGATACAGAAATAGGACCATCATTGGCCTACTGAAAAGTGATATTCAGATATTCAGATACAGAAGTAGGACCATCATTTGCCTACTAAAAAGTGAGTCGCCATGCTCACAACCGCGGTCTTATGTCCCTATGGCTAGCCACTATATCCTGAACTAGACTTGACTACCAGCTCATCGAATAGGGCCACATTATTGAATGTTATTTAAATAAATCAAAACTTTGATCTTTACATAAAATAAGATCAATATACATTTCAATTAAAATTTTCAAAAATAATCCCAGTATCATCCATCATCTTTTTCTCATAACATTCCATTTATTCATCATATTCCTCCACAGCAAGCTATTAATCATGTTTATATAATTAAAATGTATTAATAATCATAATATATCTTTTATATATATAATTATAACCCATTAGCCTTTATTTACAAGTTGACACTATGAATTTCTTAACAATTTATTTGGTTTTCTTATTACCCATATCTTTAGGTATACTTAACTACACTCAATTTTTCTAATTTGTTCACATGTCATGAGCCTACTTAAAATACTTTGTCCTTTATTTATCAGTGATATAGTTAATTTATATTTTCTTATTTAAAATTAAATTTCAAAACCAAAATGCCTATTGTATTTTCCAGCCTAAATACCAGTGAGGAAAGTATATAAGGATATAAAATTCCAGCAACTGCCCTAACCTTCATAACCTAAAATTGATACTTTCTAACAATATAGCACTACAGATGTTTGCCTTACCATAAAGCTTAAACCTTACATGCAGTATCAAAATTCCATTTATCCTTAATGTTAAACATATTACAAGAATTGCAAGAACTTTATTTTTGCTTGACTATGTTCAACACGTATACGCTATCCCATTCAAGATTTCATGAAGAAATTGTAGAATGCAGAACTACTAATTAAAGGGAAACCTATAAGTAATGTTTCCAAATTATCACGTTCAACAAGCAGCTAAGATAATCCTCAATGGCATAAAAACATCAAAACCAGTAATAAAAAGCTTTGCCAGCCGTACCATAATATGAGCATAAAATTCACTTTCCTCTAATTATTTTTAATAATCATGTCACTTCTAAATAAATGATTTGAAATCTTAAACTCTAGAAGTCCTTTATCAAAAATAAAACTGGATATGAAGACCATCATTCATTAACAGACTTCTGATAGCCTAAGTTTACCCGTCCTTCTCCATTTCCATACTTAATGTATAAATACATACATATATATATATATAGTCATTTGTTTCGGCATTCCATCCACAACCTACTACATAAAATTTCACATCATAAATCTATTTCTTGTATTACACCATTATTATATCTAAATCAGGAACCTAACTAGAGAGGCTAATGTAAATTCCTACGATTAAACGAAATGACAAATTGCACAGCATCCATTCTAAGAGAATTTCCAATTATCCATCAATAACTTAACATATTCTACTATAAATGTATCAATAGCCAATAACACTTAGTTATTATACTGATCCTAACACAACACAACACAATAAACAGATCAACTAGATTTATATAATCTCACTCATAAATTTGCCTTTAAATACACACTTATACGCACAGGTCTTATTTAAGCTTAATATACATGATCTATCTCATTAGGAAGATTTACCCGTCATTCTCCATTACATTTGGACTTATAACTATAACTTCTATGCATCACATTTTAACCACAGCCAAACTCTTTACATCCAAAGTATATATATATATATATAGCTTAGCTTTTTTTTTTTAACAAACAGATTTAATTTAAGCAACTCCTTATCTAGTTAATTATTCCAAATCTCTGGCTCATCATATAACTATTATTACATTAACTTATAACTATAATCTATGAGTTTATCTAACTTATTTCCATGACAGCTTATCCAATTTCAATAGCTAGTTGTCCATGATTTGATAAATTCAATTAATGTAAACTAATTACTCAATTAACGTGGCCAAATTTATCATTTAATTTAGCAACTATAACAACACTACCAAAAATCCAACAAAAATCCACAAACATATAGTTCACATCCTGTGTTCAGTAAAAATCATTCTTAATATATTTTTTTTATGAGAAAAATCACTTAGAAAAGTAATTTTGGTGGCCACATACCGGTTTTTTTTGCACATTTTGGGTCTTTTCGCTGTCGCTGAAGATTCGCCGAAGCTCCACCGGAGTCACCAAGACCATCGGAAGGAAGCTCGATGCCACGGGGTTCCTTTTCCGGTGATCATGCTCCGAAAATGCCCTCTATTTCACCGGAATCATCGTCGGTAGGTTCGGTTTTCTCCCTCTCCGATCTGCTCATCGCCGGCGATTGAGGGGGATCCACGGCCACAGGAAGCTTCACCTTGCCACCGTGAGTCAAGTCGCACCGCTCGTGTCGCCTCTCGCCGTCGGAGCTCGCCGGAAAACGCTGAGGAAGCTTCGGTTCCTCTCTCGCTCTCCTGGACTGACGCCACCGAGAACCGGAGGTAGACGCCATGGAACGGCTTTGCCATGTGCGTCGGTCCGATTGCCACCCATATCGCTGTCGCCGGCGGTGCCTTCCGCCGCTCCCTCTCCCTCTCTTCCTCTCTCTTTCCTTCTCTCCTTCTCTGGTCTCTTTCTTTTCCTTCACCGTGTTCTGTCTCTCTCCTTTCTATTCCCTTACCTTCTCTTATTTTATTTGTCTATATACCCTTTATTCTTTAATTAATATTTTCTAATCCAATTACATGTAAACATACCTCTATGATTATACATATATTTGTCTAATAATTTATTTCAATAATTAAGTTGAGTAGCTTTAAGAAGAAATTCGACCTCTTATGCGTTAAAATTTAACTTTTGATAAATATTTAGCACGTCAAGCTATTAATAAAAACACCGAAAATTTTAGGGCGTTACATGTCCGGGGCGACTCCCAATCCCAGGAGTAATCTGGTGATAACTCCGCCGATAATCACCACTGGGGCTGTCCCCCTGGAAACCCTGACCATGTTAGCCAAAAGCTCATGGCTAATGTTGAGACGCCGGCCTGCCACCATGGCCCAGAGGCTCCAAATCTCTGCCGCATTAAGCGACCCTGTGTTACCAGCCTGTCCGAGGTACGCGCTGGAGAGTACTCTATGTAAATATCGGAGTGCCTGTGAAACCAACATGGTACTCTTTGCTGTATCATGGTCATACAGCACTCCGGGTTGGGCTATGGTCGCCCAATGGGCGCATCTCACTGCTCACTGGGGCACCATCACTCCGTCGCCCCGTGGGAGTCCCATGGCCTCTGCAAAACGCCAATGCGTGATGCTGAACTGCTGACCATCGAACAAGAACTGTATCACTCCAGGCTCGGTGTCGGATCTCTGGTACCCTCCGTAGTGCAATGTGGCCAGGACCTGCCGTACTGCCTCTGGATGTGTCTGGAAGGCCGGTGTCAGGAACCCCACCCAGCCTGCGCCCTCCACAAGTATGTCGATCTCCTCGGCCATCCCCAAGGCCTCTAGGAATGGCTTAAAAATGAAGCGACTAGCTCGGAACTCCACTTGAAGCAGTGCTCTGTATCTCTGTGCATCCTCGACGTCCATCCAACCCGGAGCCTGCAGCTCAGGCTGGCCCTGTGGGACACATCATCGTGGAGGCATCCTACAAGAAATAAGTTATGCAATTAAATTAACATAACGGCCATAAATAGACTAGATTTATGGTATAAGGCAAATCGGGTATCCTCCAAACAAGGAGGGTCTAACCCAAAAAAGAAATAAGAGAAAAATAAAAGTAAAAATAAGAATAAATAATAATAATATAATAATAAAAAATTAGGCAGCATCCCGGCAGGGATGTGCCAAACCCCCTGCATTAGGAAAAGCAAAATAACGACAGGCCTTAGGCCCCAATAATTAATCATAAATAAAAATAAAATAAAAAAATAAAAATTTGGGCATCACCCCGACAAGGGTGTGCCCAACTCCCTGCATTAAAAATAAGAAAACCACAGGCCTTAGGCCCCAACAGCAGCACAACATTTATTGGTTTCACAACTAATACATGCATAAGCATTTCTCATTTCTAAGCAAGCATGCTTTATTAGAATTCAAGGCAACAAAATTTTCATGTAAAGTTGTCTAGCAATGTAAATATATACCAAATTTAATTGTTTAAGCAATACCTAAGGCTAATTATCTACCCTAACAATCCTTAATCAAAAAAATGGAAAAATTAAACCTATTTACTTGAGATTAAGACAAGAAGAAGAAAATAATTAGAAGAAAATAAATAATAAAAAAAATGGTTACTAACCTGTAATTGGTAGAAAATGATGAAAACGAAGAAAATATAATATACTGGGTGCTCGGTCGCATAAAGTACGAGAAAATGCAAGACAAAAATGTGAAAAGATGAAGAAAAGTAAGAAAAACCGTAATGAGGGACGGTTTGAAGAAGGAGAGCAAAAAGACAAAGGCAAAAAACTGCCTGTCCGTCGGTCTCTGCCTGTTTATATGGCTTTTCGTGATCGACGGGCAAGGCGCCTCCAGGAGCGACCGACGGTCTGCCCGTCTGTCGTTCAAAATTCCCTCATTTAATGCGTAATTAATGCGCGTGATAAATGCAATGATGATGCATGCATCTGCCAGGTGGATGACTTCCGATGGGTAGGCCACCAGCACTGAGGTACGGCCAGGCCGTCTGTGGAGCATTTCTATAAATTTGACCAGTTTTCTTGGGATTCGTGCCTTTTCTCTTATTTTGACCCTTTTCTATCTTTAGTCTTTGACTTTTAAGGGATGACTTCTCCTCTTTCCCAAAAGATGTACCGCATCTTGGATGACGCTCGCACTTGGGAAAATAACGTCCTCACTACTCTGTCTGGGCTAAAACACTTACGGAGAGCCAAAATAGAACACAACTTACTCCTATCTACAACCCATTTTTGGAATCCCTGCTTCCATGTTTTCAAGTTCACTTATCAGGAGTTGTGCCCCCTGCTTGAGGAGCTTGCTGCTATTACTTGAGCATGGTATCCTCCCCATGCTCTGCCCTGAATCCCTCGCTGTGGTCTGATTCAGATTTGGGATATCGCCCTATCTCTGGGCATAGCTCCTTCCGAGGCCGCTCGACTGGTCTCACAGGGTCCTACTTTTCTGCTAGAGCCATTGATCGAGGCTCTAGATAGATTTTCTGATGTCCCCAGGTATTGGGTAAGCATTGTGTTCTTATTTTGTATGATGAGTCTCTTGATCGTAGCTCCAGGAGACCTGGTTGGCGACCTCCGCCTGTTCGGGGTTCTGGATGAATTTCACCGCGGATTATCCCCCTTTCCCCTTATTCTGGCCGAAACCATTCTGGGCTTGGATGCTGTACGCTCCGGATCCACGACCTCATTCACTGGAAGCCCCTTATTACTCCAGGTAAGTCATTATTTTAAAAGGTAGTGCGTCCCTTGTGGATTTTCGTACTAGCTTTTTTTAGCGGGAAATGCGTCCTTTCGGATTTTCATACAACCCTACGCCTAATTTTTTCCTGAAGTAAACCCGACTTACTCTAGCGGCTTTTTTTTTTAGATATGGTTACAGGTGAAACTGAAGATGCTATCAGAGCCACCTCCCTGAGTCATTGCAGAATACTCGCCGAGACACTTCCTCCCGCGTCGACGGTTGTATTCTTTCATAACTCCTGATGAAGGCACCGCTAGATTCGGCGAGCTATCAGATGACGACATCAGTTTCATGTCTGCCTGGCTCCCTCTGTCTCATGCAATTGTTGACGGATCATCAAGGTGTGTTCCCCTATGCGGGCTTCGTCAGGGCACCTTCTTCATTACAGCCCGATGTACTCGTCAGCTCGGGATGACCCAAGACGTGGTGAGGGTCCCACTATCCTTTTGGGGAGGAGATTTTTCTGCTGCTTTTGCTTCTCGCTATCATGAGCTGTGCAGCCAACTTCTGGTTAAGACTGTCATACCTCGATCCAGAGCTCATTCCGTGGCCTCCACCAGTGAATATAAGAGATGGGTCCTCAGCCCGTTGTCTGACAACAGGACGTGAGGACTTAAACATTTGGCTGGCGAGAGTAGCGGCAGAACCTAGTTTATCCTACACATATACACCCCTTTGGGCATTATGTTTCTTTTCAAAACAGAACTAGAAAATGACGGAAATGAAAAGAATAATTCTTATTTTTATTGCATAAAATTGTGTATATTTCCAAAGAATTTCAGCATACATGATCAATTTTTGACATTAACTCGACTGTGTACTCCCTATTAATTCATCAAACCAAATCTTGATAGCATCAACTCCTGTTACCAATCGGCCCTCTCGGATTTTCTCGATCAGACATTTTCTCTCATGCCTCTAATTTTTGCACAGGATGCCTTTTTTGGGTTTTCACCCTGTCAAGGCGCCCAATTTTAGCAAAGCCGCCTTTTTTCGATTTTCGACTCGCAGGGCATTTTATTCTCTTCTTTTTATTTTTAGTCTTCAGCCGTGGAACCTTTTGAGTCTGTCTATATTGATCAGTTCATTAAATTCGTTGCCATCACTATCCGATAGAATTGCAGCTCCTTTGGACAGCAACTTCTTGAGGATGAACGGCCCTTCCTAGGTTGGTCTGAACTTCCCTTGGATATCTGGTGCCTCAGGTCTCATCTGTTTGAATACCAAGTCACCCTCTTTCAATGGATGCTTCTTAACCTTCTTCCCAAAGGACCGGGTGAGTCTCTTCTGGTAGACCTAATTGTGGTAGTAGGCTTTCAATCTACACTCATCTAGCAGGTTCAGATGTTGCAACCTTTGCTGTGCCCATTCAGCCTCAGGAATCTGGGCTTCCATGACCACCCTAAGTGACTTAAGCTCTACCTCCATTGGCAGCACTGCTTCCGTCCCATACACCAGAGAAAACAACGTAGCACCCGTAGATGTTCTAACCGTTGTCCTATAACCCCACAGCGCGAAAGGTAGCTTTTCTGCCCAATCTTTGTAGGTCTGGACCATTTTGGCTAGAATCTTCTTGACGTTCTTATTAGCGGCCTCTACTGCCCCATTAGCCTGTGGTCGGTATGGAGAGGACTTATGGTGCTCAATCCCATACTTCTCAAGCAGCTTCCTAGTTTCCCCCATAAATTGGACCCCATTATCAGACACTACATGATGCGGGAGTCCATATCTGCAAATCAAATTCCTCTCAATGAATTTTACCATATCACGTGCATCTATCTTCTTAAAGGACTCCGCCTCTACCCATTTGGTGAAGTAGTCGATGGCGACTATGATATATCTATGCCCATTAGATGCTGTAGGACGAATCTCCCCAACAATATCTATTCCCCAGGCTGCAAATGGCCAAGGAGACGTTATGCTATGTAGTTCTGACACAGGCAGGTGTCTCAAATATGCATACTGCTGGCATAGCTGGCACTGCTTCATGTACTTTGAACAATCATTACCCATAGTGAGCCAGTAGAATCCTTGTCTCATGATTTTCTTGGCCAGTGTCAAACCATTCATATGAGCTCCAGATACACCTGCATGAGTTTCTTCCATCACCTTCTGGGCCTCCCTTTCATCCAGGCATCTGAGCTGAATACCATCGGCCTGCCTCTTGTACAATGCTCCGTTTATGCATATGAACTGAGTGGACAGTTTGCGGATCATTCTTTGGTCTTTTTCAGTAGCTTCTTCCGAAAATTTCGTGCTTTCCAAATAATTCATGATATCAAAATACCACGGCTTTCCGTTCGCTATCTGTATTTCCATTATCGGTTTGACCTCAAAGCTAAGCTTCTCAGAACTCGAGATTAGAATTTGTTTCATGGCTACTCCTTCCGGATTGTCCCATATTGACACTAGGGTTCCCAGTGCATCAGCCAACCGGTTTTCATCCCTTGGCACGAAATGGAATGTACAAGTCTCAAACCGACTGCACAGCTCCCTCATATATTCGACGTACGGCACTAAACATTCTTCCTTGATAGCCCACTCTCCCTGAATATAGTTGATTGCGAAGGATGAGTCTCTATACACCTCCACATCCTTTGCCCCCAGGGCAATTAAAGCTTCCAGTCCGAAAGTGCACGCCTCATACTCAGCTTCGTTATTAGTGGCCCTGTATCTCAACTTTTTAGCCAAAGGGAGTTTTTCGTCATCCGGGGTTGTCAGGATGATTCCTACTCCTGCCCTCTTATTGTTAACAGCCCCGTCAAAGTGCAGTTGCCAACCTTGAACTGAGATCGTCGCTACGTTTTCATCAGGAAAATTGAACTCAAGTGAGTCGCCCTGGATGGGATAATCGGCTAGAAACTCGGCTACTGCCCGCCCTTTGATAGTTTTTCAAGTAATATACTCGATATCGAACTCTTGTAGTAACAGCAACCACCTTTCCATTTTCCCAAGCAAAGACGGTGCTTCTTGCAAATACCTCAGAGGGTTCTGCTTTGCCACTGCCTGTACTTTGTATGAATGAAAATAGTGTCTCAGCTTCTTGGATACCCAAATCACGGCGAGGCAGATCTTTTCTACTTCGGCATATTTTACCTCGTACATGAGGAATTTCTTGCTGAGATAATAGACTGCAAATTCCACTCCAAATTCATCTTCTTGAGCCATCATGGCACCTACAGAGCCATCTTCTACTGCCATATACAAAATGAGCGGCTTGACTGGTTGTGGTGGCCTCAGTATTGGTCGGTTTAGCAAATACTCTCTGATGCTGTCGAAGGCCTTCTGGCAATCCTCGTTCCATACCACAGGCTGATTCTTTCTAAGCAACTTGAAAATTAGCTCGCATATCGAGGTGAGCTTTGCAATGAACCGTCTAACATATTATAACTTGCCCAGGAAACTTCTCACATCCTTTTCCTTTTGCGGTACTAGCATTTCCCTGATGGCTTTCACCTTATCTGGGTCAATTTCGATCCCCCTTTGGCTGACCACATGTCCTAGCATCTTTCCTGAAGTTACCTCGAAGATACACTTTTTGGGATTTAGTCGCAGGTTGTACTTATCTATTCTGGCGAAAAACTTCTCTAATGCTTCAAAGTGGCTCTCTCTAGTTGCTGATTTGACCATCATGCCATCTACATATACTTCCACCTCTTTATGGATCACATCACTCAAGATCTTTATCGCCATCCTCTGTAGGTAGCCCCTGCGTTCTTTAAACCAAAAGGCATCACTCTATAAGCATACGTCCCCCACTCTGTGATAAAAGCCGTTTTGATCCGATCAATTATCTTATTGAGGATCTGGTTGTAGCCCGCATAACCGTCACTAAAGCTATACATCGCGTAATTGGCAGCGCTGTCTATCAATACATCAGTATGGGGCAGTGGGAAATCATCCTTCGGACAGGCCTTGTTCAAATCTCGGTAATCCACGCATACCCTCACCTTTTCGTTCTTTTTGGCCATGGGGACTACATTAGCTAACCATGTGGGGTACTGTACCTCTACCAGAAACTTAGCTTCAATTTGTTGCCGAATCTCTTCTTTTACTTTATCTGCCCATTTCGGCCTTAGTCTTCTCAAATTCTGTTTCACTGGCTTGTGGTCTGGATAAGTCGGAATGGCGTGCTCCGCAACGTTCCGATCGATTCCTGGCATGTCCTCATAGGTCCAGGCAAAGACTTTTTCATATTTCTTAATTATTCTCTCAAATTTTTCTCTTTCCTCAGGAGTTATGTTAGATGCTATAAAGAATTCTTTCGGATTTTCCGAGGTTCAAAGATTAAATGGGGTAGTATCAGTAGAATCAATATCAAATATGGATGGGATGTGATCATGATCATGCATGTTGAAATTATCAAAAACATCGCACAAGTAAGCAAAATCATTCATTTCATTAATAAAATTATAATTGTTATTTACATCATTAAAAAGTTCAGGAATGAAAAGACAATCTAAACCAGTCTCTTCCTCATCTCTAGCTGGATCTGCCAATGCCGACAGTCTTGCGTCATCAGGGTTGACCAGAGGCTCTTCATCCACCTCTTGAGCAGCTTCTTCCATCTTTGCCTTCCCTTTGACATGTGCGGTCAGTATAGCTTCGGTCACCACTTCCTCAGGCTCTTCCTTGTCCCAGATAGCTCTGTTGGTCAAGACCTCTTCATCCCAGAAGTCATTAGCTGGCTTGATCATCCCGATGTCCCAGTCATAAACATCACTGAATACCTCAAAACTTGGCACAATCCTCCCATCGACTAACTGAGGCTCGGCCTCTCCGGTGTAAGCGCAAAGTGCTGTTGCGGGCATGAAACTTTCCCAATGGTGGGGAATCCCCTCTGCTGGCTTCACTCCTCTCTGCACTCCTCCTTTATAGCCTAGGCCCTTTCTATCCTTCTGACCTTTAGTGGCAATGGCCTCTGGCATCCCTTGGGAGTTCTTACCCAATCCAGCACCCGGAAGGAACGATATCTTCTTCATCATGGCTAGCACTTGTGGGCTTCCTCCTATTATCCCTTCCTCCTTGATCATGGCCACGTGGAATCCAGTAAAAGGCTGCCTCGCTATCTCGAGTATCGACACTTGATTCTCCCTTGCAGCCTTGATGGTCACCACTTGTCCCTCCTGTGGTATCTTGATCATTTGGTGGAGAGTAGAGGGAACACCTCCCAACTTGTGGAACCACGGTCTCCCCAGCAGTGCTGAAAAATTTGCAGGAATGGGCAAAACTACGAATTCTACCTCAGTCTCCACTGGCCCCTTCTTGACCAATGCCTTGAAAGTCTCTGAAGCAGGCCGACGAGAATCGTCATAGGCTGTGATCATCAAATCTAATTTGGCTAGCATGTCCCCCGTCACTCCAAAGGCTGCCATGGCTACTTGAGGGCACACATTAATCGACGATCCATCATCCACCATCACCCAAGAAGTGTGCTTCTGATTGATTTGAGCCCTAATGTGCAAAGGGCGATTGTGGTTATGGCCTTCCGCGGGTAAATCAGCATTTGTGAACACCACACTCTCTCCGGCACCTCCTTTCACCACTTCCAGCAACTCAGTGGGCGAAATCGTTGTAGCCACAGTTGTCATGCATAGAGCCTCTACCAGTCTTTGCCTATGAGAGGGGGACTGTCTCAATAAATCCCAGATGGAAATCTGGGCTGGTGTCTTCTGCAACTGTTTGACTATCTGATTTCCTTCGGGCTCCTTTTCCTTCTCTTTCTGACCTTCCACTGGCTCTTGAGGCACTGTCACTTCGGGCACTACTCTCCCACTGCGGGTCACCGCTCCTACCTTCATTTTTCCCTTGCGCTCTTCCGCTTCCTCCTCCTCTGAACCCCATGGGGTCAGGAAACTCAGCAGTTTCATCATCATCACTTCCACTCTCACTAGTGGACCAGCAATCGATCACTGCAGCGGGCATCCCTTTTTCACTTACCTCATAGAGGCTCATGACAACAGTGTTTACATCGATGCCGTATAATTCATTCAAGACAAACTCCTTCGGTAAACTTGATCCAATCATGAACACGGGTGGGAGCACCTTGTTATATCCGGCTTTCTTCTGGCTTTCCCTCTTCTCAGGGTCTGTAATCTGCTTTATATCGATCAGGTCTTGGATTGCATGCCTCAAAGCCCTACAGCTGTCTGTCACATGACCCGTGTGCTGATGGTAAGCATAGTATTCATTCTCCTTGTGACCTGGCATTCCTTGTGTCATGGCAGGCCTAGGAGGCAATGGCTGTAATTTTCTTTCCTTCATCAGTCTCCACAGAACCCATAACAAGGATCTCCCCAAGTTTGAAAATCGTCTCGTGGTCGCGTCAGCAGCAGACACCTCAACCATTCTTCTGGTGCTACCGCTGGGACCTACCGGCCTACTTGCCCCCTGGCTACCATTCCCCCTCTTGGCATAGCTGTCACTGTTCGCTCTTCGGGCCAGGTACTCTCCTTCCGCTTCAATGGCTATATCCTTCAAGGATTCCCAGTCTTTTAATCCCTCCATCTTCAACCCTTCTCTCAAGTATGGGCTTGCGTTCTTGATGAATAATCTAATCTGGTCCTGAGTCTCAGGCTTCCTTCTCATTTCCATCACTTTGTTCCTACAGCGAGTCAAGTACTCATGGAAAGATTCCCCAGCCTTTTGCTGCAACAATTCTAGATCTTTGAGGGTCACATCCATCCTCGTATTACAATCGTATTGCCTCAAGAACTCTTCCGTCAGCGAATCCCAGTCTTCTTTGGTTCTACGGTAAAGGCCATAGTACCAATCTATAGCCGGACCAGTTAGACTTAAGCAAAAATATTCCACCTTTTGTCTCTTCGTTAAGGTGGTCCCCTTCATGATCAATGAGTACTGCTTCACATGGGCAGTTGGGTCGGAGGTACCATCAAATTTGGGAATATCTGGCATCTTGAAATTATATGGGATCGGATTCTCTCCTTCCAGCTCCTTATCCTCAGGATTCATTCCTTGACCCCTACTCAACATTTGAGCCATTGCCTCGAACTTCTCTTCCACTTTCTTCCACATGGTCTCTTCTGACTAGGGCGCTTTCCCCTTTTCCGACACAAGACTCTCTTCATAATCCTCATCCACGCGGTCATCCTCTAACCTCTGAACCGGTCTTCTCCTCTGAACCCCCCATGCTACTTATCTCAAATCTACCAGCAGTGGTCGGATCTCTTCCTGCCTTTCTTCTCTATTCTCCCCCCGCTCATTTTATCTCATGGGAGGAGGAAGTGGGTCTTGCGAAGCAGTACGCTGGGTCAACGCGGTCAACATATTCATCACCCGGCCCTCAAATTCCTCAAATCTTCTACCAACCTCTTCAGCAATCAAAGCCCTAGTGGCATCATTTCCCCTCGGCGAGTTGGCCATCTTTAATGCGGTACAGCTGGTCTTTGGATAGTGGTCTAAGAGGCTCTCCCTTTTTGGTGATTCTGACACGGAAGTTCGGATCAATTGTCCCGCGGGTCCTCTCGGCCACCTGGGCAGATCTATGATGGCTGTAGAAACAAAAAGTTAGAATGATGAATGAATGCAAATGAAATGCATGATCGTGATATGCAACATCCACAAATCACATACACGCAGATAAATCCTTCCACACTTATTACTTCCGCACACGTGGTCATAGTCTCTTCCCTAGGCAGGATTAGCTCATGGGTCAACAGGGAACCCGATGAACACGCATGGTGCGCGGCAAAAAAACCGGCATCATAACACTCCTAAACTAATGCACAAGCGCGTGGGAAATGGTCATCACATATTTAGGTAATCCAAAGATATCGACGTGGCCCTACCGGGGCATGAAAGCCTTTGGCTAGGTAACCAAGCAAGCTATTTGGACTCACCCAATACATAAAGACCCATACAGCAGGCAAGGTATTACGGTTCATATTACCTAAGGGAAGTATCTACGGCCATTATGTGAGTTTTGGTCAAGGGTGGTGTTACTTTAGGTCTACCCAAGCATGGTCCCTGCCAATGGGTCTAGCTCATTGTGAGCGTAACGACCAATTGGGTCTCCATTTTATATACCAAATGGTACGAGGCTTGGGCTGGTGATTATCCCTAACACTTCCCTATATTGAGTGAACATAGGGTTGTGCTTCGGGAATGCACCGAGGTTTAGAAAGGACCAATCTAGCATAGTCTAAGGCTCTAATGGGATGTAAATGCAAATTTGAAAGAAAGCGAATTTATAAACTAAAATTTAATCATAAATCTTAATCAATGGTATTTTTAAATCAAAGTCTCGAACCAGTGGTCCCCAGTAGAGTCGCCACTGTGACACGCGCCGGACCCCAGCAGGCCGCCCCTCTAACCGCCCGCTTGAGGGCGATTGGGCAAGATGAGGATCCGTTAGCAGCTTGTAAAGGTATTTACAAGTGCGTCTATTTTGGGCAACAAGGAGGTTTCATGGAGTCGCTACCCAATAAAACATTGGGAAAGTTTCTCTCGCCTCAGAGAGCCTAAGACAGCGCATGTATCCATTTTGGGCCAACCAAAAGGGGTCTTGGAGGATTAACCTCTCTCCCTTGGAGCCTAGGATTTATTGATTAAGTCTTTAAAAAGGACACAAGAGGTGTCTTGGAGGTCACATTCCAATGAGTGATCAGAAAGACCTCTCACCTCATTGAGCGCAAAGACCAGAGCTGGGTTCGGGACTTCTCATCTATTTCTACCTTGATTAACTTTATGATTAGATTTTGAGTTTATTAATTCACTCTCTCTCCACATGATGCAATTTAATTAAAAGCGCACTTATTCACATTAAAAGCGTCAATAAATAAATAAAACAAAGATAAAAATAAACATTCTAAAATAAATTACAATAATACTAGGAGTGGAATACAACTCACACTGTAAAAATGCGAGGTATACATAAAATGGGGAATTCATTTATTTTGAGGACTTTGGTCCTCACATGTACTTATTATAAAAGAAACTAATTTTTTTATTGTGATGCTTTTATTGGGTGGAAATTAGGACTTTGGATCCTTGAGTGAAAACGAAAATCCCAATTTTATTTACTATAAAATGTTTATCCATTCTTATTTAACACGGAATAAAACAATTCATTATGAGCACAAAATGATCAATAAAAACGAATGAATAAATTATTAAATAAGCAAATGAATAAATAATTAAATAAATAACAAATAAATAAAAGAATAAAGGGTGAAGAGGTAAACCAAATGGAGTTTTCCATGGCAAAACTCCTCTTAAGCTCCAAATTATCCCAAAGACATGAAAATAATCTCACAAAATAATCAATAACATTAATATAAAATAGAACAAACATTAATAAATATTAACGAAAATGAGGATTAAAATTCTGAACTTAAAATAATAAGAATAAGACTATTGATAAAAGACAGAAGAGAAAAGATTTAAAAAGAAATAGAAATAAAGAATGGAAATAAAATGAAGAAAAAAGGTTTTGAAAATTGCAAATAGATCCCAGGGACGGCCTCTAACGAATGACCGACGGGCGTCTCTAGAAGCGATCGATGGTTCGGCTACCGTCATTCATTCGATAGACGGGCATATCTCGGGGAGACCGAAGGGCAATAGCGCCTCACATACACGCCGTCGCTCAAACGAGCGACGAGCATCGGTGGCCTTATGACCCGTCGGTCACTACTGTTTCCAAAAAAACAGTAAGAACCAAATTTTCTCAAACAGAATAATTTTCCAGCATAAAAATCCAAAAAAAAAACAAAATAATTAAAATGAACTAAATGAATATGTGTCCAGAATATTTACCCTCGGATTTTACCTTTTAGATTGGATTCTTTGATGATTCAAGTCCCGCACGCTTCACGAGAAATGGGTAAAAATCAAGAAAAGAAGGGTTTGGACTTTTCTTTCTTGACTTTCACGAAATGCACGAATGTTGGAATCAAAATTCTTAGAAACTAATCAGTTTTAGCTCCTTTGAATTAATTTTGATTCACGAAATCAAAAATTAAAATGGAGAAATCTTAAGATGAAAGAAAGAATGCTAGAAAATGTACTTTTAGGTAAAAAGATTGCAAAATCGTCCAACCATCCAGCCAACCCCCAAAACAGGTGAAAGATAAGTTTTTATAGGCCTTGAAATACTGATGACCGTCGAAAACATACCGACGGACGTCTGAAGCCACAGACTGGCGTCGATTGAATCCATTTCCCAATAGGAAATCAGATTGAACTGACGGTCATCGGAATACTACAGACGGGCATCGGGGCTCTCAATCGAGAGATGGTCATTCCGTTACCGATGGGCTGGCCGCCGGTGGAGGTAAACTTATTTTTTCTACCCTAAAACTCCCAATTTTCTTTTCCTCTTTGTCGAGGATACAAAAAATATATTTCTTGTGGATCTAGAGGGCCAAAATCTCTGAATCTCAACTGTTCACTCGAACTTGGGCATTGATTTCTTCATCGGGTAATCTCTGATCCGGACTACCTCGGGACACGGTGCTTACACCAGCCCAGCCCATTTAAACTAGCTACATAAAGGCTTAAGAAACCAGATTTCTCCAAAAAAAAAAATTTGGTCCTCCTTCTCCTTCAATCTTGCCCGAATCTCCCTCTCTCTCCCTCATAATTTCTTCAATTCTTAGCTCAAGTTTCACCCAAAATCTAACTCTCCTAAGTAAATCAAAGACTCTTTATCACGGTCCTGCTGATGGGCTGGCCGTCCGTCGAGGAAAACATACTTTTTTGGACTTTAAAAACTCCCCGTTTTCTCCCCTTCTGCCTACGAAAGGTAAAAAGACCCGTTTCTCGTGGAGCATGGGACTAAAGCCTCCGAATCCAAACCGTTTGTATAGGCTCGGATGTCGATTTCCTCATAGGGTAATCTCTGATCCGGACCGCTCCGGGCCACGGTGCTTACAATATGGAATGGCCTAAAATGTATTACCTACAACCTCTCCACGCACAAACAAATGTTTAGTAAAATATATACAATGATGGACTCTAGTAGAAGTATGAAGATCAATATCCAAATGCCTTGCAATCACATAAATAATATGCCCATGTGTGAGAGGAGCATCATGTCGACTAGCACATTGCAATAACTGATTAAAAATGCAATATGACCAACACACTGATTTTCCTTTATGCACACACCACATCAAAAACAACTCATGAGTAGATACTCTGTTAAATTCAGATTTGTTAAAAATTAAAGAAGCAAGAATTTTATGCAAAATCCAATACTTCAAATCCTTATTAAACATTGACCTAGCTTCCCTAAATCTAAAGGGTGTTGTCAAACCAATGAGAAAAGACCAAAATTCATTAGGATGAAAAGATTTAGGAGGGTCACACAATCCAGATTGCTTAAAACTAAAGAATCTGTGTGTAACGCCCATTCCCGACCACTCAATTAGCTCAGCTAATACAGTCAAGAACAGCCGCTACACAGCAACACAAGCACACTCACAATCATAATCTCATGCCGATAATCTGAATAATAAAATTTCTTAACTAAGCATACATTCACATGCATCATACGTCATAAGTTACTTCCTGTTTTCCAACAATCCTGCTTACATACATACACTACAGGCATTAAGTTTACAACACTTGGATATTACAACTTTGCATACTTTTGGATTACCCCAAAATAACATACATAGCTTGTACAAACACATTACTAGAAAACCCCAAAACCTACACTATACATGTACTCCTAATGTTGACCGTTGACAATGCGGAGACATCCCTCAAAATCACCTCACGTCCGAACCTGTACGGATTAGGAAGAAACCTGTGCTAAGCGAGAACGCTTAGTGGGGAAACACATACAAAACATATATATACACACATGGAAACAAATATCACAGAAGCATTATGTTATAATTAATACTTAAGCTATCAAGTCAAAAGCATGTAAATCATTATACTCATAACATCATTATTTAATCACATTTTTAAATAGCATGCATATGACTGGCACATACTCATTATAACCAACGTGTTCACACATAATAAATGTATAATTTAAGATTATCATTATCTTATATGATTAGATTTGCCTACAATTCAAAGACACGGATAACGGGTATCGTATTGATACCCCTAAGGTACTATAATTTCAGTGTATCCGTGGATACACACACTTGCATTGGTACCTAACGTACAATAATTACAATAGAATCAATATTCCACATTTAAGAATCCAACAAGGATTTAACTTGCATTGTGATTCCCAAGGAATCGGACGCATTGGGCTGTAGCACTTTGACCCTATAGGCATGCCTATCTATCAACTACTTGACTCACAGGCTAAGATTATTCAATTTAATTCATAGTTTGCTTGATCACATGTTGCAACAAAACATTTGCAAACTAACAATGAATTCACATGCTTAAACTCATCATACAATTGTATTAACTTACCTCATTACTTTTGATATAAGCCCTTGAAATAGTTGGCTTAAGCATAGCATAATGGATCTCTTTAAATTAATCATTCACTTATAGACATCCTATTTAATAAGAGCATTAAGCACTTATTAACTATCATTGTATGTGATTAATCATTAACTTAACATCCAAGCATTACCCTTAATAAATAAGAATTCTTCTCAAAAATAGGGTACCTCACGGTCACAACCGGTTTGGTTGTCATTGTGACATACCAAAGGTTTCAAAACAGAATGTAGTCTACGGTATCTCACGGTGACAACTAATTTGGTTATCACCATAACATACATTCAACACCCGAACAGAATGAAATTCTTGGGTATCTCAGGGTCACAACCAATATGGTTGTCACCGTGACATACCTCATGTGTGCAAAGGTAGATTGTAAACCTTGATACCTCACGGTCACAACCAATTGATTGTCACCGTGACATACCAAATTCACTTTGGGCAGAATAGACCACATGATACCTCATGGTCACAACCAGTTTGGTTGTCACCATGACATATCAATTACTCTCAACAGAATGCAAACTTTGCATATCTCATGGTAGCAATCTCTTGGTTGTCACCATGACCTATACACAAGTTGCAAAACACCTCTTTGCAAATCACCTCATTTTCATGTTATACTCAAGACTTACCAACTCACCATTTCATACACAAACCATTATGTATTTCATCTCATTAGTTAACACATTACAAACTTCCATTCAAACATCTCAATTCCATGAACTTAGCATTAAACTCACATATATATAATCCACAATTCTAGGTAAAGTTCCTTGGTTAAAGACAACCCATAATCTCATGCCATTTAAGTTCTTCCACAATCACATACCATTCAATATTTACATACAAGTCACACGGCAATTCTCAAATACCAGCATTCAACATTCAAATCAACTAGCTAATTAACACATATTAAAATAGGGTAAGTTTCCCAAACCTCGTCGCCTAAGTGATATGAGCTTAAATAGCTCATAATTAAACTATAGTTTGTGGTTATAAATAATGTTTTAAGTGTTTTTAGTTGTTGGAATTAGGTGTGTTTTATGTGTTTTGTTAAGTTTTGTATGTAGGAGGCAAATGGAGAAAATATGGAGAAAATGGAGAAAAGAAGAAGAAATGAGCCAAGGCAGAAAAGCCTCTGTCGCGATCGCGATAGGCGGCGCGAGCGTGACAGAGTGCGCTAAGGGAAGAAGAGAGAAAGAAGGGAAAAAGAAGAGAAGAGAAGCTGTCGTGACCAAGGGAAGGCGTCGCGAGGTCGCGACAGGGCGCGGAGAAGGCAAACACGAGGAAAGGGCGAGCGAAAATGAAGGCATGTTCTGTCGCGAGCGCGATAGGTGTCGCGAGCGCGATAGGTGTCGCGAGCGCGATAGAAGGATCCATTAGACACTAAAGTTCAAATTTGAACTTTAAGAGTTGCACCTTTCCACCAACTATTACAACCTTTGTAGAAGGGCATCTGAAGGGGCATGAGCTGACATTATAAATTCTGTTTTTAACTGTAATTTAGATATAGAAAGAGAGTTTTGAACATTTGAATATTATTTTGCTGTAAGGTAGAGTAGTTTTCTTTAGTTTTTACTTAAGTTAATTTATGTGTTGAAGAGAGGATAGTCTACAAGGAAGAGGACTACAATTGGTGATTTGAAAAGGGTTGAGAAATGTCCTTCTTCAATTCTTATCTTTTAATTCTTCTTTGTACTTTTGTGATGTAAATTCTGAATTTGGATGTTAATATCAAGTATTTTATTGTTCATATTAAATTAAGTGTTCTTACTTGTAGAATTTCTCATTAGTACATTAAGTATGATCATTATAAGTTTGAGTTTAATTGAGAAATAAATTCATTCTTATATCTAATTGGAAATTCATCATTAAGATATTATTTGAGAAATTATAATATTGAAATGGTTGTTATAGGTTGTGCTTTATTCCTAAGATTTGCATGTATAATAATCTAGTTCTTAAATGGAAGTTTGGAATTAGACTTATAAGTGTATGTTTTAGGCATTCCTATTTATATTGAGAAAGGAAGTAGGAAATTTATTCAACTTGGCTTACAAGATAAGAATGTTAAAGTCATTAAGAATAATTAATTCAAATTCCATCTTTATACTTAGCATCATTAATCTTTTCTATCTTCTTGGATTCTCATAAATTCGGTTTAATTAGTTTATATGTTAGATTAGATTAAAATCAACTCTACCATTAATTAATCATTGTAAACAAGATTAAAATCAATCAGTAATAGTGTGTAAAAACGTTCCTCGTGGGATCGACATTCTTAAGTACTATTGCGGTACACCGTATACTTGCAGTATAATAAGCATATATAGAAAATGCTTAACAAGTTTTTGGCGCCGTTGCCGGGGAACGGTTGTTTGCCATTATAAAAATTGATTTATGATTTTGGATTACAATATCTTCTTTTGTTTTAATTTATTTGTTTATTTTAGTTTAATTTTGTGTTAATTTTGTGTTTTGTTTTTGGTTTTTACAGGATTTTGAAAGTTCATGCCTAGTACAAGGAGTTCTTTAGAAGAGCTTGAGCCTTTAAATCCTGAAATTGAAAGATTTTTGTCAAGTAACCGAAAGTCCAATAAGAAAAAGAGCAAGGATAAGAGACCAATTATCATGGCTGACGAAAATCCACCAAGATTGATGGACTTTGCCACACCTGCTTTGAGTGGTGCTCAACAAGGAGTGGTAAGACCAACGGTAAATGCCAATCAATTTGAAATTAAGCCTTCATTATTACAAATGATTCAAAATAGTATTCAATTTTATGGTTTGGCAAATGAGGATCCAAATGCTCATTTGGCAAACTTTCTTGAGATTTGTGATACCTTTAAGATAAATGGGGTTTCGGCTGATACAATCAAGCTTAGGCTTTTTCCATTCACTTTGAAGGATAAAGCAAAGGCTTGGTTGAATTCATTGACAAGGGGTTTTATAACTACTTGGGATCAATTGGCCCAAGCATTCTTATCAAAATATTTTCCATTGGCCAAAACTGCAAAAATCATAAAGGATATCACTACATTTGTTCAAAATGAAAATGAATCATTATATGAGGCTTGGGAAAGATTCAAGGAATTGCAAAGGATGTGTCCACACCATAACTTGGCAAGAGAATTGTTGATGCAAACATTCTATAATGGAGTTAATCCTACCACAAGAGGAACTATTGATGCTGCTGCTGGAGGTTCTTTGATGAGAAAAACTACTGAAGCGGCATTTGAATTGTTGGAGGAGATGTCCATGAACAACTGCATGTGGCCTACCGAGAGAAGTAGAGATTCAAATTCTACTAATGTGAGAGGAGTTCATGCACTTGATTCAGTGGTTGCATTGCAAGCTCAAGTGGAAGCATTGACTCACAAACTCAATAATATGGCTATGGGAAGTAGTCAACCAAATAGATGCAATATTTATGGACAACAAGGACATCCAAGTGAGGTATGTAATTTAGTCATAAATAGTACGGAGGAGCAAGTTAGTTTTATCCAAGGGCAAGGAAGAGGTAACCCATTTTCCAATACATATAACCCTGGATGGAGGAACCATCCCAATTTTTCATGGGGGAATAGTAGTAATCAAAATAATGGAGTAAGTTTTCAACCACCTCAAGATAGGTTTGGAGCTTTGGAGGTTAAAATGGATAGGTTCTTAGAGGGGATTAATATGAAATTTAACTCACAGGAGGAGAACCAAAAGAGGCTGGAAAATAAGTTTGATCAAATCACAAAGAATCAAGCCTCATCCATTCACAACCTAGAAGTGCAAATTGGGCAATTAGCAAAGGCTTTACCCTCAAGATTACAAGGTACTTTACCAAGTAATACGGAGGAAAATCCAAGGGAACATTTAAAAGCCATCAATTTGAGGTCAGGTAAATCTTACACCAATGAATTTGTTATTACTAACAAGCATGGAGAATTTCAGGCCAATAAAATGAAGAATGACTCTTCTGTCGCGATCGCAAAGCCTGTCGCGAGCGCGACAGAGGAGAAGCCAACCAATGTTGCAGGCGCGACACCAGGCGCGATACCAGACGCGAGCGCGATAGCAGGAGGAGAGCCTTCTGTCACGATCGCGATCGCGACGCCTATCGCGGTCGCGACAGAAGGCTCTCCTCCTGCTGTCGCGCGGTCGCGACAGAAGGCTCTCCTCCTGCTATTGCGCGATCGCGACAGAAGGGGCTTCTAAGGAAAATATTCCTAAGGCATTTCAACCTTGTCCACCGTTTCTGCAACGCCTAAAGAAACAAAACCAAGATAAGCAATTTCAATCTTTTATTGATAAATTGAAGCATTTGCACATAAATTTGAATTTTATTGAGGCCATATCACAAATTCCTAACTATGCAAAATTTCTTAAAGAATTAATTTCTAAGAAAAGAAGTTGGGAGGATATATCCACTATTGCATTGACTGAAGCATGTAGTTCTATAATCACAAATAATTTGCCTACAAAACTTAAAGATAATGGTAGTTTCACAATTCCATGTACCTTAGGGGATAAAGAGTTTCCTAAATGCTTATGTGATTTGGGGGCAAGTATTAATCTCATGCCTTATTCTATCTTTAAAAAGTTAGGTTTAGATTATGTTAAACCTACTTCCATGGTTTTGCAATTAGCTGATCAATCTATTAAGAAACCATATGGAATAGTTGAAGATGTGCTTGTAAAAGTGGATAAATTTATTTTGCCCGCTGATTTTGTCATTTTAGATTTTGCATATGATGAGAAATGTCCCTTAATATTAGGTAGACCTTTCATGAGGACTGGTCGGGCTTTAGTTGATGTCTATGAGGGCACATTAGTCTCTAGAGTAGGGGATGATAGTGTTGAATATCACATGGATAAGGCACTAAAATACCCAATGGATGAAAATGTGTGCATGAAAATAGGTTCTCTTGTATAATTCTAGATTGAAACTCTTTCCGGGAAAATTAAGATCTAGATGGAGTGGACCCTTTGAAGTCACCCAAGTTTTTGATCAAGGGTTTTTAGAGCTAAAAAATGGAAAAGGGGAGTTATTTAAAGCCAATGGTCAACGATGTAAAGTGTATTTGGAGGAAACATTTCATGGAAGGGAGGTTTCATTTCTTTCCTTAAAAATGGTTTGATGGGTACTTGGTTTTATTTTTCTTTTTAATTAAATGTTTTATTATATGTGTGATATTTATATGTACTAATGTCATTCTTTTTGTTCCACAGATGTTTTTAATATGTAAGTTTATTTTATATACCTTCTTGTGAAATTTTTGGAAGGAAAAGAAAATGTGATTTCTAAAAATTCCTTTCTGTCGCGAGCGCGACATTTTCGCGAGCGCGACAGAAAGAGGCAAGAGTATTTTAGACTTCATCGCGACGGCGCGACGGTGAGTATCATCACGACAGAAAATTTTTGGTTTTCCAATTTTCTTTCTGTCACGATCGCGACGTTGTCGCGATGGAGAGCGGGAATAAATTGTCGCGATGACGCGATGTATAGCGCGATGTTTAAATTTTTCATTTTGGTTCTGTCGCGACAGAACGCGAAATTCGAAATTTTAGGTCAAACCAACCGTTGAGATCACATTTATTTCCTTAACTCTCTCTTTTATCTACCCTAAATACTCTTTCTTTTTATTTTCTCTTGCCTTTTCGGTTTTAATCTCTTTAATTTCTCTTTTCTCTCTCCACATCTTCATCACGATTCTCTCTAACTTCTCCAACTTCTTCACGCAAATTGTGTATTTGTTCTTCTCTAGGTTTTTGTTCTTCTTCTTTTATTTCTTTTCTTGCTTATTTTGTGCATCTAGAGGCCAAACGATTTTAAAATGGTACGAACAAAGCATGTGGGAGATAAAAGCAAGGGGAAGCAACCTATGGGGGAATCCAGCCATCCGGAAGAGGAACCAACTCCTGCTTCCCTCATTTTTCAAAATAGGTACGACTGTCCTTTTCCCATTTATTCTGATGAGGAGGGTGAGAAATTCCTTTATTTTGCTAAGAAAACGTATGTGGGTATGTGGGCTCTTGATTTTGCTATTTTACAAACTATGGGATTGCATGATCAGATTAATAATTTTCTTCAATATATGAATTGGGAAAAATTTATTACTTTCTCCTTACCTGTAAGAAAAGATTGGGCAGTAGAATTTTTTGTCACCTTGGATTATGTGGATAAAGGTAGGGACTCCATGAAATTTAGACATCAAGGTAGAAATCATACATTTAACTATGATGATTTGCATACTTGGTTTGGTTTCCCATTAAATAGAAAAAGATTTGATTCGCATATATTTCAACCCTCCCCTGTTTGGAATAGACTTTCTGGTTTAGAACGTTTTAATAATAAAAATTCCACTAACAGGAAAATTAAAGACCATGCATTGATGCTTTTTCACAAATTTCTGTGTCATGCTATGCATGGGAGGGTAGAAAGTACTAAGGTGCAAACAAAGGATTTATTTGTTTTAGATTTATTGCAATCCCGTAAAACGCCTGACTCCATTGATTTCATTTTAGATGGTCTTTACCATGCCTCTATTGCCCGTAGTAAATCTGTGGGGATGTGTCATATGGTGACGGGTATTATTTTTGGGTGTTTGGGTGATTTAAATAATTTTGCAATGAATGAAAATGAGTCAATTCCTTTGCTGGATGTTGTCTATTTGCGCAGAGCTAATATTTTAACCAAGGGAGCTTGGCCCCCAAGGTTTGTTGATAGATGTGCAGGTGGAACTAGTAGGGCTGAACCAAGTATGGCTGGACCAAGTGTGTCTCATGCAAGGGCACATGAATCAGCTTCAGCAGCTAATGCTCATGACTCCTCGGATGAGGACGAGGCGGCTGCTAGTGTTGATGCTGAGGAGAGGAAGACTGATAGAGGCGCTGTTGTAGATTTGGAGCCTATTTTGCAAAGATTGGATGGTATTGAAGCCACCAATCAGAGTATGGCAGCGCGCATGGATGTGCTAGAATCGGATGTGCGGACGGTGCTAAAAAGTCAGAAGAGTTTGGGTCGCAAACTCCTTAGTTTTTTCTGCAAGCAGAATGTGGATCTTTCTCCAACTCCACCTAGCTCCCCTAGTGTGAGTTTTTGAGTTTGTCTCCTTTCCTTTTCTTAATTTTGTTTGATTTTGTTTTCATTTGTGTTTTTTATGTTAGTTTCTTAGTTTAGTTTATTCCTTTTTACATAATGAGGACATTGTGTCCTTCAAGTGTGGGGGGAGTTCTGTGTGTGATTTTGTTTCAAATATATGTATGGTTATATTTGTAATATATGTGTAGTATAGCTTGTGTTATGCATGAATTTCTAGATTTAGGAATGTATTGTTTTAGATTGTTTTAGGTTGTTTTATAATCACATTCTGTTTTGGAGCTTTGTATTTGATAATTATTTGAGAATTAGAGCATGTATAGGTTTTATATTTTTTGGCCATTAGCCTAGATAGTAATTTTTTTTTGACCATTTTCATTATTTGTTTTACTTTAGCATTCTGTTGTACATAGTGAAGGGTATGACTTAGTAAAACACTTTGGTGTAGGTTCTTTTTAAGTTAGGTATCTTTTTATATGTAAATAAAGATTGTTTTGCCAATTTATTGCCTATGATAGTTTGACCTATTGCCTTGTGAGCTTTTGAAGCCTTATACACGAATTTTTATTTGTATGAGAGCCTTATTATGCCATATCCTCTAGAACTTGTTTGTGGTAAATTTCGAGACTGCATTTTAGTATGGGTTGTACACGGGATATGATAAGGGCACTTAGAATGAACTATTTTTGGCTTACTTTTCAATTCCTTTACCTTTTGACTTTAGGTAGCCAACTTTGAGCCTATTTCCTGTTTTTCTTGTTTAAACATATTAATAACCCAATCTTTTTGCTTAAACAAGGCCCTATTGTGGAGGGATTAGGGTTGATATAGCATGGGAGATATATTTGTTATTGAAAAGCATGAAATTAGTAAAAGTTTGCAATTGAAATTTCCTTCTTTTCAAAGTTAAAGTTACAAATGCTAGTAGTATAAAAAAAACAGAGAAAAGAAAAACATGGGAATAGCAAGATGTACATCTAAAATTACTTATGTGTGGGATGGAGCATTAAAATGCACCCATACTAAATTCTTTTGCTATCCTAAGATATTAAAAAAAAAAAAGAAAAGAAGAAAAAGAAAAAAATAGTAAGTATACATTATGAGCTAGCAGCAAATTTATATTCTTAAGAAGGGAATTAGATTAAAAGTATCATGCTTGTTACTATTCTGATTTGGTTATTTCTCCTATGTTGTATTGATGCTTTTTTCTACACAATACTAGCTACTTAAACCCAAAAGTTTCCTACCCTAACCTAAGCCACATTACAACCCTTTTAAGACCCTTTGATCCTCTTTACTACTTTATACTAGTAGTGGAGATTTTTACTACTTACAAGCTTATGGTATGGAATGGCATAATCAAAGAATGAGGGAAAACACTAACCTTTATACACTTGAGTGATTGAGTGTTTATCAAAATAAGTGTTGAGTTAAAATTATCTTAGGCAATGCTTTGTGTGAACTAATCTTTACATGTGCTAAGATGTTTGATTTCTTGAGATAAAACATCATTGTGTTTTGCCATTTCATGGTTTTCCAAATGTGCATAGAGGTTAAAGTTCAATGAATGATGGGAATGTTTAAATGGTTGCATATTTTGGCTAGTGTGTTAGAAAGATATGTCTATGCATGGTATTTTCAAATAATTGTCAAGTGTCTAAGTGAGCTCCAGAATATTGTGTTATTATGTATTTTGTTTTTGTGTTGTTTAAGTGTTTTGCTTGGGGACAAGCAAATGTTTAAGTGTGGGGGTTTGATATGAGCTTAAATAGCTCATAATTAAACTATACTTTGTGGTTATAAATAATATTTTAAGTGTTTTTAGTTGTTGGAATTAGGTGTGTTTTATGTATTTTGTTAAGTTTTGTATTTAGGAGGCAAATGGAGAAAATATGGAGAAAATGGAGAAAAGAAGAAGAAATGAGCCAAGGCAGAAAAGCCTCTGTCGCAATCGCGATAGGCAGCGCGAGCGCGACAGAGCGCGCTAAGGGCAGAAGAGAGAAAGAAGGGAAAAAGAAGAGAAGAGAAGCTGTCGCGACCAAGGGAAGGCGTCGCGAGGTCGCGACAGGGCGCGGAGAAGGCACACGAAAGGAAAGGGCGAGCGAAAATGAAGGCGTGTTCTGTCGCGAGCGCGATAGGTGTCGCGATCGCGACAGAAGGATCCGTTAGACACTAAAGTTCAAATTTGAACTTTAAGAGTTGCACCTTTCCACCAACTATTACAACCTTTGTAGAAGGGCATCTGAAGGGGCATGAGCTGACATTATAAATTCTGTTTTTAATTGTAATTTAGATATAGAAAGAGAGTTTTGAACATTTGAATATTATTTTTCTGTAAGCTAGAGTAGTTTTCTTTAGTTTTTACTTAAGTGAATTTATGTGTTGAAGAGAGAATAGTCTACAAGGAAGAGGACTACAATTGGTGATTTGAAAAGGGTTGAGAAATGTCCTTCTTCAATTCTTATCTTTTAATTCTTCTTTGTACTTTTGTGATGTAAATTCTGAATTTGGATGTTAATATCAAGTATTTTATTGTTCATATTAAATTAAGTGTTCTTACTTGTAGAATTTCTCATTAGTACATTAAGTATGATCATTATAAGTTTGAGTTTAATTGAGAAATAAATTCATTCTTATATCTAATTGGAAATTTATCATTAAGATATTATTTGAGAAATCATAATATTGAAATGGTTGTTATAGGTTGTGCTTTATTCCTAAGATTTGCATATATAATAATCTAGTTCTTAAATGGAAGTTTGGAATTAGACTTATAAGTGTATGTTTTAGGCATTCCTATTTATATTGAGAAAGTAAGTAGGAAATTTATTCAACTTGGCTTACAAGATAAGAATGTTAAAGTCATTAAGAATAATTAATTCAAATTCCATCTTTATACTTAGCATCATTAATCTCTTCTATCTTCTTGGATTCTCATAAATTCGGTTTAATTAGTTTATATGTTAGATTAGATTAAAATCAACTCTACCATTAATTAATCATTGTAAACAAGATTAAAATCAATCAGTAATAGTGTGTAAAAACGTTCCTCGTGGGATCGACATTCTTATGTACTATTACGGTACACCGTATACTTGCGGTATAATAAGCATATATAGAAAATGCTTAACACTAAGCTCCTAGCGTTCACTTGGCACTCGATTCCCCGACCTTTGCTTTTCCCTTATCTTTCTTTACTCCTTCCTCTACAAATTCCATCCAATTTCCAGAATTGGACACAAATCATCAATTCCTCAATCCACCACATACCAAAACCAGAAAGAGAAGAAGATGAACTACAAATAACCACTTACCTTTCAATTTTAACAACTTAATCCTGGATCCACATAGCAATATTCATACAATCAATTTGATGAATTCTAAAGAACCACACGGAAATCAAAGGTAAAAGAAATGTAGAGTTTAGAAGTGGAAATAGCTGAAGATTCATGCTAATAGTGGCCCTTTCTCTCTCCTCAATTCTATATATATGCATGCACTTAGTGTAGGTGGCAGCACAATTAAGTGCCACCCGAATTCCACCTCCACCTTCTACCCTCAATTAGCCTAATGACACTCCACTTAGTTTAATTAATCCACAATTAAGTTAACTAACCCTCAATTAGCTTAATGATGCAAAAATACAACTTGGCCACTTAACTTTCCTTTAGTTTCTCAATTAGGTCCTTACTTTTATTACAATCAAGTCCACATTACACCCTTAGTTAATCCAATTATACCAATTACAACTAGGGTACATTTCCGGCCATTACAATTCTCCCCTCCTAGAAAGAATTTCGTCCGCGAAATTCATACCTGAGTCAAAGAGGTGAGGATATTGTTCCCTCAAAGCAGCTTCATGCTCCCACATTGCCTCTTTTACTCCATGGTGTTGACACAGCACTTTCACAAGTGAAATTTGTTTATTCCGAAGCTATTTTATCTCCCTTGCTAGAATTGCCTTTGGTTTCTCATCATAAGAGAAATCCGATTGAACCTCTACTTCTTGCACGGGTATCACATGCATCTCATCCGCTTGGTACCTTCTCAACATGGATACATGGAAGACGTCATGGAGTTTGGCTAAAGCCGGAGGCAATGCTAACCGGTAAGCCTCTAAACCCACTCTATCTAACATTTCATATGGTCCAATGAATCTCGGACTCAATTTTTCCTTTCTTCCCAAATTGCAACACCTTTCTCCAAGGACACACTTTTAAAAACACCCTGTCACCTATTTCAAACTCAATATCCTTCCTCTTCAAATCTGTGTAAGACTTCTATCTATTGCTAGCTGCTTTCAGTCGTTGCTATATAAGCTTTGCCTTCTCTTTTGTATCCCTTACCAAATCTGGTCCAATAACCCTATGCTCACCCAATTCTGTCCAACAAACCGGTGTACGACACTTTCTCCCATACAACACTTCATATGGCGCCATGCCAACACTTATTTGATAACTGTTGTTATAAGCAAATTCTATGAGTGGAAGATACTTATCCCAACTCTTGGAAAATTCCAGATCACATGCTCTTATTAAATCTTCTAGTACCTGAATGACCCTCTCCAACTGTCCATCTGTCTGCGGATGAAATGTAGTACTGAAGTTTAACTTAGTACCCAGTGTAGCCTGCAAACTCCTCCAAAACTTAGAGGTGAATCTTGGATCTCTATCAGAAATAATAAATAAAGGTACCCCATGTAGTATAACAATCTCCCACACATACAATTCAGCTAATTGATCCATTGAATAGTCCATTCGAATCGATATAAAGTGAGCTGACTTCGAAAATCTGTCCACTATTACCCATACTGCATCTTGTTGCTTTGAAGTCAAAGGCAATCCAGAAATAAAATCCATAGTAATGTTGTCCCATTTCCATTGTGGAATGGAAAGAGAATTCAGTAACCCATGTGGAACCTGATGTTTTGCCTTGACTTGCTGACATATCAAACATTTAAATACATATTCCACTATATCCTTCTTCATAACCGGCCACCAATACAGTTGTTTTAAATCCTGATACATCTTGTTTCCACCTGGATGCATGGTGAAAATGGTATTATGTGCTTCACGCATCAGCTTTTTCTTCAATGCTTTGTCACTTGCAACACATACTCGATTCTTATAAAGTAATACCCCATCCTTATCCACTGAATAATCAGTCTTGTCACCATTTTTCATCGACTATAAAATCTATTGTAATTTAGAATCACTCCTTTGTGCGGCTTTTAATTCATCCTTTAGTACCGGTCTGGCTTTCAACTGAGCTAACAATCTCCATCCATAGTAAACCTTCACTTTACTTGCTTTAACTGCAGAGCTAAGATAGACTTCCTGCTCAATGCATCTACCACAATATTAGCTTTACCCGGGTGGTAATCCATAATGCAGTCATAATCTTTAAATAACTCAAGCTATCTTTGCTGTCTCAAGTTGAATTGTAATGACCCGATTTGGCTCTAGAAGTTTTGGCAATATTATTGTCAGATTTTGATAAGTGAAAGAGTGAATCTAGATGTGATAATGTGAGTTTGCAAGTCAATTGAATTATAACATTGGATTATACCAGTATGGGTTTAAGAAGAAGAGGGTGTGGCTTATGTGAGGGTTCTGTCGCGAGCGTGACAGGTATCGCAAGCATGACAGAATGCTCCACGGGAAGCCTAACTGAGTTAGACGTTTGGGCACATTTGATGTGTATCGAACACGTGGCGGCGTAGGAGTGTGACAAGTAGTATCGTAGGGAATTGACACTTGGCATGGAATATTTGTTTTGAGCAAATAAATGTTTTAGGTGGCATTAATGTTGGTTAGTGGCATTTATGGGTAATTGTGGACTTTTTGATAAGGGTTGACCGTTGCCTTTCTTTCTTTTCTTTCTTTTCCATTTGCTTCTAACCTTTATTTTTCTATTCTTTTCCTTGGTTTGCCGTGCTCCCTCTTGCTTTGGCATTTCTTTTTCTTTTCTTTCCCTTTTGATTTACTCTTTAAGTGAGTCACTTGGATTGGTTTGAAGAGAGTGTAGTAGGGCTTGACTGGGTTTCTTCTAAAGGTAAGTTTGGTTGTTTTTTCGATTTGACCTCCTTTTTTCTTTTCGTTTTTGATTTAAAGTGAGAAGAGGTTTGACTCAAGTGTTTTCTATATGATTTGTTGAAGCGGTTAATAAGAAGCTGGTTAAAGGTAAAGAGAAGGTCGAGATTGAGTAGAGAGCAGTGGTCAAGCTGTCCAAAGGTTGGGATCGAGTGTGATTTTATGATTTCTGCATGTGTTCTTGAGTTATATTGTTGAATAAAGTATATTTGTTTGGATATTCATTTTGATTACTTGTGGTGTTCTTACATTATGTGTATTTATATATGTTTATGAGTATGTAATTTGAGCATGTGCGTGTGTGTTGATGATGTTAGATGATTGCCATATAGGTTTAGAGTGTAAGGTTTGATTTTGGAAAACTCTGCTCATTTTCATCAGACCACCATGTATTGTTTTTGTCATAAGTAGAGTTTTAGAACTATAAATTGAGTTATTTGTGATCCTTTGGAATCATGACTTCAATACCTATAAAAGTCTCACAAATGACCTTGAGCAAATTCTGGCTTTAAGACCCTGAAAATTGGCCAAAACAGAGGTGTCTCTACTATGGCCGATTCATTTGAGGAGTTCCGATTGTGTAGATGATATCTGACATTATAGATGTCCAATTGACCTGACACTTATCCCTTTTGAAATATGACTTCCTAAGAAACAATTGTTAAGAAGTATGTTTCGCCTAAAAATAACATTTAAATGTTGGTTTAGGTGATTCAAGTTTAATATGAAAAGCAGTCTTGTAGAGGGTAGCTACTGTTGCGAGCGCGATAAAACCAGTCATAAGAGTGATTTTCTTCTTGATTTAGAGCCCATGGTTGGCATAAATCAATTCCCCACCTTTACCCTTAACTAATTTTTATATTTTTATGTGTTTTTCTCTCCGAATTGAACCCGTATTACACTGAGACATTCTGGGGTCTATACCATGCCTGTTTAGGGTTATCAAATGATTATAAATGTAACACCCCCTACATCCCCATTGGAAGGACGTCGAAGAGTGCTACCGATGCTCACTCACACATATGCGCACATGCACTAAGCGGAGGTATACATTCATACATAAAAACATCCGGAGATACAATGGAAATTAAAATTTTTGACGAAACAGTAGCTGGACATACATTAACTCACATACATACATATAATCATTCAGCGGAAGCATAAGACGAAAGAATAATTGAAAACTTAATTACAATAAGATCCTTACTTATAATTACATATACATAAGACTAGAGAAAAACAAAAGCCAAAATACAGAGGTTGAGAAAAATACAAAACTCCTAACTCCTATGTGGCCGACCTTGAAGATGCGACTCGAACAGAACCATACCTGCCACCTGCACGGGAAAAGAACCCATGCTAAGCGATAACGCTTAGTGGGGAAAATACACAAGAAATATGGGTAGCCATTCACAATTTTCGCAAAGGCATAACACATGCAGATGGCAAATGCGGACATTCATAACACATATATAGTCAGGCTTGCATAGTAAAGGCATTCATTCGAAAACTTACATCCATATACTTACCGAGGTATCAAGTATCAGAACCTCACTGTGTACAGTTACAAGAGATATTACGCATGCAACTATCATGCCAAAGTACCCATGCATTAACGGAAAACCCATTCACTAGCAACACAATTACCACATACTAACGTACCCAGCTATCATGCTAAGAACACTAGCAGTCTAAACATACATTTGTCATGCCATAACACACATTAGCCGAACCCAAGGGAAGACGTCAAACACCACACTTCCACTGCACCACTCTATCACATAAAATATCATGCCCTAAAATGTAAACACAAGACCACACGCCGAAATCACTACAATAGGAAAACTAGAGAGAGAACACGTAACATAACACAATATTTATAACATTCCATGGTCAAGAGCACATTCATACGTATCTTGATTCACATACTTTACCATAACAGTCAATAGTACAAAATCACATTCATGTACATACTTATTAACCATAGCATTCAGTAATTCAAGTTTGCAGTCATATACCTATTAATTCATATGCTTATAAAAATAACTAATCGGATTCACACATTCATCAGCATAACATAATAAACTATAACCATGGCATTCAACAGATTATGATCGCAGTTGTACACATTCAATTCACATACTTATGTTCATAATTGATTGTATACGAACACATTCTCAATATGATATACGTTGATAATTATGCACAATACACATGCTTGAGTCACATTCAACCCATTCAGAGATTCATAATCACATTCGAGTACATAACTGATTCACATGCCCATAATTGTGCTCATTCGAATATCACATTCTCTTAATCATATCAGATAAAACAAACAGGATACCTGCTGACTCAAAATAGTGGATAACGAATGAACTGACAGTACCTTATGGGTACGAATCAAATACTGACATCACCTTACAGGTGCCAATCGAATACTAACATCACCTTACGGGTGCGAATCGAATACTAACATCACCTTACGGGTGCGAATCGAATACATTAAAGGGTTTACGAGGAACCAAACAGGGACCTGATCAGGGTCCAAACGTCCAAAGGTGCTGCAGTTAAAGAGGCTCTATTAGGCATGCCTAACTATCCACTAGACGGACTCTCGCAGGTCATGAGGAAAATAATTAACGTTTCGAATCGCATAATGCATATATATATATAGATATATTAACATGCATAAACCATAGTACAATAGACATAGCAATATGTTCATAATGTCAGTCATGCATCATACAATTTACATTGCAAAGCGTATAATATAATTCATGCCAACACACTATACCCATATCTTTATTCTATAGCACTAGGGTCAAGTAGTGGAACACTATTATACCAATACTTAACAATGCAAAGTCTTAATCATGCAATATTTTAATTTACACTTAAGCATAGCATAATATTCTTAGAGGAGGATCATAAGTACAAATATGCATAATACATTTCACATTTAATATTACATGCTCATGATAAACAACCATGAAATTGGCATTCATAACTCACTCGATTTCATATGGCAATATGCGATACCACCCACAACAACTAACATTAATAAATCACATCAAGCAATCTCACTTCATTTGATAACCTTTAGATGTGTATAACTTAATCTCAACTCATAATTATGCTTACTTATTCATGTTACACATGCTCATACAGATTAAGGTATTATAATCCTCAATAATGTCGTCAAACTTGACTAGATTCCATAACATACAATTACACATCATTACTTCATTAGTTTTCTATTAATCTTAATCCTATTCATGTTTATTTTCCAAGTAATAACTATTCTTATACTCATTTAATAGTCCTAAACATGCATTGGATAGATCCTAGAAAGTTTCGGTGCAATGCAGGTTCAATTCGGGAAGAAAAACACATAAAATGGTCAAGACAGAAGGGGCCACGGTGGTAATGAATTTGGTTGCCACCGTGAGGTCCAAAACTAAGCATTCTGCCCAACATTTTCATATGTCACGGTGGTAATGAATTTGGTTGCCACCGTGACCTACCCAAAGTTTGCAAAACAGAAGCTAGAATTCCGGACTGCTTCACAACTCCTTTTTGTTCAGCCTAAACGGACATCTAAACGACATTTTTAGGCAAAAATTCCTCTTAAAGTTTGTTTCCTAAAATGTTAACTTTCAAATGCAACAAATTTCAGATCAATTGGACATCTATAGATTCAGATATGATCTAAAAAACCTATAGTGTTCAAATAACCCGACCCAAACAGAGACACTACGGTTTTGTAAATTTCCAGGATCTTATAGCAAGAATTTGTCCAAGGTCATCTCCGAGACTTTTAAAGGCATGGAAGTCATGGTTCTAATGGCTCAATAATCACACGATTTAGAGATCTAAAACTCTACTTATGATGAAAACAATATACAGAGGTCAAATGAGGACTGAACAGAATTGCCAAACTCACCGTAAAACATCAAATTCAAAGGAATTCCCAACTCATGCATTTCAATACCAACCCTCATATACCTTTATCTCAGTCAATAACATGGATTACTAACACAATTACCTAAATTAATTCATGCATAAACTCATACCCAACACACTCAAATTTCTGGAAATCACACACAATTACACATTCATAATCCAAGAAGAATTAGGGCAAAGACAAATTAAAACTCAAATGTAGAAATCAAACTCCCAAACCTCTTGTTGCACAATCAGCTGCTCTCTTCAAGCTTCAATCTTCAATCTTCTCTTTTCCTTTACTTTGCTTCTTCTTATCACCAATTACTTGCACAAACAAAACCCATAATTCTTAATATAAACCCCAACTCACAATCAATCAAAACCAAAAGAAAAAGAAAGAGAACCATATGCAGGAAACCCTTAAAACCCAAACACATACCTCTTAATCTTGTTCTAAAACTCAGAAATCCAACTTCAAATCTTGAAGATCCATATTGAGCACACACACAAGAGAGTAGAGAGAGCATAAAAGTAAAGAGAGGGAAAAAGGAGAAGAGAAAAACGTGAGGGAGAAGCCAAAAATATGCTCTCCTTTCCTCTCTCTTCTTTAATGCTCTTCCATCTACCCATCCTCTGTGTCATGCCCCCATTGGACCAAACATTCCACCTTTGACTCACCAATCCATGGCACCACACTCTTACCTCACAATATAATTCTTAGGTAGATATTTACCATCCTTAGTTGTAACACCCCCTTCCCATACGTAGGCGATCCATTCCGATAAGGAGTGAGATGCCGTATGAGACAAGGTGTCACCAAACAATAGCAAAGCAAAACATATATCCATTCATAACATACATTCAGAAAATACAGAATAATTAAAACTTTACATGCAGAAAGCAAACACAAGCTGATCATGCATTACTATAATTAAACTATTACAATAATGTTCTGATCAGCAAGCTGATATCAAAAGAATATTACATAACCCAAAATATAGATACAAAAGCGGAAGCTGATACAGAGAGTTCTATACAAAAAGAATCAATAACCGATACAAAACTGAGCCTACACTAAAACCCTTCTGTGTTGGCTTGATGACGGCGACT
This sequence comes from Excoecaria cochinchinensis, assembly GCA_947683425.1. Taxonomy (NCBI): domain Eukaryota; kingdom Viridiplantae; phylum Streptophyta; class Magnoliopsida; order Malpighiales; family Euphorbiaceae; genus Excoecaria; species Excoecaria cochinchinensis. Next base: position 11,738,913 of record CANTUQ010000018.1, on the reverse strand, counting down.
CTCTCAAGGCAAAACGTCTTCCGCACCTGCACGGGTAAACACACCGTGCTAAGCGATAAAACGCTTAGTGGGGAAACACACATAAATTATGGACGACCACTCACAGTGGTCGTCAAGGCATATCACATTCACAATGGCAGAATGCAAGGACTAATACATAATCCATATAAACATGCTTGTATTTAAAAGCCATACATTCAGTACCTTATAATCATATACATTACAGAATAAACCAGCATGTATTTCATCATTAACTCATTCAGATATTCCATTCAAAGCCAAATCAGATCAGAACAATTCCACTAACATTTAAAGAACACCTGCTGACTCTAGACAGTGGATAACGAGTGTACTGAGGGTACCTTACGGGTACGAATCGAATACTGAGGGTACCTCACAGGTACAAGTCAAATATTATATCATTTATCAAAACATGTTATTTATATACTGAGGGAATCTTAAACAAGATTCTATACTCAAGAGTTCGCGAGGAACCAGACGGGGACCTGATCGGGGTCCAAACTGAACTGAGGGCTGCAGCTAAAGACTCTATTAGGCATGCCTAACTATCCACTTACTTGACTCTAGCAGGTTATGCGTCAAACAGATCACATTTCGGGATACAGAATATAATTCCTCAGAAAATCATGCTATCACGCATATCGAAGCATTAAACAGTAAAACATGCATCGTACAATATTAAAGTCCATTCAGAAGAAATACCAAATTCAGTTCTGAGTTAAAAACCAGGAAATTTCGGAAAAATGGGCTGAACGGAGAAACTGGCGACTCAACAGGCAGGTCACGGCGTGACCGAGGGTCACGTCTCGTGACCTGCTTGCTTCCCGCCTAACGCGTTGCGTGATCCTCGCGGATCACGCAATGCTTATGCAGGTCACGGCGTGACCGAAGGTCATGCGACGTGACGCTGCTCTCCCTCGCAGATCACGTTGCGTGATCTGCCTCTTCTTCGCAGGTCACACGACGTGACCGAAGATCACGTCGCGTGACTTGCTTCCTCTTCAGCTGGTCACGCGACTGGCTTCTCAGCAGGCAGGTCACGCCGTGACCGAGGGTCACGCGACGTGACTTGCCTTCCTGCGTAGCGAGTCACGCGACATGAAGAATTTCAACAGTAATTCGTTTTTCCCAGAATTTCCAGAATTTCCAGAATTCAATCCCAATTTGATTTAAGTCCATACAAACCTGTTCTTACCTTCCAGAAATTATCCCAAACAATTCAAACATCATATAAACAACTCAAACAGAATTCAATCAACCCAATTCAAGGTATTTGCATTCAAATTGTTCAAGAACATATAAACCCTAGAAATACCAGTAAACTCAAATTATGCAGATCACAAGCAATTGTTCCCAAACCTGAAATCTAAGTCTCTCTCACTTAGCTCCACTAGGTCCAGCAACTTCCTTCCCCTTTGGATCACGTGGAGCTTCAGCTAAACACAATCACAGCAAGAACATCCACAAAGAAAACCCTAAGTTAAATCTAACTCAAGGAAGAAGATGAAGATGCAATTTACAGTAAAACAAAGACTAGATCTTGCACTTACCAAGCTAAGGAATGCAAGGGGAGGATTAATTTCACCAATAGAACCTTGAATCAAAATACACAGTACTTGGGAATAAAGAAAGTGAAGAAGAAGAGAGTGAGTGAGAAAAACGTGAATCTGTAAGTTTCTTTTTCCTCATTCCCTTTTCTTTTTCTTTTCTTTATTCTAAATATGTATCAAACTCCTATTGGTGACACTAATCACTCACACTAAAATAACCTACACTACACACACCTAAAACCCTCGTCACTTATGCATACCCTACCATGGTATGAACACATGCACACAAGTATATCCCATTTAATTAAACACACTAATGCCATGTATGCACCCAAATAATAATAAACCTAAAAATCATACATTTTACTGAAATAACCCTATGAAATGCTGAACACATGCGAATGCTCACACATACAAACAGACAGATAGACAGACAGACAGACGGACAGACAGGCTCATTCTACTAGGGGGCAAATGGGGTGTGACAACTCTCCCCTACTAATAAGAATTTCGTCCTCAAAATTCTCACCTGAACTGAATAACTGTGGATACTGAGCTCTCATCGATTCCTCTGGCTCCCAAGTCGCTTCCTCGACTCCATGATGGATCCACAACACTTTAACCAAAGGAATCTGCTTATTTCTCAACTGCCTAACCTCTCGGGCTAGAATAGCTCGTGGTTCCTCGTCATAAGAGAAGTCTGGCTGAACCTGGATATCCTGAACTGACAGAACATGGGAAGGATCTGATCTGTACCGACGAAGCATCGAAACGTGAAACACATCATGCAACTTTGCTAACTCCATCGGTAGCGCTAATCTGTAGGCTACAGGTCCCACCTTAGCCAAAATCTCATAAGGTCCAATGAAACGAGGACTAAGCTTGCCTTTCTTTCCAAATCGAAGCACTCTCCTCCAAGGAGAAACTTTAAGGAAAACTTTGTCCCCGATCTCAAAATGCACATCTTTTCTTTTCAAATTGGCATAAGACTTCTGTCGATCCTTGGCTGCCTTCAAATTCCGCTGCACTACTCTGATCTTCTCTTCAGTATCCCTAACCAAGTCGGGTCCAATCATAGATCTCTCGGATAGCTCGGTCCAACAAATCGGAGTCCTACACTGACGACCATACAGAGCCTCATATGGTGCCATACCAATACTCGACTGGAAACTGTTGTTGTAGGCAAACTCCATCAATGATACATATCTGTCCCAACTGCCCGGAAAGTCCAAAGTACAAGCCCTCATCATATCCTCCAGAATCTGAATAACTCGCTCTGACTGACCATCAGTCTGAGGATGAAACGCTGTACTGAAGTTCAACCTAGTGCCCAAAGCTCTCTGTAACTCCTTCCAAAACTTGGAAGTAAACCTCGGATCCCGATCTGACACTATGGACAAAGGCACACCATGCAGTCGAACTATCTCATCTACATAGATACTGGCTAATCTGTCCATGGAGTAGTCCACTCTAACTGGCAAGAAGTGAGCTGACTTGGTAAGTCGATCGACAATAACCCAAACTGAATCATGCTTCCTCTGAGTCAAAGGCAAACCAGAAACAAAGTCCATGGCGATGTCATTCCATTTCCACTCAGGAATGGATAAAGGCGTAAGCAAACCGGAAGGAACCTGATGCTCTGCCTTTACCTGCTGACAAGTCAAGCACTTGGAAACAAAATCCACAATATCACGCTTCATACCGGACCACCAATAGAATTGCTTCATGTCTCTGTACATCTTCTCACTGCCCGGATGCATAGTAAAGACTGAACTATGCGCCTCACTCAAGAGCTGTCTCCTCAAATCCTCAGACTCTGGCACGCACAAACGACCTCTGAACATAAGTACCCCATCCTGAAATGAGAACTCTGATGGCTTACCCGATCTAACCTCATGCACAATCCGCTGAAGCCTCACATCATCTCTCTGAGCATCCACTATCCTCTGTCTCAAAGTAGGCTTCACACGCAACTGGGCAAGCAAAGCCCCATCTGAACCAAAATGCCATCTGAAACGCCTCAAGAACAAGGCTGAAACTGACTTACGACTCAAAGCATCTGCAACTACATTGGCCTTACCAGGATGGTAATCCACAATGCAGTCGTAGTCCTTAAATAACTCAAGCCATCTGCGCTGTCTCATGTTCAACTCTTTCTGTGAAAGGAAGTACTTCAAACTCTTGTGGTCCGAGAAGATCCTACACTTTTCCCCATACAAGTAGTGACGCCAAATCTTCAAAGCAAAGATTACAGCCGCCAACTCTAAATCATGCGTCGGATAGTTCTTCTCATGTGGCTTCAACTGTCAAGAAGCATAAGCCACTACCTTTCCTTCCTGCATCAGTACACATCCAAGACCAACTCCAGAAGCATCACTATAAATAACAAACTCCTTACCCGAGATGGGTTGAGTAAGGATAGGAGCCTCAACAAGTAACTGCTTCAACCGATCAAAGCAAGACTGACACCTGTCTGACCACTCAAATCTAACTCCTTTCCTCAACAATCTAGTCATAGGAGCAGCAATCACAGAAAATCCCTTAACGAACCGACGGTAATAACCTGCTAAACCGAGAAAACTCCTCACTTCCTGAACATTTCGAGGCGCTTTCCAATCAACTATCGCCTCAATCTTGGCTGGATCAACCTGAATACCACTAGCTGAAATAATATGACCCAAGAATGACACTTCTCGAAGCCAGAAATCACATTTGCTAAGCTTAGCAAACAAATGATGCTCTCTCAACATCTGCAAAACCAATCTGAGATGCTCCTCATGCTCACTCTCATTCTTGGAATACACCAAGATGTCATCAATGAACACTACTACAAATCGATCTAAGTATGGCCTAAACACACGGTTCATCAGATCCATAAAAGCCGCCGGAGCATTTGTCAAACCAAACGGCATCACAAGAAACTCATAGTGGCCATACCTAGTCCGAAATGCAGTCTTAACCACATCTGCATCCTGAACACGAAGCTGGTAGTACCCTGATCGAAGATCTATCTTGGAAAAGACACCCGCACCTCGAAGCTGATCAAATAAATCCTCAATCCTAGGCAAAGGATACCTGTTCTTCACAGTAACTTTATTAATCTGGCGGTAGTCAATACACATCCGCAGGGATCCATCTTTCTTCTTGACAAACAGCACTGGAGCTCCCCATGGAGATATGCTCGGTCTAATAAACCCCTTATCCAATAACTCTTGTAACTGAGATTTAAGTTCCCTCAACTCTACAGGAGCCATCCGATAAGGTGCTCTCGAAATAGGTGCAGTACCCGGCATGATCTCAATGGACAACTCAACCTCTCTCTCAGGAGGCAAACCAGGCAACTCGCTCGGGAACACATCCCCAAACTCCCGCACAACAGGAATATCCTCAATCTGAACCTGATCCCTCCTGGAATCTAACACAACAGCTAGAAAAGCCTCACAACCTTTCCTGATGAATCTCTTGGCTTGCAACACAGAAATAACATTATTCACTGAACTAGCACCCAAACCTTTCAGAAACACAAGAGACTGACTTCTATCCCGAAGTACCACTGTCTTCCTATGGCAATCCACTACAGCCCGATACTTACCCAACCAGTCCATACCCAGAATCAAGTCAAACTCTCTGAAGGGTAACTCAATCAGATCCGCTGGAAGCACAACTCCCTCAACAATCAGAGGACAACTCCTAAAAACTCTACTCACACTGACACTATGCCCTAATGGACTGGTCACACAAATCTCATAATCTAACTGATCAACTGAATGCAATTTATCAATAACTCTATCTGTGCAAAAATATGAGTGTGTGGAACCAGGATCAATTAGAGCATACAACTCAGTGTCATGGAGTAGGAACTTACCAGCAATAACATCAGGCGCGTCCTGCTCATCTCTGGCTCTCATAGCATAAGCTCTAATGGCACCCTGAGGAGGATGCTCAACAGTCTCAGAAGCAACACCATCTCTATGCCGACCACCTCTACCTCTACCTCGGCCTCTGCCACGGGTAGCCTGTGAAGCATTCGAACCGACCCTACTGCCCTCTCTCTGGGAACCTGAATCCTCCTGTACTCTCGGACAACCGGCCAACCGATGCTCAGAACTCCCACACCAGAAGCATGCACCAGTGAGCCACCTACACTCACCACGATGCGACTTACTACAATGAGGACAAACTGGAGTAGTCTCAGCTCTACCACCCCTACCAGAACCTGACACAGCTGTAGAACCCTGACGTCTACCTCTAGAAGCCGGACCAGATGCTGACTCATCCTGTGGGTCCCTCGATCTCTTACTCGAAGAAGATCCTCCACGAGAAGAACTCCTCCTCTGAGCTCTCTCTCTCATCACTGTCTCAGATAACTCTGATCTCACTGCAGCCTCCACAATCTGATAATAGTGAACCCCAGGTATACACATCAGTGAAATCAAAGCAATCTTCAATGACTCATTTAACCCTGCCTCGAAATGCTTGCATCTAAAGTCATCAGTCATAACTCCTCGTGGGGCATAGCGCGATAACCTGTTGAACTCTTTCTCATAATCAGCTACTGACAATGCTCTCTGTCTCAAACTCAAAAACTGCGCCCATCTCGAATCTCTATAGGTCTGAGTAATGTACTTCTTTATGAACTCACCCTCAAAGAACTCCCAGGTAATCGGATCCGGTAGCTGAGGATGCCTGCAAACCAACTCCCACCACTCAAAAGCAGACCCCTGAAGAAGAGCTAATGCACACTCTGCCTGCTGGTCGGGAGGACACCGAATCTCTCTCAAAGCACGCTTCACTTTATCTAACCATCTCTCTGCAATCTCAGACTCATTCAACCCAGTACCATAGAAATCCTCAACTCCTGCTCTACTCAGATTCTCTATAGGTGCTCTAGGAGCAGTCACTCTCTCCAAAACCCTAGCCATGTCCTGATGCAGTCTAAACATAGCCTCTAAGGGCATGGCTGCGGCCTCGGGCTGGACCCTAGCATGCTGAGCCGACCCAGTAACAGAAACAGACTGATCTACAACTGGAGGATTCACACTCTTGGCGGATTCCTCACGCGCACCATGAGCAGAATTAGAAGCCATCTAAACAAACAAGAAACAACCGTATCAGCCAACACAGATCTAGACACATACGCATCTAAGAAACTCAGAACAATCATAACAACACCCAGAAACGCCTAAACCTATGCTCTGATACCACTAACTGTAACACCCCCTTCCCATACGTAGGCGATCCCATCCGATAAGGAGTGAGATGCCGTATGAGACAAGGTGTCACCAAACAATAGCAAAGCAAAACATATATCCATTCATAACATACATTCAGAAAATACAGAATAATTAAAACTTTACATGCAGAAAGCAAACACAAGCTGATCATGCATTACTATAATTAAACTATTACAATAATGTTCTGGTCAGCAAGCTGATATCAAAAGAATATTACATAACCCAAAATATAGATACAAAAGCGGAAGCTGATACAGAGAGTTCTATACAAAAAGAATCAATAACCGATACAAAACTGAGCCTACACTAAAACCCTTCTGTGTTGGCTTGATGACGGCGACTCTCTCAAGGCAAAACGTCTTCCGCACCTGCACGGGTAAACACACCGTGCTAAGCGATAAAACGCTTAGTGGGGAAACACACATAAATTATGGACGACCACTCACAGTGGTCGTCAAGGCATATCACATTCACAATGGCAGAATGCAAGGACTAATACATAATCCATATAAACATGCTTGTATTTAAAAGCCATACATTCAGTACCTTATAATCATATACATTACAGAATAAACCAGCATGTATTTCATCATTAACTCATTCAGATATTCCATTCAAAGCCAAATCAGATCAGAACAATTCCACTAACATTTAAAGAACACCTGCTGACTCTAGACAGTGGATAACGAGTGTACTGAGGGTACCTTACGGGTACGAATCGAATACTGAGGGTACCTCACAGGTACAAGTCAAATATTATATCATTTATCAAAACATGTTATTTATATACTGAGGGAATCTTAAACAAGATTCTATACTCAAGAGTTCGCGAGGAACCAGACGGGGACCTGATCGGGGTCCAAACTGAACTGAGGGCTGCAGCTAAAGACTCTATTAGGCATGCCTAACTATCCACTTACTTGACTCTAGCAGGTTATGCGTCAAACAGATCACATTTCGGGATACAGAATATAATTCCTCAGAAAATCATGCTATCACGCATATCGAAGCATTAAACAGTAAAACATGCATCGTACAATATTAAAGTCCATTCAGAAGAAATACCAAATTCAGTTTTGAGTTAAAAACCAGGAAATTTCGGAAAAACGGGCTGAACGGAGAAACTGGCGACTCAACAGGCAGGTCACGGCGTGACCGAGGGTCACGTCTCGTGACCTGCTTGCTTCCCGCCTAACGCGTTGCGTGATCCTCGCGGATCACGCAATGCTTATGCAGGTCACGGCGTTACCGAAGGTCACGCGACGTGACGCTGCTCTCCCTCGCAGATCACGTTGCGTGATCTGCCTCTTCTTCGCAGGTCACACGACGTGACCGAAGATCACGTCGCGTGACTTGCTTCCTCTTCAGCTGGTCACGCGACTGGCTTCTCAGCAGGCAGGTCACGCCGTGACCGAGGGTCACGCGACGTGACTTGCCTTCCTGCGTAGCGAGTCACGCGACATGAAGAATTTCAACAGTAATTCGTTTTTCCCAGAATTTCCAGAATTTCCAGAATTCAATCCCAATTTGATTTAAGTCCATACAAACCTGTTCTTACCTTCCAGAAATTATCCCAAACAATTCAAACATCATATAAACAACTCAAACAGAATTCAATCAACCCAATTCAAGGTATTTGCATTCAAATTGTTCAAGAACATATAAACCCTAGAAATACCAGTAAACTCAAATTATGCAGATCACAAGCAATTGTTCCCAAACCTGAAATCTAAGTCTCTCTCACTTAGCTCCACTAGGTCCAGCAACTTCCTTCCCCTTTGGATCACGTGGAGCTTCAGCTAAACACAATCACAGCAAGAACATCCACAAAGAAAACCCTAAGTTAAATCTAACTCAAGGAAGAAGATGAAGATGCAATTTACAGTAAAACAAAGACTAGATCTTGCACTTACCAAGCTAAGGAATGCAAGGGGAGGATTAATTTCACCAATAGAACCTTGAATCAAAATACACAGTACTTGGGAATAAAGAAAGTGAAGAAGAAGAGAGTGAGTGAGAAAAACGTGAATCTGTAAGTTTCTTTTTCCTCATTCCCTTTTCTTTTTCTTTTCTTTATTCTAAATATGTATCAAACTCCTATTGGTGACACTAATCACTCACACTAAAATAACCTACACTACACACACCTAAAACCCTCTTCACTTATGCATACCCTACCATGGTATGAACACATGCACACAAGTATATCCCATTTAATTAAACACACTAATGCCATGTATGCACCCAAATAATAATAAACCCAAAAATCATACATTTTACTGAAATAACCCTATGAAATGCTGAACACATGCGAATGCTCACACATACAAACAGACAGATAGACAGACAGACAGACGGACAGACAGGCTCATTCTACTAGGGGGCAAATGGGGTGTGACATTAGTACCATACACACAAACCACTAAATAAAACCATAACAAACACCCTACATCCATACACCACATGCACACCAAATAATTTCCCCCACTTAACTTATTTAATTAATTACTTTGCAAATAAATCCTTATTATCCAATTACCTCATGCACAAATTACTGAAATACCCTTAAGTTCCCGACTTAACGTGCCAATTTCGACCAGGCATGATTTGGGTTATTACAATAAAATTAGTTATCTGGGTAATTAATGCCACGGCCTAAGAGTTGGTGTTGAACATGACATGCCATGTGATATGGATTGTTGTATAATGCTTCAGTTATTGTAATGTATTTGGGTATAGTATATAGAGTCTTTATGCAATCTGGTTTTTATCGCGAGCGCGACTTCTTGTCTCGATCGCGACAATGAACCTGGCTTATGTCGCAAGCGCGACTTCTCGCCACGATTGCGACAGTGAACCCCTTCCTGCTCTGTTCTGTTTTTGAAAAATATTTTCTTCTGTCTTGCTTTGCATGTTTTCTCCCTAGTGCATAGTGTATGTTTATTTGTTCCTCCTTTACATTATAATTAGAGTTTTGTATTGATAATTATTGACATGATAGTATTTTGAATTGTAATCCTGGTAGTGTTAAGTATTCTATTTTGAGTCATTGAGTCAAGCCTGAAGTGTCATAGTAGTGGATAGATAAGCATGCTTATAAAGGGTTAGAGGTGGCTGCAATAGAGACCTTAATTGTGTCTACTTGATGAATACATAATGATTCAACATTATTGAGTTAGTTCTCTAGAGTTTATACAATACCCACAGTGCCCGTATCCACTGTTATTGGGAATTCAGGTTAATGTATATTTTGTAATGTTCAAGAGGTGAAGTAGAGACTTGTATATGTATAGGAATATAATATGACATGTTACTGATATCGTTTGCCATATATGGATTTCTGCATATAAATGAGTTAAAGCATGATGCTTTTTGCTTACAAGATTGTGTACATGATTATTTGTATATGACATGACTATCAATATGCCTGTGTTATATCTGTGACTTCAATCGAAGTCTATTACATCTATTTATCCCCACTAAGCGTTATCGCTTAGCACTGGTGTTTTCCCGTGTAGGTTTACAGGATGCGATTAGAGAGTTTGCATCTGCGAGTCATGGCCACTAGGAGCTTGAAGAACTTTTTGTATAAGTTAGAGTTACTTGTTTTGAGTAACAACATTATGTATCTAAAAAGTATAGTATCATAGTATAAATGTTAACTGTTTTGTATGTGTACCGAAAATGAATATGTAATAAGTATAAAAATTTTGTCTTTGTACTATTTATATATATTATAAGAGATGTATGTTTGGCCTAAGTTATTTCTAATTATATATTGTTTTGCTTCCGTCTTAGAGTTTAAATTGGTATATGTATGTATGTATGTGTGTATGTACGCGTTTGTGTGGTTAGTATGTAGCAACCTGATATTCCTTCCCGGGGGTATTGGGGTGTTACATCAATTCTTTCTGAGTTAACAAATACTTCAAACTTTTGTGATCAGTGAAAATTTTTCACCTCTCACCATACAAGTAATGTCGCTAAATCTTTAAGGCAAACACTACTGCTGCTAACTCTAGATCATGAGTCGGGTAATTCTGCTCATGCAGCTTCAGTTGCCTGGAGGCATATGCTACTACCTTTCCATCTTACATTAACACACAACCCAAACCTATACCAGAGGCATCACTGTACAGGACATATTCTCTGCCAGAGATAGGTTGTGTAAGGATTGGTGCTTCCACTAACATCTTCTTCAGTTGATCAAAACTTGCTTGACACCTTTCTGACCATTCAAATTTAACTCCCTTTCGAAGCAACTTTGTCAATGGTGAAGCTATCACTAGAACCCTTTCACAAACCTTCTATAATACCCAGCCAACCCTAGAAAACTACGAATTTCTGGCACATTCCTAGGTGGCTTCCAATTAACAACTGCTTCAATCTTAGTCGGATCCACTTTAATACCTTCAGAAGATATTACATGCCCCAGAAAAGATACTTCTCGCAGCCAAAACTCACACTTACTCAATTTAGCATACAACTGATGCTCCCTCAATGTCTATATCACAATTCTTAAATGCTGCTCATGCTCTTTCTCATTCCTTGAGTAAACCAAAATGTCATCAATAAATACTTCCACAAATTGATCCATGTATAGCCTAAACACTCTATTCATCAAATCCATGAACGCAGCAGGCGCATTGGTTAACCCGAATGGCATCACTAGAAATTCATAATGCCCATAACGAGTTCTAAATGCAGTCTTGGGTATGTCCTCCTTCTTCATTTGCAATTGATAATACCCAGACCATAAGTCAATCTTAGAAAATGCACTTGCCCCTATCAACTGATCGAACAAATCCTCAATTCTAGGTAGAGGATACCAATTCTTTACTGTTACCTTATTCAGCTACTGATAGTCAATACACATTCTCATGGTTCCATCTTTCTTCTTAACAAACAGAACTGGTGCTCCCCAAGGAGACACGCTAGGCCTTATGAATCCCATATCCAATAACTCCTGCAATTGAGTTTTCAACTCCTTCAATTCAGTAGGAGCCATTCGATAAGGTGCTTTAGACACTGGCACTGTTCTAGGCACAACGTTAATGGACAATTCCACCTCCCTTATTGGCGGCACACCATTTAGCTCTTCAAAAAACACATCAGGAAACTCCCGTACTATGGGTATATCCTGAATCTTTACTTGCTCTTTTTTAGAATCTAACACTAGTGCCAAATTAGCTTCACATCCTTTCCTCAAACATCAATAAGCTTGCATTGTTGACACCAAATTTATAAGAGGGTTTGCACAAACTCCCCTCACTATTACTTTACTTTCCTTGCTGTCTCTAAGTACTACTATTTTCCTCTTACAATCAATTACCGCACCATATTTACTCAGCCAATCTATACCCAATATTAAATCAAACTCATCAAAAGGTAATTCAATTAAATCAACCGGAAACATGGTACCCTGAACTACTAATGAACAACCCCTATACACTTTGTTCACATTCACATTATTCCCCAAAGGACTTGATACACATATGTCATATTTCAAACATTCAGCATCAAGCATTCTATCACATATCTTTTTAGAACACACATACGAATGAGTTGAGCCAGAGTCAATTAATGCAAACATTTCTACATCATAGAGTAGAAAAGTACATGCTATAACTTCAGGTGCGTCCTGCTCTTCTCGAGCCTTCATCGCATAAGCTCGAGGTGGTGCCATAATAGGTTTGTCCACTGTTTCTGAATCAGCTGCACCTCTGGACTGGCCACCTCTGCCTCATCCTCTACCTCTTCCTCTATTAATTGGAGGTAAATTAGAACCACCTCTGCTCTATTCCTGCTGATTTCTAGTTACCTCATAAGCTTTTGGACAGTTTGCTAAGAAATGCTCGGTACTTCCACACCTAAAACATGCACCGTCACTTTCCAGCAATCCCCTCTATGTCTTTTGCCACAATGGGAACACTCATGCACTTCATTCTTGGTACCAAATGTACCTCTACCAGATCAATATATAGAAGGTGCTCCTCGCTTCTTGCCCTTGCTACTGAACTAAACATAGATTCTGCCGGTGGTGCCATCTGAGAATCTCTTGGTGTCTTGCCCGTATTAGACCCACCTCGATTGGAATTACTTTCCTGCATCCTTTCTCTTTGTACTCCTAGTGAGCTCTCTGCTCACATAGCAGCTTGAACTATCCGATAGTAACTTACATTCTGCTCGGTAGTCAGCGAGATTAGTAGCGCTTTAATCTCTTCAATCAACCCCTCTTTAAACTGCTGACACCTGAACTCCTCAGTCAGAACACCTTGCGGTGCATATTTACTCAATCAGCAAAACTCCTTCTCATACTCCGCCACCGACATAGTTCTTTGCCTTAAATTAAGAAATTGCTTCCAAATTACCTCCTTGTACACCTTGGTTACAAACTTATTCCGAAATTCCTTTTCAAAGAATTCCCAGGTGATTGGATCCAAGAGAATTGGATGCTGCAGAACTAATTTCCACCAGTCATATAGTGCACCCTGAAGCAGCGATACTACACACTCAACTCATTGGTTCGGGGGACATCTTATTTCTCCCAGCACCCTTTACACCTTCTCTATCCAGTATTCTGCCTTTTTCGACTCATCCAGCCTTCTACCATGAAACTCTTCTGCTCCATGCTTCCTTAAAGATTATATTGGAACCTTCGGTGCTGTCATTCGATCCAACACTCTCGCCATATCCTGCGACATCTTTACTAAGGCCTCCATTGGGACCATTGAACCTCATTTTTGATACTAATAGTCATAGACTGGCTAGACCCCATCACTTCTTCTTCCCGAGCTATTTCCTCTCTCGAGTTATGACTAGGATCCATCGATCTACACAGTTTATATAAGGACATCTGCATTAGGTCAACACGTCTATACACATCTTAACCACCCAATTACCCAAAAAAGACTAAACCAGGCTCTGAAACCACAACTTTTAATGCCCATTCTTGACCACTCGATTAGCTCAGCTAATGCAGTCAAGAATAGCCGCTACATAGCAACATAAGCACACTTCACAATCACAATCTCATGCCGACAATCTGAATAATAAAATTTCTTAACTAAGCATACATTCACATGCATCATACATCATAAGTTACTTCCTGTTTTCCAACAATCCTGCTTACATACATACACTATAGGCATTAAGTTTACGACACATGGATATTACAACTTTGCATACTTTTGGATTACCACAAAATAACATACATAACTTGTATAAACACATTACTAGAAACCCCCAAAACCTACACTATAGATGTACTCCTAATGTTGACCGTTAACAATGCGGAGATGTCCCTCAAAATCACCTCGCGTCCGAACCTACACGGATTAGGAAGAAACCCGTGCTAAGCAATAATGCTTAGTGGGGAAACACATACAAAGCATATATATATACACATGAAAACAAATATCACATAAGCATCATGTTATAATTCATACTTAAGCTATCAAGTCGAAAGCATGTAAATCATTATACTCATAACATCATTATTTAATCACATTATTAAATAACATGCATATGACTGGCACATACTCATTATAACCAACGTGTTCACACACAACAAATGTATAATTTATGATTATAATTATCTTATATGATTATATTTGCCTGCAATTCAAAGATGCAAATAACGGGTACCGCATTGGTACACCTGAGGTACTATAATTTTAGTGTATCTGTGGATACACACACTTGCATTGGTACCTAAGGTACAGTAATTACAATAGAATCAATATTCCACATTTAAGAATCCAACAAGGATTTAACTCGCATTATGATTCCCAAGGAATCGGACGCATTGGGCTGCAGCACTTTGACCTTATAGGCATGCCTATCTATCCACTACTTGACTCACAGGCTAAGATTATTCAATTTAATTCACAGTTCGCTTGATCACATGTTGCGACAAGACATTTCCAAACTAACAATGAATTCACATGCTTAAACTCATTATACAATTGTATTAACTTACCTCATTACCTTTGATATAAGCCCTTGAAATAGTTGGCTTAAGCATAGCACAATGGATCTCTTTAAATTAATCATTCACTTATAGACATCCCATTCAATAATATCATGAAGTACTTATTAACTGTCATTGTATGTGATTAATCATTAACTTAACATCCAAGCATTACCCTTAATGAATAATAATTCTTCTCAAAAATAGGGTACCTCACAGTCACAACCAGTTTGGTTGTCACCGTGACATACCAAAGGTTTCAAAATAGAATGTAGTCTAGGATATCTCACGGTCACAACTAATTTGGTTGTCACCGTGACATATATTCAATACCCGGACAGAATGCAATGTTTTGGTATCTCACGGTCACAACCAATATGGTTATCACCATGACATACCTCATGTGTGCAAAGGTAGATTGTAAACCTTGATACCTCACGGTCACAACCAATTGGTTGCCACCGTGACATACCAAATTCACTTGTTGCAGAATAGACCACAGGATACCTCACAGTCACAACCAGTTTGGTTGTCACCGTGACATATCAATTACTCTCGGCAGAATAAAAACTTTGCATATCTCACGGTAGCAATCTCTTGGTTGTCACCGTGACCTATACATAAGTTATAAAACACCTCTTTGCAAATCACCTTATTTTCCTGTTATACTCAAGATTTACCAACTCACCATTTCATACGCAAACCATTATGTATTTCATCTCATTAGGTAACACATTACAAACTTCCATTGAAACATCTCAATTCCATGAACTTGGCATTAAACTCACATATATATGATGCATAATTCTAGGTAAAGTTCCTTGGTTAAAGATAACCCATAATCTCATGCCATTTAAGTTCCTCCACAATCACATACCATTCAATATTTACATACAAGTCACACGGCAATTCTCAAATACCAACTTTCAACATTCAAATTAACTAACTAATTAACACATATTAAAATATGGCAAGTTTTCCAAACCTCGTCGCCTAAGCTCCTAGCGTCCACTTGGCACTCGATTCCCCGACCTTTGCTTTTCCCTTTTCTTTCTTTTCTCCTTCCTCTACAAATTCCATCGAATTTCCAGAATTGGACACAAATCATCAATTCCTCAATCCACCACATACCAAAACCAGAAAGAGAAGAAGATGAACTACAAATAACCACTGACCAACTTAATCCTGGATCCACATAACAATATCCACACAATCAATTTAATGAATTCTAAATAACCACACAGAAATGAAAGGTAAAAGAAATGTAGAGTTCAGAAGTGGAAATGGCTAAAGATTCATGCTAATAGTGGCCCTTTCTCTCTCCTCAATTCTATATATATGCATGCACTTAGTGTAGGTGGCAGCACAATTAAGTGCCACCCGAATCCCACCTGCACCTTCTGCCCTCAATTAGCCTAATGACTCTCCACTTAGTTTAATTAATCCACAATTAAGTAACTAACACTCAATTAGCTTAATGATGCAAAAATGCAACTTGGCCACTTAATTTTCCTTTAGTTTCTCAATTAGGTCCTTACTTTTATTACAATTAAGTCCACATTACACCCTTAGCTAATCCAATTATACCAATTACAACTAGGGTACATTTCCGGCCAATACACTGTACATCATGAAATAAGTGAGAGTGTGATCCCTACCTGCTAATCTAAAGTCTAACAGCATATCGTTTTCCTCATTTGTTTTCAAATTAATATAAAATTCCAACATTAAATCAAGATAACAGCTCTCATGCATGATCACAAATTTCAGTAATCCACACTGTAACAAGATTTCATTAACAGTATCCAACATACCTACTTGCTCAAGCAGAGAAATAGGAAAAAACTTACATTGCAGTATTGCTCTCTCCTAAAGAGCAAGAAAACGGTTACCTTCTTCCACAAATGAAATTGGAAAGCTAGCACCAAACGTGTGTGAAAGATCACCTTGCTCCTGTCTCGCTTTATCAACTGATGAAGATGAGGGGTTTTTCGTTCTCACCATTTGTGTTATAGATAGATATTGAAAGGAAATAACAATGTAAAACCGAAGAGAAAGAAGAAAAAGAATGAAAGCAGAAAAATGAAAGAAACACAATGAGCATGACTCGTGATACTAAGGAGAGGGAAAGGAAAAACACGATTCGGACAAAATAAAGGAAACTTTCAAAATTAAATGAATAGGGAATAGAAGCAGAAATAATAGACTTCAAGGGGGAAAGCAGAAACGACGATGGATTGCCAATGGTCATGACGTTTCACCAAGTTAGGGTTTTGAAAAAGGGTGTTTTGCTCTTGTTATTTTGTTTTCTTTTCGGTTTAAATTAAATAAAATTGTAGCACACACTGGACTCACTAAGAAGAAAAATAAACAAGTTAGTAGAAAAAGAGAAAGAAAATAAATAAATTAAAAAAATACATACCTTGGATGTGACTCAGACAATATTCACGGCTCGATCTGCCATTCCTCTTACTGCACGAGTCGAACAAAAATGCACGACTCGTGAAGAAGACTCTTGCCTGAATCACTCGTGATCGGCAGCACGAGTCAGATGTAAGTGCACGACTCGTTCACTTTCTGTTCCACTCATGAAGAAATAACACGAGTCGGCCTAGCTTCAACGTTTGCTCATTCTATCACGATTGCGATGCTTGCCATGCTCACAACAGAATTATCTCCTCTTGCACTCGTGAAGCATCGCCTTCTGTCGCGATCGCGATGCTTTTCGCGCTCGCAATAGAATCACCCTATCTTACACAATTTTATTTTTCTAACTTCTCTTGTATTCACAATAAATAAAACAACAAATAATTTTTACTAGTTTTACTTGTAGAACCAAAAAAAACTGTGTTAGTAATATTAAAATCCAAAATATGAAAATGAAATAATAAGAAAACATAAAAGAAACATAAAACAAAATAACATGCGTATAAAATGAAAACTTAATTAAGCAACCGAAATAAGAGACTAAAAAATTCTAGGATTTCATGTGCTCTCTAGGATTTTCTTCCGTATTACTTGGAAGACACCCTATACTTCTCGGTGGTAATGAATTGGTAAGTTGTCCCAATTGAATCTCAAGATTGTGAATGGATGAAGCATGATTTTTAGTGATTTGGTCAACTTTTGCCTCAAGCTTCTTTTGGTTCTCATCTTGAGAGCTAATCTTAAAGTTGATATCCTTAATAAATTTATCAATTTTTACTTCAAATGCTCCAAACCTATCTTGTGGTTGTTGATATCCTCCTACTCCTCTATATTGGTTATCGTTGCTATTTCCCCATGAAAAATTTGGATGGTTCCTCCAACTAGGATTATAGGTATTAGAATAAGGGTTTACACGTCCTTGGCCTTGAATAAAATTTACTTGTTCCTCCTTACTAGCCATTCTCAAATTGCAAACTTCACTTTTATGACCTTGTTGACCACAAATATTGCATGCATTTTGTGAATGTCCTCCCATACCTAGGCTATTAACCTTATGACTTAAAGCCTCAACTTGGGCTTGCAATGCGACTACTGAATAAATTGAATGTAACCCCCTAGCATTAGAAGAATTTAATTCCCTTACTCTTTCGATTGGCACATGCAATTATTCATGGACATCTCTTCTAACAACTCAAATGCAGCCTCCGTTGTTTTCCTCATCAGGGAACCACCAGCTGCAGCATCTATTGTACCTCTAGTGGTGGGATTCACTCCATTGTAAAATGTTTGCATTAACAACTCCCTTGGAAGGTTATGATGTGGGCAACTTCTCTACAATTCCTTAAACCTTTCCCATGCTTCATACAAAGATTCATTATCATGTTGAACAAAAGTAGTGATATCCTTTATAATTTTTTTAGTTTTGGCTAGAGGAAAATATTTAGATAAAAATACTTAGGCCAATTGGTCACAAGTTGTTATAGACCCTCTAGTAAGTGAATTTAACCAAGCCTTTGCCTTATCCTTCAAAGCAAAAGGAAAACGCCTAAGCTTAATTGCTTCCACCAAAACCCCATTAATTTTAAAGGTATCACATATTTCGAAGAAA
The DNA here is from genome assembly GCA_947683425.1 of Excoecaria cochinchinensis. Lineage (NCBI taxonomy): Eukaryota > Viridiplantae > Streptophyta > Magnoliopsida > Malpighiales > Euphorbiaceae > Excoecaria > Excoecaria cochinchinensis. The sequence continues at coordinate 11,720,100 of CANTUQ010000018.1, read as the reverse complement.
TTTGCCAAATGAGCATTTGCATCCTCATTTGCCAAACCATAAAATTGGATACTATTTTGAATCATTTGTAAAAGAGATGGCTTAATTTTGAATTGATTAGCATTTACCGTTGGTCACACCACCCCTTGTTGATCCCCGCTTAACGCTGGCGTAGCAAAGTCCATTAACCTTGGTGGATTCTCTTCTTCAGTGATGATTAATCTCCTAGTTCTATTCTTCTTGTTGTTGGATTTTTGATTACTTGAAATAAACCTTTCTATTTCTGGATTCAATGGTTCAAGTTCTTTTTGAGAACTCCTTGTATTAGGCATATAATTGAACTATCCAATCCTGTAAAAACAAAACACAACAAAAACGCAACTAATTAAGTCTTGTAATCCAAAATCATAAATCAAGATTCATAACAGAAATAAATTTAATCATAACAGTTCCCTGGCAACGGTGCCAAAAACTTGTTAGGCATATTTCTACACGCTAATTCTACATGTATATGGTGTATCGATTATAGTACAAAAGATGTTGATCCCACGAGGAATATAGATTAATATTTCACACTATTACTATTCAATTTTAATCTTGTTTACAATATTCATTAATTTGAAAGTTAACTCTAAATTATTATTATCATGTAACTTAATTAAGCCTAGTTAATGATAATCAAAGAAGACGAAGTATATAACGAAGATTTAATAATTATGAAACTTGATTCCATCATTTAATTATAATTTTAGTCTTATAAGCAAGCCAAGTTGGAATGTTGTTCTAATTCACTCTCTCGACCATGAATTAGCATGCCTAAAATATGCAATTAAAATGCTAATCCCTAACTCTCATTAATGAACTAGTTAATTTCAATTACTTATTCTAAGATTATTCACCAACCTATAGCAATTATCTCAACATACTGATCTCTTTAGTTATTTTCAAATAATGAATTCCTATTAGTTGTAAGTTAAAATGAACCTCTCAATTCTACCTTAACTTATAAAGATCATGCAATAATATACTAATAGAGAATTCTGCATTCAAAGATTACTAAGATAAATGGAAGTAGATAATATTAATATAATTCAAATTTCATTAAATAACATTCATTTAATTACAGAGAAGAAAATAAAAGATAAGAGTTAGAAGAAAGAAATCTCTCAACCCTTTTCTTAAACCTTGTAATAAATTTTTCTCCTCCTTGGTCTTCTTCTTCAAAACATAAAATCTAACTTTAAACTTTAACTATAAAGTTGTTCTTCAAACTTATTGAAAAATAAATTAGTTAAAGAAAATTCATCATTTATTAATCAACCTTTAAAGTTACAGTTGAATTACATATTTATAGTGTTTTAAGAGTTGTGTCCCTTTCTTCAAAAGGTTTCAAAGGTTAATGGAAAAGTATGCCCCTTCAAGTGACTTTTTGAAAGTAACTACCCAATGGCTCTTTCTATCGCGGTCGCTATGCTGCCGCACTCGCAACAGAATGCGAACCTCCCTTGCTTGCACTCCTCTTTTCTCTTGCTTTTCTTCTGGTGACCGACTCGTGCTGGCCTATCCGAGTCATGCACTTCTTGTTCTAGTCGTGCTTTGCTTCACTCGTGCACCTCTTTACGAGTCGTGCACTGCTTCCTTGGTATTTTCATGAGTCATTCATTAGGTCACGAGTCATGCATGTCAGTCTGCACATCTTCACGAGACATGCATGTCTTCACGACTCGTGCTCCTTCTTTGATTCCTTCACGACTCGTGCTCCTTTGCACGAGTCTGGCATCTCTTCTTCCTTGTTTTCACCCAAAATACCTACAAAGCATGTAAACACACAAACTAGACAAAAACACATGAAAGATAAATATATTTACACACTTAACTTCCTAATCTTATAGAAAACATGCACTAAATAATAGATCAATTAAGCAACTATCAAAACACATTAATTATCTTCCTGTTGATGAAGTGTATTTCCATTTGCTAAGAAAAGGATTTGTTCCAAATTATTTTTAGTGGACACGATATGGGGAACCATCAATTTGTAGAACCTCGATGGGTAATGTGGGTAACATGTTAGTAAATGTAGGTAAAGTTGACGGAGGGGGTGAATTTATGACATGTGATGTAGGTATTACTGATAATCCATATGTCCAAATGGTTTATGTTGCAACTGGATGTGATTTTAAGGAAAATATACCTCATGTCGAAGAACCCAATGCAAATGGGATAAAATTCTATGACTTACTAAATTTAGTCGATCAAGAATTATGGCCAAGCTGTGATAGTATGACCCAGTTATCTTCGGTCGCTCGAATATTGAACATAAAATCTGAAGGTCATATTTCTGATCGAAGTTTTGATAAAATTCTTGCTTGGTACAATGAATCGTTGCCTCTGACCATAAAATGGTCGATAATTTTTATAATATGAAGAAACTGATTAGAGGTCTAGGTTTGCCTGTTAAGAAAATTGACGTTTGCAGGTTGGGATGTATGTTGTTTTGGGGAGATGATGTGGATTTACAAGATTGCAAATTTTGTAATCAACCTACGTACAAATAAAAAAATTGTACTAAGAAGCGGAAATTGGTACCTTGGAAACGTATGTATTATTTTTTGCTAACCTCGAGACTGTAGAGACTATTTGCATCTGAGATTACTGCACCTCACATGAGATGGCATGATGAATATGAACACACAGATGGAATAATGAGCCATCCATCAGATGTAGTTCCATGGAAACATTTCAATAACATCCATCGTGATTTTGTTGCTGAACCTCAAAATGTGCTGTGTTTGAGCACAGGTGGGTTTCAACTTTTTGGTCAATCAGGCCAACAATATTCCTCATGGCCAATTATAATTACTCCTTATAATTTGCCCCCATGGATGTGTATGAATGAGGTATATATGTTCTTAACGGTGATAGTTTTGGGGCCTAGGAATCCAAAGCATAAAATTGATGTATACTTATAGCCATTGATATTTGAATTCTAACAACTTTGGGACATCGGTATTGAAACATATGATGCATCTCTCAAACAGAATTTTATGATAAAAGTTGAATTAATGTGGACAGTCAGTGACTTTCCTACCTATGCTATGTTGTCTGGTTGGAGCACGGCTGTGAAATTAGCTTATCCTTATGTGGCGATGATTCAGATGCTTTTTATCTTTAAAATGCATGCAAAACATCTTGGTTTGACAACCATAGGAAATTCCTTCCACTGGATCACCCATTCCAACGCAATAAGCAAAAGTTTATTAAGAATCAAGTAGTACAAGCACCACCTCCTGTTATTAGAGGTAGTGAGAAAATCTTGCAATAGATTGATGAATTGGATCTGCTTAAAGTTATAGAAGTTGATGCTAAAGAAGTTAATGGCAGAATGAACAAAAACTTTGGTTGGAGAAAAAGAAGCATCTTTTGGGATTTGCCATACTGGAAGTCTAATTTATTACAGTATAATCTAGATGTGATGCATATAGAAAAAAATATTTTTGACAATGTGTTCAACACAATTATGAACATAGAAGGGAAGACAAAGGACAATGCAAAATCCCAGGCAGATTTAAAGTTGTTTTGTAGGAGGACTGAGTTAGAAAAAGATGCTCGAATGGGAGAATATCAAAAAGCATGCTACACTTTGGACAAAAAACAAAAGGAAGTCTTGTGTGAGTGGTTAAAAAGACTAAAGTTTTCGGATGGTTATGTTTCAAACTTGGCAAGGTGTGTCGACATGAGAAAGTACAAATTATTTGGAATGAAAAGTCATGACTGTCAAGTTTTCATGCAAAGGCTAATCCCAATTGCATTTCGAGAGATATTGCCACCTAAAGTGTGGGAAGCTATAGCCGAGCTAGGTTTGTTTTTCAAAACCATAACATCATCTAAGATAAAGTTGATAGATATGGCAAGATTGGAATTGGAAATTCCGGTAATACTGTGCAAATTAGAGTCAATTTTTCCTCCAAGCTTCTTTGACTGTATGAAGCATCTACCAGTGCATTTGGCACATGAGGCAAAACTTGCTGGTCCTATTCAATATCAATGGATGTATCCCTTTCAGAGGTAATTAGCTATAATACACAATCTATATTAAATTATAATTTGTTATGGTAATTAATGTCAATAAAAAATGTCATGTAGGTATTTGTTTCACTTGAAAAAAAATATGAAAAACAAAGTTAGAGTTGAAGGTTCAATATGTAATGCGTATTTGGTCGAGGAAGCAAGTTCTTTTTGCTTGCATTATTTTGAACCGCATGTGCACACAAGACAGAGGAAACTACCTCGTAATGATGATGGGGGTGAAACAAGTAATCGGGATAGAAACTTTTCGATATTTATATATCCTAGGCGTTTACATGGAAGCTCAACAAAGAGAATGCTATCAGAGGAAGAACTAGAAGCTACCCATAGTTACATTTTATTGAATTGCCAAGAAGTTCAACCTTTCGTGCAGTAAGTTTAATTTATACATAAATTTTGATAATTTAGTTTACTATATAAAGTGTGTAATATCAACTTATATGGTGATTTAGATTATTTGAGGAATGGGTACGGGAGCAAATATCCTGAAATAACTCAAAATGGCATGAACAAGGAAGTCGAAAAGCATTTTCACCATTGGTTCAAGACATATGTAAGTATTGCCTTCCAATATACATAAAGATTTATACAATTATGCAATATTCATTTAAATGACATTAGAGTATTTCAATCTGTAGGGATCAGCAAATTCAATTGAGAACAAGTTCATCATGGATCTTGCAAAAGGACCTTTGCGATATGTTAAATCGTATCCGGTATATTTCGTTAATGGATACAAATTTCATACACAAAGCCATGGTCATAACAAGGCAATAGTAAACAGTGGCGTTTGCATACAAGGGGAATTTATGGATTATTATGGACAAATTATTAAGATACTTAAAGTTGAGTACGCTGCAGTGCCAATAAAACGTTGTGTATTATTTAAGTACGAATGGTTTGATCCAACTATTAACGTTGGAACAAAACTGCATAGCAGATACAATTTAGTTAATATCAACCAGTGAAGAAGATTTAGTAATTTTAAACCTTTTGTATTGGCAATGCAAGTGATCCAGGTGTATTATGTCCCTTATTTAAGCTTAAAACGAGATAAATCGGATTGGTTATCATCTTGCAAGGTAAAACCAAGAGGCATTTTTTAAAAGAAAGCTACTGCACAAATTGAACGATATGAAAATAATGATGCTTTTCAAGAGGAACAACCGAACGTTCATGAAATCAATGAAACTCTAACTTATGACAATAATGAAACTTTGAACAATGCAGACAATGAATATGTGGACATTTCATGTGAAGAGGATGAGGAATCTTTTGCTTGTGAGGGATCAGGTGACAAGGCTGAATTTGAATCTTATTCTTCGAAAAATGAGGATGATTGTGATTACGATTTAGAGCTAAATGATGACAGCGAATAATTAGTTTAACTAATTTCATATCATGTGAGAAGAGTTATTATGGCACTAATTTTTTTTTAATTGATATGTTTTTTATACAGTTGAAAATATCTATTTGTTGACTAATTATTTTTTTTTAATGTCAGGTTTAAAAAATTCATAAGAGATAGAAGAGTAATATGATTCAACCACGGCTCAGGTTGCCACAAAATTATCAACCCCATCCACTGATGCGTCGCCTGTGTTCAATACTAGCACTCCGGCTGCTGCATTACCAAGCATCTTTTCTAGCACTCTAGCTACGACATCACCGACCATCCCTTCTACCACTCAGACTACGAGATCGATTCCAATGGCAAACACTGAAGGCATGCCATCTCAATTTTTGGGAACAGAAGCAGCAAAACAGCCTATACCTGGCTCAGTTAGAGTTGATGGAAGAATTTATATCTCCATTACAGCTAAGGAGTAAGTGATTACAATTTAAGTTTGTTTTGATTTTAATGATAGAGATTACTTTTAGTGACTTTATGAAAATTATTGTATATTAGTTTGAATTCTTCAGGAAAGTGCTCACGCTCAATGACAATAACATTCAAGAACATAATAGATTACGATGGTTATGTCTGGAAGAAGGTCTCCCAAGAAACAAAGAATTTTTATTTTGAAGAATTTAAGGTAATAAATTATGATAATATTAATTACATAACAAATTGTTGTTTATACTTACTTGCAATTGTTTTTCTGTTTCATTTTTCATAAGAAACAATTTTACTAGGATGAGAAATTTGATCACATTATGTATCGTGTGTGGGAGACTCGTGCCCAAGCACTTTATAGAGACTTAGTGTGTAGGTTACACAATGATGGTGTATGACCCCGTTATATTACTGAAGATATATGGGCACACTGGCAACAATATTCGATGACACCGGAGGCATTTTCCATTTCTGAGCGAAATTCTAATAATAGACGGGGAGGACCTGATGGAGTCAGTTCATGCCTGCATACTGGAGGATCGAATGTCCCATCGGTAGCATGCACAAAGACTTGTAAGTAATAAAATACATTACTGTTTTACTTAAGAGTTCTCTTATTACAATATATGCAACCTGTTGATAATTTACATAATGCCTGATTGAATAAAGGTGGATGGGAAAGGTAAAATTGTGTTAGGAGTTTGAATTTTTGTTGGATGCCAATATAAAAATGATATAGAAGTGCTTTTTTGACTTTGTGTATAGGAGGTTTATTCAAAATTTAGGGGAAACTCTGCCAAAATTTTAGTAAGAACTTATAGGACTAGTCAATAAAAATGACTTCAATTATGATTTTTTATTTGTTTGCAGGAAACATCGATGGGTAAACCGCCTACACTAGGTGTGGTCTTTTTTCACACCAACACAAAAAATCATGATGGTCAAACATTCGTCAATTCACGATCCAGACATTTACACGTATGTTAAAATTATTATATTTTACTAATACTTTGATGATATTAGTTATTAGTTATCATTAATTAATATAAACCTTGGTTTTACGACAGGAACAAGTCCAAGAGACAATTCAACAACGTTCACAAAATTCCGAAAATGTTGGTGAGACTTAGATTTATTTTGACATGGTTGGTGGAAGAGACCTGCGAGGATTGGTATTTGGCTTAGGTTCTTTTGCCAACATCTATTACTCGCATTCCTCCAGCATAAGTACAGCGGCATTTAAAAGATGATATGCTTTTAGCGAAGCATATGAACTTCGGAATACTGTACGTGAACTGCAATCTAAATTGCAACAATCACAGGATCAATGGCAATTTGCACTCAACTTCATATCTGAACTACACAATGAGATTGCGTCTGATCGTGCACGTCAGCCGAAGCCGCCACCACCACCTTCAACGTAGTTAGGATTTTGTAATAGATATACATAATTACTATTATGTACTTTAAATAATTATTAACTATATACTTGGTACAATTTTAATTATATTATTAGTACAATTTAAATTATATTATATTATTTTTGGATATTAAAATTTTAATATTATCTTAATCTTTTCATTATTTGGATATTAATATTACAGGTTATAATGTTATAGGGTTCAACAATTAATTAAAAATAATAATAATTTTGCCGACGAAAATCTTAATTCTATAGGCAAATTTGTCGACGAAAATCTAAATTCTTTCAGCAAATTTGCCTACCAAATTTAGATTTTTGTCGGCAAATTTCCCGACAGAATCCATATTTTCATTGGCATATTTGCCTACGAAATTATGATTTTCGTCGGCAAATTTGCCTACGGAATACATATTTTCATCGACAAATTTTGCCTACGTGTCAATTACTGGCGGAATTATTTTTCGTCGATAATTGAATTTCCTGATGGAAATTCCTTACTTTTCGTCGGGAAATTCTAAATTTCTTTTAGTGATAGTTGGGCTTAAGAATGTTAAAAATGAAATTTGAATTATTAAATGAAAAAGAAAATGAATTGCTATTGGCGAACCTAAGTTGGCCAAAATATATGCTTAGGTTTTACATAATTTCATTTCATGTTTATGGCTATTTATGCATGAGTTAGTGATAATGTATATATAATTTAGTGAAATAAATAATAAATGGAGAAAAATAAATTTTATAAGAAAAATAATAAGGTTGGTTGAATATATATATACATAATGTATACTTGGGTATATTTTAATTGTAAATGTATATTAAGTGCGTATTAATGATAATTAGTATGAAATGAAGTTAATTTGATGAAAAAAATAAAAATAAAAGTGAATTGGAATGTAAATAAAGTGTGGTGGCCGAATGTATACTTGTATATATATGAGGTATGCTATGATTATTAATGCATCTTAAATATATATATATATCAATGTTTAATGGCATGCGTGAAGCTAAATTAGTGAAATGTGGTAATTAAATGAATTGATAGGAGATAATGATAACATGGCTGAATGGTAAGTTTGAAGAAATAATAATGTAGTGATGAATTAATAAGATATGCATTATGAGATGTGTATGTATGTTTAATTTAAAGTCTCTACTGTTTTACTGGGGTTATTTATGACATTATAGATTGAAATGTGTATTGACATTGTATTATGTAAAGAATGAAAATTATGATTTTCTAAAAATAATGTACACTGATATTGCCCTTAGTTAGTATGTTATAAAAATCTAGTTCAAGATATAGTTGGGTAGCCATAGGGACTTTGTACCACGGTCTGAGTCTTGATGACTCTCTCTCTGGTAGTACTAATGATGGCCTACGCTTTCTGACTATTGTTTACTATCTGTTATTGATATTGAACTGAATTGTATTTAAGGTGTATCCGGTCCATATTAATGAAAAGAATTGAAAAATGATATAAATGGAGAAAAAATGGACTTAAATGATAAAATTTAAAGGTTATAGCGGTAAAATGGTAATTTTGCAAAATATTGAGAAAAGTGAGTAAAAATGGTAAATTATGAAGTAAAGGTTAAACAAGTAACTTAGTCAATTAATTAAGGATTAAATGTGAAATTTTGCATGAAATGAAGTTAGGGATTAAACTATAATTTTACAAAAATTAATGAATGGATAGTGTTAAGTGAATAACTAGTGGCATTTTCATAAATAAAATGAAATTGAATGGGCATTTTTGCAATTTACTGAAAAATAAAAGACTAAGCGAAAATTTTGTTATTTTAGGGACTAAAGTGTAAAATTATTCATTGTTAAGGTAAATAATTGAAATTGTATGAAATAATGAGGACTGAAAAAGGAAGTAAATGAATAACAGTTAAATAATAGAGTTAATGACTAAATAATAATAAATTAAATATTGTGATTACATTAAATAGATTTATTTAATTATATGTTAAAATATGCATTTGTATACGTTCATTTAGTTAGAAGGGAATTTTAGGATTGGTATCCACCACTGAGCACATTAATGCTCAGCACGTAATTTGTTTGAGTGCGTGTAGGTAGAAAGGAGTAGGACCGAGAAGCAACATACATTGGAGTTTTTCGGAGCACTGAAAAAAGTTTACCTTTATTTTTGGTAATGGCATGTATATGTATAAAGACTTAATTTTTTTTTTAGATGATATAGTTAATGTAACACCCTTAACACTCTATACTATAAGTACAGTAAATAGATGCCACAGAAATCTCATCAATACTAACAATGCAAGACCATGACATAATGCACAGCTCAGTAAAAAAAATTTTCGCATTCAAATATCCATAATAATAGAGCAGTCCATACATAGCACTATTTTAAATTTCATGCATAACCTGTAACACCCCGCCATCCCCGTTGGAAGGATGCCGGAGTGCCACGCGGGCAAACACATATAACGATTCCATAAACACATGTATAAACAAAAACCAAATGAGATTTAAAGAAACTTTTAATCATATAATAGTAAATCCTTTTTACATGTAACATATATCAATATCATTTTACAAAAAGGGGCTCGTAAGCAAATACATATACAAAAATAATGTTTGTTCCTTTACAAAAGTTTACTTTGCTATACACAAGCCATATACAAAACTACAGCGGAAGACATTAAAAATATAATAACTACATCCAAAAAGACTCCTAGTGGCCGACCTGCAGATATCTGACTCCAAGCTATACTCGCCACCTACACGGGAAAAGAGCCCGTGCTAAGCGATAACGCTTAGTGGGGAGGAACAAAACAAACTAACAATATGCATATACAATATTTACAACAATACTATAATCTCATCCCAACCATAAACATACATTACAAGTAATTAGCTATTAAAACATAATTAAAATCTACATATTTCTCACCATTGCAAATACATATACACTCAAGGTGAATAAACACAAAGTTATACTATATTTCATATACAACATATACCTTTAATCTTGTCAATAAACATCTCAACATATAGATATATATATATATATCACATATAAACATGTAGCCTGATTAGTCTGAAATACTCTCTAGAAGTGGATACGGTCATTTGGATACTGATTGAACACAGTATCCCAAGCATATAGAGACATGAGTCTCAAACATGTATTTTCCATATAGAGACCGGAGTCTCGCTTTATTTTCATATAGACCAAACATGGTCGAAACAAGGATCCAAACGGACCCGCATATATCATTTTATCATATAGCAGCTGCACACACACTCTGACCTAAGTAAGCGCTTACTTATCCACTACTATGACTTATTTAGGCTCAAAGAATACAACCCAATAATTCATGTATTCATGTACATTGATCAAAATCAGAAACATATACATATATTCAAATATTAATTACTGAATGTAATATGAACTTATAATTCATCTAGAAATAATCCATGTATACATATATACTATTCACATTTTGGAAACATGTAACTTTAAATATTAAATACAACTAAATACAAATACATATTTCACGTATACATGTGTCTAGATCAAATTCAGAAACATTTAAATACATCCAGTATCAATTATTGGAGGCCGAAGTACAAATAATTCACATTCAAGACCATTTATATTCATGTAAAATATAAACTAGTAAGTTATGTACATTAATTATTTAATCAAGTATACGACTCAATAACTCACGTATCATGTCATGTGAATTTCATTAAATACTAACTTATATTTCATATATACTCGTATATTGATCCAATTCAGAACATTTAAATGTATAAATATCAATTACAGGAGGTAATAAGAACAAATAGTTCATATTGAACAAGTCCATGTTAAATAAATTATAAACATGTAAATCATGTAGATTAATCATTAATCATGTATACAAAACCCAATATTATGCAATTATCCAAAATACAATACAATTTTAACTCAAACATTTGTCATGTAGTGCAAAAACCCTTAAAACAGAAGTTAAAACCTCAATTTAGAAAAACAGGGCAGCAGGTAGAGGCCGGTCACATCGTGACCATTCGTCACGTCTCGTGACACGGGCTTCACGCGAGCGCCAGGCAAAATGCAAGGCAGTCACGGCGTGACCATCAGTCACGTCTCGTGACGCCTGTGAGGAGAGGGGAAGAAGTCACGATCTCGTGACACACAGGGAGGCAGGCGAGAGGTCGCGAGGCATGACGCTACTTCACATCGCGACTTCCCAAGGGGAGGAAAGGTCACGGCGTGATGCTTCATCACGCCACGTGACTTCCCACAGAGGGAGGTCACGGCGTGATGTACCATCACGTCACGTGATCTTTCTCTCACAAATTCAGCTTCTCCTTCTCAAACTCCATCATCTTCTCAAAACCAATTTCCAGGAAAACGTGGAAAAACCCAGAAAATCCAGAAAACAGAGCACTCTCCAAATTCAAAACCCCATTTGTCTAAAACCGTTTTTCATGCAATAATTATGCAAATACGTACCTTTAAGTCTTCTGAGCACAGTTACAAAACTCATATTACGAATCACGTATTATTACAATTCAAACAGAAACAAAACCAGGAAGTCATCACCGTAGAATTTCATGTCTACTTTCATGCATAAACATCTCATTTGCATACTTTTCTACAGAAATCATTTATACACATTGCAATTCTCATATATTTCGATAATCAAAAACACATAAACAATGTTCATAACAACACAGCAACAGGATCCAAAACGAGAAATAACAGACGCTCCCAAACCTGTATCGAAGCTCAAAAATGCCCACAGCTTCTCAATCCACAACCTTATCTTTTCCCTTTATCTTTCTTTTATCCTCAGAGGCTTGCAAACAAGTAAAACCACAATCAAACCCAAGAATGTAATCTCTATAAACCCAAATCAGAAAGAAGAACCACACGAGAACCAGTAACCACTCACCTTCTGAAGCTTCTAACAACTTTAACCTTTAGCTCAAAACTAAAGAACACCCACATGCAGAAGAAAGAAAGAACAGAATGTGGTTTTACGTGAGAGAGAGAGAGAGAGAGCAAGAAGAGAGGAAACTTTCCGTCTTTTGTTTCCAGCCAACTGAGTTTTTCTCATTCTTCTCTTTTCCCTCACCACGTGCACACACACATTCCACCTGGCACACATGCACGATTACACAAAACCAGATACTCTTCTTTTACCAAATGGTCCTTGATAAATTACCTTTCACTCACTCAAATACAATCTGCCATTTAAAATACTTTTGTTTCCTTGCAATTTAATCCTCAATCACAAGTAAAATTACTCAATTGCCCTTAATTGCCCAATTAAAATCGCTAAATCCAATTAAGCCACTAGTGGGGTGTGACAACTCTCTCCCCCTTAAGAAAATTTCGTCCTCGAAATTTCCTCGCTTATCACTTGTAGGTAAATCTTTAAACAAATCTCTGAATCGCTATCACTTATACCATACAACTATCAAATCATGTACACTCTACACTTTCCTTAACACACTACACTCTAATCCATATACCTCTTCTAATCATCAAGTACTCGATGTATATCCTGTCAGCTTCTCTCAGTGAAGTGCATACAATGATGCTGTTTACATACAAATGAGGGATGCGGATGAAATGATCATGTAATGATTTATGTATGCGAGATGATGCGAAAATGCAATGTAAGCTACTATAATGCACTTTTCCCATCCCCATGTTTCACTATGCTTATGTGCACATGATTTTAAGAAGATAGCTGACAGGAATACAGAGTGTCACCTCGAACTCTTATCAATTCACATATGCCACTGCCTCGTCTATGCTCTCACGCGAGTCGGACTCCATCAATACTTTACACAAACGACATCTGCATTAGGCCACAACTCTAGACAAATTATGACATTAACCTATACTCTATACCTTCTAGTCCCGAACCAATTAACTTAGAGCTCTGATACCAAGCTGTAACACCCCGCCATCCCCGTTGGAAGGATGCCGGAGTGCCACGCGGGCAAACACATATAACGATTCCATAAACACATGTATAAACAAAAACCAAATGAGATTTAAAGAAACTTTTAATCATATAATAGTAAATCCTTTTTACATGTAACATATATCAATATCATTTTACAAAAAGGGGCTCGTAAGCAAATACATATACAAAAATAATGTTTGTTCCTTTACAAAAGTTTACTTTGCTATACACAAGCCATATACAAAACTACAGCGGAAGACATTAAAAATATAATAACTTCATCCAAAAAGACTCCTAGTGGCCGACCTGCAGATATCTGACTCCAAGCTATACTCGCCACCTGCACGGGAAAAGAGCCCGTGCTAAGCGATAACGCTTAGTGGGGAGGAACAAAACAAACTAACAATATGCATATACAATATTTACAACAATACTATAATCTCATCCCAACCATAAACATACATTACAAGTAATTAGCTATTAAAACATAATTAAAATCTACATATTTCTCACCATTGCAAATACATATACACTCAAGGTGAATAAACACAAAGTTATACTATATTTCATATACAACATATACCTTTAATCTTGTCAATAAACATCTCAACATATAGATATATATATATATATCACATATAAACATGTAGCCTGATTAGTCTGAAATACTCTCTAGAAGTGGATACGGTCATTTGGATACTGATTGAACACAGTATCCCAAGCATATAGAGACATGAGTCTCAAACATGTATTTTCCATATAGAGACCGGAGTCTCGCTTTATTTTCATATAGACCAAACATGGTCGAAACAAGGATCCAAACGGACCCGCATATATCATTTTATCATATAGCAGCTGCACACACACTCTGACCTAAGTAAGCGCTTACTTATCCACTACTATGACTTATTCAGGCTCAAAGAATACAACTCAATAATTCATGTATTCATGTACATTGATCAAAATCAGAAACATATACATATATTCAAATATTAATTACTGAATGTAATATGAACTTATAATTCATCTAGAAATAATCCATGTATACATATATACTATTCACATTTTGGAAACATGTAACTTTAAATATTAAATACAACTAAATACAAATACATATTTCACGTATACATGTGTCTAGATCAAATTCAGAAACATTTAAATACATCCAGTATCAATTATTGGAGGCCGAAGTACAAATAATTCACATTCAAGACCATTTATATTCATGTAAAATATAAACTAGTAAGTTATGTACATTAATTATTTAATCAAGTATACGACTCAATAACTCACGTATCATGTCATGTGAATTTCATTAAATACTAACTTATATTTCATATATACTCGTATATTGATCCAATTCAGAACATTTAAATGTATAAATATCAATTACAGGAGGTAATAAGAACAAATAGTTCATATTGAACAAGTCCATGTTAAATAAATTATAAACATGTAAATCATGTCGATTAATCATTAATCATGTATACAAAACCCAATATTATGCAATTATCCAAAATACCATACAATTTTAACTCAAACATTTGTCATGTAGTGCAAAAACCCTTAAAACAGAAGTTAAAACCTCAATTTAGAAAAACAGGGCAGCAGGTAGAGGCCGGTCACGTCGTGACCATTCGTCACGTCTCGTGACACGGGCTTCACGCGAGCGCCAGGCAAAACGCAAGGCAGTCACGGCGTGACCATCAGTCACGTCTCGTGACGCCTGTGAGGAGAGGGGAAGAAGTCACGATCTCGTGACACACAGGGAGGCAGGCGAGAGGTCGCGAGGCGTGACGCTACTTCACGTCGCGACTTCCCAAGGGGAGGAAAGGTCACGGCGTGATGCTTCATCACGCCACGTGACTTCCCACAGATGGAGGTCACGGCGTGATGTACCATCACGTCACGTGATCTTTCTCTCACAAATTCAGCTTCTCCTTCTCAAACTCCATCATCTTCTCAAAACCAATTTCCAGGAAAACGTGGAAAAACCCAGAAAATCCAGAAAATAGAGCACTCTCCAAATTCAAAACCCCATTTGTCTAAAACCGTTTTTCATGCAATAATTATGCAAATACGTACCTTTAAGTCTTCTGAGCACAGTTACAAAACTCATATTACGAATCACGTATTATTACAATTCAAACAGAAACAAAACCAGGAAGTCATCACCTTAGAATTTCATGTCTACTTTCATGCATAAACATCTCATTTGCATACTTTTCTACAGAAATCATTTATACACATTGCAATTCTCATATATTTCGATAATCAAAAACACATAAACAATGTTCATAACAACACAGCAACAAGATCCAAAACGAGAAATAACAGACGCTCCCAAACCTGTATCGAAGCTCAAAAACGCCCACAGCTTCTCAATCCACAACCTTATCTTTTCCCTTTATCTTTCTTTTATCCTCAGAGGCTTGCAAACAAGTAAAACCACAATCAAACCCAAGAATGTAATCTCTATAAACCCAAATCAGAAAGAAGAACCACACGAGAACCAGTAACCACTCACCTTCTGAAGCTTCTAACAACTTTAACCTTTAGCTCAAAACTAAAGAACACCCACATGCAGAAGAAAGAAAGAACAGAATGTGGTTTTACGTGAGAGAGAGAGAGAGAGAGCAAGAAGAGAGGAAACTTTCCGTCTTTTGTTTCCAGCCAACTGAGTTTTTCTCATTCTTCCCTTTTCCCTCACCACGTACACACACACATTCCACCTGGCACACATGCACGATTACACAAAACCAGATACTCTTCTTTTACCAAATGGTCCTTGATAAATTACCTTTCACTCACTCAAATACAATCTGCCATTTAAAATACTTTTGTTTCCTTGCAATTTAATCCTCAATCACAAGTAAAATTACTCAATTGCCCTTAATTGCCCAATTAAAATCGCTAAATCCAATTAAGCCACTAGTGGGGTGTGACATAACCTCGCTATAAATCATAAACTATATATTCCACTAAAGTCGTGTACATGCCATACCTATCCTTTCAGTTCTGCACTCGCTTCTCTTCACGTCTGTCATCGAAAATCTGGCCACTTAAAAACTTCCTATCTTCGTAACCTGTGCGCAGCAACAACACTATGCGCTGAACATTGAAATGTACAGTGGTGGATACATATCCTAAATGTTTCACACTATTACTACATGCATGCACACACAAGCATATATCTTTATTTCTATTATATGAACATTAATTATTAAGACTTTTAAGTAATTTGTGCTTTACTTTTACTGTTCCAACCAATCTTTAGCTTTAATCAATTATCTTATACCCTTTAATTATTTTAATAACCATCTTTTAACATTACTATTACTGTTATCAGAATCATCTTTATCTGTACTGTAAACTTTCACATTAATATTATATTCTGTCCTTTAATTCAATGACCAGTTATATTAACAACATGTGTAAATATGTTATTAACTTATTCATTTATTTTTCATTGTTTGTTTATAACTTATACATGAGTTCAGTTACAGATATAGTCTACACTTGGGCACAGTATCCGTTACTAACATATTCATTGAACAGTCATCATCGATGTTATTTATGGTACTAATTAACCGTTATCATTTTCTTTATATTTTTTATACTTCTTTCCCAAAACCATTTTTAAAACTATAAACATAACATGTATTTACTTTATTTTCCGACTTAATTTTTACTCAGTTATATTTCATATTATATATACTTGAATTGTCAAAACTATTACTTAATCCACTAAGTTAATTGTGGACTTAACATTATTATTCTCTCATTAGCTTTTAGCATTTTACTGACAGTCCTAAATTTCTTCAGTTAAGGTTTTATGACTCACTATTACCCTGGCCTTCCAATAACTTTTCGATTATCTAATAACATTTTTACTTTCATGAGTACTACATACTAAAGACTTTAAATTCCATTTATTTTATTTCCACATAACTAGCTCAACATTATGCTACTTGTTAATTATCTTACACTATCTTTTATTTAGTTCTGATAATTCATTTACCTTAATCTATATATTGATATAAACTTTAATGTCAGAGTTAACACTATTATTATAATTATTCTTCTACTATTTTACACCTATAAACATTACTACAATTACAATCTTGCCCTTGAACAATTCTTTACTTCATTAAATTATTTACATGTGATAATCTTTATAATCTTTATAATCTTTATTATCTTTATTTAAACTCATTCATGCACTTAATATAATTAACTATCCACATAACTAAATTCACATGCATGCCTCATGAATATAAATAATACATTTAATATCAATTAAATCACTCATTTTAGGAAATAAACATATAGTACACATAAAATTTCATATTTGCATTTAGGTCTTCATCTTTTCCAATAATTCAAATTACATCCCTAACTTTTACCATAATTCCATCTAGGTCCCTTATTTCACTTAATTACAAAATTACCCTTTAATTACTATTAATTACCTTTTTACCCTTTATATATACTTAGTTTCCATCTCTAACCTTTAACATTTTACCAAATTACAATTTAATCCCTACTTAACCATTTTCAAGCCAATTTGCCATTTTAACCCTACATTTTAATTTATTTACATAATTAACCCTTAAGTTACACTTTTTACATAACTTACTCCATTCTTATCCATTAGATATAAAATTACTATTTTACCCCTAAACTTTCCATTTCTTCCAATTAAGTCCCATTTTCACTTATTTTCTCATTTATCATTATTTCTAATAAATTTAATTGCATATTTACTATAATTACCACAATGCCATTAATTTGGTTTCTTTTACCATTTCACATCACTCAACATACAAATTACGTTATTTCCACTAACTATGTCATCATGCATAATAAATAATATAAATATGATAAAATAATCATAATTAAACATTATTTATTTATTTATCAATTATGCATGCATTATTACATTTACGTAGATTTAAATCACATAATTAGGACAATTACACAATTAATACGCATAAAGAACCATATCTACCATTTTACCCTTAATTTATGGCAAAATTATATTTATGCCCCTAAACCATTCCATAATTACGAAAATGCCCTTAGTTCATTTTATTTCACCAAAAATTTCAATTATGACATTAGTTTATTTATATTAACTAATTAACCATGAATTGACAAATAAATTACAATTATACCCTCCAATTACCACTTTCATGCCAAATTACATTTTAGTCCTTAAATAGTTATCAATTTCCATTTTTAGCCATTTAATTACATTTTTACCCTTATTAACATACTTATGGTCATAATTACCTTTATGCACTCAAACTTCTTACATAATTCCAATTATGTCCATTTTTCATGCAAATATCACTTCAATCACATTTTAACCATTTTAAACTCGTTTTTACCAAATTGCTCCCTGTACAATATTGGCAAACATCTACAATCAGGATAAACAAGACGTGAACTCTATACGTTCAATACATAATTAAGGGACCCTTTGGGACCACCCCTATAATACAGATAATAGAAATACAGATCAATGCTGTATTAATACAGAATAGGTCCGCCATTGGACTATAGTAAGTGAGACGCCATGCTCACACCCGCGGTCTTATGTCTCTATGGCTAGCCAACATATCCTGAACTAGACTTGAATACCAGAATACTACAAAGGGCACTAAAATTCCACTTTCCACATTTTTAAGTTACCAGACATACTTTTCATGGAATTTCACCATATTATTCCACTCTTTTTCACACAATTCAATCATTATTAATGTTGTTATCATCATCATGCCATCACATGACATAAAAGCTCATTATTCCATCATGGTACGCATGTATACATACATACACAGATTCGCCAACATACTAAAATTCCACCATTAATTTTTTTTATCAACTTTAACATTTATTTAGGCTATTCACATGTTAAATAACATAGCCATGCCAGTAATTCACATTAAAACACATCAAAGTCATACCTTTACATACATAACCCATTCGGTCTCACATGTACATTATACATCGTGCAACTTTTTCATGTTCTAACACATGCCAGTAGTTAATTCGCATGCCAAATACCATGTATACACCATGAACATGCCATAAACATAATCATGCATCATGAAAAACCTATGTATACCATTCGGCCACATACTAAAATTTCATTCTCAATTCTTTTCATCAACTTTATCATTTATTTATGTCATTTATATGTTGAATAACATAGCTATGCCATTATTTTACATTAAAACTCATCAAAATAATACCTTTACACATGATAACCATTCAGCCACATACTTACATCATATATTATGACATTTTCACATGCTCTAACACATATCACACTTCAAGAAATTACACCTTTTATGACGCAAAAAATTGTCATGAAAAATTCATTTTTCGTCGCTGAAAAGATAAAGTGACGAATTTTTATCGTCACAGAGAACGTAATGGTAGGCGCGTAACATAAAAGTTTACGTGATAATTTACTTTTTTGTCACCGTAAATATCATTTTTTGTGACGAAAATGATTATCGTCATCTGTAGTTCTTACTTTTCATGACAAAAATTCTGTCATAAATAAAATTATATTTCATCACATTTTATTGTTTATCGTCACAAAAAATTAGCATTTTTATGACAAATTTAAAATTCGTCACGAAATTAAATATTTTTAATGACGAAACTCTGCTCTTAGTTAAAAACATTAAGTATTGGTTACGTAATTATCGTCACAAATAAATATAATTTTCGTCATAAAATATTTAATGTCATCATTAAATCTAATATTTTAAGTGACGAAAAGTAATTTCGTCATTAAATAAATATATATTAATGACGAATATAAATCGTCATATTATTTTATAAATTAGTGACATAAATACGAACAAAAATAATTGTCACAAAAATTAGTTTTAGTGACAATTTTTTATTGTCATTAAATTATATTTTTTTATTACAATATTAATATCGTAATTGTAAACATTATATCGTCATTTGTGAACAAAAAAGTCGACAAATTATGATAAATATACTCGCATATATTAAAAATAACACATTTTAAATTTAATGTTATTCAATCAATTAAATTTCTAAAGAAAATCTAATATAATGTATTTATTCAAATAAAAGGTTAATTAAATAAAAACATACTACCTAATGCAAAAAATTAAATTTGCATCCTAATCTAGAAATAAAATCTGTTGAAACTTCAAAATTTGCATCCCGTTCCTGCAAAAAAAAAAATCATATATTAGATAAAAAAAAACTCAAACATGTAAAACTTTTAATTTATACACACTATGGTTCCAACGATACTACACGATTACTTGATTGTCTTAAACTACTCTTAAGATTGTTGCGAAATTCGGGTAATTAATTTTTTTTTTAAACTTTCACTATACCCATCTGTCCTATAGCTATTTAGTTTTACTATTCATTCAATCAAAATACAAATATGTCACTTAATTCTATCAAAATTTCGGCAAATTTTCCTCTATAATATTGCCTATCCTCCTGTAAACAATAAAATCTTTACACTTCAAATAATCATATATTCATTCACCCCGCTTTAATTCAAACTCCAACACAAGTTTGCCTATCCTCCAATTTAGGTCCAATCTCACACACACCATATATTATAAGTATCATCCACTTTCAATACTCAATTTAATTATAAAAAATACAAAGGTACAATATTAATACAACAAAACTATCAGCTATAAATAATTTAAGATATTAATATGCATTTGTTAACTTTTCAGCTATATATATATATATATATATATATATATATATATATATATATATATATATATATATATATATAATCAAGTAATCATGCAGTAACATTGGAACCGTAGTGTGTGCATAGATTAAGGGTGTTACAAATCATATGCAAAATATTAAAACAAGAAGAATATAATAGTAAGACGCAAGAATATCCCATGTTCCAAAAGGTTTGACCAATAAAACAACAAAATATAATAATCAATGTAAAAAAATTGCAACTATCTTTAAATATTAAACTCAAAAATAAATGCACAAGTACCACATTAACGCAAATAAAAGAGAAGCTACACTTGTTACCTGAAAATTCATAAACATCGCTATCAATTGAACTGTTTGGAATGAACCTAAATTAAAGAGTTGTAAAATTAAAAACCACTAAAACATGAAATACCAAGCAAATCAAAGAGTTTCAAAATCAAATACAAGTAAAATATACATAACCTTTACTATTTAAATTTGCCTCTCAGAATAAAATAAGAAAACATAAAAACCAATGTAAAAATCTGCAACTATTTTCAAATATTTTTAACTATTTTCATGTCATTAAATAATTAAATACAAATATGGGCAGAGACACAAACACATCAATAGTATATAAATACAAAAAGCAATTAAACAAGACACTGACAAGAAATACTACACATGATCAAACCCACATCAGAATCACTAATATAAATATGGGCAGAGACACAAACACATGTAGAAATAGGACAAACTGATTGATTCATGAGTAAAATTTTGATAAAACAAAATCAAACAAATATACAAAATCAAAAGGAAAACTCATAATCCGAAAATAAAAATCAAACAAATCACAGTTCTAAATAGAATCTACAAATTTAAATACCGATGGTTAAAATACTCATAGACTTCGATGGCTCCAGTTTAAGAATTCTGGCAAAGATAAGTTTAATGGTAGAATCATCACAGAAAGGGGAAAAGAATCAAACTTGAAATTGGATGAAATCTGGTGGGCAAAGACCTCACAAAGGCTTAATCGTTGGCCAATTTAACATTCATAACTAACGATTAAATGCCTATTTATCAATCTAACTCAGCTATCATACCAAATCTAGCTAAGAACACAGTATGAGAAAATTCCATTATAACTTAATTTATCCAAAAACCACATACAAAATAATTTTGGTAGAAATATACCGTTTAAAATCGAATTCTTACAATTTCTAGCTAAATTCTATCACCAGAGATGCATCTATTCTGCTGACCTGAAGCTTAGGACCTTTGGGACCGATTTCTGTTGGTCACGTGCCCAAACGTTAAGGCCACTGATGGATGTTATTATTTATAATATGGATAAATGAACCCAAAATAGTAGACTTTTATGAAAAGATCTTAACAATCTTAAAAGCTGATTTGTCAAGGCCATAGCTTTAACTTTAAGCAATACAATAAAGTATATATACCATTCAACTTTAAGCTGATTTGTAAAGGTAAAATGCTTTAGTTTGATAGAGGCTCTCCTCATTGTTAGAGAACCCATTGTAAAGAAAAACCATGGAGAGGGGAAACGGACATTAAGCTTAAAATGCATCTAATATCAAGAAGAGTTGAATGGTGCATACTGGATTTCAACACAAAACAAACTGAAAGTGTAACACCCCCATACCCCCGGTGAGGAATATCGGGGCGTCACGCGGACACTTACGTATACATGCACATGTATTAGCGGAAGCGATAGTACTATACACATTCGTATAAGAATAATAAAATAATACTACACTAGGGCCCAATATGTATTTCATATCAACTACATATATACATCTTACTCTTTATACATGTTCATATTACAATTGTTTTCATTTCACTTTACATATGCATTTACATGTAACAATAATACTCTTTTATTACATAATGATGTTACTCAAAATGTAACAACTCTATCTCTAACTTATATAAAAAGGTATAATACAACTCCTAGTGGCCTTGACCCGCAGATGTCCGCTCACTGATCCGAACCTGTAACCTACACGGAAATAAACATCCGTGCTAAGCGATAACGCTTAGTGGGGATAAAATAATGCAAAGGACTTCTTTACGAAGTCACAGATAAATCACACAATCATATATCTCATGCATATAACTTTTATACATATATATAATATCTACTCTTTTACTTGTTCATGCACACTACAACTTGTACATATCATTTATTCAAATATACACTATCATGTGTCCATATTTATGTAAACACACTCATATAATCATGTACTTGTATACAGAACTGTAATGTACTTAAACATTACTTTCATGTACTATAGCTTTATTCAAAGCAACACTATAATCATCTCAAGTTCACTGCACAACATTTAACAAAACAAGCCTGAGTTCCTCTCATGGTGGATACGGGACGCTCTATAAAAAAACATTTTCGATGGACCGAAGTCACAAAACATTTTCATCTGTCTCTATTAATGACCGTTCTCAGAGGTCGACCCGCTTCGCCCAAACGGGGCGGAACATAGGCAGCTGCACTCTCTAATCCCTTTATAAGCATGCTTATCTATCCACTATAACGGTAATCAGGCTCAGAGACCACTCAATTACAATACACAAATATCAACTCATCATCTAAAAGCATGTAACATTTAAACTCTATGCATTCACTCTTATATAACATCATCATATACATGTATTCAACTCATTACATAAACATCATGCAAAGCAAGACAGAAGAAAACACTCTCTTCAAAACAACTAAAACAGGATGCGAAAAGGTTCACTGCCGCGATCGCGACAGAAGTCGCGCTCGCGACAGAAGCTAAGTTCATTGTCGCGACAAGAGGTCGCGCTCGCGCCAGAAGTCAAGTTCATTGTCGCGATCGCGACACGAGGTCGCGCTCGCGACAGAAGATAAATTACAAAAAGGCTCTATACCAAATGCATTATATAACAATTCCTAAGTTCATACACCTTTATCATGTCATTTACTATACTTCCTACAACTATACATTGTTACTTTATTAGTTAAATTACTAACTTTAATCATACTCAAATGCATTTTTCCATTAACAACTAATTTGTAATCATTTAGGAGCCCTAATCATGTATAAAACGTTAAGGGGAAAGGCAAGGGGTTGACCCATGCCAACCATAGGCTCAAAATGAAGAAAAAAGTGCCTAATTTGTGATGTTCTGTCGTGAGGTCGCGACCACTGTCGCGATCGCGACAGAGGCTCGCCTCAGGAGCCTCATGAGACTGCTTTTTACCCTGATCTTGTATCGTCTAAACCGACCTCTAAACTTCATTTTTAGGCAAAATGTTCTTCTTAAAAATTGTTCTCTAGGATGTTATCTTTCAAATGGGACACTTTTCAGGTCATTTGGACATCTAGAACTCTAAATATGATTCAAACAATCTATGCTGTTCCAGTGAACCCGTCAGAACAGGGTCACCAACGTTCTAATTACTTTTGAGGATACCTAGAGCCAGAATTAGATCAAGCACCCTTTAGACATTTTTAGACACGAATCTTATCTTTCATATGAAATTGGAATCAACACAATTGGAGTCCTATAACTCTACTTATAAGAAATACTGTACACTGGGGTCTAATAACAAATAAGCAGAATTTCACAACATCAAACTCTATTATCAACACAAACACTCAAATGATCAAGTTACATACTTTAAACATATATACACTTGTCATAAGCACTGTAAGCAATCAAAATGAACATCTTGAGCTAATTAAAGCTCATCAAGCATCTCTTTATTTTCACATGTCTTTGTTCAAGCATTTTTCATGTAAACACATGCAAAATTAATGCAATTCACACTCGATCCCTACCTCAGGTGGCTTAACCGCTTCTCTCTAATCGATTTCGAGCTTCTCCTTTCCTTGTCCATAACTCTCATGCAAAATAAGACCAAAACATTTAGGTTAACCCTCTTTTCATTTTAAATCAAAAACAAAGAGAAAAAGGAGGTCAGATCGGAAAATCAATCTAACTTACCTTTTGAAGGGACCTAACCAAGCCCTTAACTCACTCTCTTCAAACTAATTCAAATGGTTCTCTCAAAGAACAAGACAAATAAAGAAGAAAAGCAAAGAAAATGGCAAAATAAGAGGAGCACGGCAAAACCCAAGAGCCAAGGAAATAAAAGAAGGACAAAAGGCCAAAAGTAGGAAATGAAAAGGAAATAGAGGAAAGGAATGGCCGATCAATGCCCATCCCAAGTCCACCAACCTCACTAAATGCCAACCATCTCATTTAATCCATCCCTATCCCAAGCCAAGCCCAAGCCAAGCCAAGCCAAGCCAAGTCCAAGTGCAATGAGAAATCCTCACAACAATCCCATCTTTTCTTTCAAAAATTACAACACAACCCCCTCGATCTCCATCAGCTAGGTAATCGCCACCTTGTTTTTTTTGCTGTCTTTAGGAATCGCACCGAGAGAGAAATCCATCGGAATTTTGAGATTGGAAAAAAAAATTGGGAAAGATGTATAAGAATAGCGAATTTATAGAGTCATCGAGGAAGGCAAATTAAAGGGTTTGGGAACTTCAATTTACCAAATCGAATCAAACGCATTGTGGAGGGTGGAGATAATGGCAGAGGAAAGAAACGTCAATTTGGAGAGCCACAAATGATGTGCAGGGTGGAGATGATGGCGGAGGAGAGAAAGAAATGCGGCATACTAGATCACCGGTGGAGGAGGACGGCTGGGGTGATGTCGGTGGTGGAGACGGCATGGAGATCGGCTAGGACAGCCTCCTCCCCTCCCTGTTTCTTCCCTCATGTGTTCTACGTTTTTTTCTGCTTTTCATCTGCTCTTCTTCTCTTTTTATTTATTTATTTTTTTAATCCTTTATCTATTTAATAAAGACTCTGAAAAAAAATTCGAGTCTGTAATACTTTTACCTAAATAAAATTTTCATTGCTTAAATTTTTCGATTTAAATAATAGTCATAATTAATATTAATTCAATTTAATCACTTTAATTAACTATAATTTATGACTTAATTATTTAATTAAAATAGACTATTAACTATCCTCAAATCAAAAGTTGACATTCGTTAAATTTTTGGTCTACCAAGTTATTATTCATAACACCTAAATTTTTGGAACATTACATCACGAATGAAACAGAGAAAAAAAAATTGGGTTTTAATAAAAACCACACCCACCTGATGAGGGCAGTGATGGAGGAGTTGATGCAGCGAAAATGGTGGATGAACACTCGACGGAGGCAAGGGAGATATCGGAGATCGTCGGCAACAAATGCAGAGAGAAAAAAAAATTGTGATAAAAAGAGATTCAAATAGTGAGGGTTCCGTACATCATTTAGGGATTTAACTGAACTGACCACCATATAATTAAATGTTGTGTACCATATCGTTTCTAACATCGGTTATGAATAGATAATTGGCAAGTGAAATATAATTTTTATAATTTTTATAATTTATATTAAAATATTTTATTTTAATAAATAATTATTTTATTTTAAATTTTTATTATATTATTAATTAATTACTTTTCATATATAATTTAGTCATTTTTATTTAAAAAACGTAGATGATAAATTATTTTTAGTCATTAAAAAATTTATCATGGACATTTTTATTTATAACATAAAATAAATTATTTATAATATGATTTAACTGTAATACATTTTTACTACAGTTAATTGTGGTAAAATATTATAGTCACACAAACTGATTGTATTATAATAATAAACTTATATTTGGTCACAATATATTATTTTTTGTGACACATTTGTTTGTCATAAATTCAATTATTTTTTATAACATAATTTATTTGTTATATATTAGCATTACAACCAACTGTTACGAAAAATTATTATTGTCATAAATTGATTGTATTGGTGACGAAATTGTATTTCGTCATAAAATATTCCTTTTTGTGACATATTTATTTGTTATAAAAAAATTATTGTAACGAAATAATTTTATCGTCACTAATTCATTAAATTATGACAAATATAATTTATGTCACAAAAAAATAAGTATTTTATGACTAATTTATGTGTCGCAAATAGGTTTTTTTTTTTATATTTTTTTCTTATCAAAAGCCCTCCATATCAAAAGTGCCGAAATTGTATCTCGTCACAGTATATTCATTTTTTGTGACGCATTTATTTGTCATAAATAAAATTATTTTTTAAACTAAAATTTTTTCGAAAAAATAATAAGGAATATTTTTTTATATCAATATCTTATTTGTGATGAAATGATTTTATTATCACTAATTTATTTAATTATGATAAAAATAATTCGTCACAAAAAATAAATATTTTATGACGATTTTATACGTTGCAATAAGTTATTATTTTGTCATTAAATTTTTTCCCTCCAAAAAAAATGGTGGGGAATTTTCCCTCCTAAACAAACCATGACGAAATATATTTTTCGTCACAAAATTAATCTATTAGTGACGAAAATTAAAACATAAAATGATGCAAAATAATTTTGTCACTGTGATAAATAGTATGGTGACGTTTTAAAAAATTTGTCATTTTAAGTTATAATTAGTGACGAAATTTTATGCGTCATTAAAAAATTTGTCATAAAAAGTAAAATTTCTTGTAGTGTCATTTGATATATCACATGCCAAGTACCATGCATACATCATAAACATGCCCTAAACATCATCAAAACACATCAAAATCACGTGATATACCATTCGGCCTAAGCAGAGATTCATCATACCAAGTTCATTTTCTCATTTTAAACATTTATATCATCATTTTTAACCTTTCTAAACATGTCTATATGGTTTGATTCATTTAAAAATGCATATTTCACATACTTTATGTTTAAACATAACTAAAAATCATACTTTTAACAGGGAAAAAGGAGGATATTGTATCCACTAACCTTATTTTCTTGTTCTGCACATCATAAGCATGCTTTTCATGCCCTTACTCCAAGAAACAACACCATCTCCTTTAAAACCCTTAAGTGGCCGAATATACAATCCAAAGAAATCACCGTAAATTTTCTTCCTTTATGTAATATATTTACATAAACCTACTCTAGACATCCTAAAGTACCTATTTGAACCCTTAAACCAATTTTAAAATATCAACTTTACATACCTCAATTTGATACATAAAATCTTCCACTTATTTTCTCCCACTTTTTCCACTTCAAAGGAACTCTAATCACCACCATTAGATTCTAGAGAAGCTAAACTTTGCTTAGGAGGCTTGGACTTGGGGAGAGATTGTCACACCACAAAAGTGGCGTAGTTAGAAATTAGTAATTTTAATTGAACAATATGGGTATGTTGGTAATTTATACAAGTGAGTTAAGGACAAATGGGTAATATAATAAGTGAAAGGAGGACTTAATTGAAAAGAATTATAAGTATTAAGTGGAAGAATTATGTTAGTGAGTAAGTGGTAATTAAGTATGGGCTTAAAAGAGACTTAACAAGGACCAAATGTAAAAGTCAAAGAAAGTTATGTAGGAGCCAATGCATGGCTGCCAAGTGGACAAAGTTGGTGAGGGTATTTATGAGGATTTGAAAGGGAATGGAGAGAGGGAAGGCAGATTTTGGCTTCCTATAAGAGCCATAAGATTTGCCCTCTTCCTTACTCTCTCTCACGTTCTCTTCTCTCCTTGTTCTTCTCCATTTTTTCCGCCCTCTTGCTTTGCATGTGTTATTGTTTGATGGTTGAGCTAGAGTTTTGAGCTTTGAAGGGATTCAAGAGGTAACTAACTGGTTTGGGTTTCTTCTTCTTCCCCTTCTTTCGTGATTGGAATGAGTTTTATGGCTGAATATTCTTCTTCTCCTCCTCTTACAGTTTGTTTTGGATTATGAGTTTTTGGGTTTGTGAGTTTTCTGAACATGGTTTGTTTGGTTGGATTTTTGCAAGCTACTAAAGAGAAGAGGAAGGATAAAGGAAAAGGAAAGTTAGAGGCTTGAAGGTGATAGTGGAAGTTGAACTCCATATCAGGTTTGGGAGCTGTATTTTTTTGATGGATGTTGTGATTGGGAGTGTTTTGCCATCCTCACTTTGGTTCCTATTTTGAGTTTAAATGAAGAGGTTGTTTGTAATTTTTAAGTATAGAAATGCATGATTGTTAGAGTATGTGAATATGACTTAAATGTTGTGATTAATTTAAGTTTGCATGTTTAGTTGATATGTATTTGTAGTGGAGATGTAAAGGATTTTTATATCTGAAGATTGTTAATAAAAATGCTTAAATGTCATATTTTGATGTTAGATGAGCATGTTTTTGGTAAATCATTTTAGCTTTCAGGCATGATTTTGAGATCAATAATAAGTTTTAAATACATGTGAGTTGATTGTGGTTGTTTTGGGTTTCAAAAAGGTAAGCTTTTTCCTTAGTTTCTGTGGGTCTGTCGTCTTACACGGCGGTAAGGAACACCCATACTGCCGTGTAAAATGCCACTGGTTTATGAAGTTTATGTGTCCATCGTGTTACACAATGGTAAGAGTTACCCCATACCGCCGTGTAAAATGCTACTGGTAAGTGAGAATTTTGTGCCCGTCGTGTTACACGGCGGTAAGGGAGAACCATACCGCCGTGTAAACCCTGTTTCCTCTTTTTGAGATGTTTTCATGGGTAATTTGTATTTGTGTCTTTATTATGGGTTCATAGTTAATAAGTTTATCATATTATAATACTTATGATCATGTAAGATATGGTTGTCTTATGTCATGAGGTTTTAACTATAAGTGTAACACCCCGAAATAGCCCTAGAAGAATGAC
This sequence comes from Excoecaria cochinchinensis, assembly GCA_947683425.1. NCBI lineage: Eukaryota > Viridiplantae > Streptophyta > Magnoliopsida > Malpighiales > Euphorbiaceae > Excoecaria > Excoecaria cochinchinensis. Next base: position 11,690,297 of record CANTUQ010000018.1, on the reverse strand, counting down.
AGAATTTATGTTCAAGAAAGATTAGTGTTGTGTGTGTGAGTCCTGTCGCGAGCGCAACAAGCGTCGCGGGCGCGACAGAACCACTCCGGTGATAGGGTAATTAAATTGGCCTTTTTAATTTGTAACTTGTAGGAGAGTGACACATGGCTTTGTAGGGAAGTGACAAGTGGCAATAGATTAACTTATGGTAAGAGTGATTAAGAGTTAAAGAAAGGAGATTAGGATTAATTAAAAGGAAAAGAAGATAATCATGCATTTAAGTGGTAGATGGCATTTATTACCATAGTTAATTGTTGGATTGACTTGAACCATCTGCCCTTTTCTTCTTCTTTTCACGTTGGTTTCTTTCTTTTCTCTTGCTCTGCCCTTCTTTCGTTCCTCCTTCTTCTTCTTTACACTGTTTTGAGTGATTCATTTGGGTTGGCTTTGAGAGGAGCTAGTAGAGCTTGATTAGGTCTCCTAAGAAGGTAAGTAATGCTATTTAGTTAGTATTGGTCTTCTTCTTCTTCTTATTTCTGTTTTTGATTTAAAGTAAGAGAGAAGAGTAACTTTGGTATTTTGAATGGTTTGTGTATGGAAGCTGTGGACAAGAGGCCCAATAAAGGCAAAGAGAAGGTCGGGGCCGAGTAGAGAGCGCGGTTCAACTCCTAGAGGTAGGGATCGTGTGTGGTTTTCTTTTACTCGTTTTGATTGCTTGTTGTGATATATGATGTTTGAATATGCATATGTTGTGGTTATATGAGTGTTAAATGAGTTATACATGTTTTATAGTTGTGAAGTGTGTTATGGGTAAAAGTCTGTTTAGTCGTTCACAGACCTCTGTGTGTTGTTGTGACCATAGATAGCGTTTCAGAGTTCCAATTGAGTTGATTCAGATGGCGTTTGAACCCTAAGCTCTGCAGCTAGAAATGTCTAAGAGAGTGCCGGAGCTAATTCTGGACGTAAGAGCTTCAAAAGTTTTAAAAACCGAGACCCTTCTGATTGAACGGGTTCTCAGGAGCAGTATGTGGTTTTTGGGTCATAGCTAGAGTTCCAGATGTCCAACTGACCTGAAACTTGTCCCATTGGAAAGATAACATCCTAGGGTAAAATTTTTAAGAATAGTGTTTTTCCTAAAAATGAGTTTTAGGGACTCATTTAGACGATACAAAGTAGATGCGAGAAACTGCCCTGGTAGTGTTCACTTAGTATAGCATGTGGGTGGGGAAACGCTTCTGTCGCGAGCGCGACATTGTTGCGATCGCGACAGAGAGGGATTTCCCAAGTTATCCCTAGATGAGCACGACTAGGACAAATGAATCCTAGTCGGATGGATGAATCCTAGTCGGATGCGTTATCCTAGTAGGATTGATGAACACTAGTCGGATGAGTTATCCTAGTCGGATGAGTTGTCCTAGTCGGATGAGTTATCCTAGTCGGATGGATGAATCCTAGTCGGATGAGTTGTCCTAGTCGGATGAGTTATCCTAGTCGGATGAGTTGTCCTAGTCGGATGAGTTATCCTAGTCGGATGAGTTATCCTAGTCGGATGGATGAATCCTAGTCGGATGAGTTGTCCTAGTCGGATGAGTTATCCTAGTCGGATGGATGAATCCTAGTCAGATGCGTTATCCTAGTAGGATTGATGAACACTAGTCGGATGAGTTGTCCTAGTCGGATAAGTTGTCCGAGTAGGATGATCTGTCCTAGTAGGATGAGTGAGCACGAGTTGTGCTCCTGCCTTTTCTTCTCTGTTTGTCCTGTTTTGACCTCCTGCTTCTGTTTTGAGCTGTTATAGGTTTATATGAGTATTGCATGTTACCATTTGGTCCGTATTTGGTTTAAAACTGATCTTTTAAGCCTCTTACATAGCTAATATTAATTAAACGAACATGATTTATAATCATTATATGAATTAAATGCACTTGAATTTTAGTTGATGAAATAGTATCTGTATATAGTATATGAGTGGTTATTGAGCCTGATTACCGTTATAGTGGATAGATAAGCATGCTAATAAAGGGCTAGAGTGCAGCTGCTAGAGTTGGCCTTAATTGTGCCCAGAGTTCGGAATGCCTCGTGTATTCCATAGAGTTTGAGTTAATTCTCCACATGTAAGATACTGTAAACAGTATCCAGAGTTACCCGTATCCACCGTGAAAGGAATTCAGGCTTATTGTTTTATCCTCGTTATTATTAATGTATAGTGAACATGAAATGAACATATGTAGTGTTATAAGTAAATGTTTAAAGTACATGAGATGAATGATACAGGATAGTTATATGTACTAGCACATGTTTATATGAATTAGAATCTATGATTTACATGAGTGTGAAAATATATGCATGTGTGCTTTGACTAATATATGTGATGTATATGTAAATTATTTTGAGACTTCGAAAGAAGTCCCTTGCATTGTTTTCATCCCCACTAAGCGTTATCGCTTAGCACGGATGTTTGTTTCCGTGTAGGTTGACAGGTGTGACCAGTGAAAGCGTTCATCTGCAAGTGAGGGCCACTAGGAGCTTTTTGATATACCCTTTTTGTATAAGATAGAATTAGAGTTTCTGATATTTTGAGTAACATCATTATGTATATAGAGAGTTTAGTCTCGACATATAATCGTTAAATGTATTTGTATATGTAACGTAAATGAATATGTAATAACTTTTGTATATGTATAGTTTATATGTATAATAAAAGGAATTTTGTTTGGGCCCAACTTATTTCTAATAATTTATTTGTTATTATCGCTTCCGCTAATGCATGTACATGTATACGTAAGTGTCCGCGTAGCGCCCCGATATTCCTTACCGGGGGTATGGGGGGTGTTACATTTAGTGGTATCAGAGCTATAGGTTAATTGGTTCAGGACTATAAGATGATAGAGTATAGTACTAGTGTATATGTTTGAGTTGTCTAGAATGTGGCCTAATGCAGATGCTGGTTTTGTAGGGTCTAGATGGAGTCCGACCTGAGTGAGCACGTAGGAGAGACTACAGGCAGTGTGAATCCGGTTCGAGTGGATCCACATGTACAAGCACAAGATAGAGAGGAAAGAGCAAGAGTTGTTCAGGACAACCCGGAGTTGATGCATGGGTTGGTACAGATCCTAGATAGACTGACAGCTCCTAAAGCTCCAACAGATTTGATAAGAAAGAGAGGAGCTGAAGAGTTCCATGGAACATCCTTGGATCAATCCGAAATAGCAGAATTCTGGTTAGAGAAAATAGAAAGAATTTTACAAGAGATCAGTTGCCCTCAGAACCAGAAAGTAGTTTGCGCCGTGTCATTGCTGCAGGGTGCAGCATATGACTGGTGGAAGTTGGTGTTGCAGCATCCTCAGAGACCCATGGAGTTAACCTGGGATTTCTTTGTTCGAGAGTTCAAGGAGAAATTTGTGACCAAAGCGTATAAAGATGCCAAATGGAAAGAATTTATAACTTTTAAGCAGAGGAATATGACTGTTGCAGAATATGATAAAGAGTTTACTCGTTTGAGTAAATATGTACCGGAAGGGATGTTAACTGATGACTTCAGGTGCAGACAATTTGAAGATGGATTAAGAGAGAGTATTCGGGGACCTTTGTCTGCTATGGTTGCTTTGCAGCCGGTGGGTTATTATCCATTGGTGTTGGCAGCAATGAAAATGGAGGAATCTGAGTTGATAAAGCAAAAGAGAGAGCAGAAAAGAAGATTTCCAAGAGAAGATGAGAGTGTTGGTAGAGGAGCTAGAGTAGTAAAAAGAGGAAAAGATGAGCAAGCATCGGTACAAGTACCAACTTCGGTTGGAAGTGTGAGACCGCCTACTAGTAAAGGGAGTATGGCCCCAGAATGTGAGCACTGTAATAGACGTCACTGGGGCGAGTGTAGAAAGCTCACCGGAGCTTGCTTCAAATGTGGTAGTACAGAGCATTTCCTTGCTCAGTGTCCTAAAACAAGAGAGAATATGGCATCACAAGTAAATAGAGAGAAAGGCAATGCTTCTGGAAACGTTAGAAGTGGAAAAGGACGAGGTAGAGCTGAAAGACCGCCATCGGAAATAGTTGAGAGGCCATTCCCTACTGAGGATCAGCAACGTGTATTTGCCATGACGGCTGAAGATGTGGAGGCGTTGATTGGGTCTTCTGGTAAGTCCTCCTATTAGTTTATACAGTATAGAGTTCGAGCTAGTTGTTCGGTAGCGGGGGAAATTTCGAGGACGAAATTTCTTAAGTGGGAGAGATTTGTAACACCCCGAAATAGCCCTAGAAGAATGACAGAATTTATGTTCAAGAAAGATTAGTGTTGTGTGTGTGAGTCCTGTCGCGAGCGCAACGAGCGTCGCAGGCGCGACAGAACCACTCCGGTGATAGGGTAATTAAATTGGCCTTTTTAATTTGTAACTTGTAGGAGAGTGACACATGGCTTTGTAGGGAAGTGACAAGTGGCAATAGATTAACTTATGGTAAGAGTGATTAAGAGTTAAAGAAAGGAGATTAGGATTAATTAAAAGGAAAAGAAGATAATCATGCATTTAAGTGGTAGATGGCATTTATTACCATAGTTAATTGTTGGATTGACTTGAACCATCTGCCCTTTTCTTCTTCTTTTCACGTTGGTTTCTTTCTTTTCTCTTGCTCTGCCCTTCTTTCGTTCCTCCTTCTTCTTCTTTACACTGTTTTGAGTGATTCATTTGGGTTGGCTTTGAGAGGAGCTAGTAGAGCTTGATTAGGTCTCCTAAGAAGGTAAGTAATGCTATTTAGTTAGTATTGGTCTTCTTCTTCTTCTTATTTCTGTTTTTGATTTAAAGTAAGAGAGAAGAGTAACTTTGGTATTTTGAATGGTTTGTGTATGGAAGCTGTGGACAAGAGGCCCAATAAAGGCAAAGAGAAGGTCGGGGCCGAGTAGAGAGCGCGGTTCAACTCCTAGAGGTAGGGATCGTGTGCGGTTTTCTTTTACTCGTTTTGATTGCTTGTTGTGATATATGATGTTTGAATATGCATATGTTGTGGTTATATGAGTGTTAAATGAGTTATACATGTTTTATAGTTGTGAAGTGTGTTATGGGTAAAAGTCTGTTTAGTCGTTCACAGACCTCTGTATGTTGTTGTGACCATAGATAGCGTTTCAGAGTTCCAATTGAGTTGATTCAGATGGCGTTTGAACCCTAAGATCTGCAGCTAGAAATGTCTAAGAGAGTGCCGGAGCTAATTCTGGACGTAAGAGCTTCAAAAGTTTTAAAAACCGAGACCCTTCTGATTGAACGGGTTCTCAGGAGCAGTATGTGGTTTTTGGGTCATAGCTAGAGTTCCAGATGTCCAACTGACCTGAAACTTGTCCCATTGGAAAGATAACATCCTAGGGTAAAATTTTTAAGAATAGTGTTTTTCCTAAAAATGAGTTTTAGGGACTCATTTAGACGATACAAAGTAGATGCGAGAAACTGCCCTGGTAGTGTTCACTTAGTATAGCATGTGGGTGGGGAAACGCTTCTGTCGCGAGCGCGACATTGTTGCGATCGCGATAGAGAGGGATTTCCCAAGTTATCCCTAGATGAGCACGACTAGGACAAATGAATCCTAGTCGGATGAGTTATCCTAGTCGGATGGATGAATCCTAGTCGGATGCGTTATCCTAGTAGGATTGATGAACACTAGTCGGATGAGTTATCCTAGTCGGATGAGTTGTCCTAGTCGGATGAGTTATCCTAGTCGGATGGATGAATCCTAGTCGGATGAGTTGTCCTAGTCGGATGAGTTATCCTAGTCGGATGAGTTGTCCTAGTCGGATGAGTTATCCTAGTCGGATGAGTTATCCTAGTCGGATTGATGAATCCTAGTCGGATGAGTTGTCCTAGTCGGATGAGTTATCCTAGTCGGATGGATGAATCCTAGTCGGATGCGTTATCCTAGTAGGATTGATGAACACTAGTCGGATGAGTTGTCGTAGTCGGATAAGTTGTCCGAGTAGGATGATCTGTCCTAGTAGGATGAGTGAGCACGAGTTGTGCTCCTGCCTTTTCTTCTCTGTTTGTCCTGTTTTGACCTCCTGCTTCTGTTTTGAGCTGTTATAGGTTTATATGAGTATTGCATGTTACCATTTGGTCCGTATTTGGTTTAAAACTGATCTTTTAAGCCTCTTACATAGCTAATATTAATTAAACGAACATGATTAATAATCATTATATGAATTAAATGCACTTGAATTTTAGTTGATGAAATAGTATCTGTATATAGTATATGAGTGGTTATTGAGCCTGATTACCGTTATAGTGGATAGATAAGGATGCTTATAAAGGGCTAGAGTGCAGCTGCTAGAGTTGGCCTTAATTGTGCCCAGAGTTCGGAATGCCTCGTGTATTCCATAGAGTTTGAGTTATTTCTCCACATGTAAGATACTGTAAACAGTATCCAGAGTTACCCGTATCCACCGTGAAAGGAATTCAGGCTTATTGTTTTATCCTCGTTATTATTAATGTATAGTGAACATGAAATGAACATATGTAGTGTTATAAGTAAATGTTTAAAGTACATGAGATGAATGATACAGGATAGTTATATGTACTAGCACATGTTTATATGAATTAGAATCTATGATTTACATGAGTGTGAAAATATATGCATGTGTGCTTTGACTAATATATGTGATGTATATGTAAATTATTTTGAGACTTCGAAAGAAGTCCCTTGCATTGTTTTCATCCCCACTAAGCGTTATCGCTTAGCACGGATGTTTGTTTCCGTGTAGGTTGACAGGTGTGACCAGTGAAAGCGTTCATCTGCAAGTGAGGGCCACTAGGAGCTTTTTGATATACCCTTTTTGTATAAGATAGAATTAGAGTTTCTGATGTTTTGAGTAACATCATTATGTATATAGAGAGTTTAGTCTCGACATATAATCGTTAAATGTATTTGTATATGTAACGTAAATGAATATGTAATAACTTTTGTATATGTATAGTTTATATGTATAATAAAAGGAATTTTGTTTGGGCCCAACTTATTTCTAATAATTTATTTGTTATTATCGCTTCCGCTAATGCATGTACATGTATACGTAAGTGTCCGCGTAGCGCCCCGATATTCCTTACCGGGGGTATGGGGGGTGTTACAATAAGCTAAATGATAATGAATGTTTTTCCTATACATGACTATTATGTATGTGATGTAAATGTATGTGAGTCACTAAATTGGGAGAGTTTTTGTTTGATTACAGTGGTAAATGATTTATATGTCTTGGTTTAAGAGTATTATACATGTATGCACAAATTATATGTTTACTTTTATAATATACACTACTATATGACAATGAGCTTAGTATGTGGAGGTATTATATTCTTGAGCCTGATTAGTCATAGTTAGTGGATAAGATAAGCGCTTATCTAGGGTATAAGTATATGTGTGAGTGCAGCTGCTATACGATATATGAAATACGAAGAACCCAATCGGGTCCACATGTTTTGAGGCTTCGGTCTCCACTTGCAATATATAAATATATATATTTGATTCGAGACTTATGTCTCTACAAGTTGGATACTGTGTCCTATCAGTATCAAATTCCCGTATCCACTAGTTAATGAATATCAGGTTATCATGCATGGGTCCAATTGTCTATGTTGCTGTTGTCAGTATATAAATTGAGCACATGTTATATGTTTATATTCTAGGACTGCAATTAGATGTAATATGATAAAGGTAACTTGTTGAACATGATAATTGCTTTATATTGTATACATGCTTATGGTTATAAATAATGGTTTTATACATGAATATGTTAGTATACATGGTTAGACATGCAAATTATTTATCACTTACGTGTTTAATTGCAATTGTCTATATATATATGTATATGTTGTTATTTGTTTGTTTCTCCACACTAAGCGATTTCGCTTAGCACGGGTTCTTTCCCGTGTAAGTGGTGAGTTCCTTTTTGGAGTCGGACATCTGCAGGTCGGCCACTAGAAGTGTAACACCCCTTACCCATACGTAGGCGATCCCATCCGATAAGGAATGAGATGCCGTACGAGTAAAGGTGCCACCACGCAGATTCAGAAAACTCATACATACATACATAAACATACATAACGAAATACAGGATAATTTAAAACTTTACAACACCATTCATAGAATAAGTTGATCATGCATTAATATAATAGAAGCATTACATTACTGTTCTGATCAACTGAGAGATATAAAAGATAATTACAAATCCCAAGATTACATATACAAAAGCGGAAGCTATTACAAAATCATATGAGAGTTCTATACAAAAAGAATCCTCAAAAGGTACAAAAATAAGCCCTACACTAAGTCCCTGCTGTGTTGGCTTTGATGGCGACGACTCTCCCAAAAACAACTCCTTCCGCACCTGCACGGGTAAACACACCATGCTAAGCGATAAACTCTTAGTGGGGAAACACACATATAGCATAACGACAACCATTCACAACGGTCGTCAAGGCAATTCGCATGCATACTTCATGTACATACAATAATCATGGCATAACAATAACATAAACTCCTACTCACAAGCATAGAACCATTCATCAGAAGTTCATAACAACAATCATATCCTTTTTAGCATATTATAATTCATCGATGAATCCATACATATATAACATACGTTTCCTCATATAACAATTCTTAATAAGCACCTGCTGACCCGAGGGAGTGGATAACGAGTTACAGACAGTACTTTACGGGTACGAGCCGATAAAATAAATTTTCATTTAACTTTTACAAAACATTACAAAGGGGATCTTAAACAAGATCCTTTCAGATAGGGGTTCACGCGGAACCGTTCGGGGACCTGATCGGGGTCCAAACAAAAACAGAGGCTGCAGCTAAGACTCTATTAGGCATGCCTAACTATCCACTAGACCGACTCTTGCAGGCGAAGAAATACACAATTAATGGCCGTAGTTAAATTACGACAAGCGAAGAATTCACATTCTATGATAATCAGAACATATATTCTTATAGCTCAAAAACATGGTATTGCGTGCTAAAAACCATAATAAAACATTCCTAAAACATGCGGAAATAAAGGGATTTTATTGCAAAAACAGGGTAGGTCACGGTCACAACCAAAATGGTTGTCACCGTGACATACCAAGGATCCGGGCAGAAAGCAAGTCTGGGGTACCTCACGGTCACAACCAAAATGGTTGTCACCGTGACGTACCAAAGAAGCCAGACAGAATCAAAAGCTTGGGTATCTCACGGTGGTAACGGAATGGGTTGCCACCGTGACATACCCACTGCCCAGACAGAAACCAAAGTTTGGATACCTCACGGTGGTAACCAGATTGGTTGCCACCGTGACATGCCAAAATTCACGGCATAATGCATCTGGTTCGTGGCTCAAGGTGGTAGCCAAATCGGTTGCCACCGTGACCCATGCCCAGATGCGATTCCTCTGTGCGATTTTCAGGTCTTTTCCAGCCCACAATCCCACAACCTTCACTTCAATCATCACATACACACTCCAATAATGATAAAAACCCAAATCCAACATCATGGAATCATGTCATTAACAATTTTACACATGAATTTAAAGAACATCATCATTTTATATAATCAAATTCCTCAAGTTAATATACAACACTATTCATCGTCATTTTACCCAAAAACACAATATGAGTTCAAAACTCCACAATCCAAGCTCAATCATTCAACCAATACTAGTCCCATAGCATATAGACCATAATAAACATAATATCCATCACAAATTTCTAGAATTTCTCAAGAACACATAATCATACACACATTTAAATTAGAAATTCCCAAACCTCAAATCCTTAGCTCCTAGTGTTTAGTTCCACTAGATCCAGCGACTTCCTTGCCTTTAGGATCTCTTGGAGGATCAACTAAGCAACAAAGCATAAAGATACACCAACTCAAAACCCTAACTTAAAACCCCAAACAGAAAAAATGCAAGGGAAGAAGATGAAGAATTGTACAAAAGCAAAATGAATGCATAAGACTTACCAATGAACACTAAGAGATGATCAAAACCCCACTAGCAACCCTTGAATCTCAACTAAGGTTCAAAAGAAGAAGAAGAATGAAAAGAGAAGAGGGAGGGGACGGTGATGAACGGGAAACACCAGTGAAAAATCTGATTTTCCCCTTTTCCTTTTTCTTTTCTTAACCTAAGACAAGTGTCAATCTCCTAGTGGAGGGATTTGGTCACTCACACCACAGATGCTTATGTCACACACACACTAGACTCTCTCAACTAAAACATACCCTACAATTGTATGCGCAACACACACAATGAGACACCTAAATAATATATCCTACTATGGTGCACTCACATGCAAATAATTATAATTCCAATTATGCACACAATATTTCTATATGCATTCCCACACATGAACAAACCCACAAAACATGCTTATTTACCAGAATACCCTTACATGATGCCAAACTCATGCAAATGTGCACACACTCAAATGGCTCATTCGACTAGGGGGCAAATGGGGTGTTACAACTCTCCCCTACTAACAAGAATTTCGTCCTCGAAATTCTCACCTGAACTGAATAACTGCGGGTACTGCAATCTCATCGACTCCTCCGGTTCCCAAGTTGCTTCCTCAACCCCATGGTGATTCCACAAAACCTTGACCAAAGGAATCTGCTTATTCCTCAGCTGTCTAACTTCCCGAGCTAGGATAGCTCTAGGCTCCTCATCGTAGGTAAAATCAGACTGAACCTGAACTTCTTGAACCGACAGCACATGGGAAGGATCCGATCTATACCGACGGAGCATAGAAACGTGAAACACATCATGAAGCTTCGATAATTCCATCGGTAAAGCTAGTCTGTAGGCCACCGGACTAACCCTTGCTAACACTTCATACGGACCAATGAAGCGAGGACTAAGCTTCCCTTTCTTCCCAAACCGAAGTACTTTTCTCCAAGGTGATACTTTAAGAAAAACTTTGTCCCCAACTTCAAACTGCACATCCTTTCTCTTCAGGTTGGCATAAGACTTCTGACGATCCTTGGCCACCTTCAAATTTCGCTGTACAACTCTGATCTTCTCCTCTGTATCTCTCACCAGATCTGGCCCAATCACTGACCTCTCAGACAACTCTATCCAACAAACAGGAGTCCTACACTGACGTCCATACAGAGCCTCATACGGTAACATACCAATACTTGACTGAAAACTGTTGTTGTAGGCAAACTCCATCAGCGATACATATTTGTCCCAGCTACCCGAAAAATCCAAAACACAAGCCCTCATCATATCCTCTAAGATCTGAATCACCCGCTCGGACTGACCATCCGTCTGAGGATGAAATGTTGTACTGAACTTCAGCTTGGTACCCAAAGCTCGCTGCAACTCTTTCCAGAACTTAGATGTGAACCTTGGGTCTCTATCAGAAACTATGGACAAAGGTACTCCATGCAACCGAACTATCTCATCCACATAAATACGGGCCAATCTATGCATTGGATAATCCATCCTAACCGGCAAAAAGTGAGCAGACTTCGTAAGTCGATCGACAACAACCCAAACAGAATCATGCTTTCTCTGGGTCAATGGCAATCCGGAGACAAAATCCATAGCGATGTCATCCCATTTCCATTCAGGAATGGACAAAGGCGTAAGCAATCTAGAGGGAACCTGGTGCTCAGCCTTGACCTGCTGACAAGTCAAGCACTTGGATACGAAGTCCACTATGTCCCTCTTCATACCAGACCACCAAAAGAACTGCCTCAAATCCCGATACATCTTTACACTGCCAGGATGCATGGTAAAAACTAAACTATGTGCCTCATCCAAAATCTGTCTTTTCAACTCTTCATTATCCGGCACACAAAAATGGTTTCCAAATAGAAGAACCCCATCCTGAACCGAAAACTCTGACTGCTTACCCGAACTGACTTCTTGCACAATCCGCTGAAGCTTCTCATCCACCTTCTGAGCATCAACTATCCGCCATCTCACAGTAGGCTTGACCCTCAATTGAGCTATCAAAGCCCCATCGGAACCAATCCTCCATCTGAACCGTCTCAAAAATAAGGCAGAAACTGACTTCCTACTCAACGCATCTGCGACTACATTGGCCTTACCCGGATGGTAATCCACAATGCAATCGTAGTCCTTAAACAGCTCAAGCCAACAACGTTGCCTCATATTCAGTTCCTTCTGAGTCAGAAAATACTTTAAACTCTTGTGGTCCGTAAAGATCCTGCACTTCTCTCCGTAGAGATAATGACGCCAAATCTTCAAAGCGAAGACAACTGCTGCTAACTCAAGATCATGCGTCGGATAATTCCTCTCATGCGGCTTCAACCGTCGAGAAGCATAAGCCACAACCTTTCCTTCCTGCATCAGAACGCATCCCAAACCAACACCTGAAGCGTCACTATACATAACAAACTCCTTACCCGAAGTGGGTTGAGTCAGTATAGGAGCTTCAACTAACAACTGCTTCAATCGCTCAAAACAGGCTTGGCACTTACCCGACCATTCGAACTTAACTCCTTTCCTCAATAACCTGGTCATCGGAGCAGCAATCACAGAAAAACCCTTAACGAACCGACGGTAATAACCCGCCAAACCAAGGAAACTCCTCACTTCCTGGACATTCCTAGGCGCTTTCCAAACCATTATCGCCTCAATCTTAGCTGGATCCACTTGGATACCCTTAGCTGAAACTATATGGCCCAAAAACGACACTTCCCGAAGCCAAAAGTCACACTTACTTAACTTGGCAAACAATCGATGCTCTCTCAAAACTTGCAAAACCATCCGAATATGTTCTTCATGCTCAGTTTCATCCTTGGAATACACCAAAATATCATCTATAAACACCACTACAAACCGGTCTAAGTATGGCCTAAACACTCTATTCATCAAATCCATGAATGCCGCTGGAGCATTAGTCAATCCAAACGGCATAACAAAGAACTCATAGTGGCCATACCGAGTACGGAATGCAGTCTTAACTACATCCTCGTCCTTAACACGAAGCTGATAATACCCATACCGAAGATCAATCTTGGAAAACACACCTGCACCTCGAAGCTGATCAAACAAATCTTCAACTCTGGGCAACGGATACTTATTCTTCACTGTGACCTTATTAATCTGCCTGTAGTCAATACACATCCTCAAAGATCCATCCTTCTTCTTAACGAACAGAACTGGAGCTCCCCAAGGAGATATGCTGGGTCGAATGAACCCCTTATCCAATAGCTCTTGTAGTTGAGTTTTAAGTTCTATCAACTCCACAGGAGCCATCCGATAAGGTGCTTTCGATACCGGTGTGGTACCCGGCATAATCTCTATGGCTAGCTCGACTTCCCTCTCCGGAGGTAAACCCGGCAAGTCACTCGGAAAAACATCATTAAACTCTCGGACAATAGGGATGTCCCCAATCCTAACTTGATCCCTCCTGGAATCAAAAACCACAGCCAGAAAAGCCTCACAACCTTCTCTCAAAAACCTCTTGGCTTGAATCGCAGAAATCACATTGTGCACAGAACTCGCACCCAAACCTCTAACAAACACAGGAGCTCGGTTCCTATCCCGAAGCACGAAAGTCTTCCTATGACAATCAACCACGGCTCGATGCTTGCCCAACCAATCCATACCCAAAATCAAATCATACTCTCTGAAGGGCAACTCTATCAAATCCACAGGGAACTCAACACCTTCAACCATCAACGGACAATTCCTATAAACTCTACTCACACTGACACTATGCCCTAATGGATTGGTCACACAAATCTCATAGTCTAACTGTTCTACCACATGCAACTTATCAATAATCTTATGCGTGCACAAATATGAGTGTGTGGAACCAGGATCTATTAGAGCATATAATTCAGTGTCATGGAGTAGGAACTTACCGGCAATCACATTAGGGGCATCCTGCTCCTCTCTGGCTCTAACTGCATATGCTCTATCGGCCATTGGGGGAGGACGCTCAACTGTCTCAGAACCAGCTCCTTCTCTAGGTCGACCGCCTCGACCTCTACCTCTACCTCTACCTCTCGCAGCCTGAGAAGCATTCGATCCAACTCTGCTAGCTCCTCCCTGAGGACCCAAATCTTCACCCGTCTGGGGACAATTAGCCACACGGTGCTCGGTGCTCCCACACCTAAAACACCCACCAGTGAGCCACCTACACTCACCCCGGTGAGCCTTACCACAATTCTCACAAACTGGAGTAGAATCAGACCGACCACCTCTACCAGAACCAGATACTGCAGCTGAACCTTGCCTTCTCCCTCTGGTAGCCGAACCAGCAGATGGTTCATCTTGCGGGTTCCTTGATCTCTTACCCGAAGATGAAGAGAAACCACCTCTAGCGGAACTCCTGCACTGAGCTCTCTCCCTAATTAAAGTTTCCGCCTTCTCTGCCCTCAAAGCAGCCTCAGCAATCTGATAATAATGTACCCCCGGCATACACATCAAAGAAACTAAAGCGATCTTCAATGAATCATTCAACCCGGCTTCAAAGTGCTTGCATCTGAAATCATCCGTCATAACCCCACGCGTAGCATAACGAGATAACCGGTTAAACTCCTTCTCATAATCCGCAACCTACAAGGCCCTTTGCCTCAAACTCAGAAACTGCGCCCACCTTGCGTCCTTATAAGCTTGAGTTACATACTTCCTAGAAAACTGCTCATCAAAGAAATCCCATGTCAAAGGATCAGGCATCTGAGGTTGCCTAGTCACCAACCCCCACCATTCGTATGCTGGACCTTGAAGCAAAGCCACAGCACACTCAGCTTGTTGATCAGGAGGACACCTAACTTCCCTCAAAGCTCTCTTAACTTTATCCATCCACTTCTCAGCTAACTCAGATTCATCAAGTCCGGTTCCGTAAAAATCCTCGACACCAGCTCTTCTCAGACTCACTATCGGAGCTTTCGGGGCAGTCACTCTTTCTAAAACCCGAGCCATGTCCTGATGCAATATGAGCATCGCCTCAAAAGGCATGGCAGCGGCCTCGGGCTGAACCCTAGCACGTTGAGCCAATACCAAAACAGAGACAGACGGATCTATTGCTGGAGGGTTCACACTTTCAGCGGACTCCTCGAGCGCACCGTGAGCAGAGTCAGAATTCATCTAACAAATAAGAGGACAACCACATCAGCCAACACAACCCTAGACATAGACATATGCACACATAGCATCATATAAACAATCACCCAGAAACGCCTAAACCGGGGCTCTGATACCACAACTTGTAACACCCCTTACCCATACGTAGGCGATCCCATCCGATAAGGAATGAGATGCCGTACGAGTAAAGGTGCCACCACGCAGATACAGAAAACGCATACATACACACATAAACATACATAACGAAATACAGGATAATTTAAAACTTTACAACACCATTCATAGAATAAGTTGATCATGCATTAATATAATAGAAGCATTACATTACTGTTCTGATCAACTGAGAGATATAAAAGATAATTACAAATCCCAAGATTACATATACAAAAGCGAAAGCTATTACAAAATCATATGAGAGTTCTATACAAAAAGTATCCTCAAAAGGTACAAAAATAAGCCCTACACTAAGTCCCTGCTGTGTTGGCTTTGATGGCGACGACTCTCCCAAAAACAACTCCTTCCGCACCTGCACGGGTAAACACACCGTGCTAAGCGATAAACGCTTAGTGGGGAAACACACATATAGCATAACGACAACCATTCACAACGGTCGTCAAGGCAATTCGCATGCATACTTCATGTACATACAATAATCATGGCATAACAATAACATAAACTCCTACTCACAAGCATAGAACCATTCATCAGAAGTTCATAACAACAATCATATCCTTTTTAGCAGATTATAATTCATCGATGAATCCATACATATATAACATATGTTTCCTCATATAACAATTCTTAATAAGCACCTGCTGACCCGAGGGAGTGGATAACGAGTTACAGACAATACTTTACGGGTACGAGCCGATACAGACAGTACTTTACGGGTACGAGCCGATAAAACAGATTTTCATTTAACTTTTACAAAACATTACAAAGGGGATCTTAAACAAGATCCTTTCAGATAGGGGTTCACGATGAACCGTTCGGGGACCTGATCGGGGTCCAAACAAAAACAGAGGCTGCAGCTAAGACTCTATTAGGCATGCCTAACTATCCACTAGACCGACTCTTGCAGGCGAAGAAATACACAATTAATGGCCGTAGTTAAATTACGACAAGCGAAGAATTCACATTCTATGATAATCAGAACATATATTCTTATAGCTCAAAAACATGGTATTGCGTGCTAAAAACCATAATAAAACATTCCTAAAACATGCGGAAATAAAGGGATTTTATTGCAAAAACAGGGTAGGTCACGGTCACAACCAAAATGGTTGTCACCGTGACATACCAAGGATCCGGGCAGAAAGCAAGTCTGGGGTACCTCACGGTCACAACCAAAATGGTTGTCACCGTGACGTACCAAAGAAGCCAGACAGAATCAAAAGCTTGGGTATCTCACGGTGGTAACGGAATGGGTTGCCACCGTGACATACCCAATGCCCAGACAGAAACCAAAGTTTGGATACCTCACGGTGGTAACCAGATTGGTTGCCACCATGACATACCAAAATTCACGGCATAATGCATCTGGTTCGTGGCTCACGGTGGTAGCCAAATCGGTTGCCACCGTGACCCATGCCCAGATGCGATTCCTCTGTGCGATTTTCAGGTCTTTTCCAGCCCACAATCCCACAACCTTCACTTCAATCATCACATACACACTCCAATAATGATAAAAACCCAAATCCAACATCATGGAATCATGTCATTAACAATTTTACACATGAATTTAAAGTACATCATCATTTTATATAATCAAATTCCTCAAGTTAACATACAACACTATTCATCGTCATTTTACCCAAAAACACAATATGAGTTCAAAACTCCACAATCCAAGCTCAATCATTCAACCAATACTAGTCCCATAGCATATAGACCATAATAAACATAATATCCATCACAAATTTCCAGAATTTCTCAAGAACACATAATCATACACACATTCAAATTAGAAATTCCCAAACCTCAAATCCTTAGCTCCTAGTGTTTAGTTCCACTAGATCCAGCGACTTCCTTGCCTTTAGGATCTCTTGGAGGATCAACTAAGCAACAAAGCACAAAGATACACCAACTCAAAACCCTAACTTAAAACCCCAAACAGAAAAAATGCAAGGGAAGAAGATGAAGAATTGTACAAAAGCAAAATGAATGCATAAGACTTACCAATGAACACTAAGAGATGATCAAAACCCCACTAGCAACCCTTGAATCTCAACTAAGGTTCAAAAGAAGAAGAAGAAGGAAAAGAGAAGAGGGAGGGGATGGTGATGAACGGGAAACACCAGTGAAAAATCTGATTTTCCCCTTTTCCTTTTTCTTTTCTTAACCTAAGACAAGTGTCAATCTCCTAGTGGAGGGATTTGGTCACTCACACCACAGATGCTTATGTCACACACACACTAGACTCTCTCAACTAAAACATACCCTACAATTGTATGCACAACACACACAGTGAGACACCTAAATAATATATCCTACTATGGTGCACTCACATGCAAATAATTATAATTCCAATTATGCACACAATATTTCTATATGCATTCCCACACATGAACAAACCCACAAAACATGCTTATTTACCAGAATACCCTTACATGATGCCAAACTCATGCAAATGTGCACACACACAAATGGCTCATTCGACTAGGGGGCAAATGGGGTGTTACAAGAAGTCTTTGGATGGAGTTTATTTTATGTCTTCCACTGTTTATCTATTTTTTTTGTATATGGATTTGATTATGGAAAATGTACTTTTTGTAATGGAGCAACTATTTTGTAGATGTTTATGTTACAAGCTATTTTTTTTTGTAAAACGATATAGTTATATGTATTTTTATATAGACTTACTATATTTTGATTAAATGTTTCATTGTATCTCATCTTGGTTTTTTTTATAAGTGTGTGTATTTGGATTCGTATATGTGTTTGTGCGCGTGACATCTCGGTATCCTTCCAACGGGGGTAACGGGGTGTTACAGAGATGAAGAGAGAATTGAAGAAAATGGAGGAAAAATCAAGATGAACAGTTATGCCTTATGGAGGAGGAGGAGAGCTACTGGAATTCTAGGGATTTCTCTAGAGAAATCTGATATTCTAGCCTTTATATAGCCTCTCCTAATGCGCCAAATCATGGGCCAATCAATTGGGCCAAACCAAAAGCCCATTTAGGTAATTTAAGCCCATTTTCCAACCAAAAATAATTTATCTCACTTTACAAACTCAAATATTCCCAAAATAAATTTCATAATTCTTAAAATATATAATTTAGCCTTCACATAAAATTTTAGCTCAATCAAAGACCGTTTCCCGGTCTGATAATTTCTTACCAATCCGATAACTCAATTTTCTGTCTCAACGTAAAATTTATTTTTCATTACCATTTGATTCTCCATAATATTTCAAGCAAATCTATGCTTTAGATAATTTTTCTGAGGTCCATAACTTCATTTAGAGTCCAGTCAAACTTTGGTCAAACTAGTCAAACCAAGGTCAACTGGTCCAACCAGTCCGGTTTACTAGTTGAACCGGTGTGGTTCATTTTTCATCCTTAACTTCCATTTTACTCTTAATAGCTCATTTGACTCCAATTCCATCTCAATCAGGGACCATTTTCGGTCCGGTTCAATTAAACCGATCCGATTCACCCATTTTTCAGTGCCATCATAAAATTACTTTTACACTACCAAACTATTCTACACACTATTCTGAGTCCATTTAAACCTTCAAATAACTTTTCGGAGGTCGTTTACTATCTTTAAAGTCTCGGTCAAATCTCAGTCAAACCTAGTTACTATTTGAATCGAATTAGAGGCTTTTCTTCAATTTAACTTTCGGGGACCTATTTGATCTCATTTTCACTCCAAATTATATCAACAGCCTCCTTATAACTTGTATTTTCCAATAATCTAATAAAATATTTTTTACTTCTGGGTTCTCGAGAAGTCACCCATCAAGGGCTTCCCTGACCCGAGCACGTTTAACCTTTATTTTCTTCTATCTTTTAGGACTCAAATACTGATATTTTCACCTGAAATTCACACTACATACTCTACAAATTTCACTGATTACTACTGACCTGGTATTTGGGCCATTACAATTCTCCCCCTCTTATAAAAATTTCATGCTTGAAATTTTCCTACGTACTACAATCACAGATTACAGCCACTATGCTACGAACACTTTCAGTTCAGGAGATTCATTTACTTTTCATTAGTCAGCATACTTTACATTCTCTTACAACCCCATGAACCTATACAATCTTTATGACACCTCAGATACTTTTACTCACTTCTATTATCAATTCCTATTCATGGCAGGTATACATATCACTTGTCCACATTACACTATCTCCAATTTTTCGACCTCCTAAACCTTTGCTCTGTTACCAATAAAACTGTAACACCCTTAGCACTCTATACTATACGTACAGTAAATAAATACCACAGAAATCTCATCAACACTGACAATGCAAGATCTTGATATAACGCACAGCTAGTAAAATTTTTTTTTCACATTCAAATATCCATAATAACAGAGCAATACATACATAGCACAATTTAAAATTTCATACATAACCTCGCTATAAATCATAAACTATATAGTCCACCAAAGTCGTATACATGCCATACCTATCCTTTCAGTTCTGCACTGGCTTCTTTTCACGTCTGTCATCGAAAATCCGGCCACTTAAAAACTTCCTATCTTCGTAACCTGCGCGCAGCAACAACACTACGTGCTGAGCATTGAAATGCCCAGTGGTGGATACATATCCTAAATTTTCCACACTATTACTACATGCATGCACACACAAGCATATATCTTTATTTCTATTATATGAACATTAATTATTAAGACTTTTAATTAATTTATGCTTTACTTTTACTGTTCCAACCAATCTTTTGCTTTAATCAATTATCTTCTACCCTTTCATTATTTTAATAACCAACTTTTAACATTACTATTACTATTATCCGAATCATCTTTATCTGTGCTGTAAACTTTCACATTAATACTATTATATTCTTTCCTTTAATTCAATGACCAGTTATATTAACAACATTTGTAAACATCTTATTAACTTATTCATTTATTTTTCATTGTTTGTTTATAACTTATACATGAGTTCAGTTACATATATAGTCTACACTTAGGCACAATATCTATGACTAACATATTCATTCAACAGTCATCATCGATGTTATTTACAGTACTGATTAATCGTTATCATTTTCTATAAACATAACATGTATTTACTTTATTTTCTGACTTAATTTTTACTCAGTTATATTTCATATTATATATACTTGAATTGTCAAAACTATTACTTAATCCACAAAGTTAATTGTGGACTTAACATTATTATTCTCTCACTAGCTTTTAGCATTTTTCTAACAGTCCTAAATTTCTTTAGTTAAGGTTTTATGACTCACTAATACCCTAACCTTCCAATAACTTTTCGATTATCTAATAACATTTTTAATTTCATGAGTACTACATACTAAAGACTTTAAATTCCATTTATTTTATTTTCACATAACTAGCTCAACATTATGCTACTTGTTATTTATCTTACACTATCTTTTATTTAGTTCTGATAATTCATTTACCTTAATCTAAATACTGATATAGACTTTAATGTCAGAGTTAACACTATTATTATAATTATTCTTCTACTATTTTACACCTATGTCCTTTAAACATTACTACAAATACAATCTTGCCCTTGAACAATTCTTTACTTCATTCAATTATTTACATTTAATAATCTTTATAATCTTTATTATCTTTATTTAAACTCATTCATGCACTTAATATAATTAACTATCCACATAACTAAATTCACATGCATGCCTCATGAATATAAATAATACATTTAATATCAATTGAAACACTCATTTTAGGAAATAAACATATAGTACACATAAAATTTCATATTTGCATTTAGGTTTCATCTTTTCCAATAATTCCAATTACATCCCTAACTTTTGCCATAATTCCATTTAAGTCCCTTATTTCACTTAATTACCCAATTACCCTTTAATTACTATTAATTACCTTTTTACCCTTTATATATACTTAGTTTCCATCTCTAACCTTTAACATTTTGCCAAATTACAATTTAATCCCTACTTAACCATTTTCAAGCCAATTTGCCATTTTAACCCTACATTTTCATTTATTTACATAATTAACCCTTAAGTTACACTTGTTACATAACTTACTCCATTCTTATCCATTAGGTGTAAAATTACTATTTTACCCCTAAACTTTCATTTTCTTCCAATTGAGTCCCATTTTCACTTATTTTCTTATTTATCATTATTTCTAACAAATTTAATTGCATATTTACTATAATTACCATATTGACATTAATTCGGTTTCTTTTACCATTTTACATTACTCAATATACAAAGTACGTTATTTCCACTAACTATGTCATCATGCAGAATAAATAATATAAATATGATAAAATAATCTTAATTAAATATTATTTGTTTATTTATCAATTATGCCTACATTGTTACATTTACGTAGTTTTAAATCACATAATTAGGGCAATTACACAATTAATACGCATAAAGAACCATATCTACCATTTTACCATTAATTTATAGCAAAATTACATTTATGCCCTTAAACCTTTCCATAATTACGAAAATGCCCTTAGTTCATTTTATTTCACCAAAAAATTCAATTATGTGTAATGTATATGAAATGGATATATGTTACATGTGTATGCATTTGCGATGTGACAAGATGAAATGCAATACTTGTATTCGGATATGAATGGCTATATGATTATATTCCTGTTGATACATAAATATTGACTACTTGGATATGAATGGTTACTTTTCGATTTACTTGTATGATTAGTACTTATTATAAGCATGAGTAGTATATGTTTATATGCTTTTGTTATTATTAAGCTTATATATATGTTTATTTCAATTATATGTACATGCATGTGTTGTTCCTCCCCACTAAGCATTATCGCTTAGCACGGGCTCTCTTCCCGTGTAGGTGGCAGGTTCATTTTGGAGTCGGACATCTGCAGGTCGGCCACTAGAAGTCTTTATTGGAGTTTATTTTGTCTTTCGCTATATTTTTGTGTTGGAGTTTTTTAAATTTTGGTAATGTAACTTTTGTAAAGAATTATTTTGTATATATATATGTTTATCATTTACAAATCCCTTTTGTAAAAAAAACTATATGGTTATATATATGGATTTGTTATCTTTTGATTAAATGTATTTATTTTCTTAACTTATTCGAGTATATGTATATGTATTTGAGTTTGTATATGAGTTTGTGCGCATGGCACTCCGATATCCTTCCAACGGGGGTAACGGGGTGTTACAGCTTGGTATCAGAGCACCGGTTTAGTCGGTTCTAGTTCTATGTGATTATTTGAGTATAGAGTCTTTACATGAGAGTCTGTCTAGAGTCGTGGCCTAATGCATATGTTTTTTTTTGTAGTGTCTAGATGGAGTTGGATCCAAGTGAGTATATGGGCGACATAATAGAAAGTGTGAATCCGATCGGAGATGGTAATCCGGTCGGTCAGGATAGGCCTGCACGTGAACGTGCACCAGTAGAAGGTCAGGGTTTTGATCCGGCATTAGTGCAAGGTTTGCTTCAAGTGGTAGACAGATTAACTGCTCCTAAGGCTCCTTTTGAGCTTATAAGGAAAAGAGGAGCAGAAGAATTTCATGGAACCTCTTTGGACGAATCGGATGTGGCAAAATTCTGGTTAAAGAGAATTGATCGGATTCTACAAGAGATAGCTTGCCCTCCGCATCAACAAGTTATTTGTGCTGTATCGCTTTTGCAAGGATCAGCATATGATTCATGGAAGCTTGTGCTTTTCAATCCCCAGAGACCAGCTAAATTGACATGGGAGTTTTTCCTGAAAGAATTTGAGTAGAAATATGTGACCAAGGCCTATCAGGAGGCAAGGTGAAATGAATTCATCAATTTAAAGCAGAGGAATTTATCGATCAATGACTACGAGAAAGAGTTTAGTCGGTTGACCAAGTATGTGCCGAACCGCTGCTGACAGAAGACTTTAAGTGCCAGCATTTTTAGGGTGGATTAAGAGAAGTCATTAGAGGTCCATTGTCTGCTATGGCAGTTATACATCTGGTTGGATACTATCAGTTAGTGGCTGCAGCGATAAAGTTGGAAGAATTCGAGATGTCAAAGCAAAGAATAGAACAGAAGAGGAGAGCATCGGATGGTGGAGTTGCTAGTAATAAGAAGTTCAAAACTGCTCCGATCGAACAAGGATCTAGAGGGACTGCTCAAGTGCCTTCTGAGGTGGGAAGTGCAGCATCGCCCGTAAGTAGAGGAAATAGAGCACCGGAGTGTGAGGATTGTCAAAGGCACCATTGGGGTACATATCGCAAGATCACAGGTGCATGTTTCAAATGTGGAAGTATGGAGCATCAATTTGCTAATTGCCCCGATCAGCAAGAGAACAAGAGCCAACAAGAGAGTAAAGTGGGTGGAGGTAAATCAAATGCAACCAGAAGCAATCGGGATAGAAGTAGAGCTCCTCAGGTGCCATTGAAAACCGTGCATCGGCCAAGGACTATGGGAGAGTATGCTCCGGCCAGAGTCTATGCGATGATTAGAGAGGATACTCCAAAGGCTGCAGGTCCTTTCGGTAAGTGTTGATTTATTAAGTTATATTTGAGTTCGGTTTTGGTATTTGGGATGTAAGTGGTTAGCGGGGAAATTTCGAGGACGAAATTTCTTAAGGAGGAGAGAGTTGTCACATCCCAAATGTGGCCTAGTAGAATTACATGTTAGATTATTAAAAAGGGTATAAATCCCATAATTCCCTTTTCCTTATCTTACACTTAAATCGATCACATTCATCAGAACAATCATCACTTTAACTGCCACTCAGAACCCAAAGCACATACACCTCACACATAAATCATTTAACTTACAACATTTTGCTACACAATTCCTCAATATTTCAAAAACATCCGTCATACGTGCTACTTCCTTACTAACAATACCCATATCTTACTATAAAATCTTTTCACACTCACTTGTACAAGCTTCCAAAAATACTCTTTTTACTAAACTCAGACTATAGCCACAATACATTTTCTTTAACAACTATTATTTTGTTAAGTCACACACTTAATATTAATATCAAATACTCAATGTACACCCTGTCAGCTTGCTCTCCATCAAATCGCATATGCAAATGTTCTCACATGTAATCAAAGGGAGGATGATGCAATGAGGATGCAATAGTTTATGTATGCAAAATAATGTGGAAATGCGATTGATGCTATGATAATGCACTTTTCCCATCCCCATAGTTCAATATGCTTGTTTTTAATTAAATTTTCTGGAGATAGCTGACAGGCATACTGAGCAACACCATAATCTTATAAAATCCACATACTCTTCCATCTCAAAATACCAAAACATATATTCTTCCAAAGCAACCACATATTAATATACTTCAAAAAACTTCTACCAACTTTCTCTATAACCACACAGAATCGAAACAAAATTCCTAATAGAATCTATGATAACTCATCTAGCAAACACATTCCAGATTGCACATACATATAATAATTCAAGACAAGAAGATCGTGACCTACCGAGCCAACACTTAACCAAACACTTTATCAAATCAGAAGGTTTCCCTTCCCAAAACATATCTAAAGGACAAGGTCATCCGCTTTGGCCAATACTAAACTATACGGACACACTTCAAAATACCTGGCGCTCTGATACCAAATTGTAACACCCCCAACTCCCACACATAGCATATCAGCGGATAAAGAGTTACAGTGAGCAGAGGGTGCTGCAAGACAAAGACATACACAAGGAATATAGAAATCAGAGTTGTAACACCCCAAAACCACCCCAGTAGTTTGAGCCTGTCCGTGTTTGTATGTGTGCATTTTTATATGTTGTATGTAAGTGTTTAATTGGTTTATTTATTGTATATGTGTGTGTATTAGTTGGGAAGAGGAATTAGACTAGAGTATATGGGAGTGTATAGAAGTAAATGTATGAATAGGAGTTAGCTTAGTATGTAAAGTAAAGCATGGGAGTAGGGTATGAATTGGGACATGTGTCTCCTTGGGAGAGTGACATGTGGAGATTGGATGGGTTAGCATTTATGAGGTTTGGTGAAGAGTAAGAAATCAGCCATTTCCCTTGTTTTCCCGTTCTTCTTCCTCCCTCACGCCACCCTCTTCCATTTCTTCTTCTTCTTTCTTTGTTCTTCCTTTTTCTTGACCAATCTTGCTACCTCTCCTTTCCCTTGAGCGATTAAAGTTGGTTGACTTGTTGATCTTGAAGTTTCTAGGTGAGTTGGGGTTTTAGATTTTCTTCTTCTTCCTCTTCTCTAGGTTTTAGTTATATGTATTTTGTTTATGGGTTGTGTTAGAATTGATCTTGATTGTTATGGATTTGTGGTTCAGAAGAGGCTCCTAGACCGGATAAAGGAAAAGGAGTTGCTAGCGGAAGCGGAACTCACGCCTAGGAGCGAGGAAAAACCAGGTTTGGGAACGTTTGTGTAATTGTGTTTTGAATGAATATTGATGGTTGCTATTTTTGTGAAATTGATGAACTATGGTGAGTGGATTTGTATGTGTATGATGTGAACATGGTGAGTTTGAAGCGAATTATTTTGAATGCGAATTATAGGGTTTGAGTTTGTGGTATACAATTTCTTGGAAAGAAAACATTGCGTTTGAGAAATTTTCTGTTGAATCTTGTAATTGTTTGATTTGAGAAGGTTAAATTGACTTGTATATTAGGATGTAAGTGAAGAAGAATAAGTTAAGTGATGGATTGTATTTTGGTTACAATTTGGGGATGTTTTGCTGGGAATTATCGCAACAGGGCATGGGTCACGGTGGCAACCAATTTGGTTACCACCGTGAGGTCTGTTCGGGTTGCATTCTGCCCAGGAGTTTGGTATGTCACGGTGGCAATGGAATTGATTACCACCGTGACCTACATTTGAGTTACATTCTGTTTTGAGGTTGTGGTATGTCACGGTGGCAATGAAGTTGGTTACCACCGTGACCTACCTCAGGTTTACATTCTGTTTTGGGTGGTAGTATGTCACGGTGGCAATGAGTTTTGGTCACCACCGTGACCTACCTTTGTTTTACATTCTGTTTTGGGGTTCTGCTATGTCACGGTGGCAATGGTTTTGGTCACCACCGTGACCTACCTCAAGCCTACATTCTATTTTGTTTGGTGGTATGTCACGGTGGCAATGGAATTGGTTACCACCGTGACCCACCCTAGTTTGATGATGAATATTTATTTGTTAAACGTAAAGCTTGTATGTGGAATTAATGCATGGGTATTCACAGTAACCTTAGATTAATGCTTCATAATGATAGGGTATCCAGTGTTTTGAATAATCGATGATTTCTGTATGATTTGTAGATTTAATTTATTTGATCGTAACCTGCAAACCAAATAAGTGGATAGTTAGGCATGCCTAATAGAGCTTTGTGCCGTTGCAGCTATATGTACGACTTTGGACCCTGATCAGGTCCCACGATTGGATCCTCGCGATCCCTCTGTCTGAATCTTTCTTAAGATTCCACGTAAAAACAATTTGAAAACAAAATAAAAAGAATGGTTCGATACCTTCGGTATCTATATGTTCATAAGACGATATCGATACTCTCAAGTATCTATATGTACTCGTTATCCACTCATTATGATTATGCAGGTGTCATTGTGTTTTGTACATGAACTATTGAATATGAATGCCAATATGTGAATTAACTAATTATGATTATATGCCCATAATCGTATTGTTATCATATGTTTTCTGTCATCGTCACTGTGAGTGGCGGTTATGCATTTTGTGTTTTCCCCACTAAGCGATTTCGCTTAGCACGGGTGTTTATCCGTGCAGGTGTGGAAGGTTTTGGTACGCATATTCTGGGCGTGTCGCATCGGGAAGGCCAACGCAACTAGAGATTTGGATGTTTTATAGTATAGGCTTTCCTTTTTCTTTTTGTAATAGATATATGGTTTTGTTTGCCCTTTTGGAACAGTGTATCTTGGGCTTTTGTAAATTTGGTTCTTTTGTAATATGTAAAGATTTTCTTTTGGTATATTAATGAAGTATATATTTTGTTCAGTATCACTCTTCTCCGTTTTAAAGATTTTAATTATCTCTGATTTGTCACTATATTTATGTAATGTTTACATGTTTGTACTAGTGGGATGGGACACTCCTATCTATCCAGGGAGCCTTCTCCCTCCAATCTGTTTGGAAGTCTCCTTGTTATAGGTTGGGGTGTGACATTAGGTGGTATCAGAGCTATTGGTTTAGATGTTACTGGGTTTCAGTGTGTTAGTTAGTTGTTGGAGTTGTGTTGGCCTGATGCGCACTGCGTTTATGTTTTGTAGTAATGGAGTCCGCTCGTGGATCTCTTGAGGGGTCAGCGGAAAGTGCGAATCCCCAAGAGCAGGATCCTTCAGTTTCTGGTCCGGCTCAACCTCCTAGGGGTTATCCTGAGGTGCCTTTGGGACCAATGGAAGCGATGCTTCAGAGTATGACAAGAGTATTGGAAAGGGTAACGGCGCCAAGTGCACCTATTGAGAGGCTAAGAAAGCATGGTGCAGAGGATTTCTTTGGTACTGGTATAGATGAATCTAACAAGGCAGAGATGTGGTTAGAAAAGACATCCAGAGTACTTAAGGAGATTAGATGCCCGCCGGAACAAGAAGTGGAGTGTGCCTTGTCCTTGTTACAAGGTTCTGCCTATGATTGGTGGAGGTTGGTGGTTAGTCAGCCGCAAGTTCCTGAACCGATAACATGGGAGTTCTTTGAGGGTGAATTTCAGGACCGGTATGTGACTAAAGCTTATAAGGATGCTAAGTGGGCACAGTTTCTCACTTTTAAGCAAAGAACAATGTTTGTGGCTGAGTATGAGGATGAGTTCAATAAGCTTAGTAAGTATGCGCCGCCAAGGGTCCTTACAGAAGAGTTTCGATGTCAGCATTTTGAAGCAGGCTTGAATGAGTCTTTGAAGGTGATGCTAATTTCATTGATGTCGGCTCCGAATGTGAGGTATTATCAGTTAGTACAAGCAGCATTGAGGGCGGAGCGTTCTGAGCATATATTAAGAGAAAAGGCTCAAAGAAGAAAGTCTGCAAGAGGTGGCTCTTCTTCAGGCAAGAGACCGAGGGAATCACAAGGAAATGTTGCTATTGAGTCTACAGCTAGTCCGGCCCCTAAAGGGAGGAGACAGGGTTCTTCCAGGGGATCAGGCTCAGGTAGGGGAGATGGTCCTCCCCGATGTTCTCATTGTAATAGACAACATTGGGGTGAATGTCGGTGGCTAACGGGAGGCTGTTTTAAATGTGGTTCTACGGACCATTTACTTGCAAATTGCCCGAACCGACTTGGAGATCCTTCGGGACAACGAGAAGGGAGCCGAGCTGGATCTAATGTACCCCAAGGAAGCAGTAATCAGGGTAGAGGAAGAGGTCGTGGTGGACGGTCTCGAAATAGAGAAGCCTCAGAATCAGTAGATCGCCCTGTGCCATCATCTGGTCGGGCTTATGCTATGAAGGCCAGAGAGGAACAGAATGCTCCTGAAGTGATTGCCGGTAAGTTCTCTTTGCTTGATTCTGAAGTTTATGTTTTGATTGACTCGGGTTCTACCCATTCCTATGTGTGTTCTGGTAAACTTTGGGATAGTTTGGGTAGTGAGGAAAAGATGGAATATGAGATTTGTGTATCTAGTCCGTTGGGTCAGAGTGTTTTGGTTAATCGTGTATGTCGGAAGTGTCCTCTAAAGATTCAAGGTACAGAGTTTGTAGTGGATTTGATTTGTTTGCCATTCCATGAGTTTGATATCATTTTGGGGATGGATTGGTTAGATAAGCACCGAGCGGTAGTGGACTGTCATAGGAAAGTAATGGTTTTGAAAGATAAGGATCAAATGCCTGTTGTGGTAAAGGGAATTGGAAGTAGTTCTTTGCATAACGTGGTATCAGCTATGAAAGCCAGAAGATTTATTAGGAAAGGATGTGAAGCGTTTTTGGCTGTAGTTTTAGATTCTCGAAGAGGTCAAGTCAAGATTCAAGACATTCCGGTTGTAAGAGATTTTGTAGATGTTTTTCCGGAAGAACTACCGGGATTACCTCCGGAGAGAGAAGTTGAATTGTCAGTAGAGATTGTTCCAGGTACAGCTCCGATTTCTAAGGCTCCTTACAGAATGGCCCCAGTGGAATTGAAGGAATTGAAGAGTCAGTTGCAAGAGTTGTTGGATAAAGGATTCATTCGGCCTAGTGTGTCACCGTGGGGTGCTCCAGTGCTGTTTGTTAAGAAGAAGGATGGAACCCTTAGGATGTGCATCGATTATCGGCAGCTTAATAAAGTGACTATCAAAAACAAGTATCCACTGCCGAGGATTGAGGATCTTTTTGATCAGTTGAGAGGAGCTGGGGTATTCTCTAAGATAGATTTGAGGTCAGGCTATTACCAGTTAGGGGTGAAAGAAGCAGATGTGGCGAAGACGGCTTTTCGGATGCGTTATGGTCATTATGAATTTCTAGTGATGCCTTTTGGTTTGACCAACGCGCCTGCAGCCTTTATGGATCTGATGAACCGAGTTTTTCGACCGTATCTGGATAAGTTTGTTGTGGTGTTTATTGATGACATTTTGGTGTACTCTAGGAATCGAAAGGAACATGAGGAACATCTTAGATTAGTATTGCAAATGTTAAGAGATCATCAGCTGTATGCGAAACTCAGTAAGTGTGAGTTTTGGTTGAAAGAAGTAGCTTTCCTTGGACATGTGGTGTCAGCTGAAGGTGTACGTGTTGATCCAAGTAAGATTGAAGCGATTGTTAGTTGGAAACCTCCGAAAAATGTGCCAGAAGTGAGAAGTTTTCTGGGATTAGCAGGGTATTACCGACGGTTTGTCCAGGGGTTTTCAGTGTTAGCATGTCCTATGACCAGGCTACTTCGAAAGGATGTTAAGTTTGTTTGGACGGACAAGTGTCAAACCAGCTTTGACCGTTTAAAAGAGTTATTGGTTAAAGCTCCTGTGCTCACACAGCCAGTTTCGGGTAAGGAATACATTATGTACAGTGATGCTTCGGGAATTGGGTTAGGTTGTGTTCTGATGCAAGGGAATAAAGTTGTAGCTTATGCATCAAGACAGTTTAAGCCTCATGAGCGGAATTACCCGACTCACGATTTGGAGTTGGCAGCGGTAGTGTTTGCGCTTAAGGTTTGGCGACACTACTTATATGGGGAGACATGTAGGATTTTCACCGATCACAAGAGTCTCAAGTATTTGTTAACTCAGAAGGAGTTGAATTTGAGACAGCGGAGATGGTTAGAGCTATTCAAGGATTATGACTGTATCATTGACTATCATCCGGGTAAAGCTAATGTGGTAGCAGATGCTCTTAGTAGGAAATCTTTGTCTGCATTATTGACTAGTAGAGGTAGATGGAGATTTGATTCTGAAGGTGCTTTGATTGCGCAACTGAAAGTTAAACCAAGTTTGAGATCAGAGATTGCAAAGGCTCAGTTAGATGATCATGTGCTTCAGCGTGTTTGTCAAGCAGTGAAAGAAGGCAAGCGTACTGAATATTTATTAGACAGTGAGGGAGTGTTGAGGCATGGTACTCGGTTATGTGTACCTAATGTGGGGGAGTTAAGAAAGAAGCTGTTGCAGGAAGCTCATTCATCAGTCTTCACTATGCATCCTGGTGGGGATAAAATGTATCAAGACCTGAAGCAATTTTATTGGTGGCCAGGAATGAAAAGAGAGATAACAGAGTTTGTTTCAAGGTGTCTTACCTGTCAGCAAGTGAAAACCGAACATCAAGTGCCATCGGGATTGCTTCATCCCTTACCCATTCCCCAATGGAAGTGCGATGACATCACGATGGATTTTGTATCTGGTTTGCCCATGACTCAGCGTAAGCATGACTCGGTATGGGTTATAGTGGATCGGTTGTCGAAGTCTGCGCATTTTCTACCAGTGCGATTGGATTATTCGATGGACAAGTTGGCGGAACTGTATGTGAATGAGATAGTCCGATTGCATGGGATTCCGTTATCCATTGTATCAGACTGAGATCCTCGTTTTACATCCAAATTTTGGAAGGAACTTCAGGTAGCCTTGGGAACACGGTTAAATTTCAGTACTGCTTTCCATCCGCAGACCGATGGTCAGTCAGAGAGGGTTATTCAGATTTTAGAAGACATGCTCCGGGGTTGTGTTTTAGAATTTTCAGGAAGCTGGGATCGGTATGTGTCTTTGATGGAATTTGCGTATAATAACAGTTACCAGGTAAGCATTGGTATGGCTCCTTACGAAGCACTGTATGGACGGAAATGCAGAACACCAGTATGTTGGACTGAACTGTCAGAAAAAGCTATGATAGGTCCGGATATAGTGCGGGATACTGAAGAGAAAGTGAGGGTTGTACAACAGAACTTGAAGGCAGCTAAGGACCGACAACGTTCTTATGCTAACTTGAAGCGCAGAGACATTCAGTATGAAGTGGGTGATAAGGTTTTCTTGAAAGTATCACCGTGGCGTAAGGTTCTCCATTTTGGAAAGAAAGGCAAACTAAGTCCACGTTTTATTGGACCATATGAAATTCTGAGAAAAGTAGGTCCAGTAGCGTATCAGTTAGCTTTGCCTTTAGAGTTAGCTAGACTACATGATGTTTTCCATGTGTCTATGCTTCGGAGATATCGGTCGGATCCTTCGCATGTGCTACCAGTGCAAGATGTTAGGATTCAGTCAGACTTTTCTTTTGATGAAGAACCGAAGAGGATTTTGGATAGGGAAATCAGACAGCTTCGGAATAAGCAGATACCGTTAGTCAAAGTTTTATGGCAGCATCACGGTATTGAAGAAGCTACATGGGAACCAGAAGAAGCTATGAGATTACAATACCCTCAGTTATTCGGAACAGGTATGAATTTCGAGGACGAAATTCTGTCTAGTGGGGGAGTATTGTAACACCCCAAAACCACCCCAGTAGTTTGAGCCTATCCGTGTTTGTATGTGTGCATTTTTATATGTTGTATGTAAGTGTTTAATTGGTTTATTTATTGTATATGTGTGTGTATTAGTTGGGAAGAGGAATTAGACTAGAGTATATGGGAGTGTATAGAAGTAAATGTATGAATAGGAGTTAGCTTAGTATGTAAAGTAAAGCATGGGAGTAGGGTATGAATTGGGACATGTGTCTCCTTGGGAGAGTGACATGTGGAGATTGGATGGGTTAGCATTTATGAGGTTTGGTGAAGAGTAAGAAATCAGCCATTTCCCTTGTTTTCCCGTTCTTCTTCCTCCCTCACGCCACCCTCTTCCATTTCTTCTTCTTCTTTCTTTGTTCTTCCCTTTTCTTGACCAATCTTGCTCCCTCTCCTTTCCCTTGAGCGATTAAAGTTGGTTGACTTGTTGATCTTGAAGTTTCTAGGTGAGTTGGGGTTTTAGATTTTCTTCTTCTTCCTCTTCTCTAGGTTTTAGTTATATGTATTTTGTTTATGGGTTGTGTTAGAATTGATCTTGATTGTTATGGATTTGTGGTTCAGAAGAGGCTCCTAGACCGGATAAAGGAAAAGGAGTTGCTAGCGGAAGCGGAACTCACGCCTAGGAGCGAGGAAAAACCAGGTTTGGGAACGTTTGTGTAATTGTGTTTTGAATGAATATTGATGGTTGCTATTTTTGTGAAATTGATGAACTATGGTGAGTGGATTTGTATGTGTATGATGTGAACATGGTGACTTTGAAGCGAATTATTCTGAATGCGAATTATAGGGTTTGAGTTTGTGGTATACAATTTCTTGGAAAGAAAACATTGCGTTTGAGAAATTTTATGTTGAATCTTGTAATTGTTTGATTTGAGAAGGTTAAATTGACTTGTATATTAGGATGTAAGTGAAGAAGAATAAGTTAAGTGATGGATTGTATTTTGGTTACAATTTGGGGATGTTTTGCTGGGAATTATCGCAACAGGGCATGGGTCACGGTGGCAACCAATTTGGTTACCACCGTGAGGTCTGTTCGGGTTGCATTCTGCCCAGGAGTTTGGTATGTCACGGTGGCAATGGAATTGATTACCACCGTGACCTACATTTGAGTTACATTCTGTTTTGAGGTTGTGGTATGTCACGGTGGCAATGAAGTTGGTTACCACCGTGACCTACCTCAGGTTTACATTCTGTTTTGGGTGGTAGTATGTCACGGTGGCAATGAGTTTTGGTCACCACCGTGACCTACCTTTGTTTTACATTCTGTTTTGGGGTTCTGCTATGTCACGGTGGCAATGGTTTTGGTCACCACCGTGACCTACCTCAAGCCTACATTCTGTTTTGTGTGGTGGTATGTCACGGTGGCAATGGAATTGGTTACCACCGTGACCCACCCTAGTTTGATGATGAATATTTATTTGTTAAACGTAAAGCTTGTATGTGGAATTAATGCATGGGTATTCACAGTAACCTTAGATTAATGCTTCATAATGATAGGGTATCCAGTGTTTTGAATAATCGATGATTTCTGTATGATTTGTAGATTTAATTTATTTGATCATAACCTGCAAACCAAATAAGTGGATAGTTAGGCATGCCTAATAGAGCTTTGTGCCGCTGCAGCTATATGTACGACTTTGGACCCTGATCAGGTCCCACGATTGGATCCTCGCGATCCCTCTGTCTGAATCTTTCTTAAGATTCCACGTAAAAACAATTTGAAAACAAAATAAAAAGAATGGTTCGATACCTTCGGTATCTATATGTTCATAAGACGATATCGATACTCTCAAGTATCTATATGTACTCGTTATCCACTCATTATGATTATGCAGGTGTCATTGTGTTTTGTACATGAACTATTGAATATGAATGCCAATATGTGAATTAACTATTTATGATTATATGCCCATAATCGTATTGTTATCATATGTTTTCTGTCATCGTCACTGTGAGTGGCGGTTATGCATTTTGTGTTTTCCCCACTAAGCGATTTCGCTTAGCACGGGTGTTTATCCGTGCAGGTGTGGAAGGTTTTGGTACGCATATTCTGGGCGTGTCGCATCGGGAAGGCCAGCGCAACTAGAGATTTGGATGTTTTATAGTATAGGCTTTCCTTTTTCTTTTTGTAATAGATATATGGTTTTGTTTGCCCTTTCGGAACAGTGTATCTTGGGCTTTTGTAAATTTGGTTCTTTTGTAATATGTAAAGATTTTCTTTTGGTATATTAATGAAGTATATATTTTGTTCAGTATCACTCTTCTCCGTTTTAAAGATTTTAATTATCTCTGATTTGTCGCTATATTTATGTAATGTTTGCATGTTTGTACTAGTGGGATGTGACACTCCTATCTATCCAGGGAGCCTTCTCCCTCCAATCTGTTTGGAAGTCTCCTTGTTATAGGTTGGGGTGTGACAAGAGTAATAAAATTTCTAACATCATAACCTCAAGATATGCACATTCTAAACTTATCTCACATACATCATCATTCGCACTAAAGATTATAACATCTCATTTCAAATGCTAAATCAATAAACTTAATTACAAACCAACAATCAATAGCACGTCCTATAACTTCTACAGACTTGGTGGACCGCTGCGCTACTCTGATCTCCTAACCTACACGGACAAACAACTGTGCTAAGCGATAACACTTAGTCGGGCAAAACAAATAATGGGCAGCCACTCACAGTGCTTGCCGAGGTAAGCACATGTAAATCATTATATATATACAAAAAATGCATATAAAGTACCCCAATTAAAGCTATCGTCAATTCATATTCTTCTTCTCAAACGAAACTTCAACAATTCCCTATATACATTTGATTACATACCATAGCCCGAATTTACATTATTACCCTAGTAATTTACAAGGACATCATGTATTCTTATTGTTTGCTTAATTCATTTAATTAACTATGTGAATAGTTATACCTCTTAGGTTACCAAAGATACATTTACTAGCGGCAAATTAAGTCATATCTATTCCCTTCATTACTAACATTTCCAAAAATCATGCAGATTACAGTATTAGTACTTACGTTAGAACATTTCATGTGTTCAAACCTTTTATTATTCAAAGCTAAACAAAACATTTAGATTTTCAGATTTGGTTCGGGCTTGGAATGTCATTCCAAGCTTCCTATGTATCCCTAAGGTTGGGAATCAGAACCATGTAGTTCTACTAAAACTTATGCACACATATTCCAACACTAATCTTAACTCATTTCCCTACATTCAAATGTCTATATCATGCTTAGCACTTTATCATTTCTTACTTACCAATCATTATTATATATATAACTTACCGTATTTATTAAAATCAACAGCAAGGCACATGAATTCCTTACCAAAATACTTACAGTAATTATCCAGGCTAAGATCCCAAAGATAGATAACACAATACATACCTGTATTCTCAATTTAAACATATAAATGGATATATATATATATTCATAGAGTTTATTTACTGAGTACATAACTATAGCAAATATGCATATCAATCATTTCAAAATTCTTACACAGATTTTACATAAATAATCATACTCATAACTTATGAACAGATTAATAACAGCCATTTCTCACATACGAATTCTTATGTAAACAGTATCCATTCATACACATTTATTAGGACAACATCATTTGTTATATCTCTTTTTGATTAACTGACATTAGATTCAGATACAGAACCATTTAGGTATCCGAAGATACCACACAATTTCACATTCGAGCCCATAGCGGATCCAAAACAGAGGGGTGCGTAAAGCACTAGGCAAATGGCATTTATCACAATATAATTCCATTCATCATCATTCAAAGGTTTAATAAACGTATTCATATGCCAATAGATTCATAAACTCATAGAAGAGTCATTCGAATTCAGATGCTCATAGTCATACTCATTTGGATTCACATACTTTTGATCTAATCAGAACAAACCACAGCACCTACTGACTCAAAGTAGTGGATAACGAGTAAACGCGTAGAGTACCTTACGAGTACGAATCGTCATATAGCAGTACGATACCTTACGGGTATGAATCGAAAAACAGTATCACTTTATCTCTTTCAAAACATTTTTATAGAGGAATCTTAAACAAGATTCAAACACGTAGAAGTTCGCGAGGAACTAAACAGGGTCCTGATCAGGGTCCAGAATAGTACAGAGGTTGCAGCAAAAGGACTCTTTTAGGCATGCCTAACTATCCACTAGACTGACTCTTGCAGGTCATGCATAATCCATCAAATCACATTTATATATATATACACACACCCAAGTTCAATCTTATATATACATTCATATGTATACATAATCACATCTAACAATTAAATTGAAATCATATACATGCTTATTCCTCATTCATACATATTGATTGAATACATTTTTGGCAAGAAATAAGTCATCTCATCATCACATGCAATATCAATTCACATTTAAGCATCTCTTATTGAGTTCGCAACTTAAGGCATAAATAATACATTCTTAATTCAACCATGACATTCAACAATTTGACATAGCGAAATACCATGTAATGATATTAGATAAATGATATAACACTAAATAATATTTAAAACCAATAAATAATGAAAAAGGAACGAAAACGAAGAAAATCGAAAAAACTTCAAAAGCTGGGCAGTAGAGGTTTACACGGTAGTATGACATTGCCTTACCATCGTGTAAGACACTTTACACGGGGGTATGGTAAAGCCATACTGCCATGTAAAGTGTACAGCTCAAAAAATGCACTAAGGCAGAATACCATTACACGGTAGTATGGGTTTGACATACCCCCGTGTAAAATGGCTTACACGGCGGTATGGAATGTCCTTACTGCCGTGTAAAATTACGGCCTTCAAATAGCCCAACTTACACACACCAAAAACACCCACTTCAACTCAACATTCAAAACATTAATCATCAACTTAAAACTCACCTTTCGAAGCTCTTAACACCAAAACCATATAATAAACATAATTAATAATTCAATCAGCCCAACACATTTGAATCTCAATTCTACCCACATAGCATTAACCCAACAAAATCACAATTAAGTATTTCCAGGACAATAACACATTCACAAAGCAAATCAATCATCATAAAACTTCATCAACATGCAAATTTCAAGAAAAATCAAAGAGGAGCGAATGCATAATAATTTACAAAATTCCCAAACCTGGAAATCCTATGCTCCTAGTAGCTTTTTTAGTTGATCTTCTTGTTCCAAAACCCATCCAAAGATCTTACTCATCCCAAAATCCTCATCAAACATACAAATACACCAAACATAAATCTAGGGTTTTAATGTTACCAAAGGGACAAAGAAGATCAAAACTTAAACTTACCTTTCTAACATAATCTTTACTCAAATCATTTGATCTAATTAATTCCATCTTCTAATCTTGAGCTTAGATCTCAAAAGAGAGCAATTAGCATGGAAGCAAGAAGAAGAAGAAGAAAAAGAAGAGAAAGAGGGAACGGGAATAGGTGAGCAAAAGGTAGAAAAAAGGGCTGCCCTACTCTCTCCTTTCAACCTATTAAATCACCCACTCTTGCCACATGGCAACAACCCATTGGAGGAATCTAACTAAACACACCCTATAACCAAACACAACACCACACCCAATTCTAATCTCACTATTACATATCCTATCTCCATACATACATCCATACTCTAACAAAACTCATAACTCATGCACAAAACTTAATTTAGAATAACACATGCCGAAACTCATGCAACTTTGGTCACCTCTTATTGTCAATATTCCCGAATCCTTTTAGGGTACATTTTGGGGTGTGACAATAATTGTCAGAAGGCTTTCGACACTATTAAGGAATATCTCTTGAATTCGCCAGTCTTGAGGACACCTTTGCCGATCAAGCCACTAATCCTCTACTTAGCGATAGAAACCAGCTCAGTAGGTGCCATGATGGCTCAAGAAGATGAGTTCGAGGTAGAGTATGCATTCTACTATCTCAGCAAGCAGTTCCTCCTTTATAAGGCTGGGTATGTTGAAGTGGCGATATGTTTGGCAATAATTTGGGCCTCGAAGAAGCTGAGACACTATTTCCACTCATTCAGGATTCAGGCAGTTACTAAATAGAATCCTCTAAAATATCTTTAGGAAGCACCTTCTTTGCTAGGAAAGATGGGTAGGTGGTTAATATTGCTCCAAGAGTTTGATATAGAATACATCATTAGGAAAACTATCAAAAGAAGAGCTGTAGCCGAATTCCTAGCTGATCACACTATTGAAGGAGACCAGGTCGAGTACAATTTCCTAGATGAAGATGTCATGGCCAATGCAGTTCAGGGATGGCAGATGTATTTTGGTGGAGCAGTTAATAATAAAGGGACAGGTGTTGGGATCATTCTGATAACCCCGGATGGTGAGAAGTTACTACTAGCTAAGAAGCTGAGATATAAAAGTACTAATAATAAATCCGAGTATGAAGCATGTGTTTTCGGTTTAGAGGATCTTTTAGCTCTGCGGGCAAAGTCTGCAGAGGTTTTTGGAGATTCATCTTTGGTGATCTGTCAAATTCGAGGAGAATGGTCCATTAAAGAAGAAAGATTGGTACCATATGTAAAGCACCTCCATATTTTAAGCGGTCGATTTGAAACTTGCACATTGTAACACCCCAACTCATACGTGGACGAACCCATCCGCAATGGAGTAGGAGGCCGTACGAGTAGGTGTGTTACCGGACTGAAGCGAGACAAAACATACTAAAAATACGGAAGAATTTAAAACTTGAGGAGTGGATTTGGACATGCATATTTCGCAATTGCGCATACACTAAGCAAAAGCATACAGTTGTGAAAACTTACAAGCATACAATAGAAGTTATTCTCCAAACATCGCTATACAAATATTTACATGGCCCAGAATATTATATAAATCTCTTTACATATTATTACATATACATATTCATCAGAATTACAAAATCCAGGCTACAGAAATTACACAAAATACATCACTTCTAACTCCTATGTGGCCGACTCTGCAGATGCGCGACTCGAACATAAGCAAACCTGCCACCTGCACGGGAAAAAGAACCCGTGCTAAGCGATAACGCTTAGTGGGGAAAACAAACATAATAATATGGACGGCCATTCACAATGGTCGTCAAGGCAAAATACATTCAAATGGCAATTGCGGATATTCAAAACATATGTCTAAACAGATTTGCATAATAAAGGCATTCATTCGGAAACTCACACATATAGTCATATACATATATCAGGAATGGGCCAAAACAGTCATAACCCAAAACACGACACCAATGTTATCATGCTGAGCCACATACCCAAGAAAACATTCAAAACACCACACTTCCGCTGCACAACTCTAATACATAGCATATCATGCTGTAAACACTCCCATAACGAAGACTGAAGGCATAATCACATCACTTCACATTCATATCAAAACCATGCAGGAAGTACGATTACATCATATATACTTACCCTCATAACCGATCTGATTCACATGCTTGTACACAATAACCATGCTTAACTCATATACATAAATACATCGATCGAATCATTTCAAAGCATTCAGAAACTAATAACAAACCACATGCCAAGTTCGGATAATCATGTTAACTGAAAAGTCATGTTTACCAAATACATATTTACTTTCTGAAGCCCATAGTTATATTCATAACTGGTTCATATGACCGAGATCTTACACATTCGGATAACACATTTTCATGTTCATATCAGATAAAGCAAACGAAACACCCGCTAACTCAAAATAGTGGATAACGAGTACTGAGAGAGAGACCTCATGAGGAAACACATAGCCCGATCTTTGACCGGGTAACCCTCAGAGGGAACACATAATATAATGTACCATACAGGTACAAGTCGGAAGGCAATATTTCATTGA
Source organism: Excoecaria cochinchinensis (assembly GCA_947683425.1). Taxonomy (NCBI): domain Eukaryota; kingdom Viridiplantae; phylum Streptophyta; class Magnoliopsida; order Malpighiales; family Euphorbiaceae; genus Excoecaria; species Excoecaria cochinchinensis. The sequence goes on along the minus strand of CANTUQ010000018.1, from coordinate 11,650,300 downwards.
ACAGGACCTTAAACAAGATCCATACACATACACATAATAGGGGTTCGCGAGGAACCATTCGGGGACCTGATCAGGGTCCAAATCGTTCAAAGGGACGCTGCAGCTACACATACATAGACTCTATTAGGCATGCCTAACTATCCACTAGACTGACTCTCGCAGGTCATGCATCATACAAATCATAGTTCAAATCACATAATTTATATCATTGTACATAATCAGCAACAGGTGAGACATATGAATAAGTTCATAAGGTCAATCATGCATCATACAATTTACACTTAAGCATAATATAATGATCTTAGAGAGAGATCATCAGTATAGATATGCATAATACATTCAATTATATTAATATACTTCATAAAACAGTCCAAGAATAAACCTAGAGGCATCACAAGTTTCGGAATTCAAACATGGAAATCACAAAAGAAACTCATTTAGCACAACACATCTGTCGCGCTCGCGATGCCTGTCGCGCTCGCGACAGAGACCATAGTCTCTTCGCTGTGCACGCGCGACGGACTTCGCGATCGCGGGAAGGAGAGAAGAACCCGGCTCTGTCGCGTTCGCGACATTGTCGCGATCGCGACAGAGGATGAGCATTGCTATCGTGGGGTCGCGACAAGTCGCGTGCTCGCGATAGCACAGGCCAACAATGTGCTCTGTCGCGATCGCGACGGTTGTCGCGCTCGCGACAGAGAGCAGACAAGCTATTGCTATCGCGGGCTCGCGACAGCGTCGCGTGCTCGCGATGGCACAACATCAAAATCATCAGTCTCTGTCGCGCTCGCGACATGGTCGCGATCGCGACAGAGTCATGATTCCGAAAATCTGCAGAATTTTGCAAGATCTTTCCTTCCTCAAACTCACCCACAATTACACGAAACACATCCAAAGGTTTCTTACCTCATCTCTAGCCAGTCACACATTATTGACAACATAATCCAACATTCGTATCAAGTATTTCAGTAAAACACGCCATTAACAATATCCATATACACAATCCATAATAACCACATTATTCGTCAATCATCTCAATCGCACCCACATTAAACGCATTCATTCACACGGTACATCATGTTAAGGTTACTCATGAGACCATCACATAATAACACTCATCAATAAACAACCTTCATGGAGTTATATTTATCATTAATTACTGATATAGCCATTTCATTACCCTAAACATGCATAATAACTGATGGGAAAGGCACGGGATTGATCCGGGTCATCCCTAGACTCAAAAATAAAGAAGAAAAGGCTCAAAACATATTTTTCTGTCGCGAGGTCGCGACCATTGTCGCGCTCGCGACAGAGGCTCGCCTCAGCCACCATAACAGACTGCTTTCTACTATAAGATAATATCGCGAAAACCGACCTCTAAACCTCATTTTTAGGAAAAGTGGTCTTCTTAACAAATGTTCCCCTACGTCTTAGCTTTCAAATGAAACAAGTTTCACATCAATTGGATGTCTACAACTCCAGATATGCACTCCACCACCCATACTGGTCAAACAACCCGACACAACAGGGACACTACATTGGTAATCAATTTTCGATGTCTTAGAGCAAGAATTTGTCCAATGCTATTTCTGAGACATTTAAATTAATGGAATTCATGGTTCTAATAGTTCAAGAATCGCATGATTTGGAGTTCTAAAACTCCCAAAACAGTGTAATAACCGAAGAAAGGTCCCGTGTATTCTAAATCAGTTTTTCACCTAAAAACCTATTCACATGCACCAATAAGTCATTTGAGTCAACACTCACTACCATCATCACAAATCATCACAACACACTCAAGAAGCTTATATCATACATGAATATATAAAAATTCATATACAGATAAAAGAAAGTTCCCAAACCTCAAATGAAGCTTCAATCTTCTGTTTCAAACCTCCATCTACTCTTTGCCTTTACTTTGTTTTTTTCTTATCACCAACCACTTGCACAAATGAAAACCAGAAAATTATCCTTAATCCATATCCTAGATCCCACATCAAAAGTAAATCTAGAAGGAAAATATGATCAAAGCATAAATAACTAAACACTAACCACTTACCTCTTCAATCCTACTTCCCAAGCTCCACTAAATCACTTCCAATTTATTCAAAACCCAAAAGATTGAACAAAGAAAGGGAAGAAAAGGAAAAAGAAATGGAGATCGGGAAGATGAAAGGGCCAAACGTAAACTCCTCTTTTCCTTTCACTTTGTCTTTCTTTTCACACTTAATGTACACCTACCAATGCCACTTGTTCACTTCCTATAAGTCCACATGTCATAATCTTCAATCCCACTTTGACTTGCTCCTACATATACCATACACTAAACACACACAATTAATTCTTGAATAAATATCTTCAATACACCAAACACCACTCATACCATAGCATTTCTTAGCCCACTCACATCCTACTTCCATACACTTCAAGCATACTCTAACAATTCCTTATAAACCACTTGTCATCATCCTACAAACCCAAGTGTCACCATCTTATCCAATCACTTCCTACATACCATACACATGTTCCACTAGATGATTTCTCACTTAACATCTTATTAATTAATTATTTTCTTTGCAATTAAATCCTTATTATCCATACTATTCATGTACAAATTACCGAATTACCCCCACTCATTCCGATCGAGCAAGCATATTCCGACTAGGCCCCGATCGGGGTGTGACAAATCTTCCCTTCTAAAAGAATTTCGTCCTCGAAATTCACATACACCAGAAGAAACTCCAAAACTACACTTCAATTCATCCTCAGACTCATACATTGTATTCTAAAACTATTCACTTACTTACACTTATTACTATTGCGGTGCTCTTAATCACTTCCTACTCCGCTTACACCAAACGTAGAATACTTTCTTATATTCACATCAAACACATTTATCAGAACAATCATTACTTAAATGCCCGACTAAAATCAAAACCCGAACACTTTACACATAAACCAACTAACTTCGCCAATTGATACATAAATCCTTCGCTACTTAAAAGATGTCCATCATACTTACGTTTCCCTTTACCATTAATACTCCTATCAAACTTTAAAATCTTTTTTACGGCCCCAAAATACTCTTTCTGTTCAATCTTTAATCAAACACAAAACACTTTCCTAAACAATTGCTGAGCGCGTCATTTTTTTACCCTTAATCTTAATATCAAATAGTACATATATACCCTGTCAGCTTTCTCTCAATCAAAACATACATGCATATGCTTATCATGTATTGTCAAATGGATGATGATGATGTAATGAGATTGAGATGATTCATGTATGCAGAGTGATGCAATTGATGCTATAATGATGCATTTTGTCCCATCCCCATGATTCAATATGCTTTCATTTAAACACTTTTCTGGAGATAGCTGACAGGCATATAGAGTACTACCAAAACCTTATAAGATCCAAATACTCATCCACTTACTCGATACCTTTCTTTACTGAGCTACACTCTGAACAAAACCTTGAGAAATTCTAGGAGCAGTCAGTCTATCCAAAATTCGAATTAATCCTTGCACTAATGTTCTATTATTAGAAACAAGACCGGAATTCTAACCAAAAGGTGCACAGAAACGAAACACTTTGATCAGTACTAACTGGGTTCACACTTTCTGTCATCTCATTCACCTTCTCATTCGGTTCAGGTTCCATCTAACATAACACATATAGGACAAGACGCATCTGCATTAGGCCACAACACAAAACTGACTCTCAAACAAAGACTCGACACATAACAAGTAACATACAAAGACCCAATACTCAAACAAATAAGGCAACCAGAATCTTATGCTCTGATACCACTAAATGTAACACCCCAACTCATACGTGGACGAACCCATCCGCAATGGAGTAGGAGGCCGTACGAGTAGGTGTGTTACCGGACTGAAGCGAGACAAAACATACTAAAAATACGGAAGAATTTAAAACTTGAGGAGTGGATTTGGACATGCATATTTCGCAATTGCGCATACACTAAGCAAAAGCATACAGTTGTGAAAACTTACAAGCATACAATAGAAGTTATTCTCCAAACATCGCTATACAAATATTTACATGGCCCAGAATATTATATAAATCTCTTTACATATTATTACATATACATATTCATCAGAATTACAAAATCCAGGCTACAGAAATTACACAAAATACATCACTTCTAACTCCTATGTGGCCGACTCTGCAGATGCGCGACTCGAACATAAGCAAACCTGCCACCTGCACGGGAAAAAGAACCCGTGCTAAGCGATAACGCTTAGTGGGGAAAACAAACATAATAATATGGACGGCCATTCACAATGGTCGTCAAGGCAAAATACATTCAAATGGCAATTGCGGATATTCAAAACATATGTCTAAACAGATTTGCATAATAAAGGCATTCATTCGGAAACTCACACATATAGTCATATACATATATCAGGAATGGGCCAAAACAGTCATAACCCAAAACACGACACCAATGTTATCATGCTGAGCCACATACCCAAGAAAACATTCAAAACACCACACTTCCGCTGCACAACTCTAATACATAGCATATCATGCTGTAAACACTCCCATAACGAAGACTGAAGGCATAATCACATCACTTCACATTCATATCAAAACCATGCAGGAAGTACGATTACATCATATATACTTACCCTCATAACCGATCTGATTCACATGCTTGTACACAATAACCATGCTTAACTCATATACATAAATACATCGATCGAATCATTTCAAAGCATTCAGAAACTAATAACAAACCACATGCCAAGTTCGGATAATCATGTTAACTGAAAAGTCATGTTTACCAAATACATATTTACTTTCTGAAGCCCATAGTTATATTCATAACTGGTTCATATGACCGAGATCTTACACATTCGGATAACACATTTTCATGTTCATATCAGATAAAGCAAACGAAACACCCGCTGACTCAAAATAGTGGATAACGAGTACTGAGAGAGAGACCTCATGAGGAAACACATAGCCCGATCTTTGACCGGGTAACCCTCAGAGGGAACACATAATATAATGTACCATACAGGTACAAGTCGGAAGGCAACATTTCATTGAACAGGACCTTAAACAAGATCCATACACATACACATAATAGGGGTTCGCGAGGAACCATTCGGGGACCTGATCAGGGTCCAAATCGTTCAAAGGGGCGCTGCAGCTACACATACATAGACTCTATTAGGCATGCCTAACTATCCACTAGACTGACTCTCGCAGGTCATGCATCATACAAATCATAGTTCAAATCACATAATTTATATCATTGTACATAATCAGCAACAGGTGAGACATATGAATAAGTTCATAAGGTCAATCATGCATCATACAATTTACACTTAAGCATAATATAATGATCTTAGAGAGAGATCATCAGTATAGATATGCATAATACATTCAATTATATTAATATACTTCATAAAACAGTCCAAGAATAAACCTAGAGGCATCACAAGTTTCGGAATTCAAACATGGAAATCACAAAAGAAACTCATTTAGCACAACACATCTGTCGCGCTCGCGATGCCTGTCGCGCTCGCGACAGAGACCATAGTCTCTTCGCTGCGCACGCGCGACGGACTTTGCGATCGCGGGAAGGAGAGAAGAACCCGGCTCTGTCGCGCTCGCGACATTGTCGCGATCGCGACAGAGGATGAGCATTGCTATCGCGGGGTCGCGACAAGTCGCGTGCTCGCGATAGCACAGGCCAACAATGTGCTCTGTCGCGATCGCGACGGTTGTCGCGCTCGCGACAGAGAGCAGACAAGCTATTGCTATCGCGGGCTCGCGACAGCGTCGCGTGCTCGCGATGGCACAACATCAAAATCATCAGTCTCTGTCGCGCTCGCGACATGGTCGCGATCGCGACAGAGTCATGATTCCGAAAATCTGCAGAATTTTGCAAGATCTTTCCTTCCTCAAACTCACCCACAATTACACGAAACACATCCAAAGGTTTCTTACCTCATCTCTAGCCAGTCACACATTATCGACAACATAATCCAACATTCGTATCAAGTATTTCAGTAAAACACGCCATTAACAATATCCATATACACAATCCATAATAACCACATTATTCGTCAATCATCTCAATCGCACCCACATTAAACGCATTCATTCACACGGTACATCATGTTAAGGTTACTCATGAGACCATCACATAATAACACTCATCAATAAACAACCTTCATGGAGTTATATTTATCATTAATTACTGATATAGCCATTTCATTACCCTAAACATGCATAATAACTGATGGGAAAGGCACGGGATTGATCCGGGTCATCCCTAGACTCAAAAATAAAGAAGAAAAGGCTCAAAACATATTTTTCTGTCGCGAGGTCGCGACCATTGTCGCGCTCGCGACAGAGGCTCGCCTCAGCCACCATAATATACTGCTTTCTACTATAAGATAATATCGCGAAAACCGACCTCTAAACCTCATTTTTAGGAAAAGTTGTCTTCTTAACAAATGTTCCCCTACGTCTTAGCTTTCAAATGAAATAAGTTTCACATCAATTGGATGTCTACAACTCCAGATATACACTCCACCACCCATACTGGTCAAACAACCCGACACAACAGGGACACTACATTGGTAATCAATTTTTCGATGTCTTAGAGCAAGAATTTGTCCAATGCTATTTCTGAGACATTTAAATTAATGGAATTCATGGTTCTAATAGTTCAAGAATCGCATGATTTGGAGTTCTAAAACTCCCAAAACAGTGTAATAACCGAAGAAAGGTCCCGTGTATTCTAAATCAGTTTTTCACCTAAAAACCTATTCACATGCACCAATAAGTCATTTGAGTCAACACTCACTACCATCATCACAAATCATCACAACACACTCAAGAAGCTTATATCATACATGAATATATAAAAATTCATATACAGATAAAAGAAAGTTCCCAAACCTCAAATGAAGCTTCAATCTTCTGTTTCAAACCTCCATCTACTCTTTGCCTTTACTTTGTTTTTTTCTTATCACCAACCACTTGCACAAATGAAAACCAGAAAATTATCCTTAATCCATATCCTAGATCCCACATCAAAAGTAAATCTAGAAGGAAAATAAGATCAAAGCATAAATAACTAAACACTAACCACTTACCTCTTCAATCCTACTTCCCAAGCTCCACTAAATCACTTCCAATTTATTCAAAACCCAAAAGATTGAACAAAGAAAGGGAAGAAAAGGAAAAAGAAATGGAGATCGGGAAGATGAAAGGGCCAAACGTAAACTCCTCTTTTCCTTTCACTTTGTCTTTCTTTTCACACTTAATGTACACCTACCAATGCCACTTGTTCACTTCCTATAAGTCCACATGTCATAATCTTCAATCCCACTTTGACTTGCTCCTACATATACCATACACTAAACACACACAATTAATTCTTGAATAAATATCTTCAATACACCAAACACCACTCATACCATAGCATTTCTTAGCCCACTCACATCCTACTTCCATACACTTCAAGCATACTCTAACAATTCCTTATAAACCACTTGTCATCATCCTACAAACCCAAGTGTCACCATCTTATCCAATCACTTCCTACATACCATACACATGTTCCACTAGATGATTTCTCACTTAACATCTTATTAATTAATTATTTTCTTTGCAATTAAATCCTTATTATCCATACTATTCATGTACAAATTACCGAATTACCCCCACTCATTCCGATCGAGCAAGCATATTCCGACTAGGCCCCGATCGGGGTGTGACACACATTCCATTTCGTCCCTGTAGATGAGAATCAGTTGGCTGATGCCCTTGCAACTCTAGTATCCATGTGGGATAACCCGGAAGGAATGGTTATGAAGCTAGTATTGATCTCAAGTTCCCAAAGGCCTTGCTTTGAACAACAATAGGTGATGGATGTCAAAGTAACTGATGGAAAACCTTGTTATTGTGATGTTCAGAATTACCTAAAGAGGTCGGTATTCCCAAAAGAAGCTTCTGAAAAGGATCGAAGAGTGATCAAAAAATTATCCAATCAGTTTCTCAATGTGGATGGTATACTATAGAAGAGGCAAGCAGATGGCATTCAGTTAAGATGCATAATGGAGAAAGAAGCTAAGAGGGTTATGGAAGAGGTCCATGCTGGTATTTGCGGAACTCACATGAATGGCTTAATCTTGGCAAAGAAAATCATGCGCTAAGGGTTTTGTTGGATCACTATGGATACGGACTGTTCAAAGTTTATAAAATAATGTCAGTTGTGCCAACAGTATGCAGATTCGAGGCATGTGCCAGTGTCAGAATTACATAATTTATCCTCATCTTGGCCGTTTGCAACTTTGGGGATAGATATTATAGGAGAGATACGCCCTACCGCCTCTAAGGGGCATAGGTTCATTATAGTCACCATCGATTACTTTACCAAATGGGTCGAGGCTAAATCTTTTAAGAAGGTAGATGCCCAAGACATGGCCAAATTTATTGAACAGAATTTGGTATGTAGGTACGGCATCCCACATCATATCGTGTCTGATAATGGTGTATAATTCTTAGCTGAGACTAAACGGGTACTGCAAAAGTATGGGATAGAGCACCATAATTCTTCCCTTTACCGACCTCAAGCTAATGGAGCAGTTGAAGAAGCTAATAAAAATGTCAAGAAAATTTTGGCTAAAATGGTACAGAATTACAAAGACTAGGCAGAAAAGTTACCTTTCGCACTATGAGGCTACAGAACTACCATCAGAACATCAACAAGCGCAATGCCATTTTCTTTAGTACATGGAACAGAGGCAGTTCTGCCAGTTAAAATTGAGCTCAGGTCTCTAAGAGTGGTTATGGAAGCTCAAATTCCAGAAGTAGAATGGGCACAACAAAGATTACTACAGTTGAACCTGTTGGATGAGGGTAGGTTGTGAGCTTATTATCACAACCAAGTCTACTAAAAGAGGTTAGCCCAGTCATTCGGTAAGAAGGTTAGGAAACACCCGCTGATAGAAGGAGACTTAGTCTTCAAGCAAATGAGGACAGGAGTGCCAGACATTAGGGGGAAATTTAGGCCAACATGGGAAGGTTTTTTTGTGCTAAAGAAGCTGTTATCAAAGGAAGTGGGAATTTTAACAGATAGCGATGAGAATGAATTCAAAGAGCCGGTCAACATCGATAGATTAAAGAGGTTCCATGGCTAAAGAATAAAAATTAAAAGAAGAGAATAAAAGCCCTGCGGGTTGAAAACTTAAAAAAGGAGGCCTTGCTAAAATTAGGCGCCCTGTCAGGGTAAAAACCAAAAAAAGGCACTCTAGGCAAAAATTAAGGGCTGAGAGAAAATATTCAATCATGAAAACCCGAGAAATCTGATTGATAACAGGAGTTTGATGCTTGCAAGATTTATCTTAAGATTAAGTGTAGTTTTGTGTTTTGAATTTTATGTCAATAAGTGATCATGTGTAATGAAATCATGTTGAAATGTTCATAAATTTGCAATAAAGGACTCAGTTTGCACTTTTCATAATTGTCTAGTTCTTTTACAAAAAGAAAATACATTGTCTTTCACAATCTAAAAACTATTTTCTACTGCATTTATTTGATCAGATGTTTAAGCCAACTGAACCGGTTGTCGACAGCAGGGCTAGTCACCCACTCTTTATACTCTAACAAGCTAGTAAAATCAGAATCCTTAGGCCTCGGAATGGTAGTACTCAAGGGTAGCTGTGCTCAAAGTCCGCAGTAGCTAGTAATAAATGCTGAAGATAAGGTTCCACCATGAAAAGCAAGCAGCAAATTCACAATAGTCTGACACCCCCTAAACTGGCGAACACAATGGCTATGATACAAAAAGAGGCCCTGTGAAGCCCGCACAATGGGATGGCATCTTCCAACCCCTGTGAATTTTTACCCAATCCGGCCCCTGGGAGGAAGTGCATCCTCTTCATCATGTTCATCACCTGAGGGCTACCTGCCAAGCCCTGCTCCTCACCAATCACTGATACATGAAAACCACTAAATGGCTGATTAGAGATCCCCAAGGCAGACACTTGGTTCTCTCTCACTGCTTTAATGGTAACCACCTCCCCTTCATGAGGTATCTTTACCATTTGATGTAGGGTGGACGACACTCCTCCCAATTTATGGAACCACGGTCTTCCCAGTAGGGCTGAGAAATTTGCTGGGATAGGTAAGACCACAAATTCTGCTTCTGTCTCAATGGGCCTAGTCCTAACTAGAGCTCTGAATGTTCCCGAAGCCTGTCTCCGAGAATTGTTATAGGCTGTGATGGTCAGATCAGACTTACTCAACATTCTCTCATCCAGCCCAAAAGTCTAAAGTGCCACCAAAGGGCAGAAATTTATGGATGACCCATCATCAACCATAATACAAGCGGTATGCTTGCCGTTAATTTTAGCCTTGATGTATAGTAGTCGGTTGTGATTGTGGCCTTTAGCTGGCAAATCTGCGTCAGAAAACACCAGATTCTCTCCGGATCCCCCTTTTATAAGGTCTAGCAGCTAAGATGGAGAAATTGTAGTAGCTACAGTGGACTCACTTAAAGCCTCAACTAACTTCTGTCTGTGGGAAGGGGACTGTCTCAAGAGGTCCCAAATTGATATTTGAGCCGTGGTATTTTTCAGCTGCTTTACTATGGGATTTTCTTTTGGGTCCTTCTCCACAGGTGCTTGAACTGAGTCCTGTTGTTTCTCAACTTCGGGAACCACTCTCCCACTTCTTGTTACAGCCCCAACTCTCTCCTCCTCCTCAAAATCCCATGGATCCGTGAACTCACCATCTTTCTCCTCTTCATCTTCGTCTCCACTCTCACTAGTGCACCAACAGTCTATCGCCGCCACGGGCATCCCTTCTTCACTTGCCTCAGGGCGAGTGATAGTGAAGTAATCATTTCCATACAAATCTTGAAGGACATACCATTCGGGTAGGCTCGACCCAATCATAAAGATAGGCGGTGGCACAGTATTGAAACTGGACTTCTTCTTGCTCTCCCTCTTTTCAAGACCGGTGATCTGCTTACTATCGATCAGATCCTGAATCTGATGCCTCAGCCTGAAGCAATTGTCTATCAGATGCCCAGTATGTTGGTGAAAGGCGCAGTATTCGTTCTCTTTATGCCCCGGTTCCCCTTGGGTCCTAGCTGGCCTTGGTGGCAGGGTTGTAGCTTCCCCTCCTTCATCAACCTTTTCAGTACCCATAACAAAGGCCTACCCAAATTCGAGAAGTACCTCTGATTCACTCCTATTGTCGATATCTCAGCTGTCTTCCCACTTCTGTTACCACTGCTGGAACTAGCCGACTTGGTTGCACCTTGATTGTTGTAGCCCTTCTTGGCATAAGCCTCACTGGTTGACCTTTTGGCCATATATTCTCCTTCTGCCTCTATAGCAATGTCCTTTAAGGACTCCCAATCTTTCAGCCCTTTTATTTTCAGTCCATCTCTCAGGTATGGGCTGGCATTCCGAATGAATAATCGGATATGATTAGGAGTGTCGGGCTTGCGCTTCATCTCAATAACCTAGTTCCTCCACCGAGTGAGGTATTCAAGAAAAGACTCCCCAGCCTTCTGCTGCAGTAGCTCTAGATCCTTCATTGTGACCTCCATCCGGGTACTGCAATCGTATTGCCTTAGGAACTCTTTAGTCAATAAGTCCCAGTCTTATTTGGACCTCCTGTCCAGCCCATGGTACCAGTCAATGGTAGCCCCTGTAAGACTCAAACAAAAGTACTCTATCTTCTGCTTCCTTGTTAAAGTCGTCCCTTTCATGACTAGTGAATACTGCTTAATGTGTGCAGCAGGGTCAGAGGTGCCGTCAAATTTTGGAATATCAGGCATCTTAAAGTTCTGGGGAATCAGATCATCACCATCCAGCTTACGATCCTCCGGGTTCATTCCCCTTCCTACCGTCACCATCCTTGTCATAACCTCAAATTTCTCCTCCATCTTTCTCCACATTGCTTCCTCTAGCTTAGGCGACTTTCCCTTTGCCACCGTCTATTCCTCTTGGTCCTCCCATAAGTCAACCTCAGATTTAGGGCCTTCTCTATGCTCTATAGGCACTGGTGCTCTTTGTTCAACCACAGGTGGGTCAGCCACAGTAGGGGGATCCTCTCTCACATCCCCTTGTTCATCTTGCCCCCTAATAGGAGTAGCAGCTTATTGCCCCGCAAGTGGAGCTAAGGTAGTGGTAAGGTTGCCCATCATGGCCATCATTCTGGCCTCAAACTCTTCCATTCTTATCCCTACTTCCTCGGCGATCATGGCCCTGGTTGCATCAGACCCACTTGATTGGTTAGTCATACTTGTCTCAGCTGATGATTCTAAAGAGAAAGTCTCACTACCCTCTGAAAGAGAATCTGAACTCTGATATGATACTAGCTCTGGTAACCCCAAGAGTGGAATCCTTCTCAACCGACCGTCGGGACCCCTAAACCACCCGGGCGAATCTATGATGGCTGAAAAAATACATCTCATTAGGATGATGCATGATTGAAATGCAATGCATGGTCATGCTGATGCAGCATAGACAAACACATGCAAGCATATAGATCCTTCCAACCTTATCTCTCCCACACACGAGGTAGCATAGTCTATTTCCTAGGTGGGCTTTATCCAAGGGTTAACAAGGAAGCCCATCAGACACTATGGTACACGGTGAAAAATCGACAGCATAACATCTCTTATCTAATGTACACACGTATGAGTGTTTGGCCATTATGTATTTAAACACCTCAATTAAATTAAGATGGGCCTACTGAGGCATGAAAGACCATTTAATTTAACTGCTTTTGTACAATATATGATGGCCCAGGTAGCAAGTACGGTATTACGGTACATTTCACCTAGTGGAAGTATCTATTGCCATTACATGAGCTTTGGTCAAAGGTGATGATACTTTAGGGCTACCCAAGCATGGTCCCTGCCAATGGGTCTAGCTCACATAACGACCGATTGGGTCACCATTTGATATACCATAAGGTACGAGGCTTAGGCTGGTGATTATCCTTAATACTTTCCCACATTGAGTGAACGTAGGGTTGTGCTTCGGGAATGCACCGGGGTTAAAATAGGGACCAAACTAGCATAATCTAAGGCTCTAGTATGGATGCAATGCAATTTTGAAAAGGAAAGAAATTTTTAAATTAAAACTCAATTATAAATTTAAGCCAAGGTACTTTCGAAGGGAAGTCTCTAAGGTCCCAGTGGAGTCGCCACTGTGACGCGCGCCAAACCCCGTGGCCCCCGAAGGCCCGCTTTTAGGGCGATCGAGAGAGGTTCATGAAAACTTGTAAGGTATTTACAAGTGCATCCATTTTGGGCAACAAGTGGAGTCGCCACCCAATAGAACATTGGGAAAGGTCGTCTAGCCTCAGTGAGCCTAAGATGGCACTGCTATGTCCATTTTGGGCAAGCCAGAGGTGTCTTGGAGATCCCACCCTAATAGAATATTAGGATGGTGCTCTCGCCTCGTGGAGCCTAGGACTATGCAAATTAAAGCCTTTTTACGGGACACAAGAGGTTTCTTGGAAGTCCCATTCCAATGGAATATTGAAATGGTCCTCTCGCCTCGTTGAGCCCAAAGACTAGAGATGGTTCGGGACTTCCCATTTATTCATACCTTGATTAAGTTTATAATTGAGTTTTGAATTTAGCGTTTTATCCCATTTCTCATTCAATTTTAATGCAATTTAATTAAAGCGCATGTCAATCACATAAAGAAAGCGATAAATAAAATAAATGAAAGCAAAATAAATTACAAAAAAAACTAAGGGCGGAATACAACCCCCATTTGTAAATAAAATACAAATCATACATAAATCGGGCCATTTATTAAAATAAGGACGTTGGTCCTCTCATGCATAATTAAAGAAAATAATTTTAAAGTGACACTTATTTTGGATGAAAAAAGTTAGGACATTGGTCCCATTTTATTTAGAAAAAAAAATTAATTAAGTAGAAATATTTTTGTGGTTTTTTCAATTAATGTGCATAAAAATAAAATTTATTAGAAATTATATGATAAAATAAATTAATCCAAAATAATGAAAGGCAATAAAAAATAAACAACTCATGGATCTTCAAACCTCCATGGGGTCCCACTTGACAAAAACTCGCATATGAAAAATAAGTATGAAAAATAAAAAAAACAAATAAAAATGAAGTTAGTATAAAAAATGAATTAAATATAACATGAAAACAATTAAATTAAGGCAAATAAAAATGCATCATGTACAACAAGCCAATTAAAATGACATAATAAAAATATGCATTCTAATTAATTAACAATTTAACATGCATAAAAAATAACATAATAATAATAAAATTCAACATGCATAAACAAGCATAAAATAATGATGATAGAATTTAACATGCATAAAAAACATAAAATAACAACAATAACATCCAATCATGCATAAAAAATATAATATACATAAAATTCAGCATGTATAAGAAATACAAATAATAATATTAATAATAATGATACTAGTATCAAATGATAGCAATAAACAAGGATAATAAAACTTATAATAATAAAACTAACAATTGCAACTATAATAATAACAATAATAAACAAAATGAAACCAAAGAGTATTAAACAATCCAAATTAAGCATGCAAGAATCAAATAGTATATGGCAAACTAATAAAACATGGCAAATAATACCACCACCACCAACAACAACAACAACAACAACAACAACAACAATAATAATAATAATAATAATAATAATAATAATATATGGACAATCACATAAGCACATGGTAATAATAATAATAATAATAATAATAATAATAATAATAATAATAATAATAATAATAATAATAATAATAATAATAATAATAACAACAACAACAATAATAATAATAACATCAAAGAAGATGAGCAATCCAATTAAACATGGAAGAATAAAATGAAAATAAAATAAGCCAATTATGCTAAAACATGTTAAATGATAATACTAATACTATATATGAACAAAAATGATGACAATAGTATGAACATGAACAATTAAATAAGAAATAAGAAATAATAATATGAACAATTAAAAAATAAGAAGCAAAAACATGAACAATTAAATAATAGATCTAAAAGGATTTACATGATAATCAATTAAATAAAACAAAAGAATAAGAAAATAAGAAGAAAATAATAGAACTAAAAGAATTTACATATTAATTAATTAAATAAGAACAAAAAAATGAAATTAAAAATTAAATTAAGAAATTGAGCCAAGACTATTTACCCTCAAAATTTATCTTGAAGAAATGAAGGTAGATGATCCAATTTCTTGTCTTGATTTGTAAGAAAAAAATTAGAAAATAAAGTATTGAAAATGAATTTTTACTCAAGAACAAATAATTGATTTATTTGTCTCAAAATAAAAATTGTTTGATAAGAAGAAGAAAAATTACCAAGAACAAAAATTGTAATTATTTGTCTCAAGAATTCACTTGGAAAAATTCTTTAGAAATTGAGAGAGTTTGGTTTGAGAGAAGAAAGAAGAAGAAAAATAATTTTCTAAAGAAAATCCCCCCCCCCCCCCCCCCCCCATTTTCCTCTAAAATTCCCATTTTATAACCCTAAAATTTAAAATTTTTTAATTAAGAAATTAAATTGATTTAATTCCAATAACTACAAAAAAACCACTGAATTTGATGGGTTGGAAGATAAAAAACTTTTAGAATTAAATTATGCACAAAAATAAGTTAAAAAGCATTAAAAATGAAGAAAATATGGCTAAAAAGGCCATTGGGGCGAAAACGGGTGCACAAGGGCGGGTGACGCCCGTCGGAGTGCCCAACGGGCGTCTCCAGCGCGCACCCAGCTGCGCGTGGCGGGCAGGCCGACACCTGCGCGCCAGGGTGTTGCGGCAGCGCTAGCGCAGCCCGACATTCGCGCGGAATTTTTTTTTCAAATTTTCTATAAAACACAAAAAAATTAAAAACTCACTTTTTTTACCCCAAAATAATTTTTAAAACATTTTTAAAATACATTTTTATTTATTCCTAACAAATCAAAGGACAAGGAAATTATCACTTCCGACTTTCATTCTTTTTGCCTATAAATCGGCACACTTAATTTCATCATTGGGTAATACTGATCAAGGCTACTTGGGACCCGGTGTCTACACCTGGGTTTAGTTGGGTTGTCAAGAATTTCATGTTTATATTGCTTTACCAATTTCCAATTACATTTATGAGGATAGAATTTTCTAAGCATTTAATTTCATCCTTGAGTAATTTCTTGATGAACAATTTTATTTTTAAATGTTAATTTATTTTCTTGCTTAGATTAGTTTTCTCCACCAAACAAACCGAGGATATCTCAAATTCACTCATCTATAGATATTTAACGTGGCAATCCTTTTTCCCTTAGGTACGATAACTCGGGGTCTTAACTATACCCCACTTTATTACTTGTCGATTCGGTACACTTACCGAATACCGGTCAAGTTTTTGGCGCCATTGCCGGGGACAAACGGTGTTGCTTGTTTTATTTCTTTAGTTGAGTTAGTTTGAGATTTTTTTTTATTTTTTCTTTATTTTATTTCGGTGTTTATCTTTGCAGGAAAATTTTGAGGTCTTTCCAAAATGATGCAAGATAGTGTTCAAGATTATGAGTTGGTCCTTTTGTGAGCTCAAGCAAATGATATGAGGAGGGAGATGCAAGAGCTACAACAATTGTATTCAACTTCACCAGTCACCTATTCACCATCCTGTGAAGATCCTTACTCTCAATGGGAATCACAAGAGTATAACTTTGCCAAAATCGAAAGTCTTCAATACTACATATATAGTAGAGAGAAGCAATACCAAGCGGAAAGGCTGGAGCTATAGGCTATAATCAACTGTCAAGAGGAGAGGATCAAGGCTCAAGAGAATCAATTGAGAAGTTAAGAATTTTTGATCCAAAATTTTGAATTCAAATTGGAGAATTTAATTGTTTCTTCGGGTGATCAAAGAGATGGTGGTGAATTGAGTCATGCACCTATAGAGCTTAACGAGAATTTTGAAATTTTTGAGGATGGGTTGCATGAAGGAAAAAAGGAGCCAATCATTGTTGAAGACGAATCTTGTGTTTGTTTGGAAACTAAATTCAATTTTTCTGTGCAGGATAGTGCACCAAAGGAGCAAGAGTTATGTGATTCTCAAATGGAAGCACTGAATTCAGTCCATTTGAAGGATCTATTTAGGCTAGAAGAGCCGGTGGAGTTCATTTATAGTGAACCCAAGGTGGAGTCATACTTCATCGAAGACATGGAATTTCACACCTTGGTGGCTTTCCATGATTTTCTCTTACTAATGGGGGAAAATGAGGAGCAAAAATCGGAAAGATCATTATTTGGTTCACAATCTCGTCCACCCAAAAGTAACATGAGTCGAGCTGGGACTCAATAAACTAGAACTTTTATTTTTCTTAACCCTTCCTATTTAATTTTATGTAATTTATATGTGTTTTTGTGTTTTATGTTTTTAATTTTTTTTTAGTTGTTTATTTTTAAATCTTTATTTTTAAAAAAAATTATTTATTTTTATATAAAATAATTTTCCTTAAATTTTTGGTGTGTTAGAAAGTTAATTTGTTGTTTTTAATGTTTAATTTGTTGATTTTTAACTTTTGGTTTTAATTGGTTTTGGTTTGTTGTATTGTTTTGGAATTTAACAGGGAAAATAACTTGGAATTTAAAGAAAGGAATTTGCAGCAAAAAATGGTGCAGTGGAGCATTGGACGGTAGCATTTTACAGGTATCTCACGGTGACAATTAAATTTATTGTCATCGTGACTTATTTTTCATCAAGGCAGTAGCGTTTCCAGTTAGAGTGAAAACACAGCTGTGCTTTCATTTAAAATGCGCCGATACGTAGCGCTGTGTAAAAACACAGCTGTGCTTTTCACCCAGACCCTATTAACATCCTGTTTTCAAAATTTCGGCGCTGCTCTTCTTTTCTTTTCTCCTCTGTTTTCACCTGTTCCCCCCTGTTCTTCAATTTTCATATTTTCTCTCAATCTTTTTTTCGATCTTCAATGGCAACCCAAGCTAATCTCAGGTAATTTTTATTTTATGCATTTTTATAGATCTTAAATGGAATTCTTTTCATTTTTTTTTTCTGCATTTTCCTCTTTTATGCCAATTCTGATCTTCCCCAAAATTTTTGCAAGAAATTCCAGATTTTAGGGTTAAAAAAATTAAGAGCTTTCCGCCTTTCCTGTTATTTCTCTTCCAAATTATTTTTAAGTTAGCTAGATTATTGTGGCAAGCTCAGGTACACCTCCCCCCTATCTCTGTTCTGAACGTTGCTATTTAAATGTGCATCTGCTTTCACTGAATTTCTCTGAGATTTTGATATTTATTTGTGATTATGTGAATTGTGCTGCTTGTTTTGTGCGTTTGTACAGATTTTTGGGTGTTGTGATTGTTAAATTTGTCACATAAATCCAGCTTTTGTTCATGCACACCAACTGTTTGCTTAAATGCCTCAGTGGATATCCATGTCAATTTCATGCTTTTTAATTGTGCTGTACAACATTTTTATGCATGGATTCTTATAGAAATTGTCATGTGAATTATGAGGATTATGTTAGAACTGGATGGCATGAACTTTGTACTTAAACTACATGAAAAATTCATCACTATTGGCACTATTGAAGTTGGGTTAACATGCTACTGTGCTTGAAGTTGTCCAGTTTTAATGGAGAAGTTTGTTTAGGAATTATTAGTCTTTTGAGCTTAATTTTTATGTCATTCTTTGCTGGGTTTTGAGGCTGCCATGTTGACTGAGTTTTGGGCTTATTTTTCAATTATATAGCTTACAATTGTTCTTTAATTGGTCATTTGAAAGCGAGAATCATGGAAGATGGGATTTTGAACTTCAATTCGGGAAATTAAATGTTTTCATTGTATTGATTTATTTGGGCATAGCATGGATAGGGGGAAATGTTGCAAGATTAATTTTGAGTTATTTGAGTTGGTGCTTGGTATTTTATTATGTGATAGTTTTGTTGTTGCGTTTATTTTTAATTTAGATGCAATTGATATTATGCTTATTGTTTTGAGGCAAATGCATGTTTGCTAGCTCTCGAATTGATGGGATTAGGATGAGTTGCAATGGATGCCAATTTTTTCAAATTCTTATTTACATGCAACTTTGAATTTATCTTACATATTTTTGCTTTGAATAGAGCATAGGTTGAGCAAACTTTGCATTTCTCTCTTTTATTTTCCATTAAATTGCATTTATATTAATTTTTGGCATATACACTTTAGGGGTTAATTACTTGTGCTTATTTTTATTCTCCACCTTGTGCTTTTCATTTTTAATTTGTTTCAATTCTAACTTGCGCAATCTTCCAATTTTGATTAAACTTGTGCATTGATTTTGTACTTCATTTTGTTTATACTTATTCCTTATGCTTAATTGTCATTATTTTGCATCTTCATTAGCTAGAAAATTTTATTTATTTTGCAAATTTATGTTGTGAAGTTCTGGTGACTTTTGTTATTACTCTTTCAATCTAGTCATATATGTGGTTTGCATTTAATGAAACTAAGAATGTTTTGGATAAAGTTTATACTTTCTTTTCAGGAACCATGGTTCGTAATAGAGAGGAGCAACCATCAGCGCCAATTCCTCCTCCTAATTGGTTGACTCCAGCACAGCGCACTTTGTTCAATAAGCTGGCTGTAAAGATTATTGTTTCTAGTAGGTTTATGAGTATGAAGACACTCATTGATCTGGGCATTCAAGAGAAGGTATTATCTTTGCTAAGGAACATTAGATGGGAGGAGTTCTTTTCTCTGAATGGTCCAACTCATCCTACGATAACCTTGGAGTTTCTTAGTACTTTTCAGTACTCTCCAAGGTTATCTAAGGATGATGTAAATGCCATTCAGTTTAGAGTCATCAATACTCCTTATTTTCTATCGATTTCTGACCTGGCTAGATACTTGAGGTTGCTAGTGGATGGAGAGGTGCACATTGTGGGTGATTCAGCTGCACATTGGGCTATTATCGGGAAGCCCAATATGGATGGACTTTCATGCGAGAAACACCAAGTCAACAAACCTCCGCTCTCCAATCTATCAGTACTTGCATAGAGTGATGACTTCTTCAGTGTTCATACGGCCATGGTGTCCTAGCAATGTAACACACCAGACTTATTTTTTCTTTATGCTATGGAGGCCGGAATCCGAGTTAATACCGTACCTTGGTTGTGTAAGCAACTGAAGAGAGCTACAGCTACTTTAGGAAAGAGGATCGGGATTAGTGGATTGATCACCTTGATTATGAGAGCCCTACATCTACCTACTCCTGACATGGGACCAGCTTTGAGGTCATCGTACTTGATTGATGAGGAGGTAGTACTCAGGTGTAGGATTGCTATAGAGGATCCTTCTTCCGAGAGTGGATATAGACTTAGGAGAGTGGAGGAGATAGATGCCCATGACTCTGGTGTTGATAGAGAGGGCGATTCTGACGATGGTGGCCACCAGCCAGTTGATCCGGATATTGATGCTCCATCGCCACCTTCGCCACAGAGAGCGACAGCTACTACTTCCAGTAGGAGGGTGAGACAGAGGAGTGACATTCCATTCTCCGCTCCAGATATGAACCGCTACGCTCAGGGGCATGATGAGCCGTCTTCTTCCACAACCCGTCTACCCTCAGCTCCATATTTAGATGCTTCGATGGTCTAGACTTTGATTTCAGAGATGCAGTCTATGACAACATCAATGATGCGGTTTGAGGCTTCTATCAGCATGCTTCAGACTTCTTTTAGTGAGTCCGGGAGGGAGCATACAGACTTTCAGGAGAGGGTTTGGGAGAGATTGGATGAGTTGAGCAGAGGACTGGCAGAGGTCAGGGCAGCTACCTCTCAGAGTGACCAATTGATATCTATCATGGACCTGTCAGTGCAGCGAGCTTGGAAGCAATTGTCTTCCATTGAGACTCAGATGGAGCAGGTGCACCGAGATATGGTGCTGGGAGCCGAGAGGAGAGAGGCATTCTTAGGGGCATTTCAGCACAGGATTATGACACAGTTGGATAGGTTGAGCAGTGAGATTCGCGAATTCTTTACTCGTTTTTCAACTATATATCCTCCACATCTTAGAAGACCACCACAATGATATTTTGTATATCTTTCAGTAAGTGATTCTTTCATAACAGATTTTTGTATATTATTTATTTTGTAGTTAATGAAATTGATGTAGTCAGGCATAATGTTAATTTTTTTATCTACTTTGTTATATTTTGAAATTGTGTGGCTGAGCCAATGCCGTGTGATAGGATAGATATTTTATTTGTGTTGGCTATGAATTGCACAGTTTTAAGAATATTTCATTTTGCATAGTGATTATTGGATTTTTTTTACAGGGTGAGTTTTCTTCATTTTGCACAGGCGGCATGTAGGAATTTTGCATAGTAATTATTTGTTGTCTACCATTTTGAGATGATTGCAATTAAGCACAGCATGGGGGGAAATTTTTTGAGAAATATCTTTATGTGCTTCACTTTCTTGCACTGAGGACAATGCAACGTTTTGAGTTTGGGGTGGAATACCATTCCAATTTTTCAAACCAAAAATCAGTTTCGTTTTGTTGTGTCTTTTTAGTTTGTTGTGTCTTTTTATATTTTTTGTTTGTGGTGTGTTTATGCCAAGTTTTTATCTGGGGTTGTTCTTATTGATTTAACCTTGATTTAAATTTTAATTTTATCCTAGTAGTTCTCAATTGTGAATAATTTTTGCCTCAGTTTTAGAAATTTGTGTTTCATTCAATTTTAAGTTGAGTGACAAATAGTTCTGTTTGTATCTTTATTTGCTAGACTGCATGTAGACCTTGATTATACTTTGCAATTTCTAGATTTTGAGCACTTTGGGCCTGTTTTTAAAATTTGAGAAAAATCTAGATACGATTAGGGGATTAGATGAAAACTCACTAAGAGCACTAGAACCTTTCTGATTACCCATCGAAGCGACTCCTAGATGAGGCATAACTTAGAAAATGATTTAGGCAATCCGTCTTTGAATAGCTACTTTAAATGACTTTTCCTACTTCAATTTCATAGTCTCTTGTTAGCCCGTTGAGCCTATTATTTTAGTATGCTAAATGCATGCTTGTTTTATTGTTACACATATTAAAACTACCTTTAGCCTTAAATGATTTTTGCCTCCCCTTTCAAGAGTGGCCACTCTCGTAAGGATGGGTTTGTATTTTGGGTGAAAGGGAGTTTTGTTTTTGTCAATTTTTGGTGTAATTTTTGTTTGAAGATTGATTGGTGTGTGTAATGGAGAGTTGACCCCATTTAAAGAAATGAGTTTGGGGTTGACAAAGGGACAATGTGATTAAAGTTGTTTATTGGTCTTTTGAAAATTAGAGCTCAATTTTAGTTCTCGTTGAGATTTTTGGATTAATTTAGTACTTCATAAATTATTAATGGGTAGTTGGTTTTTACGCTTCTAAAAAAAAATTTGTAAGTTTTTCCTAGCTAACTGAGCAAAATGTGAGTTTGGGGTACAAAGTTAATAAAACTTGAACTAGTGCCTTGTGATGATCATTGTTGAATTTTATGTGGCATTTATTATTTTGAGCTAAGTTTGATGACCTAAGGTGTCTTTAAGACCAAATTTATTTTGATGGTATGTAATTGGGTTGGGAATATTCACTAGTATAGTTGGGTGATTGTGGTGTTGTTTAGGCAGTGACCATTGTTCTCTAGTGACTTGATCTCTCTTTGTTAGCCAATTTACCTAAACCTAACGTTACAACCGAAATGTAAGACCTCTTGATTCTTTACTTTGTCTTGTCCAGTTCAGCGGAGATGACCTTCTAGTAAGGTTTGGTACGTAAGAAGAGGCATATGGTATTTCTTGAGCTTTAAGTGAAATGCTATGAGTGCACTCATGCATTCGAGTTGATTTTTATTCCCAACATTGTATCTAGAAGTTTTGTTTTTAAATGATAAAAATTCTATTTTGGCCTTTGGCACACACACACAGAAATTGTTTGGTATGTCCTTGTGTTTATTTGTTATTTAGTGAGCATTGGTATTTACAAGCCTATTTTCTTGTTCTTTAATTGAGAATGACTCCTTATTTTCTTTTGTTGAGATTGAAATGATTGAGAATGTTGTTCATTCAGTTTACTCGAGGACGAGTAAAGGTTTGAGTTTGGGGTAGTTGATAAGTTGCAGTTATATTAATATTTTAGATTAATTCTGTGCATAATTACATGTTTTATTTATTTAATTTTAATATTAATTAGTTAGTTTTTGTCTTTTTATTAATTTATAATGTTTTTGTAATTTTTAATAATTTTTGGGATGTTTTCAGGTGTTTTATTTTAATCCGGAGCTAAATTGAATGTTCGGGATGGATTTTAGGAACAATTGGTGAAATAGGGCAAAATTTGCCTACAGCATAGCCGTGCTTTTCAATAGCACAGCTGTGCTTTCGAAGGGAGCGAGCAACAGCGTGAACAGCCGATGACACAATTGTGTTTTCTCGCAAAGCACAGCTGTGTTACGCAGCAGGAGGCGCGTGCACGGAGCAACAACGCGCACTGTCTCGCCCAAAAACACATTCGGCAAGAAACACAGCTGTGTTTCGCAATTTTTCCACCTGTTCACGCACACGACGCAGCGCTGAGGTGCTAATTACTCAAGAACACAGTTGTGCTTTGCGAAAGCACAGCTGTGCTTTTCTCCAGACATTAAAAAGAAACGTCGCTGCATCTTCAAAGAGGAGAGACCTAATTTAGGAGTAGACTTAGGTTTTTATTTTTTTTCAGTTCTTCGGTAGTGTTTTTATTTTATTTTAGGTTTTAATTTTCTTTTTAAATTCTATTTTAGTTTAGATTTAATTTTAAATTGCAATTTTGTTCTTAATTAATTGAGATTAATTTAGTTTAAATTTATATTTTTGGGATTCAAGGAGATTCCAAGGTTGATGAACAAGAGTTTCAAGATCTATTTTCTCTCCCATCAAGGGTGTATTCTAAACTTCAATTTTTCATATTTTATGTTTATATTCTTGATGTTAGAGTAGTTATTCATGCTTAGGAGTTCTTGAATCATATTTCTATTTTGGATTTTTGGATTTAATGAATATTTTCATGATTTCTTTTATTTCTCTCGTTATATTTTCTGCAATTATGATGATTATTGGGTTTGATTATGATTTAGTCCGGAATGATGATTGATTTCAAATCTGATTTTTGTTGTAATTTGTTTTTGCTCTGTTCTTATATCTATGCATCTATCGGTTTTGCTTGCTCCGGAACGGGACGCTTGATTTAAAGATGTTAGTTTTATAATTTTCAGAAATGTGAGGAATGGATGGGTTCTGGGTTATTTGACTCCGAATTGGGAAAATAAACCGAACTTAGGATTTTAGACCCGTGCAGATGCTAGTTATATGGCTGACTCCGGATTGGGATGTTATGTAATTAGAGTGGCTGGCTCCGGATTGGGAAGCCTGGGTTTAGTTGGGTTGTCCAGAATTTCATGTTTATATTGTTTTACCAATTTCCAATTACATTTATGAGGATAGAATTTCCTAAGCATTTAATTTCATCCTTGAGTAATTTCTTGATGAACAATTTTATTTTTAATTGTTAATTTATTTTCTTGCTTAGCTTAGTTTTCTCCACCAAACAAACCAGGGATATCTCAAATTCACTCATCTATAGATATTTAACGTGACAATCCTTTTTCCCTTGGGTACGATAACTCGGGGTCCTAACTATACCCCACTTTATTACTTGTCGATTCGGTACACTTGCCGAACACCGATCAGTTTGGATAGGATAGAGGGTGGTCTGTGATAGCTTCGCAGGCCACAACAGCACAAAGGGTTGGTGAGTCCCTCCAGGAGATGGATGAGTCACTGGCTGCCACCCGACACCGGATGGATGTCTTAGAGGAGACTTCTGCAAGAGTATCCCAGGGCCTATGGAGTTTGCGTGAGGATTTGGGGAGCGACCTTCCTATCATTTGAGATGACCTGGGGCATCACATTGATGGATATGCCTCAGCCATATCAGGCATAGCCTCCAGTTCTTAGGAGTTGTCCCACGCTGTTGCGAGTATGGCTAGCCCCTTCTTAGACAGACAGGCGGAGGTCAGATTCCAAGCACTCTATCCATCATCATCTAGGTCACCGCCTGAGGACATCACACATCAAGCAGTGCCTCCTCCAACTCAGCTTGGCGACTTTGATGAGCACATAGATCATCCTCCTATGTATGGGGCATTTCAGGGAGATATTGGATATTATCATTTCATGATGTATAAAAATTTCATTTATGTTATAACTTTAAATTTGTGTTTATTGTATTTTTACTATTGAATATAATGAACAAATCATGCAAAAAAAAAAAACAAAAAAGAAAAATGAAAATAAAGAGGTATACTAGTAAATGAAAAATGATGATAACAACTCGATTCACATGCCATCATAATAGGATAATGCAATCAATTAAAACTTTTTTCTTTGAACGTTCAGGCACACGACAATAATGTCTAATTGCCATTCAGATAAATGGTTAACTCATTGACAAGAAAATGACGATTACCATTGCACCACGTCAATATGGTTGACACCGACACGGCTGGGGCTATACACTGCACAGGTTAGATGCAGCAACGAAGGAAGTTAGACACCGCATAAATATGTTAGATATCGACATGACTAGGTATATACACCGCATAGGTTAGATGCCGCAATGAAGGAGGTTAGAGACCACATCAAAGTCTAGACACCGTACAGGTTAGACGCCAAAACGACAAGGGTTAACACTTCGACAAATTGATGATAACTACCCCCAACAACTTCATCTAGTCCGAAAAGATAGCTGCCTCAGGTACGTACGTCTTTCTTTTTCTCTAAACTTTGGCTAACCTAGACACTAGTGCACTAGCTTTCCTAAACTTGGGGGCAACTGTAGACATTGGATCCTGGACAACTTTGGTTAGAGTTACCTAATGATGATAATATTTATTCAAAAATAGACATAGAATGAAAGCACTTTGGCTCTCTATGGACTGGGGTTTCAGCAGGGCCTTTTAGGCAAATTTTAATATTTTCTCCAAAAGAAATAAAAAATAAAACTATAAGATATAAAAATTAAAAAATTAAAAAAATTAAAATTAAATTAATATTAGGTTAAATTAATTAGCTAATATTGTAGGATAATAAAATTAAAGAGAGAATAAATTAGAAGATAAGTAGAGAGATTAATTAATTAAAATATATGATAATTAGAAATAATTTTAAATGAGAAAGGAGGATAAATAGAAGGAGAAAAAGAAGGAGTTTGATGTAGAAGGAGGGAAAAAATCAGGGGAATAGAGACCTGGAAAAGAAAGAAAGAAAGAAAGAGAACGAAAACAAAAGAGAGAGGAGGCAAGAAAGGAGCAAATCGTGCAAGGAGAGCAGTCCAAGAGAGCTAAAAGCGTTTAACTTCTTTGATCCTAAACACAAATCTGAAGGTAACACAAAGGAAAAAAGCTTGCTCCTCAAAAATACACAAAAAGTGTGTAACATCCCCATACCCCCTGAAAGGATATCGGGGTGCCACGCGGACACCTACGTATACATGTGCATACACCTACATTAGCGAAAGCGATTGCATTATTATTATACATGTCCAATTAAGAATAATAAAATAAAATAATACTACACTAGGGCCCATCATGTATTTCATATTAACTACACATATATACATATTTCACTTTATACATGTCCATATTACAATCTATTTTCATTTAACTTTACATATATATTTACATGTGATTCCTTTACTTGTATTACATAATGATGTTACTCAAAACATCACAAACTCTATTTCTATCTTATACAAAAAGATGAACAAAATTTCCTAGTGGCCTTGACCTACAGATGCGTGCTCTCACTAAGTCCAAACCTGTAAACCTACACGAAAATAAACATCCGTGCTAAGCGATAACGCTTAGTGGGGATGAAAATTGAACAGAATTTCCCCAAAATCACACTTTACACACAAAAGCTATATGAAAACCATCTAACACATCCAAAACTCATGCAATATGATCCAATACATAATCGCAAACATGTATACATACATACATCATGAGAGCACTGCAAGCACTCAAATGATCAAAATAAGATTCGCACACGATCCCTACCTCTAGGAAGCTTGAACTCAGCTCTCTATTCAGCTCCGACCTTTTCTTTGCCTTTATCCACTTTCTTGGCTAAAGCTTGAACAAACCATACCAAAATACTTGAGTTAATCCTCTCTTTACTTTAAATCAAAAACAAAATCTAGAAGAAGAAGACCAATACTAGTTAGAAATCAAGCCACTTACCTCTTCTTGTACTCTTCAAATCAATCCAAGGGATTCACTCAAAATAGATCAAGAAAGAAGAAGAAGGAACAAAAGAAATGGAAAGGAAGAAAAGAACGGTAGAAAACCCAAGGAAAGAAAAGAAACCAAAAGCCAAAGCAAACCAACGTGAGAGAAGGAAAGAAAGAGGCAGATGGTTGAAAGAAAGAGGCAGATGGTTAAACTCTATCCAACATTAACTTTGCTTATTAATGCCACTTACCTTATTAATTCCTTCAATTATCTTAAGCCAAGCCATGTCTCACGGGAGGGTGCTGTCGTGCTTGCAATAGGACTCTCACACTCACTTTTTCTTTTTTTTCATACAAAAACTCTGTAATTCTACTAGGGCCACTTCAGGGTGTTACAAATCTCTCCCCCTTAAGAAATTTTGTCCTCGAAATTTCTCCGATACCCGACAAATAACTCAAACTATATACTGCATAAATTAATAAGAGGATTTACCAGAAGATCCGATCATGCTTCTACATCTTCAGCAGTTATCGCATATACACGTGGCTGATCCTCAGTAGGGAATGGCCTCTCAACCGTTTTCGATGGTGGTCTTTCAGTTCTACCTCTTCCTCTTTCACTTCTAACATTTCCAGAAGCATTCCCTTTGTCTTTACTCGCTTGTGATGCCAAGTTCTCTCTTGTTTTGGGACACTGAGCAAGTAAGTGCTCCGTACTGCCACATTTAAAACAAGCTCCGATGAGTTTCCTACACTCACCCCAATGACGCCTTCCACAGTGGCCACACTCCGGTGCTACACTTCTTCTACTAGCTAGTGGCCTTACACTCCCAACCGAAGTTGGCACAAACGCTGATGCTTGCTCCTCCTTTCCTCTCTTTACTTCTCTAGCTCTGCCAACAGTACCCTCATCTTCTTTTGGAAATCTTTTCTTTTGCTCTCTCTTCTATTTCAACAATTCAGATTCCTCTAATTTTACAGCTGCCAATACCAGATGATAGTAGTTCACTGGTTGCAAAGCAACCATAGCAGACAGGGGACCCTGAAGGCTCTCTCTCAATCCATCCTCAAACTGGCAACATCTAAAATCCTCAGTTAACATACCTTCAAGTACATATTTACTCAAACGAGTAAATTCTTTTTCATATTCCCCAACAGTCATATTCTTTTGCTTGAAAGTTACAAATTCTTTCCATTTGGCATCTCTGTATGCTTTGGTCACAAACTTCTCCTTGAACTCATGAACAAAGAAATCCCAGGTTAGCTCTATGGGCCTCTGAGGATTCCTCAAAACTAACTTCCACCAATCATATGCTGCACCCTGCAGCAATGACACGGCGCAAGCTACTTTTTGATTCTGTGGACAATTGATTTCTTGTAAAATTCTTCCTATTCTCTCTAACCAAAACTCTGCTATCTCGGATTGATCCAAGGATGTCCCATAGAACTCTTCTGCTCCTCTCTTTTTTATCAAATCTGATGGTGTCTTTGGAGCTATTAACCGATCTAAAATCTATACCAACCCTTGAATCAACTCCGGGTTGTCCTGAACAGGTCTTACTCTTTCCTCTCTATCTTGTACTTGTACATGTGGATCCACTCAAATCAGATTCACACTGCCCGTGGTCTCTCCGACGTTCTCACTCGGGTCGGACTCCATCTAAAACCTACAAAATAGCATCTGCATTAGGCCACACTCTAAGCAAACTTAAACACACATACTATACTCTATCACCTTATAGTCCTGGACCATTTAACTTAGAGCTCTGATACCACTAAATGTCACACCCCCATACCCCCTGAAAGGATATCGGGGTGCCATGCGGACACCTACGTATACATGTGCATACACCTACATTAGCGAAAGCAATAGCATTATTATTAATAAACTAAAATAATACTACACTAGGGCCCATCATGTATTTCATATTAACTACACATATATACATATTTCTCTTTATACATGTCCATATTACAATCTGTTTTCATTTAACTTTACATATACATTTACATGTGATTCCTTTACTTGTATTACATAATGATGTTACTCAAAACACCACAAACTCTATTTCTATCTTATACAAAAAGATGAACAAAATTTCCTAGTGGCCTTGACATGCAGATGCGCGCTCTCATTAAGTCCAAACCTGTAAATCTACACAGAAATAAACATCCGTGCTAAGTGATAACGCTTAGTGGGGATGAAAAAATAATGCAAAGGACTTATTTTTGAAGTCACAAATAAATCACACATTTCATGTAAAAATAATTAAAAAGTTCATGTATACAACTTTCACACTTGTACAGATCATGTGCTCAAATATAACATTTATTTAACGCAATACTTTTAATCGTCTCAAGTTCACTACACAACATTAATAAGCCTGAATTCCTTTCATGGTGGATACGGGTAACTCTGGATACTGTTTACAGTATCTTACATGTGGAGAATTAACTCAAACTCTATGGAATACACAAGGTATTCAAAACTATGGGCATAATTAAGGCCAACTCTAGCAGCTGCACTATAACCCTTTATAAGCATGCTTATCTATCCACTATAACGGTAATCAGGTTCAATAAACAACTCACATATTCTATACACAAATACCAATTTATTAACTATAATTCAAGTGCATTCATCAAATTCAGAGGCATTCAATTCATGTACAATCTTTATTAATCATGTTCAGTTAACAAGTATTAACCATGTAAGAGGTTTAAAAGATAATTTTAAACAAACACGGACCAAATGGGGATATACAAAACTCACATAGACATATATCAACTCAAAATAGAAGCAACAGATCAAAATAGAAACAACAGAGAAGGAGGGAGCATGAGCATGACTCGTGCTCACTCCCTCATTCAACTGGAGCACGTTTCGTGCTCTCACTTCCCTCCCTCTGTGAGCACGTCTCGTGCTCCTTGAGCACAACTCGTGCTCATGTGTGTGACTCATGCTCATGTGTGTGACTCGTGATCATGCTGAAACAAATTGGAGAAGTCCGTCTCTGTCGCAATCGCGACATACTCATATTTCTCCCCAAAACAGTCACCTCAAACTTGTATCGTCTAAACCAACCTCTAAACGTCATTTTAAGGCAACACTTCCTCTTAAAAATTGTTCCCTAGGATGTTAAATTTTAAATGGGACAAATTTCAGGTCTTTCTAACATCTATAACTTTAGATATGACTTAAACACTCTATAGTGTTCCAGTGAACCCCCCCCCCCCCCCTTAGAACAGAGCCACCTACGTTTTGACTACTTATGGGAGAGCCAGAATTAGCTCAAGGGTTCAGATGCAATTTGAATCAACTCGATTGAAGCCCTATAACTCCACTTATGACAAAAACATCATATAGAGGTCTGACAAAAACTGAACAGAATTTCCCTAAAATCACACTTTACACACAAAAGCTATATGAAAACCATCTAACACATCCAAAACTCATGCAATATGATCCAATACATAATCACAAACATGTATACATACATATATCATGATAGCACTGCAGGCACTCAAATGATCAAAATAAGATTCGCACACGATCCCTACCACTAGGAAGCTTGAACTCAGCTCTCTATTCAGCTCCGACCTTTTCTTTCCCTTTATCCACTTTATTGGCTTTAGCTTGAACAAACCATACCAAAATACTTGAGTTAATCCTCTCTTTACTTTAGATCAAAAACAAAATCTAGAAGCAGAAGACCAATACTAGTTAGAAATCAAACCACTTATCTCTTCTTGTACTCTTCAAATCAATCCAAGGGATTCACTCAAAATAGATCAAGAACGAAGAAGAAGGAACAAAAGAAATGGAAAGGAAGAAAAGAACGGTAGAAAACCCAAGGAAAGAAAAGAAACCAAAAGCCAAAGCAAACCAACGTGAGAGAAGGAAAGAAAGAGGCAGATGGTCAAACTCTATCCAACATTAACTTTGCTTATTAATGCCACTTACCTTATTAATTCCTTCAATTATCTTAAGCCAAGCCATGTCTCATACTCATTTGCCACTTGTTTCTTTATTAATTCATGTAAACCAATTAAATCTCTTGCCATGTGTCACTCTCCTACGATGCCACATGTCAAAATTCCATTTTAGCCAACCTACCACGGGAGGGTGCTATCGCGCTCGCGATGCTTGTCGTGCTCTCGATAGGACTCTCACACTCACTTTTTCTTTTTTTTTTCCAAATAAAAAACTTCGTAATTCTACTAGGACCACGTCACGGTGTTACAAAGTGATGATAAATTATAATTTTTTTGTGTTTGTTAAACTTGATTTCATTTACTTTGAGTTCTCAATTGATGATATTACGTGTAAACCATTTATCCCATTTTATCTTTGATCTATTCAAGGTTTGTGATAGTTTTCATGGCTTAAAAGATTAAAAACAACAAAAAGAAAAAATATTGTTCATCTTCTTTCTTAGGTGTCAGTTTCAGGTTCTTCAATTCTCCTTTCTCTTGATTCTGTGTTTTTGTATTTGATCTCGTTTTCTTTTGTTTGATAATGGTTTTTAAGAGATTTTATGCATGATTCTTTCTTTTATATAGTGTTTTTTGTGGCTTAAATTCCATTTTTTTTGTTTTTCTTCTTTGCTTTGCTGGTGGCGGAGTTGTCTCCAGGCACTGCCGATAGACAGATAGTAACCGACGGCCATCAGTCGCTGCCTGCCGTACCGGCCTGGCCCGTAGGTCTCTATCCACCCGTGCACTGCCCGTTGCCTTCTTCCTTTCCTCTCACGTTTGCTGCTTCCCATTTCCATCCCTACATATTTTCTTTCTTTGCATTGTATTTTCTATATTTTGGGCCAATCTGCAGTAGTTTTTATCTTTTTACTTTGCCTTCCATGTGATTTACATGTTGTTTTTGCATGATTTCATTTCAATTGTTTGGGCACTGTTTCTTCATTTCACTTATTTTATTTTTATTTTAGTTTTCTTCATTTATAGCCATTTTATTCTCTTTTGTTTTATTATTTTATTATTATTGTTGTTTTTATTTAGTTTAATTATTATTACTATTTAAAATTAATATATTATTATTATTATTATTATTATTATTATTATTATTGTCAAATCTTATTTTTCATGTATTTTTCATGTTTTGGGCCATTGCTATAGTGTTTTATTATTTTACATTTTTACATTTTTCGTCTTTTTTGCATGGTTTCAAGTAAATTGTAGGCCATTCTTTTTTTTTTCTTCTTTTCCTTTGCATGTTTTCTTCATTAATTTAGCTACTGTCACTTTGTGTTCCTATTTGATTTTTGGATTTTTTTTTTCATCTCATGTAAGGCCTATTTTATTATTTTACTCTCAAGTTGCATTCCGTAAATATATTTTTATGTCATATTAATTTGTTGAATTTATTTAGTTTGATTATCATTACTATTATTTTATATTAATATATTTTTAAATACTATTAGTATTATTATTATTGTTATTATTTTTGCATGGCATTTTAGTTTCTCTACCTTGCTCACTATTCACGTGGGTCAACCTTACTTTGCATGCATTTCAATTTTATTCTTCCATTTTCTTTCATTTAAGCATACTGCATTTTTTCTATTCTTTTATTTTGTTGTTGCATGCATGCACGTGGGCCACCAATGACCTTTCTTTCATGCATTTCTTCCTTTTTCTTTAGAATATACATACTACATCTTCTTACATTAGTCATTCTCAATTTATTGGTCTTGCATGTATATTCCATTAATAATAAATATAAATATTTGTTTTTGGTTACTTTTATCCTCTATTCTTTTTCTTTTATTTTTAACTCATTTTATTTCCTATTAATGCATTTTATTTAATTCAATTCATTTTCTATTTGTGTATTAATTTATTTTAATTTTCTTCATATTTATTTTTATTGCATTGTTAATTATTTATTTATTTGTGTTACTATTATTTATTTCTTTATAATTCAGCATTTTATTATGTTATTTCATTACTAACTATTTTTCTCTTTTTACTTTGCCAATTTCATAAATCCACGCATGTGAGTTTTTTTCCCTAAATGGAGATCTGGAGCCAAAGGAGATTTAGACTTTTCGGTTTGATTTTATATTTTGTACATTTTCATTTATTTTCTTGTAGTTTGTTTCGATGATTATTTTAGCTTGACTTGTAAATAAAAGAATTTATGCGCAATCAATTAAAAATCACAAAAATATTTTTATTAATAAATTTGGGATTTTTTCTAATAAAATGGGACCAATATCCTAATTTCAACCAATCAAATATCACTTTCAAAAGGAGAATTAATTTTTATAAAATGGGATCACTCATTCTGGTTTTCTCAATAAATGCCTAAAAATAATTCTCCAATTTTTTAAGTGTGCATGAAGGAACCAATTTTCCTACTTTAAATAAATATCCTGATTTATGTATGTTATCTATTTAATTAATTTTGTCATTTAGTTATTCATTTTAATTTTCTATTTTGGGGGATTGTTCTGTTCCATTTTTTTCACTTGTAATTTATTTATCGCTTTCTTTATTGCTTTCCAAGAATGATTGAGATGCGCTTTAAATTTTATTGCATGATCGCGTGAGATGAGAGATGTAATTTCAATTGTTAAAAACTCATTTATAACTTAATTTAAGGCATTAATAAGAGTGAAGTTCCGAATGCCTTCTCTGGTTTAAGACCCCCGAGGTTAGATGACCTTTCCCAATTTCTTGTAAATTGGGTGGCGACTCCAAAATACCTCAAAGGTGCCTAAATGTTTCACGGGATTAGATGAACTTTCTAATGTTCTGTTGGGTAAGGAATTCCAAAATGTCTCATATTACCCAAGATCAAAAGACGCCAACCATCCTGGGCCCTAAAAGTGGGTATCCAGGGATTCGGCTATCGGTTCCGGTTGGGCTCGCGCGTGTCACATTAGGCAAATTCTTCAGGTATGTCTTTGGAGCAGTGTGGACATTTTTTGTCATATTGCTTTGCTTCAAGCTCCAAATGACTTGAAATTTATGAAATTAGAAATCTAACATATAGGGAATTAATTTTTATGGGTCACTTTGGCTAAAAATAATGTTTTCTTTGTGTTTCTGGCTATGCAAGTTAAGGTTACATTCTGTTTTATAATGTGTTACTGTTTTTTTCATATGAGTTTTGTTGGGTGGAATCCTACACTCAACATTGCAATCTGACCATGTAATCATGCGGATTATTACGTACGACTAAGGGGTGTGAGAGATGCCTGTCTATCACCTCTCTACCCACCTCTCGCTGGCATAATCAGCCCGCCTCTCTTCTTTCCCGTGGCTAAATGACTGGCACTCGTAACTCACTGAGTCACGGACACAAGTCAATTGAATCATAGCAAGAAGGGCATTTTTGTTATTTTAAACCTTTTTCTGAGTGCCGCCTGTCTATCACTAAGTGCCTCACTATTTTAAGGGATTTCAAGGCAGAATTCTAGGGATTTTTATAGGAAAATCAAGTTTTTTCTCTTGACTTTTTGGAGTTTGACCTCCCAAAATCCCAAAATTGAATGTTTTCCATCTTGAAAAAGGAAATAAAAAGCTTTCCTCCATGACTTTATTTCTCTATCGAGTAAGATACTCGTGGAAGGAGTCTTTGGCTTTTGCTGTAAGAGCTCTAAATCTTTCAAGGTAACCTCCATCCGGGTACTACAGTCATATTGTTTTAGAAATTCTTCCATCAATAAATCCCAATCCTCTTTAGCTCTCCTATTTAAACAATGATACCAGTCTATAGCTGGCTAGATAGGTTAAGGCAAAAATACTTAATATTCTGCTTTTTGGTCAACATTGTTCCTTTCTTCACTAAGGTGTACTGTTTAATATGTGCTGATGGATCTGAAGTGTCATCGAAATTGGTTAAATCCAGCATTTTGAATCTCTGCGGAAGCATCTCCCCATCCTTTAAGTCTCTATCCTCTGCATTTAATCCTTTTCCAGCTAACAATATATGGGCCATTGCTTCTATTTTCTCCTCTATCCTTTTCCATATTGCATCCTCCACCTTGGGTGCCTTACCTTTCACAACTTTGGGCAACTATAGGTTTTTTATCGCCCTCTTCTATAAAGTCTTCCTCTAGGGTGTTGAACCTCTCTTTTTTATGCTCTACAGATGCTACATTCTTAGGCTCAGCAGCTAGTAAGTGTGCTACAACACATAGACGCCCTCGTAGGTTAATTGTCAATAATAAAATAGGGGTAATTCCCAATTTATTATGAAGCGATCAATCTTCAAGAGTTTAATGAACCTTTCTCGGACCCTAAAAGCGAGCCTTCGGGATTGACAAGGTTCGACATGTGTCACACACATAACATAGTAGTACGAATCTTTTGGTATATGAAGAGGCCATGTATGAATATAATAAATGATTGTGCAAATGTTAAATATACCTTTTAATGTTAACATGGTTGAAATGTGCATGCATGTAACCAACTTGTTTATGAAATTTATTTAGCATTGTCAAGTGATATTTAATGAGTTTATGCAAAATATTGTATGAAATTAGAAAGTAAATTAAGAGAGATACAATGATAACATGAAAGAGACTTTTGTTTAATGTGACATGTTAAAGAATATTCTATGTTAATTATATAATAAGAGTTTTAAATGTATACGATTATAATGAGTGCCTATGAATTTGATATGTATCTCATCGATATACGTACCATAAATTTGAGAATAAATATGACTTAGTGCCTGCTTTTCATAGGGTACACTACAAAAAAAATTGATTTTACCGACGGACGCATATTTCGTCGGTAAAATTAGCATAATACCGACGGATTACCGACAAAATTTATAATGTGTAGGTAAAAAATTCAATTTGATGAATGCCGGCATTTTTACCGATGAAAATAATTTTTCGTCGCTATTATTGGCGGGAAATGTTGGCGCCAATTGTTAGTGACCAATTTACCGATAGTTATTTCCGTTGATAAATATTTTTTTTTCATTTAATTCATATACCGACAGAATTTTCATCGGTAATACTAGTTTTTTTATTTACCGACGGGTGTGGCGACGAATTTGATGTCCGTCGGTAAGTAACTGTGAAAAAATCTTGGGGTTAAGTTATAGCGACGGGTTTTGTTTGTCGGTAAGCCGTCGGTAATGATTAAGAAAATATTTTATATTTAATATTAATAAAATATACAATAAACAAATTTAGGGCAAAAAAACCCCATTTGTCTGAGTTCCTTCTTTCGTAAACATCCATCTCTTTAACTTTTCTCCTGAGCCGCGCCAACACCCATCCTCGCCATCTCAACGGCGAGGTTACACCCACCGGCCAATCACCACCGCTGCCCTAACACCATCCGTGCAATCTCCCTCCGTAACTTTATAACAGTTTTTTTAAAGCTCTTCTATTCCTAAGTTCGATTGCGGCCTGTGTTCCAAAAATTTGGGGTCGGGATAACTTTTTTCACTATGAGAAGTGTGGTAAGTAGTCTACCTTTCTCTTTAAATTTGTTGTGATTCAGTAAAGAAAACTAAGTTATTCAGTATCTAGGGCTATTGTATCTATTCTCTCTCTGTGTGTTTTTTCCTTTCGAATGAACTTGTTATGTTTATTTGTTCGTCGAGTTGATTTGGTAGAAATTTAAGTAGGTTCGATGCTGAGAAGTCTTTAACTAACCTTGCCTCTGGTTGCCATCATACCCCTTTGAGGACCTTTTGTGTGGCTCTGTTTTTCCTGCTTTGAGTTGTGATTGGAATTATAAAGTTTAGCTTTCTGTTTTTTCGTGATTAGACTCCATCGATTGTCTATTTGGATTGTTAATTTTGAGCATACTGAAATAAATAAATTGGTAAAAACTAATTCATGTTCTGATGTCCTGTACCAAAGCTTAAATAACTACAAGAATTAAGTCTGTCAGCGAAATTTGTGCCCAAGCTAAATTTTTAGATATTACAAAGAACTTCTTAGGTAAGATACAATTCTTTGTAATATGAACGCAAGTAGATTCTATGAGTGTTCAGTATTGGTCAGAAAGAATTCAAAGTTGTATTGATTTGTCTTCAATTACGTGGACTATAGTTAGTGTCTATTTGGAGTGCCACTTTGTCTTTAGTATAGGAGTTAAAAAAAAAAATTCGATTTAGCTTAGTTGGATAAGTTCTCAGTCATTAGAAGTTAGTTTCCTTGGATAAAAGGAAATTTAGTTACCTGGTATGTTATGATGGAGGGCTGAGGATTAACCCTATTGAGAAACTGCATACTGGGAACACTATTTACTTCAATGCGACTACTATTACATTCTGGTAAAACTTATTTGTATCTTGTCATCTGACCTCTTCATTATGATAAGATAAGTTTCTCTTCTTCTAATTGCTGTCTCAACTCTGTTGGATTGATGGTTTGCTAGATAAATTTAAATTTTCAAGCATCTGGTTGTTCTTTTGAACATAGAAGCATGTTTATTTTTATTGATAGTTCATCTGAAAGAAAATCCAATTAGTAAGAACAAAAGAAAATAAACTACTCACTTTCTGAAACCTGGGTCCTAATATAAGTTTTTGCCAGGTCTATTTATCTCTCTAGTGGACCTGTTGCAGTAGCTTATCTATACAATTCATGTGCTTGTGGTTGACACAAACACTGAAATTATATTTTAATACTTCACTGCAACGAATACTAGTAGCACAACTAGTAACTTTTCCACTTGGTTTTAATTGCTTCATCAAGTCCTGTCATAAGGATTTTCCTGCATTTCCATGTGCTGATGAGAATGTATCTGAGTAATATTGTTCAACTTACCCCAGTTTAGATCCATGGCTCAGGTAGTTTATCAATTTGGCAGATTACATCGATAGTGCCGTTGGCAACCTCTTTCTGCACCCTGCTGTAGTAGTTTTTGCTTGTTGCTTGTACATATTTGTGTTCAATTATGTTTTGCTCTGAACATTTCTTTGTTGCATTTGTACCAGCTGTGCTAGCTGAAAATGGAAAGGTATGTAGATTCCATTGCAAAGAGATTTGTGGAGTTGACCATGGCAGATAGGGGAGAACTGAAAGCTATAGTCACAACAGTCATTGTAAGTTTAGCATTCGGTTCACCATAGAGCTTGATTCATTGGTGTCTACTACCCATTCGCATGTAGCTTTTTTTGTCTAAACTTTTATTTTTTTTATTGAATGTTGTTAAGTTATGACTTGATGTTAGGCTATAAATAATATAATTTCTATGTATGCTAGCCGCAATAGTGGGAGTGAAAATAGCCCTTTCAAAAATCCCAGCAGAAGTGTAGGAATGCAGCTCATTATTTTTCGAGTGTTTGTGTGCCTGGGAATATTTAAAATTTAGAATGATAGCTATTGCTTGATTCATTTACATTTCATTGCATTTTATTTTGTTTTGTTGAGTTACGTTTAATTCTTTGAATCTGCTGTGTATCTTTTGAATATACCTGTACTGGAACAAGCTTGATGGGAAGAGTGCTATGAAACATGCATGTAAACTATCTATCAAAATGCTTTTTGGAAGTTGCAATAATCTTTGGGAAAGTGCTAAACATCATCTGATGCACTAGCACCTAGTATAAGTTGTAGACAGATGCCATTTGAA
Organism: Excoecaria cochinchinensis; assembly: GCA_947683425.1. Lineage (NCBI taxonomy): Eukaryota > Viridiplantae > Streptophyta > Magnoliopsida > Malpighiales > Euphorbiaceae > Excoecaria > Excoecaria cochinchinensis. The sequence continues at coordinate 11,611,379 of CANTUQ010000018.1, read as the reverse complement.
GTGGCTAGGATGACCTCCTAGCTTGCTAGAATTTCCATCTTGTGATATATGTTGAGAGCATAATTTCTAGAAATAGTGCTCCCTCTGTCCCACCAATTTGCCACTATTAATGAATTTTTTTTCAACAAATTGTCACTTTGTAAAGCTCAAGAGTAAATTTCTCGCATAGATTCCAACTTTGACCTTATTATTGTTATCGACCTTCTCATTTTTCACAATAACGTCATTAACATTTCTCTTTTTTACACTTCACTTTCAAATTTAATTGTGCATAATAGTGGTCTTATTAAATGATATAATACAACATTATTATAATAGTCTAAAATTAATATTACCGACGGAACAAATCTGTCACTGTCATTTTAATTGTATTAATATTTTCACTAAATAATATTTGCCTACAACTTTACCGACGGAACAAATCCGTCGCTATTTATATTAAAATTAATTAATAATTTATTAATTTAATTTACCGACGGTAAACGGTCAACGCGACCAAGAAGGCGACGGTTTTTTATATAAAATTACCGATGAAATCTTATTAATTATTCCGTCGGTAATATTCGTCGGTAAACTTACCGACTGAAATTTCCGCCGGTAAATTGGTACCTACGTACATTTTAGGGACGAATTTATTCCGTCGGTAAAATAAAAAAAAGCCGTCGGTAAGGTCATTTTCCGTCGGTACAATGCTAAAATCCGTCGGTAAAATTCATTTTTTTTGTAGTGGTAGTGGATAGATAGGCATGCCTATAGGGGCCATTGACGCTGCAGCCCTCTATTTTATTCTGTAAGCCTCATTTGGGCCGTTAATTAGGCCCTATTTGGGTCATTATATTACACCCCATTTGGGTCACTTTCTAAATGTGATATGATAAATTGTGATATGTGAATAGTACCCTCAGGTACCCCTTGGATATGTTTTGTATTCCCGTTATCCACTTTCCTTTGGGAAAATGCAGGCAAATTGTTAAAGATAATATGTTAAAGAATTGCTATGGAAATATGAATCTTTGATTATTACGAAGGCATGTGTTTACGTAAAAATATGGAATTATGTATCACCAATGTAAATAATATCTATGGTTATTTGATTATTTCAAATGGTAATAATAGGGTGTAATTGAGGTTTAAAAGGGTAAATTACGATATATGAGTGAAAATGGGTCATTAAGGGTAAAATGGTAATTATGTAGAAAAAGTTCATACTAAGGGTAAAACGGTAATTTAGACATAAAATTGAATTTTAGGGAGTAAGTAGTAATAAAATGTAACGTTTGGGACAAAGCCGCAAAAATTAGCATCATGTGAAACTTTAGGGGTAAAAGTATAATTTTTAATTAAAGAGGAAATTTTAGGGACAAAATGGTAATCTGGCAAAAAATGGAAAGATAAGGGTGGTAATTTGGATAAAAAGATGACATTATAGGGGTAAAATGGTAAATTTGGTAAAATATGAAATTTTTGTGTTAAAAATATAAACATGAAGACAATAGAATTGAATAAAGAGCAAAATAGTAATTTTATAGTTAAATAAGAAATAAGAGTAAAATCATCATTCTATAATCAGAAATACAAAATAGGTAAATTAAAGTATAAAAGTAAGGAAAATTTGGAAACTAAGTAGTAAAAATAGAAGTTAAGAAATTAATAAATTAATAAATATTGAATGCATGTGTGTTAAATTGAAATATTTACGTTAGGTATCTACCACTAAGCGATGAGCTTAGTCCGTAGTGTTTATTGCCCGTAGGTACTAAGGAATATAGCACAGGCGGGCAGATTTGCACAGGAGCTTAGATCCCAATATTTAACAGTATAATTTTTTTGAAACTGATGTATATATAGGAACATATGGCATGTATACATGTGAAAAGTGGAATTATGTAACTATATATATTGGGGTACTTATATTGTGTATAATGAGAAAGCATTAAGAGTTTATATTTTTGTATGAACATGATTTGTGGATTGGTGGAGATTGGGTAAATGTGGTTAATGGGAGTTGTGGAAATTGTGTTATTGGAGGTTGTGAGGATGTTTACCTTTATTGGGAGTGTAGAAATTTGAAAATTTATAGGAGGGTAAGGACGTGTGATAGCCATTATGCTGCCAAAATTTTTATTTATCAAATAAATAGTGAAATCGTGAAAATTCAATTAAATGCCACCACTTGTGACACAGTAATATAAATGTATTAATAAAAAAATAAGGGTAGGTAAATGAAATGTAAGAAAAACATAAAGGAAACATAAATGAGAATGTAATTATGAATATCGGTTTATGTAGCATACCAGTACTTGAACTAATGTTTGGGTACAGGTTGTTACATAATACTCTACTCTATCTATTTAGTGTATATGCCAAGCTAAGAAAGAAAATCCCAAGTTACAACATAGGCACCCTTTTTAGTACGTGCATTCCTTTTTGTCTTGATATGACTCCAACTTGGCATAGACATATTGGACTAATCGCTTTTATCTCTTGAATATTGTTCTTTAAACTACGCACAAAAAAGAACCACATGCTAAGCTAAAAGTTTAGTGGTATCTAGCAAATTTATTTATCCAAAAGAAACATACATAAAAATAAACATAAAATTCATACATACACATATATATATTTATAATCATTTCATCATGCACGATTTATCCGCATCATCTTCAAAATGCATGCACCACATGGAGCATGGCAACATTTCATATAATACATTCAATCACCATAGACAAACAAATGAAACTTGAAAAAACATATATAATCAAGTTTCCAAATTAATAATCCAAAAATCTCATTAAACATTGATCTTGTGTACTTCTTACTTACTATATATATATATATATATATATATATATATATATATATATATATATATATATATATATATATATATATATATATATGTATATATATATGTATATGTATATATATATGTATATATATGTATATGTATATATATATGTATATATACATATATACATATATATATACATATACATATGTATATACATATACATATGTATATACATATATATATACATATACATATATATATATATATATATATATATATATATATATATATATATATATATATATATATATATGTATGTATTAATTGCATACAACATACTTATCATGTATATCTATACTAATTTAATGAAATTCTTAAATAATTTAATGTGAATATATTATAGCATTCAAATTCTCATTTGCACATTGCGACGCGCGCCGAACCCCCAGCAACCTCGAATGACCAGCTTTTAGGGTATTCGAGAGAGGTTCATAAGACTCACAAGAGATTGCAAGGGCGTCTATTTTGGGCAACAATGAGGTTTCTTGGAGTCGTCACCCAATAAAATATTGGAAAAGGTCTCTAGCCTCACTGAGCCTAAGACAGCGCATATGTGTCTATTTTGGGCAAAATAGACCTTTTGGAATCTTCCTTCCAATAGAAAATTAGAAAGATTCATCTAGCCTCATGAAGCCTAAGACAATGCGTGTATGTCTATATTTGGCAAGCCAGAGATATTTTGGAGTTCCCACCCAATGGATTATTGAGATGGCTCGTCTATCCTCGTGAAGCCCAAGACGTTGCATTTTGGGCAACAAGAGATATTTTTGAATCCCCTCCCCAATAGAACATCTAAAAGGTTCATCTAACCTCGTTGAGCCCAAGACCAGAGATGGTTTGGGATTTCCATTTTATTCATACTTTGATTAAAGTTATGATCGAACTTTGGATATAAAATTTCATTCCTTTTCTCATACAATTCGATGAAAGAATTTAAAGCTCAGATCAACCACTTAAAGGAAAGTGATAAATAAAGCAAAATAAAAAAGGGGTAAATAAAGATATAATAAATTACAACAAAACTAGGGACGGAATACAACCCCCAATATTAAGTAAGTGCAAATCATACACAAAATATGATATTCGTTAAAAGATGAAGACATTGGTCTTCGCATGTATATTTAGAGAAAAAATAATATCAAAATACCAATTTTGTTTGGACGAAAAATCAGGACATTGGTCCTATTTTATTTAGGAAAATCCCATTTTATTTGTAGAAATCTATAGCCATTTTTACATGCGGGCTCAAAATAATATTTACAATGAATTGGAAAACAAAAAACTTAAAGGAAATAGGGTAAAGAAATAAACCCGCATAATGTTCTCGAATCATCCTAGTATTCTCCTTTTAAACACCACAAATCCAGAAAAAACAGTTAAACTCACAAAAGAAAACAAAGAGCATGTTAGTGCAATAATTAAACAATAATATAAACATTGTAAAATGAAGAAAGATGAAAAATATATAGAAAATTACCATGGAAAATAAAGAAGAATAAGGATAAAAGATGGTAAAGAAAAGGAGGTAGAAAATGAAGGAGAAAGGCCCAGGGATGGCCCACATCGTGTGAGCGACGGCTGTCCTTGGACCGACAGATGGGTGGAGGCAAAATTCGGCGACGGCCGTTGGTGGAACCTCAGCCAGTCGATCGTCCCTGTTCCAGGAAAAAATTAGAAAATTTCAATTGAAATCCAATTTTGCTATTAAAATTACCTTTTCATGCAGTTGGACATAGATAAATTAATATCAAAAAAATTTGAATTAGAGATTGATCCAAAAATATTTACCCTCGGAATATTACCTTCTGAAAGCAAATGTTGCAAGATTTCTGCCCTTGAGTTCTACAAGGATTAATCAACAACGTGAAATTTCGGGGAATTTTCTATCGCAAAATCGTATTTTTGAAAATCAGATCAAGAAAAGAAAATTATGTTTTTCCTTCTCGATATTTTGTACCAATTATGAATGCTAAAAAGGGCTAAATTGAGCAAGAATGAATTGATTTCATTCTCCCAGATTCACCTTAATATGAAAAAAAAAGATTTGACAAGATTTTTGATGAAAACAAGAAAAAAAAAACTCTTTTAAGAATTCTAGTAAGAAATCTCCAATATTTTATAAAAATTTTCAAATCCCTTAAAAATGAATCTCGGCCCCTTATTTATAAGGAAAATAATTCAAATTCTTTTAAATTTTAAATTTAAATTTGAAAAGGATTTATGAAATCAGAATCAAAACTGATTGATTTGCAGAATATTTCCAAAATCAAATCCGAAATTTGAAAATATTTGAAAAGATTTGGAAATCCCTCAAAAATCTTGGAAGAATATCTTAAAATCTTGGGAAAATTTTGGAAAATCCGGTGGGATCAAGAGCAGATCCCTGACCGACGGGCGTCGCTGTGAGTCCGACATGCGTCGGTCGTGGAGGCACACCGAGCTACGGGCCACTCAATGAATAATGGGTGACGAGAGACAGCCGTCACTTTCGAGGGACGCTTGAGCGACGGGAATTGCTCCCTGCGAGAGGTGGGCACTCTCATGCGAGAGACGGGTGTCATTCCTAGAAGAGACGGGCCCGTCCCACACAAGTGATGAGTTCCACTCATGCAAGGAGAGGCCATCTCTCAGAGCGAGCGACGACTACCCTCTTGACCCCGTCGGTCAACCAAAATCCACATTTTTCCCCCTAGCAAGCTCGTCCTAACGTATATAAGCTTCCTATTATTGAAAATCTTTAATCCTTGTGAATTCAAAGCGCGAAAGTCCATAAACTTCATCTAATTGCCCAAAAACGGGCATTGATATCTTCATCGGGTAACTCTGATCTAGACTGCCTCTGGACCCGGTGTCTGCAGTTGCCCCCAATTTTTGAGAAACTAGTACACTAGTGTCTAGATGAGTCAAAATTCAAAGAAAAAGGAAAGAGATGTGTACCTGATGTAGTCCTTACCTTCTATGGTGAATTTAAGCTTGTGGCTTGTCGCCGCTGAGTTGTAGTGTATTTTTCCATGAGCACTTAGCAATTTGTTCTACCGCTTTTATCCCGCTGGCCTCTGCTCGGCCTGTACGGTATCTGACTTATCCTGCTAGCCTCCGTACGACCCGCATGGTATCTGATTTATCCCCTAGCCTTTGTTCGGCCTGTACGGCATCGCATTTGTTCCGATAGCCTCTGTTTAGCTTGCACGGTGTCTGATTGCATTCGTCCTACTAGCCTCCATTTAGCTTGCATGGTGTCTGATTGTATTTGTCCTGCTAGCCTCCGTTCGGCTTGCACGGTGTTTAATTTGTCCCGCTAGCCTCCGTTCGGCTTGCACGGTGTTTAATTTGTCCCGCTAGCATCCGTTCGGCTTGCACGGTGTCTTATTGCATTTGTCCCACTAGCCTCTGTTTGGCTTGCACGGTGTCTGGTTTGTCCCGCTAGCCTCCGTTCTGCTTGCACGGTGTCCAATTGCATTTGTCTCACTAGCCTCCGTGTATTATGTCCCTGTGGTTGTAAAAGATCTTATTAATTCATTGTCAATTGATTCATCTCAAGATATAAATTCCATGTACATTTTCATCTTTCTTGATTCTTTATTTACCATGTTATGAAACATTTTTGGAGTACGAGTAAAATGTAACAAGAATGTACATATGCAAGGTGAAATGTAAATTTAACAACATAAGTTCACTAATAAAATTTAAATTTTGTACAACAAAAATACAAATACATACAACACTCCCTGAATACACTAGAGGGGGTAATAATTTGTAGGCTCCTCCGAGTCCTTCTCATCGTCAGATACGTGTATGGACTGATCACCAAATGAGGATCTGGATGGCCCGGCTCTGGAGGCATAGGGCTGGCTGCTAAGCACTGAGGGTTTGGCCACTATGATTGGTCATGGTGGGATGACAACTGGTGCAGATGCTGGGTGTCCCGTCGCTCTGGAGGCCTACTGGAACTGGACCTGAGCGTACCTGTCTAGTAACAACTGAGCACACACCCCAAGAAACTCTAGTGTATCCCTGACTACGCCACCCAGCTCCGTGAAGGCCCTCAATAGTCTCGTGGTCTGATGTCCGGCTGCATTCCTGATAGCTGTGAATTTGGTCTCCACCTATTCCCTGATCACCCTGATAGATGCAGATATAGTCGGTATGGAGCCCTCACACACCTCTATCCGGAATCTGAGAGCAGTGACAGACTCATTGACCATCTGAACGGCCTCATCAACCCTCTGGGCTGCTGCAGCCTGGGAGGCACCCAAACCATGACTCAACTCCTCTATGAGCCTCCCTTGCTCCTCTATAACCCTCTCCTACTAGCCTAGATGCTCAAGCAGGACCCAATCTCTTTCCTCCTGCCGTCGCTCCATAGCGGCGAGAGCAGCGGTCATAGCAGCAATGATATCAGGCTTAGCTGGCTGCAGAGGTGGCAATGAACTGGGATGTGATGGCTCTGCCTGTTGCTCTGTCGGTGGAGGTGATGTGGAGGTGGATGCTCCCTGGTGTCCTGGCCTACCGTGGGGGTGGAACCTCCCGGTCTCCTGAAGCTCAGAATGCTAGACCCTAGATTGGGGGTGGTGGAGTGAGGCTCTATGCTCTCTGCGACGGAGGGGTGTTAAGCAAGTCATCCACACTGAACTCGATACCCATTTCAAATGGAATCTGAGGTGACTCCTCCTTTGGTTGAGGCTGCTGTGGAGGTGGTTGCGGAGCCTGGCACTCCTGATACTGAGGCTGTTATGGAGGCTGCTCCTCCTGGGGTATCCCCAGATCGTCTCCCTCTAGCTAGATCGAAGGCAAGTTAAACAACCACTGAGTCTCTGCCATAGTAAGTAACCGGAACTCCTCTGGGTGGCCATGTACTAGTGCAATCATGCCCATAGTATGAGTCATTATGGCATCCACAAAAAGGACCTCATCAAGTTGAGGACCTGTAGACACCGGGTCCCAAGGCGGTCCAAGATCAGAATTACCCATGAAAATGATACCGGCTTACAGGCAGAGGTGTCGAAAATTATGTTTTTCTTGTCGAGACCCTCATTATTTTTAAAATAAAAATAGACAGATAAATATAAATTAAATTAAAATTAATTTAAAATTAAATAAGAATAATTAATTAATTAATTTAATAAAAAAAGTATGTATTTTGATTAATTAAAAATAAATAAAAATAAAAAATAATTTAAAAAAAAAAGAATTTGAAAGAGAAAAAAGGAATTAAAAAAAAAAAGAGACAAGTTAGATTTACAAAAAAAAAATGAATAGTGTTAGTGGCCTAACATGGCCGCATCTCACCTTTGGTGAGATGAGGCCATGCTATAAGTTGGCTGCATCTCACCTTTGGTGAGACGTGGCCATGTGAGGCGCGTCTCGCCTCGAGGCACCCGTCGCCTGCCTCCACACGCGGCCATTTTTCCCGCCCAGTCGCTTTCGCCTACGTTTTTCTGCATTTTCTTGTCATTTTTCAGTCCATTTTTCCGGTTTCTTTCATGTTTTTATGCATTTTTCGGTTAACTAAAAATGAAATAGCTTTTGACTCTTTCCATTTTTGGACGAGGCAGAAATTAAAAAGATTTTTTGGATTCTTTTCTGGAGGAGGAGCTGCATTTTTCTGGCAGGCAAACTTGATTTTTCTCTCAACAAAAAAGAGCAGCCGGGGTGTTTTCTTTTAAGCAAAATTTGAGGGAGTCTAAAAGAATTAATTATTCTTCTTCTATTTTCTTCAAGAACATTTAGTTACCGGATAATTTTGAATTTGAAAAATTAATTTTCTTTGTTCTAACTTCCACCAAAAGTATTTTCACCAAAACATTTTCTTGAGTTACTTTTTTATCAAAACACAGTTTTTTATATTTTTTCTTCTTATATTTATCACCATAAACTGGACAAGGGGAGCGAATCAAGGAACCGTTTTCTCATATCTACTATCTCTGAGGGTAAACACTTTGGACCCATCCTAATTTTTCCATTTATTTATCATCTGTGGTTATTAAATTTGTTATTTTTACTATATTTATTTTCTAGCATTTCTAATATTTTGCTACTGTTGACGTTCAAGTTTAGCTTTTTCGTTTGATCTCCTTGTGGTTTTGACTTCACTTTTATTGTTATGCTCAACCTCCATCGTCTATCATTTGTTTCTTTCACGTTTCACTGCATAATGTTAACAATTTTTTTCTTTCACGTTTATTATAAATGGTTTTGCAATTCTTTGGCCATAATGCCAACTTTTGGTATTTTAAATAGTTTTCGTTTTACTTTTCTTCAGTGTATACGAATCCTATTTAATATTTTATCTTTATTATTATTATTATTATTATTATTATTATTATTATTATTATTATTATTATTATTATTATTATTTTTACCATGATATCATCATTACTATTATTATTATTATTATTATTATTATTATTATTATTATTATTATTATTATTATTATTACTATCATCATATTATTTATTTATTTATTATTATTATTACTATCATCATATTATTTATTTATTATTACCTCATGTTTATTTGTCTTATATTATTATTATTATTATTATGATTATATTGTTGCCCTTTTCATCATTGTCTTTATTTTTGGCACGACTTATGTTAATTTATTTACATGTAAATATTTGTACATTAAATTAACATGTCGCTTATTTTATTTCGTCTTCACTTGATTAATTTTTGAAATTATTACTAATATTTCTGATGTTATTTTTCTGTCTGAGATTTAATTTGAGTCGCATTATGCGGGTATCTCCGTGACCACCCGGATGGGTCACGACGCGAGAGGGACACATCGGTTGGGTGAGTTAATTTTCTCCAAAAATGGGATCACTTATCCCGATTTTCATTTCAACAATCGAACAACTCTTCGATCCCTTTTCAAAATAAGCACGAAGGAACCAATGTTCCTAAACCTTCAAACGAGTGCGAAGGAACCAATGTTCCTAAACCAAACAAATGTCACGATTTATGTATGTTTTTCTCATGTTTGGTTTTGTTTATTTTAAATTTATGTTCACTTTCTTTTGGGCCCTTGTAATTAATTTTGGGGCAACATTATTTAATTTACATTTGGGATTGTATTCCGTCCTAATTACTTTTTTTATCTTCTTTTAATGGGGTTGTATTCCGCCCCAATTACCTTTGTAATCGTGTGCTTGACGTGTTTATCGCTTTCTTTATTGCTTTCTTTTATCGCTTTTTGAATGCTTGTAATGCGCTTTAATTAAATGCACTAATCGTGTGAGATAAGAGGTATAATTTTAGGAAGTTAAAAACTCATTTATAATTAACCGAAGCATAAATAAGAGTGAAGTTCCAAACACCATCTCTGGTTTAGACTATAGAGTTAGATGACCTTTCTCAATTTCTCGTAAATTGGGTGGTGACTCCAAAATACCTCAAAGGTGCCTAAAGGTACCATGAGGCTAGATGATCCTTTCTAATGTTCTATTGGGAAGGAGGCATCCAAGTTGACTCATGGCACCCAAGATCAAAAAGACGCGAACCAATCTCTCGAATCCTAAAGCGAGGGCCTTTGCTAGGTTCGACGCGCGTCACACGACCATAGCTACCAGGATCAATTCCTAAGTGTAGAAGAAGCCTAGTAATCACCCCGCCAGCCCATACAATAGGGGTTGTCCCCTATAAGACCCGGATCAAGTCCGCCACTATCTCATGGCTAATATTAAGCCGCCGTCCTGCTGCCATCACCCACAAGCTCCAAATCTCATCCCCATTCACCGACCACGGGTTACCTGCCCGACCTAGATACGAACTAGAGAGGACCCTTTGTATATATCGTAGCGCCTGAGACGAGAGCACCATGCTCTTCGCTGTGTCATGATCATAGGGTACTGTGACGCGCGCCGAACCCCGTGGCCTCCCGAAAGCCCGCTTTAGGGCGATCGGGATGGGATTCATTTAAACTTGTAAGGTATTTACAAGTGCGTCTATTTTGGGCAACAATGAGGTTTCTTGGAGTCGCCACCCAATAGAACATTGGGAAGGGTCGTCTAGCCTCGTCGAGCCTAAGACAGCGCATACATATCCATCTTGGGCTAGCTAGAGAGATATTGGAGGTCTCAGCCTCTACCCCCTGGAGCCTAGGATTTGTATATTTAAGTCTTTTGGTGAGACTCAAGAGGTGTCTTGGAAGTCCTAGACCTCTCGCCTCATTGAGTCCTAAAGACCAGAATGAGTTCGAGACTTCTCATTTATTTATACCTTGATCAATATTATAATTAAGTTTTGAATTCATTGTTTCACCAACTTTACACACGATGCATTTAATTAAAGCACAATAATTCATGTCAAAAGCAATAAGTAAAAGGAAGTAAAAATCAAAATAAGGCATTCAAAAATAAATTACAATAACACCAGGAGCGGAATACAACTCCCATTTGTAAAAGTGCAAATACATGCATAAAACGGGATATTAGTTAATGAAGAGGACATTGGTCCTCGCATGCATACTTGTTATAAAATAATTTTTTAAGAAGTGTCAACTTGTTGGTTAAAAAAAACAGGACATTAGTCCCCAGCTTTCGAGAAAACCTCAAATTAATTACTATAAATACTTGGCCTTTTTCACTTTAACGACATTGAAATAATCTTGATAATAACATAATATGAAAGAAAGGGTAAAGAAAGAACCCGGATGAAAATCCTCATATTGATGCGACCACCATCGTTTACAACCCGAATTTCGAATGGCCCGGAAATAGCTCATAGGAATAGACATGTTAGTATCAAATTTGCAAGTAAAGTAAAGAGAAGGAAAATGATGAGAAACTTAAAAGAAAGGAACTAAAAGATAAAGAGAATAAAAAAAAGGGTAAAAAATAACTTTAAAATCATGGTGTGACCGGCGGATGGAGTGGAAACCACTCTGCCCGTCGGTCCCTCCCAATTGCTAAATTTAAAATAAAACTACTCAAAGTTTTAATTAAAAGATGGTTAACTTAGAAAATGAAAACAATCAATGTAAAGAAATTAAATTATACAAATATTAGTCCAGAATGTTTACTCTCGGATTTTACCTGTTGGGTGAATATCGAATGGTTTCGGTCCCCATACGCTCCACAAGGATCAAAGAAAAATATATCAAGACAGGAAAATTTGTATTTTCTGTTTTAAAAATTTGATAGCGATCGAGTGTTTGAATTGGCTGTATTGATGGAAATGAATTAATTTCGTTATCTCAAATTAGCTTAATCCGCAAGAGAAATTTTGAAGAAATCAATCAATTGGAAGAAATTTTATCAAATAAAATTTTGAAAAATAAACCGAGGCTTTTTTTTTTGATAAATTACTTCACAAAACCTTTTCTAAAAAAACCCAATCTCTCAAAAGGTTTGATAACTTTTCCAAAGAATTTTTCTAAAAACTTTGTTACTTTTTCTCTCAAAAATTGTCAAAATTTCTTTCCAAATTTTCTCTCCAAATTTTCTATCCAAATTTTTTCTCACAAATTTTCTATCCAAATTTTTTCTCCAAATTTTCTATCCAAATTTTTTCTCACCCCCAAAATTGAAATTTGATCCTCCATTTATAGGATTTTAGGGGATCATTAAGATAAGCCTCAATCTAAAGTTTGAATTTTAAAAGGACTTTAAAATTCAAATCGTAGATAAATCCTATCCTTTATTTGAAAGAAAACTGATCAAATTTTATCCAATCCGGTGTGATCCGGTCAGTTACCATACCGACGGGCTTCCCTGCAGCTACCGACGGCCGTCTCTACTAAGGGCATATGCAGGAAACTGACTAGGGACGGGACGAGATGCGATACTAGGGACGGGCGTCCCTACAGCGCCACCTGTCCGTCCCCACTATGCCTAGAGACGGGGATCACCCCAAGTAGGGACGGGCGTCCCTACACAGACGAGCATCCCGTCTGTGGAGTAAAACTCCCAATTTTACCCAAAATTTATCCAATTCTTTCAAAACTCCATGCCATGGAAAAAGATTTTAATCCTCGTGAAACCGAAAGACAAAAACCTCCGAATTTCATCCCCTTATCCGAAAACTGACATTGATCTCTTCATCGGGTAACTCTGATCTGGACTGCCTCAAGACCCGGTGTCTACAATTGCCCCCAATTTTGTGGAAACTAGTGTACTAGTGCCTAGATGAGCCAAAACTCAGAGAAGAAAGGAAAGAGACGCATACCTGAGGCAGTCCTTACCTTTTCGCCGGGGAAGTGGTAATGCGTGGAGTCGGTTCTGGACTTACAAAATGCGAGGTTTGCTCTTTTGAGCTGCATCGAGTCTTCTTCAGGTAGTACAAAGTGCAATGATGGGCTCTCCTGAGCTGCACCGAGTCTTCTTCGGATTGTACAAAGTGCAATGATGGGCTCTCCTGAGCTGCACCGAGTCTTCTTCGGACTGTACAAAGTGCAATGATTGGCTCTCCTAAGCTGTATCGAGTCTTCTTCGGACTGTACAAAGTGCAATGATGGGCTCTCCTGAGCTGCACCGAGTCTTCTTCGGACTGTACAAAGTGCAATGATTGGCTCTCCTGAGCTGCACCGAGTCTTCTTCGGACTGTACAAAGTGCGATGATTGGCTCTCCTGAGCTGCACCGAGTCTTCTTCGGACTGTACAAAGTGCGATGAGTGGCTCTCCTGAGCTGCACCGAGTCTTCTTCGGACTGTACAAAGTGCGATGAGTGGCCCTCCTAAGCTGGACCGAGTCTTCTTCGGACTGTACAAAGTGCAATGATTGGCTCTCCTGAGCTGCACCGAGTCTTCTTCGGACTGTAAAAAGTGCGATGAGTGGCTCTCCTGAGCTGCACCGAGTCTTCTTCGGACTGTACAAAGTGCAATTAGTAGCTCTCCTGAGTTGCACCGAGTCATCTTCGGATTGTACAAAGTGCAATGATGGGCTCTCTTGGAATGCTCTTCTGAGCGTGGTGTTCTTCTGAACTGGGTGTCCCAATTTGGCGGTTTCATCATGCCCCAAGGTACAATTCTGACCTTTTGATTTCATGTGATCCCGAAGGACATGATGCTTAATCTGTTTATTCTTCCTTTTGGCTGTGGGTCAATTTTGAATCGGTGTAAAACCACACTCCTGTATTATAAGAAATTCTCATTAATTCTCGCGCCAATTAATTTGACTGATAGATTTGTAGATATTTTTATATCATTTATCATCCTTTTTATCACATGATTAATTATCCCTTTTTCTTCTCCTTTTTTTTTCTTTTGTTTTCTTAAGAGAGTTAAATCATGAAGAAATAACATGCAAATTTAACAGGATAACTATAAATGTTTTTCTACTAAAAGGTTAAATTTTGTACAATGTAATGTAAATATGGTAATACAAGATACAAAAATAATATCATGACTCCTTGAAGGGCTATAGGGGTGGATAGTCTGTGAGCTCCTCCTCCAGATCATCATCATTATCTGATATCTAGACTGTCTGAGACCGTGATGAAGAGGCAGAGGGTCCCGCATCTGGAGCAGATAGCCGACTAGGAGGGGCTGATGGTCCGGCCTGCTGTGTAGCCGAGGCTCTGGCCTGTCGCTGGTATCTAGGAGGGATGGCCACTGGTATAGATAATGGATGCGCTCTTGTCGGGTCCTGCTGCTGGAACTGGACCTGAGCAAATCCATCTAGGAAAGGTTGTGCACATACCATCATGAACTGCAGCGTATCAATGACAACTCCCCCTAGCTCCCTGAAAGCTTCGCCTAGGCAGAGGGTCTGATCCGTGGAGGCGGTTCCCATGTTCCGTAGTCTGTCCTCTGTCGGCTCCCTAAACTCTCGAATGGACTGGGCGATAGGAGGTATGGCATCATCCAGAACCTGAACCCTAAATCTGAGAGCCTCAACCGACTCCTCTACTGCCTGTAAGGACACATCCACCCTCTGGGCCACTCCATCCTGGGAGGTCCTCATCTCCTGCCTCAGCTGAGCCACGAGCCTCTCCTGCTCCTGCCTCAAAAAATCAATGAGCCTCCCCTGCTCCTGGATAATACTATGCTGCTGCTCCAGCCGATCTAATATGACTCTATCTCGCTCTCCGAGCTGCCCGAGAAGGACTCTATCTCTCTCCTCCTGCCTGTGCTTCAAAGATGCAAACATAGCAGTCAATAGTGCAGTAACATCTGGCTGCGCTGGGAAAGCTGATGATGAGGGCGGAGGGGGAGCTGAATCTGGTGCTGGCTCAGGTGGCGAAGCTGTAGAAGTAGTTGCTCCCGGATCCCCTACCCTAGCATACGGACTAAACCTCTCGTGAGCCCGGGGAACTGTCCGATGTACTCGCGATGGTGGAGGCATAGGACTCTGTACTCTCTGCCTTGGAGGAGTAGCAAGCAGCTCATCCATAGTAAACTCGATCCCCATATCATAAGGTGTACCTGGCTGCTCCTCGTGCTGCGGCTGCGGAGGCTGACCCTCTGGATGCTCTGGCTGTCGGGGAAGCTGGTCCTCCTGGTGCTGATGGTGCTCGGGAAGCTGCTGCTCCTGATGCTTTGGGTGCCCGGGAGGTTGGTCCTGAGGCTGCTCCTCTACTGGCTCTAACGAAGGCAAGCTAAATGCACGTCTAGTCTCATGCACAGTGCGAAGCCTGTACGCCTCGGGTTGGCCCGGTATCGGAAATATCATAGCCATCGTCATAGTTGCTGGAGCGTCCACATAAATGCTCTCATCCAAGGTGCGCCCCAAGATATCTGGACGAATACCCAAATCCAGGAGCAATCTGGTAATGACTCCCCCAACATACACCACAGGGGCTGCCCCCCTGGATACCCTCACCAGGTTGACCAAATCTCGTGGCTGATGTTGAGCCTCTGGCCTGCCACCATGGCCCATAAACTCCAGATCTCTGCAGCATTGAGGGAACCTAGGTTACCAGCTCATCCCAAATATGAGCTGGATAAAACTCGGTGAAGATATCGCAAGGCCTATGATGAAAGTATTGTACTCTTGGCCGTGTCATGATTATACGGCACTCCCGGCAATGCTATAACCGCCCAATGCTGACGTCTCACTGACCTCTGGGGCGTTTTGACATCTTGCCCGAATGGAAGCCCCATGGCCTGTGTAAACCGCTGACGGGTGATACTGTAATGGTGGCGCTCAATCCAAAACTGGATGACACCCTCCTCCGTGTCAGATCTCTGATATCCACCGTAGTGTAGCATAGCAAGGAACTGCCGCACCATCTCTGGGTGAGTCTGGAAAGCAGGTATCAAAAACTCCATCCAAGCCGCGCCTGCCATCAGTATATCAACCTCATCTGCCATCCCCAGAGCCTCAAGGAACGGCCTAGAAACGAAGCGGCTAGCTCGGAATTGCACCTGAGCCAGTGCTGCGTATCTCTGTCTAGCCTCGTCACTCATCTAACCTGGGGCCTCAGGCTCAGGCTGATCATGCGGAGCATATCATCGTGGTGGCATCCTGTGAATAAGGTAAATAGTTAGTCTGGCATAGTAGGTATAAACGGATAAAAATTTAGGCGGCATTTTGACTGGATATGTCTAAACCAAAAAGATTTTAAAAATTTGGGTAGCACCCCGGCAAGGTTGTTCCCAACCTCCTGCATAAAAAGACAAAAAAAGGACAGGCCTCAGGCCCCAATACAATATATTCACATTTGCTAAAAAAATTTGGGCAGCACCCCGGCAAGGGTGTGCCCAACCTCCTGCATAATAAAGAGGAAATAGAAAGGGAATAGGCCTCAGGCCCCAAACAACAATGCAATATATTTGCTTTTTAATTCTTAAGTTATTGGCTTCAAAGCATATGAATTCCTAAGGCCATATTTATGCGCCTAACACTAATTGTTCTCAAAACAACAATACATTCATGCATTTTATATTCACTAAAAAAACTTCATCCTATTAATTCATATACAATATCAATCGGCATTAACAAGGCCACTAATTACATTAATTTAAAAGAAAAGGAAATTGCCTTGTCCATAATAATAAAAAAACAAAGAAAAATGGGAGTATCTTACTAACCTGGTAGTCGAGACCCACTGAAGAAGTCAAAAAACTTAAAACTGGTGCTAAAAATGCAATTTGAAAAGACGAAAACGAAAGAAAACTGTTGGAAACAAAGGAAATGGCGTTGGTGTGAAGAAGAAGGAAAAGAAAGTGGATTCCCGTCGGTACCTACTTCTTTATATAGATTTTAAGTACCGACGGGATTCCCGTTCATACAGCGACAGACGGGCATTCCGTCTGTCTCTCTAGATTCCACTTTTAACCCTAATTAATGCGCGTGGTATGCACGATGCAAAATTCACCAGGTGGACAAGTACAGATGGGTTCACCGTCTGCCTATAAGGACGGGTTAGTCGTCTGTAAGCCAAATCTATAAAACTCACCCCTTTTTCTTGGATTTCGTGCCTCTTCCTTATTTTAGCTTCATAATAGGCTATTTTCTCTAGCTTTTTCCCTTCTTCCTCTTTTATTCCCCTTAGCAACTGTGACTTTAGCTGTCGAGACATGAATTCTCCTTTTCTTCCCAAAATGTACCGTATCTTAGACGATGCTCAAATTTGGGAACACAGCACTCTTGCCCCCCATTTCTGGACTGAGGTTTCTACGAAGAGTCAAGATAGACAACAACCTTCTTTTGGCTGCGACCCACTTCTGGGACCCTCGTTTTCATGTCTTTAGGTTCACCTATCAGGAAATATGCCCCCTGCCTGAAGAATTTGCTGCTATCGTCGGGAGTTGGTATCCTCTTGGTGCTTTGCCTTGCATACCTCGCTGTGGTTTGATCCAAATTCGGGATATTGCTTTGTCCTTAAGCATAGCTCCTTCTGACGCTGCTCGTTTAGTTCCTCAGGGCCCAAAATTTTCTTTGGAACCTCTGATTGAAGCAATGGATGAATTCTTCAACATTCCCTCATACAGCATGAGTGTTATCTTCCTTTTCTGCCTTAAGAAGTATCTAGTCATGACCTCAGCGGAACTGCTTGGATACCCCCGTCTGTTTGGAATTTTGGACGACTTTCACCACGGGCTGACCCCTTTTCCTCTTATTCTGGCTGAGACTATCTTGGGTTTGGACTCTGTTTGTGCCGGGCCTACCACTTCATTCTCTAGGAGCCCCTTATTACTCTAGGTACGTCATTGTTTTAAAAGGTAGTGCGTCCCTTGTGGATTTTCACACTAGCTTTTCTTAGCGGGAAGTGTGTCCTTTTGGATTTTCACACAACCCTATGCCTAACTTTTGCCTGAAGTAACTCCAACTTACTCCAGCGGCTTTTCTTTGTCTTTTATTTTATTCTCTTTGGCTTTTATTTTTTTGCTTTGTTTCCTCTTCCAGATTTGGCTGCAGGAGAAACTGAAGCTTTTATCAGAGCCGCCTCCTAGAGTCATTAATTAGTACTCTGCGAAGTGTTTTCTTCCTCGTCGGCGTCTGTACTTACCTAGGACCCCTGATGAGGGCATTACCAGATTCAGTGAGATATCAGACGAGGATATTAGCTTCACGCACGCTTGACTTCCCTTCTCTAGTGCAGTTATTGATGGGTCTTTAGGATGCATTCCCTTATGCGGGCTCCGTGAGGCAACCTTCTACATCACGGCTCGTTGCTCTCATCAACTCGGAGTGACTCAGGATATGGTGAGACTCCCTTTATATTTTCGAGGTGGAGTCCTTTCTGCGGCTTTCGTCTC
The DNA here is from genome assembly GCA_947683425.1 of Excoecaria cochinchinensis. Lineage (NCBI taxonomy): Eukaryota > Viridiplantae > Streptophyta > Magnoliopsida > Malpighiales > Euphorbiaceae > Excoecaria > Excoecaria cochinchinensis. Next base: position 11,592,882 of record CANTUQ010000018.1, on the reverse strand, counting down.
CCGCTATCATGAGCTTTGGAGCCTACTTCCATTGAAGACTATCATTCCTTCATTTGGGAACCATTCGGCTATTTCTACCAGCGCGTACAAGAGATGGATACTTAGCCCGGCGTCTGATAACCGAACACAATGACTGAGGCATTTGGCTAGCGAGGGTAGTAATAGGGCATAGTTTAGTTTTACATGCATTTTGAGCAATATGTTTCTTTTTAAAGCAGAATTAGACAATGATATAAATGAATAAATCAAGTCTTATTTTATTTCACAAAATTGTGTACATTTCAGTACGATTTCAAAATACATGATCATTTTGGTACCGATTCAATTATGCACGACTATATTCATTCATGGAACCAAAATCTTGATAGCATCAAACTCCTATCTCCAATCAGCCCTCTCGGGTTTTCATGATTGGATATTTTCTATCATGCCTCTAATTTTTGCCCAGGATGCCTTTTTTCGATTTTCACCCTGACGAGGCGCCCAATTTTAGCAAGGCTGCCTTTTTTCTGATTTTTGACCCGCGGGGCTTTCATTCTCTTCTTTTGATTTTGTAGCCTTTAGCCATGGAACCTTTTGAGTCTGTCAACATTAATCGGTTCCTTGAATTCATTACCATCGCTATCCGATAAGATTGCAGCTCCTTTGGACAATAGCTTCTTGAGGATAAACGGTCCTTCCCAGGTTGGTCTAAATTTTCCTCTAATATCCGGTACACCTAGTCTCATCTGTTTGAGCACTAAATCCCCCTCCTTCAGCGGATGCTTTTTCACCTTTTTTCCAAACGATTTGACCAGCCTCTTCTGATAGATCTGATTATGATAGTAAGCTTTCAGTTTACTCTCATCCAATAAGTTTAAATGTTGTAACCTCTGTTGTGCCCATTTAGCCTCCGGAATTTGAGCTTCCATGACTACTTTCAGCGATTTGAGCTCTACTTCAACTGGCAACACTGCCTCTGTCCCATAAACTAGAGAATACGGTGTAGCGTCTGTAGATGTCCTCACCATCGTTCTGTAACCCCACAGTGCAAAGGGAAGCTTCTCTGCCCAGTCTTTATAGGTTTGGACCATCTTTGCTAGGATCTTCTTCAAATTTTTATTGGCGGCCTCTACTGCCTCGTTAGCTTGTGGTCGATAGGGAGAGGATTTATGGTGCTCGATTCCGTACTTCCCAAGAAGCTTCTTGGTTTCCCCCATGAACTGCACCCCGTTATCAGACACTATGTGATGTGGGAGGCCATATCTGCAAATCAGATTCCTTTCAATGAACCTAGCCATATCTCTTGCATCAATCTTCTTGAAGGACTCTGCCTTTACCCATTTTATAAAATAGTCAATTGTGACTATTATGTATCTGTGCACGTTGGATGCCGTAGGGCGGATTTCTCCAATAATGTCTATTCTCCAGGCAGCGAATGGCCAAGGTGATGTTAAGCTATGTAGCTCTGACACTGGTAAGTGCCTTAAATCCGCGTACTGCTGGCATAACTGGCACTGCTTCACATATTTTGAGCAATCGTTATCCATCGTAAGCCAGTAGAAGCCTTGTCTTATGATCTTCTTGGCCAATGTCAGCCCATTTATATGGGCTCCACATACTCCGGCGTGTGTTTCTTCCATTACCCTCTTAGCCTCTTTTTCATCCAAACACCTCAATTGGATACCATCAGCTTGTCGTTTGTACAACATCCCATTTATGCAGATGAACTGAGTAGATAGCTTGCGAATCATTCTCTGATCCTTTTCGGTAGCCTCCTCTGCAAATGTCGCATTCTCTAAATAGTTCATAATATCATAATACCACGGCTTCCCATCTGCCACTTCTACCTCCATAACTGATTTGGATTCAAAGCTAGGTCTTTCAGAGCTATAGATCAAAACGGCTTCATGACCACTCCTTCAGGGTTGTCCCACATTGATACTAACGTGACGAGCGCATCGGCTAACTGATTCTCATCCCTCGGAATGAAATGGAATGTACATACTTCAAACTGACTGCTCAGGCCCCTCAAGCGCTAGATATATGGCATTAGCCTCTCTTCTTTTACAGCCCATTCACCTCGGATTTGGTTGACCACCAAGGAGGAATCACCGAACACCTCTACATTCTTTGCTCCTAAGGCTATTAATGCCTCCAATCCAAAAATACACGCTTCATACTCAGCTTCGTTATTGGTGACCCGGAACCTCAACTTCTTCGCCAAAGGAAGCTTTTCGTCATCCGGGGTTATCAAAATGACTCATACTCCTGCCCCTTTGTTATTTATGGCTCTGTCAAAGTGTAATTTCCAACCTTGAATCCTGATAACTGCCACATCCTCATCTGGAAAGTTATACTCGTATGAGTCTCCTTGGATCGAGTGTTCTGCTAGAAATTTTTCCACTGCACGTCCTTTAACAGTCTTTCGAGTAATATACTCTACATCAAATTCTTGAAGTAACAGCAACCACCTACCCATTTTTCCCAAGTAATGACGGGGCCTCTTGCAAGTATCTCAAGGGGTTCTGCTTCGCGACTGCCTGTACCTTGTAGGCATGAAAGTAATGTCGTAATTTCTTAGAAGCCTAGATTACCGCAAGGCAGATCTTTTTTACTTTTGTGTATTCGACCTCATAGGCCAAAAATTTCTTGCTGAGGTAGTAGACAGCAAATTCCACTCCAAATTCATCTTCTTGGGCCATCATAGCACCAACGGAACTGTCCTCTATGGCCAGGTATAGGATCAGTGGCTTGGCCGGCCATGGCGGTCTCAATATGGGTGGTTTCAACAAGTATTCCTTGACAGTATCAAAAGCCTTTTGACAGCTCTCATTCCATACTACTGGTTGGTCTTTTCTGAGTAGTTTGAAGATAGGTTCACAGATCAAAGTAAGCTTAGCGATAAACCTACTGATGTATTGCAACCTGCCCATAAAGCTTCTTACATCCTTCTCTTTCTGTGGTATCGGCATTTCTCTGATGGCCTTAACCTTATCTGGGTCAATCTCAATCCCACTCTTACTAACTATGTGCCCCAGGAACTTCCCTGAGGTAACATCGAAGATACACTTTTTAGGATTTAACCGCAGGTTGTACTTATCTATCCTCTGGAAGAATCTTTCCAAGGCTTCAAAATGGCCTTCTCTAGTGGCTGACTTGATCATCATGTCGTCCACGTATACCTCCACTTCTTTATGGATCAAGTTATCCAGTATCTTTGTTGCCATCCTCTGATAAGTGGCTCCTGCATTTTTCAAGCCGAAAGGCATTACCCGATAAGCATACGTCCCCCATTCCGTGATGAAAGCTGTCTTGATCCGGTCAATTATTTCATTGAGAATTTGATTGTAGCCAGCATAACCATCTCTGAAGCTATACATCTCACAAGCAGCGGCGCTATCTATCAGCACGTCTATATGAGGCAATGGGAAATCATCTTTTGGACAGGCCTTATTCAAATCCCGATAATCCACACGTACCCTTACTTTGCCGTTCTTTTTGGTTACAGGGACAACATTGGCTAACCAAGTTAGGTATTGTACCTCGATTAGAAACTTGGCTTTGATTTGCTGGCGAATCTCTTCTTTCACTTTCTCTGCCCATTCCGGTCTAAGCCTTCTCAACTTCTGCTTAACAGGTTTATGGTCTGGATAGGTGGGGATAGCATGCTTTGCGACCTTCCGATCGATTCCTGGCATATCTTCGTAGGTCCAGGCAAAGACTTTTTCATATTTTTTTAAAATTCTCTCAAATTTTTCTCGCTCTTTAGGAGTTATATTTGATGCTATTAAAATTTCTTTAGGATTTTCTACGGTTCCAAGATTAAATGGAGTAGCATCAGTTGAATCAATATCAAATATAGATTGATGATGATCATGATTATGCATAGTGAAATCATCAGAAACATCATACAAGTAAGCAAAATCATTCAATTTATTAATAAGATTGAAATTGTCATTAACATCATTGAAAAGTTCTGGAGCAAAAAGAAAATCTAAACTATTTTCCTCTTCCTCCTCTGCTGGCATATCTGCCGCGGTCGACGGTCCTGCATCACTTCGGCTCTTTGGAGGCCCCTCATTCACCTCCTGCACAGCTTCCTCTATCTTGGCTTTTCCTTTCAGCTGGGTGGCTACCATCTTCTCAGTAATTACCTCTTCTGGCATCTCGCGGTCCCAAATTGTCCTACTGGTCATGATTTCTTCATCCCAAAAGCCCTCTGCTGGCTTGATTGATCCAATGTCCTAGTCATAGACATCATTAAAGACCTCGAACCCTAGCACAATTCTCCCGTGTAGCCACTGTGGTTCATCTTCCCCTGCATAGGCACATGCTGCGGTTGCTGGCACAAAAGTCTTCCGGATATGAGGAATTTCCATTTTCGATTTCTTACCCTACTCTACCGCACCTGTATATCCTAGACCCCTCCTGTCCTTTTGACCCTTAATGGTAACAGCTGTTGGTATCCCCTGAGAATTCTTCCCTAGTCCTGCGCCAGGGAGGAATGACATCTTTTTCATCATATTCAATACCTGGGGGCTTTCTTCCCTCTGCTCTTCTTTGCCTATCATTGCGACATGAAATCCACTAAACGGCTGCCTGGCTATCTCTAGCACCAAAACCTGATTCTCCCGTGCAGCCTTTATAGTCACAATCTAGCCTTTGTGAGGTATCTTTACCATCTGGTGCAATGTTGAGGGGACTCCTCCCAATTTATGAAACCATGGTCTGGCTAGCAAAGCTGAGAAGTTGGCGGGTATAGGCAGCACCACAAACTCCACTTCTGATTCTACCGGTCCCGTCTTCACCACTGCTGTGAATGTCCCCGAGGCCTGCCTGCATGAGTTGTCATATGCCGTGATGGTAAGATCAGATTTTGCCAACATATCCTCTGTTACCCCAAAAGCTGCCATTGCTACCTGTGGGCACACATTTATCGAAGAACCATCATCTACCATTACACAGGCGGTGTGCTTTTGGTTAATCTGCGCCCTTATGTACAGAGGGCGATTGTGGTTGCGGCCTTCTGCCGGCAGATCCACACTGGTAAAAACGACATTTTCTCCCGATCCTCCCTTCATTACATCCAAAAGTTCTGTAGGTGAGATGGTTGTAGCAACAGTTGCTTCACACAAAACCTCCACCACCTTCTGTCTATGCGATGGTGACTATCTCAAGAGATCCCATATCGAAATCTGAGCCGGCGTCTTTTTCAGTTGCTTAACAATCGAATCTTCTTCCGACTCCTTTCCCCTTCTGTCCTCGATCGGCTCCTGTGGTTTCTCAATTTTTGAGGCTACCCTTCCACTCCGGGTCACGGCTCCTACTTCCTTCCTCTTTGGCTCTTCTTCTTCATCCTTCGAACCCCAAAAGTCGAAAAATACTTCAGAATCATCATTTTCATTTCCACTATCATCAGTGGACCAGCAATCGATCACTGCAGCGGGAAGTCCTTCTTCACTCCCCACATAGAGGTTTGTGATAGCAGTGTGGATATCGTTGCCGTATAATTCCTTCAACACAAAGTTCTCGGGCAAGCTTGACCCGATCATATTCACTGGCGGAGGCATGTTATTGTACCCAGCTTTCTTTTGACCCCCTCTCTTCTCTGGGTCTGTGATCTGCTTTGAATCAATCAAATCCTGAATTGCGTGCCTCAGAGTCCTGCAGTTGTCGGTTATATGCCCAGTGTGCTGATGATATGAACAGTACTCATCATCCTTATGCCCTGGCATGCCCTAAGTTCTCGCAGGTCTAGGTGATAGAGGCTACAGTTTATTCTCCTTCATCAGTCTTCTTAGTACCCATGATAAGGACCTCCCAAGACTGGAAAAATGTCTCGGAGTAGCATTTGTAGTCGACACCTCAGCAGTCTTCCTTGTGCCACTAACAGAACCCGTTGGTCTACTGACCCCTTGATTGCCACTACTCCTCTTAGGATAATTCTCATTTCCTGCTTTCCTAACAAGGTACTCTCCCTTGGCCTCAATGGCAATGTCCTTCAGGGACTCCCAGTCTTTCAGTCCTTTCATCCTTAATCCATCTCTCAAATACGGGCTCGCATGTTTAATGAATAGCCGTATTTGATCCTGGGTATCCAGTTTCCTCTTCATTTCCATCACCCGATTCCTCCACGGGGTTAAATACTCATGGAAGGACTCACCTCCCCTCTGTTGTAACAGCTCCAGGTCCTTCAAGGTCACCTCCATCCTTGTACTGCAGTCATATTGCCTCAAAAACTCCTCTGTTAATAAGTCCCAGTCTTCTTTAGTTCGGCGATCAAGCCCATGGTACCAATCCACTGCCGAGCCTGTCAAGCTCAAGTAAAAGTACTCAATTTTCTGCTTTTTCGTCAAAGTGGTGCCCTTCATCACCAGTGAATACTGCTTTATATGTGCTAGGGGATCAGAAGTACCGTCAAACTTTGGCACATCCGGCATTTTAAAGTTCATTGGGACTAGATCCTCTCCTTCTAACTCTTTATCCTCAGGGTTCACTCCTTGGCCCTTTGTCAAAATTCTCGTCATAGCTTCAAATTTCTCTTCCATCTTCTTCCAGATGGCCTATTCAATTTGAGTGGCTTTCCCTTTCTCAGACACACGTTCCTCATATTCTTCGTCTTCCCAGTCATCATCTAGCCTTGGGACAGGTCTTCCCCTCTGTGCCCCTGAAGTAGTAGCTGTTAGGCTCAGAAGTGGTGGGCGAGTTTCCTCTCGTGGGTCCTCTCTGACCTCCTCCCTTTCATCATTTCTCATAGGAGGAGGCTGTGGGTTCTGTGGGGCCGCTTGCTGACCCATTGCGGCTATCATTGCCATCATCCGGTTTTCAAACTCTTCCAACCTTCGGCCCACTTCCTCTGCAATCATTGCTCTGGTGGCCTTTGTCCCTCTCAGTGAGTTTGCCATTTCTTCGGGTACAGAAAACTGATCTGAAGTAACGTAACTGGTTTCAGAAGAAGTGTTCGGATACTCTACCCTTTGCGGTAACTCAAAGAACGGATTTCTACGTAGGCGCCCTCGAGACCCTCTTGTCCACCTAGGCGAATCTATGATGTCTGTTGAAACACAAGGGGTCAGGATGATGCATGATTGTGCTAAAAATGCATGATCGTGCTATGCAACACTCACAATCCACATGCAAGCACATAAGTTACAACTCCCATTTGTAAAAGTGCAAATACATGCAAAAATAAATTACAATAACACCAGGAGCGGAATACAACTCCCATTTGTAAAAGTGCAAATACATGCAAAAAATGGGATATTCGTTAATGAAGAGGACATTGGTCCTCGCATGCATACTTGTTATAAAATAATTTTTTAAGAAGTGTCAACTTGTTGGTTAAAAAAAAGGACATTGGTCCGCAGCTTTCGAGAAAACCTCAAATTAATTACTATAAATACTTGGCCCTTTTCACTTTAACGACATTGAAATAATCTTGATAATAATATAATATGAAAGAAAGGGTAAAGAAAGAACTCGGATGAAAATCCTCATATTGATGCGACCACCATCGTTTACAACCCCAATTTCGAATGGCCCGAAAATAGCTCATAGGAATAGACATGTCAGTATCAAATTTGCAAGTAAAGTAAAGAGAAGGAAAATGATGAGAAACTTAAAAGAAAGGAACTAAAAGATAAACAGAATAAAAAAGGGTAAAAATAACTTTAAAATCATGGTGTGACCGGCGGACGGAGTGGAAACCACTCTGCCCATCGGTCCCTCCCAATTGCTAAATTTAAAATAAAACTCCTCGAAGTTTTAATTAAAAGATGGTTAAATTAGAAAATGAAAACAATCAATGTAAAGAAATTAAATTACACAAATATTAGTCCAGAATATTTACCCTCGGATTTTACCTGTTGGGTGAATATCGAATGGTTTCGGTCCCCGCACGCTCCACAAGGATCAAAGAAAAATATATCAAGACAGGAAAATTTGTATTTTATGTTCTAAAAATTTGATAGCGATCGAGTGTTTGAATTGGCTGTATTGATGGAAATGAATTAATTTTGTTACCTCAAATTAGCTTAATCCGCAAGAGAAATTTTGAAGAAATCAATCAATTGGAAGAAATTTTATCAAATAAAATTTTGAAAAAAAAACCGAGGCTTTTTTTTTTTGATAAATTACTTCACAAAACCTTTTCTAAAAAAACCCAATCTCTCAAAAGGTTTGATAACTTTTCCAAAGATTTTTTCTAAAAACTTTGTTACTTTTTCTCTCAAAAATTGTCAAAATTTCTTTCCAAATTTTCTCTCCAAATTTTCTATCCAAATTTTTTCTCACAAATTTTCTATCCAAATTATTTCTCACCCCCAAAATTGAAATTTGATCCTCCATTTATAGGATTTTAGGGGATCATTAAGATAAGCCTCAATCTAAAGTTTGAATTTTAAAAGGACTTTAAAATTCAAATCTTAGATAAATCCTATCCTTTATTTGAAAGAAAACTGATCAGATTTTATCCAATCCGGAGTGATCCGGTCAGTTACCGTACCGACGGGCTTCCCTACAGCTACCGACGGCCGTCCCTACTAAAGGCATATGCGGGAAACTGACTAGGGATGGGACAGGACGCGATACTAGGGACGAGCGTCCCTGCATCGCCACGTGTCTGTCCCCACTATGCCTTGAGACGAGGATCACCCCAAGTAGGGACGGGTATCCCTACACAGACGGGCATCCCGTCTATGGAGCAAAACTCCCAATTTTACCCAAAATTTATCCAATTCTTTCAAAACTCCATGCCATGGAAAAAGATGTTAATCCTCGTGAAACCGAAAGACGAAAACCTCTGAATTTTATCCCCTTATCCGAAAACCGACATTGATCACTTCATCGGGTAACTCTGATCTAGACTGCCTCAAGACCCGGTGTCTACAGGTACCCCAGGTATGGCGATCATCTCCCAATGCTACCTCCGAATGGCCCTCTAGGGAATATACACATCATCTCCATGAGAAAGCCCCATAGCCTGTGAAAAATTCTGGCACGTGATGCTGTAGTGATATTGTGACGCGCGCCGGATCCCTGCGGTCGCCCATGGGACCGCCCGCTTGTGGGCGATCGGAGCATTTGTGGGTCCGTTGACAGCTTGCAATAAATCGCAAGTGCGTCTATGTTGGGCAACAAGGAGGTTTCATGGAGTCGCCACCCAATAGAACATTGGAAAAGTTTCTCTCGCCTCGGAGAGCCTAAGACTGCGCTTAGTATCCATTTTGGGCCAGCCAGAGGGGTCTTGGAAGGTAAACCTCTCGCCCTAAGGAGCCTAGGATTAGCGCTAAAGTCTCGTGGCACAAAAAGGTGTCTTGGAGGGTAGACCTCTAGCCTCTTTGAGCCCAAAGACCAGAGCTGGGTTTTGGATTTCTCATCTATTTCTACCTCGATTATTTTATGATCAAATTTTAATTATCATTAATTCGCTCTCTCTCCACACGATGCAATTGATTGAAGGCGCATTTATCCATTTAAAAGCGTAAGATAAAATAGAATTAAAGAGTAAAAAGCATAAAATAAAATTACAATAATACTAAGGGCAGAATACAACCCTCATTGCAAAGAGTGCAATACATGCATAAAACGGGTTATTCATTTAGATGGGAACGTTGGTTCCCGAATATTCATTTTACAAAAGAGTATATAATTCTCAAATCGGTTTAGATCTTTTAGTTTGGTATGAAAACGAGGACATTGGTCTAGTTTTGTTAACAAATATTCGATTTAGTATAAAACATTTGTGTGGTGGTTCTTTTTAAGAGCGGTCGAAAATCATTTTATTATTACAGACCACAAATACATAAAATGAAATAAAATAGTAATTACATATTTTTCGAATAAATAAATAAATTCATCCTAATTTACCTGTTCCGACCATACTTCTTAGAAAAATCACATGCCTCCCGCATTGCAGTCAAAATAGAAAAATGATATTTGTTAATCATGAATAAATAAACAATTGAATAAATAAATGAACAAATGAATGATTGAATAAAGGATTAAATTAAATGATAAGTAAATGAATAAATAATTAAATAAATAATTGAATGAAATAAATTGAGAATTAATGGATATAAAAGCACAAATGACGATTAAAATGGCTAATGTCAATAAAAATAATGATGCTAATAATAATGTCATAAAATAATAATGAATAATAAATAAACATAAAATGATGATAGTAATTATGAATGGATAAAATAATGATAATAATAATAATAGCAATAATGCAAATAATAATAAGAATGCTAATATTATAAAATAAATGAACATAACATAAATAATAAATATAACAATTAATTAATAACAATATTAAATAATAATAATAATAATAATAATAATAACAACAACATAAATTAAATAGATAAAAATAATGATAATAATAAAATAAATTAAATAAATATAATAATAATAATAGATAAACATAAAATAAATATTATTAATAACAACAATATTAATATAACTCAACAATACTAATAATAAATAAATAAAAAAGGATAATAATAATAATAATAATAATAATATAATATTAATAAACAGAAAATAAATAAATATATAATAATAATAATTAATAATATTAATAATATTAATAAAATAATAATAAATAACAAATAAACAAATACAATAACAATAATTAACATAATCACAAAAACAGAATAATAAATATTAAATAAAATAATAAAAATAATAAAAACAGAATTATAAATAAATATTAATACAAATAATAATAAATAAATAAATAATAATATTAATTAATACTAATTAGTAATATATTAAAATAAATAAATAGAAAATAGGCTCACCGGATTTCCCTCGCCGGAGGCTAGTCGGAGCGGCCGTTGGAGACACCGCCAACACCAGATAGTAGATCGGAGCGCCGGGAGTCGAACGCCGGTGGTCACGCGCCGGAAGGAGGCGGCCTGTGGTCGGAAAACGCGTAAAAGCGTCCGGCTCCGATTCCTCCGATCTCCTACACGCCGGCGCCAATGGCTGATCGGAGGCTGCCGTTCGGTGCGTCTGGGTCTCCTCTTCACTCTAGCGGGGCGCGTGAGGCGGTTCTGTAATGTCCCAAAAATTTCAGTGTTTTTATTTATTAATTTGACGCGCTAAAAATTTGTCAAATGTTGATTTTGACGTATAAGAGGTGGAATTTTTCTTAAAGCCACATAATTTATGTATTCAAATAAATTTTAGACAAGTATATATATATATAAATATATATATGTCTACATGTAATTGGGCAAATAAAAGTAATTATAACATGTGATAATTTCTATGGGTCTAGAATTATCCAGATATTTGAGATTAAGCTTGAATTAGATTTGAATTATGAGAAGTAAAAGAAAATAGAAAGGGAGAGACACAGAACGGGGGGAAGGGGACCGAGAAACCGAGAGAGAGAGAGAGAGCGGCGGGAGGCAGCGCCGGCGACCACCGAAGGCGATCGGAGGTGGCGATCGGACCGTCGCAACCCGCAGCGCCGTTCCCGTGGTGTTTTCCTCCGACCCGAGGCGGCGTTGTTCCAGGAGAGCGAGAGGAACCCCGCGAGCTTCTCCTACGTTTTCCGGTCAGCTCCGGCGACGAACGGCGACACGAACGGCACGATGGGACTCCAGGTGGGCAGGCGAACATCTCGGTGGCTGTGGATCATCCTCACTCGCCGGCGATGAGGAGATCGGCGTTGGGAAGAACCGAAGCTGCTGACGTCGATTCCGGCGAAATGGAGAGCAGTCACGGCGCGTGATCACCGAAAATGGAAACCCGAGGCTTCGAGCTCTCTCCCGGTGGTTTCGGTGTCTCTGGTGGAGCTCCGGCGAGGCTCCGGCGATGGTGAAGGGACCAAAAATAGCAGAAAATCCAGTATGTGGCCACCAAAATTACTTTCTTAAGTGATTTTGCACAAGTTAAAATTTATTAAGAGTGATTTTGCTAAATACAGTATGTGAACAATTTTATTGATTTGCTGGCACCGTGTTAAGAGTAATGGCTTAGCTGAATAGAATTAAATTTGAGATTTACAGATTTCGGGTTAAATGAAAAGAATTGAAAAGTTTTCCATATTTGGGAATCTAGGACTGCATTTGTAAAATAGGAGAAATATAGATTAATTTGTAGTGGGATTTTAAATTGTAGATAATCTTTATAATGATAAAATTCTGGCGTATAAACTAAATTAGTAATTAAACTAATAAATAACTTTACAATAATTAAATTTGATAATGGTAGCGTATTTGATAATTCTTAAAGAATTGGTGGGAATTTAAATGTTGAGTGGGAATTCCAATTACGTTTATTGATAGTTTGAATTAAGGATTAATTTGGGTTGAAGGCATGTGATTTTATTATATTAAAATTTGAATAGTGCATGTTTTAAAATATTAAGTGAATGTTTGAAGCCATTGTTCAAGCAATCAAATTACTGTTAAGACCAAATTTGAAGTATATGTGTACCCCTATATAAGTGCAAAATAATATAAATACAATAGTAAGTTTGTAATAAGTTTTAAACTGTATGGTGAAGTTAATTTAGTTTAGTAAATTATTTTAAGCTGTGAGTTAAAGCTTAAATAAATTAAGTAAATTAAGTTAAACTGATGAATTGAGCTAAATCATTGAAATAGAAGCAAGTAGGGCTTGGTAATTGTGGAGTTCTGTTTTTGGGTACATCATGGAATTTCACTTGAATTGTGCATTTGAATTTATAAATTAAGAATGGATAATATACATATTGTGATGAATTACTACCGTAATAAATTTTAGTCGCTATGTATGGGTCGATTTGTGAAAATTGTTTAGTACAATTTTGTTAAATGTTACGAGTAATATGATAGAGTTGAGGACTTATAATAGATATCATTTTAATAAAATGAAATTTAGTGTAAATCTATAAAGATAGGATGGAATCTAACATAAAGAAAACGAATCAAAATAAGTAAGAGTGAATAAGGAAATATAAAGTGAAAAAGGGCTCAAATCCTAAGAGTCTACGGTACTTGTAAAAGCATGTGGAATAACAAGAAAAAAGGGAATAACAGAAGGAAATAAATAATTTGATGATTTTAAAGTGTAATTTAGTATAAAAAGTTATAAATAAAGGACAAAGTATTTTAAGCAGGCTCATGACAAGTGAATGAATTAGAGAAAGTGAGTGTACTTAACAAATAAAGAGAATAGTTAAGTATGCCTAAAAGACAATTATAACAATAAAGTAAATTAGTCTGTTAAGGAAGTCAGAATATCAGGCTATAAATAAAAGTAAAAATGGGTTATACGTGTTTAAATGGGGTAATTTGTAAGAAGAATTGGATAAATGAAAAATAGTGAATCCCTATTTAAACAATAATGTATTAATGGTATGGTATGAAATAAACTTAATTTGACGAAATAAAATGAAAATGAATTGAAATGGAAAGAAAGAGTAGTGTCAGAATGTATACTGATATAAATGAGGTATATTATTATTGTTAACACATTTTAATTATATAAATATGATTAATGGCTTCCTGTGAAGCAAAATCAGTGGAATGTGATAAGTAATGAAATTGTATGAGAAAATGATGATGGATGATACCGGGATTATTTCTGAAAAATTGAATTGAAATGTATATTGATCTTATTTTATGTAAAGATCAAAGTTTTGATTTATTTAAATAATATTCAATAATGTGGCCCTATTTGGTGAGCTGGTAGTCAAGTCTAGTTCAGGATATAGTGGCTAGCCATAGGGACATAAGACCGCGGGTGTGAGCATGGCGACTCACTTTTTAGTAGGCCAATGATGGTCCTACTTCTGTATCTGAAGATCTGAATATCTGAATATCTGAATCACTTTTTAGTAGGCCAATGATGGTCCTACTTCTGTATCCGAATATCTGTATCTGAATATCCGAAGTGTACTGTTCTGTATTAAAAGACAGTGGTGGTCTCACAGGACTCCGCTGGTAATTCTGTGTGAACTTCTGGAGTTCACATCCCGTTTATCCTGTACTTAGAGTCTGCCAGCATTGTACTATGGGCAAAACAGTAAATTGCAAAGTGAATTTATGAATGTGAAATAATTGTGTGAATCAAGAAATTTAATGATGAATAAATGAAGTGAGATAAACTGGTGGGTTTATATAAATAATTTATAATCCATATTAAATGTATAACTTAAGAAGTTAGATGGCAAGTGTGAAAGTAAATGTGGATTAAAAGCCATAAAATAACTTAATGACAGAAATACAGTTGAAGGATACTAATAGATAATAGTGAAATTTAAAGTTTGATACATATGTATATATGTGTATATATATATATTTGGCTGAAAGTTAACTAATGTATCTTATGACTTCGAAGTATGATAAAGCTGATGGTCCTGTGATAAAAACTTTAATTGAGTAAATGATATCAGTTAATGATTCCATGAAATTGGTAATATAATGAAATAGCTTTATGTACATATATGTATATAAACTTCATAATCGCGATTGAGTGTTACATACATACATATATTAGTGGGTATTAGTGACTAGAGGGAAGCCATAATAATTGTTATGTAGAAATGAAATATTAACTGTTATGTCAGAAGCATATTGACTGGTTAATAATTCATGGAATTTGCTTAGCGATGCATGATAAGCATGATTTGTACATTGTCAAAATGTTAGGAAATTTCAGTTATGGATTTGGAAACTTGAATATGCAAGTTTAAGAAATTTCATCATTTTTAAAAAAATATTGAATATTTTGCATAAATATGGTTTTATCTTGCAAATCATTCATACTTAATTTGGAGTTAAATAGCTATTGGTATATTATTTATAAAGTATTATATTGATTATGAAAAGAAAAAGTAATTTGCGATATTAACGTATGAATGATCAATTATATGTGTATATATTATATTTATGCTTTGGATAAGTAAATTTGGTAGTCACCACTAAGCGTAAAGCTTAGCGCGTGGTTTATCCTCGCGCAGGTATAAGACAGGAATCAAGTGAATATCAGCACCGCTTCATAGAAGAAATATGAAATGGTAAGTATGGAAAGGAAGCGAAAGAAATGGAATTTTTGTATTTGATAATTCCAATATTGGTTCTTGTGGCATGTACACTCCCTAGATAATTATTTATAGTTGATAGATGATGTATTATCATAATAGCTTTGTATTTTGTATAATCGATGTGAATAGTGAACTGATGACATTATGAGTTATTATATAAATATGTGATTGGAATTAAATTGGAGGATGGGCAAACTTGTGTTGGAGTTTGAATTGGAGTAGGATGGTTGAATATGTATGTGATTATAGAAGTGTAAAGAGTTTCTGTTTACAGGGGGATAGGCAATATTATAGAGGAGATTCTGCCGAAATTTCGTTAGAATTTAAGTAGCCTATTTGAGAATGATTGTGTGAATAGTAAAGTTTATTAGTGATAAAAAAAAAAGAAAAAAAAAATTTCCCGGATTTTCGTAATGATTTTAAGAATAGTTTAAGACAATTAAGTTATTATGTACAGTAAAAAGGCTGTTACAGTTAGTGGTATCAGAGCAAAGGTTTAGGCGGTTCTGGCCAATAAGATATTTGGAGAATAAGTGATATTGTTTATGAGAAATGAATGTGTTGTTTATTATGGACATCTCTATTTAGTTCTAAGTAGAGATAATTCGGAAAGAGTTGAATAGAAGATTAGAGGTAAGAAATTAAGATGTTTGAAAGTTATAAGGTTTAAAGTATATGAAAGTGGTACGAAGGTTGTGATACTTGAGGTACCTGTCAGTTATCCTTGATAGAGGGGCAATCATTGAATATTTTATGCATGGGCTAGGTCACTATGCACGGTTCTTACATGATACGCACATTTGCATCATACTGCATACATGAAACATCATACATTCATTGTATCGGCATCACATGACCACTCATGAAAAACATTAAGTTTTATGCATATGCCCCAATTGAAAGGAAACTGGCGTGGAATATAGTAAGTGTATGAAAGTGAGGTAGATGTACCTTCATTGGAGGTAATAAGGAGTGTAACAAAGTTGAGTGAGTAAAATAAGAAATTTGAAATTCAATCTTGGGATTGAAAAAGAAAGGGGTGAAGGATCATTAAATGTGTATGAGTAAGAGATTTATATTCATTTAAATTATGGGTTTGATCCTTCTTTGTTAGTGAATTAAGGCATAGGATGTGATGAAATCTCAATATATTTTGGATTGGAATTGTATTTGATTAGATTGACTATGTGGTTATAGCTTGAATTGGCTTATAAGAGTGAATAAAACTGTGAACTTTTGTACAAGATGGTTAAGTAATAAATAGTGTAAGATATATGTGATGTTTCAGAAATGATAGACAAATTTTGACTGGTGATGCTGGTAAACTAGGAAGGAAATGTTATAGTTATTTTGATCAAGGAAAAAGTTTCTTGAATGTGTAAACGATTCTGTATTGAGAAAATAATGTATTTTAGGAGAAAAGAATTAAGTAAGGATTAAGGTAAGTAAGTAATAAGATGTGTATGCAATTGGTTTTTGGATAGAGTGTACATGCCAAAGATGGAAAATAAAGAAATGATACGATCTCGAGAATGGATATGTTATTGGCCTAAGTATGATATAACTTGGGTCTGATTAACGCGTAAGTTAAGAGGAAAGTGCAGTCTTGACACTTACAACACTTCTTAAATGTTCGACTAGATCATTTACTACCTTTTCTGGCTCTACGATAATTGGTCACCTTGTTGGAATGGGGTTTGATGTGGGAAATGTGTCCAAAGTAATTTAAGAAAATCGAAGGAGTTATGGAATCAATTGTAGACTTTCCTCGCATACACGGTGATTGAAAAATCACATAAAGAAGAGCTGAATGTGATTCTGATTTCTGTTCTTCAGATTATGATGGGAGCCTACTCAATGACTTTTCTGATAGAGAGTTCCGAAAATGAGGAAAATTGTTAAAGTTGAGCTTGATGATGAGTGGAGCGTCTTGTTGTTTCTGGTGAAGATGGAGTAAGGACGAGACATCGATATCTCTAAAGAGATGTGGATCACATGCCGCAATGGTAGGGCTTATAGATTTCACATGTGCTGCACAAATGGAGAAGTCAAAGATCAAGCAGTCTGATGTCGATTACCCTAAACACAAAAAGAGGAGTTTTTATGAATATAATAGGTGTGAAGGAAAAAGTAATTGAAATTGGAAATTAATCTGCCGTCTAGAGATGATGATAGGCTATGCCTCTCAAATACAATGATTCGACTTGGAGTCCCCATTGTTTCAGAGTTTGTAACTAAAAGAAAAATATTAGAAACTGTTATTGGGCCACCTTATCTCTATTATGAAAATGTAGTACCTGCTCCTAATGGAGTTTGGAGTACTATATCTTTGATTTTTATTAAAGTGGAGTTGAAAGTTGTTGATTGTAAAATATTTTTCTTGTACTGCAAAGAAAAAAAAAAAAAAGGAGAATTAGGCATTTGGTCACTTTATTTAACGGATTTTTCCCCTACTGTCTCCAAAATTGGCACACGAAGCATTATCAATTAGAATGAGTTAATGACTTCCGTGAGATGGACGAATACAATTGAATTGTTTGCAAATTTGCATTGGGAATGCAAGTTGATTGAAAGGATGAACAATGAATTATTGTACTAGTCCAGAGAAATTTCGAGGACGAAATTTCTTTTAAGGGGGGGAGAATTGTAATGTCCCAAAAATTTCAGTGTTTTTATTTATTAATTTGACGCGCTAAAAATTTGTCAAATGTTGATTTTGACGTATAAGAGGTGGAATTTTTCTTAAAGCCACATAATTTATGTATTCAAATAAATTTTAGACAAGTATATATATATATAAATATATATATGTCTACATGTAATTGGGCAAATAAAAGTAATTATAACATGTGATAATTTCTATGGGTCTAGAATTATCCAGATATTTGAGATTAAGCTTGAATTAGATTTGAATTATGAGAAGTAAAAGAAAATAGAAAGGGAGAGACACAGAATGGGGGGAAGGGGACTGAGAAACCGAGAGAGAGAGAGAGAGCGGCGGGAGGCAGCGCCGGCGACCACCGAAGGCGATCGGAGGTGGCGATCGGACCGTCGCAACCCACAGCGCCGTTCCCGTGGTGTTTTCCTCCGACCCGAGGCGGCGTCGTTCCAGGAGAGCGAGAGGAACCCCGCGAGCTTCTCCTGCGTTTTCCGGTCAGCTCCGGCGACGAACGGCGACACGAACGGCACGATGGGACTCCAGGTGGGCAGGCGAACATCTCGGTGGCTGTGGATCATCCTCACTCGCCGGCGATGAGGAGATCGGCGTTGGGAAGAACCGAAGCTGCCGACGTCGATTCCGGCGAAATGGAGAGCAGTCACGGCGCGTGATCACCGGAAATGGAAACCCGAGGCTTCGAGCTCTCTCCCGGTGGTTTTGGTGTCTCTGGTGGAGCTCCGGCGAGGCTCCGGCGACGGTGAAGGGACCAAAAATAGCAGAAAATCCAGTATGTGGCCACCAAAATTACTTTCTTAAGTGATTTTGCACAAGTTAAAATTTATTAAGAGTGATTTTGCTAAATACAGTATGTGAACAATTTTATTGATTTGCTGGCACCGTGTTAAGAGTAATGGCTTAGCTGAATAGAATTAAATTTGAGATTTACAGATTTCGGGTTAAATGAAAAGAATTGAAAAGTTTTCCATATTTGGGAATCTAGGACTGCATTTGTAAAATAGGAGAAATATAGATTAATTTGTAGTGGGATTTTAAATTGTAGATAATCTTTATAATGATAAAATTCTGGCGTATAAACTAAATTAGTAATTAAACTAATAAATAACTTTACAATAATTAAATTTGATAATGGTAGCGTATTTGATAATTCTTAAAGAATTGGTGGGAATTTAAATGTTGAGTGGGAATTCCAATTACGTTTATTGATAGTTTGAATTAAGGATTAATTTGGGTTGAAGGCATGTGATTTTATTATATTAAAATTTGAATAGTGCATGTTTTAAAATATTAAGTGAATGTTTGAAGCCATTGTTCAAGCAATCAAATTACTGTTAAGACCAAATTTGAAGTATATGTGTACCCCTATATAAGTTCAAAATAATATAAATACAATAGTAAGTTTGTAATAAGTTTTAAACTGTATGGTGAAGTTAATTTAGTTTAGTAAATTATTTTAAGCTGTGAGTTAAAGCTTAAATAAATTAAGTAAATTAAATTAAACTGATGAATTGAGCTAAATCATTGAAATAGAAGCAAGTAGGGCTTGGTAATTGTGGAGTTCTATTTTTGGGTACATCATGGAATTTCACTTGAATTGTGCATTTGAATTTATAAATTAAGAATGGATAATATACATATTGTGATGAATTACTACCGTAATAAATTTTAGTCGCTATGTATGGGTCGATTTGTGAAAATTGTTTAGTACAATTTTGTTAAATGTTACGAGTAATATGATAGAGTTGAGGACTTATAATAGATATCATTTTAATAAAATGAAATTTAGTGTAAATCTATAAAGATAGGATGGAATCTAACATAAAGAAAACGAATCAAAATAAGTAAGAGTGAATAAGGAAATATAAAGTGAAAAAGGGCTCAAATCCTAAGAGTCTACGGTACTTGTAAAAGCATGTGGAATAACAAGAAAAAAGGGAATAACAGAAGGAAATAAATAATTTGATGATTTTAAAGTGTAATTTAGTATAAAAAGTTATAAATAAAGGACAAAGTATTTTAAGCAGGCTCATGACAAGTGAATGAATTAGAGAAAGTGAGTGTACTTAACAAATAAAGAGAATAGTTAAGTATGCCTAAAAGACAATTATAACAATAAAGTAAATTAGTCTGTTAAGGAAGTCAGAATATCAGGCTATAAATAAAAGTAAAAATGGGTTATACGTGTTTAAATGGGGTAATTTGTAAGAAGAATTGGATAAATGAAAAATAGTGAATCCCTATTTAAACAATAATGTATTAATGGTATGGTATGAAATAAACTTAATTTGACGAAATAAAATGAAAATGAATTGAAATGGAAAGAAAGAGTAGTGTCAGAATGTATACTGATATAAATGAGGTATATTATTATTGTTAACACATTTTAATTATATAAATATGATTAATGGCTTCCTGTGAAGCAAAATCAGTGGAATGTGATAAGTAATGAAATTGTATGAGAAAATGATGATGGATGATACCGGGATTATTTCTGAAAAATTGAATTGAAATGTATATTGATCTTATTTTATGTAAAGATCAAAGTTTTGATTTATTTAAATAATATTCAATAATGTGGCCCTATTTGGTGAGCTGGTAGTCAAGTCTAGTTCAGGATATAGTGGCTAGCCATAGGGACATAAGACCGCGGGTGTGAGCATGGCGACTCACTTTTTAGTAGGCCAATGATGGTCCTACTTCTGTATCTGAAGATCTGAATATCTGAATATCTGAATCACTTTTTAGTAGGCCAATGATGGTCCTACTTCTGTATCCGAATATCTGTATCTGAATATCCGAAGTGTACTGTTCTGTATTAAAAGACAGTGGTGGTCTCACAGGACTCCGCTGGTAATTCTGTGTGAACTTCTGGAGTTCACATCCCGTTTATCCTGTACTTAGAGTCTGCCAGCATTGTACTATGGGCAAAACAGTAAATTGCAAAGTGAATTTATGAATGTGAAATAATTGTGTGAATCAAGAAATTTAATGATGAATAAATGAAGTGAGATAAACTGGTGGGTTTATATAAATAATTTATAATCCATATTAAATGTATAACTTAAGAAGTTAGATGGCAAGTGTGAAAGTAAATGTGGATTAAAAGCCATAAAATAACTTAATGACAGAAATACAGTTGAAGGATACTAATAGATAATAGTGAAATTTAAAGTTTGATACATATGTATATATGTGTATATATATATATTTGGCTGAAAGTTAACTAATGTATCTTATGACTTCGAAGTATGATAAAGCTGATGGTCCTGTGATAAAAACTTTAATTGAGTAAATGATATCAGTTAATGATTCCATGAAATTGGTAATATAATGAAATAGCTTTATGTACATATATGTATATAAACTTCATAATCGCGATTGAGTGTTACATACATACATATATTAGTGGGTATTAGTGACTAGAGGGAAGCCATAATAATTGTTATGTAGAAATGAAATATTAACTGTTATGTCAGAAGCATATTGACTGGTTAATAATTCATGGAATTTGCTTAGCGATGCATGATAAGCATGATTTGTACATTGTCAAAATGTTAGGAAATTTCAGTTATGGATTTGGAAACTTGAATATGCAAGTTTAAGAAATTTCATCATTTTTAAAAGAATATTGAATATTTTGCATAAATATGGTTTTATCTTGCAAATCATTCATACTTAATTTGGAGTTAAATAGCTATTGGTATATTATTTATAAAGTATTATATTGATTATGAAAAGAAAAAGTAATTTGTGATATTAACGTATGAATGATCAATTATATGTGTATATATTATATTTATGCTTTGGATAAGTAAATTTGGTAGTCACCACTAAGCGTAAAGCTTAGCGCGTGGTTTATCCTCGCGCAGGTATAAGACAGGAATCAAGTGAATATCAGCACCGCTTCATAGAAGAAATATGAAATGGTAAGTATGGAAAGGAAGCGAAAGAAATGGAATTTTTGTATTTGATAATTCCAATATTGGTTCTTGTGGCATGTACACTCCCTAGATAATTATTTATAGTTGATAGATGATGTATTATCATAATAGCTTTGTATTTTGTATAATCGATGTGAATAGTGAACTGATGACATTATGAGTTATTATATAAATATGTGATTGGAATTAAATTGGAGGATGGGCAAACTTGTGTTGGAGTTTGAATTGGAGTAGGATGGTTGAATATGTATGTGATTATAGAAGTGTAAAGAGTTTCTGTTTACAGGGGGATAGGCAATATTATAGAGGAGATTCTGCCGAAATTTCGTTAGAATTTAAGTAGCCTATTTGAGAATGATTGTGTGAATAGTAAAGTTTATTAGTGATAAAAAAAAAAAGAAAAAAAAAATTTCCCGGATTTTCGTAATGATTTTAAGAATAGTTTAAGACAATTAAGTTATTATGTACAGTAAAAAGGCTGTTACAGGTTCGGCGCCGTGGCTGGCCGGCGGAGGCCTCGCCTCCTTCCCCCCTTTTTCTTTCCCTTTTCCGGTGTCGTGGGTCTGGGTCTGCTCCTCTCTTTTCTTATTTCTTCTTTTATCTCCTCTTTGATTTCTCTTTTGTTTCTTTGCTTTGATCTCTTTTTGCTCTCAGT
Organism: Excoecaria cochinchinensis; assembly: GCA_947683425.1. NCBI lineage: Eukaryota > Viridiplantae > Streptophyta > Magnoliopsida > Malpighiales > Euphorbiaceae > Excoecaria > Excoecaria cochinchinensis. The sequence goes on along the minus strand of CANTUQ010000018.1, from coordinate 11,570,581 downwards.
TCTTTCTTGCTCTCTCTTTTCCTTTCTTTTTCTTTTCTTTTCCTTTGTTTTTCTTTGTTCTTGGTCTGTGTCTTCTTTCCAAGAGAGCTCTCTCCCCCCTCCTCTCAATTTTCTTTTTTTTTTTCTTTCTAATTTCCTAGTTACCGAAAGAGAGCCCCCAATTTCCCTTTATACCCACAATTAGGGTTAATTAGGTGCACAATGGTAATTTCCTCCATTTTTCTATTTTCTATTTTCTGATTTTTTGTTTTTGATTTTAATTGATTTACTTAAACTAACACACTAACTAATTAAATACTCTATTAATTAAATACTCTATATTTTTATACCTACCTAATCTAATTAATCTACCTAAATTATCATATCTAATTAATTATCACATCTAATCAATTATCACATTTTAATTATCCTAAAATATTAACTAATTAATTAATTTATCTTACAATATTAACTAATTAAATTAAACTAATCATAATTCTTGATTTATCTAATTAAATTAACCTAATCTCATTTTTTTTGTTTTTTAATTTTATTATTATTATTATTATATTCTTTTTGGAGGAATTTACCAAGTACCCAAAATTGCCATCAAAATCTGACTCGGACCCCGATGTCTACAGATATCCTCTAACCCAAAATTGGATGACCCCCTCCTCTGTATTAGACCTTTAGAATCCCCCATAATAAAGTGTGGTCAAGAACTCTCTGATTACCTTGGGATGGGTCTGAAATGAAGGCCATAGAAACTCTATCCATCTTGCCAACCCTATAAGCACATCTACCTCCTCGAGCATCCCCATGCTCTACAAAAATAGCCTAGAAATGAAGCGGCTGGCGCGAAATTGTATGTGTACCAAGGCCTAAACACTCCTCCTAGCCTCATCGCTTATCCACTCGGGAGCCTGAGGCTCGGCCGGATACAGAGGAATGTTGCGTCGTGGATGTATCCTGAAAAGAATAAAAGTTAGTTTTGCATCACAATCATAAGCTAATCTAAAGATTGAAAATTTTTGCAAATTTGGCAGCATTTAGGCTAAAAATGTGCCGTCTAAAGATTTCGATGGCATCCCGGTAAGGATATGCCTAACAAAAAGTTTTAAAAAATTTGGGCAGCATCCCGGCAAGGATGTGCCCAACTTTATGCACAAAAAACTCAAATAGAGGGACAGGCCTCAGGCCCCAAATAACTATTTGGTTGGTGCAATTATATTACACAATGACTAAACATTCAATTTAACCTAAGTTGGTCCTTAAAATTAAGTCAGATGGGGGTATGTCCATAAGTCCATTATTCTTCCCCTTTTTTCAATTATTTGCTTCTATATATATTTATTTTTTTACAATGATTAGCATGGTTTACACTTAATAGTCAGTGCATATAGTCCCAAAAAAAATGTCAAAAATAAATGGGCAGAATTTTGTCCTACATTTAGCGAGTATACACTTATCATGCATTTTTAAATGAAAGTTTATCAAAAAGAAGTAAAAAGAAGTAGAAAAAGATGATAAACTAACCTGGTAGTTGACAAAATGCTCTGAAAAGAAACTTGATAAATTTGCAGAAAAATAGTTCTAAATGTGCATGAGGGTGCAAGGATCATTTTGGTGCAAGTGGCACACAAAACAGAGCAAAATTGAGCTAGAAATGGCCAAAAAACTGAGCAAGGGCGTCGGGTTGTGAAAAAAAGGAAGACGAAGAGAAAAAGGAAACTAACCGCGCACCTTTTATAATTTTTCGTGACCGACGGGTAACCTGTCGGAACAGCAAACGACCGGCACCCCATCGGTCGCTTAAAATTCTTGTTTTTCTTCTTTTCTTCTTTCCCACCTTTCTCAAAAATTTTTGAAAATACAAATACTCCCTGAACATTTTGCCTCCGATTTTCATGTCCGGTACATCTCTCCGTCAAATTTTTTCTCTGTAAAATAAAAGACAAAGAAAATATGCAAAAAAAAAATTTATTTTATGCGCGTGAAAATGCATGGGAGATGCAGATGAAAATCCCAAAAGGTGGCCAAGAGGTTGACCGATGGCATAATCGAGCGACGGGCAGCCCGTCCCTCGTGATTTGCTTTAAAAGCTCATGTTTTCCTTAGGATTCGTGCATTCCTCATCCTAGACTTCAAACAGAGCTTTCTTTCTCAGGTTTTTACCTTTTTTCTTACTTTCGTTTCTTGTTAATTTTAATTTTTAGCCGGAATATATAGAGAATGTCCTTATCTGTTCTCACTAAGATGTACCGAGTTCTTGGCAACCCCCGAACTTGGGAAAATACCACCCTAGCCCCACTTTCTGGCCTAAAATTTCTGAGAAGAGTTAGAATAGACCAAAACCTTCTTCTGGCTGTAGTCCGCTTCTGGGACTCCCGTTTTCACATCTTCAGGTTTACCTACCAAGAGTTATGCCCCATTCCCGAAGAGTACACTGTGATCATTGGAGCACGGTTCCCTCCTGGCACATTACCCTATTTTTCGCACTGTGGCTTGACTCATACGAGGGACATCACATTGGCCTTAGGTATCTCTCCTTCTACTACCGCCAGGCTAGTTCCTTTAGGCACTACCTTTGCTTTGCCACCTATCACGCGAGCCGAACCTCGGGGTGCCCCGAAGACCCGCTTTTAGGGTGCTCGAGAGAGGTTCATGAAAATTTGTAAGAGATTACAAGTGCATCTATGTTGGGCTACAAGGAGGTTTCTTGGAGTCGCCACCCAATAGAGCATTGGGAAAGGTCGTCTAGCCTCAGTGAGCCTAAGACAGTGCATATGCATCCATTTTGGGCAAGCTAGAGTTATTTTAGAGGCCCCACCCTAATAGAACATTAGAGTGATCCTCTAACCTCGTGGAGCCTAGGATTATGCGAGTTGGGCCTTTTTGTGGGCAATAAGAGATATTTTGGAGACCCCATCCCAATGGAACACTGAGATGGTCCTCTAACCTCGTTGTGGCTAAGACCAGAGTAGGTTCGAGACTTCTCATTTATTCATACCTTGGTTAATATTATAACTGAGTTTTAAATTTATCATTTCATCCAATTTCTCATTCAATGCAATTAATTAAAGCGCAAGTCATCCATACAAGGAAAGCAGTAAATGGGCGTAAAATAGAAAATTATGAACATAAATTACAAAAAACTAGGGGCAGAATACAACCCCCACTGTAAATAACGTGCGAATCATACACAAATTGGGAAATTCATTAAGGATGAAAACACTGGTCCTCGCATGCACATTTATTAAAATAACAAGTTTAAAATGTCAATTTTATTTGGCTAAAAAATAGGACATTGGTCCTCAGTTATTAATGCAAATCCCAATTCAATTACTATAAAATATTTGACCATTTTATTTTAGCGGGATTAAAATAATATTTACAACAATAATAAATAAATAAGACAAAAAGGCATAAGGTTGAAGAATAAACCCGGGTGAAGATCCTCAGATCATTGTAATAACCACCATTTAAAAATCCCAAATCCACCAAAAATAGTCAAATAAAACTCACAAAAAATGGAAACCATGTTAGTGTCAAAATTAAGAGCAAAATAAAATGCCAAAAGTTAAATAACAATAAAATCCATGATAAATTACCAAAAGGAATGATGGGATAACAAGTATTAAAGAAAGAAGAAAAGAGGAGAAAAGAAGGCCTAGGGACGGCCCCAGACTCATGAACGACGGGCATCCCTGGGTTGAACGGCGGGCGAAAGAAGATAACATCGATTGCCCGTCGCTCACTCAGTGAACCTTCTGCCTGTCGGTCACCCCAGACTTTTAAAAAGACAAAAAAATTCCAAAAAAAATAAATTTTGATCTTTTAATAAATGAAAATTTTATTTATAAATTAGTGTAAAATAATTAAACTACACAGATAATAAATCCAGAATGTTTACCGTTGAATTTTACCTTTAAAGGTGAACATTGAGTGATTTCGGTTCCTCGAGTTCTACAAGGACTGATCCTTAATTGCATGATTTCAAGAGATTTTTTATTACAAAAATCGTATTTTAAAAGTAAATTAAGAAAAGAAAATTATATTTTTCTTTCTTGAAATTTTGACAGCAATTGGATGTCGAAAATAGCTAGATCGATAGGAACAAATGGATTTTGTTACCTCAGATTAGCTTAATTCAGAAATAAAAATGAGAGATAAAAGAAATCTTGAGAGAGAAATCTTTTACAAAATGCGAACATAAAATCTCTGTGAAAAACTGCCAAGATTTAATTTTCTTCTAAAATTTCTAACCCTGAATAATGAGGTTTAATCTCCTATTTATAGAGTTTGGAAAATAATTCAAATAAATTTAAATTTAAGATTTAAATTTGAAAAAAATTTCTGAAATCAAATTGCAACCGAATGATTTACAAAATATTTTCAAAATCAAATCTAATATTTAAAAATATTTGAAAAGATTTCATAGATTTGGATAAGATTTAGAATATATTTTGAAAATCTCAGGAAAATCTGGAGAATCCGGCGGTTATGCCAACCAGATCACCGATCGACGGGCATCGGTGGGATACCAACGGGCATTGGTCGGAGTGGTACGCTTGTTCTTTTGATCGGCGGACCACACACGGGACACGAAAGCGAGTGACAACTGTCTCTCACGAGGATTAGGCATCGCTCGAACGAGCGACGGGTGCCACTCAATCACGAGAGACGGGCCCCCACTTTCGAGCGACAGCCGGCATTTGTTGCTAGAGACGGGTCTCTTGCTCGAGTGACGGGCATCCCACAGCAGGCGGGTATCCCGTCAGTTGACCAAAATTCCCACTTTCAAAGTTTTGACCATCCAAAACCTCTCGTTGCTGAGAAAAATCCCCAATCCTTGTAAAACCGAAGAATGAAAACTCACAACTTTCAACCATTTATCTGAAAATAGACGTTAGTCTCTTCATCGGGTAACTCTAATCTTGAATGCTTGGACCCAGTGTCTACAATTGCCCCCAATTTTGGGAAAACTAGCACACTAGTTTTTAGATGAGCAAAAATTCAGAGAAGAAAGGAAGAAATGGGTACTTGAGGCAGTCCTTACCTTCTTGATGTTGCGCGAAAGCAAGTGATCACCCATCTTCAGCTGGCGGGCCTCGTCTCGGTCTGCCTGGTAGTTGAGAGTTCTGGGAGATAGTGTTATCCAACTATAACCCATTTGCAACTTATTCTATTGCAAGTGTACCGCCAGCCTCGTCTCGGCTTGCATGGTGTCTGAGTGATGTGAGGAGTAGTGTTCTCTAACTATAACTCACTTGCGATCTTTTCTACCGCATGTGTCCCTACTGACCTCATCTCAGACTGCACGGTGTCTGTGGGATGCAGTGTTCTCTAACTACAATCTCGTTGTGATCTATTCTGCTGTAGGAGTTCTACTACCCTCATCTCAGCTCACTCAGTGTCCGTGAGATGTAGTGTTCTCTAACACTAGGGTTCATACTTTTCATACTTATTCACTTAATATGCTCATGGATTTTGTTCAATACTCATCACACATCATGTGTACACTTCTATCAATTAACACATAATCATGCATCAATTACACATCAAAGTCAACTATCCATCACATATACTCAAATAAAATCAACATAAGAACATGTAAGAACACATATATCCCAAACCTCTTGAAGCTCTCCTTCCTTTCTCTTCTATATCACTTTCTTTTTACCTTTGGCAGCTCTACTTGCCCCTTCAACTCACATACACATACAATACATATACAAGTTCATTAGACTATACTCATAGCTAACAATGACATCAGAAATAGAAGGAGATGAAGAGGATAAACCATATGCTAACATTCCTTTCCTAGCCAATTACTCAATCTTCTAAACTATCTCTACCCAACTCTTAGAACTTCATGGCAAATGAGAGCAAATGAAAGAGGAACAAAAAGGAGAGTGAGCTTTTGAGAGGAAGGCCGGCTCAAGGAAACAAAATGCTGATTTTTTTACACACTTTACCACCTCATGCTTGCATGAAAAGAAGGAGGTGTCAAGCTGAGGTAACTTAAAGCTAGGTGTCATGACTCAAGCCATCCCCAAAGCTAGGTGGCAGCTCTAACAATGATACATGAATTTCCACTATTTCTTGATTAAGATTAATTAATCATTACTAACTTTAATTGATCCCACTTTGTTAATCTAATCTTTCTTAATCCAGCAAATTACACTTTAGTTACTACAATACTTTAATTTTATACAATTAAGTCCCTAGATTTACATTTTCAATTAAGTCCAAATCTGTAAACCCTAATTAACACTCACTAATCCAACTAGGGTACACTTTGGGGTATTACAATTCTCCCCCACTTAAGGAATTTCGTCCGCGAAATTCTCTATAACACATACGATAACTTTAACCATACAAAACATTATGCAAAAACATTAATTCAATCAAACATATCAATCACTCTAAACAACATCTGCATTAGGCCACAACTCTAGACAGACTCACATACACCTAATCAATACTCTAACATCTTATCATCCAGAAACATCTACCTATGCTCTGATACCACAACTTGTAGCGCCCCAATACCCCTTGGGAGGATATTAGGTCGCCACAACGCATACACAAATAGAACACTCATGCGGAAGCCGAAGTAAATTCATACAATCACATGCAGCGGAATAATCATCCTCAATATAACTAAAACATGCCAAAAAGTAAACTCATATATTCGTTTATATATTCAAAATGAAACTATTCTTTTACATTATAACATTTACTTTACATTTATATACTGTATACAAAATACACTTTGCTTTGCCATATACATGTCCTATACAAAAGTCGCTTTACTTTTACATATGCCAAGCTATACAAAATGTTAGAACATGTATACAAAACTATGCATATACAAAAAGACTTCAATATATACTCCTAGTGGCCATGACCTTGCAGATGTCCAACTCTCACTGAACCTGTAAACCTACACGGGAAAAACACCCGTGCTAAGCGATAATGCTTAGTGGGGATATCACATATAATATAGACTTCTAATGAAGTCACATGCATCACTTAATCAACCATTAAGCACGCCAACATTTGATTCATATAGCAACGAAGCAACTTCTAACAAACACATATAGCATCATGTACAAGTTCATATAATCCATATCATGTTCATGTTGTTTTAATAAGACTATGGCATATACATTTAACATGTGTCATCTCAATTGCAACTCAAACTATGCTTGGATACACATACTTATGTTCATGTACTTGTAGACATATACACATATCATTTACAAAAACATGTAACATGTAACTTACTATGTCTTTCCCAATCATGCTGTCTACATTATTTCATATACATATCATTTATTAAATTATAACTTTATGTCTCATATACTATCATCTGTACATCTAGATATTAGCTTACGTATAGCATTTCTTATACAAATATCAATTTCTCATATACATGTATAGGTTCATGTAACCATTTCTGGTAAACAATAATCATATACTTCTATAGCCATTTACTATAGCTCTATAACATTTATACTTCTCTTGTACATATAGCTAACATTTCTTATGCATGTAACAACATCTCTTGTACATGTAATAGCAATTCATATATGTAAGCACCGTGTCCCGGAGCGGTCCGGATTAGAGATTACCTTGTGATGAAATCAGTATCCTAGCCTGTATAAATGGTTTGGATTTGGGGGTTTTAGTCCCGTGTTCCACGAGAAATGAGTCTTTTACTTTTCGTAGGTAGAGGGGGAGAAAATGAGGGTTTTTTTCGAGTCAAAAAGCTTTTTTTCCTCCACAGACAGCCAGCCCGTCTGTGAAGTCAGCTCGTCGCGTGGGGTCACCGATGGCTTGTGGTATTTTTCGACGCCCGTCGGAATGTCACCGCCCCTGTCAGAATGCTGCCTGGTTTCCCGGAGCACGCAACCTCTCCGACGCCTGTCGGTGGATGTGGCAGGGCCGTCGGACGAATCCTTGTGTTAGAAGGATTCTTCCGACGCCCGCCTCTATACACCGACGCCCGTCAGTCGTGTCTGGCTTATAAAAGCTCCGGATTTTCAATAAAAAAGGGTTGGAAAATTTTTGAGAAGGGGAAACTCTGCCCAATTTCAAGCACATTTTCTCTCTCTTCCAACAAACACATTTCATAAAGAAACCTATTTCAAAAGAGAATCAAATTCATCAAAAGGGACTAAAAACCAATTAGTTTTCCTTAGATCTTGATTCCAAAGACAATATTTTGAAGGTTAGAGAAGGAAATCATTTGTTTTCCTCTTTTCGATCCTTCATCTTGCTTTTCGTGGAACACGCAGGGCTTTAATCAACACAAGAATTTCACCCAAAGCGATTATCTGAGGGTAAATATTCCGGATTCCTTCTCCATATCATTTCATATTTATTCTTTATTTGTCGTTTTCTTTAATTTTTGCCATCATTCTTCTTTATTTTGGCTCTCTTTATATATTTTTATGAGAAAACTTATTTTTTGGCTTTGAAAAGAGTTTTCCCCCTTTCTGTTTTTTTTTGAGACAGTGGTGACCGACGGGTCATCTTCTTCACCGACGCCTATCGATCACCTCACCTATAGACGCCCTCCTTTTGAGTGATAGACGGACATGTCGGTCATCTTGACTAACGCCCGTCGGTCACCTTGACTGACGCCCGTCGGTCACCTAAAAGAGGCCGTCGGTAGGTTCTGTCTCTTCCCCCTTTTTTAACAATTTTCTATTTTACAAGTCTTTTTGGATTCCCATATATTGATTGTATGTATATTGACATCTTTTAACTTTCTATGAGTGTATATTGATTCTTTTGGACTACCCTGAGCTTGAGCGGCTACCTACCATATTCGGAGGATTTTCGTCCGGTTTAGTTTCTTAATCCTCTTGAATATTTCTTTCATTTGTTATTCATTGATTATTTCATGTATATGGACGTACTTCTTTTATATCCCGCTAATGTATAAAATGACTCAATGTTTTATATTCAATAAAATGAGATTTACGTCAAAAGCAAGGGTCCAACGCCCTATTTTTATCTAATAAAAATCATCACAAGTAAAAATATCCACTTTTGATAATGGTGCATGCGAGGACCAAAGTCCTCAAAACAAACAATACCCCAATTTGTGTATGTATCGCACATTTATAAAGGGAGTTGTATTCCGCTCCTTGTATTATTGTAATTTATCGTCTTTTGATATTTACTTGCTCATTTATGGCTTTCCAAACGAGAATAAATGCGCCTTTAATAAATTGCATCGTGTGGAGAAAGAGCGAATCAATGATAATTAAAATTTGATCATAAAATAATCGAGGTAGAAATAGATGAGAAATCCCGGATCCAGCTCTGGTCTTTAGGCTCAAAGAGGCTAGAGGTTTAACCTCCAAGACACCTTTTTGTGCCACGAGACTTTAGCGCTAATCCTAGGCTCCTTAGGGCGAGAGGTTTACCTTCAAAGACCCCTCTGGCTGGCCCAAAATGGATACCAAGCGCAGTCTTAGGCTCTCCGAGGTGAGAGTAACTTTCCCAATGTTCTATTGGGTAGCGACTCCATGATACCTCTTTGTTGCCCAACATAGATGCACTTGTGATTTATCGCAAGATGTCAACGGACCCACAAATGCCCCGGTCGCCACTTGTGGGCGGCCGAACGGGCGGCCGCAGGGATCCGGCGCGCGTCACAATATACTTTTACATTTTACATATAGCCCAATGTCATGACATAAGTGGATACGGGTACATGTAGATACCAAGTAATGGTACCAAAACATCTAGAGACCATAGTCTCAAGCCATCTAGAGACCGTAGTCCCAAACATCTAGATACTTTAAGTATCAACATATAGACATCCGTCGATGCCAAATATATAGACACCCGTCAGTGCCAACATCTAGCAGCTGGAAATCATCTAACCCTTTATAGACATGCCTATCTATCCACTTGTATGAGCATCTAAGGCTTATAACCATTATCCCATATCAAAACATGTATTGTTATTCATATACATTTACTTAAACCCATGCTAGTCATGTAATCTACTTTATATCTTACTATACATACATACATGTCATTCTAAACTCATTCACATGTAACTCTATATGCATATCATTGCATACATGGTTCACCATGCTCAAGATATTTTAAATACATGCTTGTTAATACGCATCATCATTCATGATTTATCATACTTAATTTAAACATGGATATACTCATATATATGCATTAGCACGTTCATGGTTATACGCATTCACATTTACACTTATTCACCTTCACATTCTTGTTGTACGCATCCATATTCAAGACTATACATATTCGCATTCAAAACTATAGCATTCGCATTCATGATTTATCATATTCGCATTCACATACTTAATTCATCACACTTAGAACACTTATAGCTCATATATATATTAGTATGCATAATTTATCATACTTAGGATACTCATTTTATAATGATTAATATGTATTTGACAAGTCATGGGAACTCATGGTGAAGTTCGGGCGCATTTCAGGAAGAAAAATACCCTAAAAAGACAAAACAGGGAGGGGTCACGGTGGTAATGACCTTATTGTGACCGTGAGGTCCATAAATAGGCATTCTTCCTACTAAAAACATATGTCACGGTGGCAATGAATTTCATTGTGACCGTGACATACCAAAATAAGCAAATCAGAAGCTAAACTTCAGGACTGCTCCGCACCATAATTTTGTACAGCCCAAACCGAAGTCTTACACTCAATTTTTGGCAAAGGTCCCTTCATAACATTTCTTCCTCTATGTCTTATCCTTCAAATGGGACAAGTTTCAGGTCAATTAAATTTGTAAAACATCAGATATGAATTAAACAATATATACTGTTCCAGTGAACCCTACAAGGTAGAGACACTTCTGTTTGTACTATTTTTAGGGGTCTTAGAGCCAGAATTGGCTCAAAGTCATTTCTACCAAATTTATAGGTATAGAAGTCATGGTTCCAATGAAGCATAAAAACTAAATTTAGAGTTTTGTACCTCCAGTTATGCTCGAAATACTATACGGAGGTCTAGTAAGCTATAAGCAGAATTTTCCCTAACACTAGGGTTCGTACTTTTCATGCTTATTCACTTAATATGCTCATGGATTTTGTTCAATACTCATCACACATCATGTGTACACTTCTATCAATTAACACATAATCATGCATCAATTACACATCAAAGTCAACTATCCATCACATATACTCAAATAAAATCAACATAAGAACATGTAAGAACACATATATCCCAAACCTCTTGAAGCTCTCCTTCCTTTCTCTTCTATATCACTTTCTCTTTACCTTTGGCAGCTCTACTTGCCTCTTCAACTCACATACACATACAATACATATACAAGTTCATTAGACTATACTCATAGCTAACAATGAAATCAGAAATAGAAGGAGATGAAGAGGATAAATCATATGCTAACATACCTTTCCTAGCCAATTACTCAATCTTCTAAACTATCTCTACCCAACTCTTAGAACTTCATGGCAAATGAGAGCAAATGAAAGAGGAACAAAAAGGAGAGTGAGCTTTTGAGAGGAAGGCCAGCTCAAGGAAACAAAATGCAGATTTTTTTACACACTTTACCACCTCATGCTTGCATGAAAAGAAGGAGGTGTCAAGCTGAGGTAACTTCAAGCTAGGTGTCATGACTCAAGCCATCCCCAAAGCTAGGTGGCAGCTCTAACAATGATACGTGAATTTTCACTATTTCTTGATTAAGATTAATTAATCATCACTAACTTTAATTGATCTCACTTTGTTAATCTAATCTTTCTTAATCCAGCAAATTACACTTTAGTTACTACAATACTTTAATTTTATACAATTAAGTCCCTAGATTTACATTTTCAATTAAGTCCAAATCTGTAAACCCTAATTAACACTCACTAATCCAACTAGGGTACACTTTGGGGTATTACAGGGAGATATGCTAAAGATCATACATGCGAGACGCATGTGAGATGCAAAAATGGATAGACCACATCCTAGGTGGTTAAGGGATTTGTTGAGGGTGCTGCTCGGCTGCTCACATTGTCTGATGCCCCTAAGGATCTAGAAAAGTACTCTCTTGACTTCAGGGACTCTGATCCGTAATCTTTTTAAAAAGAACTGACCCGTGTGGATCTTTGCCCCCAGGTCAATGGGCATTTTGCCCCCAAAACTTTATCTCGAGTCCTGAGTTTTGCACTTATATTCCTAAAGGGAAGTAATGCCACCTTATCGCTCCTGGTTTCAAAAGTCATTATTTTAAGGTAGTGCGACCCTTGTGGATTTTCACACTAGCTTTTTTTAGCAGAAAATGTGTCCCTTTGGGGATTTTCACATAACCGTGTGCCTAATTTTTGCTTGAAGTGAACCCAACTCACTCCAGTGGCTTTTATTATTATTTTCTTTTTCCTTTTCAGATATGGGTACAAGAGAAGTTGAAGTTGCTGTCAGAACCACCTCCCAGGGTCATTAGTCAATATTCTCCGAGGTATTTCCTTCCTCGTCAGTGACTGTACTCATTTGCAACTCCCGACAAGGATATTGCCCGATTTGGCGAGATAACAGATGAGGCCATTGGCTTCTTGAATGCTTGGCTTCCCCTATCTGCTGCGATAGTTGATGGCTCCTCAGGATGTGTTCCCTTATGTGGGCTTCGTGAGGCTACCCTCTATATCACGGCCCGATGCGTTCGACAGCTCAGGATGACTCAAGATGTGGTGAGACTCCCTATATCTTTTTGAGGTGGAGTTTCGTCTTCAGCTTTTGCCTCACGATACCATGATCTTTGGGCTGAACTACCAGTGAAGACTATCCTTCCCTCTTTTGGAAACCACTCTATCGCTTCTACCAGCGCATATAAGAGATGGGTGCTTAGCCCAGTAGTTGACAACAGGACTCGATGACTTAGACATTTGGCCGGCGAGAGTAGTAGTAAGGTTTAGTTCAGATTTATATGCATTTTCAGTAATATGTTTCTTTTTAGAACAGAACTAGAAAATAATATAAATGAATGAATTCAGTTTTATTTCATTTCACAAAATTGTGTACATCTTAGTATGATTTCAATATACATGATCATCATTTAACATTGATTCAAAAATGCAAAACTACATTCACTCATGGAGCCAAATCTTGATAGCATCAACTCCTGTTACCAATCAGCCCTCTCGGGTTTTCTTGATTGGACATTTTCTCTCAAGCCTTTTATTTTTTACCAGGATGCCTTTTTCGGTTTTCACCCTGATGAGGCGCCCAATTTTAGCAAGGCTGTCTTTTTTTGATTTTTGACCCGCGGGGCTTTTATTCCCTTCTTTTGATTGTCTTTAGCCATAGAACCTCTTGACTCTATAAATGTTGATCGGCTCCGTGAGCTCATTTCCATCACTATCTGACAGAATTATCACTCCTTTTGACAACAGCTTCTTGAGGATAAAAGCCCCTTCCCATGTCGGTCTGAATTTCCCTCTGATATCGGGAGCACCCGGTCTCATTTTTGTGAATACCAAGTTCCCTTCCTTCAATGGGTGTTTCTTGACCTTCTTTCCAAATTACCTGGCAAGCCTTTTCTGATAAACCTGATTATGATAGTAAGCTCTCAATCTACTCTCATCCAGCATGTTCAGATGCTGCAGCCACTGTTGTGCATACTCAGTTTCGGAAATCTAAGCTTCCATCACTACCCTCAATGATTTGAGCTCTATCTCGACTTGTAACAACCCCAACCACCCCGTTGGAAGGATGCCGGGTGCGCTACCGACACTCACTCATGACATGGCAAACATACATTCATAACAATACATACGTGCACTAAGCGGAAGCGTTCACTAACAATAATAATAGAAAATCATGTATCATATATAATCCAAATATAGTTATATACAATATACAAAAGATTACATCTTAAATCCTTTACAAAATTACATATGCAACTATACGAAAATAATACATATACAAAAAGAATTATAGGAGGAGACAAAAATAAATAACTCTACTCCTATGTGGCCAGCCTGCAGATGCGCGACTTGAACGAGAACCCAAAATCCTGCCACCTACACGAGAAAAGAACCCGTGCTAAGCAATAACGCTTAGTGGGGAGGAACAAAAACAAAAGAACGCTAAACAAGTACAAGTAATAACATGCATAAAATGAATAAAGCATACACTTACCAAGTTCACTATAAAAGCAGGAAATCAGAAATATATTATATATATTCACTACATCTACTCAACTAGCATACATGGCATAAATGCACTAACCGAAAATTGATTCACTAAGACAATACTATTGTCTCAAATAATAAACATAACACTATACTTCATTAAGATAAATCAGAACACTACACAATAGCCTGAACTTCACTTGTGGTGGATACAGGAACACTACACTAAAACTGGAGGCTAGGCCTCAATAGCATCACTAATCAAAATCGGAGACTGAAGTCTCAACAGTATCACTAAGACCCTATAAGCGGGGTCATCGCTAAGGCCCAAACGAGGCTAACATAGGCAGCTGCACTCACTATCCCTTTTATAAGCATGCTTATCTATCCACTACTATGATTCTTCAGGCTTAACATAAAAACTCTATACACTATATCATACACATTACAATTACCCTAGCATTTCATCATGATTCAATCACAAATAATTAATATCACATAACATGTCACATTCAACAACTACAAGCATGTGCACACTTAATTCCATTATCAAACTCTTATGGCAAAGCATCAATTACCCATAACTTTCAATTGGTAATCATTTATTTATTCATCTCAAAACTCTAAACAAGTAGTGAGTAAGTTCAAGACAATTCCAATGAAGATCGGATGCATTTCGGAAGGGAAAGCATACCAAAATACACAACCTAAAGGAGGGTAAAGAAGGGCAAGTGTTCAAGCCAGCCATGGGGTTCAAAATAAGAGGAAACACCTTGAATAATTAGGTTCTGTCACGCTCGTGACAAGCCTCCCTCACAAGCTCCACGAAAGGCAGACTGTCAGGGCAGTTTCTCACCCCGACTTTGCATCGGCTAAACCAACACCTAAAACTCATTTTTAGGCAAAACTTCCTCTTAACATTATATGCATAATCATCATAGCTTACCAAAATCATCATAGACATATCATAACATAATCACTAATTACCCAACATGCAGCTATGGTACAAAATGCACATACATTAGCTGGAACTAATGTACAAGATCAATTGCATAGCACTCCCACATCACGATACTCATACATATATTAGCATACGATAAAATGCAAACACATGCCAACATGCCGAAATCACTACAATAACAGAAGCCCGAGAAACATATAACATGACACTACATTCATAACATTCCAGAGATCATGATCACAATCATATACACATACCTCTAGTCATAACCAAACGAATTCACATTTCTATAAGCATAACATTCACATTCTTATATTTACAACAACAAAGCACCTGTACAGATAAAGCATCGTGCCAAGCGATAAACGATTAGCGGGGGAAACACAACAAAAGAGTGGACGGCCATTCACAATGGTCGCCAAAGCAAACACATACGATATGACATATGCGGATATAATCATACATAATATAAACATACTTGAGTCACATATGTATATCAATTATATTCGAATCACTATCATAGCATTCTGAAACTTATACTCACATTCAGATACTAACTGACTGTTTATACTTATCAGCATGCCCGGTTGGATATCATATTTTTACATTCATATCAAACAAAGCAAATAAATCAAATACCTACTGACTCACAATAGTGGATAACGAGTGAACAGATAGTACCTTACGGTTACGAATCGAACACATAGTGTACCTTATGGGTACGAATCAAAAAACCATTTTACTTTATCATGAAAATATTTTTACTGAGGGGATCTTAAACAAGATCCAAACATATAGAAAAGGATCGCGAGGATCCAAACACATTGAAAAGGGTTCACGAGCAACGAAACGGGAGACCTGATCGGGGTCCAAATGTCCAAAGGTGCTGCAGCTAAAGAGACTCTATTAGGCATGCCTAACTATCCACTAGACTGACTCTTACAAGTCATGTGTAACACCAATCACACTTAAGCATAGCACATTATTCATAGCAAGGATCACAAATATTAGGCTTGCATAATAAATCAAACTCATTTCATGATATTCACCAAATTGCTCATATATTATTCATTGGTTCATAAACGTATAGTTCATCATATCAATCATGCATAAAATCCATTTACACAATTTAAATCTCAGTAATATTTATATCCAAAACACAGCACATAATTTATTATGGGCAACATATTATTTATCGTGATGAAATCATGGTTATTACACATATGAGTAAGGTACCATAGCATACAGTAGAGGGAAAAGCCATAAAAAAGACATTTGAAATCCATTTTAAGGAAAAAGAACACATGAGAGAAAATAGGGCAGAATAGAATCTCTATCGCGATCGCGACAAAGTCGCGCTCGTGACAGAATGCCAGGGACACGAGTCCTGAGCAACCTTCATGAGTCGTGAAGGTTGCTCACGAATCGTGAGCGCTGTCCAGGAGGCTCACAACTCGTGAGCCTCACTCACGACTCGTGAGCCTTTCTCACGACTCGTGAGCAAGCTTCACGAGTCATGAATCACGTTCACTACTCGTGAACGTGGTTCTCAACTGAGAAGAATCATTCATGAGTCGTGAATGTCAATCACGACTCGTGATTCTCAGTCACTAGTCGTGATCCTCATTCACTACTCGTGACTCAACCCTTTGCCCTCATCACAGCACACACGCGAGAGCTGGATTTCACATCTCTATCGTGCTTGCGACATTATCGTGCTCGCGACAGAGTCGTGACCTTCAATTGTCACACCCCATTTGCCCCCTAGTAGTTTGAGCCTGTCTGTATGTGTAAGCATTCGCATGTGTTCGGCATATCATAAGGGTATTCTAGTAAAATGCATGTTTTTGGGGTTATATGTATGACATTAGTGTGTGAATTAATTGGGGAAATGATTGTGTGCATGTGTTCATACCATTGTTGGGTGTGCATTAGTTGGGAGTGCATTGTGTGTGAGAAGTATTTGTTTGAGTGGTGTGAGTGATTGGTTTCCACCAATGGGAAAGTGACAAGTGTAGGGTTAGGGAAAAAGATGAGTTAGTAGAGAAGGAAAAGTGAGAAGGCAGGGACTTAATTCTTTTTCCCGATTCTTCTTCTTCTTCTCTAGCTCATCTTCTTCCTTTGCTTTTATTTGGGAACCCTAGCTTGGATTAAGCTACTGTTAGTGGAAATCAATCATCTACTTGGCATTCTTTTAGCTGTGGCTCCTCGCGATCCCAAGGGCAAGGAGATTGCTGGGAGTAGTGGAGCTAAGTGAAGTAAAGCTTTGAATTTCAGGTCTGGGATTTTTTGCTTGAGATAATTGTTTGAATTTGAACTTACTGTAATTTTTAGGGTTTATGTTCTTGAGAAGCTTGAATGCTTTTATGCTTGATTTGGTTGTTTTAATTTCTGAATTAAGTTGCATTTATCTTGTTTTTGCTGTATGAGATGTCTTCTGGAAGATAAGAACAGGTTTGTATGATTTTGAATCAATTTGGGATTGATTTCTGAGTTCTGGGAATTTTGGAAATGGGAAAATCGCATTACTGTTGAATTTCCCCGTTTCCAGAATGTTTTTCGCGTGACTAGCCAAGAAGAGAGGCCGGTCACGAGATGTGACTCCCAGTCACGACTCGTGACCGGTCAGAGAGGCCAGTCACGAGTGGTGACTGCAAGTCACAACTCGTGACCAGCCATGAGGAAGCCAGTCACGAGGCGTGACTCCCAGTCATGACTCATGACCAGCCAGTGAAGGCAGTCACGGGTGGTGACTCCCAGTCATGACCCGTGACCAGCCCAAAGAAGGAAGCCAGTCACGAGACGTGACTCCCAGTCACGACTCATGACCAGCGGGAGAAAAGGGACAAGTCACATTGCGTGACCAGCAAAGGAGAAAGCCAGTCACGAGACGTGACTCCCAGTCACGACTCGTGACCAGCCTTGTGAGGAGGCCAGTCACGAGTTGTGATGCCAGTCACGGCTCGTGACCAGCCAACCTCGTTGGTCACCTCCGTTTGGCCTATTTTCTGAAATTTCCCGGTTTTAACTCAAAAATAAATTTTCGTACTTCTTCTGAATGGACTTATACTGCTGTATGATGCATGTCATACTTTTATATGCTTTGATATAA
The DNA here is from genome assembly GCA_947683425.1 of Excoecaria cochinchinensis. Classification (NCBI taxonomy): domain Eukaryota; kingdom Viridiplantae; phylum Streptophyta; class Magnoliopsida; order Malpighiales; family Euphorbiaceae; genus Excoecaria; species Excoecaria cochinchinensis. Next base: position 11,552,358 of record CANTUQ010000018.1, on the reverse strand, counting down.
GTGATGCCATGATTCTTCAGATGAATTTTATTCTGTACTCTGAAATATGATTTGAATGACGCATAACCTGCTAGAGTCAAGTAAGTGGATAGTTAGGCATGCCTAATAGAGTCTTTTAGCTGCAGCCCTCAGTTCAGTTTGGACCCCGATCAGGTCCCCCGTTTGGTTCCTCGCGAACCCTTCAGTATTAGGATCTTGTTTAAGGTCCCCTCAGTAAAAATATTGTGGTTTGATAAAAATGAAATGACTTTTGATTTGTACCTGTGAGGTACCCTCAGTATTCGATTCGTACCCGTAAGGTACCTTCAGTACACTCATTATCCACTACGTCGAGTCAGCAGGTGTTCGTTTGGTTTGCTCTGTTCTGTTTTGGCTATATAAATGTGATATCTGAATGAGTATAATGATGAGATATATGTTTGATTATTCTGGAATGAATATAAATCTGAAATGCGGAATGTATGGCTTTAAATTGTGAGCATGTCTTTATGGATTATGTATAAGCTATTGCATTTTGCCATTGTAAATGTGATATGCCTTGACGACCATTGTGAATGGCCGTCCATATTTTATATATGTTTCCCCACTAAGCGTTTATCGCTTAGCGCGGTGTGTTTACCCGTGCAGGTACGGAAGGAGTTTTGCTTTGAGAGAGTCGCTGCCGTCAAGCCAACACAGAAGGTTTTAGTGTAGGGCTCAGTTTTTTGTAATCTGTAATGATTCTTTTTGTATAGAACTCTCCTATATCAGTTTTGTTATAGCTTCCGCTATTGTAATTATATTTTGGGTTATGTAATATCTTTTGTACCAGCTGGTTTGATCAGAACATTATTGTAATGGTTTATTATATTAATGCATGATCAGCTATGGCTTTCTTTTCCTTTAAAGTTTTTAATTATCCTGTATTTCAGTATGTATGGTATGAATGAATGTATGTTTTGCTTTGTATCTGTTTGGTGGCACCTTTGCTCATAAGGCATCTCACTCCTTATCGGATGGGATCGCCTACGTATGGGTAGGGGGTGTTACATCAATTCTCAGCAGAAACGCAGGAAAAACCCAAAAAATTCAAATCAAAACCATTTTCACCCAAATTAAATCTAAGCTCAATCTTACCTCTAATAAACCTTCCATGCATCATAAACAACATAAAACACAACTTTTCCATCAATTATCACAAATCAAAATCTCAACAATAGAAAATCAAAAAATTTAACAGTAAATTCTATCAAATTCACAATTGCTCCAATAACTCAACAATCATGCATCATAACTCAGATAAAACTAAAACCCATATCATTTATACCAACTTAAGCCAAATAAACATCATATTTCTAGAGAATCATGCAAAACCCTAAAATCACTATTAACATTCAATTTAATGAAATTTCCCAAACTCATACATTTTCACTACCAAACCTCATATACATTTATCTTAATCACTAATCATGCATTACTAACACAAGTACCCAAACTAATTCATGCATATACACATACCAAGGGATGCAAAATTCCAGAAATCAAACCCTACACACACAGACTTGATCTAAGGAGGGAGAAGGACATAGACAAAAACTCCCAAACTTCCAAACCAAACCAAACCAAACATAACAAAAATAAAGCTCCCAAACCTCTTTGAAGCACAGCCCAGCTGTCTCTTCAAGCTTGAACCTTCCCTTTTCCTTTATCTTTCTTCTTGTCACCAATCACTTGCACAAACAAAACCCACAAATCTCTTAAACCAAACCCTAACTCAAATCAAACAAAACCAGAAGATGAAGAAAACCAAATGCAAGAAACCCTAAAACCCAAACACATACCTCTTCAAGCTGCCCCGAACTCCACCTAAATGGCTCCAGCTCACACACAGCCAAGGAAGGGAGAACAAGAAATGGGAAAAAGAAAGAAAGAAGAGCAAAGAGAGGAGAAGAGAGAGCAGGAACGGGAAACCAGTTTCTGCCCTTCTCTCTCTCTTCCTTTCTCCTTGTTTTCTTTTCCCACAATAATTGCACACACCAACCAAGTCCACATGGCAGAATCCTATTTGTCACAATAAAGTTATCTTGGCTTATATCACACTTGGTCCTTGGTAAACTCCAATTAAACCCTTGTCAATTACACTTCACTCACTAAAGAAAATTATTTCCTTATCAACTTAAATTATCTTTTCAATTGGGTCCTCAATACTCAAATTTCCACATGCATAAATTACCGAATTATCCTTGAAATCCCGACTTAGCATGCCAATTTCGACTAGGCCCATTTTGGGTTGTTACACGTCTAGTCTCAATGATCCTAAGACAACGTATATGCATCCATTTTGGGCAAGGCATAGATATTTCTGAGGCCCCACCCCAATAAAACATTGGAGTGATCTGCTAACCTTGTGGAGCCTAGGATTATGCATGTTGGGCCTTTTTGTGGGCAATAAGAGATATTTTGGAGACCCCAACCCAATGGAACATTGAGATGGTCCTCTAACCTCGTTGAGCCTAAGACCAAAGTAGGTTTGGGACTTCTCCTTTATTCATACCTTAGTTAATATAATAACTGAGTTTTGAATTTCTCATTTTATCCAATTTCTCATTCAATGCAATTAATTAAAGGGCAAGTCATCCATACAAGGAAAGTAGTAAATGGGCGTAAAATAGAAAATTATGAACATAAATTACAATAAAACTAGGGGAGGAATACAACCTCCACTGTAAATAACGTGCGAATCATACATAAATCGGGAAATTCATTAAGGATGAAGATATTGGTCATCGCATGCACATTTATTAAAAAAACAAGTTTAAAATGTCAATTTTATTTGGCTAAAAAAAGGACATTGGTCCTCAGTTATTAATGCAAATCCCAATTCAATTACTATAAAATATTTGACCATTTTATTTTAGCGGGATTAAAATAACATTTACAACAATAATAAATAAATAAGACAAAAAGGGATAAGGTTGAAGAATGAACCCGGGTAAAGATCCTCAGATCATTGTAATAACCACCATTTAACAATCCCAAATCTACCAAAAATAGTCAAATAAAACTCAGAAAAAATGGAAACCATGTTAATGTGAAAATTAAGAGCAAAATAAAATGCTAGAAGTTAAATAACAATAAAAATCCATGAGAAATTACCAAAAGGAATGATGGGATAACAAGTATTAAAGAAAGAAGAAAAGAGGAGGAAAGAAGGCCCAGGGATGGCCCTAGACTCACGAACGACGGGAGTCCCTGGGTTAACCGGCGGGCGAAAGAAGAAATCATCGACTGCCCGTCGCTCACTCGGTGACCCTTCTGCCCGTCGGTCACCCCAGACTTTTAAAAAGACGAAAAAATTCCAAAAAAATCAATTTTGATCTTTTGATAAATGAAAATTTTATTTATAAATTAGTGTAAAATAATTAAACTACACAGATAATAAATCCAGAATGTTTACCCTTGGATTTTACCTTTAAAGGTGAACATTGAGTGATTTCGGTTCCTCGAGTTCTATAAGGACTGATCCGTGATTGCATGATTTCTGGAGATTTTTTATTGCAAAAATTATATTTTCAAAATAAATCAAGAAAAGAAAATTATATTTTTCTTTCTTGAAATTTTGACAGCAATTGGATGTCAAAAATAGCTAGATCGATGGAAACGAAAGGATTTTGTTACCTTCGATTAGCTTAGTTCGGAAACAAAAATGAGAGAAAGAAGAAATCTTGAGAGAGAATTCTTTTACAAAATGCGAAAATAAAATCTCTGTGAAAAACTACTAAAATTTAGTTTTCTTCTAAAATTTCTAACCCTGAATAATGAGGTTTAATCCCCAATTTAAAGTGTTTAGAAAATAATTCAACTAAATTTAAATTTAAGATTTAAATTTGAAAAATATTTTCGAAATCAAATAGCAACCGAATGATTTACATAATATTTTCAAAATCAAAACTAATATTTAAAAATATTTGAAAAGATTTCATAGATTTGGATAAGATTTAGAATATATTTTGAAAATCTTAGGAAAATCTGGAGAATCCGGCAGTTATGCCAACCAGATCACCGATCGATGGGCATCGGTGGGATACCGATGGGCATCGGTTGGAGAGGTACGCTTGGTCTTTTGACTGGCGGACCACACACGGGACACAAAAGCGAGCGACAATTGTCTCTCGCGAGGAGCGGGCGTCGCTCGAACAAGTTACAGGCGCCACTCAATCACGAGAGACGGGCCCCCACTTTCGAGCGACAGCTGGTGTGTCACACCCCGTTTGCCCCCTAGTTGAATGAGCCGAGTATATGTATGTGCATTTGCATGTGTTGGGCATAACATAAGGGCATTTTGGTAATCTTTCATGTTTTAAGAGTTTTGCTTGCATGTGGGTGCATGCATGGTGCCATGGTGTGAGTTAGTTGGGTTAGTTTTGTGTGTGCTCAAGCGCACCATTGTATTGTGTGTTCATGAGAGTTTCATCATGTGTGGATGAGTGCACCATAATAGGATATGCACTAGTGGGATTGATTTAGTATGTGGACATGCATATGGTTATAGGGTGTGTTTAGGGAGTTGCACTTGTGTGTGTTGCTCACACATAAGTAGGGTATGCTTTAGTTGAGAAAATCTTGTGTGTGTGTAACCTAAGCATCTAGGGTGTGAGTGGCCAAATCCCACTAATTGGAGATTGACACTTGTCTTAGGTTAAGAAAAGAAAAAGGAAAAGAAAGTAAAAGGGGATTTCAGATTTTCATTTTTGTGTTTCTCGTTCATCACCGCCCCTTTCTCCTCTTCTTCTCCTTCTTCTTCTCTTTTGAACCTTAGTTCAGATTCAAGGGTTACTAGTGGGGTTTGATCATCTCTTAGTGTTCATTGGTAAGTTTTATGCATTCATTTTGCTTTTGTTTCAATTTTTCCCATCTTCTATTTTCTAGTTTTGGATTTGGAGTTGGGGTTGATTGGATTTTATTTGGTTTGTATGTTTTGGTTGGGTTTCCTAGTTGAGCCTCCCCGGGATCCTAAAGGCAAGGAAGTTGCTGGATCTAGTGGAACTAAGCACTAGGAGCTAAGGATTTTGAAGGTTTGGGAACTTTCTTACTTTTGCATGAGAAATGCTCATGTATGTGTTTTGATTAGTTCTTGGAATTTGATTGTTAAATGTTCTCTATCTTGATGTATATGATATGGGTATTTGCTTTGAAGTGTGAATCTTGCAAAAGCATGAGTTAATTATGGTAATTTTGGAATTGATGTGGATTGATGCATAAATTGGGTTTTTGATTGATTCTTGAAATTGAATGTGTAAATTAATCGATTGGATGAAGTTTATTGTGAATAAATGTTGTATTATGGTTGTTGATGTTAATGGATGACTGGATTTGAGGTAAGTAACCTTGGAATGAGTTTTGTGTGGTTGGTTGAGGATTTGGAAGAAGAAAATCTGCAGAATTTCTGCAGATTTTCGAAGTCCCGATGCTGTCGCGATCGCAACAGAGAGCGATGTTGGGAGCTTCGTTGTCGCGAGCACGCAACGCCGTCGCGAGCCCGCGACAGCCGAAGTGTTGTGTGCCCTCTGTCGCGACCGCGACAGAGCATATTGTTGGCCGAGTGCTATCGCGAGCACGCGATCTGTCTCGAGCCCGCGACAACACTAATTGCCCTCTGTCGCGAGCGCGACAGAGCCCGGCCCTTCCGTCCTCCTCGCGGTCACGAAGTCCGTCGCGCGTACGCAGCGAAGAGACTTTGGTCTCTGTCGCGAGCGCGACAGTCCCTGGTATGCTAATTGAGTTCTCTTCTTTGCGTTAGGTTTGAACTTCCGTTTCTTTTGACAGTTATGAGAATTATGCTTGGTATTTTATGAACATGGAAATATGATATGATTATACACATATACGATGATGAGTTTGGAAATTATGAAATGGATTGAATGGTTTATGTATGACCTACTAGAGTCTAGTCAGTGGATAGTTAGGCATGCCTAATAGAGTCTTTGCTGCAGCTTCTGTTTTCCATTTGGACCCCGATCAGGTCCCTGTCCGGTTCCTCGCGGACTTCTGTAATATGTTTGGATCTTGTTTAAGGTCCTTCCGAAAGTGTTTGTGAATGAATATTTAAATGTTTTCTATTCGTAATCGGTTGGTACCCGTAAAGTACTTTCTGTTCACTCGTTATCCACTACCTTGAGTCAGCAGGTGTTTCAATGGTTAAAGTGTTTGTATGAATTGTTATATGAGAAAACATATGTTTTAACCTTATGGATTCAATGATGAAAAGTATAATCTGCTATGAGAATATGATTATTGTTATGAACCTTCTGATGAATGGCTATATGTATGTACGCATGTGAACTGCCTTGACGACCGTTGTGAATGGTTGTCCTTATACTATTTGTGTGTTTCCCCACTAAGCGTTTATCGCTTAGCATGGTGTGTTTACCCGTGCAGGTGCGGAAGGAATCGCTTTTGGGAGAGTCGTCGCCATCAAAGCCAACACAGCAGGGTCTTAGTGTAGGGCTTATTTTTGTACCTTTTGAGGATTCTTTTTGTATAGAACTCTCATATGATTTTATAATAGTTTCCGCTTTTGTATATGTAATTGTGGGAGTTGTAATTATCTTTTATATCTCTCAGTTGATCAGAACAGTAATGTAATGCTTCTATTATATTAATGCATGATCAACTTATTCTATGAATGGTGTTGTAAAGTTTTAAATTATCCTGTATTTTGTTATGTATGTTTATGTATGAATGTATGCGTTTTCTGTATCTGTGTGGTGGCACCTTTACTCATACGGCATCTCATTCCTTATCGGATGGGATCACCTACGTATGGGTAAGGGGTGTTACAAGTTGTGGTATCAGAGCACGGTTTAGGCGTTTCTGGGTGATTGTTTACATGATGTTATGTGTGCATATGTCTAAGTCTAGGGGTGTGTTGGCTGATGTGGTTGTCCTCTTGTTTGTTAGATGGATTCTGATTCTGCTCACGGTGCGCTCGAGGAGTCCGCTGAAAGTGTGAACCCTCCAGCGATAGATCCGTCTGTCTCTGTTTCGGTGTCGGCTCAACGTGCTAGGGTCCAGCCTGAGGCCGCTGCCATGCCTTTTGAGGCGATGCTCAGATTGCATCAGGACATGGCTCGGGTTTTAGAAAGGGTGACTGCCCTGAAAGCTCCAATAGTGAGTCTGAGAAGAGCTGGTGTGGAAGATTTTTATGGGACCGGACTTGATGAATCTGAGTTAGCCGAGAAGTGGCTGGATAAGGTTAAGAGAGCTCTGAGGGAAGTCAGGTGTCCTCCCGATCAGCAAGCTGAGTGTGTTGTGGCTTCGCTTCAAGGTCCAGCATACGAATGGTGGGAGTTGGTGAGTAGGCAAACTTAGATGCCTGATCCTTTGACATGGGATTTCTTTGATGAGCAGTTTACTAGGAAGTATGTGACTCAAGCTTATAAGGACGCAAGGTGGGCGCAGTTTCTGAGTTTGAGGAAAAGGGCCTTGTCGGTTGCGGATTATGAGAAGGAGTTTAACCGGTTATCTCGTTATGCTCCGCATGGGGTTATGACGGATGATTTCAGATGCAAGCACTTTGAAGCCGGGTTGAATGATTCATTGAAGATCGCTTTAGTTTCTTTGATGTGTATGCCAGGAGTACATTATTATCAGATTGCTGAGGCTGCTGTGAGGGCAGAGAAGGCGGAATCTTTGATTAGAGAGAGAGCTCAGCGCAGGAATTCTGCTAGGGGTGGCGTTTCCTCATCTTCGAGTAAGAGGTCTAGGAACCCACAAGATGATCCTGCAGCTGGTTCGGCTACCAGAGGGAGAAGGCAAGGGTCAACTGCAGTATCTGGTTCTGGTAGAGGTGGCCGGTCTGATGCTGCACCCGTTTATTCGAACTGCAGTAAAGCTCACTGGGGTGAGTGTAGGTGGCTTACTGGTGGGTGTTTCAGGTGTGGGAGCACCGAGCACCGAGTGGCTAATTGTCCTCAAATGGGTGAAGATTTGGGCCCTCAGGGAGGAGCTAGTAGGGTTGGATCGAATGCTTCTCAGGCTGTGAGAGGTAGAGGTAGAGGTAGAGGTCGAGGCGGTCGACCTAGAGATGGAGCTGGTTCTGAGACAGTTGAGCGTCCTTCCCCAACGGCCGCTAGAGCGTATGCAGTTAGAGCTAGAGAGGAGCAGGATGCCCCTGATGTGATTGCTGGTAAGTTCCTACTCCATGACACTGAATTATATGCTCTAATAGATCCTGTAACACCCTAAAAAGGGCCTAGTCGGAATTTTGCGCGCTAAGTCGGGGTATTAAGGGTATTTCCGTAATTTGTGTAAGAGGAAAATTTGGATATTAAGGATTTTGTGCAAGGAAATTAATTAAGTATGTTAAGAGGAGAAATATTGCGGTGTGTAGGGGTGTATGGATGTAGGGTATGTTATTTGGGACTAATCTAGTGTGTGCTTGTAATGTATGGGAGTAGGATGTAAGTGAATTTTTAAGAAAAGTTATAGTGTGAGTTGAGTATGGTACCTTGGAGATATTATTGTAAGAGAGTGTTAATGTGTGGATGGTGTATGGTGCAAGGAGGAATAAGTCAAAAGTGGGTTTTGTTGGTCCATTAGGAGGATGCCATGTGGACTTGGTAGGTGTGTGTGCATTAAATGAAAAGAAAGAGGAAAAAGGGAAATAGAAGAGAGAGAAAGAAGGGCAGATTTTGCCTTGCCTTTCCCGTTCTCCTCTCTTCTTTGGTTCTTCTTTCTCATTTCTTTTCTATTTTCTGCTCTCTCTCTTTCTTTGCATGTGGGTTTTCCTCAAGTTTTAAGCTAGGGTTTGTGTTGTGAAGGATTTGAAGAGGTAAGTTAGAGTTTTGGGATTTCTTGTGTTTGGATTTTGTTTCCTCTTCTTCTTTGGTTTTGTTTAAGTTAAGGATTGTGGAAGTAATTGTGGGTTTTGATTTTGTGCAAGTTTTGAGTATCAAGAGTAAGATTAAAGGATAAGAGAAAGTGGGCTCTCGAAGGTTGAAGATTACATCGGCAATTTGAGGTTTGGGAGCTTTGATTTCTTCATTTGTGTTTGAGTTGTCATTTGCCTAACTCTCCTTGGATCATGAGTTGGTATTGTTGTTTGTTTTCTAGAACTTTGAGTGCTTTGATATGAGTTTATGCATGATTTAATTTGAGTAAATGTGTTAGTAATCCATGTTATTGAATGAGATGAATTTATATGTGAGTTGGCATTGAAATGCATGAGTTTGAGAAATCTTTTGAATTTGATGTTTGATGGTGATTTTGGGCAATTTTGTTCCGTTTTTGTTTGACCTCTGTGCATTGTTTTTGTCATATCTGTAGTTATAGAGCTCTGAATCGTGTGATTCTTGATCCATTAGAACCATGATTCCAATTCCTTTAAATGTCTCAGAAATAGCCTTGGACTATTTATCGCTCTAAGACATCGAAAAATTGATTTCAAATGTAGTGTCCCTGTTGTGTCGGGTTGTTTGAACAGTTTGGGTTGTGTAGATTATATCTGGAGTTATAGGTGTCCTTTTGACCTGAAATTTGTTGCATGTGAACGGTAACACCCTAGGGAACATTTGTTAAGAAGTAAGTTTTAGCTAAAAATGAGGTTTAGAGGTTGGTTTAGGCAATGCAAATCTGGGGCGTTAAACAGTCTTCTGCGGGTTCTGAATCGAGCGTCTGTCGCGATCGCGACAAGGGTCGCGACCTCGCGACAGAAAAACCTATTTTAGCCTTTATTTCTTCATTTTTGAGCCCTCGATTGATTCGGATCAATCCCGTACCTTCCCCTCAACCTTTTATGCATGTTTAGGGTAATTAAATGGCTATATAAGTAGTTGTCTTTGGTAAAACTTATGAGTATGATAAAGAATTGATGATCTATCAAGTGAATAATAATAGATATAACTCCGTGAAGGTTGGTTTATGGATGAGTATGGATATTTGTCGATCTCATGAGTAACCTAGGCATGTTGTACCGTATATATATGAATGCATAACATGGGTGCGTTTGTGATGAATGGCGAATAGTGTTGATATTATAGATTGTGTAAATGGATATTGTTAGTGGCATGTTTATCGGAATTCTTGATACGAATGTTGTGTTTATGTTGTCAATGATGTGTGGCTTGCTGGAGATGAGGTAAGAGACCTTTGGATATGTTTCGTGTGTTTGTGGGTGAGTTTGAGGAAGGAAAGATCCTATAAAATTCTGCAGATTTTTGGAATCATGACTCTGTCGCGATCGCGACACTATCGCGAGCGCGACAGAGACCGGTCATTCTGATGTTGTGCCATCGCGAGCACGCGACGTTGTCGCGAGCCCGCGATAGCAATAGCTTGTGTGTTCTCTGTCGCGAGCGCGACAACCGTCGCGATCGCGACAGAGCACATTGTGGCCTGTGCTATCGCGAGCACGCGACTTGTCGCGACCCCACGATAGCAATGCTTACTCTCTGTCGCGATCGCGACAACGTCGCGAGCGCGACAGAGCCGGGCTCTTCTCTCCTTCCCGCGATCGCGAAGTCCGTCGTGCGCACGCAGCGAAGAGATTATGGTCTCTGTCGCGAGCGCGACAGGCATCGCGAGCGCGACAGATGTGTTGTGCTGAATGAGTTTTCTTGGTGATTCCAATGCCTAATTTCCGAACTTGTGATGCCTTTAGGGTTATACTTTGACTAATTTATGAGGTATGATAATATAATTTGATGTATGATGCATATCTATACTTATGACCTCTCTGTAAGATTATTATATTATGCTTAAGTGTAAATTGTATGATGCATGATTGACTTTATGAACTTATTCATATGTCTCACCTATTCCTGATTATGTATAATGATATAAATTATGTAATTTGAAATATGATTTGTATTATGTAAGACCTGCGAAAGTCAGTCTAGTGGATAGTTAGGCATGCCTAAAAGAGTCTTCCGCTGCAGCTTCCGTTATCGTTTGGACCCCGATCAGGTCCTCGTTTGGTTCCTCGCGAACCCCTTTATTATGTTTGGATCTTGTTTAAGGTCCTTCCGAAAAATATTTGTGAATGAAAATAGAAATGGTTTTCGATTTGTACCCGTAAGGTACTTTCTGTAATCGGCTTGTACCCGTAAAGTACTTTCTGTATACTCGTTATCCACTATTTTGAGTCAGCAGGTATTCTGTTTGTTTTGCCTAATATGAACAAGAGAATGTGACCTCCGAATGAACATGATAATGATTTGAGGAATCAGTTTCTATGTATAAGAACGTGACTCTTGGCTTGGGAATGTATGTCTGTATTATGTAAGTGTGATTTTTATATCTAACACCATTATCCGCACTTGCCATGTGATGTGTTATAAGTTTTAGAATGCTTTGAATGTAATTTGACTTTTGTATATACGTATGTGAATCAGATCAGTTGTATGTTAAGTATGTAAATTGACATGTTTGAGATTGTAATCTTGACCTCTTGATTACTTTGAAACTAGTGCTATGATATATGCTTCCTGAGTTTATGCCAGTGTAGTGACTGCGGAATATTGGCATGTTCTTTTATGTATTAGAGTTGCGCAGCTGAAGTGTGGTGCTTTGGATGTTGTCCCTTGGGTTTTGGCTAGTGTGTGTATGACATGACAAAAATATGTTTAGGAAGATAATGTTCTCGGCATGATAGTTGGGTGCGTTACTATATGATAATTGTATTGCATGTGAAAGGGGTTTTCCGTTAAATGCATGAGTCCTTGGCATGATAGTCGTATGCGTATATGAACTTCCGAATGCCTGGCTTTCCTTTACAGGCTTATTTATCCATCTATTGTGATTATTTGTATATGCCATTTGTGTATGTAATTTGTTCTGGTGACCATTGTGAATGGCCGTCCATATTGCTTGTGTGTTCTCCCCACTAAGCGTTTATCGCTTAGCACGGGCTCTTTTCCCTTGCAGGTGGCAGGTTTGGTTCGGTTCGAGTCGTGCATCTGCAAGGTCGGCCACATAGGAGTTAGAAGCGTTTTGTTATTCTGTTCAACTTTTGTATTTTGATTTCTGTAATTTGTAGCCTTTTGATTATGTAAGGATCTTATTATAATTAAGTTTTCAGTTATTTCTCCGCTTTATGCTACCGTTGAATGATCATATGTATGCATGTGTATATGTTTAGGCTTAGTGCCTGCGTGTGTGTGAGTTAATGTATGTCCAGTTTTGCTTCTCAAGATAAGTTTTTAATTTCCCGTGTTTTTGTATGAACGTATGCTTTTGCTTAGCGTATGTGTGCATGTATGTGAGTGAGCGTCGGTAGCGCACCCGCGTCCTTCCAACGGGGACGTAGGGGGTGCTACAAGTTGTGGTATCAGAGCGCCGGTTTGGCGGTTCTGGGTGTGTTATTTGTTATATGTCGTGTCTTTGAATGTGAGTCAGTTTGTGTTGTGGCCTATTGCAGATGCAGTTGTGTAGTGTATGTTTGTGTAGTGTATGGATAAGAGTGTAGTGCATTAAGAAGTGTGAAGTGCTCGAGGTTAGAATCGAGAAGAGAAGGGTGTTAAGGAATTGTATGTTAGTGAAAGAGTTAAGATCCTATGTGTGTCTTGGGTATTAGCGATATGTGTATCGAAGGAATTCGAGGTGTTAGAATTGAGATACTCTATGTGGTTGGTTCTGGTGTGAAGTGTATTTGTTTTGAGAATCGTATGATATGAGTGTTAGCGATTTGAAGATTTGTTAAGAAATTGCCTATGTAAGTGATTAGCGGGGAAATTTCGAGGACGAAATTTCTTAAGGGGGAGAGATTTGTAACACCCTAAAAAGGGCCTAGTCGGAATTTTGCACGCTAAGTCGGGGTATTAAGGGTATTTCCGTAATTTGTGTAAGAGGAAAATTTGGATATTAAGGATTTTGTGCAAGGAAATTAATTAAGTATGTTAAGAGGAGAAATATTGCGGTGTGTAGGGGTGTATGGATGTAGGGTATGTTATTTGGGACTAATCTAGTGTGTGCTTGTAATGTATGGGAGTAGGACGTAAGTGAATTTTTAAGAAAAGTTATAGTGTGAGTTGAGTATGGTACCTTGGAGATATTATTGTAAGAGAGTGTTAATGTGTGGATGGTGTATGGTGCAAGGAGGAATAAGTCAAAAGTGGGTTTTGTTGGTCCATTAGGAGGATGCCATGTGGACTTGGTAGGTGTGTGTGCATTAAATGAAAAGAAAGAGGAAAAAGGGAAATAGAAGAGAGAGAAAGAAGGGCAGATTTTGCCTTGCCTTTCCCGTTCTCCTCTCTTCTTTGGTTCTTCTTTCTCGTTTCTTTTCTATTTTCTGCTCTCTCTCTTTCTTTGCATGTGGGTTTTCCTCAAGTTTTAAGCTAGGGTTTGTGTTGTGAAGGATTTGAAGAGGTAAGTTGGAGTTTTGGGATTTCTTGTGTTTGGATTTTGTTTCCTCTTCTTCTTTGGTTTTGTTTAAGTTAAGGATTGTGGAAGTAATTGTGGGTTTTGATTTTGTGCAAGTTTTGAGTATCAAGAGTAAGATTAAAGGATAAGAGAAAGTGGGCTCTCGAAGGTTGAAGATTACATCGGCAATTTGAGGTTTGGGAGCTTTGATTTCTTCATTTGTGTTTGAGTTGTCATTTGCCTAACTCTCCTTGGATCATGAGTTGGTATTGTTGTTTGTTTTCTAGAACTTTGAGTGCTTTGATATGAGTTTATGCATGATTTAATTTGAGTAAATGTGTTAGTAATCCATGTTATTGAATGAGATGAATTTATATGTGAGTTGGCATTGAAATGCATGAGTTTGAGAAATCTTTTGAATTTGATGTTTGATGGTGATTTTGGGCAATTCTGTTCCGTTTTTGTTTGACCTCTGTGCATTGTTTTTGTCATATCTGTAGTTATAGAGCTCTGAATCGTGTGATTCTTGATCCATTAGAACCATGATTCCAATTTCTTTAAATGTCTCAGAAATAGCCTTGGACTATTTATCGCTCTAAGACATCGAAAAATTGATTTCAAATGTAGTGTCCCTGTTGTGTCGGGTTGTTTGAACAGTTTGGGTTGTGTAGATTATATCTGGAGTTATAGGTGTCCTTTTGACCTGAAATTTGTTGCATGTGAACGGTAACATCCTAGGGAACATTTGTTAAGAAGTAAGTTTTAGCTAAAAATGAGGTTTAGAGGTTGGTTTAGGCAATGCAAATCTGGGGCGTTAAACAGTCTTCTGCGGGTTCTGAATCGAGCGTCTGTCGCGATCGCGACAAGGGTCGCGACCTCGCGACAGAAAAACCTATTTTAGCCTTTATTTCTTCATTTTTGAGCCCTTGATTGATTCGGATCAATCCCGTACCTTCCCCTCAACCTTTTATGCATGTTTAGGGTAATTAAATGGCTATATAAGTAGTTGTCTTTGGTAAAACTTATGAGTATGATAAAGAATTGATGATCTATCAAGTGAATAATAATAGATATAACTCCGTGAAGGTTGGTTTATGGATGAGTATGGATATTTGTCGATCTCATGAGTAACCTAGGCATGTTGTACCGTATATATATGAATGCATAACATGGGTGCGTTTGTGATGAATGGCGAATAGTGTTGATATTATAGATTGTGTAAATGGATATTGTTAGTGGCATGTTTATCGGAATTCTTGATACGAATGTTGTGTTTATGTTGTCAATGATGTGTGGCTTGCTGGAGATGAGGTAAGAGACCTTTGGATATGTTTCGTGTGTTTGTGGGTGAGTTTGAGGAAGGAAAGATCCTATAAAATTCTGCAGATTTTTGGAATCATGACTCTGTCGCGATCGCGACACTATCGCGAGCGCGACAGAGACCGGTCATTCTGATGTTGTGCCATCGCGAGCACGCGACGTTGTCGCGAGCCCGCGATAGCAATAGCTTGTGTGTTCTCTGTCGCGAGCGCGACAACCGTCGCGATCGCGACAGAGCACATTGTGGCCTGTGCTATCGCGAGCACGCGACTTGTCGCGACCCCGCGATAGCAATGCTTACTCTCTGTCGCGATCGCGACAACGTCGCGAGCGCGACAGAGCCGGGCTCTTCTCTCCTTCCCGCGATCGCGAAGTCCGTCGTGCGCACGCAGCGAAGAGATTATGGTCTCTGTCGCGAGCGCGACAGGCATCGCGAGCGCGACAGATGTGTTGTGCTGAATGAGTTTTCTTGGTGATTCCAATGCCTAATTTCCGAACTTGTGATGCCTTTAGGGTTACACTTTGACTAATTTATGAGGTATGATAATATAATTTGATGTATGATGCATATCTATACTTATGACCTCTCTGTAAGATTATTATATTATGCTTAAGTGTAAATTGTATGATGCATGATTGACTTTATGAACTTATTCATATGTCTCACCTATTCCTGATTATGTATAATGATATAAATTATGTAATTTGAAATATGATTTGTATTATGTAAGACCTGCGAAAGTCAGTCTAGTGGATAGTTAGGCATGCCTAAAAGAGTCTTCCGCTGCAGCTTCCGTTATCGTTTGGACCCCGATCAGGTCCCCGTTTGGTTCCTCGCGAACCCCTTTATTATGTTTGGATCTTGTTTAAGGTCCTTCCGAAAAATATTTGTGAATGAAAATAGAAATGGTTTTCGATTTGTACCCGTAAGGTACTTTCTGTAATCGGCTTGTACCCGTAAAGTACTTTCTGTATACTCGTTATCCACTATTTTGAGTCAGCAGGTATTCTGTTTGTTTTGCCTAATATGAACAAGAGAATGTGACCTCCGAATGAACATGATAATGATTTGAGGAATCAGTTTCTATGTATAAGAACGTGACTCTTGGCTTGGGAATGTATGTCTGTATTATGTAAGTGTGATTTTTATATCTAACACCATTATCCGCACTTGCCATGTGATGTGTTATAAGTTTTAGAATGCTTTGAATGTAATTTGACTTTTGTATATACGTATGTGAATCAGATCAGTTGTATGTTAAGTATGTAAATTGACATGTTTGAGATTGTAATCTTGACCTCTTGATTACTTTGAAACTAGTGCTATGATATATGCTTCCTGAGTTTATGCCAGTGTAGTGACTGCGGAATATTGGCATGTTCTTTTATGTATTAGAGTTGCGCAGCTGAAGTGTGGTGCTTTGGATGTTGTCCCTTGGGTTTTGGCTAGTGTGTGTATGACATGACAAAAATATGTTTAGGAAGATAATGTTCTCGGCATGATAGTTGGGTGCGTTACTATATGATAATTGTATTGCATGTGAAAGGGGTTTTCCGTTAAATGCATGAGTCCTTGGCATGATAGTCGTATGCGTATATGAACTTCCGAATGCCTGGCTTTCCTTTACAGGCTTATTTATACATCTATTGTGATTATTTGTATATGCCATTTGTGTATGTAATTTGTTCTGGTGACCATTGTGAATGGCCGTCCATATTGCTTGTGTGTTCTCCCCACTAAGCGTTTATCGCTTAGCACGGGCTCTTTTCCCTTGCAGGTGGCAGGTTTGGTTCGGTTCGAGTCGTGCATCTGCAAGGTCGGCCACATAGGAGTTAGAAGCGTTTTGTTATTCTGTTCAACTTTTGTATTTTGATTTCTGTAATTTGTAGCCTTTTGATTATGTAAGGATCTTATTGTAATTAAGTTTTCAGTTATTTCTCCGCTTTATGCTACCGTTGAATGATCATATGTATGCATGTGTATATGTTTAGGCTTAGTGCCTGCGTGTGTGTGAGTTAATGTATGTCCAGTTTTGCTTCTCAAGATAAGTTTTTAATTTCCCGTGTTTTTGTATGAACGTATGCTTTTGCTTAGCGTATGTGTGCATGTATGTGAGTGAGCGTCGGTAGCGCACCCGCGTCCTTCCAACGGGGACGTAGGGGGTGCTACAGATCCTAGTTCCACACACTCATATTTGTGCACACATAAGATTATTGATAAGTTGCATGTGGTAGAACAGTTAGACTATGAGATTTGTGTGACCAATCCATTAGGGCATAGTGTCAGTGTGAGTAGAGTTTATAGGAATTGTCCGTTGATGGTTGAAGTTGTTGAGTTCCCTGTGGATTTGATAGAGTTGCCCTTCAAAGAGTATGATTTGATTTTAGGTATGGATTGGTTGAGCAAGCATAGAGCTGTGGTAGATTGTCATAGGAAGACTTTTGTGCTTCGGGATAGGAACCGAGTTCCAGTGTTTGTTAGAGGTTTGGGTGCGAGTTCTGTGCACAATATGATTTCTGCTATTCAAGCCAAGAGGTTTTTGAGAAAAGGTTGTGAGGCTTTTCTGGCTGTGGTTTTGGATTCCAGGAGGGATCAAGTTAGGATTGAGGACATTCCTGTTGTCCGAGAGTTTAGTGATGTCTTCCCGAGCGATTTGCCTGGTTTGCCTCAAGAGAGGGAAGTTGAGCTAGGCATAGAGATTATGCTGGGTACCACACCGGTATCGAAAGCACCTTATCGGATGGCTCCTGTGGAGTTGAGAGAACTTAAAACTCAACTACAAGAGCTATTGGATAAGGGGTTCATTCGACCCAGCATATCTCCTTAGGGAGCTCCAGTTCTGTTTGTTAAGAAAAAGGATGGGTCCTTGAGGATGTGTATCAACTACAGGCAGATCAATAAGGTCACAGTGAAGAATAAGTATCCGTTGCCTAGGGTTGAAGATTTGTTTGATCAGCTGCGAGGTGCAGGTGTGTTTTCCAAGATTGATCTTCGGTCTGGGTATTATCAGCTTCGTGTTAAGGATGAAGATGTGGTTAAGACTGCATTCCGTACTCGGTATGGCCACTATGAGTTCCTTGTTATGCCGTTTGGGTTGACTAATGCTCCAGCGGCATTCATGGATTTGATGAATAGAGTGTTTAGGCCATACTTAGACCGGTTTGTAGTAGTATTTATAGACGATATTTTGGTATTTTCCAAGGATGAAGCCGAGCATGAAGAGCATCTCCGGGTAGTTTTGCAAATTTTGAGAGAGCATCGGTTGTTTGCTAAGTTGAGTAAGAGTGATTTTTGGCTTCGAGAAGTGTCATTTTTGGGCCATATAGTTTCAGCTAAGGGTATCCAAGTGGATCCAGCCAAGATTGAGGCGATAGTGGATTGGAAAGCGCCTAGGAATGTCCAGGAAGTGAGGAGTTTCCTTGGTTTGGCGGGTTATTACCGTCGGTTCGTTAAGAGTTTTTCTGTGATTGCTGCTCCGATGACCAGGTTATTGAGGAAAGGAGTTAAGTTCGAATGGTCAGATAAGTGTCAAGCCTGTTTTGAGAGGTTGAAGCAGTTGTTAGTTGAAGCTCCTATACTAACTCAACCCACCTCGGGTAAGGAGTTTATTATGTATAGTGATGCTTCAGGTGTTGGTTTGGGATGTGTTCTGATGCAGGAAGGTAAGGTTGTGGCTTATGCTTCCCGACAGTTGAAGCCGCATGAGAGGAATTATCCGACGCATGATCTTGAGTTAGCCGCGGTTGTCTTCGCTTTGAAAATTTGGCGTCATTATCTCTACGGGGAGAAGTGCAGGATCTTTACGGACCATAAGAGTTTAAAGTATTTTCTGACGCAGAAGGAACTGAATATGAGGCAACGTCGTTGGCTTGAGCTATTTAAGGACTACGATTGCATTGTGGATTACCATCCGGGTAAGGCCAATGTAGTTGCAGATGCTTTGAGTAGGAAGTCAGTTTCTGCCTTGTTTTTGAGACGGTTCAGATGGAGGTTTGGTTCAGATGGGGCTTTGATAGCTCAGTTGAGGGTCAAGCCTACTTTAAGTCAGCGGATAGTTGATGCTCAGAAGGTTGATAACAAGCTTCAGCGAATTGTGCAAGAAGTCAGTTTGGGCAAGCAGTCAGAGTTTTTGGTTCAGGATGGGGTTCTCATGTTTGGAAACCGTTTGTGTGTACCGGATAGTGAAGAGTTAAGAAGACAGATTTTGGATGAGGCTCATAGTTCAGTGTTCACCATGCACCCTGGCAGTGTAAAGATGTATCGGGATTTGAAGCAGTTCTTTTGGTGGTCTGGTATGAAGAGGGACATAGTGGAATTTGTATCCAAGTGCCTGACTTATCAACAGGTCAAGGCTGAGCACCAGGTTCCTTCTGGATTACTTACGCCTTTGTCCATTCCAGAGTGGAAATGGGATGACATCGCCATGGATTTTGTTTCCGGATTGCCTTTAACTCAGAGGAAGCATGATTCTGTTTGGGTTGTTGTGGATCGACTTACGAAGTCTGCTCACTTTTTGCCGGTTAGGATGGATTATCTGATGCATAGATTGGCCAGTACTTATGTGGATGAGATAGTTCGGTTACACGGGGTTCCTTTGTCCATAGTTTCGGATAGGGACCCAAGGTTCACATCCAAGTTCTGGAAAGAATTACAGCGAGCTTTGGGTACCAAGCTGAAGTTCAGCACAGCGTTTTATCCTCAGACAGGTGGTCAGTCCGAGCGTGTGATTCAGATCTTAGAGGATATGATGAGGGCGTGTGTTTTAGACTTTCCGGGTAGTTGGGACAAGTATGTGTCATTGATGGAGTTTGCCTACAACAACAGTTTCCAGTCGAGCATTGGTATGTCACCGTATGAGGCTCTGTATGGACGTCAGTGTAGGACCCCTGTTTGTTGGACAGAGTTATCTGAGAGGTCAGTGATTGGGCCAGATTTGGTTAGAGATACAGAAGAAAAGATTAGAGTTGTGCAGCGGAATCTGAAGGTGGCCAAGGATCGACAGAAGTCTTATGCCAATCTGAAGAGAAAAGATGTGCAGTTTGAAGTTGGGGACAAGGTTTTTCTTAAAGTGTCTCCTTGGAGAAAAGTACTTCGCTTTGGAAAGAAGGGAAAGCTTAGTCCTCGCTTCATTGGTCCGTATGAGGTTTTAGCAAGAGTTGGTCCAGTGGCTTACAGATTAGCTTTGCCGATGGAATTGTCGAAGCTTCATGATGTGTTTCACGTTTCGATTCTCCGTCGATATAGATCGGATCCTTCCCATGTGTTATCAGTTCAAGAGGTTCAAGTGCAGTCAGATATTTCCTACGATGAGGAGCCTAGAGCTATCTTAGCGCGGGAAGTAAGACAGTTGAGGAATAAGCAGATTCCTTTGGTCAAGTTTTTGTGGAATCACCATGGGGTTGAGGAAGCAACTTGGGAACCGGAGGAGTCGATGAGATTGCAGTACCCGTAATTGTTCAGTTCAGGTGAGAATTTCGAGGACGAAATTCCTGTTTGTAGGGGAGAGTTATCACACCCCGTTTGCCCCCTAGTTGAATGAGCCGAGTAAATGTATGTGCATTTGCATGTGTTGGGCATAACATAAGGGCATTTTGGTAATCTTACATGTTTTAAGAGTTTTGCTTGCATGTGGGTGCATGCATGGTGCCTTGGTGTGAGTTAGTTGGGTTAGTTTTGTGTGTGCTCAAGCGCACCATTGTAGTGTGTGTTCATGAGAGTTTCATCATGTGTGGATGAGTGCACCATAGTAGGATATGCACTAGTGGGATTGATTTAGTATGTGGGCATGCATATGGTTATAGGGTGTGTTTAGGGAGTTGCACTTGTGTGTGTTGCTCACACATAAGTAGGGTATGCTTTAGTTGAGAGAATCTTGTGTGTGTATAACCTAAGCATCTAGGGTGTGAGTGGCCAAATCCCACTAATTGGAGATTGACACTTATCTTAGGTTAAGAAAAGAAAAAGGAAAAGAAAGGAAAAGGGGATTTCAGATTTTCATTTTTGTGTTTCCCGTTCATCACCGCCCCTTTCTCCTCTTCTTCTCCTTCTTCTTCTCTTTTGAACCTTAGTTGAGATTCAAGGGTTACTAGTGGGGTTTGATCATCTCTTAGTGTTCATTGGTAAGTTTTATGCATTCATTTTGCTTTTGTTTCAATTTTTCCCATCTTCTATTTTCTAGTTTTGGATTTGGAGTTGGGGATGATTGGATTTTGTTTGGTTTGTATGTTTTGGTTGGGTTTCCTAGTTGAGCCTCCCCGGGATCCTAAAGGCAAGGAAGTTGCTGGATCTAGTGGAACTAAGCACTAGGAGCTAAGGATTTTGAAGGTTTGGGAACTTTCTTACTTTTGCATGAGAAATGTTCATGTATGTGTTTTGATTAGTTCTTGGAATTTGATTGTTAAATGTTCTCTATCTTGATGTATATGATATGGGTATTTTCTTTGAAGTGTGAATCTTGCAAAAGCATGAGTTAATTATGGTAATTTTGGAATTGATGTGGATTGATGCATAAATTGGGTTTTTTATTGATTCTTGAAATTGAATGTGTAAATTAATGGATTGGATGAAGTTTATTGTGAATAAATGTTGTATTATGGTTGTTGATGTTAATGGATGACTGGATTTGAAGTAAGCAACCTTGGAATGAGTTTTGTGTGGTTGGTTGAGGATTTGGAAGAAGAAAATCTACAGAATTTCTGCAGATTTTCGAAGTCCCGATGCTGTCGCGATCGCAACAGAGCGTATTGTTGGCCGAGTGCTATCGCGAGCACGTGATCTGTCGCGAGCCCGCGACAGCACTAATTGCCCTCTGTCGCGATCGCGACATACGTCGCGAGCACGACAGAGCTCGGCCCTTCTGTCCTCCTCGCGGTCGTAAAGTCCGTCGCGCGTACGCAGCGAAGAGACTTTGGTCTCTGTCGCGAGCGCGACAGTCCCTGGTATGCTAATTGAGTTCTCTTCTTTGCGTGAGGTTTGAACTTCCATTTCTTTTGACAGTTATGAGAATTATGCTTGGTATTTTATGAACATGGAAATATGATATGATTATACACATATACGATGATGAGTTTGGAAATTATGAAATGGATTGAATGGTTTATGTATGACCTGCTAGAGTCTAGTCAGTGGATAGTTAGGCATGCCTAATAGAGTCTTTGCTGCAACTTCTGTTTTCCGTTTGGACCCCGATCAGGTCCCTGTCCGGTTCCTCGCGGACTTCTGTAATATGTTTGGATCTTGTTTAAGGTCCTTCTGAAAGTGTTTGTGAATGAATATTTAAATGGTTTTCGATTCGTAATCGGTTGGTACCCGTAATGTACTTTCTGTTCACTCGTTATCCACTACCTTGAGTCAGCAGGTGTTTCAATGGTTAAAGTGTTTGTATGAATTGTTATATGAGAAAACATATGTTTTAACCTTATGGATTCAATGATGAAAAGTATAATCTGCTATGAGAATATGATTATTGTTATGAACCTTCTGATGAATGGCTATATGTATGTACGCATGTGAACTGCCTTGAAGACCGTTGTGAATGGTTGTCCTTATACTATTTGTGTGTTTCCCCACTAAGCGTTTATCGCTTAGCACGGTGTGTTTACCCGTGCAGGTGCAGAAGGAATCGCTTTTGGGAGAGTCGTCGCCATCAAAGCCAACACAGCAGGGTCTTAGTGTAGGGCTTATTTTTGTACCTTTTGAGGATTCTTTTTGTATAGAACTCTCATATGATTTTGTAATAGTTTTCGCTTTTGTATATGTAATTGTGGGAGTTGTAATTATCTTTTATATCTCTCAGTTGATCAGAACAGTAATGTAATGCTTCTATTATATTAATGCATGATCAACTTATTCTATGAATGGTGTTGTAAAGTTTTAAATTATCCTGTATTTCGTTATGTATGTTTATGTATGAATGTATGCGTTTTCTGTATCTGTGTGGTGGCACCTTTACTCATACGGCATCTCATTCCTTATCGGATGGGATCGCCTACGTATGGGTAAGGGGTGTTACATGGTGCTCGTTGAGAGAGACGAGTCTCTTGCTCGAGTGACGGGCATCCCACCAAAGACGGGTATCCTGTCGGTTGACCAAAATTCCAACTTTCAAAGTTTTTAGCATCCGAAACCTCCCGTTACTGAGAAAAAATCCTCAATCCTTGTAAAATCGGTGAATGAAAACTCATGACTTTCAACCATTTATTTGAAAATAAACATTAGTCTCTTCATCAGGTAACTCTGATCTGGACTGTCTCAAGACCCGATATCTACAGCACCACTGATTGAGGCTCTGGAGGACTTTTTCGATGTTCCCTCATTTCAAGCGAGCGTCGTTCCTTTGTTTTGTCTCATGAAATATCTGACCGTGACTTCGGAAGAACTGACTGGCAATTTCAGGCTATTTGGGATAGTGGACAGGATCCATCGTGGGCTGACCCCATTTCCCCTGATTCTAGCCAAGATGATCTTAGGCTTGGATTCTGTCTGTGCCGACCCTACTATTACCTTCACCGGTAATCCCTTATTACTCCAAGTATGTCATTCTTTTAAAAGGTAGTGTGATCCTTGTGGATTTTCACACTATCTTTTCTTGGTGGGAAATGCATCCTGTCGGATTCTCATACAACCACATGCCTTAGTTTTGCCTAGAGTTGACCCTACCTATTCCAGCGGCTTTTTCTAAATTCTTTTCTTACTTATTTTTTTTCATTATTATCTTTTTTTTTTCATTTCTGACTTCTTGTCTTGAAGATTTGGTTACAGGAGAACCTGAAGCTTTTATTAGAGCCTCCTCCCAGGGCGATTGGTTAGTATTCACTGACCCATTTCTTACCCCGACAGCGATTGTATTCTTTTGCCTCCCCCAATGAGGGTGTTCCAGTGTGCGGGCTATATGAGGCTACTTTTTACATCATTGCCCATTGTACTCGACAGTTTAGGATGACTCAGGATGCAGTGAGGCTCCCATTAGCTTTCCAGGGCAGTGTCTTATCCCCAGCCTTCACATCCAGATATCATGGTCTCTAGACAAGACTGCCGGTGAGGACCATCCTTCCCTCAGTTAGAGATTGCTCCACCATTTCTACTAGTACTTACAAGAGATGGGTGCTTAGCCCTGCCATTGGCAACAGGACCCACCTGCTTAGGAACCTGACCGATGAGAGTAGCAGTAGAGTATAGTTTAGATTTACATGCATTCTGTAATGAATAATGTCTTTCTTTTTATAAAAGAACTAGAAAATAATGAACATGTGATCTAAATGATTTCTATTTTATTCTTTTTTTCGCAAAATTGAGTACATTTCGATATGATTTCAACATACATAATCAACATTTAACATGGATTTACAATGCAAAATTACATCTAATCTCAGAATAAATCTTAACAGCATCAAATTCCTGTTACTAATTAGCCCTTTCGGGTTTTCATGATAGGACATTTTCTCTTGAGCCTCCAATTTTTGCCCAAGATGCCTTTTTTTTTCAATTTTCACCATGACGAGGCACCCAATCTTAGCAATGCTGCCTTTTTTCGATTTTCGACCTGCGGTGCTCTTATTCTCTTCTTTTGATTTTTATGTCTCTAGTCGTGGAACCTCTTGAGTGTATCTATATTGACCGGTTCCTTGAACTCATTGCCATCATTGTCTGACAAAATTGCTGCTCCCTTGGACAGTAGCTTCTTTAGAACAAAGGGGCCTTCCTACGTCGGTTTGAAGTTTCCCCGTATATTCGGCACGTTTGGCCTCATTTGCTTGAAAACTAGATCTCCCTCCTTCAGCTGGTGCTTTCTGACCTTTTTCCTGAATGAACATGCAAGCCTCTTCTGATAGACCTAGTTGTAATAATAGGCTCGCAATCTATTCTCATCCAGTATGTTTAATTGCTGCAATCATTGTTGCGCCCAATTGGTTTCTGAGATCTGAGCCTCCATGACTACCCTTAAAGACCTGAGCTCCACTTCGACTTGTAATACAACTTCTGTCCCATATACCAAAGAATACGAGGTCGCCCCCATAGATGTTCTGACAGTGGTTCTGTAGCCTTGGAGTGTGAAAGGCAACTTCTCTGCCCAATCCTTGTAATTCTGAACCATCTTGGCAAAAATCTTCTTAACATTCTTATTGGCAGCCTCTACTGCCCCATTAGCTTGTGGGTTGTATGGAGAGGACTTGTGATGCTGGACGCCATATTTCTGAAGCAACTTCTTAGTTTCAGCTATGAATTGCACTCCATTATTCGGCACTACATGATGTGGTAGACCGTATCTGCATATCAAATTCTTTTCAATGAATTTTGCCATATCCCACGCATCGACCTTCTTGAATGACTATACCTCTACCCACTTAGTTAAATAGTCGATGACTACTATGATGAATCTATGACCATTAGAAGCTGTTGGGTATATCTCTCCTATAATATCTTTCCCCCATGCTGCGAACGGCTAAGGTGACATCAAGCTGTGTAGTTTTGAAACTAGCAAATGCCTCAAGTCTACATAATGCTGACCCAATTGGCACTGTTTCACATACCTTGAGCAGTTTGTATCCATTGTAAGCCAGTAGAACCCTTGCCTCGTGATTTTCTTCGCCAGCGTTAAACCATTCATGTGGGCCCCACTTACCCCAACATGAGTTTCCTCTATTACCCTCTCATCTTCTTTCTCATCCAGACACCTCAATTGAATGCCATTGACTTGTCGTTTATACAACACACTGTCTATACAGATAAATTGAGTGGATAACTTGCAGATCAGTTTCTGGTTTTTTTCGGTAGCCTCTTCTAGGAACGTTGTGTTTTCTAAGTAATTCTTGATGTTGTGATACCGTGGCTTCTCATCCACCACTTCAACCTCTATGATGTGATTAGACTCGACACTGGGCCTCTCAGAACTAGAGATCAACACAGGCTTCATGACTACCCCCTCTGAGTTATTCCATATTGATACTAAGGTTGCAAGCGCATCAGCTAACTGATTTTCATCCCTCGGGACAAAGTGGAAGGTGCACTCTTCAAACTGGCTGCCCAAATCCCTTAAGTACTTCATATATGGCATTACTCGCACTTCTTTAACGGTGCATTCAACCTGAATCTGATTGATTACTGGCAAAGAATCTCCAAATACTTCTATGCTCTTTACCCCTAAGGCTATCAAAGCTTCTAACCCGAAATTGCAAGCTTCGTATTTGGCTTCATTGTTAGTGGCCTTATATCTCAGCTTCTTAGCCAGTGGGAGTTTTTCATCGTTTGGGGTTATTAGAATGACTCCTACTCCTGCCCCCTTGTTGTTTACCGCTCCGTCAAAGTGTAATTTCCAACCTTGTACTGCGATGGTGGCAACGTCCTCATCTGGGAAGTTAAACTCAAACAAATCTCCTTAGATAGGATGTTATGCCAAAAACTCCACTACTGCTCGTCCCTTAATGGTTTTTCGAGTGACGTAATCAACATCAAATTCCTGTAACATCAACAATCATCTCCCTATTTTCCCTAACAAAGATGGAGCTTCATGCAAATATCTAAGAGGACTTTGTTTTGCAAATACTTGTACCTTGTAAGAGTAGAAGTAGTGTCTCAACTTCTTATAAGTCTAGATTACTGCAAGACAAATCTTTTCCACTTCTGCATGCTTGATCTCATAAGAAAGGAGCTTCTTATTAAGGTAATAAATCGCAAACTCCACTCCGAACTCGTAATCTTGAGCCATCATGGCACCTATGGAACTATCCTCTATGGCTAAGTACAGGATCAGTGGCTTGACCGGCTGGGGTGGTCTCAGAACTGAGGGATTTAGCAAGTATTCCCTGATGGTGTCAAAGGCCTTCTAGTAGTCTTCATTCCGTACCATAGGATGATCTTTTCTGAGCAATTTGAAGATCGGCTCACAAATTGAAGTAAGCTTGGCGATGAATCTACTGACATCCTGCAACTTACCCAAAAAAATTCTGACATCCTTTTCCTTCTAAGGGACAGGCATCTCCCTGATGGCCTTCACTTTGTCTGGATCGATCTTAATCCCTCTCTAGCTGACTACATGCCCTAATAGTTTCCCTGAGTTGACACTAAAAATGCACTTCTTGGGGTTCAATCGCAAATTATACTTATCAATCCTTTGAAATAACTTCTCCAAAGCCTTTCTTTTGTGGCTGACATGATCATCATGTTATCGACGTATACCTCCACCTCTTTATGGATCAAGTCATCAAGGATCCTTGTTGCCATCCTTTAATAGGTTGCTCTTGCGTTCTTTAATCCAAATGGCATCACCCTATAAGCGAATGTTCCCCATTCAGTGATGAAAGTTGTTTTGATTCGATCGGCTATCTTGTTAAGAATCTGATTATACTATGCATAACCGTCTACAAAGCTATACATCATACAGGCTGCTGCATTATCTACCAATACGTCAATGTGCAATAGTAGAAAGTCATCCTTTGGACACGCTTTATTCAAATCTCGGTAGTCCACACATACACGTACCTTGCCATTCTTCTTGGGTATTGAACCTCAATAAAGAATTTGGCCTCAATCTACTTGTGGATTTCTTCTTTCACCTTTTCTGCCCATTCTGGTCTAAGCCTCCTAAGCTTCTGTTTGACCAGCTTGTGGTCAGGATATGTTGGAATGGCATGTTTTGCGATTTCTCAATCAACTCCTGGCATGTCTTCGTAGGTCCAGGCAAAGACTTTTTCATAGTTTCTTAACATTTTCTAGAATTTTTCTCTCTCTTCAGGAGCTACATTAGATGCTATTAAGATTTCTTTTGGATTTTTTGAAGTTCCGAGATTAAATGGAGTGGCATCAGTTGAATCAATGTCAAATATGAATGAATTATGATTATGATTATGCATGGTGAAATCATCAGAAACATCGCACAAGTAAGCAAAATTGTTCATATTATTAATAGAACTGGAAAAGTCATTAACATTATTAAAAAGTTCTGGCATAAAAAGAAAATCTAAATCATCATCTTCTTCTCTCTCTGCCGACGCAGATGTTACAGCCAATAGTGGTGTGTTGAACGGGCATTTTGGAGGCACTGCAACAACCCCCTGTGTAGCTTCACTCTATTCTCTTGCAGCTTCATCTTCTACCTTCTCTTTCCCCTAAACTCAGGCAATTGTCATCCTCTTGGTGATAATCTCCTCGGGCGATTCTCGGTCCTAAATGGTCCCCTTGGTCATGATTTCTTCATCCCAATAACCCTCAAATGGCTTGATCACTCTAATGTCCCAATTGAAAACATCATTAGAGACCTCAAACCCCAGTATAATCCTTCCATCCACCCATTAAGGCTCGGCTTCCCATGCATATGCGCATAATGACGCGGTCGGCACAAAATTGTCCGTGATGTGAGCGATCCCACTCGCTGTCCTCTTGCTCTTCATTGTACTACCCTCATATCCAAGACCCTTCCTATCCTTCTGACCTCTTGTAGTAATGGCAGTCTGCAGCCCCTAAGAACTTTTGCACAAACCAACTCCAGGGAGGAAAGACATCCTCTTCATCATGTTCACTACTTGGGGGCTCCCCTCGATGTGCTCTTCTTCGTTAATCACGGCTACATGAAACCCACTGAAAGGTTGCCTGGCGATAACCAAGATGGAAACCTAATTCACCCTAGCCACTCTGATTGTCACTACTTAGTCCTCATAGGGCATCTTGATCATTTGGTGTAGTGTGGATGGCACCCCTCCTAGTTTGTGGAACCATGGCCTGCCCAGAAGTGCTGAAAAGTTACCTAGAATTGGAAGGACTACAAATTCTGCCTTAGTTTCAATTGGACCAGTCTTGGCCACTGCCTTAAATGTCCCCAGTGCCTGTTTGCGAGAATTATCATAGGTTGTGATTGTGAGGTCAGACTTACTCAGCATTTCCTCCGTCACTCCGAATTCGACCATTGCCACCAAAGGGAAAACATTTATGGAGGAGCCATCGTCCACCATGACACATGTCGTATGCTTCTCATTTATCTGAGCCCTTATGTACAATGGGTGGTTGTGGTTGCAGCCTTCATCTGGCAAGTCTGTACTTGAGTAAACCACGTTCTCTCCAGCGCTTCCTTTCACAATATCCAGTAGTACGGTGGGGGAGATGGTAGTTGCCACCGTAGACTCGCACAAGGCTTCAACCAATCTGTGATGTGGAAGGAGACTGCCTCAGAAGATCCCATATCGAAATCTGAGCCGGCGTCCTTTTCAATTGCCTCTTTATTTTTGACACCTTTTCTTTTTACATGGCCACGGAATCTTGTGGCTTCTCAGCCTCCGGAACTACCCTTCCACTCCGGATCACCACTCTGACCTTCTTATCTTTACCCTCCTTCATCTCCACTGTTATCAGTGGACCAACAATCTACCGTTGCCACGGGAATCCCTTTTTCATTTACCCCTCTGAGCAAATGATAGTAGCATTCTTACCTACATATAAGTCCCTTAGTACATACCAATCAAGCAAGCTGGACCCAATCATGAACACCGATAGGGGTACATTAATGTATCCGGGCTTCTTTTGGTTCTCCCTCTTCTCTGAATCTATGATTTGTTTTGAGTTAATTAGATCCTAGATGGCATGCCTTAATGCCTTCCAGTCATCTATCGTGTGCCTGGTGTGCTGATGATAAGCACCGTACTCATTGTCCTTGTGCCCCAGTTGTACCTGAGTCCAGGCGGGCTTAGGTGCTGGGGTTGTAGCTTGCCCTCTTTTTTCAATCTTCTTAGCACCCAGGAGAGAGACCTCCCCAGATTTGAAAAGCCCCTAGGGCAAGCGTTCGCAGTTGAAACCTTTGCTATCTTGCTCATTTTGCTCCCGCTACTAGAACTTAGTGGCCGGCTTGCCCCCTGACTACTACCTCCCTTCTTGGCATAAGTCTCGCTGCTCGCCCTTTTAGGAAGATACTCCCCTTCAGCCTCAATGGCTATGTCCTTTAATGACTCCCAGTCTTTTAAACCCTTCATCTTTAGCCCATCCTTCATATACGAGCTAGCGTTCTTGATAAAGAGCCTTATCTGATCTTTAGTATTTGGCTTTCTTTTCATTTCCATCACCCGGTTCCTCCATTGGGTCAGATATTCGTGAAATGACTCCCCAGAGTTTTGTTGTAAGAGCTCCAAATCTTTCAAGGTCACTTCCATCCTTGCACTGCAGTCGTACTGTCTCAAGAACTCTTTCGTCAATAGATCCCCATCTTCCTTGGTTCTTATATCGAGCCTGTGGCACCAATCTCCCATTGGGCCTATTAAGCTCAAGTAGAAGTATTCTATCTTCTACCTCCTAGTCAAAGTAGTACCCTTCATTACCAACGAGTACTTCTTTATATGAGCAGTAGGGTTTGAGGTGCCATAAAACTTTGGAACATCCGAAATCATAAAGTTCTAAGGGATCAGATCCTCTCCCTCTAATTCCTTGTCCTCGGGGTTCATCCCTCGCCCCCTTGTCAACATCTATGACATCGCTCCGAATCTTTCTTTCATCTTTCTCCAGATGGCTTCTTCCATCTGAGGTGCCTTTCCCCTCACTGACATAGGGTGCTCGTATTCATCTTCTTCCAAATCTTCCTCTACTCTATGGGTGGCCCCTCTTCTCTGCCCTGCCAACATGTTAGCCCTTAAATCCACTAGTGGTGGGCGAATTTCTTCTTGTGGGACCTCTCTGACCTCCTCCTATTCATTTTATCTCATGGGATGAGGAGCTGGGTTCTGTGGTGTAGGTTGGGCCATCATTGCCATCATGGCCATCATTCTATTCTCCAATTCGTCAAACCATCTACCCACTTCATCGGCTATCAGGGCCTTGGTGGCATCTACTTCTCTCGGTTGGTTGTTGTAGACACCGTGTCCCGAGGCAGTCCACATCAGAGTTACCCGATGAAGAGATCAATGTCTGTATTCAGATAAGTGGATGGAAATTTGGGAGTTTTCGTCCTTCGATTTCACAAGGGTTAAGAATTTTTACCTATGACGGCAGATTTCAAAGAGTTCGAGAAAATTCCCCTTTGAAAATGAGGTTTTTTTGTTAGGAGACGGGATTCCCGTCGGTGGTGAGACGCCCGTCGCTCACTCCCTTGCAATGAGCGACTGGCTATCACTCAGATGTAGGGGCCATCTCTCAGGTTTGAGAGACGGCCGTCTGTAGTTTGAGCGACGCGCGCTCGCGAGCGAGCGACGGTCATCGATATGCCCCGTGCCTCGTGGATGGTCCGCAGGTCAAATTACCGTGTGTACCCTTTCCACAGACGCCCGTCAGTGACACCATGGATGGCCGTCCGTCGTTAATCAGACTGTTTTAACCGCCCAATTTTGTGAATTTATCCATTTTGTTTTTAAATTCAAATTTTGAAAAGGATTTTGTTTTTATATTCAAATTTTGAAAAGGATTTTGTTTTTAAATTCAAAATTTGAAAAGGATTTTGTTTTTAAATTTAAATTTTGAAAAGGATTTTGTTTTTAAATTTAAATTTTGAAAAGATTTGTTTTGGAATTTTAGATTTCAAAAAGATTTAAATTTTTTTTATCTTCATCCTTATTTACCTATAAATAGGAGGCTGAGGATCGACAAAAGGGGTCGGATTTCTTACTTTTCATTCTTTCTTTTTCAATAGAATTCTCTCTACTTTTTGATGAAATTTCTTCTTCAAATAAATTTCTCAAATCAGTTTTCAATAAAATAATCCTTCTAGAGACAAAGGAAATAATTCTTTGTTCTTGAGTTGTTATTTTCTTTCATTCTTCATTTTTAAGCAGTTTTCTTTTTTGGAATAAAACTCAAACCTTTGCATTTTCAACTTTAATTTTGCGGATCAAGGCAAGAAAATCAATCATATTTTTCCTTCATCGAGCACGAATTCTGAGGGTAAATATTATGGGCCCAATCTTACTTTTCTTTTATTTTCTTATTTTATTTATTCACAATTATTTCATCAACATATAGATATTTATATCTATTGCTTATTTATTTTATTTCTAATATTCCCTTTTATTTCCATTATTTTATTTCATTATCCCACTCACATGTTGTTTTTTTTTGTGAGCTTATTTATTTTCACTAAATATGGGGCGCTGAGAAGGGGAGCCCGCTAGGATAATTTGGGGACACCAATTTGGTTCATTTTCTTGACCCTATCTCCTTTTAGTTTATCTTCATTTCCAATTTGTTGTAAATATTATTTAATCCCGCTAATATAAAAATGATTAAATGTTTTTTTATTAATTAAATTGGGATTTTCTTTATAAATTAAGGACCAATGTCCTATTTTTCTAACAGATAAAAGTTGATGCCTCAAAAATCATTTTGTAATAAATATGACCAATGTCCTCACTCCTAATATATATCCCGATTTATGTATGAATCGCTTGCAATTTATAATGGGGGTTGTATTCCGCCCCTAGTTTTGTTGTAATTTATTTTTACGAACTTTATTTTAATTATGCTTGCCTCCCCTGAATGGACAGTCTGAGCTTTAATTTAACTGCATTAAATTGAATGAGAAATGGGATGAAACGATAAATTTAAAACTCAACCATAAATCTAACCAAGGTATGAATAAATGGGAAGTCCGGAACCTTCTCTGGTCTTTAGGCTTAACGAGGCGAGAGGGCCATCTCAATGTTCTATTGGGATGGGGCCTCCAAGACACCTCTTGTGTCCCATAAAAGGATAGAAATTGCACAGTCCTAGGCGCCACGAGGAGAGAGGGCCATCCTAATGTTCTATTAGGGTGGATGCCTCCAAGACACCTCTGGTTTGTCCAAGCATGAGGCTAGAGGATCGTACTATCATTAGGGTGGAAGCTTCCAAGACACCTCCGGCTTGCTTATAATAGACATAGCAGTGCTGTCTTAGGCTCACTGAGGCTAGACGACCTTTCCCAATGTTCTATTGGGTGGCGACTCCTAGAAACCTCCTTGTTGCCCAAAATGGACGCACTTGTAATTTCTTACAAGTTTTCATGAACCTCATCCCGAAGGCCGTAGAAGCTGGCTGTTCGGGGCGCCCCGGGGTTCAGCACTTGTCACAGTGGTGACTCCACTGGGGACAATGCTCGAGACTTCGCTTCGAAAGTGCCTTGGTTAAAGTTTACAATTGAGTTTTAATTTTAAAATTTCATCCTTTTTTCGAAACTACATTGCATCTCATTAGAGCCCTAGATCTATGCTAGTTTGGTCCCTCTTTTAGCCCCGGTGCGTTCCTAAAGCACGACTCTACGTTCACTCAATGTAGGGAAGTGTTAAGGATAATCACCAGCTCAAGCCTCGTACCATCATGGTATATTAAATGGAGACCCGACCCGTCGTTACGCTTGTGATGAGCTAAACCCGTTGGCAGGGACCATGCTTGGGTAGCCCTAAAGTAACATCACCTTGACTAAAGCTCATGTAATGGAAATAGTTACTTCCCCTAAGTGGTATAAACCTTAATACTATGCTTGCTGTATGGATCATTATGTATTGGACAAACCCAGATAATTTAATTGGTCACCTAATCAAAGGCTTGCATGCCCCGATAGGCCCAGGTTAACTTATTCGGACTGCCTAAATACATAACGATCATAACCCATATGTCTGTGCATTAGTTAGGAGAGGTTATGCTGCCGGTTTTCCACCATGCACCATACACGTCCATCGGGTCTTCTGTTGACCCATGGGCCAATCCCACTTAGGAAAGAGACTATGACCTCGTGTGCGTTAGTAATAAGGTTGGAAGGACCTATGTACTTGCATGTGATTTGTGGATGTTGCATAGCACGATCATGTATTATATGTCATTCATGCATCATCCTAACGGGTATGTTTTGCAGCCATCATAGATCTTCCCAGGTGGTCCAAAGGTTCTGACAGGCGATTAATCAGTGAACTTATTTTCCTTAGCTTTATAAAGAGAACAGGTTAGTATACATGGGATTAGAGTTAACCTCAGAAAGCAGTGAGCCATTCCCCTTCGCAGAGGTAACATGGAAAACCCATCAAGAAGACCCAACGTAGCTCATGCACTCATTATCGATGAAATGGGTAGGAAGGCATGGGAAATAGAGAGGAAGCTAAAAGAGTTTGAAGTTAGGATGAAAACTGTGAAGCAAAATTTTTCTGCCACAATGACGCCATCCACCAAGGCACAACACACTATTTTTACCATGCCATGGGACAAACACGGCCCGGCCATGATAATCAAGTCTAGAGGGAAGATACCTTTTGCACCGCCGTTGGGGCAAAAAAGCAAGGGACATGCTTTTATTGATGAGTTCAGGATAATGACAAGTGGTCCGAAGAGAAGAGTAGATGTTCTTGAGGAAGAAATCCTGCTGTCTAAGCGTGCTACTACCCAAGCCGCCTATAAAAGATTCACGTTTGGTTTCACAGATTTGGGGGAGGAAAATGGCTTATGTGGATGTGACAGTTGCATCGGCAGTCGGGAAGTGGAAAAAGTGTCGATGGCCGGAATAAGCCGGAAATATTGCTTCGGGATAGACAAATCTTTCCCTCATATATTGGAGAAGAACCCACCAAGGTGGTCGGCTAAACCAACTGTGGGTCGTGGGCTGATGAGCCACCGTCATCATGCCAAAGACCTAGTTGATGTCAGCCAAGCTCTGAGGGGGCAAGTTTGGGATCTTGAAGGTGGAAGTGAGGCAAGCTCGAACCATGGCGATAGTAGTAGAATGAGTTTCGGGGATAGAAAGATTCCAGCTAAAAGCATTGCCCAAAGCGACTGTACCATCTTAGGGAAGCGCCTATCTGAACAGTTCGCTTATTTTGGTAAGCAGGGAAATTTACGGTCGAAGCCAGCTAAACATGCCTGGAGTCGAGGGCGTCCAGGTTATCGAGCTTATCAGTATTGTATCTATCATCAACAGGCTGGGCATGACACTGAGGAATGCCGAACTTTGAAGAAGCGAGTTCAAGACCTCATTGACAAGGAGCTGAAAAGGGGGACAGAAGGGCCCGAAGGACAGATCGTTGGCAAGATTATCTGCATCGGCAGAGAGTAGGAAGAGACGATAGTTTAGATTTTATTTTCTTTTTAATTCCGAACTTTTTTAATAATGCCAATGACATTCTTAGTTTTATTAATAAAGTAAACAATTTCCCTTACTTGTGTGATGTTTCTAATGATCTCATTATGCATGATCATAATCATAATATATTTGACATTGACTCAATTGATGCTACTCCATTTAATCTTAGAATTTCAGAAAATTCGAAAGAAATCTTAAAGGCATCTGATATAACTCCTGAATTGCGAGGAAATCTTGAGAGAATACAAAAAAATAAAAAAAAAAGCTTTTACCTGGACCTAGGAAGGCACGCCAACAGCAGATGGTGAAATCGCAGAACCTACTCAGTCAAGCAAAAGATCAGAGGACTCAAGCTAGATTGGACATAAAAGGTCAAAGGAAGAAATCCACAAATAGAAGCAGGACCAAATTTTCTTATGAAAGCACAATACTTGACTTCGCTGGGTAATGATATCCTAACACTAAGAAGATGGAGAGTGCGCATATGGTTAGATCATTAGGGATTTGAACGGAGCTTATCCGTGAAGAAAAGAAGAAAGCAACAAAGCAGAAAAAAAAAGAAAAAAAAATAAAAAAAATAGAAAAAGGAAAAGAAAAAAAGAGAAATAATGAAAGACAAAATATGAAAAAAGAGGAAAATAATCAATATGTGGATCCAACCAAAACTGTTGATATGAAAGGCAAGAGAAGGTCATCCTGGTGGCAAGCTTTGTTTAAATCCTATTGACCTAAACATACGTGCACTTTCCCATTCTTCTTAACTTTCGAGGAGGACCCAAAGGTTTCTATTGACTTACAACAGATACGGGATGCTCGAGCTTGGAAAAAGACATTATAAGGGAGGTACACCCTCTGGCCTCCAATAGATAGGGTCATCGTGATTTCCCACACCGTGCAAGGTTCAAGAGCAGAGGGACGGTTTATGGCTAAGGCTAGGGAGTTGCTCTGGAGGTATGGCATTGAAAGACCACGAATGCTTTCCGTAGCGCCCTCAAATCAGTGGGGTAGGAGAGGTTGCTGATAGGAAGATCTTAGTTTAGATGGTTTGAAACTACAAGGATTGGGCAGTGAAATGCCCCTTTTGCACTTCAAGGCTAGAAAAATCACGATTGGAACCCTCTACAGAAGTCACATGGGGCAGAAGGCATATGGCGGGTCAGAGTAGAGCTCAAATCCTTAAGGAAGCAATGATTCTGGGAGACCACAAGGTGCGACAATGACAACAACAGCTAAACATGTCAGATGAAAGCATGGCATGGGATTATCGCTGTAACACCCCAACACCCCATGGAAGGATATCAGGGCACCACGCAAACTCTAACGCGTGCACATACGTATACTAGCGGAAGCGATAGCAAAATA
The DNA here is from genome assembly GCA_947683425.1 of Excoecaria cochinchinensis. Classification (NCBI taxonomy): domain Eukaryota; kingdom Viridiplantae; phylum Streptophyta; class Magnoliopsida; order Malpighiales; family Euphorbiaceae; genus Excoecaria; species Excoecaria cochinchinensis. The sequence goes on along the minus strand of CANTUQ010000018.1, from coordinate 11,516,329 downwards.
CACATCAATACAAGATAAGAAAATCAAATAACACTTGGGCCCAACATGCATTTTACAAATGTTATACATATTACAAAACTATTGCCATTTTACTTTACATATTTGTTTCTGTACATATATTACAATAAACTTTACATGTAACAACTATACTCTTTTATCACATAATGATGTTACTCAAAACATCACAAACTCTATTTCTATCTTATACAAAAAGAGATCAAAACAAAAACTCCTAGTGGCCTTGACCCGCAGATGCCCGTTCACTGATCCAAACCTGTAAACCTACACGGAAATAAACATCCATGCTAAGCGATAACGCTTAGTGGGGATGAAAATAATGCAAAGGATTTCTTTACGAAGTCACAAATAATTTAGACATTTCACACAACACTAATCAACTAATTCATGCATATAACCTTCTTACTTGTACAGATCATTTATTCCTATATATTCAATAATCGTGTGTCCACATTCATGTAAACATGTACTTGTATATAAAAATGCCATGTACTTTAAACATCATTCTCATGTAATATAACATTTATTCAGAGCAATACTTTTAATCGTCTCAAGTTCACTACACAACATTAATAAGCCTGAATTCCTTTCATGGTGGATACAGGTAACTTTGGATACTGTTTACAGTATCTTACATATGGAGAATTAACTCAAGCTCTATGGAATACACAAGGTATTCAAAACTATGGGCACAATTAAGGCCAACTCTAGCAGCTGCACTCTAACCCTTAATAAGCATGCTTATCTATCCACTATAACGGTAATCAGGCTTGATGAACAACTCAGTTATGCCTTGTCTTATTACGAAACACAAACTATAATTCAAATAAATTTATCAAATTCAGAAGTATTTAATTCATGTACAAACTTTATTAATCATGTTCATTTCATTTGTATTTATCATGCAAGAGGTTAAAAAGATAATTTTAAACCAAACACGGTCCAAATGGTGATACACAAATCTCATATAGACACATATCAACTCAAAACAGAAGCAACAGATCAAAACAGAAACAACAGAAAAGGAGAGAGCATGAGCACGACTCGTTCTCCTTGAGCATGACTCGTGCTCACTCCCTCATTCAATTGGAGCACATTTCGTGCTCTCACTTCCCTCTCTCTATGAGCACGTCTCGTGCTCCTCGAGCACAACTCGTGCTCATCTACATGACTCGTGCTCATGCGTGTGACTCGTGCTCATGCGTGTGACTTGTGCTCATGCTAAAACAAATCAGAGAAGTCCATCTCTGTCGCGATCGCGACAAGCGTCGCGCTCGCGACAGAGTCGTATTTCTCCCCAAAATAGTCACCTCCAACTTGTATCATATAAACCGCGCTCTAAACGTCATTTTCAGGCAATACTTCCTTCTTAACAATTGTTCCCTAGGATGTTAAATTTTAAATACGACAAATTTCAGGTCATTATGATATTTATAACTTCAGATATGACTTAAACACTCCATACTGTTCCAGTGAACCCCCTAGAACAGGGCCACCTACGTTTTGACTACTTATGGGATACTTAGAGCCAAAATTAGCTCTAGTACCCTCTTAGATATTTTTAGCTACGATCTTAGGGTTCAGATGCAATTTGAATCAACTCGATTGAAGCTCTATAACTCCACTTATGACAAAAACATCATACAGAGGTCTTAACATCACACTTTACACACAAAAGCTATATGAAAACCATCTAACACATCCAAAACTCATGCAATATGATCCAATACATAATCACAAACATATATACATACTTACGTCATGAGAGCACTGCAAGCAATCAAATGATCAAAATAAAATTCGCACACGATCCCTACCTCTAGGAAGCTTGAACTCTATGCTCTATTCAGCTCGCACTTTTTCCTTTTCTTAATCCAATCTCTTATTCATAGCTTCCACAAATCACACCGAAAACACTTGAGTTAAACTTCTTCTCACTTTAAATTAAAAACAGAAAGAAAAAGGAGGTCAGATCAGAGAACAAATCCAACTTACCTTCTGAAGAGATCCAATCAAGCCCTACTACACTCTCTTCAAACCAATCCAAGTATTTCACTTAAGGAGCATGTCAAATGAAGAAGGAAAGGAGCAAAAGCAGGAAGGAATGGCAAGGTAAGAAAGAACGGCAAAAAGCCATGGAGAAAAGAATGAACAAAAGGCCAATTAATCCAAGGCATAGCAAAACCAACGTGAGAAAAGAAGAGGAGCAGCTGGTCAATACTCATCCAAAATTTAAATTCCCACCTTCCTAAATTAAATACATGTATATCTCTTTAGTTCCTTCTTTCCTTTTAATTCATATGTATATCTCTTTCCTTAATAAATGCATACATGTATTTTGACAAAACCACATAATATCCCATGCCACATGTCACCCTCCTACAATGCCACTTGTCAAACTCCTATGCCGCCATGTGTCCGATACACATCAAATAATCCAACTCAAATAGGCTTCACGTGACCCACACACAAGTCACTTACTCAAATACACTCTTTTATACACACAAACTCTTGAATTCTCGAACAAAGATTCAAAAATTCTACTAAGGCCAAATCGGGTTGTTACAATCGCCACGGTCAGACCTATCAGAAGACACTCTGTTTGATCATCCTAGAAGGAAATCGGAGAGCAATTGCTAGACAAGGGAGATTTAAACCTGAATATTCCAGATGAATGAGGCGAATTCAGACTAGTGTCGAAAGGCCCTTTTATTCTTCAGAGGTTGTTATTCAAGAGAGCAGCAACAGGCAGCGATGAAGATGACTTCAAAGGAGCCGATCAACATTGATAGACTCAAGAGGTTCCATGGCTGAAGGCAATAAAAAATCAAAAGAAGAGAATAATAGCCCCGCGGGTCGAAAATCGAAAAAAGGTGGCCTTTCTAAAATTAGGCACCTCGTCAGGATGAAAACCGAAAATAGAGGCTTGAGTGAAAATATCCAATCAAGAAAACCCGAGAGGGCTGATTGGTAACAGGAGTCGGTGCTATCGAGATTTGGCTCCTTGAATAAATATAGTTTTGCATATTTGAATCAATGTTGAAGGACGATCATGTATATTGAAATTATATTGAGATGTACACAATCTTGTGAAATGAAATAAAACTGAATTTATTCGTTCATATTATTTTCTAAGTTCTGTTCTAAAAAGAAATATTGCTCAAAATGCATACAAATCTAAACTAAACCCTACTACTACTGTCACCGGCCAAATATCTAAGTCGTCAAGTCCTGTTGTCAATAGCAGGGCTGAGCACCCATCTCTTATATGCAACAGACTGATGACTGAAGGAGGGAATGAAAGTCTTCACTGGTAGTTCAACCCAAAGATCATGGTACCTGGAGGCAAAAGCTGCAGATAAGATTCCGCCTCGGAAAGATAGAGGACTCTCACCACGTCTTTAGTCATCTCGAGCTGTCGAGCGCATTGGGCCGTGATGTAAAAGGTCGCCTCACGTAGCCCACATAAGGGAACACATCCTGAAGAACCATCAACTATTGTTGCAGATAGGGGGAGCCAAGCACTCATGAAGCTAATGTCCTCATCGGTTACCTCGCTAAATCAGATAATGCCTTCGTCGGGGGTCGCAAATGAATATAGTCACTGGCGAGGAAGAAAATGCCTTGGAGAATATTAATTAATGACCCTAGGAGGTGGATCTTACAATAGCTTCAACTTCTCTTGCAGCCATATCTAAGAAGGGAAACAAGAGATAAAATAAGGGCAAAATAAAATAAAGTCAAAAAAGTAAATAAAAATAAAAGCCGTTGTAGTGGGTTGGGTCCATTCCAAGAAAAAATTAGGCATGGGGTTATGTGAAAATCCTTAAAGGGACGCATTTTCTGCTAGAAAAGCTAGTGTGAAAATCCACAAGGGACGCACTAGCTTTAAAACAATGACTATTGACGCCTGTAGCGATAAGGCAGCATTACTCCGAATGACTTTCCTTTAGGCAAAAATTGATTCAGAGTCCTGGGGGCAAAATCCTCATTAAGCAGGGGGCAAAGATGTGCACGGGTCAGTTCTCTTTGAAAAGATTATGGGTCAAAGTCCGTAAAGCCAAGACGATGCTTTTCTAGATCCTTAGGGGCATCAGAGCAGCCGAGCAGTACCCTCAACAAATCCCTTAACCATCTGGGATGTGGTCTATCCATTTTTGCATCTCACATGCATAGATCTTTTGCATATTGTCCTGCATATCACATGTATTCAATCCTTTACGTGTATAGTTGCGTACGCATAATTTTTATACATTAATCCTTTGTATGTGTTTCTTGTATATAGTTTTGTATGTATATTTCACACACATATCACGTTCCTGCTCTCTCTTCTCCTCCTCTTCCTATTTTCTCTTCTTTCTTTTCCCGTTTCTTGCTCTTCATCCCCTAGTTGTGTGTGTGAGCTGGAGTTTATTGGGAAGAGTATTAGACCAAGATTGAAGAGGTAAGTGTTTGGGATTTAGGGTTTCCTGTATTCTTTTTCATCTCGTTCTGGTTTAGTTTTGATTTAGGAAAGTTAGGGTTTCGGTTAAGGATTTTTTGGGTTTTGTTTGTGCAAGTTGTTGGTGACAAGAAGAAGCAAAGCAAGGGTAAAGAAAAGGTTAAAGATTGAAGTTTGAAGAGGATAGCTAGGTTGTGCTTCAAAAGAGGTTTGGGAGTTTGTCTCTGCTCTTTTCTCTTTCTGGGATCAAATCTGTGTGAGTAGTGTTTGATTTTTGGAATTTTGAGTGACTTGGTATGTGTATATGCATGATTTAATTTGGGTATTGTGTTAGTAATGCATATTTGGTGAGTGAGATAAATGTATATGAGGTTTGAGTAGTAAAAATGCATGAGTTTGGGAACTTTCTTTGAATTGATCTTCATATGTGGGTTTGAGTTATGCATGCAATTCTGGAAATTTATGATGTGTAAATAGGCTTATATTGGTATATATGATATGGGTTTTGGGTTTTGATGAGTTATGTTGCATAATTATTGAATTATTGAATCAAATGTGAAGTTGATTGAACTGTGCTGCAGAATTTCCTGGTTTTGTGATTTTTGAGATCTTGATTTGTGAATTGGTAAATTGATTGTAATTAGTTGTTGAAATGTGGTGCTTTATGTTGATTATGGTGGTTGGAAAGCTTAATTTGAGGTAAGGTTGAGTTTAGAGTGATTTGGGTCAAAATGGTTTTGAGTTTGGAAAATGTCTGGGTTTCCTACGTTTTTGTTGAGAACTGGAAATCTTGATGCTGTTGCGAGCACGACAGAATGGAATTTCTAGCTCTCGTGTTAGTTTGCTCTGAGAATGATGGCCATCTGATTTGTGCTGGAGAAGTATGACTCGTGCTGCCTTTCGCGTGTGCGAGTTGTGCATCTCAGCGAGATGTCGGCATCATGTGAGGATCAGCATGACCCATGCTAATGCAGCACAACTCGTGCTTGAGCAGCACGACTCATGCTTGAGCAGCATGACTTGTGCTGTTGTGATTTCCTCAGTACTTTAGAGCACAACTAGGAAGAAGGGACATCCGACATGACTCGTGTCCGATGCCTTACTGTCGCGGGCACGACTTAGTCCCGAGAGCGATAGAGCCCCCTATCTGTCCTATTTTTCTCGCGTGCCCAGTTTTTCAAAAATGAACTTCAATGTCTTTTTCTTGCCTTTTTCCTTACTGTATGTTATATGAACTTGTTTATATGACTATTATTAGATGGATTATGCATGATAAATTATATGTTGTGTTTTGGAAAATGAATTATTTTATGCATGGATTCATTTATGAATTATATGAACATGACTTGATGAATTATGCATGACCTGCGAGAGTCAGTCTAGTGGATAGTTAGGCATGCCTAATAGAGCTCCGTAGCTGCAGTGCCTTTGTACGTTTGGACCCCGATCAGGTCCCCATTTGGTTCCTCGTGAACCTCTAATTTGTATGAATCTTGTTTAAGATCCCCTCTATTAAAAGTGTTTTAAAATGAGAAAAATGTAACGTTGTTTTCCGATTCGTACCCATAAGGTACTGTCTGTATCCTCTCGTTATCCACTATTGTGAGTCAGTAGGTGCATTGTTTATTATGTTGTGCTTATAAGAATGTGAATCTACTCAGCTATGGTTATGATTGTGTGAATTAGCATGGGTATGAATGCGATCTTGAACTCTTGAATGCTATGAATATATTGCTATGTTATATGTTTTGTCGGCCTTTGCTATTGTAGTGATTTCAGCATGTCGATATGTGTCTATATTTCTCTGTATGATAATACATGTATTAGTGTAGTGATGTGGGAGTGTAGTGTATTAGCTTTGTGATTGGTTTTAGCTAGTGTATGGGCATCATTGTGTGATAGTGCATGCATGTTTAAATAATTAGTGATTAAACATTGTGTATTCTTTGATTTTTGATATTCCAGTGATCTCAGTGAGTGCATGTAAATTTATATGTATCTTTGCATCATACTACTTGCATTTTTGTTCCATGTCCTTTTGCCTTTATTCCTTCCCACTAAGCGTTATCGCTTAGCACGGGTTCTTTTCCCGTGTATGTGGCAGGTTTTTGGTTTTCGCTTGAGTCGCGCATCTGCAGGGTCGGCTACATAGGAGTTAGAAGTGTTATGTTATTTTATTTTCAGCTCCTGTATTTTGCAATCTGTATTTTTGTATCTTTTTGTATATGTAATTAATGTAAGGATTTTAATGAAATTTTTGGATGATGTAAATGTTATTATCGTATTTATGCATTAAGTTATTCTTTTGTTTTGTTGCTTAGTGTACGCTTCCACTTAGTGCTTATGTGCATGGATGTGAGTCTGCGTCGGTAGCGCTCGCCGGCATCTTTCTAACGGGGGCGTCGGGGGTGTTACATTTCGAGGTTGAAAATCTCCCAAGAATACACAATCACGAACCGATCCTTGTGAAGCGCACAGGACTGAGATCACTCAATAGTCACCTTAAAAGGTAAAATCCGAGGGTAAATATTCTGGGTTTAATATTTATGTAATTTAATTAATTTATGCCATCATTCTTTATTTTTGATAAGTTTTTTTCGATTTAGCAAAGGGCAAAGGTTGAAACTTTGATTTTTCTCTCGGGTTCAGAAATTAGGGTGACTGACGGGCAGAATGGTTACCGACGGCCATCTCTTGTTTGAGCAACGGGCCGTCGGTGGCATTTCATTCCTTCTATCAGTTAACCCAGGGACGCCCTTCGGTCATGCACAGTAGGCCGTCCCTGGGTGGTTTCCTCCTTTATATATTACCCTTTTTCCCATTTACTCCCTCATCATCTTTAGCCCATTGTTCTTTAAAATTTCATGGTTATTTTAATTGTATCATTTTATTTTATTCATAATTTTGGCACTGTCTATTATCTTTTTTTTTAGTTATTATCTGACTATTTTTGGTGGATTGAAATTGCTAATGATGGTTATTTCGCTGATCTGAGGGTCTTCACTCAGGTTCTTTCTTCAACCCTATCTTTTCCATCTTTATTTATTGTTCTTGTAAAAGTTATTTTAATCTCGCTAATACAAAAATGATTAAATGTTTATAGTAATTAAATTGGGAATTTTGTAAATTGAGGACCGAAGTCCTATTTTTAACAAATAAAACCGACACTTCATAAAAATTATTTTATAATAAATTTACATGCGAGGTCCAACATCCTCATTTCAATGAATATCCCGATTTATGTATGATTTGCGTGTTGTTTTATGATGGGGGTTGTATTCTGCCCCTAGTTTTATTGTAATTTACTTTTATGTATTCTATCTTATGCCAATTTATTGCTTTCCTTTATGTGGATGAATTGTGCTTTAATTAATTGCATCAGCTGGGAAATTGGATGAAACGATAAATTCAAAACTCAATTTAATACTAGTCAAGGTATGAATAAATGAGAAGTCCCGAACCCACTCTGGTCTTAGGCTCAATGGGGTTAGAGGGTCATCTCAGTATGGAGCCTCCAAAATATCTCTTGTTGCCCATTAAAAGGCCCAACTTGCACAATCCTAGGCTCCACGGGGTTCGAGGGTCATCCTAATATTCTATTGGTATGAAGCCTCCAAGATATCTCTGGCCTGCCCAAAATGGATGCATATGCGCTGTCTTAGGCTCACCGAGGCTAGACGACCTTTCCCATTGTTCTATTGGGTGGTGACTCCAAGAAACCTCCTTGTTTCCCAACATAGATGCACTTGTAATTTCTTACAAGTTTTAATGAACAGCGCCTTTGGGGCGCCCCGAGGTTTGGCACACGTCACAGTTGGCCATTTCACTGTCTATCAAAAACTGAGAGGAGGTAGCCTGACTGCTCTCAAAAAGTGAGTCCAAATATTCTACCCTTTTTGGTAGTTCAAAGAATGGATTTCTGCATAGCCACCCACGGGGACCTCTTGACCACCTAGGTAGATCTATGATGGTTGCAAAACATACCCGGTCAAGATGATGCATGAATGGCATATGATGCATGGTCTTGCTATACAGCATCCATAACCACATGTAAGTAAGTAGATCCTTCCAACCTTATCACTCCCACACGCGAGGTCGCGTGGACTCTTTCCTAGGTGGGCTTGATCCATGGGTTAGTAGAGAACCCAATGGACGTGAATGGTACATGGTGGGAAATCAGTAACATAACCTCTCTTAATTAATGTACAAGCATATGAGTTTTGATCATTACATATTTATGCAGTCCGGATAAATTGACATGGGCCTGTCGGGGCATGAAAGCCCTTAATTAGGTGACCAATTAATCTATCTGGGGTTGTCCAATACATAATGATCCAAGCAGCAAGCAAGGTATTATGGTTCACACCACCTAGGGAAAGTATCTACTTTCATTACATGAGCTTTGGCTAGGGTAATGATACTTTTGGGCTACCCAAGCATGGTCCCTGCCTATGGGTCTAGCTCATCAAGAGCATAATGATCAGTCGGGTCTCCATTTAATATATCATGATGGTATGAGGCTTGAGCTGGTGATTATCCTTATCATTTCCCTACATTGAGTGAACATAGGGTCGTGCTTCGGGAATGCATCAGGGCTAAAAGAGGGACCATACTAACATAGATCTAAGGCTCTAATGATGTGCAATGCAATTTCGAAAAAGGATGAGATTTTAAAATTAAAACTCAATTATATGTTTTAGTCAAGGTACTTTCGAAGCGAAGTCTCATTTATGTCCCCAGTGGAGTTTTCACTGTGACTCGCGCCAAACCCTTGCAGCCTCGAATGACCCGCTTTTAGGGTATTCGAGAGAGGTTTATAAGACTCGGAAGAGATTGCAAGGGCATGTATTTTTAGCAACAAAGAGGTTTCTTGGAGTTGCCACCCAATAAAATATTGGGAAAGGTCGTTTAGCCTCACTCAGACTGAGACAGCGCATATGTGTCTATTTTGGGCAAAAGAGACATTTTGGAATCTTCCTTCCAATACCTCATGAAGCCTATGACAATGCATGTATGTCTATTTTTGGCAAGCCAGAGATATTTTGGAGTTCCCGCCCTCATAGAATATTGAGATGGTTCGTCTAACCTCGTGGAGCCTAAGACGATGTATTTTGGGCCTATTTTGGGTAACAAGAGATATTTTGGGATCCCCTTCCCAATAGAACATTGAGAAGGTTAATCTAACCTCGTTGAGTCTAAGACCAGAGATGGTTCGGGACTTCTCATTTATTCATACCTTGATTAAAGTTATGATCGAGTTTTGGATATAAAATTTCATTCCTTTTTCCATACATTTTGATGCAAGAATTTAAAGCTTAGATCAACCACGTAAAGGAAAGCGATATATAAAGCAAAATAAAAAAAGGGGTAAATAAAGATATGCCAAATTACAACAAAACTAGGGGCGGAATACAACCCCAATATTAAATAAATGCGAACCATACACAAAACAGGATATTCGTTAAAAGGTTAAGACATTGATCTTCGCATGCATATTTAGAGAAAAAAATAATATTAAAATACCTATTTTGTTTGGATTAAAAATCAGGACATCAGTCCTATTTTATTTAGGAAAATCACATTTTATTTGTAGAAATCTTTAGCCATTTTTACATTAGCGGGCTCAAAATAATATTTATAATGAATTGGAAATAAAAATAAACTAAAAGGAACGGATAATATTCTCGAATCATCCCGGTATTCTCCATTTTCAAACACCCTAAATCCAGAAAAAACAGTTAAACTTTTAAAAGAAAACAAAGACCATGTTAGTGAAATAATTAAACAATAAAATAAACATGGTAAAATGAAGAAAGATAAAAAAAATCTATAAAACATCACCATGGAAAATAAGGAAGAATAAGGATAAAAGATGGTAAAGAAAAGGAAGTAGAAAATGAAGGAGAAAGGCCCAGGGATGGCCCACATCACGTGAGCGATGGCCGTCCTTAAACCAACCGACGGGTGGAGGCAAAATCTCACGACGGCCCATCTCTCGGGTGAGCGACAGCCGTCGGTGGAACCTCAGCCCATCGGTCATCCCTGCTCCAGGAAAAAAAATAGAAAATTTCAATTAAAATTCAATTTTGCTATTAAAATTACCTTTTCGTGCAATTAGACAAATATTAAATTAATATAAAATAAAAATTGAATTAGAGATTGATCCAGAAATATTTACCCTTGGAATATTACCTTCTGAAAGCGAATGTTGCGAGATTTCTGCCCTTGAGTTCTACAAGGATTAATCAATAACGTACAATTCCGGGGAATTTTCTATCGCAAAATCGTATTTTTGAAAATCAGATCAAGAAAAGAAAATTATATTTTTCCTTCTCGATATTTTGTAGCAATTATGACTGTAAAAAGCACTAAATCAAGCAAGAATGAATTGATTTCATTCTCCTGGATTCACCTTAATTTGAAAAAAAAAAGATTTGACAAGATTTTTGATGAAAACAAGAAAAAAAAACTCTTTTCGGAATTCTAGTACGAAATCTCCAATATTTTATAAAAATTTTCCAACCCCTTAAAAATGAACCTTAGCCCCTTATTTATAGGTTAAGGAAAATAATTCAAATTCTTTTAAATTTTAAATTTGAATTCGAAAAGGATTTATGAAATCAGAATCCAAAACCGACTGAGTTGTAGAATATTTCCAAAATCAAATCCGAAATTTGAAAATATTTGAAAAAATTTGGAAATCCCTCAAAAATCTTGGAAGAATATCTTAAAATCTTGGGAAAATCTTATAAAATCCAGTGGGATCACGTGCAGATCCCCGACCGACGGGCGTCGATCCCAGAGGCATGCCGAGCAGCAGGCCACTCAACGAAAGACGGGTGACGAGAGACAGCCGTTGCTTTCGAGGGACAGGCATCCCTCACATGAGCGACGGATGTCCCTCCCTGCGAGAGGTGGGCCCTCTCATGAAAGAGAGGGCCGTCGCTCCTACAAGAGATGTGCCCGTCCCACGCGAGTGACGAGTTCCACTCACGCAAGCAGAGGCCGTCTCTCCGAGCGAGTGACGGCTACCCTCTTGGTACCCATCGGTCAACCTAAATCCGCATTTCCCCCCTAACAAGCTCCTCGTAATGCACAGAAGCTTCCTATTATCCAAAATCTTTAATCCTTGTGAATTCAAAGGGTGAAGGTCCATAACCTTCGTCCAATTGCCCATAAACTGGCATTGATATTTTCATTGAATAACTCTGATCTAGATGCCTCAGGAGCCGGTGTCTACACACATCATAAATCATCTAATGTTTTTCCATATACTTTAATTTAGTTACCAATATATATGAATTTACATCACGCATACTTGTGAACATTTAGCTCATATGCCTGTGCTAAGTCATTTTCATCATATCATTAAGTTGTAAAATCATCTACTATCACATTATATTTAATTAAGGATTTTATTATTAAAATCACTTTTTTTTAACTTAATCTATAATTTTATTACATAATTATCGACTTGTCCTTTAAGTTACAATTTTACATTATAATTACGGTTTTACTTTATTATACCTGTTATATCCATAATTTCACATTTTTGGCCCTAGTATTTTAAGAGAAAACTGCACAAATGTATTGGATGTGCGAGACTAGGACCCTAAAGGTCCAAGCCTGTGAAATCTCCATCTCATCTGTACAACAACAACTCTATGTATTGGTGTGGAACCGCCTTTAGTCCACTTATGTGAGGCGCCATCACTCGCTATTCCGATGTCCCTATGGCTAGCCAATTACATCCTATACATCCGGTTTCTCTACTAGTTACTAAAGGCAAAACAATTCACTATTTTCATTGAGCACAATTACAGTCTCATAATTTACACCATGTACATGATGTACATATACTCACATATTGATCAACCATACTTTGCATCATACATATCATATCCCCTATGTTTCATGCATACATAACCATACAGCAACACTTCGACATCTTATAACATTTCAGTCTAACTTATTTTTATAAAGTTCTCGTATTTCCATATTGTTCATCTTCCACATAAATGCTGACATAATCATGCTAGAACATAATAACATGCATTCATATGCATATCGCCTTTATTACTTTTATTTAGCTAGATATATGCAAGTTCAAGCACATACGCTATTCAGCCCAAGGATGTTTCTCACATTTAATATGTATTCTTTGCTTTCTCTTTATTTAAAACAACCTATGACACATTCGAATATTCCAATTATAGGTTTCATACATTTTGACTATTTCTTACCATTTACATTATTTAGATAAAAAAAAAATTTAAGATTCAAAGTTCATTTATAACTCCAAATCACATACACATTTATTATGAAAATACAAACTTTCCTTATTTACATATTCATACTAGTTATTCCATGCATCTCTCCATTATCGAATTCTTTCAATCATTATCATTACTACTTACAAATATACATGAGCTACTTTTCAAACTAAGCCGTTAATACCCATATATATATATATATATATATATATAAATATATATATATATATACATATATATATATAGGTATATATATGTATATTACAAACATCATATAATTTATGTCTTTATATAATATGGCTATATACAAAGGTTTATATTTCACACACTCAATCAAGAACCTAAGAAAGCAAGTAACCATAAACCTTTTTGCTGAAAAGAAATCTTTATTTTCTTCTTCAATCCTTTCCTAAAATTATCCTAACTCAATACATTTTTATTAGTGTAAAATCTGATTTATAACTAATTTTTATGAATTTAATTTTAAAAAATTATGTAAACGGCCCACTATTCTTCATTAATTAATGCTATTTCAATTCCATATCTATAAGAGAAACAACAAACATACTATGACGTGGGCTGAACCCAATCGCTTCCCGGCGCGCCCGCTTTTAGGGCCCGAGAGGGTTCACGTCTTTAGATCTTGGGCAATCATGAGATATTTTGGAATCTCTACCCAATAGAATATTGGGGAAGTTCATCTAATCGCATGAAAGCTTTTAGGTACCTTTGAGGAATTTTGGAGTCGCCATCCAATTTACAAGAAATTGAGAAAGTTCGTCTAAACTCGAGGTCTAAACTAGAGAAAGATTTGGAACTTCACTCTTATTAATGCCTTGGTTAATTATATATGGGTTTTTTAATTTTAAAACTCCATCTCTCTTCTCATGCAATCATACATTAAAATTAAAACGCAAATCAAACATCAAAGGAAAGCGAAAAAAATGAAAAAATAATAAAGCAAACTAAGAAAACATAAATGAAAAGATAAAATTGAGACAAAATACAATCCTCCAAAATAAAAAGGTATTAAAATCTTGGACAAAAATACAATCTCAAAAATAAAATCAAACAAAGCATAAATAAATAGCAAAATCAAATGAATAAATAAACATTCATAAATCGGGACATTTATTTAAGATAGGAATATTGGTTCCTTCATGCTCACCTAGAAAAACGAAGAGTTATTTTTAGGCATTATTAGGAAAATTAGGATGAATGATCAATTTTGAGAAAATTAACTCTTCTTTTTTAAATGTGAATTTTTATTGGTTGAAATTAGGACATTGGTCCCATTTTATTAGAAAAAATCTCAATTTATTAATAAAAATATTTTTATGTGATCCTTTTTTTTGTTACGTGCATAAAAATAAATAATTTTATTACAAATTACATAATAAAAAATGAATAAAAGCAAAATAAATGAAAAAAATAAAAATGCTAAAAGTGACAGATCCAATCCAAAGTGGTGTTTTCAACCTCCAAGGGCTCCCATATGCAATTGAAAATTGCTCACACATAAAAAAAATAAATATTAAAATAAAAAAACAAAAATGAAATTGATGTTAGTAATAAAAATGAATTAAATATAAAACATAGAAAAAGAATTAAAATAAATAAATGAAATATAATGTGTTATGAAAGCAAAATAAATTAAATAACATAATGAAATAAAATAAATTAACATGTTAACAAATCAACACACATAATAATAATAATAATAATAATAATAATAATAATAATAATAATAATAATAATAATAACAACAACAACAACAATAATAATGAACAAAAGATGATAACAACAACAACAACAACAACAACAACAACAACAACAACAACAACAACAACAACAACAATAATAATAATAATAATAATAATAATAATAACAACAACAATCAAACAAATACACAAGAATAAAAAATACACTAAAAAGAATATTAAATCTATGACTAAATCACATAAAATACAAAAAAATAATAGATCCAAGGAAATTTACATGACGACTAATTTATTATAAACAAAAATTATACCAAAAAATTAGGTTTAAAATTGAAGCCAAAATATTTACTTTTAGAATTTGATTTGATGAATGAAGGTACATTATCAATTTTCTTGTATTGATTTGCAAAAATAAGATTAGAAAAATAAAATATATAAGAAAAATTTTATCTCAAGAACAAAAAATTATTTTTTTTGTCTCAAGGAAAAAATTATTAAAAAAGAAGAAAAAAATTCAAAAAAATAAAATAATTATTCTCTTTGCCTCAAGAATTAACTTAGAAAAATTCACTTAAAATATTAGGAGAATCCCCTTGAAGAAGAAGAAAAGAAGAAAATATTTTTTGCTTAAGAGAAATTCCCCAAATTCTCTCTTCAAAAACATTTTATACCCAAAAATAAATCAGATTTTTTGATGAAATTAAATTAATTTAATTCCCATTAAATAAAAAAAACTGAAGAATTTTAAAGGTTAAAAGAAGAAATGATTTTAAAATTGAATTCCATTAAAAAAATTTAGAAAAAACACAATAAATTGGCCAAAAAATGCCCAAAGGGGCTGCTGTGGGTCACCAGGCCCGCGGAGGCCTGATGGGCAGGCAGAATGGGCGAGCAATGCACAGGGCGCGCGCCCACTGAACACAAGCGACGGGTGTCGCTCGCACGCAGCGGCGCCTAGCGCAAGGGCAAGCGACACCCCACGCTACACGAGGCGAGCGGGCGAGTGACGCCTATGTGCTGGGCACTGCCGATGCGCACCGACGGCCAAATTTTTTTTTTTTTAAACACTATCATTTTAAAACTCCCTTTTCATTTTAATATATTTAAAATAATTTTTAAAATATTTTTATTTTTTTTGTTCAAAAGCAAACTTGACAAAGAACCTATCACTTCTAACTTTCTTTTCGCCTATAAACAGGCATTTAATTTCATCATTGGGTAATCCTGATCTGGGCTGCCTCGGTACCCGGCATCTATAGTTGCCTCCAATTTTGGAGACAGGTGAGCCAAATTTCAGAAAAGGGAAAGAAGCGCGTACCTGAGGTGGCGACCTTCCTGAAGGAAATTGCTCTTTAAGTCATCATCTAGACTGTGGAGCGATTGTCATCCTCCTGGGTTGCACTGAGTCTTCTCAAGATAGAAGACTTCCGAAGCGTAGGTACCATTCTCAAATGGCGAGGCACCGAGTTTGCTCCAAACTTATAAAGCGCTGGGGTTGTTCTCCTGAACTGCGCCAAGTCCGCTCTAGACTTACAAAGTGCGGGTGCCATCCTCAAATGGTGATGCACCGAGTTCGCTCTTAACTTACAAAACACAAGGGCCATCCTCAGATTGTGATGCACCGAGTCTGCTCCAAACTTACAAAACGCGAGAAGTGTTCTCTTGAACTGCACTGAGTCTGCTCCAGACTTACAAAGTGAGTGGGCCATCCCCAGATGGTGATGCGTCGAGTCTGTTAAGACTTACAAAACGCAAGGTTGTTCTTTTGAACTGCACCAAGTCTGCTCCAGACTTACAAAGTGCGAGGGGCCATCCTCCGATGGTGATGCATCGAGTCCGCTCCGGACTTACAAAATGCGGGGAATGTTCTCCCGAACTGCACCGAGTATGCTCTAGACTAACAAAGTGCAGAGGCCATCCTCAGAATGAACTGTACAGAGTCTAAAATTAAAGAATTGTTCTCCTCTTGGGTTGCACCCTTTTGTGTGTGAGGTTTTCATTTAGACATTTCCTGCAGAATTATGTGCACAGGAATATATACAAGAAATTGTATGTGTATGTGTAAAAAGTAATATGCAGATGCTTGCAAAGGAATTATATGACATGAAATGCAGATGCTTGCAAAATGGATAGACCATGTCCTACGACCATGCCCCCAAAGATCAAGAAGAGTGTCATCTTAACTTAGGAACTCCGACCTATAATCTTTTCAGAGAAAACTATAAGGTATGCATCTTTGCCCCCGGTCAATAATCAAACACTTAGGATTCTGACTCATGTCCTGAATTATCTGCCTGAAGGGAGATCATCCGAAATAATACTGCCTTGTCGCTCCAGGCATCGAAAGTCATTGTTTTAAAAGGTAGTGCGTCCCTTGTGGATTTTCACACTAGCTTTTCTTTGTGGGAATTGCATCCCTTTGGGGATTTTCACACAACCCTTTGCCTAATTATTGCCTGGAATGGACCCAACCCAATCCTGCAGCTTTTATTCATTTAATTTTTTTGTAAGGCAGATTGCCTGTTTTCAGGTTTTCACCCTGCCCTTTGGCCTAACTTTTGCTTAGAGAGTCAGTCATGATTTTCGTCTCTAACGGCTTTCTTTTTTCTTTCATTTTAGGTGCGGCTACAAGAGAAGTGAAGGGTTTTATCAGAACCTCCCTTAAGGGTGATCAGCACATATCCGCTTAGACACCTTTCGACGAAAAAGATTAGAGAATAGTCATTAGACAACTAAATGAAATATTTCTTTTTAAGACAGAACTAAAGACCAATGAACATGCGAACTGAATTATTTTATTCATTGCAAAATTGTGTACATTTCCATATGATTACATCATATATGATCCTTATTTGATAATAACTCAAAAGCACAAAACTATACATAATCTCAGAATAGATCTTCTAAGCATCAAACTCCTGTTATCAATCGGCCCTCATGGGTTTTCTCGATTGAACATTTTCTCTCGGCCCTTTGTTTTTGCCCAAGATGCCTTTTTTCGATTTTCACCCTGACAGGGCACCCCATTTTAGCAAGCTCGCCTTTTTTCAATTTTTGACCCACGGGGCATTTATCTTCTTCTTTTGATTTTTTATCTTTAGCCATGGAATCTTTTTAGTCTATTGATATTGACTGGGTCTTTAAACTCACTCACATTGATATTTGCTAAAATCACAGCCCTTTTGTGAACAAATTTTTCAACACAAACGGACCTTCCTAGGTTGGCCTGAATTTTCCCCGGATGTCTGGCACCCCTGGCCTCATCATCTTGAAGACCAAATCCCCTTCTTTCAAGGGGTGCTTTCATACCCTCTTGCTAAATGACTATGCTAACCTCTTTTGATAAACCTGATTATGATAATAAGCTCGCAACCTATCCTCATCCAACAGATTTAACTGCAGTAATCGCTGTTGTGCCCATTTTACCTCTAGAATCTCGGCTTCCATGACTACCCTTAAAGATTTAAGCTCGATTTCCACTAGTAAAACAACTTCAGTTCTATATACCTGTGATGCGCGCCGAACCCCGTGGCCTCCCGAAAGCCCGCTTTAGGGCGATCAGGAGAGGTTCATAAAACTTGTAAGGTATTTACAAGTGCGTCTATTTTGGGCAACAATGAGGTTTCTTGGAGTCGCCACCCAACAGAATATTGGGAAAGGTCATCTAGCCTCAGCGAGCCTAAGACGGCGCATACATATCCATCTTGGGCTAGCCGGAGAGATCTTGGAGGCCTCAACCTCTACCCCCTGGAGCCTAGGATTGTAAATTTAAGTCTTTTGGTGAGACTCAAGAGGTGTCTTGGAAGTGTCGTGGTCGTGCTAACCATCCGTAGAGTAGTAGTGCCGCCATCGTGCTAACCCTTCGATTTGATGAAGTGGTAGTGTCATGGTCGTGATAACCCTCCGTAGAGTGGTAGTACCGCCATCGTGCTAACCCTTCTGTTTTGATGAAGTGGCAGTGCCATGGTCGTGCTAACCCTCCGTAGAGCAGTAGTGCCGCCATCGTGCTAACCCTTCGATTTGATGAAGCGGTGCTGTCTATGAGCCCTTTGAGAAGTTGTTGCCCCCTGAGAGGTCTTGGGTTAAGATCTGCCCCATGAGAGGTCTTGGGTTGAGATCTGCCCCCTGAGAGGTCTTTGGTCGATTACTTCGATTGATACTTGGATTTTTGTTTTTTGCTGGTTGCCCCCCTGAGAGGTCTTTGGTTGATTATTTGGGCTGATGTCGTCACTCGGCTTTTGTCAGTGTCCGCATCAAATCTCTCTTTCGGTAAAACAGGGAAACTAAAATATGCAGGAAAAATAGTGAGCATGCAAGTGAAATGCATGAGTAACGCAGGAATGCAGGATAAGAATCATTTATGTGGACTTGGAGATGACAACCGGGCTAGCTGCAATTTGCAATAGGATCGAAGCCTTTTAAGCTGCTTTTGAATTTCATGCCCTTTGGGATTGCAAGATTCTCATCCGGTACCTGTAGTCATTAATTGAAGGTAGTGTGTCCCTTATGGATTTTCGCACTAGCTTTTCTTAGCGGGAGATGCGTCCTTTGCGGATTTTCACATAACCCTGTGCCTTAGTTTTTGCCTGGAATGGACCCAACCCAATCCAGCGGCTTTTTTTTTTTAAGGACAGACTGCCTGTTTTCAGGTTTTCACCCTATCCTTTTGCCTAATTTTTGCTTAGAGCGCCAGTTACGGTTTTCACTCTAACGGCTTTTTTTTCATTTTTTTTTTTGCTGTTGATTGCTGAAGAGGCTGAATATATTGCCCGAGAATCTTTCAGGAGTCTTGGCATTTGATAGCAGGATGAGTCGACTAAAGCACTTGCAGTAGATGACTTTGAGCACATAAGGTGAGCTGCTATGATTACATCAATAAATCATTACATAAATGCATGTGTTTCACTTTCATTTCATTAAACATGATCATTGTTTGAAATTAATCTCAAGGAATACAAGACCCTAGCTAATCTCAGGATAGATCTTGAAAGCATCCAACTCTTATTATCAATCAGCCCTCTCGGGTTTCATGATTGAAGATTTTCTCTCATCTCTTAATTTTTTCTTTGAACGTTAATTCTAGATGCAACTTTGGGGATGAGACTTAACTCGAATGCATGAATGCACTCGTGGCTCCTCGCTTTAAGCTCAATAAACACCATATGCCTCTTCTTACGTACCAAACCTTATTAGAAGGTCATCTCCGCTAATTGGATAAGACTGAACCAAGAATCAAGAGGTCTTATTTTTGTTGTAATGTTAGGCTTAGGTAGATGGCTGTCAAAGGAAGATCAGGTCGCTAGAGAAAATATGGCCGCAATATTTACTCGACTGATGGATGAACCATTCTCAGCTCAGTTGCATATACAAAGGTACTCTTGAATTTGGGTTCGGTAACATTTTAGCTCATTAAGATCAGAATGACAGTTACAAAGGTAATCATCGAAACTCGTCAAGTGGTTACTATTTTAAACTCTATTTTATTTTATTATTATTATTTTTTTTTACTTTTTTTGATCTCATGTCTTTAGCGCATGACTGAAACCCTCTTTCCAAATTGTAAACTCATCCTTACCAAGGTAATTTTTGATAACCTAAAAAATTATTAAAACGTACATCCATCCCTTCTAGAGCGGCCACTCTTCTAAGGGGAGGCAAAAATCATTTTAGGCGAGGGGATAGTTTTAACATGTGTAACAACAAAATTGGCACGCATTTAGCATACCCACATAAAGGCTCAATGGGCTACCAAGCGATTATGAAATAAGGGTAGAAAATGGTCATTTAAAGAGCTATACAAAGAAAATGTTGCCTAAATCATTTTCTAGGTTCCGTCTTATCCAGGGATCGCTTTGATAGGTAATCAGAAAGGTTCTAGTGCTCTTAGTGAGTTTCCATCCAATCCCCTAATTGCAACTAGTTTTTTTTTTATTTTTCTTTTTTTTTCTATTTCCCTCTGTACAGGACTTATATCAAATGCTATCAAGATTTTCTTTGGGTTCCCCAAAGTTTCGAGATTAACTGCAGTAATATTATTTGAATTAATGCCAAAGTAAATGCAGTGTGATCATGTTAAATGAAATCAAATAGAAATATCATACAAATAAGCAAAAATCGTTCTATTGAAATGACCAAACATTATCATAAAAAATTGTTCTCAAAAATAATAACAAAGATTGAAAAAGAAAGAACATAATCTTCATTTCCACTCTCACTAGTGGATTAAGAGGACCCGATCATCATCATGGTGGAGGGGCTGCGTTGTAGCCTGCCTTTTTCTTCTTTTCTCTCTTCTCAGGATCCGTGATCTGATTGGTGTCGATGAGATCCTGGATCTTATTTCTCAATGTTCGGCAGTAATCTATCAGGTGGCCGGTGTGCTGGTGGTAGGCGCAGTACTGGTCTTCTCTGTGTCCTGGCTGCCCTTGATTCATAGCCGGTCTAGGCGCCAAAGGCTGCAGCTTGCCCTCTTTCATCAGCCTCTCCAATACCCAAAATAAGGAGCGGCCTAAATTTGAGTAATATCTCTGATGCTGCCCAACTCCAGCCGCTGAAACTTCGGCTGTCTTGCCATTCCTATTATTACTGCTCCCGGCACCTCCTGGTCTATGCCCAGACTGGTTCCCATAGCCTTTCCCAACAAAGTTACTTTGACTTGCCTTCTTTGCTAGGTAAGCCGCCTCAGCCTCTATAGCGATATCCTTGAGCGACTCCCAATCCTTGAGCCCCTTAAAACTGAGTAAGTCCCTCAAGTAAGGGCATGAGTTTCTGATAAACAGCCTGATCTGGTCTACAGTGTCAGGCTTCCTCTTCATCTCCATGACTCTGTTCCTCCATCTGGTGAGGTACTCATGAAATGACTCATCGTTCCTTTGCTGTAAGAGCTCAAGGTCTTTTAGGGTGACCTCCATCCTGGTGCTGCAGTCGTACTGCTTCATGAATTCTTCGGTCAAAAGGTCCCAATCCTCCTTGGACCTCCTATCTAACCCATGGTATCGGTCAACTGCCGGGCCTACCAGACTAAGGCAGAAATATTCCACCTTTTGCTTCTTGCTCAGCCCTGTGCCTTTCATGACCAGGGTATACTGCTTGATGTGGGCGGATGGGTCAGAGGTGCTATCAAATTTCGGCAGCTCAAGCATCTTGAATCTTTGGGGCAGCAGCTCTTCATCCCCCAGATCTCTGTCTTCTGGGTTGACCCCCTTTCCAGCTGAGAGCATGCGGGTGATAGCTTCGATCTGCTGTCTCATACCTCTTAAAGCCTTTTCCTTTACTCTGGGTGCTTTGGGCCTCGCAGCTTGGTGGACTATCGGCACCTCTTCTTCTTCCTCCTCCATCAAGAAATCATCGTTGGGATTATAAATCCTTTCCCCTCTTGGCTCGATGGGTGCAGCAGCCCTGTGTTCATTGTTGGGTTGGTGAGCAGCAGCTCCAATGAAGGGAGCCTCCCCACCAGCAAGTGGTTCGGCTTGCCCCCGAGGAGGGGCTGCCTGTGGCTGTAGAGCAGCAGGCGGCTGTGGGGCAGCAGGTGGATGGACAATCCTTTCAGCTATGGCACCCATCATGTCTAGCACTCTCAGTTCGAAGTCCTCTAGCCTCCTAGCTAGGTCTTGAGTGGTCAAAGCTCCAGCTTTTTCTACCATTGATGATTCAAGAGAGGATTCACTAATTGATGGGAATGACTCAAAATCCCAGTTAGACACTAGTTCCGGCAACTCAAAGAGCAGATTTGTCCTTACTAGCCGACTGTCGGAACCTCTAGTCCACTTAGATGAATCTATGATGGCTGAAAAAATTAGATTGTTAGGATGATGCATGAATGACATATACAATGCATGATAGTGAGTTATGCAACATTTACAATCACATGCAAGCGAGTAAATCCTTCCAATCTTATTACTCCCACACACGAGGTAGTGCGGTCTCTTTCCTAGGTGGGCTTGATCCATGGGTTAGCGGGGAACCCAATGGATGCGTATGGTGCTCGGTGGAAAACTGGCATCATAACATCTCTTATCTAATGCGTATACATATGGATTTTGGCCTTAATGTATTTAAACGTTTCAACTAAATTAAGATGGGCCCACCGGGGCATGAAAGCCTTTGATAAAAGGCCATTTAATTGGGTTGAATTTGTTCAATATATAATGGCCCACATAGCAAGCATTGTATTAAGGTACATGTCACCTAGGGGAAGTATCTATTGCCATTACATGAGCTTTTGTCATGGGTGATGATATTTTAAGGTTACCCAAGCATGGTCCCTGCCGACGGGTCTAGCTCATCACGAGCGTAACGACCGATCGGGTCACCATTTGATATACCTTGATGGTACGAGGCTTGGGCTGGTGATTATCCTTAACACTTCCCTAAATTGAGTGAAAATAGGGTCGTGCTTCGGGAACGCACCGGGGCTAAAAAAGGGACCAAACTAGCATAGATTTAAGGCTCTAATGAGATGCAATGCAGTTTTGAAAGAAGGTGAAATCTTTAAATTAAAAGTCAATTATAATTTTTAATCAAGGAACTTTCGAATCGAAGTCTCGAGTATGTCCCCAGCGGAGTCGCCACTGTGATGCGCGCCGAACCCCGTGGCCTCCCGAAAGCCCGCTTTAGGGCGATCAGGAGAGGTTCATAAAACTTGTAAGGTATTTACAAGTGCGTCTATTTTGGGCAACAATGAGGTTTCTTGGAGTCGCCACCCAACAGAACATAGGGAAAGGTCATCTAGCCTCAGCGAGCCTAAGACGGCGCATACATATCCATCTTGGGCTAGCCGGAGAGATCTTGGAGGCCTCAGCCTCTACCCCCTGGAGCCTAGGATTGTAAATTTAAGTCTTTTGGTGAGACTCAAGAGGTGTCTTGGAAGTCCTAGACCTCTCGCCTCATTGAGCCCCAAAGACCAGAGTGAGTTCGGGACTTCTCATTTATTTATACCTTGATCAATATTATAATTAAGTTTTTGATTCATTATTTCACCAACTTTCCACACAATGCATTTAATTAAAGCACAATCATTCACATCAAAAGCAATAAGTAAAGCGTTATTAAAATATTCTCAAAATAAATTACAATAAAACTAGGGGCATAATACAACCCCCATTGTAAATAAAATACAAATCATGCATAAATCGAGATATTCATTAATGGCGAGGATATTGGTCCTCGCATGCATATTATTATGAAACAATTTTTATGTGATGATTTTGGATGGAGAAAATTGAGACATTGGTCCCATTTTTATTTAGGAAAAATACCAAGCTAATTAATAAAAATGGTTTAGTGACTTTCTTTCTAGCGGGCCTAAATAAACAATTTTACCAGAAAATTATATGGCAAAAATAAAGCCAAATAAACAAAATATTACAAATAAAGAAAAATAAATATTCTGAACGGCCAGGGGAGGAGGGAAGCCCGTCGCCATAGGGGGACGGGCTTCCCGCAGCAGCTCTGCTCGGAAACCGCGTGCTCCAGCGCGCACAACGCTGCGCGTCGCTTTTTAGCGATGCGCAGCATTGGCGACGTTGCGCGTCGCCTCTTCGCTGGGTGCCTGCGCGCTGCCGCAGGCGCGCCGCCGTGCCCGACACTCGCGATCCGAATATTTTTTTTTAATATTATTTTTAAATTGACTAAAAACACTATAATTTTAAGCCCCCATTTTTCAAAATTATTTTTTTAAATATTTTTTATTATTTTCTAATTTTTCACTGTAAAATGCAAATTTGACGAGGAAATCATCACTTTTAACCTTTTTAGCCTGTGAAGGCAATTATCATCATCGGGTAACTTCGATTTAGGCTGACTCAGGACCCGGTGTCTACAATACCAGATAGAATGGGGTTGCTCCCGTCGAGGTTCTGAATGTGGTTCTATAACCCCAAAGTGTAAAAGGTAGCTTTTCTGCCCAGTCCTTATAGCTTTGAACCATCTTAGCTAGTATTCTCTTAACATTCTAATTCGTTGCTTCAACCGCGCCATTAGCTTGAGGTCGGTAAGGAGAAGGCTTGTGATGCTAGATTTCATACTTTTAAAGCATCTGTTTAGTTTTTGCCAAGAATTGTACCCCATTATAGGACACAATGTGGTGTGCGAGGCCATATCTGCATATCAAATTCCACTCGATGAACTTAGCCATGTCCCTAGCATTGACTTTCTTAAAAGATTCAGCTTTGACCCATTTCGTGAAATAATCGATGGTGACTATGGTGAATCTGTGCCCATTAGAAGCTTTAGGACGTATCTTGCCTATGATATCTATTCCCCAAGCTACAAATGGTCATGGAGATGTCAAGTTGTGTAGCTTTAAAATCGGCACATGTCTCAAGTTCGCGTATTGCTGGCATAACTGGCATTGCTTCACATACTTTGAATAATCCGTATCCATCGTGAGCCAATAGAATCCTTGGCGCATGATCTTCCTTGCCAAAGCTAAGCCATTCATGCGAGCTCCGCAGACTCGGACATGAACCTCCTCCATAACCTTTTTAGCTTCTTTCTATGCCAAATATCTCAACTGGATACAATCAGCTAGCCTCTTATGCAAAGTGCCATCTACACTGATGAATTGAGTGGATAACTTTCTAATCATTCTTTGGTCTTTCTCGGTGGCTTCTTTTGGAAAAATTGACATTTCCAAGTAATTCTAAATATCATAGTACCATGGGTTTCTATCGGGAACCTCAACATCCATCACCTGCTCAGTTTCAAAATAAGGCCTTTCTGCACTAGAGATCAGCATGGGTCTCATAGCAACCCTTGTCGGATTATCCCACATGGACACTAACGCCACGAGAGCATCAGCCAATTGATTTTCATCCCTGGTGACGAAGTGAAAAATTCAAGTCTCGAACTGACTACCTAACATTCTCAAGTACTTCACATAAGGAAACAGCCTCTCTTCCTTAACTGACCACTACCTTCTAAGCTAATGGATTACTAAGGACAAATCTCCGAAGAATTTTGCAGTCTTTGCACCCAGAGCAAGCAGTGCTTCCAATCCAAAGATGCAAGCCTCATATTCAGCTTTATTATTGGTAGCCTTGTACCTCAACCTTTTGGCTAATGGCAGCTTCTCACCATCCGAGGTCATAAGAATAATCCCTGCTCCTGCCCTTTGCTATTAATTACACCATCGAAAAACATCTGCCACCCTTATATTGCTATGGCCGTGACATCTTCATCTGGGAAATTATATTCGAACTAATCTCCCTCAATAGGATGTTTAGCCAAGAACTCAGCTACAGATCTTCCCTTAATGGTTTTCCTGGTGATGTATTTGACATCGAACTCGTGCAATAGTAACAATAATCTTCCCATTTTTCCTAATAAAGAGGGCGCTTCCTGAAGGTACCTAAGTAGGTTTTGCTTGGCAACCGCCTGTACGCTGAAGGAGTGAAAGTAGTGTCGCAACTTCTTAGAGGTCCATATTACTGCTAAATAAATCTTTTCTACTTCAACATATTTAACTTCATATGGTAGGAATTTCTTGCTAAGGTAATAAGCAGTAAACTCCACCCCAAACTCATCCTCCTAGGCCATCATGGCACCCACTGAACTATCTTCTGTTGCTAGATATAAGATTAGCGGCTTGACATAACGTGGTGATCTTAAGACTGGAGAATTTTGGAGATATTCCTTAATAGTATCAAAGGCCACTTGATAATTACTATTCCACACTACCGGTTGATTCTTCCTAAGAAGCTTGAAGATTGGCTCATATACAAAAGCTAGCTTGGCAATAAACCGGCTGATGTACTAAAGTTTTCTAAGGAAACTTCTAACTTCCTTCTCTTTCTGAGGCACTGGCATC
This sequence comes from Excoecaria cochinchinensis, assembly GCA_947683425.1. Classification (NCBI taxonomy): domain Eukaryota; kingdom Viridiplantae; phylum Streptophyta; class Magnoliopsida; order Malpighiales; family Euphorbiaceae; genus Excoecaria; species Excoecaria cochinchinensis. The sequence goes on along the minus strand of CANTUQ010000018.1, from coordinate 11,490,067 downwards.
TCTCTAATTGCTCTAACCTTATCAGGATCTACTTCAATTCCTCTCTGACTTACCACATGGCCTAACAGCTTACCCGAGGTAACTCTAAAAATGCATTTCTTGGGATTGAGGCATAGATTGTACTTATTGATCCTTCGAAAGAACCTTTCCAAAGCCTCGAAGTGACCTTCTCTTGTAGTTGACTTGATCATCATGTCATCCACATACAACTCCACTTTCTTATGGATCAAGTCATTGAGAACTCTGGTGGCCATTTTTTAATCCGAAAGGCATAACTCGGTAAGCAAATGTACCCCATTCAGTAATGAAGGCTATCTTAATTCAATCTACGATCTTGTTGAGGATTTGATTGTACCCTGCATACCTGTCCACAAAGCTGTACATCATGCAAGCAGCCGCACTATCTAACAGCACATCAATATGAGGGAGAGGGAAATCATCTTTCAGACAAGCTTTGTTCAGGTCCCGATAATCCACACATACTCGAACCTTTCCGTCCTTTTTAGCCGTAGGAACTACATTGGCCAACCAGGTCAGGTATTGAACCTCTATTAGAAACTTAGCCTCAATCTGCTTATGGATCTCTTCTTTCAGCTTTTGGGCCCATTTCGATCTGAGTCTTCTATGTTTTTGCTTGACTGGTTTACACTCTGGGTAAGGTGGGACGGTATGTTTAGCGACATCTCAAATAATTCCCGGCATGTCCTCATAGGTCCAGGTAAAGAATTTTTCATATATTTTCAAAATTCTCCCAAATTTTAAGCTCTCTTCAGGAGTTATGTCTGACACTATCAAAATTTCCTTTGGGTTCTCCAAAGTTTCGAGATTAAATGCAGTTGTGTTAGTTGAGTTAATGTCAAAAATGCATACATCATGTTTATGATCATGTGAAATGAAATCATCAGAAACATCACACAAGTAAGCAAAGTTGTTTATCTCGTTAATATAACCATAGTCCACATTGTTATTATTGAAAAGTTCTGGCATAAAAAGATTATCTAAATAACTATTATCTTCATTCTCCATCGACGTTGATGTAGCAGCCGAATGTTCTTTTTTCGATAGTTGTCTAAAGAGAAAATCAGAGGTTGGGTTGGTGGATAGAGATCTAACTAGGCATTAAAAATGGTTGATCCTTCACGACAGATTGAAGAGACTCATGCCTTAATTGCCCAAGAGATGGATAGAAGGTCTGAGGAGCTTAAAAAAAGGTTGTCGGCCATGATTAAGGAAAGAATGGATACAATGGCGCTTGTTCTTTAAGCTCAACTTATGGCAACTACCCTTAACCAAGTTGAGCCGGCCACTATCAAGAAGGCCTATGCAGCGATGACCGCTGTGTCGCCTTTTACTTTCGAGCCCAGAGGCAAGATTCCACTCGTTTCACCAGTTCGAGCAAAGAGGAGATATGAGATCTACTCTAGAATGTGACATTATGCCTGAAGAGGGTAGAGACCCAGCGATGATGCATACTCTAGAAAATGGAAGCTCAAGTAGCCCCAATAACAGTAAGGGAAATGTTAGGGCTATAAAAGTCCCAGCTACTAGAACAACTCGGTGCCACCTCACTATCTTGGGTAGGCCATTATCTAGGCACTTCACCCATCTCATCAAGGAAGGGAAGTTACAACCCTTGCTAGCCAGGCCTACCCCTCTGAGAGATCGTATTCAAGAATTGGTGCCGAACCCAGAAAAAGAAAAGATAGTGGAAGCACCAACCGTGGAAGTGAATCAAAGGCGTTATTCTGATTTGGGCAGACCATTGTCTTGGGTCCTTAAGAGGCTGATAAAGGAGGGGATGTTATAGCCAATGCCTCCTAAGCTCACTAGAAAACAGGGGCAGCCCAATCACAGGGCGGATCCGTATTGTGCCTTTCACCAGCACACTGGGCATTTGATGGATCGTTGCGGACTTTGAGGCATCGGGTTCAAGATCTCATTGATAGCAAGCAGATTCTTGACCCAAAAAAGCAAAAGAAGAAGAGGAAGATAGATTGAGTGCCTAAATGGGGAAGGAAGACGGTTCCCGCGGATGATAATGGACCATCGATTATAACATCGGTGCTGGCAGGAAAGGCAGATGATAGCTGTTAGATGTTCTTTTTGCTCGGGAACTATTTGATAATGACCTTTTTAATTCTAGTTTTTATCAAATGAAATGACTGATTTTGCTTATTTGTGTGATGTTTCAAATGATTTCACTGTGCATAATCATGATCACAAACTCATTCATATTTGACATAAATTCAACTGATGTCATTCCATTTGATCTCGGCACTTTGGAAAACCCAAAAGAAATCTTGTTAGCATCTGATGTTACTCCTAAAGAGAGATTAAAATTTGAGAGAAAAAAAAAAGAAGAATGAGTCTTTGCCTGGACCTATAAAGGCTGGTCGGGAGATGATGATGAAGTCACCGAACACACTATACTGATATATCCCGATCATAGATCAGCCAAGCAGAAGCTCAGAAGACTCAGGCCAGGGTGGAAGAAAAAGGTTAAAAGAAGAGATCCACAAGCAGAAGCAAGGCAAAATTTCTTATCGATGCTCGACACCTGACTTGGTTGGTCAATATTGCCCCCAATAGTTAAGAAGAGAAATACATATATGTGTAAACTATTAGGATTTGAACAAATCTTATCCACAAAAAAAAAATAAAAACAAAAAAAAATAAAAAAAAAAGAATATAAAAAAAAGAGAAAGACACAAAAAAGGATTGATATGTGGATATCGCTTAGTTATTTAAGAAGAATTTGATACGGGTTTTCGTACCATTTTGTGTCTAATAATAGGGTGCGGCTTATGGGTGAAACTAAGAAGCTGTTTCAGAAGTATGATATCAAGCATCACAAGTCTCCTCTGTATCACCCTCAAGCCAATGGGGCAGTAGAGGCTGCTAACAAGAATGTCAAGAAGATCTTGGCCAAGATGGTTCGAAACTACAAGGATTGGGTAGAGAAATGGCCTTTTGCACTTTAGGGCTAGAGAACCACCATCGGAACCTCTACAGGAGTCACACTTTATTCCTTGATATATGGGGTGGAAGCAATACTGCCAGTCGACGTAGAGCTCAAATCTTTAAGAGCAATCATGGAAGCCCAGATTCCAAAAGCCGATTGAGTGTAGCGACAGCTGCAGGAGTTAAACACATCAGACGAGAATAGGTTGTGGGATTATTATCACAGTCAGATCTATCAGAAAACATTTTGCTCGATCATTCGGGGAAGAAAGTCAGAAAGTACCCACTGAAAGAGAGAGATTTAGTCTTTAAGCAAATGAGTCCTAATGTTTCAGACAGATGAGGTAAATTAAGGACAGCGCATGAAGGCTCATTTGTTCTTGAGAAGTTATTGTCTAAGGAAGCAGCAATTCTGATAGACAGCGATGGAAATGAATTCAAAGAACCAGTCAGCATCTACAGACTCAAGAAGTTCCATGGCTAAAGACTAAAAATCAAAATAACAGAATAAATGCCCCGCGGGTCAAAAATTAAAAAAAAAAAAGGCAGCCTTGCTAAAAATGGGCACCTCGTCAAGATGAAAATCGAAAAAAGGCATCCTGGGCAAAAATTAGAGGCTTGAGAGAAAATGTCCAATCAAGAAAACCCAAGAGGGCTGATTAGAAACAGGAGTTTGATGTTTACAAGATCTACTCTGAGATTAGATGTAGTTTTGCATTTTGAATCTATTTTAGATAATGATCATGTATGGAGAAATTATACTGAAATGCACACAAATTTGCAAAAAGATATAAAGCAAAGGCAATTAGATTCATATGTTCATTATTTTCTAGTTCTTTCATAAAAAAGAAACATCGTTCATTATTGAATGCATCTAATCTAGATAACTATACTCTGCTCTTGCTGGCCAGGCGCTTAAGTCGATAGGTCCTATTATTAACCGCTGGACTGGGCACTTGCATCTTGTATGCACTAGTAGAAGCAAAGGGGCAATCTCCGATTAGTTGTAAAACAGCCTTTACAAGTAGCTGGGTCTAGAGGCCATGGTACTTGGAGGTGAAAGTTGAAGATAAGATGCCATCTGGAAAGGATAGGAGGGGCCTCACAACATCTTAAATTCCCTTTGAGCTGTTGGACACAGCCGACGGTGATATAGAAGGTAGCCTCATAGACCCCATGCAACGAGACACACCTAAAAAACCATCCGGAGTCACAGCAAAAAAGTGGGTGTCACACCCCACAAGTGGCTTATTTAGAAATTAGAATTTTTACAAGAGTTAATAAGGGTAATTGAGTAATTTACAAGTGATTGAGGATTAAATTGCAAAGAAATAAAAGATGTAAATTGAAGATTTCCAGTTTGGGGAGTTAAAGTGTAATTGGTAAGGTTTTAATAGTAAAAGTGGATTAAGTGGGTCTGTGTTTCGTGCATGTGTGCCAAGTGGTGAGTGAGTGTGTGTGTACGTGGGTGAGAGAAAAGAAAGGGGCTGAATGTCTTAGTTTCTGGAAAATTAAACACATGAGTTTTTCTCTCTTGCTCTCTCTCACGTAAAACCACTCCTCTTCCCTTGTGTTTCTGTTCTTCTTTCGGTTTGCATGGGTTGTTCATCCATTTGTTTTTGAGCCACGGTTTTGAGTATTGAAGATCAAGAGGTAAGTAAATGAGTTGCTATGACTGAACTTCTCCTTGTGTCTCTCTGTTACGATGGTTTAAGTATGAAGTTTTAGTTTTGGTTATCTGAATTTTTGGTCTTGTTTTTGTCGGTTCATGAATCTGTTGAAGAGAAGAAGGATAAAGGGAAAGAGAAGGTGGTTGATTGAAGAGGATTACAGTAGGCATTTTGGACTTCAGTACAGGTTTGGGAGTGTGTCAGTCCTTCCTCATTTTTGGATCCTAATTACTGTTCTATTATGAATATCAGTTGTGTGTGTATGTTTATTATAATATATGAGAAATGTAATGTGTGTAAATGATTCCTATAGAAGAATATGCAAATGAGATGTTTATGCATGAGTTTGGATGTGAAATTCTAGGATGATGACTTCCTGGTTTTTGCCTCTGTTTTAATTGTAATAATACATGATTTGTATTATGAGTCTTATAGTTATGCTCTGATGACTTAAAGGTACATGTGTGAATGATTTTTGCATGAAAAAAATGGTTTTAGACAAATGGGGTTTTGAATTAGGAGGGTACTCTGTTTTCTGGATTTTCTGGTTTTTCCCACGTTTTACTGGAAGTTGGTTTTGAGAAGATGATTGAGTTTGAGAAGAGAAGCAGAATTGTGAGAAGAAGGTCACGAGACGTGATGCTGCATCAAGCCGTTACCCCCTTCTCGGTTGAAGGTCACGAGACGCGAAGCAGCTTCACGCCGTGACTCCTTCTTTGCTGAAGGTCACGTGACGTGATGCTGCATCACGCCGTGACTTTCGCCTCCTCCTGCGTGTGATTTCTTCCTCTCCTCTCAGGCGTCACGGGACGTGATTGATGGTCACGCCGTGACTGCCTTGTTCTTTGGCGTGGCACTTGCGAGAAACCAGCGTCACGCGACGTGACGAATGGTCACGGCGTGACCGGCCTCTACCTGTTGCCCTGTTTTCCAAAATTGAAGTTTTAACTTCTGTTTTTCAAGAATTTTTACACTACTTGATAAATATTTGATTTAAAATCTATATTGTGTTTTAATAATTGCTTAATATTAGGTTTTGTATACATGATTAATGATTAATATACATGATTTACATGTTTATAGTCTATTTAACAGGGACTTTTCAATATAAGCTATTTGTTCTTATTACCTCCTGTAGTTAATGTTTATATGTTTAAATATTTCTGAATTTGATTATTATACAAATATACATGATTTATAAGCTAATATTTAATGAAATTCTCTTGATTTGGTATATGAATTGTTGAGTTGTATCATTTGAGCCTGAATAGTCATAGTAGTGGATAAGTAAGCGCTTACTTAGGTCAGTGTGTGTGTGCAGCTGCTATATGATAAAAATGTTATATGCGGGTCCGTTTGGATCCTTGTTTCGATCCTGTTAGGATCTATATGGAAATAAAGCGGGACCTCGGTCTCTATATGAAAAATACATGTTTGAGACTCATGTCTCTATATGCTTGGGATACTGTGTTCTATCAGTATCCAAATGACCGTATCCACTTCTTAGGTTTATACCAGACTAATCAGGCTACATGTTTATATGTGATATGTATGTTGAGATGTTTATTGACATGGTTAAAAATATATGTTGCACATGAATTCTTGTATATCCTATATCAGTGTAATGTAGAAAAGTATATTTGTATTTGTTAATTACTTGTATTGTAAATATCATAAAGGTAATGTGATACTGTATTGTATATGTATATTGTTATTTTGTTTTGTTCCTCCCCACTAAGCGTTATCGCTTAGCACGGGCTCTTTTCCCGTGCAGGTGGCGAGTGTAGCTTGGAGTCAGATATCTGCAGGTTGGCCACTAGGAGTCTTTTGAAGTTGTGATATTTTTTGAAGTCTTCCGCTGTAATTATTTTTGTATATGGCTTGTAATTAGCAAAATGAATCTTTTATAAAGGAACAAGTATTCTTTTTGTATATGTATTTGCTTACGAGCCCTTTTTGTAAATCGATAGTGATATGTATAAGTATATGTTAAAGGTTTTTCTATAAAGGATTTAAAAGTTTCTTTACATATTACTTTTTTGTTTTATTTTATTAGCATATATTTGGATTTGTTTATATGTTTGCCCGCGTGGCACTCCGGTATCCTTCCAACGGGGATGGCGGGGTGTTACAGCTTGGTGTCAGAGCCCAGGTTTGGTGGTTCTGGGTTATGTTGTGATTGTTTGAGTATAGAGTCGAGTCTATGCATGAGAGTCAGTTTTGTATAGTGGCCTAATGCAGATGTCTTGTGTTTTGTAGTGTTTATATGGAGTCGGATCCAAGTGAGTATATGGGCGACACCATGAGTAGTGCCAATGTGAGTCGTGGAGGGAATCCAGTTAGAAGAGATGATCCAGTTAGATAGGATAGACATGAGCGGGAACCTGCACCAGCTGAGGGTGCAAATAGAGGTGTTGCTTTTGATCCAGCGTTAGTCCAGGGGTTATTACAAGTGGTTGATAGATTGACTGCACCTAAGGCTCCAACTGAGTTGTTAAGAAAGAGAGGAGCAGAGGATTTTCATGGGACTGCTTTAGATGAATCCGATGTGGCTGAGTTTTGGCTCAAGAGAGTAGGTAGAATTCTGCAAGAGATTAGATGTCCCGCGGATCAGAGAGCTTCATGTGCTATATCGTTGCTTCAGGGACCAGCCTATGATTGGTGGGAACTTGTGATGAGGAATCCTCAGCGACCAGCTGAGCTGACATGGGATTATTTCAAGCGAGAGTTTGAACAAAAGTATATAACAAAGGCATATCAAGAAGCGAAATGGAGAGAGTTCATTAGCTTGAAGCAAAGGGGAATGACTGTCAGTGAGTACGACAAGGAGTTCAATAGGTTAAGTAAGTATGTGCCTGAGCAGTTGTTGAGAGATGAATTCAGATGTAGGCACTTTTTAGAGGGATTGCGTGAGGTATTCAGAGGCCCCTTGTCTGCGATGATTGTCTTGCAACCAGTTGGGTATTATCAGATTGTGGCTGCAGCAATGAGGTTAGAGGAATCTGAGGAGATCAAGCAGAGAATGGCGCAGAAGAGAAGAGCACCAGAAGGTGGAAATGTGAGTGCTAAGAAGTCAAAGGGTACTCTAGTTGAGCAAGGATCTAGAGGAGGTGTACAAGTGCCTTCACAGGTAGAGAGTGTAGCCCCACAAGGAAATAAAGGAAATCGAGCACCAGAATGTGAGCATTGTCATAGGTACCATTGGGGTACGTGTCGAAAGATTACCGGCGCTTGTTTCAAGTGTGGAAGCATGGAACATCGGTTTGCATTTTGCCCTGATCGACAAGTGGACCAGAATCAGCAAGAGAGTAAGAGATCCAATGTCGTCCAAAGTAACCGGGATGCAAGTAGAGCTCCGAGAGCACCATCTGAGACGGTGCAGCGACCTAGTGCTACGGAGGATCGTAATCGGCATAGGGCATATGCTATGACTGCTGAGAATGTAGCGGGTGCTGCAGGACCTTCGGGTAAGTGTTTACATGTTCAGTTTTGTCTTGTTTCGGTTTTGGTATTTGAGTTGTGTTTGGATAAGCGAGGAAATTTCGAGGACGAAATTTTCTTAAGGGGGAGAGAGTTGTCACACCCCACAAGTGGCTTATTTGGAAATTAGAATTTTTACAAGAGTTAATAAGGGTAATTGAGTAATTTACAAGTTATTGAGGATTAAATTGCAAAGAAATAAAAGATGTAAATTGAAGATTTCCAGTTTGGGGAGTTAAAGTGTAATTGGTAAGGTTTTAATAGTAAAAGTGGATTAAGTGGGTCTGTGTTTTGTGCATGTGTGCCAAGTGGTGAGTGAGTGTGTGTGTACGTGGGTGAGAGAAAAGAAAGGGGTTGAATGTCTTAGTTTCTGGAAAATGAAACACATGAGTTTTTCTCTCTTGCTCTCTCTCACGTAAAACCACTCCTCTTCCCTTGTGTTTCTGTTCTTCTTTCGGTTTGCATGGGTTGTTCATCCATTTGTTTTTGAGCCACGGTTTTGAGTATTGAAGATCAAGAGGTAAGTAAATGAGTTGCTATGACTGAACTTCTCCTTGTGTCTCTCTGTTACGATGGTTTAAGTATGAAGTTTTAGTTTTGGTTATCTGAATTTTTGGTCTTGTTTTTGTCGGTTCATGAATCTGTTGAAGAGAAGAAGGATAAAGGGAAAGAGAAGGTGGTTGATTGAAGAGGATTACAGTAGGCATTTTGGACTTCAGTACAGGTTTGGGAGTGTGTCAGTCCTTCCTCATTTTTGGATCCTAATTACTGTTCTATTATGAATATCAGTTGTGTGTGTATGTTTATTATAATATATGAGAAATGTAATGTGTGTAAATGATTCCTATAGAAGAATATGCAAATGAGATGTTTATGCATGAGTTTGGATGTGAAATTCTAGGATGATGACTTCCTGGTTTTTGCCTCTGTTTGAATTGTGATAATACGTGATTTGTATTATGAGTCTTATAGTTATGCTCTGATGACTTAAAGGTACATGTGTGAATGATTTTTGCATGAAAAAAATGGTTTTAGACAAATGGGGTTTTGAATTAGGAGGGTACTCTGTTTTCTGGATTTTCTGGTTTTTCCCACGTTTTACTGGAAGTTGGTTTTGAGAAGATGATTGAGTTTGAGAAGAGAAGCAGAATTGTGAGAAGAAGGTCACGAGACGTGATGCTGCATCACGTCGTGACCCCCTTCTCGGTTGAAGGTCACGAGACGCGAAGCAGCTTCACGCCGTGACTCCTTCTTTGCTGAAGGTCACGTGACGTGATGCAGCATCACGCCGTGACTTTCGCCTCCTCCTGCGTGTGATTTCTTCCTCTCCTCTCAGGCGTCACGGGACGTGACTGATGGTCACGCCGTGACTGCCTTGTTCTTTAGCGTGGCACTTGCGAGAAACCAGCGTCACGCGACGTGACGAATGGTCACGGCGTGACCGGCCTCTACCTGTTGCCCTGTTTTCCAAAATTGAAGTTTTAACTTCTGTTTTTCAAGAATTTTTACACTACTTGATAAATATTTGATTTAAAATCTGTATTGTGTTTTAATAATTGCTTAATATTAGGTTTTGTATACATGATTAATGATTAATATACATGATTTACATGTTTATAGTCTATTTAACAGGGACTTTTCAATATAAGCTATTTGTTCTTATTACCTCCTGTAGTTAATGTTTATATGTTTAAATATTTCTGAATTTGATTATTATACAAATATACATGATTTATAAGCTAATATTTAATGAAATTCTCTTGATTTGGTATATGAATTGTTGAGTTGTATCATTTGAGCCTGAATAGTCATAGTAGTGGATAAGTAAGCGCTTACTTAGGTCAGTGTGTGTGTGCAGCTGCTATATGATAAAAATGTTATATGCGGGTCCGTTTGGATCCTTGTTTCGATCCTGTTAGGATCTATATGGAAATAAAGCGGGACCTCGGTCTCTATATGAAAAATACATGTTTGAGACTCATGTCTCTATATGCTTGGGATACTGTGTTCTATCAGTATCCAAATGACCGTATCCACTTCTTAGGTTTATACCAGACTAATCAGGCTACATGTTTATATGTGATATGTATGTTGAGATGTTTATTGACATGGTTAAAAGTATATGTTGCACATGAATTCTTGTATATCCTATATCAGTGTAATGTAGAAAAGTATATTTGTATTTGTTAATTACTTGTATTGTAAATATCATAAAGGTAATGTGATACTGTATTGTATATGTATATTGTTATTTTGTTTTGTTCCTCCCCACTAAGCGTTATCGCTTAGCACGGGCTCTTTTCCCGTGCAGGTGGCGAGTGTAGCTTGGAGTCAGATATCTGCAGGTCGGCCACTAGGAGTCTTTTGAAGTTGTGATATTTTTTGAAGTCTTCCGCTGTAATTATTTTTGTATATGGCTTGTAATTAGCAAAATGAATCTTTTGTAAAGGAACAAGTATTCTTTTTGTATATGTATTTGCTTACGAGCCCTTTTTGTAAATCGATAGTGATATGTATAAGTATATGTTAAAGGTTTTTCTATAAACGATTTAAAAGTTTCTTTACATATTACTTTTTTGTTTTATTTTATTAGCATATATTTGGATTTGTTTATATGTTTGCCCGCGTGGCACTCCGGTATCCTTCCAACGGGGATGGCGGGGTGTTACAGTGGGGACCGGGGGCACAAGAAGCTGATATCCTAGTCTGCCGCCTCGTCCAATCTGGTAACATCTTCTTCAGGAGAGGCAAAGGAATATAACCACTGTCTGGGGAAAAAGATACCTTAATGAGTAGCTGCTGTTTGCTCTAGAAGGGGGTTCTAATAGTTGCTTCGACTTTTCTTGCAGCTATACCCTTAAAAAGAGAGAGAGAGAGAGAAATAAAAGAAGGCTATTAGAGATGAAAACTATAACTGGCCCTCTAAGAAAAAGTTAGGCTGAAGGGCAGGGAGAAAACCTAGAAACAGGCAGTCTGTCCTACAAAAAAAATAAAATGAATAAAAGCCGCTGGAGTGGGTTGGGTCCATTCCAGGCAAAAGTTAGGCAAAGGGTTAAGTGAAAATCGCTAAAGGTACGCATTTCTCGAAAAGAAAAGTTAGTGTGAAAATCCACAAGGGACGCACTACCTTCAATTAATGACTTCCAATGCCTGGAGCGATAAGGCAGCATCACTTAGGATGACCTCACTTCAGGTAGATAGCGTATAATGCAGAGCACGAGCCAGAATCATAGGGGCAAAGATGCTGTACAGCTCATAAGAAAAGGGCGCATGCTCATTGACCGGGGGGCAAAGATGCACACCTGATAGTTCTCTCTGAAAAGTTATGGGTCAGAGCCCCTAAGCTAAGATGACACTTCTAGATCTCTGGGGGCATGATCAAGCAGCTAGGCCGTATCCTCAATGGACCCTTAACCACTCAGGACGTGGTCTATCCATTTTTGCATGCATTTCATGTCATACAATTCTTTAGCAAACATATGTATATGGCCTTTTACTATTGCATGCATCATTTCCTGTACATGATTTTTAGCACGTAGTTTGCACATATTTTACAAACAATTCTTTGTATGCCTACACGATTCTTGTGTACATAAATTTTAATAGCGCAAAATTTTTGTGTTAAGTTGTACCCAAAATGCTGACATGATTGCACCTTATTAAGGTACCTTTGATTTAAAGTTTGACTCTGCCTAAGTAGTTCTCAACTATGAATGGCTTTGATCTCATCTCTAGAAATCTACGTTTCATTCCATTTTGAGTTAAGAAAAAGGTAAATATGTTTGGTCTCTGATTACTAGATCACATGAGAACTTTGACTATACCATGTAATTTTTATGTTCAGAGCACTTTTGGCCCATTTCGAAAACAAACTAAAGAAAAAAAAACTAGTTGCAATAAGGGGATTGGATGGAAACTCTCTAAGAGCACTAGAACCTTTTTGATTACCTGTCATGGTGATCCTTGGCTAAGACAGAACTAAGAAAATGATTTAGGCAGCCCTTCTTTGTATAGCTCTCTAAATGACTGTTTCCTACCCTTATTTTGCAATCGCTTGCTAGCCTATTGAGCCTTTATTTTGGTATGCTAAATGCGTATCAATTTTATTGTTGCACATGTTAAAACTACTCTTCGCCTAAAATGATTTTGGTGTCCCCTTAGAAGAATGACCGCTCTAGTAAGGATGGATGTACATTATGACATTTCTTTGTGCTATCGAAAAATCGCCCTGATAAAGATGGGTTTACACTTTGGGAAGAGGGTTTGATCATTGATAAACTCTTTGCATAATTAGAGACATAAGCTTGCGATAAAAAAGCGAAAAAAAAAAGAAGAGAAAAAAAAGGAGAAAAGACAAAAAAGAAGTGCTCAAGATAATATCCCTTGTTGAGTTTCAATGGTTATCTTTTTAACTTAATTGTTATTTTGAGTATGATAAGCTAAAGTATTACCAAGTCCAAATTCAAGAATACCTTGACAGTATGCAATTAGGCTGAGAATTGTCCTCTCATCCGTCGAGTGAACGTTGCGGTCATTTTTCTCTAGCAACTTGATCCTTTCTAGGTAACCATCTACCTATGCCTAACGTTACAACTGAAGTAAGACCTCTTGATTCTTGGTTCAGTCTTATCTAATTAGCGGAGATGACCTTCTAATAAGATTTGGTACGTAGAAAGAGGCATATGCTATTTCTTTAGCATCAAGCGGGAAGCCACGAGTGCATTCATGCATTCGAGTTGAGCTTTGTCCCCAACGTTGCATCTAGAATTTGATTTCAAATGGTGAAAAATTCTATTTTGGCCTTTTCCACACACACACAGAGGTTGCATGGTATGCCTTGTATTTACGTGTCGTTTTAGTAAATCTTGATATTTACATGTTTATCTTCTTGTCCTTCATTGGGAATGACTCCTAAATTCCTTTTGCTGAGATTGAATCAGTTGAGAATGTGGTTCATTCAGTACATTCAAGGGCAGATAGAAACTTGAGTTTGGGGTACCTAATAGGTTGCAATCATTTTACAATCTTGGAGTATTTCTTATCACTACTCATGATAGTAATACTTTGCATCCATACCCAGCAGTACATATGCTTTCTTCAAATGTTTTTACGCATAATTGTAGCAAACATTCTTGTAAATAGTTTTACATGTATAACTTTTGATGTACGACTTTTTGTATAAAATCTTTAGCAAGCATATTTCACCATATAAGTGTCTGTAGATACTTTTGCGTACATGGCTCTCCAAACTTCATTTTTTTATAATCACTTATTTTTGCTCATTTTGCGGGCACATCCTTTGCATGTATCTCACATGCACCGTCTTTGAATGCATTCTGTACCCCTTTTTGTATGATTATTTCTGCATGTGTTTCATGTGCATAGTTATCCATGTACACATCACACATGTATGATTCTTTGTGTGTTTTCATACACGTAATTTTGCACACTTCACACACACCCAATTCTTTACATACCCTTTATGTATGTAATGACTTTCCACCTATTTCTGCATATGATTCTTTACGTCTATGATGGTGCACAATTCTTTACCTTCATCACAGGCATGATTATTTGCATATATTTCGCATACACAATTCCCTTACTATATTTCTCATGCCTGATCCTTTGCATATATTTCTCGTGCATGATCATTTACAAACATTTTACAGAATACGATTATTTGCACATATTCCATAATCCTTTACATGTATATAAGCCATCCCGTGCACGTGACTGTGGCTTACATGTCATATACATAATTCCTTTCATGCATTTCATGCACGTCACATGCATAATACGCACTTCACATACACAACTCCTTACAGTTGTCTCATGTCGCATTGTAGGCATCTCATAGGTATAATCTTTTGCATATGCCTAATACTTCATATGCATAATTCTGTGCTTAAATTTCACACGTGCATAACTTTGCATGTCATTTCATGCATGCATAACTTTTCACATGCATTCAATGCATACATGATGCCCTACGCCTACTAGATGTTGTTTATCAAACTCAGTTGTGGTTTCACACGTCAACAAGCTGACGTTCATCAATCACACAACTCAACCGTGGTTTCACATGTCGACAAGCTGATGTTTATCAATCGCTTAACTCAATCATGGTTTCATACATTGACAAGCTGACGTTCATCAATCATGCAACTCAAACATGGTTTCACACATCGACAAGCTGACGTTCATTAATCGCGCTACCCAACCATGGTTGCACACATCGATAAGCTGACGTTCATCAATCACGTATCTCAATCGTGGTTTCACATGTCAACAAGCTGACATTTATCAATCACGCAACTCAACCGTAGTTTCACACATCGACAAGCTGACGTTTATCAATCATGTGACTCCATCGTGGTTTCACATGTCGACAAACTAACATTTATTAATCATGCATCTCAATCGTGGTTTCACACGTCGACAAACTAACGTTTATCAATCACGCAATCCAACCGGGTTTCACACGCCAACAAGCTGACGTTTATCAATAATGCACCCAGCCGTGGTTTCACATGTCGACAAGCTAACGTATATCAATCACGCAACTTCATCATGGTTTCACACGTCGATAAGCTGGCAAAAGCTAATGACACCGCGATCATAGATGACAGTACAACAGGAAGGTCACTTTGATGCGCGCCGAACCTAGCAAAGGCCCTCACTAGCGTGATCCACTTTTAGGGCTCGAGGGATTGGTTCGGATCTTTTTGATCTTGGGCATCCTGAGACATTTTGGATGCCTCCTTCCCAATAGAACATTGGAAAGGATCATCTAGCCTCACGACGCCTTTAGGCACCTTTGAGGTATTTTGGAGTCGCTACTCAATTTATAAGAAATTGGGAAAGGTCTCTAACCTCGGGGGTGTTAAACCAGAGAAGGTGTTCAGAACTTTACTTTTATTAATGACTCAAGTTAAGTTTATAAATGAGTTTTAAGAAATTGAAATTCCACCTCTAATCTCACACGATTATGCATTGTATTTAAAGCGCATTTTAATCACACTGGAAAGCATTAAATAAAGTGATAAAGAAATAAATAAATTATAAGAATAAATTTTTTCCCAATAATTAATTACAAGGGCTCAAAATGAATAAGTAAATAAGTACTTTAAAAATGAGTAAAATATGCCATACATAAACCGGGTCACTCATTGAATTTTTAGGAACATTGGTTCCTTTTTATTAACTTAAAAATAATTAAAGAACCATTTTTGGGTGTTGATTGAGAAAACCGGGATGAGTGATCCCATTTTATAAAAATTAGTTCGCCATTTGAAAGTAAGATTTTATTTGGTTGAAATAGGACTTTGGTCCATTTTATTAGAAAAATTCCAATTTTAATTATTGTAAAAAATGACTTTTTATGATACGGATAAATTTAAAATACATTTTTACATTCAATACATAAAAATAATATAACAAGGAAAAAAATGGTAATTAGAAATGCAAACCCAAATACGAAGGTCTTAGTTTCTCGATCCTCTGCCCCGCTTGGAGGTATCACTCAAGGTGAAATAAGCACGTTTTGGGGCAATTAAATAGAATAAAATGAAATGTTAGTGAATTAAATCAAATAAATAATATAATATAAACAAGCAATTAAATGAATTAATTAATCAAATGAATAATTATTTAAATAATAATACAATCAATTAAATAATTATTTAAATTATATAACAACCAATTAAATTAAATAGAC
Source organism: Excoecaria cochinchinensis (assembly GCA_947683425.1). NCBI lineage: Eukaryota > Viridiplantae > Streptophyta > Magnoliopsida > Malpighiales > Euphorbiaceae > Excoecaria > Excoecaria cochinchinensis. The sequence goes on along the minus strand of CANTUQ010000018.1, from coordinate 11,474,236 downwards.
GTATACAATCAATTAAGTCAATTAAATGTAAATAATCAATTAAATCAATTTATTAGTTTATAAATCATGTTTATCCATCATGCAAATATATTATTCTAAGTTGATGTTATTTATGACAAACACGTTAATATACATAGAATTGAAATAATAACAATACACAAATTAATTACAACCAGCAAATAATTAATGATTTAATATCTAGATTACCTAGTACATTAATTATTAATAATAAATCTTAATATACCAGTAACCAGTAATCAATATGGCAATATCCAGGAACAATAATAGAATAATGATAGACAACAAATGCTAACGATAAAGACTAAATAACAACTTAATAATGTAAAATGTCAAATATAGGAACAATATGCAGATGACAAATGGATAACGAAAAAAAAGAATATGGAATGTAAGAAAGTTTAGGCTTAACAATGAATAAATAATAATCATAAATGGATTATTAACAAATGTTAGTGATAAACAACAAACATATTAATAATACAACAATAAAAATATACAATAGCATGTTTAACAATAAATAATAACAAATATACGTGAACAGATTAATAATAAGCAAGATTAATAATAAGTAACAATGAATAATTAATAAACAAACGACAAATGATAAATGAACAACAATAGATAAACAAACAACAACAATAATATACAGTATATACAAATATATGGATTAAATTAAGGATTCAAAACAAGAAAGAAGAGAGAAGGGACTGATTTAGCTCAAGTATTTACCCTCAATTATGATTTGATATTTGCAGCAAATGAAGAAAACTTTGATTTCCCTGACGATTTGCTTGAGATGAAAATGAAAAAGTTTGGATTAAAACTTTTGAATAAACTGACGAACAAAAATTAAAACTCAAACCTCAAGAATCAATTTCTTTGGTTCAAGAATGATTTTCGGATTGACGTTGCTCTTAACAGTTGTCACACCCCATTTGCCCCCTAGTAGAATGAGCCTGACTGTCCGTCTGTCTGTCTGTCTATCTGTCTGTTAGTATGTGTAAGCATTCGCATGTGTTCAGCATTTCATAAGGGTATTTTAGTAAAATGTATGATTTTGGGGTTTTATTATTATGTGGGTGCATACATGGCATTAGTGTGTTTAATTAATTGAGTTGTACTTGTGTGCATGTGTTCATACCATGGTAGGGTATGCATAAGTGAAAAGGGTTTTAGGTGTGTGTAGTGTAGGTTATTTTAGTGTGAGTGATTAATGTCACCAATAGAGTTTGATACATATTAAGAATAAAGAAAGGAAATAGAAAAGGGAATGAGGGAAAAAGGAACCTAAACTTACAGATCTACGTTCTTTCTCGCTCACTCTCTTCTTCCTCACTTTCTTTATTCTCAAGTATTGTGTATTTTGATTCAAGGTTCTATTGGTGAACTTAATCCTCTCCTTGCATCCCCTAGCTTGGTAAGTGCATGATCTTGTCTTTGTTTTACTGTAAGTTTGCATCTTCATCTTCTTCTTTAGGTTGAGTTTTAACCTAGGGTTGAATTTACTGTGTTTGTGTTCTAGCTGAGGCTCCACGTGATCCAAAGGGAAAAGAAGTTGCTGGACCAAGTGGAGCTAAGTGATAGAAGTTAGAATCCAGGTTTGGGAATGTTAACTTGTGAAATTGTATGATTGTGAAGTTACTGTAATTCTAGGGTTCATGTGCTTCTAAATTTGAATGTGTGTGTTCTTGATTTGATTTGGTTAATTATTGATGGATTGAGTTGTATAACTATTGCATATGTTGTTGGAGACAATTTCTGGAAGGTAAGAACAGGTTTGAATGGTTTTTAATCAAATTGGGAGTGAATTCGTGTCTCTGGAAATTCTGGAAATCCTGGAAATTGAGGTACTGTTCTTCGTTGCGTGACTCGCTTCAAAGGAGGGCAGGTCACGTCACGTGATCCTTGGTCACGGCGTGACATGCCTGCTGAGAAGCGAGTTGCGCTGAGGATCAGGCAAGTCACGCGACGTGATCCTCGGTCACGTCGTGTGACCTGCGAAGAGAAGAGGCAGATCACGCAACGTGATCTGCGAGGGAGAGCAGCGTCACGTCGCGTGACCTTCGGTCACGCCGTGACCTGCATGTGCATTGCGTGATCCGCGAGGATCACGCAACGCAATTGGCGAGAAACAAGCAGGTCACGAGACGTGACCCTCGGTCACGCCGTGACCTGCCTGTTGAGTCGCCAGTTTTCTCCGCTCAGCTTGTTTTTCCGAAATTTCCTAGTTTTTAACTCTGAAATGTGAATTGAATGTCGCATAACCTGCTAGAGTCGAGTAAGTGGATAGTTAGGCATGCCTAATAGAGTCTTTAGCTGCAGCCCTCAGTTCAGTTTGGACCCCGATCAGGTCCCCGTTTGGTTCCTCGCGAACCCTTCAGTATAGAATCTTGTTTAAGATTCCCTCAGTATATAAATAACATGTTCTGATAAATGATATAATATTTGACTTGTACCTGTGAGGTACCCTCAGTATTCGATTCGTACCCGTAAGGTACCCTCAGTACACTCGTTATCCACTGTCTAGAGTCAGCAGGTGTTCTTTAAATGTTAATGGAAATGCTCTGATCTGATCAGACTATGAAATGGATTATCTGAATGAGTTAATGATGAAATACATGCTGGATTATTCTGTAATGTATATGATTATGGGATACTGAATGTATAACTTTTAAATGCGAGCATGTTTATGTGAATTATGCAATAATCCTTGCATTCTGCCATTGTGAATGTGATATGCCTTGACGACCACTGTGAGTGGCCGTTCATAAATTATGTGTGTTTCCCCACTAAGCGTTTAATCGCTTAGCACGGTGTTTTTACCCGTGCAGGTGCGGAAGGCGTTTGATTTGGGAGAGTCGCCGTGAGCAAGCCAACACAGAAGGGTTTTAGTGTAGGCTCAGTTTTGTATCAGTTATTGATTCTTTTTGTATAGAACTCTCTGTATCAGCTTCCGCTTTTGTAATTATATTTTGTATATGTAATATTCTTTTGATATCAGCTTGCTGATCAGAACGTTATTGTAATAGCTTAATTATAGTAATGCATGATCAGCCTGTGCTTTCTTTTTATATAAAGTTTTTAATTATTCTGTATTTCTGATTGTATGTTATGAATGGATGTATATTTTGCTTTGTTTTTGTTTGGTGACACCTTGTCTCATACGGCATCTCACTCCTTATCGGATGGGATCGCCTATGTATGGGAAGGGGGTGTTACAACAGTGCTTTTTTTTTTCTCTCGAAGTTCTGGGTTTTTTCTACTGTTCCAAAACCCTCTCTCTTGAATATGTTGTAATGTTCTTTTTATATCCCGTGAAAAAGCTAGGTTTCTCTAAGTGTTTTTTGGTTAAAAATCCCTTAATTGCCCTTCAAACCAGACAATTTTCCTTTAAAACCGGATGTGCAGTCTGAAATTTGCCAGAAAATCCTAAAAAATGAGAAAAATGGTACACTGGCGAAGAAGAAGATGCAACAGTACAGGGCCGAGTGTGGCGCGGCGCAACATGCAGCTCGCAAGGGAATGCCCGCACTCCGCGCAGCGTGACATGCGCCCCTGCTGGCGCAAGTCGCCCTCGGCAATGTGCGCCCCCCTACGGGGGTTCGTCGCCCTTGGTGACATGCGCCCCCGCAGGTGCTCGTCGCCCCTGGCGACATGTGCCCATGCTGGCGCACGCAGTGCCTACGTGCGCGTGCCACTATGACCCGCACGCGCGGCGAGCGAACCGCATGGCAAAAAGGCACCAAAAATTCGAGAATAAAACCCAAAATAAAAATAATAAAAATAAAAATAAAAATAAAAATAAAAGTAAAAATGAAAAAAAAGGATTCGACAAGGAAATCGCCATTTCTGAACATTTTACCCGTAAACAAGTGTCATTTTCATCATTGGGTAGCTTTGGTCTGAGCTGCCTCAGGACCCAGTGTCTACAGTTGCCCCCAGTTTTGGAAAACATAGTGCATGGGCGCCTAGGTGAGCCAAAACTCAAAGAAAGAAATAAGAGACATGTACCTGAGGCAGTTGTCCTTCCGATCTGAAAGAAGTTTTTCGGGGTAGTTATTGCCTACTTGTTGATGTGTTGACCCTCCTTATTTTGGCATCTAACCTATGCGGTGTCTAGCCTTTCATTCGGTGTCTAAACCTCTGTCATTTCGGCATCTAACCTGTGCAGTGTCTAGTCTCAGCCATTTCGGTATCTAACCTGTTAATGTGGTGTTTAACCTCCCTCATTTTAGCATCTAACCTTACAGTGTCTAGCTCCAACCGGGTTAGTATATAACCTGTTGGTGCGGTGTCTAACCTTCCTCATTTCAGCATCTATCCTGTGCAGTGTCTAGCTCCATCTGGGTTGTTATATAACTTATTGGTATGGTGTCTAACCTTCCTCAATGCAACATCTAACCTATGCGGTGTCTAGCTCCAGCCGAGTTGGTATATAACCTATTGGTATGGTGTCTAACCTTCCTCGTTGCAGCATTTAACCTGTGCGGTGTCTAGCTCCAGCCGGGTTTGTATATAACCTATTGGTATGGTGTGGTGGCAATATTCATCCCTTTGTCAATGAATTAACCATTCATTTGAGTGGCCGTTAGACATTATCGTCGTGTGCCTGAATGTTCGAAGAAAGTGATTTAATTGGATGCATTAACCTGTTCTGGTGATGTGTGAATCATTATTTATCATTATCATTATCATCATCATTTTATTTTTTTATTATTATTTTTTATTTTATTATTTTTTTTTTGTTATGTCCAATAGTAAACGCACAACAGACATACATGCAAAGTTATATTATAAGTGAGAATTTTTGTACATCATAAAAACAACAAGAATAATATCTCATATCTCCCTGAAATGCCCCCTACTAAGGAGGGTGATCTACAGGCATATCCGGGTCGTTGGGATGAGCTGGAGGAGGCATCCACTGATGTTTGACATCCTCAGGCGGCGGCCTAGATGATGACAGGTGAGAAACTCGGAATCTGACATCTGCCTGTCTACCTAAGAATGGGCTAGCCATATTGGCCACAGTGTGAGATAGCTCCTGGAAACTAGAGGCTAGGCCAGATATGGCAGAAGTGTATCAATCAATGTGATACCCCAAGTCCTGTCGGATGATGGGCAGGTCTCTCCCTAAATCCTCCCTCAGGTCTCTCACACCCTGGGATACCCCTCTAGAAGTTTGCTCCAGGATAACCATTCAATGTCGGGTGGCAGCCAGTGACTCGCCCATCGCCTTGAAGGACTCCTCAAATCTCCGTGCCTGCACAGCAAATGTGGTAGTCATGGACCCCTCTATCCTGTCTAACCGCCGGCCTATCTCACCAAACCCCTTTATCATCCGCTAGCTCAGAAGGCGATAATCACGGATCCCCTCATCCTGACGTCACCCCAGAGTGGCAAAAGCAGCCATCATATCCTAATATATGGAGTGGAATGACATCTCTGGGGTAGGCTAGCTCTGCTCTGCCCTATATTGAGGTGACGGAGATGCTGCGAAAGAAGATGCCCCTGGATAGCCTGGCTGAATGTAGTGAACCTGCGGCATAGGAGTGGTGTGGGCTCCACTGTCGTGCAGGATCCGCTGTGAAGGGGGAGTGTGAAAAATACATTTAAGATTAAAATCATTTGTGCCCTCCTCATCCTGCGGCGTATGTGGCTCCTCATCATCCTGCTACATGTGAGCCCCCCCGAAGTACCAGCTACATCTGGCAGTGGAGGCAACTTGTAGAGAAGCCTGGTCTCTGCCATGCTGAGTAGTCTGTACTCGTTTGACCCCTCTGATACCAGCTCCACCATACCCATAGCACCAGCGACGGCAAGATCAATAGCTATATCCATGTGACGCGTGCCGAACCTAGCAAAGGCCCTCATTGAACTCGCTTTTAGGGCTCGAGGGATTGGTTCCGCGTCTTTTTGATCTTGGACATCATGAGTCATTTTGGATGCCTCCTTCCCAATAGAACATTGGAAAGGATCATCTAGCCTCACGATGCCTTTGGGCATCTTTGAGGTATTTCGGAGTCGCCACTCAATTTACAAGAAATTGGGAAAAGCCTCTAACCTCTATTGGTCTAAACCAAAGATGGTGTTCGAAACTTAACTCTTATTAATGACTTAAGTCAAGTTTATAAATAAGTTTTTAAGAAATCAAAATTCCATCTCTTATCTCACACGATTATGCATTGAATTTAAAGCGCATTGGTAAGCATATTGAAAGCGATAAATAAAGAAATAAGTAAATAAATAAATTACGAATGAAAATTTGGACAGAACAATCCCCTAAAAATAAATTACAAAACAAAAAAATGGGACAGAACAATCCACCAAAATAAAAAAGCATAAATAAATAAAACTTGCCCCAAAATTAATTACAAGGGCCCGAATGAATAAATAAACACATACAAGAATAATTAGAATATATCATTCATAAATCGGGAGATTTATTGAATTTTAGGAACATTGGTTCCTTTTTTATTAACTTAAAAAAGATTGGAGAACTATTTTTTGATATTGATTGAGAAAACGGGGATGAGTGATCCCATTTTATGAAAATTAGTTCTCCATTTCAAAGTGAGATTTTATTGATTTAAAATAGGACATTGGTCCATTTTATTAATAAAAAATCAAGTTGTTAAATGTTATAAAAAAACATGATTTTCTATATACGGATGGGTATAAAATACATTTTTACATTGGACACATAAAAATAATAATAATAAAAAGAACTACAACAATTAAAATGCAAACCCTCAGTTTGATGGTCATTAATTCTCCGATCCTCCACCCCGTGCGCAAACATGACTCACATAGATAAACAAATTTGAGACAACAAAACAAAAATAAAATGAATGTTGGTAAAGTAAATTTAATCATCAATGTAATATGAACAAATAAATTAGTTGAATAAATTCATTGATTAAAACGATTAACAAATCAGTCAAATAATAATCAATTAAACTAATAAGATATAAACAATAAATTAAATATAAAACAGTTGCATTAATAAAAGATAAATTGAATAAACAGAACAAAGAATGCATGCAAAAAATACAACAAAACAAAGGGAAGAGAACAGATGAAGAAGAGCCGAAGAAGAGGTGAAGCCAGGCGTGTACGACTCGTGCATACATTGCACGAGTCATGCAATGAGTGCACACGACTCGTGCAGAAGTGCACAGGCAGTGCAAAGGCTTCACGGGTAAACAAGGGGGAAACAGGAGCACGACACGTGAATCTGGGATACGACTTGAACAGAAAAACACGACTCGAACAAAATAAGGAGATGATCAGACAAACACAGAAATAGGGATGAATAGAGTAATATTAACAGATTGAATAAGCATGACACCATCAAAACAAGCATAAAAGAACAACAAACATGCCGATCAACCATAATAAACATTTTAGGCTCATGTCTAATAATAAACATGCAATATATAGATCAATAAAATCAAACAATAAATATATACAGAGTATGTACAATGAAGAGAAACAACATGTAAAGCCAAACGAAAAAAAAAAGAAAGAAAAGAAGAAAGAAAGGAAAGAAAAAGATGCTTATTCCAGTATTTACCCTCATATATGATCTTTGATCTGCAGATGAAGAAGTTTTGGTTTTACTCCTTGCTTCTCTTGAAAAGGATAAAATAGTGAGTGATAAAAACTTCAAGATGAAGGTAACATTAAAAAAACAAATATGATTGAATCTCAAAAATCAGGAATTAATTTCCTGGATTCAAGAAGCAATCTCAGAATATTTTGAGAATACAAATCACTTTCATGCTCTCAAAGCTTTCTTTTCTCTCTGTCTTTTTTCTTTTGAGTTCGGCCTCCTCTTCTCAAAATCCTCCCCCTTTGTTTCTTAACTTTTTATTTTTATATCTCAGAGAAGGTTAGGTTGCTTCTCACCAAATCCAGCCATGATCCATGCTTTTCCCACCAAATCCCCCGAAATAACGGAATGGAGACGTTGGGGGGGCTGGGGACAGTGAGGCTCGTGAGGCAGGTGAGACCTCCCTCACGCTACCCCTCACCACATGAGAGCTGCATCTTATGTTAGTGAGATGGGCCTCACCAACGTGAGGCTGTATCTCACGTTAGTGAGATAGGCCTCACTAACGTGAGGCTACATCTCACTTTAGTGAGATAGGCCTCACTACACAGGCCCCCAAGAGCTCCCTCTTCCTCATTCTCTCTATCCTCTTTTTTTATTTATTTTTAAATTAAAAACGAAAAATATTTTTGCCGAGGAAAACATCACTTCTATCTGCCTCTTGCCTGTAAACAGGTATTATTTTCATCACTGGGTAACTTCGGTCTGGGCTGTCTCAGGACTCGGTGTCTACAGTTGCCCCCAGTTTTGGGAAACGTAGTGCCTAGATGCCTAGGTGAGCCAAAACTCAAAGAAAGAAAGAAGAAGCGCATACTTGAGGCAGCTGTCTTCTCAAACTGGGTGATACGCCGAATCTGCTCAAGACTTACAAAATGCGAGAATTGCTCTTTTGAGCTGCACCGAGTCTGCTCTAGACTTACAAAGTGCGGGGTTTTCATCTTCTGATGGTGATGCACCGAGTCTGCTTTAGACTTACAAAACGCGGGAAGTGCTCTTCTGAGCTGCACCGAGTCTGCTCCAGACTTACAAAGTGCAGGGTTTTCATCTTCTGATGGTGATGCGTTGAGTCTACTCTAGACTTACAAAACACGAGAATTGCTCTTCTGAGCTGCACCGAGTCTGCTCCAGACTTACAAAGTGCAGGGTTTTCATCTTCATATGGTGATGGTTTTTTAATTAGATATTTCCTGCAAAGTTATATGCCCAGAGGTACATATAAGAAATTGTATGTATATGACATGAGATGTAAATGCTTGCAAAAAAAATGGATAGACCACGTCCTAGGAGGTCAAGGGTCTGTTAAGGATGCGGCCTGGCTGCTCCACCATGCCTCTAAGGATCCAGAAGAGTGTCATTTTAGCTTTAGGAACTCTGCCCAAAACCTGTTCTGAAAAACTCGTTGGGCGTGTATCTTTGCCACCCCAATCAATTATCATATACCCAGGATTCTGACTCACATCCCTGGATCTGAAGTAATGCCGCCTTATCGCTCCGGGCATCGAAAGTTATTATTTTGAAGGTAGTGCGTCCCTTGTGGATTTTCACATTAGTTTTTCTTTGTGGAAAATGCGTCCCTTAAAGGATTTTCACATGACCTTTTGCCTAATTTTTGTCTGGAATGCACCCAATCCAATCCAGCTGCTTTTATTCTTATTTATTTTTATTTTTATTATTTATTTATTTTTTTTTATGAGAGATTAAAGTCATTGACAAACCTTCTCACGAGGGTTTCATATGGATAGCCGCATTGACAGGCCGAGATATCAGCCTTAAGACCTATTGGGTATACTTTTACTATGCAACCCAATACCCCTCATATCCTCCTTCGAAAACTATTCTGTCACTTCTACTAGTGTGTATGAGAGATGGGTACTCAATCCCATTATTGATAATAGGACTCGTCGACTTTAGCATCTGGCTGGCGAGAGCAGTGGTAGGAATTAGTATAGATTTGCATGCATTTTTTAGCAATATGTTTCTTTTTAAAATAGAACTAGAAAATAATGTAAATGAATAAATTGAGTTTCATTTCATTTCACAAAATTGTGTACATCTCAGTACGATTTCAGTATACATAATCATCATTTAACGTTAATTCAAAATGCAAAGCTACATTCATTCGTGGAATAAATCCTGATAGCATCAAACTTTTGTTACCAATCAGCCCTCTCGGGTTTTCTTGATTGGACATTTTCTCTCAAGCCTCTAATTTTTGCACAGGATGCCTTTTTTCAATTTTCACCTTGACAAGGCGCCCAATTTTAGCAAGGCCGCCTTTTTTCGATTTTTGACCTGCGAGGCTTTTATTCTATTCTTTTGATTTTTATCGTCTTTAGCCATGGAACCTCTTGAGTCTATCGATGTTGATTAGCTCCTTGAACTTGTTGCCATCACCATTTGACAGAATCACTGCTCCTTTTGACAACAACTTCTTGAGGATGAAAGGACATTCCCATGTCGGTCTGAATTTCCCCCTGATATCGGGCACACCCGATCTCATTTGTTTGAATACCAAGTCCCCTTCCTTCAACGGGTGTTTCTTGACTTTCTTTTCAAACGACCTGGCTAGCTTTTTCTATTAAATCTGATTATGATAGTAGGCTCTCATCCTGCTCTCACCTAGCATGTTCAGGTGCTACAGCCGCTGCTGTACCCATCGGCTTTCAAAATCTGAGCTTCCATAATTACCCTCAATGACTTGAGTTCAATCTCGACTGGCAGTATAGCTTTCGTCCCATATACCAAGGAATATGGTGTGGCCCATGTAGAAGTTCTGACAGATGTTTTGTAACCCCAGAGCGCGAAAGGCAACTTTTTTGCCCAATCTTTACAATTCTGAACCATCTTGGCCAGGATTCTCTTGACGTTCTTGTTGGCAGCTTCTACTGCTCTATTAGCTTGCGGACGATAAGGAGAAGATTTATGATGCTCAATGCCGTACTTCTGAAAGAACCTCTTCGTCTCAGCCATGAACTGGACCCCATTGTCAGATACCACGTGATGTGGGAGGCCGTATCTGCATATCAAGTTCTTCTCAATGAATTTAGCCATATCTCGTGCATCGACCTTTTTGAAAGACTCAGCTTCTACCCATTTTGTGAAGTAGTCGATGGTAACTATGATGAATCTATGTCCATTAGAGGCCGTGGGATGTATTTCCTCAATAATGTCGATTCCCTAAGCTGCGAACGGCCAAGGCGATGTCAAACTGTGTAACTCTAAAACCCGTAAGTGCCTTAAATCTGTATACTGCTGGCATACCTGACATTGCTTTACGTATTTTGAGCAGTCTGTATCCATGGTGAGCCAGTAGAATCCTTATCTCATGATCTTCTTGGCCAGCATCAAACCATTCATGTGGGCTCCGCACACACCAGCATGAGTTTCCTCCATTACCTTTTCGGCCTCTTTTTCATCTAGACATCCCAGTTGAATACCATCGACTTGCCATTTATACAACACCCCGTTTACGCAGATAAACTGAGTAGATAGCTTACGTATCAGCCTTTGGTCTTTCTCAGTAGCCTCTTCTGGAAACTTCGCATTTTCTATATAATTTCTGATATCATGATACCATGGCTTCCCATCTGTTACTTCCATTTTCATGACTAGTTTAGACTCAAAACTAGGCCTCTCAAAACTAGAAATTAGTACAGGCATCATAACCACCCCCTCTTGATTATCCCATATCGACACCAAAGTTGCAAGAGCGTCCGCTAGCTGGTTCTCATCTCTAGGAACAAAGTGAAAGGTGCACACTTCAAACTGATCGCTCAAATCTTTTAAGTACTTCACATATGGGACCAACCGCTCTTTTTTAACAGCCCATTCACCCCTAATCTGATTGATCACGAGAATCTCCAAATACCTCCACATTCTTTGCCCCTAAAGCTATCAATGCTTCTAACCCGAAAGTGCATGTTTCGTATTAGCTTCATTATTGGTGGCCTTGTATCTCTAGCTAACGGAGTTTCTCATCATCCGAGGTTATTAAAATAATCCCTATTCCTGCCCCCTTGCTTACAGCCCCATCAAAGTGCAACTGCCAACCTTGAACCGTGATAGCTGCCACATCCTCATCCGGGAAATTGAATCATATGAATCTCCTTGGATCGGGTGCTCTGCCAAAAACTCTGCCACTGTACGCCCCTTAATGGTTTTCTGGGTGATATACTTAACATCGAATTCTTATAACAGCAATAGCCATCTCCCCATTTTTCTAAGCAAAGATAGAGCTTCCTATAGGTATCTGAGAGGATTCTGTGTCGCTACTACCTGTACCCTGTAGGAGTGAAAATAGTGTCTTAACTTCTTAGAGTCCCAAATTACCGCGAGACAGATCTTTTCTACTTCTACATATTTGATCTCGTAGGCAAGGAACTTCTTACTGAGGTAATAGACCGCGAACTCCACTCCAAACTCATCCTCCTGAGCCATCATGGCACCTACGGAGCTATCCTCTATGGCCAAATATAGAATAAGTGGTTTGACTTGCTGCGGTGGTCTCAAAACCGGTTGATTCAACAAATATTCCCTGATGGTGTTGAAAGCTTTTTAACAATCTTCATTCCACACTACAGGTTGGTTCTTTCTGAGTAGCTTGAAGATTGGTTCACAAATTGAAGTAAGCTTAGCGATAAACTTGCTGACATGCTGCAATTTACCCAAAAAGCTTCTGACATCCTTTTCCTTTTAAGGTACTGGCATTTCTCGAATGGCCTTGACTTTGTCTAGGTCAATCTCAATCCCCATTTGGCTAACCACATGTCCTAACGGCTTCCCTGAGGTGACACCGAAGATGCATTTCTTGGGATTTAGCCTCAATTTATGCTTACTGATCCTCTGGAAGAACTTTTCTAGAGCTTCAAAGTGACTGTAAGCACCGTGTCCTAGAGCGGTTTCGATCAGAGATTACCCTATGATGAAATCAGTATCCGAGCCTGTATAAATGGTTTGGATTTAGAGGTTTTAGTCTCACGCTACACGAGAAATAAGTCTTTTCACCTTTCGTAGGCAGAGGGGGAAAACAGGGAGTTTTTGAGTCAAAAGGTATATTTTCCTCCACAGACGGCCAACCCGTCTGTGAGGGGCCAACCCGTCGCTTAGGGTCACAGATGGCTTATGGTATTTTACGACGCCCGTCGGAAGGCACCGCCTCTTTCGGAGCATGCCACCTGATTTCCCGGAGCACGCAACCTTTCCGACGCCCGTCGGTGGAAATAGCAGGGCCGTCGGATGAATCCTTGTGTCAGAAGGATTCTTTCGATGCTCGCCTCCATACATCGACGCCCGTCGGTCGTGCCTGTCTTATAAAAGCTTCGGATTTTCTCTTAAAAAGGGTTCCAAAAATTTTCAAGAGGGGAAACTCTGCCAAAATTCAAGCGCACTTTCTCTCTCTTCCAGCAAACACATTCATTAAGAAATCTCCTTTAATTTGTGAATCAAAACCATTAAAAGGAACTAAAACTAATTAGTTTTCTTCGATTTTCTTTGATTCCAAAGTCGATCTTTGTGAAAGGTTTAGAAGGAAACCATCCATTTTCCTTTTTTCGACCCTTCACTCTGTTTCTCATGGAGCGTGTGGGACTGTAATCAACATTCAAGAATATCATTGAAACATTATCTGAGGGTAAATTTTCGGACTCATTCTCCATATCATTTCATCTCCGCTCTTTATTTTTGTTGTTCTTTCGATTTTTGCTATTATCTTCCTTTATTTTGACGCTTTTCATCTCATCTTGTTGTAAAAGCCCATTTTTTGCTCCAAAAGAGAGTTTTTGCTGTTTACTTTCGGAGACAGTGGTGACCGACGGGTCATCTGTTTCACCAACGCCCATTGGCCACCCCACTCACAGACGCCCCCTCTCTTGAGTGAGTTACGGACAGGTCGGTCACTTTGACTGACGCCCGTCGGTCACTCGACAGAGGCCGTCGCTGGGTCCTGTCTCCACGTTTTCGAAATCTTTTTCTATATTTTTCAAGTTCTTTTGACTTTATTTATGATGAGCTTTCCTATATTAACATCTTTTAACTTTCTGTGAGCGTATATTGATTTCCTTGGACTATCTTGAGCTCGAGGGGCTATCTACCATGCTCGGAGGATTTCATCCGGTTTAGTTTTCTAACCTTCTTGGTCATTTACTTTATTCATTTATTCATTGATTGTTTTATATACTTGATTATACCCTCTTTGCATCCCGTTAAATGTAAAAATTGATTAATGTTTTATATTTAATAAAGAGAGGTTTTCATGAACATAAGGACCCAATGTCCTATTTTTATCCAATAAAAGTCATCACAATAAAAATCCAATTTTAATAATGATGCATGCGAGGACCAAAGTCCTCAAAATAAGCAATGCCCCGATTCGTGTATGTATCGCACATTTATAAAAGGGAGTTGTATTCCACTCCTTGTATTATTGTAATTTATTGCTTTCACTATTTACTTACTCATTTACGGCTTTCCAAATATGAATAAATGCGCCTTCAATCAATTGCATCGTGTGGAGAGAGGGCGAATCAATGATAATTAAAATTTGATCATAAAATAATTGAGGTAGAAATAGATGAGAAATCCCGAACCCAGCTCTGGTCTTTGGGCTCAAAGAGGCGAGAGGTTTACCCTCCAAGACACCTCTTGTGTCACGAGACTCTGGTGTTAATCCTAGGCTCCTTAGGGCGAGAGGTTTTACCCTCCAAGACCCCTCTGGTTGGCCCAAAATGGATACTAAGCGCAGTCTTAGGCTCTCCGAGGTGAGAGAAACTGTCACACCCCATTTGCCCCCTAGTAGAATGAGCCTGTCTGTCTGTCTATCTGTCTGTCTGTATGTGTAAGCATTCGCATGTGTACAGTATTTCATAAGGGTATTTCAGTAAAATGCATGATTTTGGGGTTTTATTATTGTGTGGGTACATACATGGCATTAGTGTGTGAATTAATTAGGAATTACTTGTGTACACTTGAGCATACCATATTAGGGTGTTATTAGTTGGGAATCATTTGCGTGCATTTGCTTATACCATTGTAGAATACATTTAATTGAGGTTGCATTTGGTGTGTGTGATGTGTTGAGTTAGGGTGTGAGTGATTAAATTCCACCACCAAGAAATTGACATGTGTATTAGGTTAGGGAAATGAATAAAGAAAAGAAGTATGAGTGAGGGGAAGATCAATTCACGTTTTTCCCTTTCTAGCTCCATCTTCTTCTTCTTTTCCCTTTCCTAATTGCTACTTGCTGTAGATCAAATTGTGGTAGTGGAAATTAGTCACTCTTGCTTCTAACTTGGTAAGTCACTGCAATTCTCATCTTAGTTTCCCTTTATGTCATTTTCATCTTCTTCCTTGAGTTAGGTTTAACTTAGGGTTTGTTTTGTTGAATGTTCTTGTTGAATTTGTGATTAGTTGAAGCTCCTCGCGAACCTAAGGGCAAAGAAGTTGCTGGTCCTAGTGGAGCTAAGTGATAGAGGCTTAGAATTCAGGTTTGGGAATTTATGATTGTGATTTGTGCGATTTTGATGTTTACTATGAATTCTAGGGTTTATATGTTCTTGAAGAGCTTGAATCAATTAGTCTTGATTTGATTGTTTAAATGCTAAATTGAGTTGCATGTATATTGATTATGTGAATTGAGATGATTTTTGGAAGGTAAAGACAGGTTTGTAAGGTTTAAAATCAAATTAAAATTGAAATTGTTGTTCTGATAATTCTGGAAATTTTGGAAAAGTCGAAGTACTGTTGAATCTGTAGAAACTCTCTCTGTCGCGTGACTCGCTACGAAGGAAGGCAAGTCACGTCGCGTGACCCTCGGTCACGGCGTGACCTGCCTGCTGAGAAGCCAGTCGCGTGACCAGCTAATGAGTAAGCAAGTCACGCGACGTGATCTTCGGTCACGTCGTGCGACCTGCGAAGAAGAGGCGTTGCGTGATCTGTAAGATCACGCAACGTGATCTGCGAGGAGAGTAGCACGTCACGAGACGTGACGTCCAGTCACGCCGTGACATGCTAAGGCGTTGCGTGATTTGCGAAGATCACGCAACGTGACCGGCGAGAAACAAGCACATCACGTCGCGTGACCCTCGGTCACGCCGTGACCTGCCTGTTGAGAAGGCCAGTCACGCCCAGTGACCAGCCGATCTCGCCCGTTTCTCCGTTCAGCTCATTTTTCCGAAATTTCCTAGTTTTTAACTCAAAAATGAATTTAATATTTCTTTTAAATGGATCTTATCACTATGTGATGCATGTCATAATTTTATATGTCTCGATTTACGTAATACTATGATTATTCCAATGATGTGTATATGATATTCTGTAATATGATTTGAATATCGCACAGCCTGCTAGAGTCAAGTAAGTGGATAGTTAGGCATGCCTAATAGAGTCTTTTAGCTGCAGCCCTCAGTTCAGTTTGGACCCCGATCAGGTCCCCGTTTGGTTCCTCGCGAACCCTTCAGTATAGAATCTTGTTTAAGATTCCCTCAGTATATAAATAACATGTTTTGATAAATGATATAATATTTGACTTGTACCTGTGAGGTACCCTCAGTATTCGATTCGTACCCGTAAGGTACCCTCAGTACACTCGTTATCCACTGTCTAGAGTCAGCAGGTGTTCTTAAAATGTTAATGGAATTGTTCTGATCTGATCTGGCTATGAAATGAATTATCTGAATGAGTTTAATGATGAAATGCATGTTGGATTATTCTATAATGAATATGGTTATTGAGAAACTGAATGTTTGGTTTTTAAATATGAACATGCTTATAGCATCTATGTTATAACCTTTGCATAATGCCATTGTGAATGTGATCTGTTTTGACGACCATTGTGAATGGCCGTCCATAAATTATGTGTGTTTCCCCACTAAGCGTATATCGCTTAGCACGGTGTTTTTACCCGTGCAGGTGCGGAAGACGTTTTGCCTTGAGAGAGTCGCCGTCATCAAGCCAACACAGAAGAGTTTTTAGTGTAGGGCTATTTTTGTATCAGTGATGATTCTTTTTGTATAGAACTCTCATGTATCAGCTTCCGCTTTTGTATCTATATTTTGGGTTATGTAATATTCTTTTGATATCAGCTTGCTGATCAGAACATTATTGTAATAGCTTAATTATAGTAATGCATTATCAGCCTGTGCTTTCTTTTTATATAAAGTTTTTAATTATTCTGTATTTTCTGAATGTATGTTATGAATGATTGTATGTTATACTTTGTACTTGCTTGGTGGCACCTTTACTCATACGGCATCTCACTCCTTCTCGGATGGGATCGCCTACGTATGGGAAGGGGGTGTTACAGAAACTTTCCCAATGTTCTATTGGGTGGCGACTCCATGAAACCTCCTTGTTGCCCAACATAGACGCACTTGCGATTTATTGCAAGCTGTCAACGGACCCACAAATGCCCCGATCGCCCTAGAGCGGGCGGCCGCGGGGATCCGGCGCGCGTCATAGTGGCAACTCCACTGGGGACGATATGGTTCGAGATTTCAATTTGAAAATACCTCGTTTAACATTTATGGTTAAAATTTAATTCATAAATTTGCCTCCTCTCAAATTTGCATTACATCTCATTAGAGCTTTAGAATATGCTAGTTTGGTCCCTCTATTAGCCCCGGTGCATTCTTGAAGCACGACCCTATTTTCACTCAATTTAGGGAAGTGTTAAGGATAATCACCAGCCCAAGCCTCGTACCTTAACGGTATATCAAAATGATGACCCAATCGGTCGTTATGCTCGTGATGAGCTAGCCCTGTCCGTAGGGATCATGCTTGGGTAGCCTTAAAGAAACATCTCCCTTGTCAAAAGCTCATGTAATGGCCGTAGTTACTTTCCACAGGTGATGTGAACCCTAATTCCATGCTTGTTGTATGGATCCTCTTGTATTGGATGAATCCAGATGTCTCGCTTGGTAACCTAGCCAAAGGCTTTCATGCCCCGGTGGGGCCATGTCGAAATTTATGGAACGTCTAAATACATGACGATCATTATCCATCCGCTTGTACATTAGCATAGGAGTGTCATGCTGCCGATTTTTTGCCGTGCACCATGTGTGTCCATTGGGTCCCTCGTTGACCCTTGGGCTAATCCCGCCTAGGAAAGATACTACACGACCACGTGTGTGGGAGAAATAAGGGTGGAAGGACCTACTTGCTTGCTTGTGTTTTGTGAATGTTGCATATCACGACCATGCATTACATCTGCATTCCATGCATCACGTCTAACGCTTTGTCCCTATAGCCATCATAGATCTTCCCAGGTGGACTAGATCACCTACCGGACGATTGATCCGAGTTCCTACTTTTAAACTGTCAGATAGAGAGGGCCTACCAGAAATTTTGCCAGAAGTCAGCTGTACTGTATCTGAGATGGCAAACTCGCCTAGGGGGGATGATGTCACCAGGGCCATGATTGCGAAAGAAGTGGGCCAACGATTTGAGGAATTTGAGGGCAGAATGATGAATATGTTGACTGCTCTGGCATAACAGAATGCTCTGCAGAATCCACCTCCTCCTCCCGTGAGACAGAATGAGCAAGAGGAAGAAAGAGCTGAGAGATGAGAAGAGCCCGTTCGGTCGCCACTAGTAGAGCTGAGGTCAGTAGCTTCGGGAGAGCACAGAAGAAGGCCAGTACTGAGGATTGATGATGATAGGGATATCGAAGATGATAAGATGAGCATTGCATCTGAGAGAGGGAAGGCACCTCAAACTGATGAGTTCATTCTAAAGAAGATGGAAGAGAGGTTTGAAGCCATGGTCCGTATGCTAAGCAGAGGTCAGGGGATGAATCCAGAAGACAAGGAATTGGAGGGAGAAGACCCGACTGCTCATGTGAAGCAATACTCTCTGATCATGAAAGGGACCACGTTGTCTAAGAAGCAGAAGGTGGAATACTTTTTTCTGAGTCTGACCGCTCATGCCATCGACTAGTATCATAGTCTCGATCGTCGGACTAAAGAAGATTGGGATTTGCTCACGGAGGAGTTCTTGAGACAATATGATTGCAACACCAGGATGGAGGTAACTCTTAAAGATCTTGAACTACTCTAGCAGAAGGCCGGGGAATCTTTCCACGATTATCTCACCCGTTGGCGAAACCGGGTAATGGAAATGTGGAGAAAGCCAGACACCCAAGACCAGATCCACTTGTTTATCAAGAATGCAAGCTCGTATTTGAAGGAGGGTCTGAGGATGAAGGAACTGAAGGATTGGGAGTCTCTGAAAGACATAGCCATTGAGGCAGAGGGAGAGTTCCTAGCCCGAAAAGCTAACAATGACAATTTTGCAAAAAGGGCTAACACCGGTCAAGGAACCAGTAGGCCAGCTGGTCCCTGTGGTAGCACCAGAAGAACAGTGGAGGTGTCTGCTACTGAAGCAACTACCCACAGGAAGTTTTCAAGCTTAGGAAGACCACTGTCTTGGGTCTTGAGACGGTTGATGAAGGAAGGAACGTTACAACCCTTGGCTCCTAGGCCTGCTATGACACAAGGGAATCCTGGTCACAAGGACAATGAGTTCTGGGCATTTCATTAACACTCAGGCCATCTAACAGACAAGTGTAAGGCGTTGAGGCACTCTATTCAAGATCTGATTGATAGCAAACAAATTTATGACCCTGAGAAGAGGGAGTCTGAGAAGAAGCCTGGTTATAACGCCGTGCCCCCACCTGTGTTTATGATCGGATCTAGCTTGCCTGAGTGGTGCGTACTACAGGATCTATATGGGAGCAAGAGTATTGCTGTTGCTTGTTCCGAGGATAGAGAGGAGAAAGCAGTGGTGGTGACCCTTGATTGTTGGTCAAGCAGCGAGAGCGGTGGAGAGGACGAAGAGGAGGGAGAGATGAACCCTGATTTGTGGAGATTTGATGAGGATGAAGAAAAGGTAGGGGCTGTGACGAGAAGTGGGAGAGTGGTCCCTGAGATTACAAGGCTACCTGAGCCAGCGCAGCCATCAATAGAAAAAGAGCCAGAGGAGAACCAGATTGTTAAGCAGTTGAAGAAGACTGCAGCTCAAATATCCATCTGGGATCTCTTGAGACAGTCCCCTTCTCATAGGAAAAAGGTAGTAGAGGCTTTGGTTGAGACCACTATTGCCACCACGATTTCCCCATCAGAGCTTTTGGGTCTAGTTAAAAAAGGATCGGAGGAGAGATTGGTTTTTTCTGATGCCGACCTACCGGTCGAGGGCCGCAATCATAACCGACCCCTATACATCAAAGCACAGATTAACGATAAGCACACCGCTTGCGTTATGGTGGACGATGGGTCTTCTATCAATGTGTGCCCTCTGATAGCTCTTCAGGCTTTTGGTTTGAGCGAGGATATGCTCAGCGGATCAGATTTGACTATCACAGCCTATGATAATTCAAGGAGGCAAGCCTCGGGAACATTCAAGACCTTGGTCAAGACAGGACCCACTGAGGTGGAAGTAGAATTTGTGGTTCTGCCCATTCCGGCTAACTTCTCAGCCCTGCTCGGGAGACCTTGGTTTCACAGGCTAGGAGGAGTACCATCCACTCTGCATCAAATGATAAAGTTCCCACATGAAGGGGAGGTGGTGACCATCAAGGCAGCCAGGGAGAATCAGGTCTCAGTGCTTGAAATTGCTAATCAGCCATTTAGTGGCTTCCACGTGTCCATGATAAGAGAAGAGCACGGGTCAGTGGATAACCCAGCTGTGGTTAATATGATGAAAAAGATGCACTATCTCCCTGGGGCTGGTTTGGGTAGAAACTCTCAAGGGCTGCAGACTGTGATCACCACTCGAGATCAGAAGAATCGAAAGGGTCTGGGGTACAGAGGCGGTTTTGGCAAGAAGAAGAAGATGGATAAGCTCCCCCATATCTCAGAAAGCTTTGTACCAGCGTCTTCAGTGTGCGCTTATACTGGCGAAGATGAGCCGCAGTGGGTGAAGGGGAGAATTGTCCCCGGATTTGAGATCTTTAACGATGTATTTAACTGGGATGTCGGGGTTATCAAGACCGCGGAGAACTTCTGGGATGAAGATGTCATGACTCAGTGCATTGCTTGGGACAGATGCGAGCCCGAAGAGGTTATCACCGAGAAGATGTTGTTTGCCAGGCTGAAAGGGAAAGAGAAGATGGCAGAAATAGAACTGAAGATGGGGGATTTAAAGATTTCCTCGGACATACCTGAAGGGCCTCTGCTGAATCAGGAAACCAATGGGCAAACTGCAATAGCATCAACCTCTGGAGAGGCAGAAGAAGGTCTTTTTATTCCAGAATTTTTTTATGATGTAAAGAACAATTATAATATTATCAATAAGGCGAATGATTTCTCTTACTTGTGCGATGTTTCCAATGATTTCAAAATGCATGAACATGATCATATTCCATCAATTTTTGACATCGATTCCACTGATACAGGGCCTTTTAATCTTGGAACCTCGAAAAATCCGAAAGAAATTCTAATAGCATCAAATATAACTCCTGACGAGAGAAAAAATTTTGAGAGAATAATAACAAAACATGAAAAAATCTTTGCCTGGACCTATGAGGACATGCCAGGGATCGACCGAGACATAGCAGAACATGCTATCCCGACTTATCCAGACTACAAGCCTATAAAATAGAAGTTGAGAAGGCTCAGGCCAGAATGGGCAGACAAGATCAAGGAGGAAATTCGGCAGCAGATTGAGGCCAAGTTCCTCGTGAAAGTGCAGTATCCTATGTGGTTGGCAAATGTGGTCCCGGTAGCGAAGAAGAACGAGAAGGTCAGGGTGTGTGTGGATTATCGAGATCTGAACAAGGCCTGCCCCAAAGATAATTTTCCACTACCCCATATCGATGTGTTGATAGACAGTGTCGCCAACTGCGTGATGTACAGCTTTGGAGATAGTTATGTGGGCTACAACCATATCCTGAACAAAATAGCTGACCTGGTTAAGACCGCTTTCATCACAGAATGGGGGACCTATGCCTACCGAGTCATGCCTTTTGGCCTGAAGAATGCAGGGGCAACATACCAGAGGATGGCAACAAAGATTCTAAGCGACCTAATCCACAAGGAGGTAGAGGTGTATGTTGATTACATGATGGTCAAGTCAGCCACCCGGGAGGGCCACTTCGAAGGTCTAGAGAAGTTCTTCACCAGGATTGATAAGTATAATTTGTGACTCAACCCCAAGAAGTGTGTCTTCGGAGTAACTTCGGGAAAGCTGTTGGGACATGTCGTCAGCTAGAGGGGAATAGAAATTGACCAAGACAAGGTGAAGGCCATCAGAGAGATGCCCGTGCCACAGAAAGAGAAGGATGTAAGGAGCTTCCTGGGCAAGCTGCAGTACGTCAGCCGATTCATTGCCAAGCTCACCTCAATATGCGAGCCCGTTTTTAAACTGCTCAGAAAGAATCAACCTATGGTCAAGAATGAAGACTGCCAGAAAGCTTTTGACAGCATCAGGGAATATCTGTTGAATCCACCGGTGCTAAGGCCGCCGCAACCGATCAAACCGCTTATCCTTTATCTGGCAGTGGAGGGCAGTTCTGTGGGCACCATGATGGCTCAAGAGGATGAATTTGGGGTGGAATTCGCGATTTATTACCTCAGCAAGAAGTTCTTGGCTTATGAGATTAAGTATGCTGAAGTAGAGAAAATCTGCCTCGTAGTAATTTGGGCATCGAAGAAGCTGAGACATTACTTCCATTCAAATAAAGTTCAGGCAGTGGCCAAGCAGAATCCGTTGAGATATTTGCAGGAAGCACCGTCTTTGCTTGGTAAGATGGGGAGATGGCTGCTCTTACTACAGGAGTTTGATGTGTAATAGATCACTCGCAAAACTATTAAGGGGCGAGCCGTAGCCGAATTTCTTGCTGAGCATCCTATTCTAGGGGACACTCCTGAGTTCACCTTTCCTGATGAGAGCATAATCGCGATTTCCGTCAAAGGATGGCAGTTACACTTCGACGGGGCAGTCAACAACAAGGGGGCCGGAGTCGGAATCATTTTGACAACCCTAGATAATGAGAAACTCCCCCTTGCCAAGAAGCTGAGGTACAAAGCAGCCAACAATGAAGTCGAATATGAAGCATGCACTTTCGGGTTGGAAGCTTTAGCTGCATTGGGGGCAAAGAATGTAGAAGTCTTTGGTGACTCATCCTTGGTGATTAACCAGGTCCGAGGTGAGTGGGCTGTAAAAGAAGAGCGGCTGGTACCCTATGTTGAGTATTTGAAAGTTGTATGTGGGCAGTTTGAAACTTGCACTTTCCACTTCGTGTCGAGAGATGAGAATCATCTAGCTGATGCGTTGGCAACCTTAGTGTCGATATGGGATAATCCTGAAGGAGTAGCTATGAAGCCAGTATTGATTTCGAGTTCTGAGAAGCCCAGCTTTGAGATCAAGCCTGTAATGGAAGTAGAAGTGGCAGATGGGAAACCATGGTACTTTGACATTATGAATTATTTGGAAAACAATAAGTTTCCAGAGGAAGCTACTGAGAAAGACCAGAGGATGATCCGGAAACTATCTACTCAATTCATATCCTTGGAAGGGGTGTTGGACAAAAGACAGTCAGACGGGTCAGCTCAGGTGCTTGAATGAAAAAGAAGCCCGCGAAGTGATGGAGGAGACCCATGCAGGCGTCTGTGGGGCTCACATGAACGGTTTGACCCTGGCTAAGAAGATTATAAGATAAGGCTTATATTGGCTTACGATAGACAATGACTGCTCGAGATATGTCAAACAATGCCAGTTGTGCCAACAATACGCAGACTTGAGACACCTGCCAGTATCAGAGCTACACAACCTGACATCACCTTGGCCTTTCGCTGCTTGTGGGATAGATATCATTGGAGAAATTCGCCCTACGACATCAAATGGGCACAGATACATCATAGTCGCAATTGACTATTTTACTAAATGGGTAGAGGCAGAATCCTTCAAAAAGATTGACGCAAGAGATATGGCCAAGTTCATAGAGAGAAATCTGATCTGCAAATATGGCCTCCCTCACCACATAGTGTCTGACAATGGGGTGCAGTTCATGGGGGAAACCAGGAAGCTCCTCGAGAAGTATGGTGTCGAGCATCATAAATCCTCTCCCTACCGCCCACAAGCAAATGGAGCAGTAGAGGTCGCTAATAAAAATATGAAGAAGATCCTGTCCAAGATGGTCCAAACCTATAAAGACTGGGCTGAAAAGCTACCCTTCGCCCTGTGGGGATATAGGACAACGGTAAGGACATCTACGGGCGCTACACCATTTTCCCTAGTATACGGGATGGAAGCAGTATTGCCAAGTGAGATAGAGCTCAAGTCACTGAGAGTGGTAATGGAAGCCCAGATTCCGGAGGCTGAATGGGTACGGCAGAGGCTACAGCACTTAAACTTATTAGATGGGAGTAGGCTGAAAGCTTATTATCATAACCAGATCTACCAGAAGAGATTGGCCAGGACTTTCAGGAAGAAGGTGAGAAAGCATCCGCTGAAAGAAGGGGACTTGGTGTTCAAGCAGATGAGACCAGGTATACCAGATATCAGAGGGAAATTCAGACCAACCTGGGAGGGGCCGTATATCCTTAAAAAGCTGCTATCCAAAGGAGCTGCAATCTTGTCGGATAGTGATGGAAATGAATTCAAAGAACCGATCAATATCGACAGACTCAAAAGGTTCCATGGCTAAAGACCAAAATAAAAAGAAGAGAATAAAATGCCCTGCAGGTCGAAAACCGAAAAAAGGCGGCCGTGCTAAAATTGGGCGCCTCGACAGGGTGAAAATCGAAAAAAGGCATCCTGTGCAAAAATTAGAGGCACGAGAGAAAATGTCCGATCGTGAACACCCGAGAGGGCCGATTGGTAACAGGAGTTGATGCTGTTAAAATTTGGTTTCATGTATTAATAGGGCGTACGCGATTGAGTAAATGTCAAAACTGATCATGTATGCTGAAATTATATGGAAATGTACACAATTTCGTGAAATAGAATGAATATTATCCTTTTCATTTTCGTCATTTTCTAGTTCTGCATTAAAGAGAAATGTAACGCTAAAAGAAATACATATGTAAGCTAAGCTAAGTCCTGCTGCTGCTCTCGCCGACCAGATGCTTGAGCCCTCGTCTCCTGTTATCAGATGCGGGGCTGAGGATCCACTTCTTGTACTCGCTAGTTGAAGCCACAGAATGATCGCCGAACCTCGGTATAACAGTCTTCACTGGTAGTTTACTCCACAGCTCATGATACCTTGAGACGAACGCAGCCGTAAGGGCTCCTCCCTGGAAAGATAAGGGAACCCTCACCGCATCCTGGGTCATCCCGAGCTAACGCGTACATCGAGAAGTGACACAGAAGGTGGCTCGATGGAGCCCACAGAGGGGAATACACCTCGATGGCCCATTAATAACCACATGAGACAGTAGGAGCCAGGCAGACGTAAAACTGATATCGTCATCTGATAGCTCGCTAAATCTGATGATGCCTTCCCCAACAGTGGCGCACTCACACAGTCGTCGACGCGGGAGCAAATGGCTCGATGAATACTGTGGAATAACTCGAGGAGGTGGCTCGGACAGCATCCTCAGTTTCTCTTGCAGGCAAATCTGAAAAAAAAATGGGGAAAAAGACAAAAAAAAGAAAAAAGAAAAGAAAAAAGAAAAAAAAAAAGAAAAAAGGCCGCTGGAGTAAGTAGGGTTTACTTCAGGCAAAAATAAGGCACAGGGTTGTGTGAAAATCCGAAAAGACGCACCTCTCGCTAAGAAAAGCTAGTGTGAAAATCCGTAAGGGACGCACTACGTTTAAAATAATGACATACCTAGAGCAACAAGGGGCTGCCGGTAAAGGTAGTGGTAGATCCAGAGCTCACAGCGTCCAAGCCCAGAATGGTCTCAGCCAGGATAAGTGGGAAGGGTGATGATCCCCGATGAAAGTCGCTCAGAACTCCAAACAGGCGAGGATCACCTGTCAGCCCCCCTGGAACAACAGTGAGGAAGTTCATCATACAAAACAGAAATACAGTGCTTACCCGGTAAGTGAGGATGTCAGTGAACTGATCCAGAGCCTCGATTAGTGGCCCCAGAGCGAAGGAAGAGCCCGGAGAAATCAACCGGACGGCCTCAGAAGAAGATATGCCGAGAGCCATAGCTATGTCCCGAGTCTGGAGTAGGCCGCAACGGGGGACGCAAGGCAGAGCATTAGGAGGGAACCAGGCTCCAACAATGGCAGCTAACTCTTCAGGCAAGGGGCATAGTTCCTGGTAGGTGAACCGGAAGACGTGAAACCGGGGGTTCCAGAAGTGGGTCGCAGCCAGAAGAAGGTTTTGATCAACTTTGACTCGACACAGGTATTTTAGCCAAGACAGAGAGGAAATGGCGTCTTTTTCCCAAGTGTGCTTGTCATCTAAGATACGGTGCATTCTTTGGATTAGAGAGGAAGACATTCTAAGAATAATAAAAGGCTCAAGATGTTGAGAAAATGAAGAGACACAAGAGGAACAAAATTTTGGAAGAATTTATAGAAAGGCGTCACCGACGGCCTGCCCGTCTCCCCCAAGAGACGGCCCACCCGTCGGTAAAGGTCCACCTGGCAGATGCATACGTCAGCATTGCATTCGTCACGCGCATTAATTCGCATTTATTGAGAGACAGACGGGCAGCCCGTCGATCACTCGTACAGACGCCCAGCCCGTCGGTCATGAAACTCTATATATAGGCGAGTGACAGACGGACCAGCGGCGCTGTCACTTTCACTCTTCCTCTCAAAAACGGTTCTTTAAGCGTTTTTTCTGCATTTTCAAGCCTTCTTTCTCATTTTTCTTGCAATTTCTTCATCTTTTCGCGTCATATTTCTTCAGTTTTTCTACACTTTTCGCGACTACAAGTAAGTAAAATAACTACTTTACTTTTTAATTTAATTTATTTCTTCTTCTTTTAGCCTTAAAAATAGTTATGACTCTTTAGGGAGAATGCTACCTTCTTTTTTAATTTTTAGTGCAATCCAAGTTTTGCATGATCACATATAAATAACTTTTTTTCTATACTTTTGCCGCCTTAGAAATATGCTTTCTAGCCCATTATTTTGTGTTGTTGAGGCCTGAGACCATTATGTTGTGTTGTTGGGGACACACTCTTACCGGGGTGCATCCCATTTATGTACATATATTGTTGTTGAGGCCTGAGGCCTGTTTTATGCCTTTTTATGCGGGAGGTTGGACACACCCTTGCCGGGGTACTGCCCAATTTTTATCATTTTATTCTAAAATTGAATATTTTTGTGTATAATGCATGCCTTGGGGCCTAGAAAGCCCATTTTTATTCGCTTTAAACATTTCCATGCAAATTGCATGTTCCTTCTGCTTTTGATATGTGCAAAGCAGGCTGGGCAACATACCTTGATAGGACGTTCACCCATTTTCGTTTATTATCTGTTGTTTTATCTCGTATTCGGGCCGCTATTGCCCGGGTGAGGCTGCCAAAATGGGCCTTCACCTAGGAAACGAGCCTAATAATGCCTATTTTGTAAAATTTTCACCATCTAATACTTCTTTTACAGGATGCCTCCTAGACGCAGAGCACCGCAACCCCAGCCCGAGGTCGTGGTTCCGGGTTGGATGGACGATGAGTCAGCTCAGAGATATAGAGCGTTGGCTCAGGTAGAGATTCGGGCTAGCCGCTTCGTGTCCCGGCCGTTCCTGGAGGCCCTAGGGATGGCCCCAGAGTTTGATATGCTTGTCGAGGGTGCTGGGTGGACCGAGTTCCTTGAGCATGCTTTCCAGACTTTTCCCGAGGCTACCGGTCAGGTGCTAGCCACCCTACGATATGGCGGTTTTTAGAGATCAGATACGGAGCCAGGGGTGGTCCAGTTTTGGTTCGATGGCCAGTATTACAGTATTACCAGGCAGAGGTTCCCGCAGGCCATGGGGTTACCCAGAGAGGAGGGGGTCGAGATCCCACGGCGAGCGGTGAGACGCGCCCATTGGGCGGCCATTACCTTATCGTGAGTGTTGTATGATCATGATACAGCGAAGAGCACCGTACTGGTGTCTCAGGCACTCCGATACCTGCACAGAGTGCTATCCAGTTTGTACCTTGGTCGAGCTGGTAATCCAGGGTCGCTTAACGCGGCCGAGATCTGGATCCTCTTGGCTATGGTGGCAGGCCAGTGCCTCAACATTAGCCACGAGATTTTGGCTAACTTGGTCAGAGTTGGCAGAGTACTGACACCAGTGGTGATAGTGGGAGGAGTCATCACCCGTATTTGGGATTAAGAGTCACTCCAGACAGGCTGAGAGGACCCCTGGATGAGGGGATACATGTGGATGCCGCTACCGCAGTGCAGATGGGGATGATCACGCAGATATCGAGGCAGGCAGAGGCATACAGAGTACTGTCCATCGACGAGACCAGGCGGATGTTCTCCCTTCCTCCTTTGGGCCCAGAGCCAGACCCAGAGCAGCAGCCTCCTCACCCAAAGCCAGAGCCAGAGCAGCAGCCTCCTCACCCAGGGCCAGAGCCAGAGCCTCAGCCTCCTCAGCCTCAGACTGTGCCACCGCCACCATAGCAGGAGCAGCCCAGGACTCCGTCGGATTTCGACATGGAGTTCACTATGGATGAGCTCTTTGCCGCTTCACCGGCATCCAGAGAGCCGACTCCTATCCCGTCGCCCAGTATCAGGGTACAGAGGACTACTCACGGCCGCTCGAGAGGTATCATCCATATTTTCGAGGCGACCCAGGGGCATCCACCTCCACGGCACCGCCGCCAGAGCCACCACAGCAGCAGCCAGCACAGCCCTACTTCTCTCAGCTCCTCACGTCCATGTTCACAGCCTTAGAGTGGCGGTAGGATGAGAGGGACAGATCCATGCATGAGAGGTTAGACCGCCAGCAAGCTGCTATTCAGGAGCAGTCCCAGTTGCTAGAGCGGTTAGCCTAGGAGCAGGCCGGTTATATCGAGCACACAGCGCGGGAGCAGGCTCGGGTCATGGAGGCCTTCAGAGATGAGCAGTCGAGGCTGATAGAGCAGATTGCCTAGGGTCAGAGGGAGCTTAGGCAGTAGCTCGCTCATAATTTGAGGGCGTCTCAGGACCGGGAGTCTCAGAGGGTTGATATGACCCTACAGATGATCGACGAGTCACTCGACTCTC
Organism: Excoecaria cochinchinensis; assembly: GCA_947683425.1. Taxonomy (NCBI): domain Eukaryota; kingdom Viridiplantae; phylum Streptophyta; class Magnoliopsida; order Malpighiales; family Euphorbiaceae; genus Excoecaria; species Excoecaria cochinchinensis. The sequence goes on along the minus strand of CANTUQ010000018.1, from coordinate 11,445,510 downwards.
TGAAATCCCGGGTCCAAGCGATAGAGGGGATCCTCCCACCCTTGTCTCAGACCATGAGGGAGTTCAGAGAGCAGACAGAGTAGCGCCTAGAGCAGATGAGAAAGGCCGCCAGCGAGCAGACCATTCAGATGAGCTAGGCGTTCAAGAAGTTAGGAGGCACAGTATCAAAGACCTTAGGGTTCATGAGGACTTGCACCCAGCCCTTCTTGGATGGCTATGCTCAGATTCGGTTAAGGCAGACCCACGATGCTGGAGCAGGACCCTCTACGGCTCAGCCTCCACCTCCGGCACAGCCAGCTCCGCCTCCACCTCCGCCAGGGACAGTGCACATATCAGATGACGAGGATCCTGATGAGGAGCCCTCCGACTATCCGCCTCTCTGATATTCAGGGAGTCATGTTTTTGTATTTTTGCACATTTCTACTTTGTATATCCGTTGTACAAAAAGGGATACTTCTAGTGAAAAACTTTTTTTTTCAGTTTTGTACATCCATCCAGTTATTTATGATTCATTCATATCACAGATAAATGTTTCTTAGCATAATGACATGACAAATGAAGAGAAAATAATAACAAAAAATAACCCAGATTTAAAAAAATGACAACTCAACAGAACCAAAAAGGGAGAACCTGAAATGAAACATAATATGATGAAAAGAAACCACATCATTCATAAACATGTTGAAAGATAACAACTCAAGCATGAACTAACAAAACCTTTTATCACACAGGTACAGAGAAACATCGATCCGAACACAGGCATCGATTAAAAGTCCGAACAAGGGCACCTAAGATTCATGTATTCTTGAAATGAGGAACCCAACGAGGTCTCCTCCTCTTCACACCGATATTATAGTCAGAGAGTGCTACATCTCACAGTTCACGCGGCAGCCAGAGAGCGCTACGCACCTTGCAGATCGGATGGGGGTTAGCAAGGGAACTTTAGATCGAAGCTGCGGTTAGAGAAACACTGCTTTTCACATCGGGATTGTAGCCAGAGAGTGCTGCATCTCACGGTTCACGTGGTAGCCAGAGAGCGCTACGCACCTTGCAGATCGGATGGGGGTTAGCACGGGAACTTCAGATCGAAGCTGCAGTTAAAGAAACACTGCTCTTCGCATCGATTTTGTAGCCAGAGAGTGCTACATCTCCTCAACCCTACGCAAGCCGAGACGAGGCTAGCAAAAGCAGAAGTTGTGGTTAAAGAAACACCGCTCTTCACGTCGAAATAGTGGCTAGAGAATGCTACGTCTCACCAACACCTGCAAGTCGAGACGAGACCGATAGGGATATCTTCAGATCGCCGAGCAGACCGAGACGAGGTCTAACTGGAAAAAGGCACGGAAGGTAAGGACCGCCACAGGTACGCTTTCTTTCTTTTTGTCCCTTCTCTGAGTTTTGGCTCATCTAGGCTCTTGTACACTAGTTTCTCCAAAACTGGGGGCAACTGTAAGCACCGTGTCCCGGAGCGGTCCGGATCAGAGATTACCCTATAATGAAATCAATATTCGAGCCTGTATAAATGGTTTGGATTTGGAGGTTTTAGTCTCACGCTCCACGAGAAATAAGACTTTTCACCTTTCGTAAGCAGAGGGGGAAAACAGGGAGTTTTTGAGTCAAAAGGTATATTTTCCTCCATAGACGGCCAGCCCGTCTGTGAGGGGCCAGCCCGTCACTTAGGGTCACAGACGGCTTGTGGTATTTTCCGACGCCCGTCGGAAGGCACCGCCTCTTTCGGAGCACGCCACCTGATTTTTCGGAGCACGCAACCTTTCCGACGCCCGTCGGTGGAAATGGCAGGGCCGTTGGATGAATCCTTGTGTCAGAAGGATTCTTCCGACACCCGCCTCCATACACCGACTCCCATCGGTCGTGCCTGGCTTATAAAAGCTTTGGATTTTCTCTTAAAAAGGGTTCCAAAAATTTTCAAGAGGGGAAACTCTGCCAAAATTCAAGCGCACTTTCTCTCTCTTCCAGCAAACACATTCATTAAGAAATCACTTTTAATTTGTGAATCAAAACCATTAAAAGGAACTAAAACTAATTAGTTTTCTTCGATTTTCTTTGATTCCAAAGTCGATCTTTGTGAAAGGTTTAGAAGGAAACCATACATTTTCCTTTTTTCGACCCTTCACTCTATTTCTCGTGGAGCGTACGGGACTCTAATCAACATTCAAGAATATCATTGAAACATTATCTGAGGGTAAATATTCCGGACTCATTCTCCATATCATTTTATCTCCGCTCTTTATTTTTGTTGTTCTTTCGATTTTTGCTATTATCTTCCTTTATTTTTACTCTTTTCATCTCATCTTGTGGTAAAAGCCCATTTTTTGCTCCAAAAGAGAGTTTTTGCTGTTTACTTTCGGAGACAGTGGTGACCGATGGGTCATCTGTTTCACCGACGCCCATCGGTCACCGCACTCACAGACGCCCCCTCTCTTGAGTGAGCGATGGACAGGTCGGTCACTTTGACTGACGCCCGTCGGTCACTCGGCAGAGGCCGTCGCTGGGTCCTGTCTCCACGTTTTCGAAATCTTTTTCTATATTTTCAAGTTCTTTTGACTTTATTTATGATGAGCTTTCCTATATTAACATCTTTTAACTTTCTGTGAGCATATATTGATTTCCTTGGACTATCCTGAGCTCGAGGGGCTATCTACCATGCTCGGAGGATTTCGTCCGGTTTAGTTTTCTAACCTTCTTGGTCATGTACTTTATTCATTTATTCATTTATTGTTTTATATACTTGATTATACCCTCTTTGCATCCCGTTAAATGTAAAAATTGATTAATGTTTTATATTTAATAAAGAGAGGTTTTCATGAACATAAGGACCCAATGTCCTATTTTTATCCAATAAAAGTCATCACAATAAAACATCCAATTTTAATAATGATGCATGCGAGGTCCAAAGTCCTCAAAATAAGCAATGCCCCGATTCGTGTATGTATCGCACATTTATAAAAGGGAGTTGTATTCTGCTCCTTGTATTATTGTAATTTATTGCTTTCACTATTTACTTGCTCATTTACGGCTTTCCAAATATGAATAAATGCGCCTTCAATCAATTGCATCGTGTGGAGAGAGAGCGAATCAATGATAATTAAAATTTGATCATAAAATAATCGAGGTAGAAATAGATGAGAAATCCCAAACCCAGCTCTGGTCTTTGGGCTCAAAGAGGCGAGGGGTTTACCCTCCAAGACACCTCTTGTGTCACGAGACTCTGGCGTTAATCCTAGGCTCCTTAGGGCGAGAGGTTTTACCCTCCAAGACCCCTCTGGTTGGCCCAAAATGGATGCTAAGCGCAGTCTTAGGCTCTCCGAGGCGAGAGAAACTTTCCCAATGTTCTATTGGGTGGCGACTCCATGAAACCTCCTTGTTGCCCAACATAGACGCACTTGCGATTTATTGCAAGCTGTCAACGGACCCACAAATGCCCCGATCGCCCTAGAGCGGGCGGTCGTATGGGCGGCCGCAGGGATCCAGCGCGCGTCACAGTGACCTTCTCTAGTGAATGACTTGATCATCATATCATCCACGTATACCTCTACCTCCTTATGGATTAAGTCATCTTAAATCCTGGTTACCATTCTCTGATAAGTTGCACCTGCGTTTTTCAAACCAAATGGCATCAGTCTATAAGCAAAAGTTCCCCATTCTGTGATGAGGGCTGTCTTAATTCGATCGACTATTTTGTTGAGGATATGATTCTAACCTACATAACCATCCACGAAGCTGTACATCATGCAAGCAGCTACACTTTTTATTAGTACATCTATGTGAGGTAGTGGAAAGTCATCTTTTGGACAAGCCTTATTCAGATCTTGGTAGTCTACACATACGCGTACTTTACTATCCTTCTTGGCTACTAGGACAACATTGGCCAACCAGGTTGGGTACTGCACTTTAATTAAAAACTTGGCCTTAATTTGCTTACGAATCTCCTCTTTGACCTTATCCGCCCATTCTGGCCTGAGCCTCCTAAGTTTCTACTTGACAGGTTTGTGATCAAGATATGTTGGGATGGCGTGTTTTGTGATTTCTCGGTCCACTCCTGGCATATCTTTGTAGGTCCAGGCAAAAACTTTTTCATATTTTCTTAAGATTCTCTCGAATTTTTCTCGCTCTTTAGAAGTTATGTTGGATGCTATCAAGATTTCTTTCGGGTTTTTCAAGGTTCCAAGATTGCATGGAGTTGCATCAGTTGAATCAATGTCAAATATTGATGCATTATGATCATGATTATGCATATTGAAATCATTAGAAACATCACACAAGTAAGCAAAATCGTTCATTTCATTAATAGAACTGTAAACATCATTAACAACATTAAAGAGTTGAGGAATAAAAAGAAAATGTACACTATTCTCTTCCTCCTCTCCCGCTGGCACAACTGTTGTAGCTGAGGTCCTGAATCAATCTGGCACTTTGGAGGCTCTGCAGCGACCCCCTGTATGGCTTCTTCCACCTTCTCCTTCCCCTTTATCAGGGTAGTCACCAGTTTCTCAGTGATAATCTCTTCGGGTGTTTCTCGGTCCCAAACAGTCTCCTTGGTCATGATCTCTTCATCCCAGAAACCCTCTACTGGTTTGATCAATCCAATGTCCCAATCGAAGATGCCGTTGAAAACCTCAAATCCCGGCATGATCTTCCCATCAACGCACTGAGGCTCTGCTTCCTCCATGTAGGTACACACTGCAGTTGCTGGTACAAAGCTTTCACTGATATGACGGATTCCCTCGACCAACTTCTTACCCTTCTTTGCTGCACCTTCATACCCAAGGACTCTCTTATCCTTCTGACCTCTGGTGGCAATGGCTGCTGGTGACCCCTGCGAATTCTTGCCTAGACCCGCACCAGGGAGGAACGACATCCTCTTTATCATATTCAGCACGTGAGGGCTTCCTTCATTAGGCTCCTCCCCATCTATCATAGCAATGTGAAACCCACTGAAAGGGCTGTCTCGCAATCTCCAATATTGAGACCTGATTCTCCCTTGCAGTCCTTATAGTCACGACCTACCCCTTATGAGGAAACTTAATCATCTGCTGCAAACTAGAGGGGACCTGTAGACACCAGGTCCTGAGGCAGCCCAGATCAGAGTTACCCAATGATGATAAGATGTCTTGTCACCGGCAAAAAGGTTGAAAATGGTGATTTCTTTGTCAAATTTGCATTTTAGAGTGAAAAAAATTAATAAATAATAAAAAACATTTTTAAAATTAGATTTGAAAAATGGGGTTTAGAAATTGTAGTATTTTTAGTTAATTTTTAATAATAAAAAAAATATTTTCGGCGAATGCCGACGGGCGTTGGTCGCCCCTGTTCCTCCGAAATCGCCTTTTTTCGCCCAAAATCGCCCTTTTTCAGATTTTTTCACCTGATTTTGAGTTTTTATCCCATTTTTTAGGGTAATGATTTTTTCCTTTTTTAAAATTTTAAAAAATAATATCTGATTTAATTAATATTTTTTCATTAATTGGTTAGATTTTTATTTTTTCTTCATTTAAAAAGAAAAAGATGGAAACTAGTTAGAGGGGGGGAATTTTTAGGGATTATTTTTTAGGTTTTCTTAAATTTTCTCTTCTTTTTATTCAACATTTCTCTCAAAATTTTCAGATTTTCCCCCAACAGAATAATAGAAATAGAAAATTTCAATTCTTTTTCTTCTTTTTTCCAATATAATTTCTTCTAAATATATTTTAGATGGAATTTTGTTGATGGAAAGTTGATTTTTGAGACAAATAAAGTGATTATTTGTTCTTAAAAATTCAATTTTCATACTTTTTGTCTTTCAATAATTTTTTCACTTCAGTTTTTCAATAATTTTTATACGAAATCCTTTTTTTCTGAAAAATAGATTTTTGCGACAAACAAAATAATTGTTTGTCCTTGAAATCTAATTCTTCATTTGATTTTATAAAAAAACAAGTGTTTTTCATAAATAATTTTTTTGAGACAAACCAAATAATTGTTTGTTCTTGAAAACATTTTTATCAATAAAAATCATTTTTTTTTCTTAAAAATTTTTGATTTTCTTTCATTATTTTCTTTGCAATTTATTTTTCGGAATAAAATTCCAACATTTTTATCATATTCAATTCTAATCTTGCAAATCAAAAACAAGGAAATCAATTATTATTTTTACCTTCATCGAATCTGAAATTCTGGGGGTAAACATTATGGGCATAATCTTTTTATTCCTACTTTTATTATTTTGTTCATATTTAATTTACTAACATTTATATTTTATCATTTTCATTTATTCATTTATTCTATTGTTTTATATGTGTCTCATTTAATATGTTTATATATTTTTTTTGTTCATATAAATATTGATTGCTTATCATTTCTAACATGTAAATATTGATTTCTTATTATTTCTAACATGTAAATAATTTATTTTTGCTTTGATTTCTCATTATTTTTAACATGTAATTAATTAATTTATTTTGATTGATCTTTTTGCCATGTAAATGTTCTATGTTAATCGGGATAATATTAATTAATTATGTCATTCATTTAATTATTTTCATCATTCTTTTATTCATTATTTTTTATCATTCTTTTGCATTGCTATTGTTGTATATTTATTGTTTATTCACTTATTTGTTTATTTTCATTATTATTATTATCATGTTCATATTTTTTTGTATTAATTCATTAACATGTTTTATTTATGTTAATCAAATCATTTAATTCTTTTATCATTTAATGCATATTTTTATTTATTTTGATTTGTTAACATGTTAATTCGTTTATCATCCTTCATGTCATCTTATTTTATCTTAATTTGTTATTCATTATTTTATATGTTTTAATTGATTTTATTGATTTAATTGCTAACATTATTTCATTTGTGTTGTTTTTTTATGTCAAAACTTATTTTTTTGCTTGGGCATTTTTGCGAGCACCCGAGGAGATCCAGAGGGCTCGTTTAGGTTAAATATTTAATTTCTTTATTTGTAATATTTCATTTATTTGGCTTTTTCATTTATTTTGTCATGTAATTTTCTTATAAAATTATTTATTTTAGGCACGCTAAAAAGAAAATCACAAAAACATTTTTTATTAATTAACTTGGAATCTTTCCTTATAAAAATGGGACCAATGTCCCAATTTTCTCCATACAAAATAAAAATTGTCACGCAATAAATATGCATGCGAGGACCAATGTCCTCATTTTTAACAAATAGCTCGTTTTATTTATGATTTGTTTTTTATTTACAATGGGGGTTGTATTCCGCCCCTAATTTTGTTGTAATTTATTTTCATGTACTTTACTTTAATTATGCTTTATTTATCGCTTTCCTTGAATGACCAACCATGCGCTTTAATTAAATTGCACTGAATTAAATGAGAAATAGGATGAAACAATAAATTTAAAACTCAACTATAAGCCTAACCAAGGTATGAATAAATGGGAAGTCCCGAACCTTCTCTGGTCATTGGGCTCAACGAGGCGAGAGGGCCATCTCAATATTTTATTGGGATGGGGCCTCCAAGATACCTCTTGTGTCCCGTAAAAGGCTATAAATTGCACAGTCCTAGGCGCCATGAAACGAGAGGGCCATCCTAATATTTTATTAGGGTAGATGCCTCCAAGACACCTCTGGTTTGCCCAAGTGTGAGGCTAGAGGACCATGCTATCATTAGGGTGGAAGCCTCTAAGACACCTCTGGCTTGCCTCTAACGGATATAACAGCGCTATCTTAGGCTCACTGAGGCTAGACGATCTTTCCCAATGATCTATTGGGTGGCAACTCCAAAAAACCTCTTTGTTGCCCGAAATAGACGCACTTGTAATTTCTTACAAGTTTTTATGAACCTCATCCAAAAGGCCCTAAAAAGCGGGCGGTTCGGGGTGCCCTTCGGCGCGCATCACAGTGGCGACTCCACTAGGGACAATACTCGAGACTTCACTTCGAAAGTACCTTAGTTAAGACTTATAATTGAGTTTTAATTTAAAAATTCCATCTGCATTGCATCTCATTAGAGCCTTGATCTATGTTAGTTTGGTCCCTCTTTCAACCCCGGTGCGTTCCCGAAGCACAACCCTACGTTCACTCAATGTAGGGAAGTGTTAAGGATAATCACCAGCCCAAGCCTCGTACCATCACGGTATATTAAATGGAGACCCGATCTGTAACAACCCGATTTGGCCCTAGTAAAATTTTGAAATTTTGGTTCGGGAATTCCAGAGTTTACGTGTATAAGAGAGTGTATTTGAGTGAGTGGCTTGGTGTGGGTTCTGTCGCGAGCGCGATAGTGTCGCGGGCGCAATAGAATGCTTCATATGAAACCTACTTGATTTAGATTATTTGATGTGTATCGGACACGTGGCGGCATAGGAGAGTGACACATGGCTTTGTAGGGGAGTGACAAGTGGCAAGACTAAATAATATTAAAAGAGGATTAAGAGTCAAAGTGGGGATATGTATGTATTAATTAAAAGTAATAGTATTAATTTGAGTAGTAAATGTGGGATAAGTTTGGACCATCTGCCTCTCCTCTTTTCCTTTCTCACGTTAGATTTCTTTTGGCCATTTTGACTTCTTTTTCCCCTCTTTTGGTCTGCCATTTGCCATTAGTTGCCTTTCTTCTTGTTTTGTCCCTTTTCTTCTTCATTTTGAGTTTCTCTTGAAGAGAATTACTTGAAGTGGCTTACAGAGAGTATAGTAGGGCTTGATTAGATCCCTTTAAAAGGTAAGTTGGATTAGTTTTTCGATCTGACCTCCTTTTTCTTCCAATTTTTGATTTAAAGTGAGAAGAGGTTTAACTTAAGTGTTTCTATATGATTTTTATGGAAGCTATGAACAAGAGATTGCATAAAGAGAAGGAAAAGGTTGGAGCTGAATAGAGCATAGAGTTCAAGCTTCCTAGAGGTAAGGATCGTGTGCAAATCTCATTTTGATTGCTTATAGTGAGCTCATGATATATGGATATATGTTTGTGATCATGTAATGGATCATAGTGTATGAGTTTTGGATGTGTTAGATGGTTTCCATATAGCTTTTGAGTGGAAAGTGTGATTTTAGAGAAAGTCTGTTTAGTTTTCATTAGACCTCTGAGTGTTATTTTTGTCTTAAGTAGAGTTTTAGACCTCCAACTTGGATAAATCCAGTGCCATTAGAAAGGTAAGACATAGATCTAAAATTGTCTCTAAGAATCGGAACCCAGTTCTGGCTCTAAAATCCTTGAAAATGTTAAAAAAATCGGAGTGTCTCTGGTTGTGTAACACCCCGAAATAGCCCTAGAAGAATTATAGAATTTTGGTTCAAGAAAGACTAGTGTTGTGCGTGTGAGTCCTGTAGCGAGCGCGGCAAGCGTCGTGGGCGCGACAGAACCACTTCAGTGATAGGGTAGTTAATTGGCCTTTTTAATTTGTAATTTTGTAAGAGAGCGACACATGGCACCGTAGAGAAGTGACAAGTGGCAATAGATTAATTTATGTTAAAAGAGATTAAGAGTTAAGAGAGGAGATTAGGATTAATTAAAAGGGAATAAGAAGATAACTATGTAATTAATTGGGGTAGATGGCATTTATTACCATGGTAATTGTTGGATTGACTTAGACCATCTGCTCTTTTCTTTCTTCTTTTCACGTTGGTTTCTTTCTTTTCCTTTGCCCTACTCTTTCTTTCGTTTCTTCTTCCTTCTTTACACTGTTTTGAGTGATTCATTTGTGTTGGCTTTGAGAAGGGGACTAGTAGAGCTTGATTAGGTATCCCAAGAAGGTAAGTAATGCTCTTTAGTTAGTATTGGTCTTCTTCTTCTGTCTTATTTCTGTTTTTGATTTAAAGTAAAAGAGGAGAGTAACCTTGGTACTTTGAATGGTTTGTGCATGGAAACTGTGGACAAGAGGCCCAATAAAGGCAAAGAGAAGGTCGGAGCCGAGTAGAGAACGCGGTTCAACGTCCTAGAGGTAGGGATCGTGTGCGGATTTCCTATTTTTGCATGTGTTGTGATTTGAATATTTCAATAGAGATGTAGTCGTATAAAGAAAAGTATTTGGAGCTTGATTAGCTCAATTGTTGGTGTAAGTGTGTGAAATCATTCTGATTGCTTGTAGTGTTTCAACATTGAAAGTAATTGTGTAAGTTGAGTGAATAATTAGTTATGAGCATGATTGATAGGGCAATTACATGTTAAAAAGATGAGTGGTTGCATGTGAAAATAAAAGAGTCGGTTTGGGTTGTGTTTAAGTTTATCGGTGTGTGGATTTTGCCTTTGGAATTGGGGAAAACGTTTCTGTCGCGAGCGCGACACCAGTTGAGGTCGCGACAGAATCGCGTCTTTCATTTCCGTGGGAAACGAGTTGAAAATTGGGTTTTCAGAAATGTGAGGAGGGAGTCACGTCACGTGATGAGCAGTCACGCCGTGACCCCTGCCTTGGTGAGGCGTGAGATGGCATCACGCCATGTGAGGTCTCTCTCTTTGTGAGGAGAGAGTCACGTCACGTGACGAGCAGTCACGCCGTGACCCTTCCCTCGGTGAGGCGTGAGATGGCATCACGCCACGTGATGTCCCTCTCTCGCTGTGAGGATCCGGTCACGAGGCGTGAGGGGTAGTCACGCCGTGATCTTTCTTCCAGGTGGGCGTGAAGAGAAGCAGATCGTCGCGAGCCGCAATCGAAAGATCGCCTCGCGACGATCTTGTTTCCTTAGGCTACTGTCGCGAGCGCGACACAAGTCGCAATCGCGACAGTGAGCTTTTTCCGCCTGTTTTGTCTTGTTTTGGCATTTTGTTCCTGTTTTGAATTGTTAAAGGTTTAAATGGGTCTTGTATGTTATCATTTAGCTTGTATTTGGTTTTAAATTACCTTTTAAACCTCTTATATGATTAGTAGTATTTAAATGTACATGATTTGTAAAAGTTATACATGTAATTAAATGTATTTGAATTATAGTAAATAAATTGATATCAGTGCACAGTATATGAGTTGTTAGAGCCTGATTACCGTTATAGTGGATAGATAAGCATGCTTATAAAGGGCTAGAGTGCAGCTGCTAGAGTTGGCCTTAATTGTGCCCAGAGTTCGGAATACCTCGTGTATTTCACAGAGTTTGAGTTAATTCTCCACATGTATGATACTGGAAACAGTATCCAGAGTTACCCGTATCCACCATGAAAGGAATTCAGGCTTATTGTTATTGCCAGTGTATAGTGAACATGAAATGATTAGATGTAGTGTTATAAGTAAATGTTAAAGTACACGAGATTAATGCTATGTTTATATGAATTAGAATCCGTGATTTACATGAGTGGGAAAATATATGCATGTGTGCTTTGACTAATATATGTAGTGCATAGATAATTTGTTTTGTGACTTCGAAAGAAGTCCCTTGCATTATTTTCATCCCCACTAAGCGTTATCGCTTAGCACGGATGTTTGTTTCCGTGTAGGTTGACAGGTGCGGACCATTGAAAGCGCTCATCTGCAAGTGAGGGCCACTAGGAGCTTTTTGATGTACCCATTTTGTATAAGATAGAATTAGAGTTTGAGGTGTTTTGAGTAACATCATTATGTATATAGAGAGTTTAGTCTCGACATATAATCGTTAAATGTATTTTGTATATGTAACGAATATGTAAGAACTATATAACTTTTGTATATGTATAGTTTATATGTATAATAAAAGTAATTTTGTTTGGGCCCAACCCATTTCTAATTGTTTATTAGTACCGCTTCCGCTAATGCATGTACATGTATACGTAAATGTCCGCGTAGCGCCCCGATATCCCTTACCGGGGGTATGGGGGTGTTACATTTAGTGGTATCAGAGCTCTAGGTTAATTGGTTCAGGACTATAAGATGATAGAGTATAGTACTAGTGTATATGTTTGAGTTGTCTAGAATGTGGCCTAATGCAGATGCTGGTTTTGTAGGGTCTAGATGGAGTCCGACCCGAGTGAGCATGTAGGAGAGACTACAGGCAGTGTGAATCCGGTTCGAGTGGATCCACATGTACAAGCACAAGATAGAGAGGAAAGAGCAAGAGTTGTTCAGAACAACCCGGAGCTGATGCAAGGGTTTAACAGCTCCAAGGACACCATCGGATTTGATAAGAAAGAGAGGAGCTGAAGAGTTTCATGGGACATCTTTGGATCAATCCGAGATAGCAGAATTCTGGTTAGAGAAAACAGGAAGAATTTTGCAAGAAATCAGTTGTCCTCAGAACCAGAGAGTAGCTTGCGCTGTGTCATTGCTACAAGGTGCAGCATATGACTGGTGGAAGTTGATCTTGAGGAATCCTCAGAGACCCATGGAGTTAACCTGGGATTTCTTTGTTCAAGAGTTTAGGGACAAGTTTGTAACCAAAGCATATAGAGAAGCGAGATGGAAAGAATTTGTGACTTTCAAGCAGAAGAATATGACTGTTGCAGAATATGATAAAGAGTTTACTCGTTTGAGTAAATATGTACCAGAAGGAATGTTAACTGATGATTTTCGATGTAGGCAATTTGAAGATGGATTAAGAGAGAGTATTCGGGGACCTTTGTCTGCTATGGTTGCTTTGCAGCCGGTGGGTTATTATCCATTGGTGTTAGCGGCGATGAAGATGGAGGAATCTGAATTGATAAAGCAAAAGAGAGAGCAGAAAAGAAGGTTTCCAAGGGAAAATGAAAATTTTAGTAAAGGAGCAGGAGCAGTAAAAAGAGGAAAGGATGAGCAAGCATCGGCACAAGTACCGACCTCAGTTGGAAGCGTGAGGCCACCTAATAGTAGAGGAAGTGCAACACCGGAATGTGTGCACTGTAACAGGCATCATTGGGGTGAGTGTAGGAAGCTCACTGGAGCTTGCTTCAAATGCGGTAGTACAGAGCATTTCCTTGCTCAGTGTCCTAAAACAAGAGAGAATATGGCATCACAAGTAAATAAAGAGAAAGGCAATGCTTCTGGGACTGTTAGAAGTGAAAGAGGACGAGGTAGAGCTGAAAGACCGCCATCGGAAACAGTCGAGAGGCCATTTCCCGAGGATCAGCAACGTGTATTTGCCATGACGGCTGAAGATGTGGAGGCGTTGATTGGATCTTCTGGTAAGTCCTCCTATTAGTTTATACAGTATATAGATTGAGTTAGTTGTTCGGTAGCCGGGGAAATTTCGAGGACGAAATTTCTTAAGGGGGAGAGATTTGTAACACCCCGAAATAGCCCTAGAAGAATTATAGAATTTTGGTTCAAGAAAGACTAGTGTTGTGCGTGTGAGTCCTGTCGCGAGCGCGGCAAGCGTCGTGGGCGCGACAGAACCACTTCAGTGATAGGGTAGTTAATTGGCCTTTTTAATTTGTAATTTTGTAGGAGAGCGACACATGGCACCGTAGAGAAGTGACAAGTGGCAATAGATTAATTTATGTTAAAAGAGATTAAGAGTTAAGAGAGGAGATTAGGATTAATTAAAAGGGAATAAGAAGATAACTATGTAATTAATTGGGGTAGATGGCATTTATTACCATGGTAATTGTTGGATTGACTTAGACCATCTGCTCTTTTCTTTCTTCTTTTCACGTTGGTTTCTTTCTTTTCCTTTGCCCTGCTCTTTCTTTCGTTTCTTCTTCCTTCTTTACACTGTTTTGAGTGATTCATTTGTGTTGGCTTTGAGAAGGGGACTAGTAGAGCTTGATTAGGTATCCCAAGAAGGTAAGTAATGCTCTTTAGTTAGTATTGGTCTTCTTCTTCTGTCTTATTTCTGTTTTTGATTTAAAGTAAAAGAGGAGAGTAACCTTGGTACTTTGAATGGTTTGTGCATGGAAGCTGTGGACAAGAGGCCCAATAAAGGCAAAGAGAAGGTCGGAGCCGAGTAGAGAACGCGGTTCAACGTCCTAGAGGTAGGGATCGTGTGCGGATTTCCTATTTTTGCATGTGTTGTGATTTGAATATTTCAATAGAGATGTAGTCGTATAAAGAAAAGTATTTGGAGCTTGATTAGCTCAATTGTTGGTGTAAGTGTGTGAAATCATTCTGATTGCTTGTAGTGTTTCAACATTGAAAGTAATTGTGTAAGTTGAGTGAATAATTAGTTATGAGCGTGATTGATAGGGCAATTACATGTTAAAAAGATGAGTGGTTGCATGTGAAAATAAAAGAGTCGGTTTGGGTTGTGTTTAAGTTTATCGGTGTGTGGATTTTGCCTTTGGAATTGGGGAAAACGTTTCTGTCGCGAGCGCGACACCAGTTGAGGTCGCGACAGAATCGCGTCTTTCATTTCCGTGGGAAACGAGTTGAAAATTGGGTTTTCAGAAATGTGAGGAGGGAGTCACGTCACGTGATGAGCAGTCACGCCGTGACCCCTGCCTTGGTGAGGCGTGAGATGGCATCACGCCATGTGAGGTCTCTCTCTTTGTGAGGAGAGAGTCACGTCACGTGACGAGCAGTCACGCCGTGACCCTTCCCTCGGTGAGGCGTGAGATGGCATCACGCCACGTGATGTCCCTCTCTCGCTGTGAGGATCCGGTCACGAGGCGTGAGGGGTAGTCACGCCGTGATCTTTCTTCCAGGTGGGCGTGAAGAGAAGCAGATCGTCGCGAGCCGCAATCGCGAGATCGCCTCGCGACGATCTTGTTTCCTTAGGCTACTGTCGCGAGCGCGACACAAGTCGCGATCGCGACAGTGAGCTTTTTCCGCCTGTTTTGTCTTGTTTTGGCATTTTGTTCCTGTTTTGAATTGTTAAAGGTTTAAATGGGTCTTGTATGTTATCATTTAGCTTGTATTTGGTTTTAAATTACCTTTTAAACCTCTTATATGATTAGTAGTATTTAAATGTACATGATTTGTAAAAGTTATACATGTAATTAAATGTATTTGAATTATAGTAAATAAATTGATATCAGTGCACAGTATATGAGTTGTTAGAGCCTGATTACCGTTATAGTGGATAGATAAGCATGCTTATAAAGGGCTAGAGTGCAGCTGCTAGAGTTGGCCTTAATTGTGCCCAGAGTTCGGAATACCTCGTGTATTTCACAGAGTTTGAGTTAATTCTCCACATGTATGATACTGGAAACAGTATCCAGAGTTACCCGTATCCACCATGAAAGGAATTCAGGCTTATTGTTATTGCCAGTGTATAGTGAACATGAAATGATTAGATGTAGTGTTATAAGTAAATGTTAAAGTACACGAGATTAATGCTATGTTTATATGAATTAGAATCCGTGATTTACATGAGTGGGAAAATATATGCATGTGTGCTTTGACTAATATATGTAGTGCATAGATAATTTGTTTTGTGACTTCGAAAGAAGTCCCTTGCATTATTTTCATCCCCACTAAGCGTTATCGCTTAGCACGGATGTTTGTTTCCGTGTAGGTTGACAGGTGCGGACCAGTGAAAGCGCTCATCTGCAAGTGAGGGCCACTAGGAGCTTTTTGATGTACCCATTTTGTATAAGATAGAATTAGAGTTTGAGGTGTTTTGAGTAACATCATTATGTATATAGAGAGTTTAGTCTCGACATATAATCGTTAAATGAATTTTGTATATGTAACGAATATGTAAGAACTATATAACTTTTGTATATGTATAGTTTATATGTATAATAAAAGTAATTTTGTTTGGGCCCAACCCATTTCTAATTGTTTATTAGTACCGCTTCCGCTAATGCATGTACATGTATACGTAAATGTCCGCGTAGCGCCCCGATATCCCTTACCGGGGGTATGGGGGTGTTACATTTAGTGGTATCAGAGCTCTAGGTTAATTGGTTCAGGACTATAAGATGATAGAGTATAGTACTAGTGTATATGTTTGAGTTGTCTAGAATGTGGCCTAATGCAGATGCTGGTTTTGTAGGGTCTAGATGGAGTCCGACCCGAGTGAGCATGTAGGAGAGACTACAGGCAGTGTGAATCCGGTTCGAGTGGATCCACATGTACAAGCACAAGATAGAGAGGAAAGAGCAAGAGTTGTTCAGAACAACCCGGAGCTGATGCAAGGGTTTAACAGCTCCAAGGACACCATCGGATTTGATAAGAAAGAGAGGAGCTGAAGAGTTTCATGGGACATCTTTGGATCAATCCGAGATAGCAGAATTCTGGTTAGAGAAAACAGGAAGAATTTTGCAAGAAATCAGTTGTCCTCAGAACCAGAGAGTAGCTTGCGCTGTGTCATTGCTACAAGGTGCAGCATATGACTGGTGGAAGTTGATCTTGAGGAATCCTCAGAGACCCATGGAGTTAACCTGGGATTTCTTTGTTCAAGAGTTTAGGGACAAGTTTGTAACCAAAGCATATAGAGAAGCGAGATGGAAAGAATTTGTGACTTTCAAGCAGAAGAATATGACTGTTGCAGAATATGATAAAGAGTTTACTCGTTTGAGTAAATATGTACCAGAAGGAATGTTAACTGATGATTTTCGATGTAGGCAATTTGAAGATGGATTAAGAGAGAGTATTCGGGGACCTTTGTCTGCTATGGTTGCTTTGCAGCCGGTGGGTTATTATCCATTGGTGTTAGCGGCGATGAAGATGGAGGAATCTGAATTGATAAAGCAAAAGAGAGAGCAGAAAAGAAGGTTTCCAAGGGAAAATGAAAATTTTAGTAAAGGAGCAGGAGCAGTAAAAAGAGGAAAGGATGAGCAAGCATCGGCACAAGTACCGACCTCAGTTGGAAGCGTGAGGCCACCTAATAGTAGAGGAAGTGCAACACCGGAATGTGTGCACTGTAACAGGCATCATTGGGGTGAGTGTAGGAAGCTCACTGGAGCTTGCTTCAAATGCGGTAGTACAGAGCATTTCCTTGCTCAGTGTCCTAAAACAAGAGAGAATATGGCATCACAAGTAAATAAAGAGAAAGGCAATGCTTCTGGGACTGTTAGAAGTGAAAGAGGACGAGGTAGAGCTGAAAGACCGCCATCGGAAACAGTCGAGAGGCCATTTCCCGAGGATCAACAACGTGTATTTGCCATGACGGCTGAAGATGTGGAGGCGTTGATTGGATCTTCTGGTAAGTCCTCCTATTAGTTTATACAGTATATAGATTGAGTTAGTTGTTCGGTAGCCGGGGAAATTTCGAGGACGAAATTTCTTAAGGGGGAGAGATTTGTAACACCCCGAAATAGCCCTAGAAGAATTATAGAATTTTGGTTCAAGAAAGACTAGTGTTGTGCGTGTGAGTCCTGTCGCGAGCGCGGCAAGCGTCGTGGGCGCGACAGAACCACTTCAGTGATAGGGTAGTTAATTGGCCTTTTTAATTTGTAATTTTGTAGGAGAGCGACACATGGCACCGTAGAGAAGTGACAAGTGGCAATAGATTAATTTATGTTAAAAGAGATTAAGAGTTAAGAGAGGAGATTAGGATTAATTAAAAGGGAATAAGAAGATAACTATGTAATTAATTGGGGTAGATGGCATTTATTACCATGGTAATTGTTGGATTGACTTAGACCATCTGCTCTTTTCTTTCTTCTTTTCACGTTGGTTTCTTTCTTTTCCTTTGCCCTGCTCTTTCTTTCGTTTCTTCTTCCTTCTTTACACTGTTTTGAGTGATTCATTTGTGTTGGCTTTGAGAAGGGGACTAGTAGAGCTTGATTAGGTATCCCAAGAAGGTAAGTAATGCTCTTTAGTTAGTATTGGTCTTCTTCTTCTGTCTTATTTCTGTTTTTGATTTAAAGTAAAAGAGGAGAGTAACCTTGGTACTTTGAATGGTTTGTGCATGGAAGCTGTGGACAAGAGGCCCAATAAAGGCAAAGAGAAGGTCGGAGCCGAGTAGAGAACGCGGTTCAACGTCCTAGAGGTAGGGATCGTGTGCGGATTTCCTATTTTTGCATGTGTTGTGATTTGAATATTTCAATAGAGATGTAGTCGTATAAAGAAAAGTATTTGGAGCTTGATTAGCTCAATTGTTGGTGTAAGTGTGTGAAATCATTCTGATTGCTTGTAGTGTTTCAACATTGAAAGTAATTGTGTAAGTTGAGTGAATAATTAGTTATGAGCATGATTGATAGGGCAATTACATGTTAAAAAGATGAGTGGTTGCATGTGAAAATAAAAGAGTCGGTTTGGGTTGTGTTTAAGTTTATCGGTGTGTGGATTTTGCCTTTGGAATTGGGGAAAACGTTTCTGTCGCGAGCGCGACACCAGTTGAGGTCGCGACAGAATCGCGTCTTTCATTTCCGTGGGAAACGAGTTGAAAATTGGGTTTTCAGAAATGTGAGGAGGGAGTCACGTCACGTGATGAGCAGTCACGCCGTGACCCCTGCCTTGGTGAGGCGTGAGATGGCATCACGCCATGTGAGGTCTCTCTCTTTGTGAGGAGAGAGTCACGTCACGTGACGAGCAGTCACGCCGTGACCCTTCCCTCGGTGAGGCGTGAGATGGCATCACGCCACGTGATGTCCCTCTCTCGCTGTGAGGATCCGGTCATGAGGCGTGAGGGGTAGTCACGCCGTGATCTTTCTTCCAGGTGGGCGTGAAGAGAAGCAGATCGTCGCGAGCCGCAATCGCGAGATCGCCTCGCGACGATCTTGTTTCCTTAGGCTACTGTCGCGAGCGTGACACAAGTCGCGATCGCGACAGTGAGCTTTTTCCGCCTGTTTTGTCTTGTTTTGGCATTTTGTTCCTGTTTTGAATTGTTAAAGGTTTAAATGGGTCTTGTATGTTATCATTTAGCTTGTATTTGGTTTTAAATTACCTTTTAAACCTCTTATATGATTAGTAGTATTTAAATGTACATGATTTGTAAAAGTTATACATGTAATTAAATGTATTTGAATTATAGTAAATAAATTGATATCAGTGCACAGTATATGAGTTGTTAGAGCCTGATTACCGTTATAGTGGATAGATAAGCATGCTTATAAAGGGCTAGAGTGCAGCTGCTAGAGTTGGCCTTAATTGTGCCCAGAGTTCGGAATACCTCGTGTATTTCACAGAGTTTGAGTTAATTCTCCACATGTATGATACTGGAAACAGTATCCAGAGTTACCCGTATCCACCATGAAAGGAATTCAGGCTTATTGTTATTGCCAGTGTATAGTGAACATGAAATGATTAGATGTAGTGTTATAAGTAAATGTTAAAGTACACGAGATTAATGCTATGTTTATATGAATTAGAATCCGTGATTTACATGAGTGGGAAAATATATGCATGTGTGCTTTGACTAATATATGTAGTGCATAGATAATTTGTTTTGTGACTTCGAAAGAAGTCCCTTGCATTATTTTCATCCCCACTAAGCGTTATCGCTTAGCACGGATGTTTGTTTCCGTGTAGGTTGACAGGTGCGGACCAGTGAAAGCGCTCATCTGCAAGTGAGGGCCACTAGGACCTTTTTGATGTACCCATTTTGTATAAGATAGAATTAGAGTTTGAGGTGTTTTGAGTAACATCATTATGTATATAGAGAGTTTAGTCTCGACATATAATCGTTAAATGTATTTTGTATATGTAACGAATATGTAAGAACTATATAACTTTTGTATATGTATAGTTTATATGTATAATAAAAGTAATTTTGTTTGGGCCCAACCCATTTCTAATTGTTTATTAGTACCGCTTCCGCTAATGCATGTACATGTATACGTAAATGTCCGCGTAGCGCCCCGATATCCCTTACCGGGGGTATGGGGGTGTTACATTTAGTGGTATCAGAGCTCTAGGTTAATTGGTTCAGGACTATAAGATGATAGAGTATAGTACTAGTGTATATGTTTGAGTTGTCTAGAATGTGGCCTAATGCAGATGCTGGTTTTGTAGGGTCTAGATGGAGTCCGACCCGAGTGAGCATGTAGGAGAGACTACAGGCAGTGTGAATCCGGTTCGAGTGGATCCACATGTACAAGCACAAGATAGAGAGGAAAGAGCAAGAGTTGTTCAGAACAACCCGGAGCTGATGCAAGGGTTGGTGCAGATTTTGGATAGACTAACAGCTCCAAGGACACCATCGGATTTGATAAGAAAGAGAGGAGCTGAAGAGTTTCATGGGATATCTTTGGATCAATCCGAGATAGCAGAATTCTGGTTAGAGAAAATAGGAAGAATTTTGCAAGAAATCAGTTGTCCTCAGAACCAGAGAGTAGCTTGCGCTGTGTCATTGCTACAAGGTGCAGCATATGACTGGTGGAAGTTGATCTTGAGGAATTCTCAGAGACCCATGGAGTTAACCTGGGATTTCTTTGTTCAAGAGTTTAGGGACAAGTTTGTAACCAAAGCATATAGAGATGCGAGATGGAAAGAATTTGTGACTTTCAAGCAGAAGAATATGACTGTTGCAGAATATGATAAAGAGTTTACTCGTTTGAGTAAATATGTACCAGAAGGAATGTTAACTGATGATTTTCGATGTAGGCAATTTGAAGATGGATTAAGAGAGAGTATTCGGGGACCTTTGTCTGCTATGGTTGCTTTGCAGCCGGTGGGTTATTATCCATTGGTGTTAGCGGCGATGAAGATGGAGGAATCTGAATTGATAAAGCAAAAGAGAGAGCAGAAAAGAAGGTTTCCAAGGGAAAATGAAAATTTTAGTAAAGGAGCAGGAGCAGTAAAAAGAGGAAAGGATGAGCAAGCATCGGCACAAGTACCGACCTCAGTTGGAAGCGTGAGGCCACCTAATAGTAGAGGAAGTGCAACACCGGAATGTGTGCACTGTAACAGGCATCATTGGGGTGAGTGTAGGAAGCTCACTGGAGCTTGCTTCAAATGCGGTAGTACAGAGCATTTCCTTGCTCAGTGTCCTAAAACAAGAGAGAATATGGCATCACAAGTAAATAAAGAGAAAGGCAATGCTTCTGGGACTGTTAGAAGTGGAAGAGGACGAGGTAGAGCTGAAAGACCGCCATCGGAAACAGTCGATAGGCCATTTCCCGAGGATCAGCAACGTGTATTTGCCATGACGGCTGAAGATGTGGAGGCGTTGATTGGATCTTCTGGTA
This sequence comes from Excoecaria cochinchinensis, assembly GCA_947683425.1. Taxonomy (NCBI): domain Eukaryota; kingdom Viridiplantae; phylum Streptophyta; class Magnoliopsida; order Malpighiales; family Euphorbiaceae; genus Excoecaria; species Excoecaria cochinchinensis. Next base: position 11,424,630 of record CANTUQ010000018.1, on the reverse strand, counting down.
AGTCCTCCTATTAGTTTATACAGTATATAGATTGAGTTAGTTGTTCGGTAGCCGGGGAAATTTCGAGGACGAAATTTCTTAAGGGGGAGAGATTTGTAACACCCCGAAATAGCCCTAGAAGAATTATAGAATTTTGGTTCAAGAAAGACTAGTGTTGTGCGTGTGAGTCCTGTCGCGAGCGCGGCAAGCGTCGTGGGCGCGACAGAACCACTTCAGTGATAGGGTAGTTAATTGGCCTTTTTAATTTGTAATTTTGTAGGAGAGCGACACATGGCACCGTAGAGAAGTGACAAGTGGCAATAGATTAATTTATGTTAAAAGAGATTAAGAGTTAAGAGAGGAGATTAGGATTAATTAAAAGGGAATAAGAAGATAACTATGTAATTAATTGGGGTAGATGGCATTTATTACCATGGTAATTGTTGGATTGACTTAGACCATCTGCTCTTTTCTTTCTTCTTTTCACGTTGGTTTCTTTCTTTTCCTTTGCCCTGCTCTTTCTTTCGTTTCTTCTTCCTTCTTTACACTGTTTTGAGTGATTCATTTGTGTTGGCTTTGAGAAGGGGACTAGTAGAGCTTGATTAGGTATCCCAAGAAGGTAAGTAATGCTCTTTAGTTAGTATTGGTCTTCTTCTTCTGTCTTATTTCTGTTTTTGATTTAAAGTAAAAGAGGAGAGTAACCTTGGTACTTTGAATGGTTTGTGCATGGAAGCTGTGGACAAGAGGCCCAATAAAGGCAAAGAGAAGGTCGGAGCCGAGTAGAGAACGCGGTTCAACGTCCTAGAGGTAGGGATCGTGTGCGGATTTCCTATTTTTGCATGTGTTGTGATTTGAATATTTCAATAGAGATGTAGTCGTATAAAGAAAAGTATTTGGAGCTTGATTAGCTCAATTGTTGGTGTAAGTGTGTGAAATCATTCTGATTGCTTGTAGTGTTTCAACATTGAAAGTAATTGTGTAAGTTGAGTGAATAATTAGTTATGAGCATGATTGATAGGGCAATTACATGTTAAAAAGATGAGTGGTTGCATGTGAAAATAAAAGAGTCGGTTTGGGTTGTGTTTAAGTTTATCGGTGTGTGGATTTTGCCTTTGGAATTGGGGAAAACGTTTCTGTCGCGAGCGCGACACCAGTTGAGGTCGCGACAGAATCGCGTCTTTCATTTCCGTGGGAAACGAGTTGAAAATTGGGTTTTCAGAAATGTGAGGAGGGAGTCACGTCACGTGATGAGCAGTCACGCCGTGACCCCTGCCTTGGTGAGGCGTGAGATGGCATCACGCCATGTGAGGTCTCTCTCTTTGTGAGGAGAGAGTCACGTCACGTGACGAGCAGTCACGCCGTGACCCTTCCCTCGGTGAGGCGTGAGATGGCATCACGCCACGTGATGTCCCTCTCTCGCTGTGAGGATCCGGTCACGAGGCGTGAGGGGTAGTCACGCCGTGATCTTTCTTCCAGGTGGGCGTGAAGAGAAGCAGATCGTCGCGAGCCGCAATCGCGAGATCGCCTCGCGACGATCTTGTTTCCTTAGGCTACTGTCGCGAGCGCGACACAAGTCGCGATCGCGACAGTGAGCTTTTTCCGCCTGTTTTGTCTTGTTTTGGCATTTTGTTCCTGTTTTGAATTGTTAAAGGTTTAAATGGGTCTTGTATGTTATCATTTAGCTTGTATTTGGTTTTAAATTACCTTTTAAACCTCTTATATGATTAGTAGTATTTAAATGTACATGATTTGTAAAAGTTATACATGTAATTAAATGTATTTGAATTATAGTAAATAAATTGATATCAGTGCACAGTATATGAGTTGTTAGAGCCTGATTACCGTTATAGTGGATAGATAAGCATGCTTATAAAGGGCTAGAGTGCAGCTGCTAGAGTTGGCCTTAATTGTGCCCAGAGTTCGGAATACCTCGTGTATTTCACAGAGTTTGAGTTAATTCTCCACATGTATGATACTGGAAACAGTATCCAGAGTTACCCGTATCCACCATGAAAGGAATTCAGGCTTATTGTTATTGCCCGTGTATAGTGAACATGAAATGATTAGATGTAGTGTTATAAGTAAATGTTAAAGTACACGAGATTAATGCTATGTTTATATGAATTAGAATCCGTGATTTACATGAGTGGGAAAATATATGCATGTGTGCTTTGACTAATATATGTAGTGCATAGATAATTTGTTTTGTGACTTCGAAAGAAGTCCCTTGCATTATTTTCATCCCCACTAAGCGTTATCGCTTAGCACGGATGTTTGTTTCCGTGTAGGTTGACAGGTGCGGACCAGTGAAAGCGCTCATCTGCAAGTGAGGGCCACTAGGAGCTTTTTGATGTACCCATTTTGTATAAGATAGAATTAGAGTTTGAGGTGTTTTGAGTAACATCATTATGTATATAGAGAGTTTAGTCTCGACATATAATCGTTAAATGTATTTTGTATATGTAACGAATATGTAAGAACTATATAACTTTTGTATATGTATAGTTTATATGTATAATAAAAGTAATTTTGTTTGGGCCCAACCCATTTCTAATTGTTTATTAGTACCGCTTCCACTAATGCATGTACATGTATACGTAAATGTCCGCGTAGCGCCCCGATATCCCTTACCGGGGGTATGGGGGTGTTACAGGTTGGGTCGGGTTACTAGAATAGTATAGCTTGTTTAGCTCATATCTTGAGTTATAGATGTCCATTTTACCTGAAATTTTTCTCCTTTAAAATTTAACATCCTAGGGAACAATTGTTAAGAAGAAGGTGTTGCCTGAAAATGACGTTTAGAGGTCGGTTTAGACGATACAAATTAGAAGTGAAAAGCAGTCTCCTAAAGGTTCCTGACGGAGCTTTCTGTCGCGAGCGCGATAGTGGTTGTAATCGCGATAGAAACACATTTTTCAGCAAGTGAGATGTTGTCCTAGTCGTGTTGTGTAGCGTGACTCAGAGACAAGAGGAAAGTGGAGCACGAGTCGTGCTCAACCAGAGAGAAAAAGAAGATGTGCTCCAGGAGAGAAAGAAGAGGGAGCAGGAGCACGAGTCATGCTCACCAAGAGAGAAAAGTGGGAGCATGAACATGCCCCAGTTGAGTGAGAGAAAGTGAGCACGAGTCGTGCTCATGCTCTCTCTTCTCTGTTTGTCCTGTTTTGATCTTCTACTCCTGTTTTGAGTTGTTACAAGTTTATATGATTTTGTATGTCACCATTTGGTCCGTGTTTGGTTTAAAATTATCTTTTAAACCTCTTGCATGATTAGTAATATTAAATATACATGATTAATAAAAGTTATACATGAATTAAATGCCTCTGAATTTGATAAATGCATTTGAATTACAATTAATGAGTTGGTATCGGTGTATAGTAGGTGAGTTGTTTTTGAGCCTGATTACCGTTATAGTGGATAGATAAGCATGCTTATAAAGGGATTATCGAGTGCAGCTGCCCATGTTCCACCCCGTTTGGGCGAAGCGGGTTGACCTCCGAGAATGGTCAATTAATAGAGATAGATGAAAATGTTTTGTGACTTCAATCCATCGAAAATGTTTTTATCATAGAGTGTCCCGTATCCACCATGAAAGGAATTCAGGCTTGTTAATGTTATGTAGTGAATTTGAGATGTTTAAAGAGTATTGTTCTGAATAGATGCTATAGTACATGAGAGTCATGTTTAAGTACATTATCATTTTGTATACAAGTGTATGATTACATGATTGTGTTTGCATGTATGTGGACACATGATAGCGTATATTTGAATAAATGAGATGTACAAGTTATAGTGTGCATGAATTAGTGAAAGAGTAGATGTTACTTATATGTGAGCTAAGAGTATTTGATAATTGAGTATGCAACCTATATATGTATAAAAGCTATATATATGAGCTATTTGATTTTGTCATATGAATTGTGTGATTTATTTGTGACTTCGAATAGAAGTCCTTTGCATTATTTTCATCCCCACTAAGCGTTATCGCTTAGCACGGATGTTTATCTCCGTGTAGGTTTACAGGTTCGGATCAGTGAGCGGGCATCTACAGGTCAAGGCCACTAGGAGGTTTTGGTTTTTTTTTTTTTGTATAAGATAGAGACAGAGTTTGTGATGTTTTGAGTAACTTCATTATGTAGATAGAAAGTACAGTGTTTATATGTAAATGTATATGTAAAACTAAATGGAAACAAATTGTAATATGAACATGTATAAAGATAAATATGTATGTATATGTGTAGTTCATATGAATTGCATGTTGGGCCCTAGTGTAGTAGTAATTTATTTATTATTGTTAAATGGATGTATATTATGCTATCGCTTCCGCTAGTGTGTGTATACGTATATGTCCGCGTGGTGCCCCGATATCCTTCCAGGGGGTATAGGGGTGTTACACGATCGGTCGTTACGCTCGTGATGAGCTAGACCGGTTGGTAGGGACCATGCTTGGGTAGACCTAAAGTATCATCACCCTGGCCAAAGCTCATGTAATGGAAATAGTTACTTCCCCTAAGTGGTATGAACCTTAATACTATGCTTGCTGTATGGATCATTATGTATTGGACAAACCCAGATAATTTAATTGGTCACCTAATCAAAGGCTTTCATGCCCCGATAGGCCTATGTCAACTTATTTGGACTGCCTAAATAAAAAATGATCGCAACTCATGCGCCCGTGCATTAGTTAGGAGAGGTTATGCTGCCGGTTTCCCATCATGCACCATACGTGCTGATCGGGTCCCCTATTGACCCATGGGCCAATCCCACCTAGGAAAGAGACTATGACCTCATGTACGAGAGTAATAAGGTTGGAAGGACCTATGTGCTTGCATGTGATTTGTGGATGATGCATTGCATATTCATGTCATTCATGCACAAATAAAATTTTTATTTCTTCCCTATGTATACATCCTATTCTTTGCATATAATTATTACATATACATATCATCATGTGTATAGTTTTTCAAATGTTTTACATGCATCATTGTAATCTCTTTTAGTCACTGTATACCATTTGTTGCACATCACGACCATGCATTGCATATTATTCATGCATCATTCTAAGCCTTGCTTTTCAGCCATTGTAGACCATTTTCTTGAGTGGTTCAGGGATCCCAACAGTTGTCTAAAGAGTGATCAGAGTTTGGGTTGGATGACAAAGATTTAGCATCCTTGCTAGAGCATCTAAAGGTAGTAGAAATGGTTGGCCCTTCGAAACAGACCGAAGAGACTCGTGCCTTGATTGCCCAGGAGATGGATAAAAGGTTTGAAGAGCTTAAAAAAAGGCTATTGGCTGTGATCAAAGAAAGAATGGATGCCATGGCGCTGGTTCTCCAAGCTTAGCTTATGGTAATAGCTCTCGACTAAGTGAAGCCGGCCACAGTCGACAAGGCTTATATAGCAACGGCTACAGTACCTCCATTTTCTTTCGAAACCAAAGGCAAGGGGCCACTTGATTCACCAGTTAAGCAAGGAGGAAATAGGAGGCCTACTCTAGAATGTAGCACTGTGCTTGAAGAGGATGGAGCCCTTGCAATCACGCATAAAGATGAAAGCTCAAGAAGCCATAACAACAGTGAGGCAAATGTTAAGGTTGTAGAAGTCTTAGCCACTAGAGCAGCTCGGTCCCACCTCACCGTCTCGGGTAGGCCATTATCTTGGCACTTCACCCGTCTCGTCAAGAAAGGGAAGTTACAACCCTTGCCAGCCGGGCCCGCCCCAAGTCAAGGACACCCTAGACATAAAGCAGATTGGTACTGCACATATCACCAGTAGTCGGGGCATAGAATAGACTACTGTCGTCCTCTAAGAGACCATCTTCAAGAATTAGTACCGGACCCAGAAAAAGAAAAGATAGCAGAAGCTCCAAACACAGAAGTGAATCGAAGGCATTTTTTTAATTTGGGCAGATCTTTGTCCTGGGTCCTCAAGAGGCTGATGAAGGAGGGGATATTACAGCCATTATCGGCTAGGCCCGCTAGAAGCCAGGGACAACCTGATCACAAAAGGGATGAGTATTGCACCTTCCACCAGCACATCGGGCATACCACAAATTATTGCAAGGCCTTAAGACATGCCATTCAAGATCTGATTGATTCCAAGAAGATCTCCGACCCAGAAAAGCGAGAGGGAAAGAATAAGATGGACTAAGTGCCTAAGTGGAAAGGCAGGACGGTTCTTAGGGATGATAATGGACCATCGACTGCAACAACTATGTTGGCAAGAATAGAAAATGATTAGCTATTTAGAATGTTCTTCATTTTTGAACTATTTAATAATGACATCCTGATTTCATTAATGAGATGAACATTTTTGCTTACTTGCGTTATATCTCTTATGATTCCTCTATGCATAATCATGATCATGACTCATTCATATTTGACATTGATTCAGTTGATGCTACTCCATTTAATCTCAGAACTTTGGGAAACCCAAAAGAAATCTTGATAGCATCTAATGCAACTCCTGAAGCGAGATCAAAATTTGAGAGAATTAAAATAAAATACGAAAAAGTCTTTGCCCGGACATATAAAAACATGCTAAGAGTTGATCGCGGAATCACTCAGCACGCCATTCCAAATATCTCGGTCATGGACCAGTCATGGAGAAGCTTAGAAGAATGAAGCCAGAAGGGGAAGAAAAGATCAAAAGGAGGAATCAATAAGCAGAAGCGAAGCCAAAATTTCTTGTCAAAATTCAATGCCAGACTTAATTGGTCGATATTGTCCCAAATCGAGAAGAGGAGGAGTGCGTGTATGTGTAAACTATTAGGATTTGAACAAAGTTTATCCTTGAAAAAAACAGAAAAAAAAAAGAACAGAAAAGTACAAAAGAACAAAGAACAAAAAAAAGAGAAAGAAGAATAAAATACAAAAGGAAAAAAGAGAGAAGGAAAAGAATCGGTATGTAAATTGAAAAATCATCATGGGGGGCAAGCTTTGTTCAAATCCCGTTGATCTACACGTGCCCGTACTTTGCCATTTTTCTTGACTTCCGAAAAGCACCACAAGAATTATATCAACTTGCAATGGATATTGGTTGCTCGAGCTTGGAAATAGACATCATAGGGCAGGTGTGCCCTACAGCCCTAACGGACAGGGTCATGTTAAGATGGTCTCCCGCACCACGCAGGGTTCAAGGACGGAAGAGAGATTTATGGCTAAGGAATCACTCCAAAGGTATGGCATTAAAGACCACAAGTCCACTTTTTATTGCCCCCAAACCAATAGGGTAGGAGAGACTGCTAACAAGAAGATCTTGATCAAGATGGCTCGAAACTACAAGGATTGGGCAGAGAAATGGCCTTTTGCACTTTTAGGCTAGAGAACCACCATCGAAACCTCTACAAGAGTCACCTCCTAGTTCTCAAATACATAGGGCAGAAACAGTATGGCCGATCAAAATAGAGCTCAAATCTTTAAGAACAGTCATGAAAGCCCAAATTTTGGAAGCCGACAGGGCACAGCAACGGCAGCAGCAATTGAACAAGTAAGACAAGGACAGGTAATGGGATTATCGCCATGGTCAGATCTATCAGAAAACATTTAGCTTGATTATTTAGAAAGACGGCCAGAAAGCATCCGATGAAAGAGGGAGATTCAATTGTCAAGCCAATGAGACCAGGTGTTCCGGGCATATGGGATAGGTTTAGGCTAACTTGTTCTTCAGAGATTGTATCTAAGACAGCAGCAACAGGCAGCGATGAAGATGGCTTTAAGAATCGATCAACGTCGATGAACTTAAGAGGGTCCATGGCTAAAGACTTAAAAATCAATAGATGAGAATAAAAGCCTCGCGGGTCGAAAACCGAAAAAAGGCAGCCTTGCTAAAAATTTGCACCTCGTCAAGGTGAAAATCGAAAAAAGGCACCCTGGGCAAAAATTAGAGACTTGAGAGAAAATATCCAATCAAGAAAATCCGAGAAGGCTAATTGGAGATAAGAGTTTGATGCTTACAAGATATACTCTGAGATTATATGTGGTTTTGCATTTTGAATCGAATGTTAGATAATGATCATGTATAGAGAAATCATACCGAAATGTACATAATATTTGCAACTACATGTGTTTATTATTCATTGCTAAATGCATGAAATCTAAATGACTACACTCTGCTACTGCTCTCACTATCCGGATGTCTAAGTCGATGAGTTCTACTATCGATTGTGGACTGAGCACCTGCCTCTTGAGTGCATTAGTGGGAGTGAAAGAATAACCCTCGATAGATGGCATAATAGTCTTCACCGGCAGCTTGCCTAGAGGCTATGGTATCTGGAGGTAAAAGCCAAAGATAAGGTCCACCTTGGAAAGATAGGGATGCCTCATTACATCATTAATCCCTCTGAACTATCGAGCACAATGGGTAGGTAAGGTAAAAAGGCATCCTCATGAAGTCCAAAAGAACCCGATCCTCATCTGCTACCTCACCCAATCTAGCAACACATTCATCAAAGGAGGCCATGGAATGCAGTCGATAACTAAGGAGAAAATGCCTCAGTGAATAGCTGTCGATTACTCTAGAAGGGGGCTCTGATAGTAGCTTCGACTTTTCTTATAGTCATACCCTTTTAAAAAAAAAATTGAGAAAAGAAAGGCAGTTAGAGATGAAAACTGTGACTTGCTCTCTAAGCAAAAGTTAGGCCAAAGGGCAGGGTGAAAACTTGGGAACAGGAAGTCTGTCCTTCAAAAAAATGAATAAAAAAAAGCCGCTGGAGTCAATTGGGTCCATTCCAGGTAAAAGTTAGTGTAGACACCGGGTCCCGAGGAAAATAGTAATTTTACAGTTAAATAAGAAATAAGAGTAAAATCATAATTTTGTAATCAGAAATACAAAATAGGTAAATTAAAGTATAAAAGTAAGGAAAATTTGGAAACTAAGTAGTAAAAATAGAAGTTAAGAAATTAATAAATATTGAATGCATGTGTGTTAAATTGAAATATTTACGTTAGGTATCTACCACTAAGCGATGAGCTTAGTGCGTAGTGTTTATTGCCCGTAGGTACTAAGGAATTTAGCACAGGCGGGCAGATTTGCAAAGGAGCTTAGAGCCCAATATTTAACAGTATAATTTTTTTGAAACTGATGTATATATAGGAACATATGGCATGTATACATGTGAAAAGTGGAATTATGTAACTATATATATTGGGGTACTTATATTGTGTATAATGAGAAAGCATTAAGAGTTTATATTTTTATATGAACATGATTTGTGGATTGGTGGAGATTGTGTAAATGTGGTTAATGGGAGTTGTGGAAATTGTGTTATTGGAGGTTGTGAGGATGTTTACCTTTATTGGGAGTGTAGAAATTTGAAAATTTACAGGAGGGTAAGGACGTGTGATAGCCATTATGCTGCCAAAATTTTTATTTATCAAATGAATAGTGAAATCGCGAAAATTCAATTAAATGCCACCACTTGTGACACAGTGATATAAATGTATTAATAAAAAAATAAGGGTAGGTAAATGAAATGTAAGAAAAACATGAAGGAAACATAAATGCGAATGTAATTATGAATATCGGTTTATGTAGCATACCAGTACTTGAACTAATGTTTGGTTACAAGGTGTTACATAATACTCTACTATGTCTATTTAGTGTACATGCCAAGCTAAGAAAGAAAATCCCAAGTTACAACATAGACACCCTTTTTAGTACGTGCATTCCTTTTTGTCTTGATATGACTCCAACTTGGCATAGACATATTGGACTAATCGCTTTTATCTCTTGAATATTGTTCTTTAAACTACGCATGAAAAAGAACCACATGCTAAGCTAAAAGTTTAGTGGTGACTAGCAAATTTATTTATCCAGAAGAAACATACATAAAAATACACATAAAATATATATATTTATAATCATTTCATCACGCATGATTTATCCGCATCATCTTCAAAATGCATGCACCACATGGAGCATGGCAACATTTCATATAATACATTCAATCACCATAGACAATCCAACGAAACTTCAAAAAACATATATAATCAGGTTTCCAAATTAATAATCCAAAAATCTCACTAAACATTGATCTTGTGTACTTCTTACTTACTATATATATATATATTAATTGCATACAACATACTTATCATGTATATTTATACGAATTTAATGAAATTCTTAAATAATTTAATGTGAATATATTATAGCATTCAAATTCTCATTTGCACATTGCGACGCGAGCCGAACCCCCAGCAGCCTCGAATGACCGGCTTTTAGGGTATTCGAGAGAGGTTCATAAGACTCACAAGAGATTGCAAGGGCATCTATTTTGGGTAATAAGGAGGTTTCTTGGAGTCGTCAACTATTGGGAAAGGTCATCTAGCCTCACTGAGCCTAAGACAACGCATATGTGTCTATTTTGGGCAAAAGAGTCATTTTAGAATCCTCCTTCCAATAGAAAATTAGAAAGATTCATCTAGCCTCATGAAGCCTAAGACAATGCGTGTATGTCTATTTTAGGCAAGCCGGAGATATTTTGGAGTTCTCACCCAATAGAATATTGAGATGGTTCGTCTATCCTCATGGAGCCCAAGACGTTGCATTTTGTGCTTGTTTTGGGCAACAAGAGATATTTTTAAATCCCCTCCCCAATAGAACATCTAGAAGGTTCATCTAACCTCGTTGAGCCCAAGACGAGAGATGGTTCGGGATTTCCCATTTATTCATACCTTGATTAAAGTTATAATTGAGCTTTGGATTTAAAATTTCATTCCTTTTCTCATACATTTCGATGAAATAATTTAAAGCTCAGATCAACCACTTAAAGGAAAGCGATAAATAAAGCAAAATAAAAAAGGGGTAAATAAAGATATAATAAATTACAACAAAACTATGGACGGAATGCAACCCCCAATATTAAGTAAGTGCGAATCATACACAAAACGGGATATTCATTAAAAGATGAAGACATTGGTCTTCGCATGCATATTTAGAGAAAAAATAATATTAAAATACCAATTTTGTTTGGACGAAAAATCAGGACATTGGTTCTATTTTATTTAGGAAAATCCCATTTTATTTGTAGAAATCTTTAGCCATTTTTACATTAGCGGGCTTAAAATGATATTTACAATGAATTAGAAAAAAAAACTAAAAGGAAATAGGGTAAAGAAATAAACCCGCATAATGTTCTCGAATCATCCTAGTATTCTCCTTTTAAACACCACAAATCCAGAAACAACAGTTAAACTCACAAAAGAAAACAAAGAGCATGTTAGTGCAATAATTAAACAATAATATAAACATTGTAAAATGAAGAAAGATGAAAAATATATAGAAAATCACCATGGAAAATAAAGAAGAATAAGGATAAAAGATGGTAAAGAAAAGGAGGTAGAAAATGAAGGAGAAAGGCCCAGGGATGGCCCACATCGTGTGAGCGACGGCTGTCCTTGGACTGACCGATGGGTGGAGGTGAAATCCCGCGATGGCCCATTGATCGGGTGAGCAACGGCCGTCGGTGGAAACTCAGCCCATCGATCGTCCCTGCTCCAGGAAAAAAAACAGAAAATTTAAATTAAAATCCAATTTTGCTATTAAAATTACCTTTTCATGAAATTGGTTGGACACAGATAAATTAATATCAAAAAAATTTGAATTAGAGATTGATCCAAAAATATTTACCCTCGGAATATTACCTTCTGAAAGCGAATGTTGCAAGATTTCTGCCCTTGAGTTCTACAAGGATTAATCAACAACGTGCAATTTCGGGGAATTTTCTACCACAAAATCGTATTTTTCAAAATCAGATCAAGAAAAGAAAATTATGTTTTTCCTTCTCGATATTTTGTACCAATTATGAATGTTAAAAAGGGCTAAATTGAGCAAGAATGAATTGATTTCATTCTCCCAGATTCACCTTAATATGAAAAAAAAAAGATTTGACAAGATTTTTGATGAAAACAAAAAAAAAAACTCTTTTCAAAATTCTAGTAAGAAATCTCCAATATTTTATAAAAATTTTCCAATCCCTTAAAAATGAACCTCGGCCCCTTATTTATAGGTTAAGGAAAATAATTCAAATTCTTTTAAATTTTAAATTTAAATTTGAAAAGGATTTATGAAATCAGAAATAAAACTGATTGATTTGCAGAATATTTCCAAAATCAAATCCAAAATTTAAAAATATTTGAAAAGATTTGGAAATCCCTCAAAAATCTTGGAAGAATATCTTAAAATCTTGGGAAAATTTTGGAAAAACCGGTGGGATCAAGTGCAGATCCCTGACCGACGGGCGTCGCTGTGAGTCTGACGGGCATCGGTCATGGAGGAACACCGAGCTGTGGGCCACTCAACGAAAAACGGGTGACGAGAGACAGTCATCACTTTCGAGGGATGCTTGAGCGATGGGCATTGCTCCCTGCGAGAGGTGGGCACTCTCATACGAGAGACGGGCGTCGTTCCTAGAAGAGACGGGCCTGTCCCATGCGAATGACGAGTTCCACTCGTGCAAGGAGAGGCCATCTCTCAGAGTGAGTGACGGCTACCCTCTTGACCTCGTCGATCAACCGAAATCCACATTTTCCCCCTAGCAAGCTCCTCCTAACGTACAGAAGCTTCCTATTATTGAAAATCTTTAATCCTTGTGAATTCAAAGGGCAAAAGTCCATAAACTTCATCTAATCGCCCGAAAACGGGCATTGATATCTTCATCGGGTAACTCTGATCTAGACTGCCTCAGGACCCGGTGTCTGCAGTTGCCCCCAATTTTTGAGAAACTAGTACACTAGTGTCTAGATGAGTGAAAATTCAAAGAAAAAGGAAAGAGATGTGTACCTGAGGTAGTCCTTACCTTTTATGGTTCATTTAAGCTTGTGGCTTGTTGCCGCTGAGTTGTAGTGTATTTTACCACGGCCACTTAGCAATTTGTTCTACCGCTTTTATCCTGCTAGCCTCTGCTCGGCCTCTACAGTATCTGACTTATCCCGCTAGCCTCTGTACGACCCGCATGGTATCTGATTTATCCCCTAGCCTTTGTTCGGCCTATACGGCATCACATTTGTCCCGATAGCCTCTATTCAGCTTGCACAGTGTCTGATTGTATTCGTCCTACTAGCCACCATTTAGCTTGCACAGTGTCTGATTGTATTTATCCCGCTAGCCTCCGTTCGGCTTGCACGGTGTTTAATTTGTTCTATCAGCCTCCGTTTGGCTTGCACAGTGTTTTATTGCATTTGTCCCGCTAGCCTCTGTTTGGCTTGCACGGTGTCTGGTTTGTCTCGCTAGCCTCCGTTCTGCTTGCACAGTGTCCAATTGCATTTGTCTCGCTAGCCTCCATGTATTATGTCCCTGCAGTTGTAAAAGATCTTATTAATTCATTATCAATAGATTCATCTCAAGATATAAATTCCATGTACATTTTCATCTTTCTTGATTCTTGATTTACCATGTTACGAAACATTTTTAGAATACGAGTAAAATGTAACAAGAATGTACATATGCAAGGTGAAATGTAAATTTAACAACATAAGTTTCACTAATAAAATTTAAATTTTGTACAACAAAAATACAAATACATACAACACTCCCTGAATACACTAGAGGGGGTAATATTCTGTAGTCTCTTCTGAGTCCTCCTCATTGTCAGATACGTGTATGCACTGATCAGCAGATGAGGATCTGGATGGCCCGGCTCTGGAGGCAGAGGGCTGGCTGCTAGGCGCTGAGGGTTCGGCCCCTGTGATTGGTCATGGCAAGATGACAATTGGTGCAGATGCTGGGTTTCCCGTTGCTCTGGAGGCCTACTAGAATTGGACCTGAGCGTACCCGTCTCGTAACAACTGAGCACACACCACAAGAAACTCTAGTGTATCCCTAATTACGCCACCCAGCTCCGTGAAGGCCCTCAATAGTTTCGTGGTCTGATGTTCGGCTACGTTCGTGATAGCTGTGAATCTGGTCTCCACCTATTCCCTGAACTCCCTGATAGATGTAGATATAGTCGGTATGGAGCCCTCTAACACCTCTATCCGGAATCTGAGAGTAGTGACAGACTCGTTGACCATCTGAACGGCCTCATCAACCCTCTGGGCTGCTGCAGCCTAGGAGGCACCCAAACCATGACTCAACTCCTCTATGAGCCTCCCTTGCTCCTCTATCACCCTCTCCTACTATCCTAGATGCTCAAGCAAGACCCAATCTCTTTCCTCCTGCCATCGCTCCATAGCGGCGAGAGCAGCGGTCATAGCAGCAATGATATCAGGCTGAGCTGACTGCAGAGGTGGCAATGAACTGGGATGTGATGGCTCTGCCTGGTGCTCTATCGGTGGAGGTGATGTGGAGGTGGATGCTCCCTGGTGTCCTGGCCTGCTGTGGGGGTGGAAGCTCCCAGTCTTCCGAAGCTCAGAATGCTAGACCCTAGATTGGGAGTGGTAGAGTGAGGCTCTATGCTCTCTGCGATGAAGGGGTGTTCAGCAAGTCATCCACACTGAACTCGGTACCCATTTCAAATGGAATCTAAGGTGGCTCCTCCTCTGGTTGAGGATGCTGTGGAGGTGGCTGCGGAGCCTGGCACTCCTGATACTGAGGCTGCTGTGGAGGCTGCTCCTCCTGGGGCACCCCCTGATCGTCTCCCTCTAGCTAGATCGGAGGCAAGTTAAACAATCGCCGAGTCTCTGCTATAGTAAGTAACAGGAACTCCTCTGAGCGGCCATGTACTAGTGCAATCATGCCCATAGTCTGAGTCGTTGTGGCATCCACAAAAATGACCTCATCAAGTTGAGCACCTATAGACACCGGGTCCTGAGGCAGTCCAAGATCAAAATTACTCGATGATGAAAATGATACCGGCTTACAGGCAGAGGTGTCGAAAATGATGTTTTCCTTATCGAGACCCTCATTATTTTTAAAATAAAAATAAACAAATAAATATAAATTAAATTAAAATTAATTGAAAATTAAATAAGAATAATTAATTAATTAATTTAATAAAAAAAGTATGTATTTTGATTAATTAAAAATAAATAAAAATAAAAAAGAATTTGAAAAAGAAAAAAGGAATTTAAAAAAAAAGAAGAGATAAGTTAGATTTACAAAAAAAATGAATAGTGTTAGTGGCCTAATATGGCCGCATCTCACCTTTGGTGAGATGAGGCCATGTTATAAGTTGGCTACGTCTCACCTTTGGTGGTGAGACGCGGCCATCTGAGGCGCGTCTCGCTGCGAGGCGGGCGTGCGTCGCCCGCCTCCACACGCGGGCATTTTGCCTGCCCGGTCGCTTTCGCCTACGTTTTTTTGCATTTTTTGGTCATTTCTCAGTCCGTTTTTTCCGGTTTCTTTCATGTTTTTATGCATTTTTCGGTTAACTAAAAATGAAATAGATTTTAACTCTTTCCATTTTTGGACGAGGCAGAAATTAAAAAGATTTTTTGGATTCTTTTCAGGAGGAGGAGCTGCATCTTTCTGGCAGGCAAACTTGATTTTTCTCTCAACAAAAAATAGCAGCCTTTAAGCAAAATTTGAGGGAGTCTAAAAGAATTCATTCTTCTTCTTCTATTTTCTTCAAGAACATTCCGGATAATTTTGAATTTGGAAAATTAATTTTCTTTGTTCTAACTTCCACCAAAAATATTTTCACCAAAACATTTTCTTGAGTTACGTTTTTGCTAAAACACAGTTTTTTATATTTTATCTTCTAATATTTATCATCATAAACTCAACAAGGGGAGCGAATCAAGGAATCGTTTTCTCATATCTACTATCTCTGAGGGTAAACACTTTGGTCCCGTCCTAATTTTTCCATTTATTTATAATATGCGGTTATTAAATTTGTTATTTTTACTATATTTATTTTCTAGCATTTCTAATATTTTGCTACTGTTGACATTCAAGTTTAGCTTTTTTTTTTATCTCCTTGTGGTTTTGACTTCACTTTTGTTGTTATGCTCAACCTCCATCCTTCCTCATTTTTTTCTTTCACGTTTCACTGCGTAATGTAAACAATGTTTTTCTTTCACTTTTATTATAAATGGTTTTGCAATTCTTTGGCCATAATGCTAACTTTTGGTATTTTAAATAGTTTTCGTTTTACTTTTCTTCAGTGTATACGAATCCTATTATAATATTTTATCTTTATTATTATTATTGTTGTTGTTATTATTATTATTATTATTATTATTATTATTATTATTATTATTATTATTATCATGATATCATCATCATCATCATCATCATTATTATTATTATTATTATTATTATTATTATTATTATTATTATTATTATTTATCATTATTATTATTATTGTTGTTATTGTTATTATTATTATTATTATTATTATTATTATTATTATTGTTGTTGTTGTTGTTATTATTGTTATTATTGTTATTATTATTATTATTATTATTATTATTATTATTATTATTATTATCATGATATCATCATCATCATCATCATCATCATCATTATTATTATTATTATTATTATTATTATTATTATTATTATTATTATTATTTATCATTATTATTATTATTGTTGTTATTGTTATTATTATTATTATTATTATTATTATTATTATTATTATTATTATTATTATTATTATTACTACTACTACTACTACTACTACTACTATCATCATATTATTTATTTATTATTACCTCATGTTTATTTGTCTTATATTATTATTATTGTTATGATGATTATATTGTTGCCCTTTTCATCATTGTCTTTATTTTTGGCACGACTTATGTTAATTTATTTATATGTAAGTATTTGTACATTAAATTAACATGTCGCTTATTTCATTTCGTCTTCACTTGATTAATTTTTGGAATTGTTACTAATATTTCTGATGTTATTTTTCTGTCTGAAATTTAATTTGAATCGCATTATGTGGGTATCTCCGTGACCTCCCGGATGGGTCACGACTTGAGAGGGACACATCGGTTGGGTGACATCTTCCTATACTCCTTCTTATGTTGTGTTTAATTGCAAATAAAATGTTCCCTTTATTTCATGCACGCGTGAGATAAAAAGTCACAAAAATAATTTTATAATTAAAGTGAAATTTTCACTAATAAAATTGGGATCAACGTCCCGCTTTTTAGCCAAGGAATGTAAAACATCACAATAAAATGAAGAGTTAATTTTCTCCAAAAATGGGATCACTTATCTCGGTTTTTATTTCAACAATCGACCAACTCTTCAATCCCTTTTCAAAATAAGCGTGAAGGAACCAATGCTCCTAAACCTTCAAACGAGCGCGAAGGAACCAATATTCCTAAAACAAACAAATGTCCCGATTTATGTATGTTTTTCTCATGTTTGGTTTTGTTTGATTATTTTAAATTTATGTTCACTTTCTTTTGGGCCCTTGTAATTAATTTTGGGGCAACATTATTTAATTTCCATTTGGGATTGTATTCCGTCCCAACTACCTTTTTTCTCTTCTTTTAATGGGGTTGTATTCCGCCCCAATTACCTTTGTAATTGTGTGCTTGACGTGTTTATCGCTTTCTTTTATCGCTTTTTGAATGCTTGTAATGCGCTTTAATTAAATCCACTAATCGTGTGAGATAAGAGGTAGAATTTTAGGAAGTTAAAAACTCATTTATAATTAATCGAAGCATAAATAAGAGTGAAGTTCCGAACACCATCTCTGGTTTACACCGTAGAGGTTAGATGACCTTTCTCAATTTCTCGTAAATTGGGTGCCGGCTCCAAAATACCTCAAAGGTGCCTAAAGGTACCATGAGGCTAGATGATCCTTTCTAATGTTCTATTAGGAAGGAGGCATCCAAGATGCCTCATGGCACCCAAGATCAAAAAGACGCGAACCAATCCCTCAAATCCTAAAAAGTGGGTTTAGTGAGGGGCTTTGCTAGGTTCGGCGCGCGTCATAGGACCATAGCTGCTAGGATCAATTCCTAAGTGCAGAAGCAGCCTAGTAATCACCCTGCCAGCCCATACAATAGGGGTTATCCCCTGTGAGACCCTGATCAAGTCACCCACTATCTCGTGGCTAATATTAAGCCACCGTCCTGCTGCCATCGCCCACAAGCTCCAAATCTCATCCCCATTCACCGACCACGAGTTACCTGCCCAACCCAGATATGAACTAGAGAGGACCCTGTGTATATATCGTAGCGCCTGAGAAGAGAGCACCATGCTCTTCGCTGTGTCATGATCATATGGTACCCCAGGCATGGCAATCATCTCCCAATGCTGCCTCCGAATGGCCCTCTAGGGAATCTACACGTCATCTCCATGAGAAAGCCCCATTGCCTGTGAAAAATTCTGGCACGTGATGCTGTAGTGATGTCCTCTAACAAAAAATTTAATGACCCCCTCCTCTGTATCTGTCACACCCTGTTTGCCCCCTAGTCGAACGAGCAATATGTATGTGTGTGCATTTGCATAGTTTTGGCATATCATAGGGGTACTTTGGTATATATGCATATTTTGTGGGTTTTTCCTGTGTGGTGGTGCATATAGAAATAAGGTGTCCATAAGTGGAGTTAGGATCACATGCAGGCGAGCATATTATTAATTGTATGTATTAGATGAGATTGTATTGTGTGTGTTGCTCATACATGTGTAGGGTGCATTATTGGAGTGTTTCATTGTGTGTGTGTGACATGTGCATCTAGTGTGTGAGTGAGTGGTTTCCACCACCAAGATTATGACAAGTGGAGGGTGAGAAAAGAAAGAGAAAGAAGAAAAGGGGAAACTCAGAATTTGGGTTCCATTTCCCCATTCCCTCTTCTTCCACCTCCTTCTTCTTCTTTTTCGTTTCCCCTAGCCAACATTCCCTAGGTCCAAGCTTGTGTGGTGGAGATTGGTCACTCATTGTGTTATTTTGGTAAGCTTCTCTGCATTTTCTGTTTTGATTTTCAGGTTCCCTTCTCTTCTTCATCTTCTTTATTTAGGGTTTTGATTAGGGTTGCTTTGGTGTGTGTTTTATTGTTTTGGGTGTTTAGCTAAGCCTGCAAGAGATCCTAAAGGCAAGGAAGTTGCTGGATCTAGTGGAACCAAGTGATAGAGCTTCTAATTTTTAGGTTTGGGAAATTTATTTATGTTTTGGCTTTGCTTGAAATGTGATTTTGGGTTTTGTATGTATGTATGATTGCTGGAAATTTGAGTATGAAATTGGTTTACTCTATGTGGGTTTCAAGTTTTAAAGTGTAGAATTTGGATGATAAGCTATTGCAAAATGTTTAATTTTCTTGATTTAATTTTTTGAATCTGTGGATGTTGAGTTCATGTATGATTGGACAAATTGATGCTATATTATGTTGTTTGAGTTGTGATTTTGGATTGCCAGGTTAAGGTAAGTCTGAGGTAAGTTTTTGGTGTTAATTTATTGGTCAAAATGTGTATATTTCTTTCTGGTTGGTTGTGTGAAAAATTGGGAATCGTTGAAGTTAGAATTCTGCAGATTTCTGGAAAATCCAAGAGTCACACGGCGGTAAGGCCTGGTCTCACCGCCGTATGGATCGTGGGTTTTGCCTTGGAATTCTGGAGCTGTGTCTTTACACGGCAGTAAGGGCAAAGCCATACCGCCATGTAAAACCATTCTGCCCAGGTGCGAGGCAGGTCATACAGCGGTATGGCCTAAGCCTTACCCCCGTGTGAGTGTCTTTCACGGCGGTAAGGGTAAGGTCATACCGCCGTGTAAAACGGTTCTGTCCGACTCTTTTGCAATTTTTCCACTTCTTTCTTTTCCATTCCTTTTCCTCTCTTGTATGGTTTTAAATGTTATTTAGTGTCTTTTAACATGATTTACGTCTTTAAAAGGGATATTTTAGCTATACAATGGATGGATTCTATTATTTCTTTCCAATTAAGTTAATTGCTTTGCATATGATATATATATAAAGAGTAGTAAATGACCATGCTATGTGAGTTTGTAATGTGAGTTTTTATAAATGATATAAAGGGTGATCACATGCTATATCATGCCATGATTATTTGTACTATGTGAATATACATGTTAAGCTATATAATTGCTTGCTTTAAATTGGATTAATGTTTATTTGTGGATTGTGTTATGCACGACCTGCTAGAGTCTAGAAAGTGGATAGTTAGGCATGCCTAATAGAGTCTTATAGCTGCAGCCCTCAGTTCTGTTTGGACCCCGATCAGGTCCCCGTTTGGTTCCTCGCAAAACCTTTAATCTGTATGGATCTTGTTTAAGGTCCCTTTTGAAAATGTTTTGTGAAAGTTACAAGTAAAATTGTTTTCTCGATTCGTACCCGTAAGGTACTGTCCGTAATCAGCTCGTACCCGTAAAGTACTGTCCGTATACTTGTTATCCACTCCCTCGAGTCAGTAGGTGCCTTGTATGAATTGTGATATGAGGAAACATATGTGATATATGTATGGGTTCAATGGTGAAAAGTATAATCTGTTATGAGGATATGAATATTGTTATGAGCTTTCTGATGAATGGCTTTATTTATGTGAGCATGAGTATATGCAATTGCTATGCTATGATTATCGTATATATATACATGAGGTACGCGTGTGTATTGCCTTGACGACCGTTGTGAATGGTTGTCCTTATGCTATATGTGTGTTTCCCCACTAAGCGTTATCGCTTAGCACGGTGTGTTACCCGTGCAGGTGCGGAAGGAGTTTGCTTTGGGAGAGTCGCAACCATCGAAGCCAAAACAGTAGTGTCTTAGTGTAGGGGTTTAATTTTGTATTTTGAGGATTCTTTTTGTATAGAACTCTCTTACATCAGTTTTGTAATAGCTTCCGCTTATGTACATGTATTTTGGGATTTGTAATTATCTGTTGTATCTCTTGGTTGATCAAATGGTAATGTAATGCTTCCGTTATATTAATGCATGATCAGCCTTAGTTCTTATGTTTCGCAAAAGTTTTTAATTGCCCCATATTTATGTATGTTTATCTTTGATTGAATTTATATATATTTATGCTTTGTGCGTTTGCACCCTAACTCGTACGGCATCTTACTCCTCATGGGATGGGATCGCCTAAGTACGGGTAAGGGGTGTTACAAGTTGTGGTATTAGAGCCTAGGTTTAGGCATTTCTGGGTGATTGTTTATGTGATGCTATGTGTGGATACGTCTATGTCTAGGGCTGTGTTGGCTGATGCGATTGTCCTCTTGTTTGTTAGATGGATTCTGATTCGGCTCGTGGTGCGCTTGAGGAATCCGCTGAAAGTGTGAATCCTCCAGCTGTAGATCCATCTGTTTCTATTTCTGTGTTAGCTCAACGTGCTAGGGTCTAGCTCGAGGCCGCTGCCATGCCTTTTGAGGCTATGTTCAGATTGCATCAGGACATGGCTCGGATTTTGGAAAGGGTGACTGCCCCTAAAGCTCCGATAGAGAGTTTAAGAAGAGTTTGTGTTGAGGATTTTTATGGGACCAGGCTAGATCAGTCAAAGCTAGCTGAAAAGTGGCTTGATAAAGTAAATAGAGCTTTAAAGGAAGTCAGGTGTCCTCCCGATCAGCAAGCTGAATGTGCTGTGGCATTGCTTCAAGGGTCGGCTTACGAATGGTGGGAGTTGGTATGTAGGCAACCTCAGATGCCTGATCCGATTACATGGGAATTCTTCGGGGAGGAGTTCACAAAGAAGTATGTGACTCAGGTATATAGGGACGCAAGATGGGCACAGTTTCTGAGTTTGAAGCAGAGGGCCATGTCAGTTTCGGATTATGAGAAAGAGTTTAATCGGTTGTCTCGCTATGCTCCACGTGGGATTATGACAGATGATTTCAGATGCAAGCATTTTGAAGCGGGGTTGAACGAGTCTTTGAAGATTGCTTTGATTTCTTTGATGTGTACACCAGGAGTAAGTTATTATCAGATTGCAGAGGCTGCCATGAGGGCGGAGACGATGGAATCATTGCTTAGGGAGAGAGCTCAGTAAAGGAATTCTACACGGGGTGGTTTTTCCTCATCTTCAGGTAAGAGACCTAGGAACCCGCAAGATGAGCCATCAGCTGGTTCGGCTACTAGAGGTAGAAGGCAAGGTTCAATAGCGATATCTGATTCTGGCAGAGGTGGTAGATCTGATGCTATACCTGTTTGTGCACATTGAGTAAGGCTCACCAGGGTGAGTGTAGGTGGCTCACTGGTGGGTGCTTTAAGTGTGGGAGCACCGAGCATCGTCTGGCTAGTTGTCCCCAGTTGAATGAGGATTTAGGTCCACAGGGAGGAGCTAGCAGAGTTGGATTGAATGTTTCTCTGGCTGCTAGAGGTAGAGGTAGAGGTCGAGGCGGTCGACCTAGAGATGGAGCTGTTTCTGAGACTGTTGAGCGTCCTCCACCTGTTGCAGCTAGAGCATATGCAGTTAGAGCCAGAGAGGAGCAGGATGCCCCTGATGTGATTACTGGTAAGTTCCTACTCTATGACACTGAATTATATGCTCTAATAGATCCTGGTTCCACACACTCATATTTGTGCACGCATAAGATTGTTGATAAGTTGCATGTGGTAGATCAGTTAGACTATGAGATATGTGTGACCAATTCATTAGGGCGTAGTGTCAGGGTGAGTAGAGTTTTTAGGAGTTGTCCTTTGATGATTGAGGGTGTTGAGTTCCCTGCGGATTTGATAGAGTTACCTTTCAAAGAATATGACCTGATTTTGGGTATGGACTGGTTGGGCAATCATCGGGCTGTGGTTGATTGTCATAGGAAGACCTTTGTGCTTCGGGATAGGAACCGAGCTCCAGTGTTTATAAGAAGTTTGTGTGTGAGTTCTGTGAACAACGTGATTTCTGCAATTCAAGCCAAGAGGTTTTTGATAAAAGGTTGTGAGGCTTTCCTAGCTGTCGTTTTCGATTCCAAGAGGGATCAAGTTAGGATTGGGGACATCCCTGTTGTTTTGGAGTTTAGTGATTTTTTTCCAAGTGATTTGCCAGGTTTGCCTCCAGAGAGGGAAGTTGAGCTAGCCATAGAGATCATGCCGGGTGCCACACCTATATCGAAGGCACCTTATCGAATGGCTCCTGTAGAGTTGACAGAATTAAAAACTCAACTGCAAGAGCTCTTGGATAAGGGGTTTATTCGACCCAGCATATCTCCATGGGGAGCTCCGGTTCTGTTTGTCAAGAAGAAGGATGGGTCTTTGAGGATGTGTATCGATTATAGGCAGATTAACAAGATCACAGTGAAGAACAAGTATCCGTTGCCTAGAGTTGAATATTTGATTGATCAGCTTCGAGGTACAGGAGTCTTTTCCAAGATAGATCTTCGATCTGGGTACTATCAGCTTTGGGTTAAGGATAAGGATGTGGTTAAGACTGCATTTCGGACTCGATATGGCCACTATGAGTTCCTTGTTATGCCATTTGGGTTGACCAATGCTCCAGCGGCATTCATGGATTTGATGAATAGAGTGTTTAGGCCATACTTGGACCGATTTGTAGTAGTGTTTATAGATGACATCTTGGTGTATTCCAAGGATGAGACTGAGCATGAGGAACATCTCCGATTGGTTTTGCAAGTGTTGAGGGAACATCAGTTGTTTGCCAAGTTGAGTAAGTGTGATTTTTGGTTTCGGGAAGTGTCGTTTTTGGGCCACATAGTTTCAGCCAAGGGTATCCAAGTAGATCCAGCTAAGATTGAGGCGATAGTCAATTGGAAAGCACCTAGGAATGTTCAGGAAGTGAGGAGTTTTCTTGGTCTGGCGGCTTACTACCGTCGGTTTGTTAAGAGTTTCTCTGTGATTGCCGCTCCAATGACTAGGTTGTTGAGGAAAGAAGTTAAGTTCGAGTGGTCGGATAAGTGTCAAGCTTGCTTTGAGAGGTTGAAGCAGTTGTTAGTCGAAGCTCCTATACTTACTCAACCCATCTCGGGTAAGGAGTTTGTTATGTATAGTGACGCTTCAGGTGTTGGTCTGGGATGTGTTCTGATGCAGGAAGGTAGGGTGTTGGCTTACGCTTCTCGACAGTTAAAGCCACATGAGAGGAACTATCCGACACATGATCTTGAGTTAGCAGCGGTCGTCTTTGCTTTGAAGATTTGGCGCCATTATCTCTACGGGGAGAAGTGCAGGATCTTTACGGACCACAAGAGTATGAAGTATTTCCTGACTCAGAAGGAACTTAATATGAGACAGCATCGATGGCTTGAGTTGTTTAAAGATTACGATTGCATTGTGGATTACCATCCAGGTAAGGCCAACGTAGTCGTAGATGCTTTGAGTCGGAAGTCAGTTTCTGCCTTATTTTTGAGATGGTTTAGATGGAGGTTTGGTTCAGATGGGGCTTTGATAGCTCAGTTGAGAGTCAAGCTGTCACACCCCATAAGTGGCCTAATTGGAATTAGCGATTTTAATTGGACAATTAAGGGCAAGTGGGTAATTTGCATGAGGAAAAGAGGATTTTATTGCAAGGTTTTAATAAAGAATTAATTACAGATTTTTAGTTTAGTGAGTAAAGAGTAATTTGACAAGGGCTTATTGGTAATAGATGGAGCAGATTGTAAAAGAGTATTAAGTGGATTTGTGAACCGTGCATGTGTGCCAAGTGGAGAGTGAGTGTGTGCATGTGGGTGAGAGAAAAGAGAGGTCTGAATGTTTTTAGTTCTTGAAAACTAAAGACGTGAGGTTTTCTCTCTTTTGCTCTCTCTCACGTTAGCCATCCCTTCCCTCTCCATTTTTTGTTCTTTCTCTCATTTGCATGTGTGTTCATCTGTTGTGAGCTAGGGTTTTGAGCTTTGAAGGGATTTCCAGAGGTAAGTGGCAGAAGTTTTCTTGGTTTTTATGGTTGAATCTCCTTCTTCTTCTCCTTTGGGTTTATAGAGATTCTGTTCTTGGGTTAATGGAATGTGGTTTTATCTGTTTGCAAGCATCTGAAGATAAGAGGAAAGAGAAGGGAAAAGGAAAGATTGTGGATTGAAGAGTACAGTGGACATTTTGAACTTCATTACAGGTTTGGGAGTGTCTGTCATTTCTCATTTTGGATCCTGGTTACTGTTCTGATATCAATGTTATTTACATGTATTTGCTTATCAAGATGTATGAGTAATAGAAATTACATGTATGGTTAGTAGGGTTTAAGTTCTGTTGCTTTGCATGTTTAAATGGAAGTCCATTTGCATGTACGTTAAAAGGGAAGATTCTGGGTTTGTGGCTCTCTGTTAATATTATTTGATTGTGTTAGAATGTGATTAATTGAGCGAAAATTTCTGTAAATGTGTTCCGGAGATTTGAAGAAATATGTTTGAATAATTATTGCATGAAAAATGGTTTTAGACAAAGTGGGTTTTGAATTTTGGTTGTACTCTGTTTTCACAATTATTCTGGTTTTTACGTTTTATGGAAATTCTGAAGTTTTTGAGAAGGAGAAGCAGTTTGTGAGAAGAAGATCACGTGGCGTGATGGAGCATCACGCCGTGACCTCCTTCCCTGGGGAGTCACGAGACGTGGCGGTGAGTCACGCCACGTGACCTTCCACTTCCCTGCGTGTCACGAGTCATCACTGCCTGGATGACTCGTGACCTCCCCTCTCCTCTCGGGCGTCACGAGGCGTGACGGTAGGTCACGACTCGTGACTGCCCCTGGTGGCTTGGTGCTCGCGTTAAGCCAGCGTCACGAGTCACCATTGCCTGGGTGACTCGTGACTGGCCTTCCCTCCCTGCTGCCTGTTTTCTAAAAGCAAAGTTTTTAAGCTTCTGTACAAGGGGTTTTCCACTGTTTGAATCTAGATCAAGTTCAAATCTGTTCTTTAATTTAATAATTGATTAATTATGATTTGTGTTCATGATTTGTAATTAATATACATGATTTAAATATTTGTAATTTATATGAACATGGATTATTTCAATGTGAGTTATATGTTTTTATTATCTCCTATATTTGATATTTAAATATTCATATGTTTCTGAATTTGACCAATATACATGTATATATGGATTATAAGGGCATATATATATATAATGCAACTCTCATATTATGTTAATTACTTGAATTTCTTCTTGAGTTATGTCTTTTAAGCCTGAATAGTCATAGTAGTGGATAAGTAAGCGCTTACTTAGGTCAGAGTGTGTGTGCAGCTGCTATATAATTAAACTTTATATGCGGGTCCGTTTGGATCCTTGTTTCGATCCTGTTGGGTTTATATGGAAATAATGCGAGACTTTGGTCTCTATATGAGAATTACATGTTTGAGACTCATGTCTCTATATGCTTGGGATACTGTGTTCTATCAGTATCCGTTCGACCGTATCCACTTCTAAATAGCACTTTTCGACTAATCAGGCTACATGTTAATATGTGTTGCATATGTTGAGGTGTTTATTGACAGGATTAAAAGTATATGATGCATATGAATTTTTGCATAACTTTATATTTATATACCTTGTATATGTGTACTTAGAATGATGAGAAGTATGTTAATTCTAAATATGATTTTAATAGTTAATTGTTTGTAATGTATGTTTATAGTTGTGATGAAATTAGTATTGTTGTAAATACTGTATATGTATATTGTTTGTTTGTTTTGTTCCTCCCCACTAAGCATTATCGCTTAGCACGGGTTCTTTTCCCGTGCAGGTGGCGAGTGCGGTTTGGAGTCAGATATCTGCAGGTCGGCCACTAGAAGTCTTTTTGGATGAAGTTATTTTTTGAGTCTTCCGCTGTTATTTTGTACATGGCTTGTTAATAGCAAAATGAATCTTTGTAAAGGAACAATTATTTTTGTATATGTATTTGCTTACGAGCCTCTTTTTGTAAAATGATATTGATATATATATGTTAAAGGTTTTAATATAGTATGATTAAAAAGTTTCTTTATATTTCATCTTTTATTTTATTTATTAGTATGCTTTGGATTCATTTATATGTTTGTCCGCGTGACATTCTGGTATCCTTCCAACGGTGATAACGGGGTGTTACAGCTTTGTATCAGAGCCCAGGTTTGGTGGTTCTGGGTTATGTTGTGATTGTTTGCGTGTAGAGTCAAGTCTATGCATGAGAGTCAGTTTTGTGTAGTGGCCTAATGCAGATGTCTTGTGTTGTGTAGTGTTTGTATGGAGTCGGATCCAAGTGAGTATATGGGCGACACCATGAGCAGTATCAATGTGGGTCGAAGAGAGAATCCAGT
Organism: Excoecaria cochinchinensis; assembly: GCA_947683425.1. Classification (NCBI taxonomy): domain Eukaryota; kingdom Viridiplantae; phylum Streptophyta; class Magnoliopsida; order Malpighiales; family Euphorbiaceae; genus Excoecaria; species Excoecaria cochinchinensis. The sequence goes on along the minus strand of CANTUQ010000018.1, from coordinate 11,397,633 downwards.
CAGAGGAGGTGATCCAGTGGGACAGGATAGGCATGAGCGGGAACCTGCACCAGCTGTGGGTGCAAATAGAGGAGTTGGTTTTGATCCAGCGTTAGTAAAAGGGTTACTGCAAGTGGTTGATAGGTTGACTGCTCCTAAGGCTCCAACTGAGTTGTTAAGAAAGAGAGGAGTAAAAGACTTTCATCGAACTGCCTTGGATGAATCAGATGTGGCTGAGTTTTGGCTGAAGAGGGTAGGTAGGATTCTGCAAGAGATTAGATGTCCCGCAGATCAGAGAGCTTCATGTGCAATATCGTTGCTTCAAGGATCAGCATATGATTGGTGGGAACTTGTGATGAGGAATCCGCAACGACCAGCTGAACTGACTTGGGAATATTTCAAGCAAGAGTTTGAGCAGAAATATGTAACAAAGGCATACCAAGAAGCTAAATGGAGAGAGTTCATTAGTTTGAAGCAGCGGGGTATGACCGTGAGTGAGTATGACAAGGAATTCAATCGGTTGAGTAAGTATGTGCCCGAGCAGTTGTTGACGGATGAGTTCAGATGTAGGCACTTTCTAGAGGGACTGCGTGAGGTGTACAGAGGTCCTTTGTCTGCAATGATCGTCTTGCAACCAGTGGGGTATTATCAGCTTGTGGCTGCAGCAATGAAGTTAGAGGAATCAGAGGTGATTAAGCAGAGAATGGTTAGCAAGAGAAGAGCACCGGATGGGGGAGTTGCGAGTACTAAGAAGTCCAAGGGTACTCCAACCGAGTAAGGATCTAGAGAGATTGTTCAAGTGCCTTCACAAGTAGGGAGCGTAGCCCCTCATGGTAATAAGGGAAATCGAGCACCGGAATGTGAGCATTGTCATAGGTACCATTGGGGTACATGTCGCAAGATCACCGGTGCATGCTTTAAGTGCGGAAGTATGGAACATCGGTTTGCATTTTGCCCTAATCGACAAGAGGACCAAAATCAACAAGAAAGCAGAAGATCCAATGTCACTCGAAGCAATCGTGATGGAAGTAGAGCTCCGAGAGCACCATCAGAGACAGTGCAACAACCTGGTGCTACGGAAGATCATAACCGGCATAGAGCTTATGCTATGATTGCTGAAGATGCGACCGTTGCCGCGGGTCCTTCGGGTAAGTGTTTATATGTTAAGTTTTGTTTCGTTTCGGTTTTGGTATTTGACATGTATTTCATAAGCGAGGAAATTTCGAGGACGAAATTTTCTTAAGGAGGAGAGAGTTGTCACACCCCATAAGTGGCCTAATTGGAATTAGCGATTTTAATTGGACAATTAAGGGCAAGTGGGTAATTTGCATGAGGAAAAGAGGATTTTATTGCAAGGTTTTAATAAAGAATTAATTACAGATTTTTAGTTTAGTGAGTAAAGAGTAATTTGACAAGGGCTTATTGGTAATAGATGGAGCAGATTGTAAAAGAGTATTAAGTGGATTTGTGAACCGTGCATGTGTGCCAAGTGGAGAGTGAGTGTGTGCATGTGGGTGAGAGAAAAGAGAGGTCTGAATGTTTTTAGTTCTTGAAAACTAAAGACGTGAGGTTTTCTCTCTTTTGCTCTCTCTCACGTTAGCCATCCCTTCCCTCTCCATTTTTTGTTCTTTCTCTCATTTGCATGTGTGTTCATCTGTTGTGAGCTAGGGTTTTGAGCTTTGAAGGGATTTCCAGAGGTAAGTGGCAGAAGTTTTCTTTGTTTTTATGGTTGAATCTCCTTCTTCTTCTCCTTTGGGTTTATAGAGATTCTGTTCTTGGGTTAATGGAATGTGGTTTTATCTGTTTGCAAGCATCTGAAGATAAGAGGAAAGAGAAGGGAAAAGGAAAGATTGTGGATTGAAGAGTACAGTGGACATTTTGAACTTCATTACAGGTTTGGGAGTGTCTGTCATTTCTCATTTTGGATCCTGGTTACTGTTCTGATATCAATGTTATTTACGTGTATTTCCTTATCAAGATGCATGAGTAATAGAAATTACATGTATGGTTAGTAGGGTTTAAGTTCTGTTGCTTTGCATGTTTAAATGGAAGTCCATTTGCATGTACGTTAAAAGGGAAGATTCTGGGTTTGTGGCTCTCTGTTAATATTATTTGATTGTGTTAGAATGTGATTAATTGAGCGAAAATTTCTGTAAATGTGTTCCGGAGATTTGAAGAAATATGTTTGAATAATTATTGCATGAAAAATGGTTTTAGACAAAGTGGGTTTTGAATTTTTGTTGTACTCTGTTTTCACAATTATTCTGGTTTTTACGTTTTATGGAAATTCTGAAGTTTTTGAGAAGGAGAAGCAGTTTGTGAGAAGAAGATCACGTGGCGTGATGGAGCATCACGCCGTGACCTCCTTCCCTGGGGAGTCACGAGACGTGGCGGTGAGTCACGCCACGTGACCTTCCACTTCCCTGCGTGTCACGAGTCATCACTGCCTGGATGACTCGTGACCTCCCCTCTCCTCTCGGGCGTCACGAGGCGTGACGGTAGGTCACGACTCGTGACTGCCCCTGGTGGCTTGGTGCTCGCGTGAAGCCAGCGTCACGAGTCACCATTGCCTGGGTGACTCGTGATTGGCCTTCCCTCCCTGCTGCCTGTTTTCTAAAAGCAAAGTTTTTAAGCTTCTGTACAAGGGGTTTTCCACTGTTTGAATCTAGATCAAGTTCAAATCTGTTCTTTAATTTAATAATTGATTAATTATGATTTGTGTTCATGATTAGTAATTAATATACATGATTTAAATATTTGTAATTTATATGAACATGGATTATTTCAATGTGAGTTATATGTTTTTATTATCTCCTATATTTGATATTTAAATATTCATATGTTTCTGAATTTGACCAATATACATGTATATATGGATTATAAGGGCATATATATATATAATGCAACTCTCATATTATGTTAATTACTTGAATTTCTTCTTGAGTTATGTCTTTTAAGCCTGAATAGTCATAGTAGTGGATAAGTAAGCGCTTACTTAGGTCAGAGTGTGTGTGCAGCTGCTATATAATTAAACTTTATATGCGGGTCCGTTTGGATCCTTGTTTCGATCCTGTTGGGTTTATATGGAAATAATGCGAGACTTTGGTCTCTATATGAGAATTACATGTTTGAGACTCATGTCTCTATATGCTTGGGATACTGTGTTCTATCAGTATCCGTTCGACCGTATCCACTTCTAAATAGCACTTTTCGACTAATCAGGCTACATGTTAATATGTGTTGCATATGGTGAGGTGTTTATTGACAGGATTAAAAGTATATGATGCATATGAATTTTTGCATAACTTTATATTTATATACCTTGTATATGTGTACTTAGAATGGTGAGAAGTATGTTAATTCTAAATATGATTTTAATAGTTAATTGTTTGTAATGTATGTTTATAGTTGTGATGAAATTAGTATTGTTGTAAATACTGTATATGTATATTGTTCGTTTGTTTTGTTCCTCCCCACTAAGCATTATCGCTTAGCACGGGTTCTTTTCCCGTGCAGGTGGCGAGTGCGGTTTGGAGTCAGATATCTGCAGGTCGGCCACTAGAAGTCTTTTTGGATGAAGTTATTTTTTGAGTCTTCCGCTGTTATTTTGTACATGGCTTGTTAATAGCAAAATGAATCTTTGTAAAGGAACAATTATTTTTGTATATGTATTTGCTTACGAGCCTCTTTTTGTAAAATGATATTGATATATATATGTTAAAGGTTTTTAATATAGTATGATTAAAAAGTTTCTTTATATTTCATCTTTTATTTTATTTATTAGTATGCTTTGGATTCATTTATATGTTTGTCCGCGTGACATTCCGGTATCCTTCCAACGGTGATAACGGGGTGTTACAGCTTGGTATCAGAGCCCAGGTTTGGTGGTTCTGGGTTATGTTGTGATTGTTTGAGTGTAGAGTCAAGTCTATGCATGAGAGTCAGTTTTGTGTAGTGGCCTAATGCTGATGTCTTGTGTTGTGTAGTGTTTGTATGGAGTCGGATCCAAGTGAGTATATGGGCGACACCATGAGCAGTATCAATGTGGGTCGAAGAGAGAATCCAGTCAGAGGAGGTGATCCAGTGGGACAGGATAGGCATGAGCGGGAACCTGCACCAGCTGTGGGTGCAAATAGAGGAGTTGGTTTTGATCCAGCATTAGTACAAGGGTTACTGCAAGTGGTTGATAGGTTGACTGCTCCTAAGGCTCCAACTGAGTTGTTAAGAAAGAGAGGAGTAGAAGACTTTCATCGAACTGCCTTGGATGAATCAGATGTGGCTGAGTTTTGGCTGAAGAGGGTAGGTAGGATTCTGCAAGAGATTAGATGTCCCGCAGATCAGAGAGCTTCATGTGCAATATCGTTGCTTCAAGGATCAGCATATGATTGGTGGGAACTTGTGATGAGGAATCCGCAACGACCAGCTGAACTGACTTGGGAATATTTCAAGCAAGAGATTGAGCAGAAATATGTAACAAAGGCATACCAAGAAGCTAAATGGAGAGAGTTCATTAGTTTGAAGCAGCGGGGTATGACCGTGAGTGAGTATGACAAAGAATTCAATCGGTTGAGTAAGTATGTGCCCGAGCAGTTGTTGACGGATGAGTTCAGATGTAGGCACTTTCTAGAGGGACTGCGTGAGGTGTACAGAGGTCCTTTGTCTGCAATGATCGTCTTGCAACCAGTGGGGTATTATCAGCTTGTGGCTGCAGCAATGAAGTTAGAGGAATCAGAGGTGATTAAGCAGAGAATGGTTAGCAAGAGAAGAGCACCGGATGGGGGAGTTGCGAGTACTAAGAAGTCCAAGGGTACTCCAACCGAGTAAGGATCTAGAGAGATTGTTCAAGTGCCTTCACAAGTAGGGAGCGTAGCCCCTCATGGTAATAAGGGAAATCGAGCACCGGAATGTGAGCATTGTCAAAGGTACCATTGGGGTACATGTCGCAAGATCACCGGTGCATGCTTTAAGTGCAGAAGTATGGAACATCGGTTTGCATTTTGCCCTAATCGACAAGAGGACCAAAATCAACAAGAAAGCAGAAGATCCAATGTCACTCGAAGCAATCGTGATGGAAGTAGAGCTCCGAGAGCACCATCAGAGATAGTGCAACAACCTGGTGCTACGGAAGATCATAACCGGCATAGAGCTTATGCTATGATTGCTGAAGATGCGACCGTTGCCGCGGGTCCTTCGGGTAAGTGTTTATATGTTAAGTTTTGTTTCGTTTCGGTTTTGGTATTTGAGATGTATTTCATAAGCGAGGAAATTTCGAGGACGAAATTTTCTTAAGGAGGAGAGAGTTGTCACACCCCATAAGTGGCCTAATTGGAATTAGCGATTTTAATTGGACAATTAAGGGCAAGTGGGTAATTTGCATGAGGAAAAGAGGATTTTATTGCAAGGTTTTAATAAAGAATTAATTACAGATTTTTAGTTTAGTGAGTAAAGAGTAATTTGACAAGGGCTTATTGGTAATAGATGGAGCAGATTGTAAAAGAGTATTAAGTGGATTTGTGAACCGTGCATGTGTGCCAAGTGGAGAGTGAGTGTGTGCATGTGGGTGAGAGAAAAGAGAGGTCTGAATGTTTTTAGTTCTTGAAAACTAAAGACGTGAGGTTTTCTCTCTTTTGCTCTCTCTCACGTTAGCCATCCCTTCCCTCTCCATTTTTTGTTCTTTCTCTCATTTGCATGTGTGTTCATCTGTTGTGAGCTAGGGTTTTGAGCTTTGAAGGGATTTCTAGAGGTAAGTGGCAGAAGTTTTCTTGGTTTTTATGGTTGAATCTCCTTCTTCTTCTCCTTTGGGTTTATAGAGATTCTGTTCTTGGGTTAATGGAATGTGGTTTTATCTGTTTGCAAGCATCTAAAGATAAGAGGAAAGAGAAGGGAAAAGGAAAGATTGTGGATTGAAGAGTACAGTGGACATTTTGAACTTCATTACAGGTTTGGGAGTGTCTGTCATTTCTCATTTTGGATCCTGGTTACTGTTCTCATATCAATGTTATTTACGTGTATTTGCTTATCAAGATGCATGAGTAATAGAAATTACATGTATGGTTAGTAGGGTTTAAGTTCTGTTGCTTTGCATGTTTAAATGGAAGTCCATTTGCATGTACGTTAAAAGGGAAGATTCTGGGTTTGTGGCTCTCTGTTAATATTATTTGATTGTGTTAGAATGTGATTAATTGAGCGAAAATTTCTGTAAATGTGTTCTGGAGATTTGAAGAAATATTTTTGAATAATTATTGCATGAAAAATGGTTTTAGACAAAGTGGGTTTTGAATTTTGGTTGTACTCTGTTTTCACAATTTTTCTGGTTTTTACGTGTTATGGAAATTCTGAAGTTTTTAAGAAGGAGAAGCAGTTTGTGAGAAGAAGATCACGTGGCGTGATGGAGCATCACGCCGTGACCTCCTTCCCTGGGGAGTCACGAGACGTGGCGGTGAGTCACGCCACGTGACCTTCCACTTCCCTGCGTGTCACGAGTCATCACTGCCTGGATGACTCATGACCTCCCCTCTCCTCTCGGGCGTCACGAGGCGTGACGGTAGGTCACGACTCGTGACTGCCCCTGGTGGCTTGGTGCTCGCGTGAAGCCAGCGTCACGAGTCACCATTGCCTGGGTGACTCGTGACTGGCCTTCCCTCCCTGCTGCCTGTTTTTTAAAAGCAAAGTTTTTAAGCTTCTGTACAAGGGGTTTTCCACTGTTTGAATCTAGATCAAGTTCAAATCTGTTCTTTAATTTAATAATTGATTAATTATGATTTGTGTTCATGATTAGTAATTAATATACATGATTTAAATATTTGTAATTTATATGAACATGGATTATTTCAATGTGAGTTATATGTTTTTATTATCTCCTATATTTGATATTTAAATATTCATATGTTTTTGAATTTGACCAATATACATGTATACATGGATTATAAGGGCATATATATATATAATGCAACTCTCATGTTATGTTAATTACTTGAATTTCTTCTTAAGTTATGTCTTTTAAGCCTGAATAGTCATAGTAGTGGATAAGTAAGCGCTTACTTAGGTCAGAGTGTGTGTGCAGCTGCTATATGATTAAACTTTATATGCGGGTCCGTTTGGATCCTTGTTTCGATCCTGTTGGGTCTATATGGAAATAATGCGAGACTTTGGTCTCTATATGAGAATCACATGTTTGAGACTCATGTCTCTATATGCTTGGGATACTGTGTTCTATTAGTATCCGTTCGACCGTATCCACTTCTAAATAGCACTTTCCGACTAATCAGGCTACATGTTAATATGTGTTGCATATGTTGAGGTGTTTATTGACAGGATTAAAAGTATATGATGCATATGAATTTTTGCATAACTTTATATTTATATACCTTGTATATGTGTACTTAGAATGGTGAGAAGTATGTTAATTCTAAATATGATTTTAATAGTTAATTGTTTGTAATGTATGTTTATAGTTGTGATGAAATTAGTATTGTTGTAAATACTGTATATGTATATTGTTCGTTTGTTTTGTTCCTCCCCACTAAGCGTTATCGCTTAGCACGTGTTCTTTTCCCGTGCAGGTGGCGAGTGCGGTTTGGAGTCAGATATCTGCAGGTCGGCCACTAGAAGTCTTTTTGGATGAAGTTATTTTTTGAGTCTTCCGCTGTTATTTTGTACATGGCTTGTTAATAGCAAAATGAATCTTTGTAAAGGAACAATTATTTTTGTATATGTATTTGCTTACGAGCCTCTTTTTTTAAAACGATATTGATATATATATGTTAAAGGTTTTAATATAGTATGATTAAAAAGTTTCTTTATATTTCATCTTTTATTTTATTTATTAGAATGCTTTGGATTCGTTTATATGTTTGTCCGCGTGACATTCCGGTATCCTTCCAACGGGGATAACGGGGTGTTACACAAGCCTACCTTTAGATAGCGGATAGTTGATGCTAAGAAGATTGATGAGAGGCTTCAGCGGATTGTGCAAGAGGTTAGTCTGGGCAAGCAGTCAAAGTTCTCGGTTCTTGATGGAGCGCTTTTGTATGGGAACCGTTTGTGTGTTCCGGATGATGAGGAGTTGAGGAAACAGCTGTTGAGTGAGGCACACAGTACAGTTTTCACCATGCATCCTTGCAGTGGGAAGATGTATCAGGATATGAAGCAGTTTTATTGGTGGTCTAGTATGAAGAGGGATATAGTAGACTTTGTATCCAAGTGCTTTACATGTCAGCAGGTAAAGGCTGAGCACCAAGTTCCTTCTGGATTGCTCACGCCTTTGTCCGTTCCCGAGTGAAAGTGGGATGATATTACCATGGATTTTTTTTTCGGGTTGCCCTTGACTCAGTAAAAGCATGATTCTGTTTGGGTTATTATGGATCGACTCACAAAGTACGCTCACTTCTTACCTGTTAGGATGGATTACCAGATGGATAGATTGGCCAGTATCTATGTGGATGAGATAGTTCGGTTGCATCGAGTGCCTTTGTCCATAGTTTCAGACCGGGACCCAAGGTTCACATCTAAGTTTTGGAAAGAGTTGCAGCGAGCTTTGGGTACCAAGTTGAACTTTAGTACGGCGTTTCATCCTCAGATAGACGGTCAGTCCGACGAGTGATTCAGATCTTAGAGGACATGTTAAGGGCTTGTGTTTTGGACTTTCCGAGTAGTTGGGACAAGTATGTATCGCTTATGGAATTTGCCTACAACAATAGTTATCAGTCCAATATCGGTATGGCTCCTTATGAGGCTTTGTATGGACGTCAGTGTAGGACTCCAGTTTGTTGGACAGAGTTATCCGAGAGGACAGTGATTGGGCCAGATCTGGTTAGAGATACAGAGGAGAATATCAGAGTTGTGCAGCAGAATTTGAAAGCGGCTAAGGATCGACAGAGATCTTATGCCAACTTGAAGAGAAAGGATGTGCAGTTTGAAGTCGGAGATAAGGTTTTCCTGAAAGTTTCTCCTTGGAGAAAAGTGCTTAGGTTTGGAAAGAAAGGAAAGCTTAGTCCTCGCTTCATTGGTCCGTATGAAGTGTTGACAAGAGTTGGTCCGGTGGCCTATAGATAGAGTTGTCCAAGTTGCATGATGTGTTCCACATTTCTATGCTTCGTCGGTATAGGTCAGATCCTTCTCATATTTTGTCGGTTCAAGAGGTTCAAGTGCAGTCTGATTTCTCCTACGATGCGGAACCAAAAGCTATCCTAGCTCGGGAAGTGAGGCAGTTAAGAAGTAAGCAGATTCATTTGGTAAAGGTTTTGTGGAATCACCATGGAGTCGAGGAGGCGACATGGGAACCAGAGGAGTCGATGAGAGCTCAGTACCCGTAGTTGTTCAGTTCAGGTGAGAATTTGGAGGACAAAATTCTTGTTAGTAGGGGAGAGTTGTCACACCCCGTTTGCCCCCTAGTCGAACGAGCAATATGTATGTGTGTGCATTTGCATGGTTTTTGCATATCATAGGGGTACTTTGGTATAAATGCATATTTTGTGGGTTGTTCCTGTGTGGTGGTGCATATAGAAATAAGGTATCCATAAGTGGAGTTAGGATCACATGCATTCGAGCATATTATTATGTGTGTGTATTAGATGAGATTGCATTGTGTGTGTTGCTCATACATGTGTAGGGTGAATTATTGGAGTGTTTCATTGTGTGTGTGTGACATGTGCATCTAGTGTGTTAGTGAGTGGTTTCCGCCACCAAGATTGTGACAAGTGGAGGGTGAGAAAAGAAAGAGAAAGAAGAAAAGGGGAAACTCAGAATTTGGGTTCCATTTCCCCGTTCCCTCTTCTTCTTCCTCCTTCTTCTGCTTCTTCGTTTCCCCTAGCCAACATTCCCTTGGTCCAAGCTTGTGGGGTGGAGATTGGTCACTCATTGTGTTATTTTGGTAAGCTTTTCTGCATTTTCTGTTTTGATTTTCAGGTTCCCTGCTCTTCTTCATCTTCTTTATTTAGGGTTTTGATTAGGGTTGCTTTGGTGTGTGTTTTATTGTTTTGGTGTTTAGCTTAGCCTGTAAGAGATCCTAAAGGCAAGGAAGTTGCTGGATCTAGTGGAACCAAGTGATAGAGCTTCTAATTTTGAGGTTTGGGAAATTTAATTATGTTTTGGCTTTGCTTGAAATGTGATTTTGGGTTTTGTATGTATGTATGATTGCTGGAAATTTGAGTATGAAATTGGTTTACTCTATGTGGGTTTCAAGTTTTAAAGTGGAGAATTTGGATGATAAGCTATTGCAAAACGTTTAACTTTCTTGATTTAATTTTCTGAATATGTGGATGTTGAGTTCATGTACGATTTGACAAATTGATGCTATATTATGTTGTTTAAGTTGTGATTTTTGATGGCCAGGTTAAGGTAAGTTTGAGGTAAGTTTTTGGTGTTAATTTATTGGTCAAAATGTGTATATTTCTTTCTCGTTGGTTGTGTGAAAAATTGGGAATTGTTGAAGTTTGAATTCTGTAGATTTCTGGAAAATCCAGGAGCCACACGGCGGTAAGGCCTGGTCTCACCGCCGTGTGGATCGTGGGTTTTGCCTTGGAATTCTGGAGCTGTGTCTTTACACGGCGGTAAGGGCAAAGCCATACCGCCGTGTAAAACCATTCTACCCAGGTGCGAGGCAGGTCACACGGCGGTATGGCCTAAGCCTTACCCCTGTGTGAGTGTCTTACATGGCGGTAAGGGTAAGGCCATACCACAGTGTAAAACGGTTCTGCCCGCCTCTTTTGCAATTTTTCCACTTCTTTCTTTTCCATTCCTTTTCCTCTCTTGTATGGTTTTAAATGTTATTTAGTGTCTTTTAACATGATTTACTTCTTGAAAAGGGATATTTTAGCTATACAATGGATGGATTCTATTATTTGTTTCCAATTAAGTTAATTGCTTTGCATATGATATACATATGAAGAGTAGTAAATGACCATGCTATGTGAGTTTGTAATGTGAGTTTTTATAAATGATATAGAGGGTGATCACATGTTATATCATGCCATGATTATTTGTACTATGTGAATATACATGTTAAGATATATAATTGCTTGCTTTAAATTGGATGAATGTTTATTTGTGGATTGTGTTATGCACGACCTGCTAGAGTCTAGAAAGTGGATAGTTAGGCATGCCTAATAGAGTCCTATAGCTGCAACCCTCAGTTCCGTTTGGACCTCGATCAGGTCCCCGTTTGGTTCCTCGCGAACCCTTTAATGTGCATGGATCTTGTTTAAGGTCCCTTTTGAAAATATTTTGTGAAAGTTAAAAGTAAAATTGGTTTCTCGATTCGTACCCGTAAGGTACTGTCCGTAATCGGCTCGTACCCGTAAAGTACTATCCGTATACTCGTTATCTACTCCCTCGAGTCAGCAGGTGCCTTATATGAATTGTGATATGAGGAAACGTATGTGATATATGTATGGGTTCAATGGTGAAAAGTAAAATCTGTTATGAGGATATGAATATTGTTATGAGCTTTCTGATTAATGGCTCTATTTATGCGAGCATGAGTATATGCAATTGTTATGCTATGATTATCGTATATATATACATGAGGTACACGTGTGTATTGCCTTGACGATCATTGTGAATGGTTGTCCTTATGCTATATGTGTGTTTCCCCACTAAGCGTTATCGCTTAGCACGGTGTGTTAACCGTGCAGGTGCGGAAGGAGTTTGCTTTGGGAGAGTCGCATCCATCGAAGCCAACACAGTAGGGTCTTAGTGTAGGGCTTTAATTTTGTATTTTGAGGATTCTTTTTGTATAGAACTCTCTTACATCAGTTTTGTAATAGTTTCCGCTTATGTACATGTATTTTGGGATTTGTAATTATCTGTTGTATCTCTTGGTTGATCAAACGGTAATGTAATGCTTCCATTATATTAATGCATGATCAGCCTTAGTTCTTATGTTTCGCAAAAGTTTTTAATTGCCCCGTATTTATGTATGTTTATCTTTGATTGAATTTATATATATTTATGCTTTGTGCATTTGCACCCTGACTCGTACGGTATCTTACTCCTCATGGGATGGGATCGCCTAAGTACGGGTAAGGGATGTTACAGTATCAGACCTCTAGAATCCCCCGTAATAAAGAGTGGCCAAGAACTCTCTGATTACCTCGGGATGGGTCTAAAATGAAGGCCATAGAAACTCTATCCATCCTGCCGACCCTATAAGCACATCTACCTCCTCGAGCATCCCCATGCTCTACAAAAATGGCCTAGAAATGAAGCGGCTGGCACGAAATTGTATGTGTACCAAGGCCCAAAAACTCCTCCTAGCCTCATCGCTCATCCACTCAGGAGCCTGAGGCTCGGTCGGATCTTGAGGGACGTTGTGTCATGGATGTATCCTGAAAAGAATAAAAGTTAGTTTTGCATCACAATCACAAGCTAATCTAAAGATTTAAATTTTTTGCAAATTTCGGCAGCATTTAGGCTAAAAATGTGTCCTCTAAAGATTTCGATGGCATCCCGGTAAGGATGTGCCTAAAAAAAAGTTTTAAAAAATTTGGGCACCATCCCGGCAAGGATGTGCCCAACTTTATGCACAAAAAACTCAAATAGAGGGACAGGCCTCGGGCCCCAACCAACTATTTGATTGGTGCAATTATATTACACAATGATTAAACATTCAATTTAACCTAAGTTGGTCCTTAAAATTAAGTAAGATGGGGGCATGTCCATAAGTTCATTATTCTTCCCCTTTTGTTAATTATTTGCTTCTATATATATTTATTTTTTACAATGATTAGCATGGTTTACACTTAATAGTCAGTGCATATAGTCCCAACAATAATAAATAAATAAGACAAAAAGGGATAAGGTTGAAGAATGAGCACGGGTGAAGATCCTCAGATCATTGTAACAGCCACCATTTAACAATCCCAAATCCACCAAAAATAGTCAAATAAAACTCACAAAAAATGGAAACCATGTTAGCGTCAAAATTAAGAGAAAAATAAAATGCCATAAGTTAAATAACAATAAAAATCCATGAGAAATTACCAAAAGGAATGATGGGATAACAAGTATTAAAGAAAGAAGAAAAGAGGAGAAAAGAAGTCCCAGGGATGGCCCCAGACTCACGAACGATGGGCATCCCTAGGTTGACCGGCAGGCAGAAGAAGATATCATCGACGGCCCGTCGCTCGAGTGACCGACGGCCGTCGATCACCCCAGATTTTGAAAAAGACGAAAAAATTCCAAAAAATCAATTTTTATCTTTTAATAAATGAAAATTTTATTTATAAATTGGTGTAAAATAATTAAACTGCACAGATAATAAATCCAGAATGTTTACCCTCGAATTTTACCTTTAAAGGTGAACATTGAATGATTTCGGTTCCTCGAGTTCTACAAGGACTTATCCTTGATTGCGTGATTTCAGGAGATTTTTTTATTACAAAAATCATATTTTGAAAATAAATTAAGAAAAGAAAATTATATTTTTCTTTCTTGAAATTTTAACAGCAATTAGATGTCGAAAATAGCTAGATCGATAGAAACGAATGCATTTTGTTACCTCAGATTAGCTTAATTCGGAAATAAAAATGAGAGATAAAAGAAATCTTAAGAGAGAATTCTTTTACAAAATGCGAACATAAAATCTCTGTGAAGAACTGCTAAGATTTAATTTTCTTCTAAAATTTCTAACCCTGAATAATGAGGTTTAATCTCCTATTTATAGAGTTTGGAAAATAATTCAAATAAATTTAAATTTAAGATGTAAATTTTAAAAAAAATTCCTAAATCAAATCACAACCGAATGATTTACAAAATATTTTCAAAATCAAATCTAATATTTAAAAATATTTGAAAAGATTTCATATATTTGGATAAGATTTAGAATATATTTTGAAAATCTTAGGAAAAACTGGAGAATCCGGCGGTTATGCCAACCAGATCATCGACCGACGGGCGTCGGTGGGATACTAACGGGCGTCGATCGGAGGGGTACGCTTTTTCTTTTGATCGGCGGACCACACACGGGACACGAAAGTGAGAAACAACTGTCTCTCGTGAGGATCGGGCATCGCTCGAACGAGCGATGGGTACCGCTGAATCACGAGAGACGGGCCCCCACTTTCGAGCGACAGCCGGCGCTCGTTGCGAGAGACGGATCTCTTGCTCGAGTGACAGGCATCCCACCATAGACGGGGTATCCCGTCGGTTGACCAAAATTCCTACTTTCAAAGTTTTAACCATCCGAAACCTCCCATTGCTGAGAAAAATCCTCAATCCTTGTAAAACCGGAGAATGAAAACTCACAACTTTCAACCATTTATCTGAAAACAAACGTTAGTCTCTTCAGTGGGTAACTCTGATCTGGACTGCCTCAGGACCCAGTGTCTACAGTTGCCCCCAATTTTGGGAAAACTAGCACACTAGTGTTTAGATGAGCCAAAATTCAGAGAAGAAAGGAAGAAATGGGTACCTGAGGCAGTCCTTACCTTCTTGATGTTGCGCGAAAGCAAGTGATCACCCATCTTCAGCCGGCGGGCCTCATCTTCAGCCGGCGGGCCTCATCTCGGTCTGCCTGGTAGCTGAGAGTTCTGGGAGATAGTGTTATCCAACTATAACCCATTTGCAACTTATTCTATTGTAAGTGTACCGCCAGCCTCGTCTCGGCTTGCATGGTGTCTGAGTGATGTGAGGAGTAGTGTTCTCTAACTACAACTCACTTGCGATCTTTTCTACCGCATGTGTCCCTGCTGACCTCATCTCGGACTGCACGGTGTTTATGGGATGTAGTGTTCTCTAACTACAATCCCGTTGTGATCTGTTCTGCCGCAGGAGTTCTACTAGCCTCATCTCAGCTCATACAGTGTCAGTGAGATGTAGTGTTCTCTAACTACAATCCCATTGCGATCTGTTCTACCGCATGTGTCCTGCTGGCCTTATCTCGGCTCGTGCAGTGTCTGTGAGATGTAGTGTTTTCTAACTACAACCTCTGGTGCGATCTATTCTACTTTTGATTTGTTGACCCCCATCCGATCTGCAAGATGTGTGATTTTCAACTTTTTGACCTCCATCTGGCTTGCAAGGTATGACTTTTGGTTTGCTAACCTCCATCCGATCTGCAAGACGTGTCTTTCGATTTACTAACCACCATCTGGCCTGTAAGGTATGACTTTTGGTTTGCTGACCTCCATCCGATCTACAAGACGTGTTTTTTGATTTACTAACCACCATCCGGCAAGCAAAGTATGACTTTTGATTTGCTGACCCCCATCCGATCTGCAAAATGTGTGATTTGCAACTTTTCGACCCCCATCCGGCCTGTAAGGTACGACTTTTGATTTGCTAACCTCCATCTGGTCTGCTTGGTTTCTACCTATTAACCATTATCTGAATGATGTAGTGTCTGATTTGCTAACCACCATCCGGTTTGCTCAGTGCCTAACCATTGACTATCCTTGGGTCGGCATGATGACTCGTTTGTCATTTTCTTTGCTGGCGCTTATCCTGAACCTCTTCTTCATTTTTTTCTCTACAAAAAAGGGAAAAGCAAATGTGTAGGGTATATAAGAGTTGCTTACCTATGTCAGTACATACTTGTTGGGGTCGATGTCAGACGGGTGCCCCCTGAAAGGCGATTGGTTGTTCCCCTAGAGAAGGATTTGTGGAATATGAACATCCTTCCCTTGATTGCCTCGAGTCATTTTCCAGGCCTCCAAAGTGCGGATATCATCTTCTTGTAAAGTTTAGATATCATCCTCTTAGAGATCCCTTATAAACTGTGATACATCAATCCCTCTATCATCTCCAATCGGAGCCTCTTTGTTGAAAAGACCTGCATGCCTCTTGAAAGGGTGAGATACTTTGATGTCGAGCCTCTAGAGAGGCAAATAGGTTTGAGCCTCGTCAGAGGAAAATTAGATTGGAGCCCCCATAGAGGAAATTAGATTTGAGACCCCTCAGAGGAAATTAGATTAGAGCCCTCTCAGAGGAAAATTAGATTGGGGGTTTTATTGCTTGCCTGCAGGCGGATAGATTTTAATGTCTTTGGTGTCTCTTAACATGATTTTCGTAAAGTTTTGGGATTTTCACATTTTGGATGTATTTGAATTTGTACAGTATGTTGGATCTTCAAGGCCTTGAAAATATTTTCTTCTTTTTTGTTTTGTTTTGTTTTGTTTGTTGTTTTTGTTTATTTTTGTTGTTTTTGTTTGAGAATTTGTACCATTTGTACATTTGAAGTTGGATTTTATACAGTTATTGCGTGATGTGTGTGAGCATACATCTTATAATAGACAAACTTACCTGAATGCTCCCGGCATGGTGTGCACAAATAGGCTTATTTGTCCAAGGCGTTCCCCCTCCATACAGATGCACCTGATTTAATGCCGAATATATTTTTCTGACGATGTTGAGCTGAACCCATCTCTTGGATCACCTTTAAACATGAGGTCTATTTGGACCTTTCCCCCTGAGTCATGTACACAACAATGTATACAAAATATTGTGTGTGCGTATGGAATCATTGTGTGTGAAATTTACATACAAAAATATATACAGGAAACGCATGCAAAGGATTAATGTACAAAAATTATGTGTGTGCAACTACACGTGTAAAAGGATTGAATGCACGTGATATGCTTATGATATGCATGCTAAACTTGTGCAAAGAATTATGCGTTACATATATGCAAAGATTATGTAGACGGAATGTGCACGAAGAATTGCATATGCTAAATATATACAAAGTTCAAGCATGTGTCAATGCATGTTGGGCATCATGAAAGGCTATGCATGTGTAAAGTTATGGAGGGAGATATGCTAAAGATCATACATGCGAGATGCATGTGAGATGCAAAAATGGATAGACCACATCCTAGGTGGTTAAGGGATTTATTGAGGGTGCTGCTCCGCTACTCACATTGTCTGATGCCCCTAAGGATCTAGAAAAGTGTTGTCTTGACTTCAGGGACTCTGACCCATAATCTTTTCAAAGAGAACTGACCCGTGCGGATCTTTGCCCCCAGGTCAATGGGCATTTTGCCCCCAAAACTTTAACTCGAGTCCTGAGTTTTGCACTTATATTCCTAAAGGGAAGTAATGCCACCTTATCGCTCCAGGTTTCAAAAGTCATTATTTTAAAGGTAGTGTGTCCCTTGTGGATTTTCACACTAGCTTTTCTTAGCAGAAAATGCATCCCTTTGGGGATTTTCACATAACCATGTGTCTAATTTTTGTCTGAAGTGAACCCAACTCACTCCAGTTGCTTTTATTATTATTTTCTTTTTCCTTTTCAGATATGCTACAAGAGAAGTTGAAATTACTGTCAGAACCACCTCCCAGGGTCATTAGTCAATATTCTCTAAGGCATTTCCTTCCTCGTCATCGACTGTACTCATTCGCAACTCCCGATGAGGGTATTACCGGATTTGGCGAGATAATAGATGAGGCCATCAGCTTCTTGAATGCTTGGCTTCCCCTATTTACTGCAATAGTTGATGGCTCCTAAAGACAGGGCCCATTGAGACAGAAACAGATTTTGTAGTTCTGCCGATCCCAGCAAACTTTTCCGCTCTGCTTGGTAGACCGTGGTTTCACAAGTTAGGAGGAGTGCCATCTACCTTACACCAGATAATTAAGATACCCCATGAAGGAGAAGTAGTGACCATTAAAGCAGCAAGAGAGAACTAAGTGTCTGCCTTGGAGATCTCTAATCAGCCATTCAGTGGCTTTCATGTATCGATGATCGGAGAAGAGCAAAACCTAGAAGGTAGCCCTCAAGTGGTGAATATGCTGAAGAAGATGCACTTCCTCCTAGGGGCTGGTTTGGGAAAAGAGTCACAAGGGCTGCAGAATGCTATCACTACACGTGGTCAGAAAGATCGAAAGGGGTTGGGCTACAATGGAGAATATGGTAAGAAGAAAGGGTCAGGGAAGATTCCCCATATATCGGAGAGCTTTGTGCCATCATCATCGGTTTGTGCTTACACCGGAGAAGAAGAGCCGCAGTGGGTAGATGGGAAGATTATCCCTGGATTCGAAATTTTCAACGATATCTTTGATTGGGAGATCGGAGTTGTTAAAGCTGTAGAGAACTTTTGGGATGAGGAGATTATGACCCAATGCAGCATCTGGGATAGAGATGAGCCCGAAGAGATTGTAACTGATAAGCTATTAGCCACTAAGCTCAAAGGGAAGGAGAAGATAGTGGAGCCAGAGCCGAAGATTGAAGATCTCAAGATTTCACCAAATCAAGAAGCCAAAGCACAGTCAGCTGCAGCATCGGCGTCGACTGAAGTTGATAGTCATTTAGATTCTCTTTTTATACCAGAACTCTTTAAGAACAATGTTAATGTTTCTGATTATGTTAATGAGATGAACAACTTTGCTTACTTGTGTGATGTTTCTGATGATTTCATGTCGCATGATCATAAGCATGATGCATTCATTTTTGATATTAATTCAACTGGCACAACTGCATTTAATCTCGGAACTTTGGAAAATCCAAAGGAAATTTTGCTAGCATCAGACATAACTCCTGAAGAGAGAATAAAATTTGAGAGAATATTAAAAAAATATGAAAAAGTCTTTGCCTGGACCTATGAGGATATGCCGGGAATAGATCGATATGTTGCCGAACATGCCATCCCAACTTACCCAGAGTTTAAACCCGTCAAGCAAAAACTCCGGAGGCTTAGGCCAGAATGGGCACAGAAAGTGAAAGAGGAGATCCATAAGCAGATTGAGGCTAAGTTCCTGATAGAGGTTCAATACCCAACATGGTTAGCTAATGTGGTTCCTGTAGCTAAGAAAGACGGTAAGGTTCGAGTATGCGTCGACTATCGAGACCTGAACAAAGCTTGCCCTAAAGATGATTTCCCACTGCCTCATATTGATGTGCTAGTAGATAGTGCTGCTGCTTGCATGATGTACAGCTTTGTGGATGGATACGTAGGGTACAATCAAATTCTTAACAAGATAGTGGACCGGATCAAGACAGCCTTTATCACCGAGTGGGGGACATATGCCTATCGGGTTATGCCTTTTGGGTTGAAGAATGCAGGAGCAACCTATCAGAGGATGGCGACCAAGGTTCTCAATGACTTAATCCACAAAGAAGTGGAGGTGTACGTCGATGACATGATGATTAAGTCAGCTACCAGAGAAGGCCATTTCGAGGCTTTAGAAAAGTTCTTTCAAAGGATTAGCAAGTATGATTTGCGCCTCAATCCCAAGAAGTGCATTTTTGGAGTTACATCAGGAAAGTTGTTAGGACATGTAGTAAGCCAGAGGGGAATCGAGGTAGATCCCGATAAAGTCAAAGCCATAAGAGAGATGCCAGTGCCCCAGAAGGAGAAGGACGTCAGAAGTTTCCTAGGAAAGCTTCAGTACATCAGCCGATTTATTGCCAAGCTAGCTTCAGTATGTGAGCCTATTTTCAAGCTTCTTAGGAAGAATCAGCCGGTGATATGGAACAATGACTGTTAATTGGCCTTTGACACCATTAAGGAGTATTTGTTAAATCCTCCGGTGTTAAGACCACCACGCCATGCCAAACCACTAATCCTGTACCTAGCTGTGGAAGATAACTCAGTGGGTGCTATGATGTCTCAGGAAGATGATTTTGGTATAGAGTTTGCCGTTTACTATCTTAGCAAGAAATTTCTGCCTTACGAAGCCAAATATGTAGAGGTAGAAAAGATTTGTTTAGTAGTTATCTGGGCTTCTAAGAAGTTGCGACACTACTTTCATTCCTTCAAGGTACAAACGGTGGCCAAACATAATCCGCTGAGATACCTCCAAGAAGCACCCTCTTTACTAGGGAAGATGGGAAGATGGTTACTGCTGTTGCAGGAATTTGACATTGAGTACATAACCAGGAAAACCATTAAGGGAAGAGCTGTAGCGGAGTTCTTAGCCGAGCATCCTATTGAGGGAGATCAGTTTGAATACAACTTCCCAGATGAAGATGTCACGGCCATAGCAGTACAAGGGTGGCAATTATTCTTTGATGGAGCAGTCAATAATAAGGGGGCAGGCGTAGGAGTTATCCTTACGACCCCATATGGTGAAAGGTTACCATTGGCTAAGAAGCTGAAGTATAAGGCTACCAATAATGAAGCAGAATATGAAGCTTGCATCTTTGGATTGGAAGCGTTACTTGCTCTGGGGGCAAAGACCGCAGAAGTATTCGGAGATTCTTCCTTGGTAATTCATCAGATCAGAAGGGAGTGGTCAGTCAAGGAAGAAAGGCTGTTGCTTTATGTAAAGCACTTGAGAACGTTGAGCAGCCAGTTTGAGTTTTGCACTTTTCACTTCATCCCCAGAGACGAAAATCAGTTAGCTGATGCTCTAGCAACATTAGTGTCTATGTGGGATAACCCAACAGGAGTTGCGATGAAACCCGTGCTGATTTATAGTTCGGAAAGACCTTGCTTTGAAGCTAAACAGGTGATGGACATTGAGGCCATTGATGGAAATCCATGGTATTATGACATTCAGAATTATTTAGAGAGATCAGTCTTTCCAGAGGAAGCCACTGAGAAGGACCAAAAAATGATCAGGAAGTTATCCACTCAATTCATCAGTGTTAATGGCACTTTATACAAAAGGCAAGCTGATGGTATCCAGTTAAGATGTCTGGCCGAGAAAGAAGCTAGAAGAGTTATGGAAGAAGTTCATGCCGGGGTTTGTGGAGCTCACATGAATGGCTTAGCCTTAGCAAAGAAGATCATGCGCCAAGGGTTTTATTGGCTCACAATGGATACAGATTGTTCAAAATTTGTGAAGCAATGCCAGTTATGCCAACAGTACGCGAATTTGAGGCATGTGCCAGTTTCAGAGTTACATAACTTAACATCTCCATGGCCATTTGCAGCATGGGGAATAGACATCATAGGCGAAATCCATCCTACTGCTTCTAATGGGCATAGATTCATCATAGTTGCCATTGACTACTTCACTAAGTGGGTTGTGGCTGAATCTTTCAAGAAGGTTGATGCAAGGGATATGGCTAAATTCATCGAGCGGAATTTGATATGCAGATATGGTCTCCCACATCACATTGTATCTGATAATGGGGTACAATTCCTAGCAGAGACTAAACAGATGCTCCAGAAATATGGGATCCAACATCATAAGTCTTCTCCTTACCGTCCTCAAGCGAATGGTGCAGTTGAAGCGGCGAATAAGAATGTGAAGAGAATTTTAGCCAAGATGGTTCAGAACTACAAGGATTGGGCAGAAAAGCTACCCTTCGCACTTTGGGGTTATAGAACAACAGTCAGAACCTCTACGGGGGCAACACCATTCTCTCTGGTGTATGGAACTGAAGCAGTCCTGCCGGTTGAAATTGAGCTGAAATCATTAAGGGTAGTCCTGGAAGCCGAGATTCCGGAGACAGAATGGGCACAACAGCGATTGTTGCAGTTGAATCTATTGGATGAAGATAGGTTGAGAGCCTATTACCACAATCAGGTTTATCAGAAGAGGCTAGCTCGGTCGTTTGGCAAGAAAGTACGCAAGCACCCATTGAAGGAGGGGGACTTGGTCTTTAAGATGATGAGGCCGGGAGTTCCAGACATACGAGGAAAATTCAGACCAACCTGGGAAGGACCTTTCATTTTGAAAAAGTTGCTAACAAAAGGAGCAGCGATTTTAGCAGACAGCGATGGGAATGAGTTCAAGGACCCGATCAATGTCGATAGACTTAAAAGGTTCCATGGCTAAAGATAAAAAATAAAAAGAAGAGAATAAATGCCCCGCGGGTCGAAAACCGAAAAAAAGGCGGCCTTGCTAAAATTGGGCGCCCTGTCAGGGTGAAAACCGAAAAAAGGCATCCTGGGCAAAAATTAAGGGCCAAGAGAAAATATTCAATCGAGAAAACCCGAGAGGGCCGATTGATAACAGGAGTTTGATGCTGACAAAACCCACTCCGAGATTAGGTGTAGTCACATGCTTTTGAATTCTTGTCAAATGAAAAATCATGCATGATGAAATCATATAGAAATGTACACAATTTTGCAAGGAATAAAAGAATATATTTTCATTGATCTTTCAGTTCTGTCTCAAGAAGAGTTATATCAATTTTTCATCTAATGATTATCGCTCATCAGATATGTCCTATTTGCTCTTAACAGAAGCTTTGGTGATAACCTTCTCTAAAATAAAAAAAATAAAAAAAAAAAGAAGGCCGTTAGAGATGAAAACCGTAACTGGCTCTCTAAGCAAAAGTTAGGCCAAAGGGCAGGGTGAAAACCTGGAAACAGGCAGTCTGCCCTACAAAAAATAAAATAAACAAAAGCCGCTGGATTGGGTTGGGTCCATTCCAGGCAAAAGTTAGGCAAAGGGTTGTGTGAAAATCCCATAAGGGACGCATTTCCCGCAAAGAAAAGCTAGTGCGAAAATCCACAAGGGACGCACTACCTTTAAAACAATGACATGCAATGCCTGGAGCGATAAGGCGGCATTATTTCAAGATGATCTTCTGTCAGTCAGACAACACACAACACAGAACATGAAATAGAATCCCAAGTAAATGATCATTGACCAGGGGGCAAGGGATATACACCGGACGTCTCTTTCAAAAAGCTTGTCGACGATCCTCAGGATTCAGGGGGCATGGTACAGCAGACAAGCTATAAGTTCAGCAAACCATGGATCACCTAGGGCGCGATCTATACATTTTTGCAAGCATTTGCATTCCATAACATACACACATGATTTCTTGTATATTCCTATGCATACAATCTTGCAGGAGAAATCGGCGGGAAACACCCACAAAAGCCAAGTGATGACACTAGTCCAAACATCTAAAGGAGCAAAAAAAATAAAAAATAAAAAATAAAAAATAAATCCACAGCGGTTAGCATGTTGGCGGCATTACCCACAAGAGGTTAGCACGACCACAACATATATTCACAGCGGTTAGCACGATGGCGGCAATACCCACAAGAGGTTAGCACGACCACGGCACTACCAATTCACAGCGGTTAGCACGATGGCGGCACTACCCACAAGAGGTTAGCACGACCACGGTACTACCTATTCACAGCGGTTAGCACGATGGCGGCACTACCCACAAGAGGTTAGCACGACCACGGCACTACCAATTCACAGCGGTTAGCACGATGGCGGCACTACCCACAAGAGGTTAGCACGACCACGGCATTACCAACTCACAATGGTTAGCACGATGGCGGCACTACCCACAAGAGGTTAGCACAACCACGGCATTACCAACTCACAATGTTTAGCACGATAGCGGCGCCACCCACAAGAGGTTAGCGCACCCACGGTATTACCAGCGACAACCAAAAGACAGCAGCAGCTATCATCATAACTCCATCAAGCAGGAAGATCGCCGCTTCAGGTACGCGTTTCTTTCCTTTTCCTGAATTTTGGCTCATCTAGGCACCCATGCACTAGCCTCCCCAAAATTGGGGGCAACTGTAGACACCGGGTCCCGAGTAGCCTTGATCAGGATTACCCGATGATGAAATTTAGCTATGCCGGCTTATAGGTAAAAAGATTGGAGCTCAGAAGTGATTTTCCTTGTCTTTTCGATGAGCAAAAAGTGTATTTTAAAAATATTTTTAAAATATTTTTAAAATTATTTTGGAGAAGAAAAAGTGTGTTTTAGGTTGAGGGTATTTTATATAAAAATTTAAAAAAAAAAAAAAAAAAAAAAAATTTCCCGAAAAGCACGGCTGTGCTTTTCGGAAGCACGGCTGTGCTTTGCGCTGCACTGCGCGCAGTGCGCGCGCGAAAGCACAGCTGTGCGTTTTTAAAAGCACGGCTGTGCTTTGCGCGCAGCGCGCACTGTGCGCGTTTCTCGCGCGCATAAGCCCCATTTTCGCCCCATTTCGCCCATTTTCGACCCCCACTTATTTTTTAACGATTTTTGGACGGTTTTGGGTGGTTTTTGGGTAGTTTTTGATGATTAAAAACACTAAAAAAAAATTCAGAAGAGAGGGAGGACGAGTGAGGAACATTTTGGAGAAAAAAAACTGAATTTTGGAGCTTTGAGTTGAGAGAAAAAAATTCATCTTACACACTTGTTTCCAAGAGCTTTTCTTCAAGTTTTCAAGCTATTTTCTAAGGATTTTCACAAGAGAAGACAAGGAATTCAACACTTCTATCTTCAATTCTTCAAAACTGAATTTGAGGGTAATTATTCTTGGCTTTACTCATTGATTCTCTTGTTAATTTCATTTATTTTGGCTTCCAATTAACATATCAAACATGTAAATTCTCTTAGTCTCCATATTCTTCTTCTTATTTTTTTTATCTTCAATTATTCATATATCAAATAAGCTTTTTAAATTCTATTATCTTTTTTCATGTCAAATTATTCTTTGTTCATGTAATTATGCATGTTTTAGGTTGTAAATACCTTTAATTTCTTAATGCTATATCATGTTTATTATTATGCTTTCTTTTGCATGTATGAGTGTTATAATCATTATTTTATGCTAGTCATGCATGTTATGTTGTGTTATTCTCATATTACATTTTTAATTCATGTCTTAACTATAGTAAAATTGATTGTCACTAATTTTCCATGCACGTTAATTACTAATATTAATAAGTTGCATGTGCCATGATACTTTCTCATCTTATGCATGTTAAATTGCATCTTAATTATTCTATGCATGTTAAATTGCATCTTAACTATTCTATGCATGTTAAATTACATCATGATTATTTTATGCATATTATATTTTCATGGTACATATTATCTTTTTATGTCATATTATTTTGTTGGCTTAATCACTAACATGAATTTCTTTTGTTTTATTTTTGGTTGCACATCATTGTTTTTTACTTTCAATTGAGCATCCATGCACGTTGAAGGAGGAGTTGCGGGGTTTGGTATTTTCTTTATACATTTTTAATTCCCATTTTATTTACATTGCCTTGTATATATTCATTAAATAAAATTTTTTCTTATGCGCACCAAAATAAAAATCACCAAAATATTTTTACTAAATTAACTTGGATCTTTCATAATAAAGCGGGACCAATGTCCCAGTTTTCATCCCAAATAAGATCATTACATCCAGAATATTTTCTTTAATTGTGCATGCGGGGACCAAAGTCCTCATGATTAATAAATTCCCCGGTTTTATGCATGTTTGCACTTTTAGAAGGGAGTTGTATTCCGCTCCTTGTATTATTGTAATTCATTGCTTTACTTGCTAAATTATGGTTTTCCTAACATGTATAAATGCGCTTTTAGATTAAAATTGCATCGTGTGGAGAGAGAGCGAATTAATGATAATTAAAATTTGATCATAAATTAATCGAGGTAGAAATAGATGAGAAATCCCGGACCCAGCTCTGGTCTTTGGGCTCGAGAGGTTAGAGGTTATCCTCCAAAATACTTCTTGGGTCACGAGGCTTTAGCGCTAATCCTAGGCCTCATGGCCCAATATGGATAAAATGCGCAAGTCTTAGGCTCTCCGAGGCGAGAGAAACTTTTCCAATGTTCTATTGGGTGGCGACTCCATGATACCTCCTTGTTGCCCAACATAGACGCACTTGCGATTTATCGCAAGATGTCAACGGACCCGCAAATGCCCCGATCGCCCACGTGCGGGCGGTCCGAAAGGGCGGCGCTCGGGATCCGGCGCGCGTCACAGTAAGGCATTGAGAAATGCCATTCAGGATCTTATTGACTCAAAGAAAATCACAAATCCAGAGAAGAGGGGAAGCCAGAAGAAGCCTGGGTACAATAATGTGCCCCCACCCGTATTTATGATTGGGTCCAGCTTGCCCAAGTTGTACGTACTGAGGGATTTGTATGGAGTTAAAAGCGCTGCTATCATTTGCTCAAAGGGGGCAAATGAAGAAGGGATTCCCATGGCAGCAGTAGATTGTTGGTCAATTGATGACAGTGGAGATAAAAATAATGATTCTGGTGATGAAGAGTCTGCAGAACCATGGGGTTCAGACGAAGATGAAGAGGATGAGAGGAAGAATAATTCAAAGAGGAATAATGATAAAGAAGTCGGAGCTGTGACCCAGAGTGGAAGGGTAGTTCCGGAGGTTGAGAAGCCACAAGATCCCATGGCAAGTCAGAAGGATAAGGAGCCGAAGGAGGACTCGATAAAGAGGCAACTGAAAAGGACGCCGGTTCAAATTTTGATATGGGATCTTTTGAGGCAATCTCCTTCGCACAGGCAGAGATTGGTTGAAGCCTTATGAGAATCTACCATGGCAACTACCATTTCTGCCACAGAGCTGCTAGACATAATAAAAGGGAGTGTTGGGGAGAACTTGGTTTACTCAAGTGCAGATCTGCTGGCTGAAAGCCGCAATCACAATCGCCCATTGCATATAAGGGCCCAGGTGAATGAGAACCACACAGCATGTATCATGGTGGATGATGGCTCCTCCATAAATGTTTGCCCTTTGGTGGCAATGGTAGCTTTTGGAATATCAGAAGAAATGCTAAGTAAGTTGACCTCACAATCACGGCCTATGATAACTCCCACTGACAGGCATTGGGAACATTCAAGGCAATGGTCAAGACTGGGCGGATTGAAACTGAGGTAGAGTTCGTAGTCCTTCCCATCCCGGCCAACTTTTCAGCACTTCTGGGTAGGCCATGGTTCCACAAGCTTAGAGGATTGCCATCCACACTATACCAGATGATCAAGATTCCCTATGAGGGCCAAGTGGTGATAATCAGACTGGCTAGGGAGAATCAGGTTTCCATTTTGGATATTGCCAGGCAACCTTTCAATGGGTTTCATATAGCCGTGATTGACGAGAAAGAGCACATAGAGGGGAGCCCCCAAGTGGTGAACATGATGAAGAGGATGTCTTTCCTCCCTGGGCTCGATTTGGGCAAAAGTTCTTAGGGCCTGCAAACTGCCATAACTACAAGAGGTCAGAATGATAGGAAAGGCCTTGGGTATGAAAGCACTACAATAAAGAGCAAGAGGGCAGTGAGTGGGATCCCTCACATCAAAGATAATTTTGTGCCATCCGTATCATTATTCGCATATGCAGAGGAAGCCAAGCCTCAATGAGTGGATGGAAGAATTGTACCGGGATTTGAGGTCTTTAATGATGTCTTCAATTAGGACATTGGAGTGATCAAGCCAGCAAAGGGTTATTAGGATGAAGAAATCATGACCAAAGGGACCATCTGGGATCGAGAATCACCCAAAGAAATTATCACCGAGAGGTTGATGGCTGCCCGAGTGAAGGGGAAAGAGAAGATAAAAGATGAAGCTATAGGAGAATAGAGTAAAGTTACATGGGGGGTTACTGTAGTGCCTCTAAAATTCCAGTTTGATTCACTATCGGCTGCAATATCTACATCGGCAGAGAGAGAAGAAGATTATAATTTAAATTTTCTTTTTATGCCAGAACTTTTTAATAATGTTGATGACTTTTCCAGTTCAATCAATAATATGAACAATTTTGCTTACTTATGCGATATTTCTAATGATTTTATTATGCATAATTATGATCATAACTCATTCATATTTGACATTGATTCAACTAATGCCACTCCATTTAAACTCGGAACTTCGGAAAACCCAAAAGAAATCTTAATAGCATCTAATATAACTCCTGAGGAGAGGTCAAAATTTGAGAGAATCTTAAGAAAATACAAAAGTCTTTGCCTGGACCTACGAGGATATGCCAGGAGTAGATCGTGAAATTGTTGAGCACACCATCCCAACATATCTTGATCATAAACCGATCAAACAGAAGCTTAGGAGGCTTAGGCCAAAGTGGGTAGAGAAAGTCAAGGAAGAAATCCATAAGGAAATCGAGGCCAAGTTCTTGATCGAAGTACAGTATCCAACTTGGCTGGCCAATGTCGTTCTAGTAGCCAAGGAGAATGGCAAGGTAAATGTATGTGTGGACTACCGAGATTTGAATAAAGCTTGTCCAAAGGATGACTTTCCACTACCGCACATTGACCTATTGGTAGACAGTGCAGCAACCTGTATGATGTATAGCTTTGAAGATGGTTATGCGGGGTATAATCAGATCCTTAACAAGATAGCCGATCGAATCAAAACAACCTTTATCACCGAATGGGGTACATTCGCTTATAAGGTGATGCCATTTAGATTGAAGAATGTAGGAGTAACTTATAAAAGGATGGTTACTCAAATCCTTGATGACTTAATTCATAGGGAAGTGGAGGTATATGTTGATGACAGGTTGATCAAGTCGGCCACCAAGGAAGGTCACTTTGAGGCTCTGGAGAAGTTCTTTCAGAGGATCAGTAAGTATAACTTGCGATGGAACCCTAAGAAGTGCATTTTTGGAGTCACTTCAGGGAAGTTATTAGGACGTGTAGTTAGTCAAAGAGGGATTAAAATCGACACGGACAAGGTCAAGGCCATCAGGGAGATGCTAGTGCCTTAGAAGGAAAGGGACATCAGAAGCTTTTTGGGTAAGTTGCAGTATGTCAACAGGTTCATCGCCAAGCTTACTTCAATTTGTCAGCCGATCTTCAAGTTGCTCAGAAAAGATCAGCCTGTGGTATGGAATGAAGACTGCCAGAAGGCCTTCGACACCATCAGGGAATACTTGCTAAATCCCCCAGTTCTGATACAACCACAACCGGTCAAACCTTAATCTTGTACCTAGTTATAGAAGATAGTTCCATAGGTGCCATTATGGCTCAAAAGGATGAGTTCATAGTAGAATTTACGGTCTATTACCTTAGTAAGAAGTTCTTTTCTTATGAAGTCAAGTATGCAAAAGTAAAAAAGGTTTGCCTTACAGCAATATGGGCCTCTAAGAAGTTGAGACACTATTTCCACTCTTACAAGGTACAAGTAGTTGCAAAATAAAACCCTCTTAGATATCTGCAGGAAGCTCCATCTTTGTTAGGGAAAATGGGGAGATGGTTGTTATTGTTACAAGAATTTGATGTTGAATACGTCACTCGAAAGGCCATTAAAGGACATGCAGTAGAGGAGTTTTTAGCAGAACACCCTATCCAAGGGGATTCGTTTGAGGTTAACTTTCCAGACGAGGACGTTGCGGCCATCGCAAAATAAGGTTGGCAATTGCACTTTGACGGAGCAGTAAATAGAAAGGGGATAGGAGTAGGAATCATTCTAACGACCCCAAATGATGAAAAACTCCCACTAGCTAAGAAACTGAGATATAAGGCCACTAACAATGAAGTCGAATATGAAGCTTGCACCTTCGGGTTATAAGCCTTGATAGCCTTGGGGGCAAAGAGCGTAGAAGTATTTAGAGATTCATCACTAGTGATCAATCAGATTCGAGGTGAATGGGTTATTAAGGAAGAGCGACTGCTACCATATGTGAAGCACTTAAGGGATCTGAGCATCTAGTTCGAGACGTGCACTTTCCACTTTGTCCCGAGGGATGAAAATCAGTTAGCAGATGCCCTCGCAACCTTAGTTTCAATATGGGAAAACCCGGAGGGGGTAGTCATAAAACCCATTTTGATTTCCAATTCTAAGAAGCCCAATTTCGAGTCCAGTCCAGTCTTGTAAATTGAAGTTGTGGATGAGAAGCCATGCTACCACGACATCAAGAATTACTTAGAAAACACAACATTCCCAGAAGAGGCTACCGAAAAAGACCAGAGACCGATCCATAATCTATCCACTCAGCTTATCTGTATAGATGGTGTGTTATACAAACGATAAGTTGACGGCATTCAACTGAGGTGTCTGGATGAAAAAGAAATAGAGAGGGTAATAGAGGAAACCCATACTTGAGTTTGTGGACCCATATGAATGGTTTAACACTGGCAAAGAAGATCATGAGACAAGGGTTCTACTGGCTTACTATGGATACAGATTGCTCAAGGTATGTGAAGCAGTGCCAGATGTGTCAGCAGTATGGAAATTTGAGACATTTGCCAATTTTGGAACTACACAGCTTGGTGTCGCCTTGGCCGTTCGCAGTATGAGGAATAGACATTATAGGAGAGATACGCCCTACAACCTCTAATGGTTATAGGTTCATCATAGTCGCTATCGATTATTTCACTAAGTGGGTAGAGGCTAAGTCATTCAAGAAGGTCGATGTGCGGGATATGGCCAAATTCATCCAAAAGAATCTAATATACAGATACGGTCTCCCACACCATGTAGTGTTTGATAATGGGGTCTAGTTCATGGCTGTGACAAAGAAGCTACTCCAAAAATATGGCATCGAGCACCACAAGTCCTCTCCATACTGCCCACAAGCCAACGAAGCGGTAAAGGCTGCCAATAAAAATATTAAGAAGATTCTAGCCAAGAGAGTTCAGAATTACAAGGACTGGGCAGAAAAGTTACCTTTCCCACTCTGGGGCTATATAATCATAGTCAGAACATCTACAGGGACCACGTTGTATTCTCTAGTGTACGAAACAAAAGCGGTATTGCAAGTCGAAATAGAACTTAAGTCTTTAAGGATAGTCATGGAGGCTCAGATTCCAGAAACTGATTGGGCGCAACAACGGTTGCAGCAATTAAACATGCTTGATGAGAACAGATTACGAGCCTATTATCACAATAAGATCTATCATAAGAGACTTACGTGGTCATTTGGGAGGAAAGTCAGAAGACACCCCCTGAAAGAGGGGGATCTAGTTTTCAAGCAAATGAGACCAGGCGCGCTAGATATACGGGGTAAGTTTAGACCAACGTGGGAAGGTCCCTTTATCCTCAAGAAAATGATGACCAAGGGGGCAACAATTCTGTCAGATAGCGACGGGAATGAGTTCAAAGAGCCGGTCAATATCGACAGACTCAAGAGGTTCCATGGCTAAGACATAAAGATCAAAAGAAGAGAATAAAAAGCTCCGCAGGTCGAAAACTGAAAAAAGGCGACCTTGCAAAAATTGGGCTCTTCATCAGGGTGAAAACCGAAAAAAGGCACTCTGGGCAAAAATTAGAGGGTTGAGGGAAAATGACCAATCCAGAAAACCCGTGAGGGCTGATTGGTAATAGGAGTTGGATGCTATTAGGATCTACCCTGAGAATAAATGTAGTTGTGCATTGTAAATCCATGTTAAATGCTGATCATGTATGGCAAAATTATATTGAAATGTACACAATTTTGCAAGAAGGAATAAAACAGAAATCATTCAGATTACATGTTCATTGTTTTCTAGTTCTTTTATAAAAAGAAAGACATTGTTCATTACATAATGCATGTAAATCTAAACTATACTTTACTGCTACTCTCGTCGGCCAGGTGCCTAAGCAGGTGGGTCCTATTGTTAACGGCAGGGATAAGCACCCATCTCTTGTAAGCACTAGTAGAAATGGTGGAGCAATCTCTAACAAAAGGTAGGATGGTCTTCACCGGCAGTCTTGCCCAGAGACTATGATATCTAGACGTGAAGGCTGAGGATAGGACGCCACCCTAAAAAGCTAAAGGGAATCTCACGATGTCCTGAGTCACCCCGAACTGTCGAGTAGAATAGGCAGTGATGTAAAACGTAGCCTCATGTAGCCCACACACCGAAACACACCCCGAGGAACAGTTGGTGGTCAGAGCAATAAGATGGAGCCAGGGGCCCGTGAAACTGATATCCTCGTCTGCCATCTCACTAAATCGATCAACACCCTTGTTGTGAGAGGCAAAAGAATACAATCGCTATCGAGGTAGGAAATGCCTTAGTGAATACTAGCCAATCACCCTGGGAGGAGGGTCTAATAAAAGATTCAGCTTCTCTTGCGGCCAAACCTGCAAGACGAGAAGTAAAAAAAAAAAAGCCGCTGGAATGGGTAGGGTCCACTCCAGGCAAAAATAAGGTATAAGGTTATGTGAAAATCCCAAAGGACGCATTTCCCACTAAGAAAAGGTAGTGCAAAAATTCACAAGGGACGCACTATCTTTAAAAATAATGACATACCTGGAGTAATAAGGGACTACCAGTGAAGGCAACAGAAGGGTCGGTACAGACAGAATCCAAGCCCAGAATCGTCTTAGCTAGAATTAGGAGAAGCGGGGTTAGCCCACGGTGGATCCTGTCCACTATCCCGAACAACCTAAAATTGCCAGTCAACTCATCAAAAGTCACAGTCAAATATCTAAAATGGCAAAATAGAAGGACGACGCTGGCCCAATAAGTCGATGCAGTAAAAATTTCTTCTAGTGCCTCGATTAAGGGCTCGAGAGCAAAGGTGGTCCCTCAAGGAGCCAGTCTAGTGGCCATTGAAGAAGAAATGCCTAAGGCCAATGCTATGTCCCCCGTGATAGACAAGGATGAATCCATATCTTTCATTAATAATTTCATCAGTTAAATATAAAAACAGAGTACAATAATTTGAAATTAATTCCTAAGTTTAAGGATATATGAATTTAAAAAATTTTGAACAAGTCAATAACTGAAAGTACAAGAGATATTTTTCAATATGCCCCCTCAAGATGGAGCTCGAGAAAGAAGGTTCATCTTGGATTTGAAATGGAGAAACTGATCACGTGGAAGTGGTTTTGTAAGGGCATCTGCAATTTGATCTGCTGAAGAGACATGGGCCACACATAGGATACCATTTTGGACTTGGTCTCGAATGAAGTGGAAATCTATGGCAATATGTTTGGAACATAGGATTGGAACAGAGTTGAGTTGCACCAACACTGTCACAGTAAACAGTTGGAGAACAAGGAAGTTTAACACCAAGATCAGTGAGGAGATAACATAGCTAGTTAAGTTATGCTGCTACATTAGCAACAGACCGGTATTTAGCTTCAGTTGATGATCTAACAATCGTCTTTTGTTTTGTAGAACTCCAAGAGACTGAATTTTTTCCAAGGAATATGATATATGCACTGGTGGATGAAAAATCATCTTTATTTCCTGCCCAGTTTGCATCAGAAAATGCCTGCAATTGCAATTGCACTGAAGAGTCAAAATGTAGATTATTTGAAAATGCATGAAGATTTAATGGTGGCTGGCTATATATTTGGAGGCCTTTATTAACAGTTCCACAGAGATACCGCAGTAAATGTTTGACAAAAATCTAATGGTCAGTTGTTGGCTTTTGCATGTACTGTAAAAGTTTGTTAACTGTAAATGCAAGATCAAGCCTTGTTATTAGGAGATATTGAAGGCTGCCAACAACTGTTCTATACTCAGTAGGATCAGGTAGAGTCCCTGAATTTAACATTAAAGGTGGGCTTGTGGGAATTTGAGAGAGGATCGGTTTAGCTTCAGTCATTTTGGTTCGAGCCAATATGTCCATAATGTATCTTTTTTGAGAGAGTAATAGTCCTTGCCGATTTGGTATTACTTCCATACCTAAAAAATATGATAACTGACCAAGATCCTTGATTGAAAATCGATGAGCAAGAGCACTTACAAAGGAGTTAATAAGCTTTGTATTGTCTCTGGTAATGATTAAATCGTCGACATAAACAAGGATGTATATTAAATGTCCAACAGTTTTAAGAACAAATAACGAGGTATCAGCATAAGAATTTTTGAAACCTGATTGAACAAGAAATGTACGAAGTTCATGATACCAGGCACGAGGTGCTTGCTTAAGGCCATATATTACCTTGTGAAGTTTGTAGACATAGGATGAGCAATCTTGATCTACAAAACCGGGTGGCTGTTGCATGTATACATTTACGGTTAGGTGTCCTTGAAGAAATGTATTGTTGACATCAAGTTGCATTAGAGTCCATTTCTGAGACACTGCAAGGCTTAGAACAACCCGTACTGTTGTTGGCTTGACAACTGGACTATAGGTGTGAAGAAAATCAATTCCTGGGCATTGATGAAAGCCCTTTGCTACCAAATGTGCTTTGAACCTGTCAACAGAGCCATCAGAATTACGTTTAATACGAAAAATCCATTTGCATCCCACTATATTTTGATTGGAAGCTAGTAGTACAAGCTCCCATGTGCCATTTTGAACTAAAGCATCATACTCAGTAGACATGGCTTGGCACCATTAAGGATCAAAAAGTGCTTTAGTTACTGAGGTTGGTTCACTGTCATTGATTTTTGGTCGCTGGGTATAAAGGTTCATTTTTGGATGGGTTTATGAATATGGTTCTTGGCTCATGTGGTCATAGAGTGACAGGGAATTTGATTTGTTGCTGGTGGTTCTAGTTAAGGTGAGGCTGATGTGTTTATGGGTAGGTTATGGGTGGGGTCCAATTGGTTTATTTCACCTGTTTGGTTGTCTGTCGTGTGGTATATGGTTGCATAAGATATTGTTATTGCTTTACCGAAGGTAGGTTGAGAGTGGACAGCAGGAGATAATATTGCAAGTGGCAGCTGAGGATTGGGTAATTGAACTCGAATTGGTGGAGGTATCCATGTATTTATTAAGTTTGGTGAAGGAAAAATAGGCTGACTAGATAATGAGGCATATGGGAATATAGATTCAATGAATTTAACATGCCTAGTAGAACACCCCAAATACACCCTAGTTGGATCAAGACAAGTTTAGGGTGTAGCGAAAATCGAACGTGCTAGAAAAGGGACGACAGTGTCAAAAAGGATACAATCGTCATTAATTCGAAAGTTTCGACGACTTTCGGTAAATTGGAAAAATATATCGTTGTGCCTTAAACAACATGAAAATAATTATTTTGGTGATTAAAAATGTGTAATTGGATGAAGGAAGTGATTAATTGTAGTAAAAGATGTGACCGATTTTATTTGTATAGAGTAAGGGTATTTTGGTCATTTCATAATTATGGATTAAATTGAATTAATTAGTTAATTATGTGGGCCAATGTATGTAATATAAAAGTTGAATGCCAATTGAAGAAAATAGGTATGTCAAGGGATTAAAATGTAAGTTTGACACAAAAATCTTTATGGGACCAACACAAGAGTGATAAGTGACAATTGAGATAAGATGAAATTGATGGCCTTAATTCAGCCCTTTGGACTGATTTTAGGGCCAATCTTGAACAGGAAAATAAGGAAAAAAGAAAAGGAGAACCTCTTCTCATCCTACCTCACGCCATTTCCAGCAATTTATGCCAAGGGTGGATTTGCTCAAGTTTCAAGTATTTGGATGGAAGATTTTGATGGAAAATACAGGTAAGTGGTTAGTGTTAGTGTTAGCCCTAGCCCCAATACATTGTAATAAAACACTTTAGCTAATAAATGAGGCATTTGTTTTATCCATTGTATTCCTGTGCATGTCAATTGATAGAACTATCCAAGAATGTTGTTTCAGTTTAAGTTATCATGTGTGAGGCACATGGTTGTAAGACCTTGAAACAAATGAGACTTCATTCTAAATATCCCTAGTCAGTCATTGTTATGGGAATAACAAATGAATTAAGACTAGTATGCTCTCTCTGATAAATTGAGTTCTGTCTTACGGATCATAAGGACAAGAGTGTCAATCAGAGATCATAGATAGATGTTTACAATATGGTATCTGGATTCGATCCATTAATGAGAACACTACATGGTACAAGTCATAAGTGTTTCTCATATGCAAGTTTTGTATCGGAGTTCTTAGACCTGAAATCTCTATGAAACTCTTTATGAATTACTGTGTACTTTGACATACACCTAACGTGCTCGTAATAGAGTGACAAGTATGGGTATGCTTGGGTATACATTGATTCATGTCAGAGAGCATGAGAGAAGTGAAGGGATTACCCCTCTCTGTAAGAGAGAAAATATCATCGGCCACTTGATCAGTGAACTGAGAAGTGTATGGCCATACCGAGATGAAATAATGAGTAACCATTATTTATCTGAGAGTTCAGTGTCACTGGAATATCAAAAAAGGAATTAACTTACATATAAGGATGACTAGTTCCATGCCTTATATTAATTCTGATATTTATGGGTAAGGGACTATGCAAAATTGCATTAGGTCACTAAATGCCATTTGCATTTTCATTTAATTTGGAATGCTATAATATCTTGCTAGAGAATATATATAGCCTTTGAATTAATTCATTAATTCATTGCCAACATTAAATGGACCTATAGGATCGCACACAAAGTATTGGGCTTAAAATATTTAAATAATGTATTGGGCATTAATTTGGGCTTTTAATTAAAGTCAAATTAATGTATGTAATGGGTATTAAAATTGCTATTAGACCTTGACCCATGAGAGAGGAGAAATTCGGCCCACATGATTTAATTTCAATTAATTAATTATATGATTAAGTTAATTGAGTATTAAATCCTAATTTGAATTTTAAATTCAAAAGGGTTTAAACTATTATTTGTTACTTATCTCTAGGAAGTGTTTAAGATGGAATAAACTATCTTAAGGTAGAAAAATTCAGATTAAAGACTTGCCATAAGATAAGGATAGAGATTGAAAAAGAAAAAGGCTAGGAGAGGTGGTGTAGAGGAAGACTTCTCTCTCTCACTCTCAATTTTTCTTTTGGCCGATTTTCACAAGGGGTTTTTTTTCCTCTTGGCCGAATTCAACAAGGAGAAGAATTCTTTCTTGCTTCTTGTGTGATTAGGCATTAATAGCATCAAATTGAAGTGCAAGACAAAAGCTTGTAGCTTCAATCCTTACCCTTTACACAATACTAATTTATTGAGAGCTAGCAATCTCGGTTTTAAGCCTAGCTTACAATTGTGTGTGTGAACATAGAGAGGATTGGCGTAAAGGCTGTTCCTTGGCATTGGTGGTGAAGATCAAAGGTGGACAAACTCATCTTAGTTGCTGGTCATCATCAAATTCAATTTGGAATTGGCATTTAAAGTTGTAAGTTTTAAAAACCCTAAAAGTGCATGTTTCGATTCTTGTCATGGAATTGTTTGATGTGTATGATCGTTTTTCGATATTTTTCCGCTGCGTTATCTACATACACATACCATGAAATATTCCATCAGTGGTATCAGAGCCTAAACATGCTTATTTTAGTGCTTTAAATGCATGAAATAATTAATTAAAAATCGTTACTTTTAATACATGCAATGCTGAAATTTTCTGTTTTGAGTTTTTTGCATTGTTTTGGTGTAAAAACGATTTTAATTGATTAGATAGGTATTATAATTAATATGACATGTTAATATAATGTCCTAAGATGTTCTAGGAGCTGTTATTGGTCAGATTTAATTGGTAATACCTGATGGTATATGTTAATATTAAAACTAGGTGCTCTTTGGCATGTTAATTGTTAGTTTAACAACTAGTTTTGAATATTAAATGTAAAAACGTTTTTTTGGCATGTTTGTAAGTGGTTTTTAATGATTAAATATCAGTTCTGGACATTTTTAAATTTTGGTTTTAATTCTGGTCCATGACAATTTAATTGATTAATTTTAATATCACTTAAAACAATGACTAGTTTGTGTTTGTTACATGTTTAATCAACATTGTTTGTTTGGGTTTGATTAAAATGGTAAAAACACATTTAGATCAGATTGGTACAATATATTAAATCATTTTTATGACCTTATTTGAATTATTTAATGACTCATAAAATTGATTTAAGTATTTGTGCATTTTTGTGGCATCACATAAGAATTAAACAACTAGTTTTGTTGTTTGTTTGTTTTTATATGTATGCCGTGTATCATATATATGTTCTTCATGATTTTTTTGTTTTAATTCATGTCGGTACATATTATATGTATTTTTAATGTTTATGGGCAGTATGACATAAAATTAAAAATGGCAAAATTGGAAATTATACTAGAGTTGATTTATAGCACAAATCTAACTAGTTTGTGTTTTGGGCTTTTAAGAGAACTTATTCAATAAGAGGATTTAATCCATTGGGCCTTGGCCCAGGCCCATCATGGGGTCATCTCTTAAAGGTTCAAGTACACAATTTCCATTAAGAGACTTGGCTAAATTAATTAAAATTGGACTTTGTTTGATCCATGAATATTATGTATATTTATTTGCTAGTTTGGTGTGATGAATGGATATGCATGGTGCATTCATGGGCCCTGTTTTTAATTAATTATGGCCTGCGAGCCACTATGTTTTATTGTAAAAGTTTCATTAATTTCTTAGAATAGAATTTACTTGAAGACTTTGTAAATCAAAGGTGAAGCCCACCGGAGCAAAGAAGCCCAACTCGAAGATTCTTATGTAATAGTATAGAATCTTAGTTGTAGGTTTTTGGGCCCATGTTTGTCACGCTTTACTTTATGCAATTATTTATATATGCATGCTATGAATGGATGACAAAGCGTATGCCATGTAAGCCGTAATAAAATGAATCCCTAAAATAGTAAGTCACAAAGTTGCCTTCCTAATTCGAAACATGTCAAGGCATCGATCATCGGTAACGTAGACTAGGAGTCCTAGATGCGCCCGATTATCTTTGTGAGGCATGAGTTGTGAATGTAGGTTGGACTTAACATGGAAAGGGATGCCCGGACCTAGGCAACTAATAAATGGGTTTGTGCTATAACATCTTAAGATGTTAGCCCATTTGATCCAAGAGTCATGTACGAGTCATGATTGGAGTGATCCTACCTAAGTAACTTAACTTGTTAGGTGTACAAGCTCAGCTTGACTAATAAGGTTGTTGTGAAAAGTGGATCTTGGCCCACATTAAATCACTAACGCGAATTATTTAAAGGGATATTAATTCGGTTTGTGGGATTATTAATAAGACCTCATTTAATCTTGC
The DNA here is from genome assembly GCA_947683425.1 of Excoecaria cochinchinensis. Classification (NCBI taxonomy): domain Eukaryota; kingdom Viridiplantae; phylum Streptophyta; class Magnoliopsida; order Malpighiales; family Euphorbiaceae; genus Excoecaria; species Excoecaria cochinchinensis. Next base: position 11,359,167 of record CANTUQ010000018.1, on the reverse strand, counting down.
TAAATTTTATTGTAGATTGAAAAATGGCATCTTCAAACAACAATTTCTCATTGCGATCGGTCCTTGAAAAGGACAAATTGAATGGCACCAATTTCATAGACTGGTCTCGAAACTTAAGGATAGTTCTTAAGCAAGAGAAAAAGTCGTATGTTTTGGATGCACCCTTGCCTCAAGAACCTGGAAGGAACGCCTCTGCGGTTCAAAGGGAAACTTTTGAGACCAAGAAGAGCGACTCCAATGATGTGACCTGTTTGATGCTAGCCACTATGGTGCCTGACTTGCAAAAGCAATTTATGGACCAAGAGGCTTATGCGATCATGGTGCACATAAAGGAGATGTTCCAAGAGCAAGCTCGTCACGAGAGGTTTGTGACAACTAAGGCCTTAATTTCCTGTAAGATGGCTGCAGGTACTCCTGTTAGTACGCATGTACTCAAGATGAAAGGTTATCTTGATACTCTTGAGAAGCTTGAGGTACAAGTACCAAAGGAATTGGCCACTGACTTGATTTTAGGATCATTGGCTGATGATTATGATCCATTTGTAATGAATTATAACATGCATGCGATGAACAAGTCAGTTACTGAGCTTCATGGGATGCTTAAGAATGCTGAAGAAAACATTCGAAAGACCAATCCCGTACTGATGGTTCAAGGGGGTATTAAGAAGGGACCAGCTAAAGGAAAGGGAAAGGGAAAGGCAAAACCCAAGAATGACCTGGCTCGGTTCAAGTCAAAAGGGAGTGCACCTCAGACCCAATTCAAGCCCAAGGCGCAAAAGCCCAAGGAGAGCGAGAGCACTTGCTTCCACTGCAACAAAATAGGGCATTGGAAGAAGAACTGTGCTCTCTTCAAGGAAGAACAAAAAAAAGAATGGAGCAAATGCGTCCAGTTCAGGTATTTTTGTTGTTGAAATTAACCTTTCTATTTCTACCACTTGGGTCCTAGATACCGGTTGTGGTTCTCACATTTGTTCAAATGTGCAGGGGCTAAGAAATAGGCGGTTACTTGGGAAGAATGAAGTGGACCTCCGTGTGGGGAATGGAGCACGAGTTGCTGCCATAGAGATAGGCGACTATCAACTCACTTTACCTTCCGGACTTTGTTTAGTTTTGAAAAATTGTTATTATGTACCTGCTATGAGCAAAAACATTATTTCAGTTTCATTGTTGGATTTGGATGAATTTGATTTTATTATTAAAAATGGCAATGCTCATATTGGTCGCCAAGGCATTTCATATGGCAATGCCATGTTGCAAAATGGCCTTTATATCCTTGATCTATCAAACAAAGAGTCCATATACAACATTAATACAAAGAGGGTTAAATCAAACGAGTTAAACCCTACTTACTTCTGGCATTGTCGTTTAGGACATGCAAACGAAAAACGCATTTCAAGACTCCACAAAACTGGAGTGCTTGGGTCATTCGACTTCGAATCTTATGATACATGCGAGCCATGTTTGCATGGAAAAATGACAAAGAGTCCTTTTAACAAGAAAGGTGAGAGGACTAATGGCTTATTGGAGCTAATACATACCGATGTATGTGGACCATTAAGTACACAAGCCAGAGGTGGTTTTAGCTACTTCGTGACATTCACAGATGACTTCAGTAGATATGGATATGTCTATCTGATGAAGCATAAATCTGAAACTTTTGAGAAATTCAAAGTGTTTAAAAACGAAGTAGAAAACCAACTTGGCAAAAGTATAAAAGCCATTCGGTCAGATCGAGGTGGCGAATACTTAAGCCAAGAGTTTGACTGTCATCTAAAGGAGTGTGGTATTATTTCACAGCTCACTCCTCCTGGAACACCACAATGGAATGGTGTGTCCGAAAGGAGAAATCAAACTCTATTGGACATGGTTCGATCTATGATGAGTCAAGCAGATCTTCCTATCTCTTTTTGGGGCTATGCATTAGAAACTGCTACGTTTCTACTAAACCGTACTCCAACTAAAGCAGTTGAGAAGACACCATACGAGGTATGGACTGGGAAAGAACCCAATATGTCATTTCTTAGGATTTGGGGCTGTGAAGCACATGTTAAGAAATTAACATCTGACAAACTAGAGTCCAAATCCACTGTCTGCTTATTTGTGGGTTATCCCAAAGAAACAAAGGGATACTACTTTTACTCACAAGCCGAGAACAAAGTATTTGTTGCTCGCAAGGCTGTTTTCTTGGAAAAGGAGTTCCTTCTCAAGAAAGATAGTGGGAGTAAAGTAGAACTTGGAGAAATTCAAGCGCCACAAATTCCTATAGAGGATGAGTTGGAAATGGGATCAAGTTCACAACCACTTGTGGAACAAGAACCCATTACACAAGTACCTAGAAGGTCCGGTAGGGTACGTCAGGAGATTCAGAGATATGGATTTCTAATCACCGACAGTGACACTATTGAGTTAGTAGATCGTGAGGATCCTACTACCTACCGAGAAGCTATTGAAAGCCCAGACTCGAAAAATTGGCTTGAAGCCATGAAATCCGAGATGCAATCAATGTACGATAACCAGGTTTGGACCTTGGTTGATCCACCGGAAGGTGCTAAGGTAATTGAATGCAAGTGGCTGTTTAAACTCAAAGCTGATCAGACCTACAAAGGTAGACTAGTAGCAAAAGATTTTCGACAAACTCATGGTATAGACTATTGTGACGCGCGCCGGATCCCGTGTGCCGCCCTTTCGGACCGCCCGCACGTGGGCGATCGGGGCATTTGCGGGTCCGTTGACATCTTGCGATAAATCGCAAGTGCGTCTATGTTGGGCAACAAGGAGGTATCATGGAGTCGCCACCCAATAGAACATTGGGAAAGTTTCTCTCGCCTCAGAGAGCCTAAGACTTGCGCATTTTATACATATTGGGCCATGAGGCCTAGGATTAGCGCTAAAGTCTCGTGACCCAAGAAGTATTTTGGAGGATAACCTCTAACCTCTCGAGCCCAAAGACCAGAGCTGGGTCCGGGATTTCTCATCTATTTCTACCTCGATTAATTTATGATTAAATTTTAATTGTCATTAATTCGCTCTCTCTCCACACGATGCAATTTTAATCTAAAAGCGCATTTATACATGTTAGGAAAACCATAAATTAGCAAGTAAAGCAATGAATTACAATAATACAAGGAGCGGAATACAACTCCCTTTTAAAAGTGCAAACATGCATAAAACCGGGGAATTTATTAATCATGAGGACTTTGGTCCCCGCATGCACAATTAAAGAAAATATTCTGGATGTGATGATCTTATTTGGGATGAAAATTAGGACATTGGTCCCGCTTTATTATGAAAGATCCAAGTTAATTTAGTAAAAATATTTTGGTGATTTTTATTTTGGTGCGCATAAGAAAACATTTTATTTAATGAATATATACAAGGCAATGTAAATAAAATGGGAATTAAAAATGTATAAAGAAAATACCAAACCCCGCAAACTCCTCCTTCAACGTGCATGGATGCTCAATTGAAAGTAAAAACAATGATGTGCAACCAAAAATAAAACAAAAGAAATTCATGTTAGTGATTAAGCCAACAAAATAATATGACATAAAAAGATAATATGTACCATGAAAATATAAGATGCATAAAATAATCATGATGTAATTTAACATGCATAGAATAGTTAAGATGCAATTTAACATGCATAGGATAATTAAGATGCAATTTAACATGCATAAGATGAGAAAGTATCATGGCACATGCAACTTATTAATATTAGTAATTAACGTGCATGGAAAATTAGTGACAATCAATTTTACTATAGTTAAGACATGAATTAAAAATGTAACATGAGAATAACACAACTTAACATGCATGACTAGCATAAAATAATGATTATAACACTCATACATGCAAAAGAAAGCATAATAATAAACCTGATATAGCATTAAGAAATTAAAGGTATTTACAACCTAAAACATGCATAATTACATGAACAAAGAATAATTTGACATGAAAAAAAGATAATAGAATTTAAAAAGCTTATTTGTTATATGAATAATTGAAGATAAAAAAAATAAGAAGAAGAATATGGAGACTAAGAGAATTTACATGTTTGATATGTTAATTGGAAGCCAAAATAAATGAAATTAACAAGAGAATTAATGAGTAAAGCCAAGAATAAATACCCTCAAATTCAGTTTTGAAGAATTGAAGATAGAAGTGTTGAATTCCTTGTCTTCTCTTGTGAAAATCCTTAGAAAATAGCTTGAAAACTTGAAGAAAAGCTCTTGCAAACAAGTGTGTAAGATGGATTTTTTTCTCTCAACTCAAAGCTCCAAAATTCAGTTTTTTTTCTAACAAAATGTTCTTCACTCGTCCTCCCCTGTTTCTGAATTTTTTCCAGTGTTTTAACCCTCAAAAACTACCCAAAAACCACCCAAAACCGTCCAAAAATCGTTAAAAAATAAGTGGGGGTCGAAAATGGGCGAAATGGGGCGAAAATGGGGCTGATGCGCGCGAGAAACGCGCACAGTGCGCGCTGCACGCAAAGCACAGCCGTGCTTTCAAAGAAAGCACAGCTGTGCTTTTGCGCGCACACTGCGCGCAGTGCAGCGCAAAGCACAGCCGTGCTTCCGAAAAGCACAGCCGTGCTTTTCAGGTAAATTTTTTTTTTTTTTTTTTTAAATTTTAAATTTTTATATAAAATACCCTCAACCTAAAACACACTTTTTCTTCTCCAAAATAATTTTAAAAATATTTTTAAAATATTTTTAAAATACACTTTTTGCTCATCGAAAAGACAAGGAAAAATCACTTCCGAACTCCAATCTTTTTGCCTATAAGCCGGCATAGCTAAATTTCATCATCGGGTAATCCTGATCAAGGCTACTCGGGACCCGGTGTCTATAGTTGCCCCCAATTTTTGGGAGGCTAGTGCATGGGTGCCTATGTGAGCCAAAATTCAGGAAAAGGAAAGAAACGCGTACCTGAAGCGGCGATCTTCCTGCTTGATGGAGTTATGATGATAGCTGCTGCTGTCTTTTGGTTGTAGCTGGTAATACCGTAGGTGCGCTAACCTCTTGTGGGTGGCGCCGCTATCGTGCTAAACATTGTGAGTTGGTAATGCCGTGGTCGTGCTAACCTCTTGTGGGTAGTGCCGCCATCGTGCTAACCGCTGTCAATTGGTAGTGCCGTGGTCGTGCTAACCTCTTGTGGGTAGTGCCGCCATCGTGCTAACCGCTGTGAATTGGTAGTGCCGTGGTCGTGCTAACCTCTTGTGGGTAGTGCCGCCATCGTGCTAACCGCTGTGAATTGGTAGTGCCGTGGTCGTGCTAACCTCTTGTGGGTAGTGCCGCCATCGTGCTAACCGCTGTGAATATATGTTGTGGTCGTGCTAACCTCTTGTGGGTAATGCCGCCAACATGCTAACCGCTGTGGATTTATTTTTTATTTTTTATTTTTTATTTTTTTTTTGCTCCTTTAGATGTTTGGACTAGTGTCATCACTTGGCTTTTGTGGGTGTTTCCCGCCGATTTCTCCTGCAAGATTGTATGCATAGGAATATACAAAGAAATCATGTGTGTATGTTATGGAATGCAAATGCTTGCAAAAATGTATAGATCGCGCCTTAGGTGATCCATGGTTTGCTGAACTTATAGCTTGTCTGCTGTACCATGCCCCCTGAATCCTGAGGATCGTCGACAAGCTTTTTGAAAGAGACGTCCGGTGTATATCCCTTGCCCCCTGGTCAATGATCATTTACTTGGGATTCTATTTCATGTTCTGTGTTGTGTGTTGTCTGACTGACAGAAGATCATCTTGAAATAATGCCGCCTTATCGCTCCAGGCATTGAATGTCATTGTTTTAAAGGTAGTGCGTCCCTTGTGGATTTTCGCACTAGCTTTTCTTTGCGGGAAATGCGTCCCTTATGGGATTTTCACACAACCCTTTGCCTAACTTTTGCCTGGAATGGACCCAACCCAATCCAGCGGCTTTTGTTTATTTTATTTTTTGTAGGGCAGACTGCCTGTTTCCAGGTTTTCACCCTGCCCTTTGGCCTAACTTTTGCTTAGAGAGCCAGTTACGGTTTTCATCTCTAACAGCCTTCTTTTTTTTTTTTTTAATTTTTGAGAAGGTTATCACCAAAGCTTCTGTTAAGAGCAAATAGGACATATCTGATGAGCGATAATCATTAGATGAAAAATTGATATAACTCTTCTTGAGACAGAACTGAAAGATCAATGAAAATATATTCTTTTATTCCTTGCAAAATTGTGTACATTTCTATATGATTTCATCATGCATGATTTTTCATTTGACAAGAATTCAAAAGCATGTGACTACACCTAATCTCGGAGTGGGTTTTGTCAGCATCAAACTCCTGTTATCAATCGGCCCTCTCGGGTTTTCTCGATTGAATATTTTCTCTTGGCCCTTAATTTTTGCCCAGGATGCCTTTTTTCGGTTTTCACCCTGACAGGGCACCCAATTTTAGCAAGGCCGCCTTTTTTTTCGGTTTTCGACCCGCGGGGCATTTATTCTCTTCTTTTTATTTTTTATCTTTAGCCATGGAACCTTTTTAGTCTATCGACATTGACCGGGTCTTTAAACTCATTCCCATCGCTGTCTGCCAAAATTGCTGCTCCTTTTGTTAGCAACTTTTTCAAAATGAATGGACCTTCCCAGGTTGGTCTGAATTTTCCTCGTATATCTGGCACTCCCGGCCTCATCATCTTAAAGACCAAATCCCCTTCTTTCAACGGGTGCTTTCGTACCTTCTTGCCAAAGGACCGAGCTAGTCTCTTCTGATAAACCTGATTGTGGTAATAAGCTCTCAACCTATCTTCATCCAATAGATTCAACTGCAACAATCGCTGTTGTGCCCATTCTGTCTCCGGAATCTCGGCTTCCAGGACTACCCTTAATGATTTCAGCTCAATTTCAACCGGCAGGACTGCTTCAGTTCCATACACCAGAGAGAATGGTGTTGCCCCCGTAGAGGTTCTGACTGTTGTTCTATAACCCCAAAGTGCGAAGGGTAGCTTTTCTGCCCAATCCTTGTAGTTCTGAACCATCTTGGCTAAAATTCTCTTCACATTCTTATTCGCCGCTTCAACTGCACCATTTGCTTGAGGACGGTAAGGAGAAGACTTATGATGTTGGATCCCATATTTCTGGAGCATCTGTTTAGTCTCTGCCAGGAATTGCACCCCATTATCAGACACAATGTGATGTGGGAGACCATATCTGCATATCAAATTCCGCTCGATGAATTTAGCCATATCCCTTGCATCAACCTTCTTGAAAGATTCAGCCTAAACCCACTTAGTGAAGTAGTCAATGGCAACTATGATGAATCTATGCCCATTAGAAGCAGTAGGATGGATTTCGCCTATGATGTCTATTCCCCATGCTGCAAATGGCCATGGAGATGTTAAGTTATGTAACTCTGAAACTGGCACATGCCTCAAATTCGCGTACTGTTGGCATAACTGGCATTGCTTCACAAATTTTGAACAATCTGTATCCATTGTGAGCCAATAAAACCCTTGGCGCATGATCTTCTTTGCTAAGGCTAAGCATTCATGTGAGCTCCACAAACCCCGGCATGAACCTCTTCCATAACTCTTTTAGCTTCTTTCTCTGCCAGACATCTTAACTGGATACCATCAGCTTGCCTTTTGTATAAAGTGCCATTAACACTGATGAATTGAGTGGATAACTTCCTAATCATTCTTTGGTCCTTCTCATTGGCTTCCTCTGGAAAGACTGATCTCTCTAAATAATTCTGAATGTCATAATACCATGGATTTCCATCAATGGCCTCAATGTCCATCACCTGTTTCGCTTCAAAACTAGGTCTTTCCGAACTATATATCAGCACGGGTTTCATCACAACTCCTGTTGGGTTGTCCCACATAGATACTAATGTTGCTAGAGCATCAGCTAACTGATTTTCGTCTCTGGGGATGAAGTGAAAAGTGCAAAACTCAAACTGGTTGCTCAACGTTCTCAAGTGCTTTACATAAGGCAGCAGCCTTTCTTCCTTGACTGACCACTCCCTTCTGATCTGATGAATTACCAAGGAAGAATCTCCGAATACTTCTGCGGTCTTTGCCCCCAGAGCAAGTAATGCTTCCAATCCAAAGATGCAAGCTTCATATTCTGCTTCATTATTGGTAGCCTTATACCTCAACTTCTTAGCCAATGGTAGCCTTTCACCATCTGGGGTCGTAAGAATAACTCCTACGCCTGCTCCCTTACTATTGACTGCTCCATCAAAGAATAATTGCCACCCTTGCACTGCTATGGCCGTGACGTCTTCATCTGGGAAGTTGTATTCAAATTGATCTCCCTCAATAGGATGCTCGGCTAAGAACTCTGCTACAGCTCTTCCCTTAATGGTTTTCCTGGTTATGTACTCAATGTCAAATTCCTGCAACAGCAGTAACCATCTTCCCATCTTCCCTAGTAAAGAGGGTGCTTCTTGGAGGTATCTAAGCGGATTATGTTTGGCCACCGTTTGTACCTTGAAGGAATGAAAGTAGTGTCGCAACTTCTTAGAAGCCCAGATAACTGCTAAACAAATCTTTTCTACCTCCACATATTTGGCTTCGTAAGGCAAGAACTTCTTGCTAAGATAGTAAACGGCAAACTCTACACCAAAATCGTCTTCCTGAGACATCATAGCACCCACTGAGTTATCTTCCACAGCTAGGTACAGGATTAATGGTTTGGCACGGCGTGGTGGTCTTAACACCGGAGGATTTAACAAATACCTCTTAATGGTGTCAAAGGCCAATTGGCAGTCATCGTTCCATAGCACCGGCTGATTCTTCCTAAGAAGCTTGAAAATAGGCTCACATACCGAAGCTAGCTTGGCAATAAATCGGCTGATGTACTGAAGCTTTCCTAGGAAACTTCTAACGTCCTTCTCCTTCTGGGGCACTGGGATCTCTCTTATGGCTTTGACTTTATCGGGATCTACCTCGATTCCCCTCTGGCTTACCACATGGCCTAACAACTTTCCTGATGTAACTCCAAAAATGCACTTCTTGGGATTGAGTCGCAGATCATACTTGCTAATCCTTTGAAAGAACTTTTCTAATGCCTCAAAGTGACCTTCCCTGGTAGCCGACTTAATCATCATGTCATCGACGTACACCTCCACTTCTTTGTGGATTAAGTCATTGAGAACCTTGGTCGCCATCCTCTGATAGGTTGCTCCTGCATTCTTCAACCCAAAAGGCATGACTCGGTAGGCATATGTCCCCCACTCGGTGATAAAGGCTGTCTTGATCCGGTCCACTATCTTTTTAAGAATTTGATTGTACCCTGCGTATCCATCCACAAAGCTGTACATCATGCAAGCAGCAGCACTATCTACTAGCACATCAATATGAGGCAGTGGAAAATCATCTTTAGGGCAAGCTTTGTTCAGGTCTCGATAGTCGACGCATACTCGAACCTTACCGTCTTTCTTAGCTACAGGAACCACATTAGCTAACCATGTTGGGTATTGAACCTCTATCAGGAACTTAGCCTCAATCTGCTTATGGATCTCCTCTTTCACTTTCTGTGCCCATTCTGGCCTAAGCCTCCGGAGTTTTTGCTTGACGGGTTTAAACTCTGGGTAAGTTGGGATGGCATGTTCGGCAACATCTCGATCTATTCCCGGCATATCCTCATAGGTCCAGGCAAAGACTTTTTCATATTTTTTTAATATTCTCTCAAATTTTATTCTCTCTTCAGGAGTTATGTCTGATGCTAGCAAAATTTCCTTTGGATTTTCCAAAGTTCCGAGATTAAATGCAGTTGTGCCAGTTGAATTAATATCAAAAATGAATGCATCATGCTTATGATCATGCGACATGAAATCATCAGAAACATCACACAAGTAAGCAAAGTTCTTCATCTCATTAACATAATCAGAAACATTAACATTGTTCTCAAAGAGTTCTGGTATAAAAAGAGAATCTAAATGACTATCAACTTCAGTCGACGCCGATGCTGCAGCTGACTATGCTTTGGCTTCTTGATTTGGTGAAATCTTGAGATCTTCAATCTTCGGCTCTGGCTCCACTATCTTCTCCTTCCCCTTAAGTCTGGTGGCTAACATCTTATCAGTGACAATCTCTTCAGGCTCATCCCTGTCCCATATGCTGCATTGGGTCATAATCTCCTCATCCCAAAAGTTGTCTACAGCTTTAACAACTCCGATCTCCCAATCAAAGACATCGTTGAAAATTTCGAATCCAGGGATAATCTTCCCATCTACCCACTGCGGCTCTTCTTCTCCGGTGTAAGCACAAACCGATGATGATGGCACAAAGCTCTCCGAAATATGGGGAATCTTCCCTGACCCTTTCTTCTTACCATATTCTCCTTTGTAGCCCAACCCCTTTCGATCTTTCTGACCACGTGTAGTGATAGCATTCTGCAGCCCTTGTGACTCTTTTCCCAAACCAGCCCCTGGGAGGAAGTGCATCTTCTTCAGCATATTCACCACTTGAGGGCTACCTTCTAGGTTTTTCTCTTCTCCGATCATCGATACATGAAAGCCACTGAATGGCTGATTAGAGATCTCCAAGGCAGACACTTGGTTCTCTCTTGCTGCTTTAATGGTCACTACTTCTCCTTCATGGGGTATCTTAATTATCTGGTGTAAGGTAGATGGCACTCCTCCTAACTTGTGAAACCACGGTCTACCAAGCAGAGCGGAAAAGTTTACTGGGATCGGCAGAACTACAAAATCTGTTTCTGTCTCAATGGGCCCTGTCTTTACCAAAGCTTTGAAAATTCCCGATGCTTGCCTCCTGGAGTTGTCGTAGGCAGTGATGGTCAGGTCAGATTTGCTTAACATACTCTCATCCATCCCAAAAGCCTGAAGTGCCACCAAAGGGCAGACATTTATCGATGACCCGTCATCAACCATGACACAAGCGGTGTGTTTACCATTGATCTGTGCCTTGATGTACAAAGGTCGGTTGTGGCTGCGACCCTCTGTTGGTAGGTCTGCATCAGAAAAGACCAACTTCTCCCCGGATCCACCCTTTACAAGGTCTAAAAGCTCGGATGGAGAGATTGTAGTTGCTACGGTGGATACGCTCAATGCTTCGACTAACTTCTGTCGGTGCGAGGGGGACTGTCTCAAGAGGTCCCAAATAGATATCTGAGCCGTGGTCTTTTTCAGTTGCTTCACTATTGAATTTTCTTCCGGCTCTTTCTCTGCGATTGCTTGTGCTGGGTCCTTCTGCTTCTCGGCTTCTGGAATGACCCTCCCACTTCTTGTTACTGCTTCTACTCTTTCTTCTTCCTCTGAATCCCACGGATCCGTAAACTCTCCATTTTTCTCATCTTCATCATCTCCACTCTCACTAGTGGACCAACAGTCTATTGCTGCCACGGAAATCCCTTCTTCATTCACTGCAGGGCGAGTAATAGCGACATACTCATTTCCATATAGATCTTGCATCACATACCATTCTGGTAGGCTCGATCCGATCATAAAGACTGGAGGTGGCACTGTGTTATAACCAGACTTCTTCTTGCTTTCTCTCTGCTCAGGATCGGTGATCTGCTTGTTGTCAATTAGATCTTGGACCCGATGTCTTAGCGTTATACACTCATCCGTCAAATGCCCGGTATGTTGGTGGAATGCGCAGTATTCATTCTCTTTATGCCCTGGCTGTCCTTGGGCCTTGGCCGGCTTAGGTGATAGGGGCCGCAGTTTTCCTTCTTTTATTAGCCTCTTCAGCACCCATGATAAAGGCTTACCCAAGTTGGAGAAATACCTCTGACTTATGCCGGTTGCAGACACCTCGGCAGTCTTCCCAACTCTGTTACCACTGCTTGAACCTACTGGTTTGGCTGTCCCCTGATTGCTGTATCCCCTTCGGGCATAGGACTCACTATTTGCCCTCTTGGATAAATATTCTCCTTCCACTTCTATGGCAATGTCCTTCAAAGATTCCCAGTCTTTCAGTCCCTTTATTTTCAATCCATCTCTCAAGTAGGGGCTGGCATTTCGAATGAACAGCCAGATCTGATCAGAAGTGTCCGGTTTGCGTTTCATCTCCATAACCCGGTTTCTCCACCGAGTAAGGTACTCGTGGAAGGACTCCCCAGCCTTCTATTGTAGCAACTCGAGATCTTTCAAAGTGACCTCCATCCGGGTACTGCAATCGTACTACTTAAGGAACTCTTCGGTTAGCAAGTCCCAATCCTCCTTGGACCTCCTCTCAAGCCCATGGTACCAATCAATAGCAGCTCCTGTGAGACTCAAGCAGAAATATTCTATCTTCTGCTTTCTTGTTAAGGTCGTTCCCTTCATGACCAGCGAGTATTGCTTGATGTGTGCGGCAGGGTCAGAGGTTCCATCAAATTTGGGGATGTCCGGCATCTTAAAATTCTGGGGAATTAGGTCATCCCCATCCAGCTCTCGATCTTTCGGGTTCATTCCTTTTCCCACGGTCATCATCCTTGCCATGACCTCAAATCTCTCTTCCATTTTCCTCCACATTGCCTCATCCAGTTTTGGCAACTTTTCTTTAGCTACTGCATGCTCCTCATGCTCATCTCCCCCAAACTCAACTTCAGACCTGGGGCCTTCTCTGCGCTCAATGGGTGCAGGTACTCTTTGCTCAATAATAGGTGGGTCAACCACTGGTTGGTTAACCGCAGTAGGATGTTCTTCTCTAATAACCTCTTGTTCAGCTGGTACTCGGACAGGAATAGCAGCAGCTTGTTGCCCAGCTATAGTGGCAGCAAGATTGCCCATCATTGCAATCATTCGGGCTTCAAATTCCTCCATTCTCTTTCCTACCTCCTCAATGATTACTGCCCGGGTTGCATCAGACTCATTTGATGGATTAGCCATGCTTACTTCTGTTGATGATTCGGAAGAAAACCCCACACTATTTTCTGAGATTGAATCTGAACTCTGAGCTGACACTAACTCAGTTAACCCCAAAAGCGGCGTCCTTCTTAACCGTCCGTCGGGACCTCTAGACCACCCAGGAGAATCTATGATGGCTGAAATGCAAAAATTGTTAAGATGATGCATGATTAAAATGCAATGCATGCTCGTGCTGATGCAACATAGACAAACACATGCAAGCAGATAGATCTTTCCAACCTTGTATCTCCCACACATGTGGTAATGCGGTCTCTTTCCTAGGTGGGCTTGATCCATGGGTTAACGGGGAACCCAATGGACACGTATGGTGCGCGGTGAAAAACCGGCAGCATAACAGCTCCTATCTAATGTACATACGTATGGGTGTTTGGCAATTATGTATTTAAACAATTCAACTTAACCAAGATGGGCCCACCGGGGCATGAAAGCCTTTGATGAAGACCATTTAATTAAATTGGTTTCGTTTAATATATGATGGCCCATATAGCAAGCATAGTATTACGGTACATTTCACCTAGTGGAAGTATCTATTGCCATTACATGAGCTTTGGACAAGGGAGATATTACTTCAAGGCTACCCAAGCATGATCCCTGCCGACGGGTCTAGCTCATCACAAGCATAGCGACCGATCGGGTCATCATTTTGATATACCATTGAGGTACGTGGCTTGGGCTGGTGATTATCCTTAACACTTCCCCAAATTGAGTGAAAATGAGGTCGTGCTTCGGGAACGCACCGGGGCTTGAAAAAGGGACCAAACTAACTTAATCTAAATCTCTAATGAGATGACATGCAATTTTTGAGATAAAGCGAATTTATGAATTAAATTTTAGCCATAAATGTTAAACGAGGTATTTTCAAATTGAAATCTCGAACCATATCGTCCACAGTGGAGTCGCTACTGTGACGCACGCCGGATCCCGTGCCCCGCCCTTTCGGACCGCCCGCACGTGGGCGATCGGGGCATTTGCGGGTCCGTTGACATCTTGCGATAAATCGCAAGTGCGTCTATGTTGGGCAACAAGGAGGTATCATGGAGTCGCCACCCAATAGAACATTGGGAAAGTTTCTCTCGCCTCGGAGAGCCTAAGACTTGCGCATTTTATCCATATTGGGCCATGAGGCCTAGGATTAGCGCTAAAGCCTCGTGACCCAAGAAGTATTTTGGAGGATAACCTCTAACCTCTCGAGCCCAAAGACCAGAGCTGGGTCCGGGATTTCTCATCTATTTCTACCTCGATTAATTTATGATTAAATTTTAATTGTCATTAATTCGCTCTCTCTCCACACGATGCAATTTTAATCTAAAAGCGCATTTATACATGTTAGGAAAACCATAAATTAGCAAGTAAAGCAATGAATTACAATAATACAAGGAGCGGAATACAACTCCCTTTTAAAAGTGCAAACATGCATAAAACCGGGGAATTTATTAATCATGAGGACTTTGGTCCCCGCATGCACAATTAAAGAAAATATTCTGGATGTGATGATCTTATTTGGGATGAAAATTAGGACATTGGTCCCGCTTTATTATGAAAGATCCAAGTTAATTTAGTAAAAATATTTTGGTGATTTTTATTTTGGTGCGCATAAGAAAACATTTTATTTAATGAATATATACAAGGCAATGTAAATAAAATGGGAATTAAAAATGTATAAAGAAAATACCAAACCCCGCAAACTCCTCCTTCAACGTGCATGGATGCTCAATTGAAAGTAAAAACAATGATGTGCAACCAAAAATAAAACAAAAGAAATTCATGTTAGTGATTAAGCCAACAAAATAATATGACATAAAAAGATAATATGTACCATGAAAATATAAGATGCATAAAATAATCATGATGTAATTTAACATGCATAGAATAGTTAAGATGCAATTTAACATGCATAGGATAATTAAGATGCAATTTAACATGCATAAGATGAGAAAGTATCATGGCACATGCAACTTATTAATATTAGTAATTAACGTGCATGGAAAATTAGTGACAATCAATTTTACTATAGTTAAGACATGAATTAAAAATGTAACATGAGAATAACACAACTTAACATGCATGACTAGCATAAAATAATGATTATAACACTCATACATGCAAAAGAAAGCATAATAATAAACATGATATAGCATTAAGAAATTAAAGGTATTTACAACCTAAAACATGCATAATTACATGAACAAAGAATAATTTGACATGAAAAAAAGATAATAGAATTTAAAAAGCTTATTTGTTATATGAATAATTGAAGATAAAAAAAATAAGAAGAAGAATATGGAGACTAAGAGAATTTACATGTTTGATATGTTAATTGGAAGCCAAAATAAATGAAATTAACAAGAGAATTAATGAGTAAAGCCAAGAATAATTACCCTCAAATTCAGTTTTGAAGAATTGAAGATAGAAGTGTTGAATTCCTTGTCTTCTCTTGTGAAAATCCTTAGAAAATAGCTTGAAAACTTGAAGAAAAGCTCTTGGAAACAAGTGTGTAAGATGGATTTTTTTCTCTCAACTCAAAGCTCCAAAATTCAGTTTTTTTTCTAACAAAATGTTCTTCACTCGTCCTCCCCTGTTTCTGAATTTTTTCCAGTGTTTTAACCCTCAAAAACTACCCAAAAACAACCCAAAACCGTCCAAAAATCGTTAAAAAATAAGTGGGGGTCGAAAATGGGCGAAATGGGGCGAAAATGGGGCTGATGCGCGCGAGAAACGCGCACAGTGCACGCTGCACGCAAAGCACAGCCGTGCTTTCAAGGAATTCTAAAAGGGATTCTAAAGTACCTACGATGGACTAAGGATCACTTCTTGGTGTATGGTGGTCAGGAAGAGCTCGTCATACAAGGCTATGCCGATGCTGCTTTTCAAACCAGCACTCAGGACTCAAGATCGCAATCTGGATTTATTTTTGTTTTAAACGGTGGTGCTGTCAGCTGGAGAAGCTCAAAGCAAGAGACCGTCGCCGACTCAACTACAGAATCTGAGTATATTGCAGCGAGTGAGGCTGCAAAAGAGGTTGTTTGGATTAGAAATTTCATTTCTGGATTAGGAGTGGTCCCAAGCATCCTAGATCAATTAGAAATTTTTTGTGACAACAACGGGGCCATTGCACAGGCCAAGGAGCCCCGGTCACACCAGAAATCCAAACACATACTCAGGAGGTACCACCTGATCAGAGAGATCATTGATCGTGGGGACGTCAAGGTTAGCAAGATAGCAAGTGAAAATAATATAGTAGATCCTTTGACGAAACAGTTGCGTCCAAATCTGCACGAAGCTCATTTGAGAGCATTCGGTCTTAGGGCTATGCCCAATTGGGACTAGTGCTAGTGGGAGATTGTTAGTGTTAGCCCTAGCCCCAATACATTGTAATAAAACACTTTAGCTAATAAATGAGGCATTTGTTTTATCCATTGTATTCCTGTGCATGTCAATTGATAGAACTATCCAAGAATGTTGTTTCATTTTAAGTTATCATGTGTGAGGCACATGGTTGTAAGACCTTGAAACAAATGAGACTTCATTCTAAATATCCCTAGTCAGTCATTGTTATGGGAATAACAAATGAATTAAGACTGGTATGCTCTCTCTGATAAATTGAGTTCTGTCTTACGGATCATAAGGACAAGAGTGTCAATCAGAGATCATAGATAGATGTTTACAATATGGTATCTGGATTCGATCCATTAATGAGAACACTACATGGTACAAGTCATAAGTGTTTCTCATATGCAAGTTTTGTATCGGAGTTCTTAGACCTGAAATCTCTATGAAATTCTTTATGAATTACTGTGTACTTTGACATACACCTAACATGCTCGTAATAGAGTGACAAGTATGGGTATGCTTGGGTATACATTGATTCATGTCAGAGAGCATGAGAGAAGTGAAGGGATTACCCCTCTCTGTAAGAGAGAAAATATCATCGGCCACTTGATCAGTGAACTGAGAAGTGTATGGCCATACCGAGATGAAATAATGAGTAACCATTATTTATCTGAGAGTTCAGTGTCACTGGAATATCAAGAAAGGAATTAACTTACATATAAGGATGACTAGTTCCATGCCTTATATTAATTCTGATATTTATGGGTAAGGGACTATGCAAAATTGCATTAGGTCACTAAATGCCATTTGCATTTTCATTTAATTTGGAATGCTATAATATCTTGCTAGAGAATATATATAGCCTTTGAATTAATTCATTAATTCATTGCCAACATTAAATGGACCTATAGGATCGCACACAAAGTATTGGGCTTAAAATATTTAAATAATATTTTGGGCATTAATTTGGGCTTTTAATTAAAGTCAAATTAATGTATGTAATGGGTATTAAAATTGCTATTGGACCTTGACCCATGAGAGAGGAGAAATTCGGCGCACATGATTTAATTTCAATTAATTAATTATATGATTAAGTTAATTGAGTATTAAATCCTAATTTGAATTTTAAATTCAAAAGGGTTTAAACTATTATTTGTTACTTATCTCTAGGAAGTGTTTAAGATGGAATAAACTATCTTAAGGTAGAAAAATTCAGATTAAAGACTTGACATAAGATAAGGATAGAGATTGAAAAAGAAAAAGGCTAGGAGAGGTGGTGTAGAGGAAGACTTCTCTCTCTCACTCTCAATTTTTCTTTTGGCCGATTTTCACAAGGGGTTTTTTTTTCCTCTTGGCCGAATTCAACAAGGAGAAGAATTCTTTCTTGCTTCTTGTGTGATTAGGCATTAATAGCATCAAATTGAAGTGCAAGACAAAAGCTTGTAGCTTCAATCCTTACCCTTTACACAATACTAATTTATTGAGAGCTAGCAATCTCGGTTTTAAGCCTAGCTTACAATTGTGTGTGTGAACATAGAGAGGATTGGCGTAAAGGCTGTTCCTTGGCATTGGTGGTGAAGATCAAAGGTGGACAAACTCATCTTAGTTGCTGGTCATCATCAAATTCAATTTGGAATTGGCATTTAAAGTTGTAAGTTTAAAAAACCCTAAAAGTGCATGTTTCGATTCTTGTCATGGAATTGTTTGATGTGTATGATCGTTTTTCGATATTTTTTCGCTGCGTTATCTACATACACATACCATGACATATTCCATCAGTTAGTTCTTGTCCCTCTTCCTCCCCTCTTCTCTTAAAACATAAGTAGGTGTATGTGTAATTTTAAGTGGAATTCTGAAGTTGGGCTTGATTGTTTTGTGGTTACATGAGAAGCTAAAGAAGAAGCAAGGAAGCAAAAGGGATTGTGCAGTCATTTAAACAATTAGGGAGCAAAGGAAGAGAGGTTTGGAAACTCTTTGTTTATATAGGCTTTTGATTATACTAATGTGTTATTTAAATGACTTGAATGTGTTGATGATGATATATGATGATGGTAGTGAGTGTTGGTTTCAATTTTTTGAAATATGCATTTGAATAGAATTTTGGTAATAAAAATGTCAGAACCTACGTGACCCTTCTTTAGTTATTAGGCTGTATCTGGAGTTTTAAAACTCCAAATGGTGTGAAACTAGTGACATTAGAAAGTTAAGATTTGTATCTAAAATTTTATTTTAGGGACCGGAAGCCAATTCTGGCTCTAACACCTCCGAAAATGTTAAAAACCGAAGTGTCTCTGTTTGGGTCGGGTTACTGGAATAGTATAGGTTGTTTAGATCATATCTGGAGTTATAGATGTCCAATTTACCTCATATTTGTCCCATTTGCAATTTAATATCCTAATGAACAATTTCTATGAAGAAAGTTTTGCCTGAAAATGTCTCTAACTATGTGTAAAATGTGTTATAAGTTTGGACCGTAGTCTGTCTAGAGTCTGCCTCACGTTGTGAGGCAGAATAGGTTTACACGGCGGTAAGGAATTCCTCACCGCCATGTAAAACGATTCTGTCCCTCAAATACCCATTTTTAGTGTCCTACATGGTGGGAATGAATGTCCTATCACTGTGTGACCTTAACCTTTCGCCTAAATGGTATTTTTCCTTCCCGAATCAACCCCAAACTTCACCGAAAGTTCCTATAGTTTGTCCATCTTATTTTGAGCATTATGAAACGGATATATGAATAGTTACCACTTGGAATATACACCTGAATAGGATTAGGATTAATAGAAACCTAATGACACGATGATGTGTAATTTTATGGAATTGAATGAAGTTAAGTTTAATGACTTTTAGGGAGTTTGAAACCTTCATCTATATAGGTATGTGTAGTATGAATAAGTATGTATTATAATGAATTGAAATTAAGTATACATGTGGAATATAACAAATGGAATGAGTTTCTTTCATAAGGATATGAACTATAGCTAGTCGTATAATGACGTTAGATTGTATATGAGGAAGCTAGGGTCATTTTATAAACTAGAGAGATTTATGAGAATATGACTTAACGTTCTATGAATGCGTGAATTGATATAGGTATTAATGAAATATAGATGTTATGTAAAGTATTTAATTGGCTCACGAGGATGTAGAAGTATATATTTATATGATAATAATAAACGTGATTTAATATATTGAACTTATGATTTCTTAGTTGTATTGAGATCAATAGTGGAGACGTCAGGTGAGTATATGTGTGCCTAATTAATATGCTATAGGGCGTGTTCTTGTTCTAATTGTCATGACTATTGACTGCCTTAAGTTAAATGTATAGGTTATGTACAATTGAGCTAAAGTATAAGTATGGTATAAGATCTAATAGAATTTCTGGTTTTAAGGAATCTTGAATTAAATGGTAATTATGTTTAAGTCAGTGATGTCACACCCCGTTTGCCCCCTAGTAGAATGAGCCTGTCTGTCTGTCTGTATGTGTAAGCATTCGCATGTGTTCGGCATTTCATAAGGGTATTTTAGTAAAATGTATGTTTTTGGGGTTTTGTTAGTATGTGGGTGCATACATGGCATTAGTGTGTTTATTAAGTGAGAAATACTTGGGTGTGTGTGTTTATGCCATTGTAGGGTACTTTAAATATAAGTGCATTAGGTGTGTGTGATGTGTGTGGAATTTAAGTGTGAGTGGTTAGCTTCACCAATAGGTAATGGACACTTACTTAGGGTAAAGAAAAAGAAAAAGAAAAAGGAAAGAAAGAAAAGGAATTGGCAGATTCACGTTCTTTCTTCACTTGTCTTCTTCTTTTTCCTTTCCTTTTCCCTAAGGGCTCTTGTGTGTGTGTTCAAGATTTTATTGGTGAAGTTAATCTCTCTTAGCATTCCCTAGCTTGGTAAGTGCATATCCTTGTCTTTATCTTGCTGTAATTCTTCATCTTCTTCTTCTTCCTTAAGTTTAGGTTTAACTTAGGGTTTACTTTGTGAATGTTCTTGTTGTGATGTTTTTAGCTGAAGCTCCTCGTGATCCTAAGGGCAAAGAGGTTGCTGGACCTAGTGGAGCTAAGTGATAGAAGCTTAGATTTCAGGTTTGGGAATTATTGATTGTGATTTGTGTGATTATGAGTTTACTGTAAAATTTTAGGGTTTATGTTCTTGAATAGCTTCAATGCATGTGTTCTTGATTTGGTTGTTTAATTGCTGAATTGAGGTATTTGTATATTGTTTATGTTAATTGGGATGTCTACTGGAAGGTAAGATCGGGTTTGATCAGTTTTGAATCAAGTTCGGGATCGATTTCTGGGTTCTGAGAATTCTGGAAATGGGAAAAATCG
The DNA here is from genome assembly GCA_947683425.1 of Excoecaria cochinchinensis. Lineage (NCBI taxonomy): Eukaryota > Viridiplantae > Streptophyta > Magnoliopsida > Malpighiales > Euphorbiaceae > Excoecaria > Excoecaria cochinchinensis. The sequence continues at coordinate 11,338,640 of CANTUQ010000018.1, read as the reverse complement.
CGCTACTGATGAATTTTCCCGTTTCCAGATTAGTGTCGCGTGACTCGCCAAGAAGAGAGGCAAGTCATGAGACGTGACCTCAGGTCACGCCTCGTGACCTGCCAGCTTGAGGCCGGTCACGAGTTGTGGCTGTTTGTCGTAACTCGTGACCAGCTGAAATGAGGCAAGTCATGAGACGTGACTCCCCGTCATGCCTCGTGACCGGCTGAGTGTAGGCGTGTCGCGTGATCTGTTGAAGAGAGAAGCGAGTCACGAGACGTGACGTCCAGTCACGTCGCGTGACCTGCGTGAGCGCCGCGTGATCTGCGAGATCACGTCGCGTGATCAGCGGGAGACGAGACGTGATCCGCGAGGAGCAGAGCAAGTCACGAGACGTAACCCTCAGTCACGTCGCGTGACCTGCCCTGTGAGGAGGCCAGTCATGCCTTATGACCAGCCAATCTCGCCCGTTTCCCCGTTCTGCTCTTTTTCTGAAATTTTTCCAGCTTTTGACTCAGAAATGAACTTGGTGTTTCTTCTGTATGGATTTTTATTGCGGTATGATGTATGCCATATTTTTATATGCTTGGGTTTAAATGATACCATGAATTTCTGATGAATTCTATTCCGTACTTTGAAATGTGATTTGTATAACGCATAACCTGCTAGAGTCGAGTAAGTGGATAGTTAGGCATGCCTAATAGAGTCTTTAGCTGTAGCCCTCAGTTCAGTTTGGACCCCGATCAGGTCCCCGTTTGGTTCCTCGCGAACCCTTCAGTATTAGGATCTTGTTTAAGGTCCCCTCAGTATATGAATAACATGTTTTGATAAATAAAATAATATTTGACTTGTACCTGTGAGGTACCCTCAGTATTCGATTCGTACCCGTAAGGTACCTTCAGTACACTCGTTATCCACTATCTAGAGTCAGCAGGTGTTCTTTAAATGTTAATGGAATTGTTCTGATATGATCTGGCTATGAATGGATTGTCTGAATGAGTTTAATGATGAAACATATATTTGGATTATTCTGGAATGGATATGTTTATGAGATACTGATTGTATGGCTTCTAAATATGAGCATGTTTATATGGATTATGTTATAACTTTTGCATTCTGCCATTGTGAATGTGTTATGCCTTGACGACCATTGTGAATGGCCGTCCATTATTTTGTGTGTTTCCCCACTAAGCGTTTATCGCTTAGCATGGTGTTTTTACCCATGCAGGTGCGGAAGGAGTTTTGCTTTGAGAGATTCGCCGTCATCAAGCCAACACAGAAGAGTTTAGTGTAGGGCTTAATTTTGTATCAGTGATGATTCTTTTTGTATAGAACTCTCATGTATCAGTTTTGTTTCAGCTTCCGCTTTTGTATCTATATTTTGTATATGTAATATTATTTGTATCAGCTTGTTGATCAGATCATTATTGTAATAGATTAATTATAGTAATTCATGATCAGCTTTTGCTTTCTGCATGTAAAGTTTTTACTTATTCTGTATTTTCTGAATGTATGTTATGAATGAATGTATGTTATACTTTGTACTTGCTTGGTGGCACCTTTACTCATACGGCATCTCACTCCTTCTTGGATAGGATCGCCTACGTATGGGAAGGGGGTGTTACAGTTTGTGGTATCAGAGCATAGGTTTAGGCGTTTCTGGGTGTTGTTGTGATTGTTCTGAGTTTCTTAGAAGTGTATGTGTCTAGATCTGTGTTGGCTGATGCGGTTGTTTCTTGTTTGTTTAGATGGCTTCTAATTCTGTTCGTGGATCACTCGAGGAATCCGCCGAGAGTGTGAATCCTCCAGCTGTGGATCCGTCTGTTTCTGTTACTGTGTCGGCTCAGCATGCTAGGGTCCAGCCCGAGGCCGCAGCCATGCCCTTTGAGGCTATGTTCAGACTGCATCAGGACATGGCTAGGGTTTTGGAGAGAGTGACTGCTCCTAGAGCACCTATGGAGAATTTGAGGAGGGCAGGAGTTGAGGATTTCTATGGCACTGGTTTGAATGAATCTGAGATGGCAGAGAAATGGTTAGATAAAGTGAAGAGTGCTTTGAGAGAGATTCGGTGTCCTCCTGACCAGCAGGCAGAGTGTGCACTAGCCCTTCTGCAAGGGTCTGCATTTGAATGGTGGGAACTGGTTTCCAGGCATCCTCAGCTACCGGATCCAATTACTTGGGAGTTCTTTGTGGGTGAGTTCACAAAGAAGTACATCACTCAGACTTATAGAGATTCGAGATGGGCGCAGTTTTTGAGTTTGAGACAGAGGGCCATGTCTGTAGCAGATTATGAGAAAGAGTTCAACAGGTTATCTCGCTATGCCCCACGTGGAGTTATGACTGATGACTTTAGATGCAAGCATTTCGAGGCAGGGTTAAATGAGTCTTTGAAGATTGCTTTGATTTCTCTGATGTGCATACCTGGGGTTAGCTACTATCAGATTGTAGAGGCTGCTGTGAGAGCTGAGTTGTCTGAGACTGTGATGAGAGAGAGAGCTCAGAGGAGGAGTTCTTCTCGTGGAGGATCTTCTTCGGGTAAGAGATCTAGGAACCCACAGGATGAGTCATCACCTGGTCAGGCTTCTAGAGGTAGACGACAGGGTTCTGCAGCTGTATCAGGTTCTGGTAGGGGTGGTAGAGCTGAGACTACATCAGTTTGTCCTCATTGTAGTAAGACACATCGGGGTGAGTGTAGATGGCTCTCCGGTGCATGCTTCAGGTGTGGGAGTTCTGAGCATCTTTTGGCCAGTTGTCCGAGATTGCATGAGGATTCAGGTTCCCAGAGAGAGGGCAGTAGGGTCGGTTCGAATGCTTCCCAGGCTACCCGTGGCAGAGGCCGAGGTCGAGGTAGAGGTGGTCGGCATAGAGATGGAGCTGCTTCTGAGACTGTTGAGCATCCTCCTCAGGGTGCCGTTAGAGCATATGCTATGAGGGCCAGAGATGAGCAGGATGCGCCTGATGTTATTGCTGGTAAGTTCCTACTCCATGACACTGAGTTGTATGCTCTAATTGATCCTGGTTCCACACACTCATATTTGTGCACAGATAAAATTGTTGATAAATTGCATTCAGTTGATCAGTTAGATTATGAGATTTGTGTGACCAGTCTATTAGGGCATAGTGTCAGTGTGAGTAGAGTTTTTAGGAGTTGCCCTCTGATTGTTGAGGGAGCTGTGCTTCCAGCGGATTTGATTGAGTTACCCTTCAGAGAGTTTGATTTGATTCTGGGTATGGACTGGTTGGGTAAGCATCGGGCTGTAGTTGATTGCCATAGGAAGACAGTTGTGCTTCGGGATAGAAGTCAGTCTCTTGTGTTTCTGAAAGGTTTGGGTGCTAGTTCTGTGAATAATGTTATTTCTGCGATGCAAGCTAAGAGATTCATCAGGAAAGGATGTGAGGCTTTTCTAGCAGTTGTGTTAGATTCCAAGAAGGATCAGGTTCAGATTGAGGACATTCCTGTAGTGCGGGAGTTTAGTGATGTGTTCCCGAGTGAGTTGCCTGGTTTGCCTCCTGAGAGAGAGGTTGAGTTGTCCATCGAGATTATGCCAGGTACAGCACCTATTTCGAGAGCACCTTATCGGATGGCTCCTGTAGAGTTGAGGGAACTTAAATCTCAGCAACAAGAGTTATTGGATAAGGGGTTTATTAGACCGAGCATATCTCCATGGGGAGCTCCAGTTCTGTTTGTCAAGAAGAAAGATGGATCATTGCGGATGTGTATCGACTATAGGCAGATTAATAAAGTTACAGTGAAGAACAAGTATCCTTTGCCTAGGATTGAGGATTTATTTGATCAGCTTCGAGGTGCGAGTGTCTTCTCCAAGATAGATCTTCGATCAGGGTACTATCAGCTTCGAGTTCAGGATGCAGATGTGGTTAAGACTGCATTTCGGACTAGGTATGGCCATTATGAGTTTCTTGTGATGCCGTTTGGTTTGACAAATGCTCCAGCGGCTTTTATGGATCTGATGAATCGTGTGTTTAGGCCATACTTAGATCGATTTGTAGTAGTGTTCATTGATGATATCTTGGTGTATTCCAAGGATGAGAGTGAGCATGAGGAGCATCTCCGATTAGTTCTGCAGATGTTGAGAGAGCATCAGTTGTTTGCCAAGCTTAGCAAGTGTGATTTCTGGCTTCGAGAAGTGTCATTCTTGGGTCACATTGTTTCAGCTAGAGGTATTCAGGTAGATCCAGCCAAGATTGAGGCGATAGTTGATTGGAAAGCGCCTCGAAATGTTCAGGAAGTGAGGAGTTTCCTCGGTTTAGCAGGTTACTACCGTCGGTTCGTTAAAGGATTTTCTGTGATTGCTGCTCCGATGACTAGATTGTTGAGGAAAGGAGTCAGATTTGAGTGGTCAGACAGGTGTCAGTCTTGTTTCGATCGGTTAAAGCAGTTGCTTGTTGAGGCTCCTATTCTTGCTCAACCCATCTCGGGTAAGGAGTTTGTCATTTACAGTGATGCTTCTGGAGTTGGTCTTCGATGTGTGCTGATGCAGGAAGGTAAGGTAGTGGCTTATGCTTCTCGTCAGTTGAAGCCACATGAGAAGAACTGTAACACCCCAAATCGGGCCTAGTCGGAATCGGAAAGCTAAGTCGGTTAAGTGAAGGGTATTTTGGTAATTTATGCATGAGTAATATGGATAATAAGGATTTATTTGCTAAGAAATTAACTAAATAAGTTTATTGAATGAATTATATAGTGGAACATGTGTATGGTATGTAGGAAGTGATTGGATAGGATTGGGACACTTGGGTTTGTAGGATGATGACAAGTGGTTTATAAGGAATTGTTAGAGTATGTTTGAAGTGTATGGAAGTAGGATGTGAGTGAGCTAAGAAATGATATGGTGTGAGTGGTGTTTGGTGTATTGAAGATATTTATTCAAGAATTGTTTGTGTGTGTATGGTGTATGGTACAAGGTGGAACAAGTCAAAAGATGGATTAAGGAACCAATAAGATTAGGACACATGGCTTGTGGTAGGTGTGCATTAAGTGTGAAAAAGAAAAATAAAGTGAAAGAAAAAGAGGAGTCCACGTTTGTTTCCTTTCATCTTCCCGATTTTTTCCATTTCCTTTTCTTGTCTTCCCTTTCTTTGCTTAATCTCTTGGTTTAGAATAAATTAGAAGTGATTTAGTGGAGATTGGAAGCAAGATTGTTAAGGTAAGTTGGAGTTTCAGGGTTCCTATGGTTGGGTTCTCCTTTCTCACTTTTTATTTCTTTTGATTTTGTTTGAATTAGGGTTTTTGGGTTAAGAGTAATTCTTGGGTTTTTGATTTGTGTAAGCTTTGGATACCAAGAGGAAGATTAAAGGCAAAGAGAAGGTGGAGGTTTGAAATAGAAGATTGAAGCTTCATTTGAGGTTTGGGAAACTTTATTTTTATATATATGAATTTTATATATATATATATATATATATATATTCATGTATGTTATAAGTTTCTTGATTATGTGGTTGTTGATAGATGATGATGGTAGTGAGTGTTGGTTTAATTGCTCAATTGTGCATGTGAGTAGGTTTTTGGGTGAAACTGGGTTGGAATGTACTTGACCTCTCTTCAGTAATTAGGCTGTATTGGGAGTTTTAGAACTCCAAATCATGCGATTCTTGAAACTTTAGAACCATGAATTCCATTACTTTAAAAGTCTTAGAAATAGCCTTGGGCAAATTCTTACGCTAAGACCCTGAATTTTGGATAATACCGTAGTGTTTCTTTTTGTGACGGGTTGTTTGACCAGTATGGGTTGTGGAGTGCATATCTGGAGTTGTAGATGTCCAATTGATGTGAAACTTGTTTCATTTGAAAACTAAGACGTAGGAGAACATTTGTTAAGAAGACCACTTTTCCTAAAAACGAGGTTTAGAGGTCGGTTTTCGCGATACTATTTTATAGTAGAAAGCAGTCCGTTTTGGTAGCTGAGGCGAGCCTCTGTCGCGAGCGCGACAAGGGTCGCGACCTCGCGACAGAAAAATATGTTTTGAGCCTTTTCTTCTTTATTTTTGAGTCTAGGGTTGACCCAGATCAATCCCGTATCTTTCCCATCAATTATTATGCATGTTTAGGGTAAATTAAATGACTATATAAGTAATTATCGTTGGGAAGAACTTAGGAGTATGATTAAGATTGGTGATTTAGCTAGTAAATAATAGTAGATATAACTTGTGAAGGATGAGGATTAATAAGTGTTGATCTCTTGAGTAACCTAAGCATGGTATATCATATGTTTGAATGCATTTAACGTGGGTGCGATTGAGATGATTGACGAATAATGTTATTATTATAGATTGTGTATATGGATATTGTTAATGGCGTGTTTTATTGAAATACTTCATACGAATGTTGGATTATGTTGTCAATAATGTGTGACTGGCTGGAGATGAGGTAAGAGACTTTTGGATGTGTTTCGTGTGTTGTGGGTGAGTTTGAGGAAGGAAAGATCTTGCAAAATTTTGCAGATTTTCGGAATCATGACTCTGTCGCGATCGCGACACTGTCGCGAGCGCGACAGAGACCGGTGATTTTGATGCTGTGCTGTCGCGAGCACGCGATGCTGTCGCAAGCCCGTGATAGCAATAGCTTGTCTGCTCTCTGTCGCGAGCGCGACAACCGTCGCGATCGCGACAGAGCACATTGTTGGCATGTGCTATCGCGAGCACGCGACTTGTCGCGACCCCGCGATAGCAATGTTTGCCCTCTGTCGCGATCGCGACAACATCGCGAGCGCGACAGAGCCGGACCCTTCTCTCCTTCCCGCGATCGCGAAGTTCGTCGCGCGCGCGCAGCGAAGAGACTATAGTCTCTGTCGCGAGCGCGACAGGGATCGCGAGCGCGACAGATGTGTTGTGTTGAATGAGTTTTCTTTGGTAATTCCAATGTTTGAATTCCGAACTTGTGATGCCTTTAGGTTTATTCTTTGACTATTTTATGAAGCATGTTAATATAATTGAATGTAATATGCATATCTATACTTATGATCTTTCTCTAAGATTATTATGTTATACTTAAATGTAAATTGCATGATGCATGATTGACTTTATGAACTTATTCATATGTCTCAACTATTGCTGATTGTGTACAATGATATAAAGTATGTGATTTGAAATATGATTTGTATTATGCATGACCTGCGAGAGTCAGTCTAGTGGATAGTTAGGCATGCCTAATATAGTCTTTGTAGCTGCAGTGCCCTTTGAACGATTTGGACCCTGATCAGGTCCCACGACTGGTTCCTCGCGAACCCCTATCAGTACGGATCCTCGCGATCCTTTTTAATGTTGTTGGATCGGGTTAAGATCCCTCATCAGTAAAATGCTTTTGTGACAAAATAAAATGATTTTCAATTAGTACCCGTAAGGTACTCTCTGGCCGACTTGTACCCGTAAGGTACTAATCAGTTCACTCGTTATCCACTATTATGAGTCAGCAGGTATTTTGATGGTTTATTTTATTCTGTTTTGAAATAGCCATCAGAATGTGATATCTGAATGAGCAAGAATCAGTTTATGTGTATATGAATATGACTACGGGCTTCAGAAGGTAAATCTGTATTTAGTAAACATGACTTTTCAGTTAACATGATTATCCGTACTTGGCATGTGATTTGTTATTAGTTTCTGAATGCTTTGAAATGATTCGATCGATGTATTTATGTATATGAGTTAAGCATGGTTTTATTGTGTACAAGCATGTGAATCAAATCGGTTGTGAGGGTAAGTATATAAGATGTAATCGTACTTTCTGCATGGTTTTGATATGAATGTGAAGTGATGTGATTATGCCTTCAGTCTCCGTTATGGGAGTGTTTACAGCATGATATGCTATGTATTAGAGTTGTGCAGCAGTAGTGTGGTGTTTTGGATGTTTTCTTGGGTATGTGGCTCAGCATGATAACACTGGTGTCGTGTTTTGGGTTATGACTGATATATGTATATGATTATGTGTTTTGAATATCCGCAATTGCCATTTGAATGTATTTTGCCTCGACGACCATTGTGAATGGCCGTCCATATTATTATGTTTGTTTTTCCCACTAAGCGTTATCGCTTAGCACGGGCTCTTTTCCCCGTGCAGGTGGCAGGTTTTCTTTTGTTCGAGTCGCGCATCTGCAGAGTCGGCCACATAGAAGTTAGAAGTTTTGTATCTTGTTCCGCTTTTTGTAATTTATAATTTTTGTATATCTGTGTTATATGTATAAGTAATAATATGTAAAGAGAACGATGTAATATTTCAGACTCCTATTGTATGATTGTAAAATTGTAGATGTGTATGTTTTCGTTTAAAATATGCGCGTTTATGAATATGTATGTTCAGATTTTTGCTCCATAAAAGTTTTAATTCTTTTATAATTATATACGCTTTGTATCGTTCTGTTCGGTAACACACCTACTCGTACGGCTTCCTACTCCCTTGCGGATGGGTTCGCCTACGTATGAGTTGGGGTGTTACATTTAGTGGTATCAGAGCCCAAGATTCTGGTTGCCTTATTTGTTTGAGTATTGGGTCTTTGTATGTTACTTGTTGTGTGTCGAATTTTTATTTGAGAGTCAGTTTTGTGTCGTGGCCTAATGCAGATGTGTTTTGTCCTGTGTGTGTTTAATGGTTAGATGGAGTCTGACCCTAGTGAGAAGGTGGATGAGACGACAGATAGTATAAACCCAGTTTATGTTGATCAGAGTGTTTCCGAGCATCCGCTGGCTAGAAATTCTAGTTCTGTTTCTGACGATAGGGCTCTAGTGCGAGGGTTGGTTCGGATTTTGGATAGGTTGACTACCCCTCGCGTTCCTCAGGATTTTGTTTGGGAGAGACCTCAGAAAAGAAAAGTTTCGGGTAGTGAAGTGTCGGCAGGGAAAAGAATTCGAGAAATTCCGGTATGCCAATTCTGTCAGAAGCGACATTGGGGTCCTTGTCGGAAGCTCACTGGAGCTTGCTTCCGATGTGGCAGCAAAGCCCATCAGCTTGCCAATTGTCCGAAGTTAAGGGAGAATCTAGCTAGGCAAGCTAGGAAGGATATGGAGGAATTGTTTAGAACCACTCGTGGGCCAACAAGGTTTATTGAGCACCGTAGTGTAGTGACAGAGCCTGTAGAACCTTCTGGTAAGTTTTGTTTTGAGGTGTTCGAGTAAATTGTTTAGTAATCTGAGGTAGAAGGGTATTTGGATTCCATAAGGTTTTGGTAGTACTCTATATACCTGTCAGCTATCTCCATAAAAGTATTTGAATAAAAGCATATTACATCATGGGGATGGGACTAAATGCATCATTACAGCATTACTTGCATTTCCTCAGCATCATTCTGCATACATGAGCCATCACATTTTTATTGCATCATCATCCCTTTGACCATACATGAAAAACGTTTGTATATGTGTTTTGATTGAGAGAAAGCTGACAGGGTGTACGTGTACTATTTTCTATTAGGAACAAGAGTAGTAGTGATAAGTATAAGCAAGTAAGTGGATAGAATTGCCAACTTCTGTATAAGATGATTAAATAATAAGTAATGTAAGATTTATGTGATAGTTTAAAAAGTGAAAATCAAATTGTGACTAGTGATACCAGTAATCTAGGAGGAAATGTTATAGTCATTTTGATCAAGGAAAGAGTATAGTGAATGTGTGAACGATTCTGTATTTAAAAGACGAGAGGTGTTATGAGGAAGGAGTTAAGTGAAAAGATTGACATGATAGAGATAGAATGCAAACGATCTGTAACTCAAAAAAATTATCGAGATGTTTATTTAGTGAGAAGGATTTCTACTATATGTCCTGATGCTAGTAAAAATGACTTGAATAGTATAATGTTAGTGTGGGAATGTTAGTAATAAAGATTTTGAAATTCAGAAAATCAGATATAAGTGAATTTCGAGGACGAAATTCTTTTAAGGAGGGTAGATTTGTAACACCCCAAATCGGGCCTAGTCGGAATCGGAAAGCTAAGTCGGTTAAGTGAAGGGTATTTTGGTAATTTATGCATGAGTAATATGGATAATAAGGATTTATTTGCTAAGAAATTAACTAAATAAGTTTATTGAATGAATTATATAGTGGAACATGTGTATGGTATGTAGGGAGTGATTGGATAGGATTGGGACACTTGGGTTTGTAGGATGATGACAAGTGGTTTATAAGGAATTGTTAAAGTATGCTTGAAGTGTATGGAAGTAGGATGTGAGTGAGCTAAGAAATGATATGGTGTGAGTGGTGTTTGGTGTATTGAAGATATTTATTCAAGAATTGTTTGTGTGTGTATGGTGTATGGTACAAGGTGGAACAAGTCAAAAGATGGATTAAGGAACCAATAAGATTAGGACACATGGCTTGTGGTAGGTGTGCATTAAGTGTGAAAAAGAAAAATAAAGTGAAAGAAAAAGAGGAGTCCACGTTTGTTTCCTTTCATCTTCCCGATTTTTTCCATTTCCTTTTCTTGTCTTCCCTTTCTTTGCTTAATCTCTTGGTTTAGAATAAATTAGAAGTGATTTAGTGGAGATTGGAAGCAAGATTGTTAAGGTAAGTTGGAGTTTCAAGGTTCCTATGGTTGGGTTCTCCTTTCTCTCTTTTTATTTCTTTTGATTTTGTTTGAATTAGAGTTTTTGGGTTAAGAGTAATTCTTGGGTTTTTGATTTGTGTAAGCTTTGGATACCAAGAGGAAGATTAAAGGCAAAGAGAAGGTGGAGGTTTGAAATAGAAGATTGAAGCTTCATTTGAGGTTTGGGAAACTTTATTTTTATATATATGAATTTATATATATATATATATATATATTCATGTATGTTATAAGTTTCTTGATTATGTGGTTGTTGATAGATGATGATGGTAGTGAGTGTTGGTTTAATTGCTCAATTGTGCATGTGAGTAGGTTTTTGGGTGAAACTGGGTTGGAATGTACTTGACCTCTCTTCAGTAATAAGGCTGTATTGGGAGTTTTCGAACTCCAAATCATGCGATTCTTGAACTTTTAGAACCATGAATTCCATTACTTTAAAAGTATTAGAAATAGCCTTGGGCAAATTTCTGCTCTAAGACCCTGAACTTTTGATAATACCGTAGTGTTTCTTTTTGTGACGGGTTGTTTGACCAGTATGGGTCGTGGAGTGCATATCTGGAGTTGTAGATGTCCAATTGATGTGAAACTTGTTTCATTTGAAATCTAAGACGTAGCAGGACATTTGTTAAGAAGGCCACTTTTCCTAAAAACGAGGTTTAGAGGTCGGTTTTCGCGATACTAGTTTATAGTAGAAAGCAGTCCGTTTTGGTAGCTGAGGCGAGCCTCTGTCGCGAGCGCGACAAGGGTCGCGACCTCACGACAGAAAAATATGTTTTGAGCCTTTTCTTCTTTATTTTTGAGTCTAGGGTTGACCCGGATCAATCCCGTATCTTTCCCATCAATTATTATGCATGGTTAGGGTAAATTAAATGACTATATAAGTAATTATCGTTGGGAAGAACTTAGGAGTATGATTAAGATTGGTGATTTAGCTAGTAAATAATAGTAGATATAACTTGTGAAGGATGAGGATTAATAAGTGTTGATCTCTTGAGTAACCTAAGCATGGTATATCATATGTTTGAATGCATTTAACGTGGGTGCGATTGAGATGATTGACGAATAATGTTATTATTATAGATTGTGTATATGGATATTGTTAATGGCGTGTTTTATTGAAATACTTGATACGAATGTTGGATTATGTTGTCAATAATGTGTGACTGGCTGGAGATGAGGTAAGAGACTTTTGGATGTGTTTCGTGTGTTGTGGGTGAGTTTGAGGAAGGAAAGATCTTGCAAAATTTTGCAGATTTTCGGAATCAGGACTCTGTCGCGATCGCGACACTGTCGCGAGCGCGACAGAGACCGGTGATTTTGATGCTGTGCTGTCGCGAGCACGCGACGCTGTCGCAAGCCCGTGATAGCAATAGCTTGTCTGCTCTCTGTCGCGAGCGCGACAACCGTCGCGATCGCGACAGAGCACATTGTTGGCCTGTGCTATCGCGAGCACGCGACTTGTCGCGACCCCGCGATAGCAATGTTTGCCCTCTGTCGCGATCGCGACAACATCGCGAGCGCGACAGAGCCGGACCCTTCTCTCCTTCCCGCGATCGCGAAGTTCGTCGCGCGCGCGCAGCGAAGAGACTATAGTCTCTGTCGCGAGCGCGACAGGGATCGCGAGCGCGACAGATGTGTTGTGTTGAATGAGTTTTCTTTGGTAATTCCAATGTTTGAATTCCGAACTTGTGATGCCTTTAGGTTTATTCTTTGACTATTTTATGAAGCATGTTAATATAATTGAATGTAATATGCATATCTATACTTATGATCTTTCTCTAAGATTATTATGTTATACTTAAATGTAAATTGCATGATGCATGATTGACTTTATGAACTTATTCATATGTCTCAACTATTGCTGATTGTGTACAATGATATAAAGTATGTGATTTGAAATATGATTTGTATTATGCATGACCTGCGAGAGTCAGTCTAGTGGATAGTTAGGCATGCCTAATATAGTCTTTGTAGCTGCAGCGCCCTTTGAACGATTTGGACCCTGATCAGGTCCCACGACTGGTTCCTCGCGAACCCCTATCAGTACGGATCCTCGCGATCCTTTTTAATGTTGTTGGATCGGGTTAAGATCCCTCATCAGTAAAATGCTTTTGTGACAAAATAAAATGATTTTCAATTAGTACCCGTAAGGTACTCTCTGGCCGACTTGTACCCGTAAGGTACTAATCAGTTCACTCGTTATCCACTATTATGAGTCAGCAGGTATTTTGATGGTTTATTTTATTCTGTTTTGAAATAGCCATCAGAATGTGATATCTGAATGAGCAAGAATCAGTTTATGTGTATATGAATATGACTACGGGCTTCAGAAGGTAAATCTGTATTTAGTAAACATGACTTTTCAGTTAACATGATTATCCGTACTTGGCATGTGATTTGTTATTAGTTTCTGAATGCTTTGAAATGATTCGATCGATGTATTTATGTATATGAGTTAAGCATGGTTTTATTGTGTACAAGCATGTGAATCAAATCGGTTGTGAGGGTAAGTATATAAGATGTAATCGTACTTTCTGCATGGTTTTGATATGAATGTGAAGTGATGTGATTATGCCTTCAGTCTCCGTTATGGGAGTGTTTACAGCATGATATGCTATGTATTAGAGTTGTGCAGCAGTAGTGTGGTGTTTTGGATGTTTTCTTGGGTATGTGGCTCAGCATGATAACACTGGTGTCGTGTTTTGGGTTATGACTGATATATGTATATGATTATGTGTTTTGAATATCCGCAATTGCCATTTGAATGTATTTTGCCTCGACGACCATTGTGAATGGCCGTCCATATTATTATGTTTGTTTTTCCCACTAAGCGTTATCGCTTAGCACGGGCTCTTTTCCCCGTGCAGGTGGCAGGTTTTCTTTTGTTCGAGTCGCGCATCTGCAGAGTCGGCCACATAGAAGTTAGAAGTTTTGTATCTTGTTCCGCTTTTTGTAATTTATAATTTTTGTATATCTGTGTTATATGTATAAGTAATAATATGTAAAGAGAACGATGTAATATTTCAGACTCCTATTGTATGATTGTAAAATTGTAGATGTGTATGTTTTCGTTTAAAATATGCGCGTTTATGAATATGTATGTTCAGATTTTTGCTCCATAAAAGTTTTAATTCTTTTATAATTATATACGCTTTGTATCGTTCTGTTCGGTAACACACCTACTCGTACGGCTTCCTACTCCCTTGCGGATGGGTTCGCCTACGTATGAGTTGGTGTGTTACATTTAGTGGTATCAGAGCCCAAGATTCTGGTTGCCTTATTTGTTTGAGTATTGGGTCTTTGTATGTTACTTGTTGTGTGTCGAATTTTTATTTGAGAGTCAGTTTTGTGTCGTGGCCTAATGCAGATGTGTTTTGTCCTGTGTGTGTTTAATGGTTAGATGGAGTCTGACCCTAGTGAGAAGGTGGATGAGACGACAGATAGTATAAACCCAGTTTATGTTGATCAGAGTGTTTCCGAGCATCCGCTGGCTAAAAATTCTAGTTCTGTTTCTGACGATAGGGCTCTAGTGCGAGGGTTGGTTCGGATTTTGGATAGGTTGACTACCCCTCGCGTTCCTCAGGATTTTGTTTGGGAGAGACCTCAGAAAAGAAAAGTTTCGGGTAGTGAAGTGTCGGCAGGGAAAAGAATTCGAGAAATTCCGGTATGCCAATTCTGTCAGAAGCGACATTGGGGTCCTTGTCGGAAGCTCACTGGAGCTTGCTTCCGATGTGGCAGCAAAGCCCATCAGCTTGCCAATTGTCCGAAGTCAAGGGAGAATCTAGCTAGGCAAGCTAGGAAGGATATGGAGGAATTGTTTAGAACCACTCGTGGGCCAACAAGGTTTATTGAGCACCGTAGTGTAGTGACAGAGCCTGTAGAACCTTCTGGTAAGTTTTGTTTTGAGGTGTTCGAGTAAATTGTTTAGTAATCTGAGGTAGAAGGGTATTTGGATTCCATAAGGTTTTGGTAGTACTCTATATACCTGTCAGCTATCTCCAGAAAAGTATTTGAATAAAAGCATATTACATCATGGGGATGGGACTAAATGCATCATTACAGCATTACTTGCATTTCCTCAGCATCATTCTGCATACATGAGCCATCACATTTTTATTGCATCATCATCCCTTTGACCATACATGAAAAACGTTTGTATATGTGTTTTGATTGAGAGAAAGCTGACAGGGTGTACGTGTACTATTTTCTATTAGGAACAAGAGTAGTAGTGATAAGTATAAGCAAGTAAGTGGATAGAATTGCCAACTTCTGTATAAGATGATTAAATAATAAGTAATGTAAGATTTATGTGATAGTTTAAAAAGTGAAAATCAAATTGTGACTAGTGATACCAGTAATCTAGGAGGAAATGTTATAGTCATTTTGATCAAGGAAAGAGTATAGTGAATGTGTGAACGATTCTGTATTTAAAAGACGAGAGGTGTTATGAGGAAGGAGTTAAGTGAAAAGATTGACATGATAGAGATAGAATGCAAACGATCTGTAACTCAAAAAAATTATGGAGATGTTTATTTAGTGAGAAGGATTTCTACTATATGTCCTGATACTAGTAAAAATGACTTGAATAGTATAATGTTAGTGTGGGAATGTTAGTAATAAAGATTTTGAAATTCAGAAAATCAGATATAAGTGAATTTCGAGGACAAAATTCTTTTAAGGAGGGTAGATTTGTAACACCCCAAATCGGGCCTAGTCGGAATCGGAAAGCTAAGTCGGTTAAGTGAAGGGTATTTTGGTAATTTATGCATGAGTAATATGGATAATAAGGATTTATTTGCTAAGAAATTAACTAAATAAGTTTATTGAATGAATTATATAGTGGAACATGTGTATGGTATGTAGGAAGTGATTGGATAGGATTGAGACACTTGGGTTTGTAGGATGATGACAAGTGGTTTATAAGGAATTGTTAAAGTATGCTTGAAGTGTATGGAAGTAGGATGTGAGTGAGCTAAGAAATGATATGGTGTGAGTGGTGTTTGGTGTATTGAAGATATTTATTCAAGAATTGTTTGTGTGTGTATGGTGTATGGTACAAGGTGGAACAAGTCAAAAGATGGATTAAGGAACCAATAAGATTAGGACACATGGCTTGTGGTAGGTGTGCATTAAGTGTGAAAAAGAAAAATAAAGTGAAAGAAAAAGAGGAGTCCACGTTTGTTTCCTTTCATCTTCCCGATTTTTTCCATTTCCTTTTCTTGTCTTCCCTTTCTTTGCTTAATCTCTTGGTTTAGAATAAATTAGAAGTGATTTAGTGGAGATTGGAAGCAAGATTGTTAAGGTAAGTTGGAGTTTCAAGGTTCCTATGGTTGGGTTCTCCTTTCTCTCTTTTTATTTCTTTTGATTTTGTTTGAATTAGGGTTTTTGGGTTAAGAGTAATTCTTGGGTTTTTGATTTGTGTAAGCTTTGGATACCAAGAGGAAGATTAAAGGCAAAGAGAAGGTGGAGGTTTGAAATAGAAGATTGAAGCTTCATTTGAGGTTTGGGAAACTTTATTTTTATATATATGAATTTATATATATATATATATATATTCATGTATGTTATAAGTTTCTTGATTATGTGGTTGTTGATAGATGATGATGGTAGTGAGTGTTGGTTTAATTGCTCAATTGTGCATGTGAGTAGGTTTTTGGGTGAAACTGGGTTGGAATGTACTTGACCTCTCTTCAGTAATTAGGCTGTATTGGGAGTTTTCGAACTCCAAATCATGCGATTCTTGAACCTTTAGAACCACGAATTCCTTTACTTTAAAAGTCTTAGAAATAGCCTTGGGAAAATTCTTGCTCTAAGACCCTGAATTTTTGATAATACCGTAGTGTTTCTTTTTGTGACGGGTTGTTTGACCAGTATGGGTTGTGGAGTGCATATCTGGAGTTGTAGATGTCCCATTGATGTGAAACTTGTTTCATTTGAAAGCTAAGACGTAGGAGAACATTTGTTAAGAAGGCCACTCTTCCTAAAAACGAGGTTTAGAGGTCGGTTTTCGCGATACTAGTTTATAGTAGAAAGCAGTCCGTTTTGGTAGCTGAGGCGAGCCTCTGTCGCGAGCGCGACAAGGGTCGCGACCTCGCGACAGAAAAATATGTTTTGAGCCTTTTCTTCTTTATTTTTGAGTCTAGGGTTGACCCGGATCAATCCCGTATCTTTCCCATCAATTATTATGCATGTTTAGGGTAAATTAAATGACTATATAAGCAATTATCGTTGGGAAGAACTTAGGAGTATGATTAAGATTGGTGATTTAGCTAGTAAATAATAGTAGATATAACTTGTGAAGGATGAGGATTAATAAGTGTTGATCTCTTGAGTAACCTAAGCATGGTATATCATATGTTTGAATGCATTTAACGTGGGTGCGATTGAGATGATTGACGAATAATGTTATTATTATAGATTGTGTATATGGATATTGTTAATGGCGTGTTTTATTGAAATACTTGATACGAATGTTGGATTATGTTGTCAATAATGTGTGACTGGCTGGAGATGAGGTAAGAGACTTTTGGATGTGTTTCGTGTGTTGTGGGTGAGTTTGAGGAAGGAAAGATCTTGCAAAATTCTGCAGATTTTCGGAATCATGAATCTGTCGCGATCGCGACACTGTCGCGAGCGCGACAGAGACCGGTGATTTTGATGCTGTGCTGTCGCGAGCACGCGACGCTGTCGCGAGCCCCTAATAGCAATAGCTTGTCTGCTCTCTGTCGCGAGCGCGACAACCGTCGCGATCGTGACAGAGCACATTGTTGGCCTGTGCTATCGCGAGCACGCGACTTGTCGCGACCCCGCGATAGCAATGTTTGCCCTCTGTCGCGATCGCGACAACATCGCGAGCGCGACAGAGCCGGACCCTTCTCTCCTTCCCGCGATCGCGAAGTCCGTCGCGCGCGCGCAGCGAAGAGACTATAGTCTCTGTCGCGAGCGCGACAGGGATCGCGAGCGCGACAGATGTGTTGTGTTGAATGAGTTTTCTTTGGTAATTCCAATGTTTGAATTCCGAACTTGTGATGCCTTTAGGTTTATTCTTTGACTATTTTATGAAGCATGTTAATATAATTGAATGTAATATGCATATCTATACTTATGATCTTTCTCTAAGATTATTATGTTATACTTAAATGTAAATTGCATGATGCATGATTGACTTTATGAACTTATTCATATGTCTCAACTATTGCTGATTGTGTACAATGATATAAAGTATGTGATTTGAAATATGATTTGTATTATGCATGACCTGCGAGAGTCAGTCTAGTGGATAGTTAGGCATGCCTAATAGAGTCTTTGTAGCTGCAGCGCCCTTTGAACGATTTGGACCCTGATCAGGTCCCACGACTGGTTCCTCGCGAACCCCTATCAGTACGGATCCTCGCGATCCTTTTTAATGTTGTTGGATCGGGTTAAGATCCCTCATCAGTAAAATGCTTTTGTGACAAAATAAAATGATTTTCGATTAGTACCCGTAAGGTAGTCTCTGGCCGACTTGTACCCGTAAGGTACTAATCAGTTCACTCGTTATCCACTATTATGAGTCAGCAGGTATTTTGATGGTTTGTTTTATTCTGTTTTGAAATAGCCATCAGAATGTGATATCTGAATGAGCAAGAATCAGTTTATGTGTATATGAATATGACTACGGGCTTCAGAAGGTAAATCTGTATTTAGTAAACATGACTTTCAGTTAACATGATTATTCGTACTTGGCATGTGATTTGTTATTAGTTTCTGAATGCTTTGAAATGATTCGATCGATGTATTTATGTATATGAGTTAAGCATGGTTTTATTGTGTACAAGCATGTGAATCAAATCGGTTGTGAGGGTAAGTATATAAGATGTAATCGTACTTTCTGCATGGTTTTGATATGAATGTGAAGTGATGTGATTATGCCTTCAGTCTCCGTTATGGGAGTGTTTACAGCATGATATGCTATGTATTAGAGTTGTGCAGCAGTAGTGTGGTGTTTTGGATGTTTTCTTGGGTATGTGGCTCAGCATGATAACACTGGTGTCGTGTTTTGGGTTATGATTGTTTTGGCCCATTCCTAATATATGTATATGATTATGTGTTTTGAATATCCGCAATTGCCATTTGAATGTATTTTGCCTCGACGACCATTGTGAATGGCCGTCCATATTATTATGTTTGTTTTCCCCACTAAGCGTTATCGCTTAGCACGGGCTCTTTTCCCCGTGCAGGTGGTAGGTTTTCTTTTGTTCGAGTCGCGCATCTGCAGAGTCGGCCATATAGAAGTTAGAAGTTTTGTATCTTGTTCCGCTTTTGTAATTTATAATTTTTGTATATCTGTGTTATATGTATAAGTAATAATATGTAAAGAGAACGATGTAATATTTCAGACTCCTATTGTATGATTGTAAAATTGTAGATGTGTATGTTTTCGTTTAAAATATGCGCGTTTATGAATATGTATGTTCAGATTTTTGCTCCATAAAAGTTTTAATTCTTTCATAATTATATACGCTTTGTATCGTTCTGTTCGGTAACACACCTACTCGTACGGCTTCCTACTCCCTTGCGGATGGGTTCGCCTACGTATGAGTTGGGGTGTTACAAGAACTATCCGATGCATGATTTAGAGTTGGCAGCTGTGATCTTTGCTTTGAAGATTTGGCGTCACTACTTGTATGGGGAAAAGTGTAGGATCTTTTCGGACCACAAGAGCTTGAAGTACTTCCTGACACAGAAAGAGTTGAACATGAGACAGCGCCGTTGGCTTAAGTTATTTAAGGACTACGACTGCATTGTGGATTACCATCCTGGTAAGGCTAATGTAGTCGCTGATGCTTTGAGTCGAAAGTCAGTTTCAGCCTTGTTCTTGAGGCGATTCAGATGGAGATTTGGTTCTGATGGGGCTTTGCTTGCCCAGTTGCGTGTGAAGCCTACTTTGAGACAGAGGATTGTGGATGCTCAGAGAGATGATCAGAGACTTCAGCGGATTGTGCATGAGGTCAGATCGGGTAAGCAGTCAGAGTTCTCAGTTCAGGATGAGGTACTTATGTTCAGAGATCGTTTGTGTGTGCCAGAGTCTGAGGATTTGAGGAGACAGCTCATGAGTGAGGCGCATAGTTCAGTCTTTACTATGCATCCGGGCAGTGAAAAGATGTATCGAGACATGAAGCAATTCTATTGGTGGTCCGGTATGAAGCGTGATATAGTGGATTTTGTTTCCAAGTGCTTGACTTGTCAGCAGGTAAAGGCTGAGCATCAGGTTCCTTCGGGTTTGCTTATGCCTTTATCCATTCCTTAGTGGAAATGGGATGATATCGCCATGGACTTTGTTTCTGGTTTGCCTTTGACTCAGAGGAAGCATGACTCAGTTTGGGTTATTGTGGATCGGCTTACGAAATCAGCTCACTTTCTGCCGGTTAGAGTGGACTACTCCATGGATAGATTGGCCAGTATCTATGTAGATGAGATAGTTCGGTTGCATGGTGTGCCTTTGTCCATAGTGTCAGATCGGGATCCGAGGTTTACTTCCAAGTTTTGGAAGGAGTTACAGAGAGCTTTGGGCACTAGGTTGAACTTCAGTACAACGTTTCATCCTCAGACCGATGGTCAGTCAGAGCGAGTTATTCAGATTCTGGAGGATATGATGAGAGCTTGTGCTTTGGATTTTTCGGGTAGTTGGGACAGATATGTATCGTTGATGGAGTTTGCCTACAACAACAGTTTTCAGTCGAGTATCGGCATGGCACCATATGAGGCTTTGTATGGTCGTCAGTGTAGGACTCCGATTTGTTGGACCGAGCTATCCAAGAGATCTATGATTGGACCAGACTTGGTTAGAGATACTGAAGATAAGATTAGAGTAGTGCAGCGGAATTTGAAGGCAGCCAAGGATCGACAGAAGTCTTATGCCAATTTGAAAAGGAAGGATGTGCATTTTGAGATCGGGGACAAGGTTTTCCTTAAGGTTTCACCTTGGAGGAAAGTGCTTCGGTTTGGCAAGAAAGGCAAGCTTAGTCCTCGTTTCATTGGACCTTATGAGATTTTGGCTAAGGTAGGACCTGTAGCCTACAGATTGGCGTTACCGATGGAGTTAGCAAAGTTGCATGATGTATTCCACGTTTCGATGCTTCGTCGGTACAGATCAGATCCTTCACATGTTCTGTCAGTTCAGGATATCCAGGTTCAGCCAGACTTCTCTTATGATGAGGAACCGCGAGCTATTCTAGCCCGAGAGGTGAGGCAGTTGAGAAATAAGCAGATTCCTTTGGTTAAAGTGTTGTGGATCCATCATGGAGTCGAAGAAGCAACTTGGGAACCAGAGGAGTCGATGAGAGCTCAGTATCCGCAATTGTTCAGTTCAGGTGAGAATTTCGAGGACGAAATTCTTATTAGTAGGGGAGAGTTGTCACACCCCGTTTGCCCCCTAGTAGAATGAGCCTGTCTGTCTGTCTGTATGTGTAAGCATTCGCATGTGTTCGGCATTTCATAAGGGTATTTTAGTAAAATGTATGTTTTTGGGGTTTTGTTAGTATGTGGGTGCATACATGGCATTAGTGTGTTTATTAAGTGAGAAATACTTGGGTGTGTGTGTTTATGCCATTGTAGGGTACTTTAAATATAAGTGCATTAGGTGTGTTTGATGTGTGTGGAATTTAAGTGTGAGTGGTTAGCTTCACCAATAGGTAATGGACACTTACTTAGGGTAAAGAAAAAAAAAAAGAAAAAGGAAAGAAAGAAAAGGAATTGGCAGATTCACGTTCTTTCTTCACTTGTCTTCTTCTTTTTCCTTTCCTTTTCCCTAAGGGCTCTTGTGTGTGTGTTCAAGATTTTATTGGTGAAGTTAATCTCTCTTAGCATTCCCTAGCTTGGTAAGTGCATATCCTTGTCTTTATCTTGCTGTAATTCTTCATCTTCTTCTTCTTCCTTAAGTTTAGGTTTAACTTATTACTTTGTGAATGTTCTTGTTGTGATGTTTTTAGCTGAAGCTCCTCGTGATCCTAAGGGCAAAGAGGTTGCTGGACCTAGTGGAGCTAAGTGATAGAAGCTTAGATTTCAGGTTTGGAATTATTGATTGTGATTTGTGTGATTATGAGTTTACTGTAAAATTTTAGGGTTTATGTTCTTGAATAGCTTCAATGCATGTGTTCTTGATTTGGTTGTTTAATTGCTGAATTGAGGTATTTGTATATTGTTTATGTTAATTGGGATGTCTACTGGAAGGTAAGATTGGGTTTGATCAGTTTTGAATCAAGTTCGGGATCGATTTCTGGGTTCTGAGAATTCTGGAAATGGGAAAAATCGCGTTACTGATGAATTTTCCCGTTTCCAGATTAGTGTCGCGTGACTCGCCAAGAAGAGAGGCAAGTCACGAGATGTGACCTCAGGTCACGCCTCGTGACCTGCCAGCTTGAGGCCGGTCACGAGTTGTGGCTGTTTGTCGTAACTCGTGACCAGCTGAAATGAGGCAAGTCACGAGACGTGACTCCCCGTCACGCCTTGTGACCGGCTGAGTGTAGGCGTGTCGCGTGATCTGTTGAAGAGAGAAGCGAGTCACGAGACGTGACGTCCAGTCACGTCGCGTGACCTGCGTGAGCGCCGCGTGATCTGCGAGATCACGTCGCGTGATCAGCGGGAGACGAGACGTGATCCGCGAGGAGCAGAGCAAGTCACGAGACGTGACCCTCAGTCACGTCACGTGACCTGCCCTGTGAGGAGGCCAGTCACGCCTTGTGACCAGCCAATCTCGCCCGTTTCCCCGTTCTGCTCTTTTTCTGAAATTTTTCCAGCTTTTGACTCAGAAATGAACTTGGTGTTTCTTCTGTATGGATTTTTATTGCGGTATGATGTATGCCATATTTTTATATGCTTGGGTTTAAATGATACCATGAATTTCTGATGAATTTTATTCCGTACTTTGAAATGTGATTTGTATAACGCATAACCTGCTAGAGTCGAGTAAGTGGATAGTTAGGCATGCCTAATAGAGTCTTTAGCTGCAGCCCTCAGTTCAGTTTTGACCCCGATCAGGTCCCCGTTTGGTTCCTCGCTAACCCTTCAGTATTAGGATCTTGTTTAAGGTCCCCTCAGTATATGAATAACATGTTTTGATAAATGAAATAATATTTGACTTGTACCTGTGAGGTACCCTCAGTATTCGATTCGTACCCGTAAGGTACCTTCAGTACACTCGTTATCCACTATCTAGAGTCAGCAGGTGTTCTTTAAATGTTAATGGAATTGTTCTGATCTGATCTGGCTATGAATGGATTGTCTGAATGAGTTTAATGATGAAACATATATTTGGATTATTCTGGAATGGATATGTTTATGAGATACTGATTGTATGGCTTCTAAATATGAGCATGTTTATATGGATTATGTTATAACTTTTGCATTCTGCCATTGTGAATGTGTTATGCCTTGACGACCATTGTGAATGGCCGTCCATTATTTTGTGTGTTTCCCCACTAAGCGTTTATCGCTTAGCACGGTGTTTTTACCCGTGCAGGTGCGGAAGGAGTTTTGCTTTGAGAGAGTCGCCGTCATCAAGCCAACACAGAAGAGTTTAGTGTAGGGCTTAATTTTGTATCAGTGATGATTCTTTTTGTATAGAACTCTCATGTATCAGTTTTGTTTCAGCTTCCGCTTTTGTATCTATATTTTGTATATGTAATATTATTTGTATCAGCTTGTTGATCAGATCATTATTGTAATAGATTAATTATAGTAATGCATGATCAGCTTTTGCTTTCTGCATGTAAAGTTTTTACTTATTCTGTATTTTCTGAATGTATGTTATGAATGAATGTATGTTATACTTTGTACTTGCTTGGTGGCACCTTTACTCATACGGCATCTCACTCCTTCTTGGATGGGATCGCCTACGTATGGGAAGGGGGTGTTACAAGTGATGAGATTAATGTTCAAGTTAAGGATTGAATTATATGCTATGCTATGAAAGACAATGTGAGTTGTGTTGAAGTTGTTGAATTGGATGATTTTTGTATTCTGGGTATCTGACGAGTCACACGGTGGTAAGGATTTTTCCTTACACCCGTGTGATTGCTTTCTGCATGTGAAGCCTGTCGTGTGCCTGTTACACGAGGGTAAGGCTTTTGCCATACCACCGTGTAATTGTATTCTGTCCAGTTGGAATTTTGGAGCCGGGTGTGTCACACGGCGGTAAGGTTTTCCCTTACCCCCGTGTGAGACACTTTACACGGCTGTATGGAAAAACCATACCTCTGTCTCTATTTTTCCCAAAAATTTCAACTGTTTCTTTTTCAACTCTTTTTCCTTTATTTTGGATTCTTTACTCTTATTTGGTGTGTTATGAATTAGCAAGTGATATAAAACGATATTTTATCTTAGTGAAATAACAATTGTTACGATGTTGTATTGCATGTTATATTTACTTTGAAATACAAATGGGTTATATAAGTCTTATCTTATGATTCCTCAATATGAATGGTACATATATAGTTCTATGTTAAATGAAATTATGCTCTCTTGTTAATCGATCCAATATAATCACATTTGGTGTGTTAAAATGGAATATTACAAATAAGTGCGAATTGCTTTATGCATGACCTGCTAGAGTTAAATAAGTGGATAGTTAGGCATGCCTAATAGAGTTTCTGTAGTTGCAGCCTTCTGTGATTTGGACCCTGATCAGGTCCCCGACTGGATCTTCGTGATCCTTCTGTCTTGGATCTTATTTAAGAGCCCACGCGAAAATGTTTTTGGAAAAAAAAGAACAGATTATTTTGATACCTTCGGGTTTCCATGCGTTATGAAAGTATTATTGATACCCTTGGGTATCCACGCATACTCGTTATCCACTATTTTAGTTAAGCAGGTTTAATATTGTTAATATATGTGAATTTTGAAGAAATATGTATTGTGATGACTGATATACAGTATGTGAGCGTATGAAATAATGTCATTAATGTGCTTCCATGTATTGATTTATTTTATGAAATTTTTACATTTGATTGTGTCATAAGCAAGATGTGTGAAAGGAATTTTGGGAATCTGAGCAATTGTGAACAAGTGAACAAAGTGGTATGTATTATATGTGGAAAAATGTAATAATGTGTAAGTGACTTAGTAAGGTCAATTTTCGAATTAAGTGTTTACAATTGCTGATATTTTGAAAAGCATCTGAATTGTTATATTTGATATGATTATATTCTTTATATTATGCCTTTCCCAGTGGTCGTCTATACTTATGTGCTTCCCATTAAGCTTTATGCTTAGCATGGATTTTTTTTAATCCATGTAGGTACTGTTGATGGGATCGTTCGAGAGTCTTTCCGCAGCAGTCCTGGCCAATGCAAGGTTATGAGAAGATGTTAGAATAGAATTTGTTTTGGCTTAAGAATGCATATCAGATTTGTAATTCTGGAATTATAAGTATTGTAAAAACGCTATTGGTTATGTAATTAATATATTTATAGTAACTCCGAGAAAGTATCTTTCGTAATATGTGTGTGCAATGAATTCATGGGTACTATAGATGTGTTTTCGTGAATAAAAGAAATTTTATAACTCAGTTTTCAGCATGCAAGTTTATTAATTTTACATATTTGTGTTGGTAATGCCCTCGACCGTCGTCGTGAACCATCGGATCATGGTATGGTTTACTACGTACGGGTAAGGGGTGTTACATTTAGTGGTATCAGAGCATAAGTTTAGTCGGTTCTGGGCGACTAGAGTTTAGAGTTGAGTTTGTATAGTTCTTGCATTGGCCAAATGCGAAGGTCCTGGTTTTGTATTAGTATTGTGGTAGGAATGCATAGATGTTGATGATATCATCAATGAGACGGTTAAGTGTAATATGTGATAAGTTATGATCCATCTATCTTAGATTTGTTCCCTGTTATTAAGGTTTTGGAAGTAGCTATAGAGATTTTGGTTAGAGATTGTCTGTAGTACAACCTAAGTTATGTATAAGTTTTCCCTGGGGAAGGAAAATGGAATAAAGGATTAGATAGTGCTGGATTTTCGAGAAGTTAAAGTATTATTAGGATTGTGACACTCGGTACACCTGTGAGCTACCTTACTGATGAGAGCAATTATTTGAATGTGATACATAATGGGGGTTGGGCAACTTGCATTGCCATTATTTGAACTGCATTAATACATTGCATTATTCTGCATACATAAATCATTCAGCATCCATTACATTCATCTCCATTGTTCCTTTTTAATGAACATCAGACATGTGCATTTGCCTCAAGTGACAGGAAGCTGACAGAATGTACATTGAGTGTAACAAAGTTGAGGAAGTGTAATAAGGAATTAGGGACTCAAACTAGAAGGAAAAAAAATGAGGGATCACTGAATGTGTATAGGTATGAGTAAGAGATTCGTGTCTATAGAATTTGTAGGTTTAACCCTTCTTTGTTAATGAATTAAGGTATAGAATGTGGTATCGTTTCAACATATCTTGGGAAGGGAATGGAACTGTATTTGATTAGATTGACTATTTGGCTATTGATTTGAACTGACTTATAAGAGTGGATAAAACGGTAAACTTTTGTATAAGATTATTAAATGATAAGTACTGTAAGGTATATGTGATGTTTCAGAAGTAGTAGACATATTGTGACAAATGATACTGATAATCTAGGAGCGAAATTTTATGATTATTTTAATCAAGGAAAAGTTTAGTGAATGTGTGAATGATTTTGTATTGAGAAGAATAGATGTTTTATGAGAAAAGGGTTACATAAAAAGGTTGACATGATAAGAATAGGATAAAGGTGTATGTTAAGGTACATAATGAATTGAGTATTTGGAATATGTGTAGGTCAGGATTGTGTTAAAATGGGATAAGGAATAATTTGATGGAAATGTAATAGGGTAAATTGAGAATTGCATTTGGGACATGTTAGTGGTAAGTAGTTTGGTATCCAGGAAATCAGATATAAGTGAATTTCGAGGACGAAATTCTTTAAGGAGGAGAGAATTGTAACACCCCAAATACACCCTAGTCGGTTCAAGACAAGTTTAGGGTGTAGCGAAAATCAAATGTGCTAGAAATAGGGACGGTAGTGTCAAAAAGGATATAATCGTCATTAATTCGAAAGTTTCAGCGACTTTCTGTAAATTGGACAATTATATCATTGTGCCTTAAACAACATGAAAATAATTATTTTTGTGATTAAAAATGTGTAATTGGATGAAGGAAGTGATTAATTGTAGTAAAAGATGTGACCGGTTTTATTTGTATAGAGTAAGGGTATTTTGGTCATTTCAAAATTATGCATTAAATTGAATTAATTAGTTAATTATGTGGGCCAATGTATGTAATAGAAAAGTTGAATGCCAATTAAAGAAAAGAGGTAAGTTAAGGGATTAAAAAGTAAGTTTGACGCAAAAATCTTTATGGGACCAACACATTAGTAACAAGTGGCAATTGAGATAAGATGAAATTGATGGCCTTAATTCAACCCTTTGGACTGATTTGAGGGCCAATCTTGAACGGGAAAATAAGGAAAAAAGAAAAGGAGAACCTCTACTCCTCCTACCTCACGCCATTTCCAGCAATTTATGCCAAGGGTGGATTTGCTCAAGTTTCAAGTATTTGGATGGAAGATTTGGATGGAAAATACAGGTAAGTGGTTAGTTCTTGTCCCTCTTCCTCCCCTCTTCTCTTAAAACGTAAGTAGGGGTATGTGTAATTTTAAATGGAATTCTGAAGTTGGGCTGGTTTGTTTTGAGGTTACATGAGAAGCTAGAGAAGAAGCAAGGAAGCAAAAGGGATTTCGCAGTCATTTAAACAATTAGGGAGCAAAGGAAGAGAGGTTTGGAAACTCTTTGTTTATATATGATTTTGATTATATTGATGTGTTATTTAAGTTACTTGAATGTGTCGGTGATGATATATGATGATGGTAGTGAGTGTTGGTTTCAATTTGTTGAAATATGCATGTGAATAGAATTTTGGTGATAAAAATGTCAGAACATACGTGACCCTTCTTCAGTTATTAGGTTGTATCTGGAGTTATAGAACTCGAAATGGTATGAAACTAGTGCCATTAGAAATTTAAGATTGGTATCTAAAATTTTCTTTCAGTGATAGGAGCCAATTCTGGCTCCACGACCTCTGAAAATGTTAAAAACCGAAGTGTCTCTGTTTGGGTCGGGTTACTGGAGCAGTATAGGTTGTTTAGATCATATCTGGAGTTATGGATGTCTAATTGACCTGAAGTTTGTCTCATTTGAAATATAACATCCTAATGAAAAATTTATATAATAACGTTTTGCCTGAAAATGTCTCTAACTATGTGTAAAATGCGTTACAAATTTGGACCCATAGTCTGTCTAGAGTCTGCCTCACGTTGTGAGGCAGAATAGGTTTACACGGCGGTAAGGAATTCCTCTCCGCCATGTAAAACGATTTTGTCCCTCAAATACCCATTTTTAGTGTCCTACATGGTGGGAATGAATGTCCTATCACCATGTGACCTTAACCTTCCGCCTAAATGGTATTTTTACTTCCCGAATCAACCCTAAACTTTACCGGAAGTTCCTATAGTTTGTCCATCTTATTTTGAGCATTACGAAATGGATATATGAATAGTTACCACTTGGAATATACACCTGAATAGGATTAGGATTAATAGCAACCTAATGACACGATGATGTGTAATTATATGGAATTGAATAAAGTTAAATTTAATGACGTTTAGGAAGTTTGACACCTTCATCTATATAGGTATGTGTAGTATGAATAAGTATCTATAATAATGAATTAAAATTAAGTATACATGTGGAATATAACAAATGGAATGAGTTTGTTTAATAAGGATATGAACTATAGGTTGTCGTATAATGACGTTAGATTGTATATGAGGGAGATAGGGTCATTTTATAAGCGAGAGAGATTTTTGAGAATATGACTTAACGTTCTATGAATGCGTGAATTGATATAGGTATTAATGAAATATAGATGTTATGTAAAGTATTTAATTGGCTCACGTGGATGTAGAAGTATATATTTATATGATAATAATAAACGTGATTTAATATATTGAACTTATGATTTCTTAGTTGTATGGAGATCCATAGTGGAGACGTCAGGTGAGTATGTGTGTGCTTAATTAATATGCTATAGGGCGTGTTCTTGTTCTAATTGTCATGACTATTGACTGTCTTAAGTTAAATGTATAGGTTATGTACAATTGAGCTAAAGCATAAGTATGGTATAAGATCTAATAGAATTTCTGGTTTTAAGGAATCTTGAATTAAATGGTAATTATTTGTTTAAGCCAGTGATGAGATTAATGTTCAAGTTGAGGATTGAATTATATGCTATGCTTTGAAAGGCTAATGGGAGTTGTGTTGAAGTTGTTGAATTGGAAGATTTTTTTATTCTGGGTATCTGACGAGTCACACGGTGGTAAGGATTTTTCCTTACACCCATGTGATTGCTTTCTGCATGTGAAGCCTGTCGTGTGCCTATTACACGGGTGTAAGGCTTTTTCCATACCGCCGTGTAATTGTATTATGTCCAGTTGGAATTTCGGAGCTGGGTGTGTCACACGGCGGTAAGGTTTTCCCTTACCCCCATGTGAGACACTTTACACGGCTGTATGGAAAAACCAAACCGCCGTGTAAACCGCCTATTTCTCTGTTTTTCCCAAAAATTTCAACTGTTTCTTTTTCAACTCTTTTTCCTTTATTTTGGATTCTTTACTCTTATTTGGTGTTTTATGAATTAGCAAGTGATATAAATCGATATTTTAACTTAGTCAAATAATAATTGTTACGATGTTATATTGCATGTTATATTTACTTTGAAATACAAATGGGTTATATAAGTCTTATCTTATGACTCCTTAATATGAATGGTACATATATAGTTCTATGTTAAATTAAATTATGCTCTCTTGTTAATCAATTCATGATAATCACATTTGGTGTGTTAAAATGGAATATTACAAATAAGTGCGAATTGCTTTATGCATGACCTGCTAGAGTCAAATAAGTGGATAGTTAGGCATGCCTAATAGAGTTTTTATAGCTGCAGCCTTCTGTGATTTGGACTCTTATCAGGTCCCCGACTGGATCTTCGTGATCCTTCTGTCTTGGATCTTATTTAAGATCCCACGCGAAAATGTTTTTAGAATAAAAAGAAAAGATTGTTTTGATACCTTCAGGTATCCATGCATTATGAAAGTATTATTGATACCCTCGGGTATCCACGCATACTCGTTATCCACTATTTTTGTTAAGCAGGTTTAATATTATTAATATATGTGAATTTCGAAGAAATATGTATTGTGATGACTGATATATAGTATGTGAGCGTATTAAATAATGTGATTGTTGTGCTTCTATGTATTGATTTATTTTATGAAATATCTACATTTGATTGTTTCATAAGCAAGATGTGTGAAAGGAATTTTGGGAATCTGAGCAATTGTGAACAAAGTGGTATGTATCAGATGTGGAAAAGTGTAATAATGTGTAAGTGACTTAGTAAGGTCAATTTTCGAAGTAAGTGTTTATAATTGATTATCTTTTGAAAAGCATCTAAATTATTATATTTGATATGATTATATACTTTATATTATGCCTTTGTTTGAGCCTTTTGCGACGGCCTTTCCCAGTGGTCGTCTATACTTATGTGTTTCCCTCTAAGCTTTATGCTTAGCATGGATTTTCTTTAATCCATGTAGGTACTGTTGATGGGATCGTTCGAGAGTCTTTTCGCAGCAGTCCTGGCCAATGCAAGGTTATGAGAAGATGTTAGAATAGAATTTGTTTAGGCTTAAGAATGTAGATCAAATTTGTAATTCTGGAATTATAAGTGTTGTAAAACGCTATTGGTTATGTAATTAATATATTTATAGTAACTCCGAGAAAGTATCTTTCGTAATATGTGTGTGTAATGAATTCATGGGTACTATAGATGTGTTTTCGTGAATGAAAGAAATTTTATAACTCAGTTTTCAGCATGAAAGTTTATTAATTTTGCATATTTTTGTTGGTAATATAACACCCCGTAACCACCCTAGTAGATTGAGCCAGTATGTGTGTTGTATTTAATTTTGCGTTATGTGTAAATTATGCGTTTTAATTTTGAGCACATGCTATTTTGTTAATTTTAGTGTTACTTTGGGGTTATGTTAGGGTGCACATGTGAGTGTGGGAGTAGTGTATGTGCTATGAGGTTAGCCTTAGGTGTATGTGAAAGGATGGATTATGGGTGTGTTTTGAGGAAAAGTAACCCTAGGATGTTGCCAAGTGGCTTAAGATGGAGAAAAGAGAGTGGGGGACAGCTGGCTTTTGTCCCTATTCCCCTTTTCCCTTTTTGCTTTCCTTCTCTTCCCATTATTCTTCTCTTCTTCACCCTCTCCTCTTTTGTTTTCCCTCAATCTTCCATTTTTTCTGTAAGATTTAGTGGGTTTGGCTGCTATCTTTGGAGAGTTTGGGCAGCTCTAAGTTGGTTTTGGGTAAGTTTAAGTAGTTCTTCTTCTTCTACTTTCTTCTTTTCCTTGAATTTTTTGTTAGTTGGTGTTATTAGATTAAAAGCTTGAACTCTGGTTTTGCTGGGTTTTGAGTCTCAGAAATTCAGCCTAAGGAGTCTAAGGGCAAGGAAGTTGTAAGTGGAAGCAAGGCCCCGTGATTGGAGTGCAAGAATTCAAGGCTTGGGAACGTTCGCTAATCTTGCGTGTGTTATTCGTGATTTTTGTTGTATTGTGAAATTGATGAACTTTATTGTGTGGATTTGTATGTGTATGATGTGGATAATGTTTATTTTGAAATGAGTTGCATAAATTGTGAAGTATTAAACTTAAGCTTGTTTGAATGAATTTTAAGGGAAAATGTTATTCTTGAGAGTTTTTGAGTTTGATCTTGCAATTGTATGATTTAATGATATTGGTTGGTTTATAAGTTGAGATTTAAATGAGGAGAGAGTGGTTGGGATGGGAAGATTGTGATTTAGCTTGGATAGGAGGAGATTTTGCTATTTGGTGTGGCATTTGCGCAAGGGTCACGGTGACAACCAAGGAGGTTGCCACCGTAAGACATGCCAAAGTTACATTCTGCCGTGAAATTTTGGTATGTCACGGTGGCAACCAATTTGGTTGTGACCGTGAGGTATTCAAACTTTGCATTCTGTTTTTGGGATCTTGGTATGTCACGGTGGCAACCAATTTGGTTGTGACCGTGAGGTATTCAAACTTTGCATTCTGTTTTTGGGATCTTGGTATGTCACGGTGGCAACCAACTTGGTTGTGACAGTGAGGTACCCCAGGATTGCATTCTGCCTAGAGCTTTGGTATGACATGGTGGCAACCAATCTGGTTATGACCGTGACCTACCCTGTTTTTGTAAAGAATGTTTATTTGTTAAAAGTAAAGTTTGAGTGTTAAATTAATGATTAAATCACACACAATGACACTTGATAAATGCTTTATGCTAGTAAGGTATATGATGTTTTTAAGTAATTGATAGTTTAAGTGTGTGTATTCATTGTTAGTTGTAATGGAACTATGGATTTAAACTATATAATTTTAGCCTGTAAATTAAATAAGTTGATAGTTAGGCATGCCTAATAGAGTTTTTTTGTAGCTGCAGCCTTCTGTGATTTTGGTCCCTGATCAGGTCCCCCGATCGGATCTTCGTGATCCCTTTGTACTGGATCTTGTTCAAGATCCCGCACAAAAATGTTTTGAATAAAATAAAAAGAATGATTTTGATATCTTCGGGTATCCATGAGTTATGAAAGTATTTTCGGTACCCTCGAGTATCCATGTGTACTCGTTATCCACTGGTTTGTATGCGTAGGTTTATTATTATACTATTATTCCTATTATTCTGATTGTTATTATTACGGTTGCTGTAATAATATGTGAATGAATACAATTGTGGTGTTATAATTATGCGTTAATGTAATGAGTTATTTGTAAGATTTTATTCTTTGTATGTGTTATAAGCATGTGATTTGTTGATGCCACTATGAGTGTTCGTTCTCTATTTGTGTTTTCCCCACTAAGCGTATTCGCTTAGCACGGGTGTTTCATCCGTGCAGGTGTGGAAGATGTCGGAGTTGTTGAGGGAGGCGATCCATTTCAGCGGGGCCAACACAATTAGGAGAGATTTTATAGTACAGGATCGTACTTTTTCTTATGTATCAGTGTAATATTTTGTATCGATAACTCTTGGTTGTAAACTCTACTTTTGTAGTTTGATTTTGTTATCGGATATGTATATGATCTTCTGCTCTCTAGCGCTTTTATACTTCAATGTGTAAAGACTGTTTTGTAATTAATAAAATATTGTATATTCGTTCCAGCTTCAGTATTCTTTTTTTAAAAGTTTTGGTTTATTATTTTATTATTTTTATTTTACCGTGTTTTGAAATGAATGATTTATGACTATAACTTTTTCGTTTGAGGTCTTGCGTAACAACCCTCATCTATCAGGGTCCTTCTTCCTCTTCGAGGGATGAAGCTCTCTACATATAGGTAAGGGGTGTTACATTTTGTGGTATCAGAGCATTAGGTTTAGACGTTTCTGGCCAAGTGTAGGATAGAGTGCATGTTTAGTGTTGTGTTGGACTGATTCGGATTGATGTGTGTTATGTAGATAGATGGAGTTCACTCGTGGATCTCTTGAGGGGTCAGCCGAGAGTGCGAATCCCAGAGAGCAAGATCCATCTGTTTCTCGTCCGGCACAACCACCTAGGGTGCAACCTGAGGCCCCTGCAGTTCCTTTCGAGGCTATGCTCAAGATATCTCAGGATATGGCCCGGGTTCTGGAAAGAGTAACTGCCCCTAGAGCTCCGATTGAGAACATGAAGAAGTTTGGAGCAGAAAAATTTTTATGGAACCAGTTTAGATGAGTCAGATAAAGCCGAGATGTGGATTGAGAAAGTTAAACGGGTGTTAAAAGAGATTCGGTGTCCTCCGGAGAGGGAGGTTGAATGTGTGGTGTCCCTATTGCAGGGTTCTGCTTTTGACTGGTAGAGGTTAGTGCTTAGTCAACCCCAGCTTCCTGAGCCAGTGACATGGCAATTCTTTGAGAAAGAATTTCAAAATACGTATGTAACAAAGGCTTTTAAGGATGCCAGATGGGCACAATTCCTGAGTCTTCGGCAAAGAGTGTTGACGGTGGCGGATTATGAGAAAGAGTTTAACCGACTCAGCAAGTACGCGCCACCGGGATTTATCACTGAGGAGTTCAAATGCTAGCAGTTTGAGGCGGGTTTGAATGAATCTTTGAAGGTGATGTTAGTCTCCTTGATGTCCGCTCCGAAAGTTACTTATTATCAGATAGTGCAGGCGGCTTTAAGGGCAGAGCGTTCTGAGAATGTTTTGAGAGAGAAGGCTCAGAGGAGAAAGACCTCTAGAGGGAGTTCTTCTTCAGGAAAGAGAACAAGAGAATCTCAAGTAAATCCTAGTGGTGAGTCTCATGCCAACCCGGCTACTAGAGGGAGAAGACAGGAACCCTCTAGAGGATCTGGGTCCGGTATAGGCAGTACGGGTGGTAGAGGTGATGGAGTACCTCAATGCTCCCACTGCAGCAAGCGCCATTGGGGCGAATGCCGATGGTTGATAGGTGGATGTTTTAGATGTGGTAGTGTAGACCATTTTCTGGCCAACTGCCCAAATTTGCGTGAAAATTCCTAAGGTCTGCAAGAGGGGAGTCGAGCGGGGTCCAATGCCCCTCAGGGCAGTCGTGGCAGAGGTAAAGGACGGGGTCGTGGTGGACAGCCTTGAGATAGAGAGCCCTCCAAGACTGTTGATCGGCCAGTACCTACAGCTGGTAAAGCTTATGCCATGAGGGCCAGAGAGGAGCAGGACACACCGGAGGTGATTGCCGGTAAGTTCTCATTATTCGGTACTGAAATGTATGCTTTGGTAGATCCAGGATCTACTCATTCTTATTTATGTTCTGACCAGTTATGTGATAGATTACCTAATGAGGATAAATTAGACTATGATATATGTGTATCTAGTCCGTTGGGTCAGTGTTTTAAAGTAAATCGGGTATATCAGAATTGTTCTTTGATGGTGCAAGATAAAGAATTTGTAGTCGATTTGATTAGTTTGCCATTTCATGAATTTGACCTTATC
Organism: Excoecaria cochinchinensis; assembly: GCA_947683425.1. Taxonomy (NCBI): domain Eukaryota; kingdom Viridiplantae; phylum Streptophyta; class Magnoliopsida; order Malpighiales; family Euphorbiaceae; genus Excoecaria; species Excoecaria cochinchinensis. The sequence goes on along the minus strand of CANTUQ010000018.1, from coordinate 11,304,026 downwards.
TTGGGGATGGATTGGTTGTCCAAGCACCGAGATATAGTGGATTGTCATAGAAGAGCTGTGATACTCAAAGATAGAGATCAGTTACCTGTAGTGGTGAAAGGTGTGGGTAGTAATTCACTGCATAATGTAATTTCAGCTATGAAGGCAAGAAGGTTCTTAAGAAAGGGATGTGAAGCATATCTAGCTTTAGTTTTGGATTCTCGGCATGGACAGGCAGAGATTCAAGATATTTCGGTAGTAAGAGAGTTTGTGGATGTATTTCCAAGGGAATTGCCGGGTTTGCCTCCAGAAAGAGAAGTGGATTTATCAATAGACATTGTACTGGGAGCAGCTCCGATTTCTAAAGCTCCTTATCGGATGGCTCCAATAGAATTAAAAGAATTGAAGAATCAGTTGCAGGAACTTTTGGATAAAGGATTTATTCAGCCTAGTGTGTAACCTTGGGGTACTCCAGTTTTATTTGTTAAGAAGAATGACAGTACCTTGCGAACCTGTATTGGCTACAGGCAGATCAACAAGATCACGGTTAAGAATAAGTATCCATTGCCTCGGATCGAGGATCTTTTTGATCAATTAAAGGGAGCAGGAGTATTCTCTAAAATAGATTTGAGATCAGGTTATTACCAGTTAAGGGTGAAGGATGAGGATGTGGCAAAAATGGCTTTCTGGACGTGTTATGGTCATTATGAATTTTTAGTGATGCCATTTGGTTTGACCAACGCGCCCGCAGCCTTTATGGATTTAATGAACAGGATCTTTAAACCATATCTTGATCGTTTTGTGGTGGTGTTTATTGACGATATCCTGGTCTATTCGAAGAATGGTGAAGATCATGAGCAGCATTTGCAGTTGGTGTTGCAAATATTGAGAGATCACCAGCTGTATGCTAAATTCAGTAAGTGTGACTTTTGGTTAAAAAAAGTGACTTTCCTTGGACATGTAGTGTCGGCTGAAGGTATTCGAGTGGATCCTTCTAAGATAGAAGCTATTGTGAATTGGTTACCACCGCGAAATGTGCCAGAAGTGAGGAGTTTTCTGAGTTTAGCTGGGTATTATAGGCATTTCATTAAAGGATTTTCAGTGTTGGCTGCACCTTTGACTCGGCTTCTTCGAAAAGAAGTGAAGTTTGTTTGGTCTGATTGATGTCAAGCGAGTTTCAAGCAATTGAAGGATATGTTGATTAGAGCTCCTGTCCTTACTCAGCCTATATCGAGTAAAAAGTATGTGATGTATAGTGATGCTTCGGGGGTAGGTCTGGGTTGTGTGTTAATGCAGGATGGCAAAGTGATTGCCTATGCGTCCAGGCAATTCAAGCCACATGAAAAACACTACCCGACGCATGATTTGGAGTTAGCGGCGGTAGTGTTTGCCCTTAAGGTGTGGCGGCACTATTTGTATGGGGAGAATTGTAGAATCTTTACGGATCACAAGAGTTTAAAATATTTGCTCACTCAAAAGGAATTGAACTTGAGACAGCGGAGATGGTTGGAATTGTTCAAAGATTATGACTGTGTTATTGATTACCATCCGGGCAAGGCGAACGTAGTAGCGGATGCTCTGAGTAGAAAATTAATGTCAACTCTGTCTCTGAGTAAAGCAAGGTGGAGGTTGGATTCAAAAGGTGCATTAGTTGCTCGATTGAAGGCTAGGCCGAACTTGAGACAGTTAATAGTAGATGCACAGGCGAGTGATCCCGTGTTGCAGCGTGTTTCTTTTATGGTTAAGAATGGTAAGCGGACGGACTTTTCAGTCGATAATGAGGGAGTGCTCAGATTTGGAAATCGTCTGTGGGTACCGGATGTGTGTAATGTGAAGAGAAAACTTTTACAAGAAGCTCATTCGTCGGTTTTCATCATGCATCCAGGAGGAGATAAAATGTACCGAGATTTGCGACAGCTGTATTGGTGGCCGGGTATGAAGAAAGACATCGTAGAGTTTGTTACAAAGTGCTTAATATGCCAGCAACTAAAGATTGAGCACCAAGTTCCATCAGGTTTGCTTAACCCCTTACCCATTCCTCAATGGAAGTGGGATGATGTTACGATGGACTTTGTATCTGGTTTACCAGTAACGCAATGTAAGCATGATTCTGTTTAGGTTATTGTAGATCGGTTGTCACAGTCAGCGCATTTCTTGCCTGTTCGGTTAAACTACCCCATGGACAAGCTAGTAGAGATGTATGTGAGGGAAATAGTAAGGCTTCACGGAGTTCTATTATCCATTATGTCTGATCGGGACCCGAGATTTACATCCAAGGTTTGGAAGGAGTTGTAGGCAGCTTTGGGTACTCGGTTAAATTTTAGCACTACGTTTCATCCTCAGACTGATGGCCAGTCCGTGAGAGTCATCCAGATTCTTAAGGACATGCTTAGAGGATGTGCGTTAGAATTCTCGGGAAATTGAATAAGTATGTGCCTTTGATGGAATTTGCATATAATAATAGTTATCAGGCAAGTATCGAAATGGCCCCTTATGAAGCTCTCTATGGTCGGAGATGTAGATCTCCAGTGTGCTAGATGGAGTTATCGGAGCGGGCCATGGTGGGTCCGGATATAGTGAAAGACACTGAAGAGAAAGTTAGAGTTGTGCAGCAAAATTTGAATGCAGCTAAGGATAGGCAAAGGTCATATGCCAATCTGAAATAAAGAGATATTCGGTTTGAAGTCGGTGACAAGGTATTTCTGAAAGTATCAACGTGGCGAAAAGTTCTTCGTTTTGGTAAAAAGGGAAAGTTAAGTCCCCGATTTATTGGACCCTATAAAATATTAGAGAGGATTGGTCCGATGGCTTATCGGTTAGCCTTACCGACGGAGCTAGCTAAATTACATGATGTCTTCCACGTGTCTATGCTTCGTCGTTACCGATCAGACCCATCCCATGTGTTAGCAATACAGGATATTCGAGTTTAGCCAGATTTCTCCTTTGATGAAGAACCGAAAGCAATCTTGGCTAGACAAATCCGACAGCTTCGGAATAAACAGATTCCTTTAGTTAAGGTGCTTTGGCGACATCATGGTTTAGAGGAAGCGACTTGGGAAACGGAAGAGGCTATGAGAGCTCAGCATCCTCAGCTCTTTGGATCAGGTAAGAATTTCGAGGACGAAATTCTATTAAGGAGGGGAGTGTTGTAAAATCCCGTAACCATGCTAGTAGATTGAACCAGTATGTGTGTTGTATTTAATTTTGTGTTATGTGTAAATTATGCGTTTTAATTTTGAGCACATGTTATTTTGTTAATTTTAGTGTTATTTTGGGGTTATGTTAGGGTGCACATGTGAGTGTGGGAGTAGTGTATGTGCTATGAGGTTAGCCTTGGGTGTATGTGAGAGGATGGATTGTGGGTGTGTTTTAAGGAAAAGTAACCCTAGGATGTTGCCAAGTGGTTTAAGATGGAGAAAAGAGGGTAGGGGACAGCTGGCTTTTGTCCCTATTCCCGTTTTCCCTTTTTGCTTTCCTTCTCTTCCTGTTATTCTTCTCTTCTTCATCCTCTCCTCTTTTGTTTTCCCTCAATCTTCCATTTTTTCTGTACGATTTAGGGGGTTTGGTTGCTATATTTGGAGAGTTTGGGTAGCTCTAAGTTGGTTTGTGTAAGTTTAAGTATTTCTTCTTCTTCTACTTTCTTCTTTTCCTTGAATTTTTGGTTAGTTGGTGTTATTAGATTAAAAGCTTGAACTCTAGTTTTGCTGGGTTTTGAGTCTCAAAAATTTCGCCTAAGGAGTCTGAGGGCAAGGAAGTTGCAAGTGGAAGCAAGGCCCCGTGATCGGAGTGCAAGAATTCAAGGTTTGGGAACGTTTGCTAATCTTGTGTGTGTTATTTGTGATTTTTGTGGTATTGTGAAATTTATGAACTTTATTGTGTGGATTTGTATGTGTATGATGTCGATAATGTTTATTTTGAATTGAGTTGCATAAATTGTGAAGTATTAAGCTTAAGCTTGTTTGTATTAATTTTAAGGGAAAATGTTGTTCTTGAGAGTTTTTGAGTTTGATCTTGCAATTGTATGATTGAATGATGTTGGTTGGTTTAAAAGTTGAGATGTAAATGAGGAGAGAGTGGTTGGAATGGGAAGATTGTGATTTGGCTTGGATAGGAGGAGATTTTGCTATTTGGTGTGGCAACTAGGCAAGGATCACGGTGACAACCAAGGAGGTTGCCACCGTGAGACATGCGAAAGTTACATTCTGCCGTGAAATTTTGGTATGTTACGGTGGCAACCAATTTGGTTGTGACCGTGAGGTACTAGGATTTTGCATTCTATTTTGGGTCTTGGATATATCACGGTGGCAACCAATTTGGTTGTGACCGTGAGGTATTCAAACTTTGAATTCTATTTTATGGATCTTGGTATGTCACGGTGGTAACCAATTTGGTTGTGACCGAGAGGCACCCCAGGATTGCATTCTGCCTAGAGCTTTAGTATGTCACGGTGGCAACAAATCTAGTTGTGACCGTGACCTACCCTATTTTTGTAAAGAATGTTTATTTGTTAAAATTAAAGTTTGAGTGTTAAATTAATTATTAAATCACACACAATGACACTTGATAAATGCTTCATGCTAGTAAGGTATATGATGTTTTTAAGTAATTGATAGTTTAAGTGTGTGTATTCATTGTTAGTTGCAATGGAACTATGGATTTAAACTATATAATTTTACCCTGCAAATCAAATAAGTGGATAGTTAGGCATGCCTAATAGAGTTTTTTGTTGCTGCAGCCTTCTGTGATTTTGGACCCTGATCAGGTCCCCTGATCGGATCTTCGTGATCCCTTTGTACTGGATCTTGTTCAAGATCCCACGCGAAAATGTTTTGAATAAAATAAAAAGAATGATTTTGATATCTTCGGGTGTCCATGAGTTATGAAAGTATTTTCGGTACCCTCGGGTATCCATGTGTACTCGTTATCCACTGGTTTGTATGCGCAGGTTTATTATTATACTATTATTCCTATTATTCTGATTGTTATTGTTACGGTTGCAATAATAATATGTGAATGAATACAATTGTGGTGTTATAATTATGCGTTAATGTAATGAGTTATTTGTAAAATTTTATTCTTTGTATGTGTTATAAGCATGTGATTTGTTGACGCCACTATGAGTGGTCGTTCTCTATTTGTGTTTTCCCCACTAAGCGTATTCGCTTGGCACGGGAGTTTCATCCGTGCAGGTGTGGAAGTTGTCGGAGTTGTTGAGCGAGGCGATCCGTTTCAGCAGGGCCGACACAATTAGGAGAGATTTTGTAGTACAGGATCGTACTTTTGCTTATGTATCAGTGTAATATTTTGTATCGATAACTCTTAGTTGTAAACTCTACTTTTGTAGTTTGATTTTGTTATCGAATATGTATATGATCTTCTGCGCTCTGGCGCTTTTATACTTCAATGTGTAAAGACTGTTTTGTAATTAATAAAATATTGTATATTCGTTCCAGCTTCAGTATTTTGTTTTTAAAAGTTTTGGTTTATTTTTTTATTATTTTTATTTTATCGCGTTTTGAAATGAATAATTTATGACTATAACTGTTTCGTTTGAGGTCTTGCCTAACAACCCTCATCTATCAGGGTCCTTCTTCCTCTTCAAGGGATGAAGCTCTCTACGTATACAGGTAATGCCCTCGACCGTCATTGTGAACCATCGGATCATGGTATGGTTTACTACGTACGGGTAAGGGGTGTTATATTTAGTGGTATCAGAGCATAGGTTTAATCGGTTCTGGGCGACTAGAGTTTAGAGTTGTGTTTGTATAGTTCTTGCATTGGCCAAATGCGAAGGTCCTGGTTTTGTATTAGTATAGCGGTAGGAATGCATAGATGTTGATGATATCATCAATGAGACGGTTAAGTGTAATATGTGATAAGTTATGATCCATCTATCTTAGATTTGTTCCCTGTTATTAAGGTTTTGGAAGTAGCTATAGAGATTTTGGTTAGAGATTGTCTGTAGTACAACCTAAGTTATGTATAAGTTTTCCCTGGGGGAGAAAAATGGAATAAAGGATTAGATAGTGCTGGATTTTCGACAAGTGGAAGTATTATTAGGATTGTGACACTCGGTACAACTGTGAGCTACCTTACTGATGAGAGCAATTATTTGAATGTGATACATAATGGGGGTTGGGCAACTTGCATTACCATTATTTGAACTGCATTAATATATTACATTATATTGCATACATAAATCATTCAGCATCCATTACATTCATCTCCATTGTTCCTTTTTAATGAACATCAGACATGTGCATTTGCCTCAAGTGACAGGAAGCTAACAGAATGTACATTGAGTGTAACAAAGTTGAGGAAGTGTAATAAGGAATTAGGGATTCAAACTAGAAGGAAAACAAAATGAGGGATCACTGAATATGTATAGGTATGAGTAAGAGATTCGTGTCTATAGAATTTGTAGGTTTGACCCTTCTTTGTTAATGAATTAAGGTATAGAATGTGGTAACGTTTCTACATATCTTGGGAAGGGAATGGAACTGTATTTGATTAGATTGACTATTTAGCTATAGACTTGAACTGACTTATAAGAGTGGATAAAACGGTAAACTTTTGTATAAGATGATTAAACAATAAGTACTGTAAGGTATATGTGATGTTTCAGAAGTAATAGACATATTGTGACAAATGATACTGATAATCTAGGAGCGAAATGTTATAATTATTTTAATCAAGGAAAAAGTTTAGTGAATGTGTGAATGATTTTGTATTGAGAAGAATAGATGGTTTATGAGAAAAGGGTTATGTAAAAAGGTTGACATGATAAGAATAGGATAAAGGTGTATGTTAAGGTATATAATGAATTGAGTATTTGGAATATGTGTAGGTCAGGATTGTGTTGAAATGGGATAAGGAATAATTTGATGGAAATGTAATAGGGTAAATTGAGAATTGCATTTGGGACATGTTAGTTTGGTATTCAAGAAATCAGATATAAGTGAATTTCGAGGACAAATTCTCGAAATTTTTTAAGGAGGGAATTGTCACACCCCAAATGCACCCTAGTCGGATCAAGACAAGTTTAGGGTGTAGTGAAAATCGAATGTGCTAGAAATAGGGACGACAGTGTCAAAAAGGATAGAATCATCATTAATTCGAAAGTTTCGGCGACTTTCGATAAATTGGAAAATTATATCGTTGTGCCTTAAACAACATGAAAATAATTATTTTGGTGATTAAAAATGTGTAATTGGATGAAGGAAGTGATTAATTGTAGCAAAAGATGTGACCGGTTTTATTTGTATAGAGTAAGGGTATTTTGGTCATTTTATAATTATGGATTAAATTGAATTAATTAGTTAATTATGTGGGCCAATGTATGTAATAGAAACTTTGAATGCCAATTGAAGAAAAGAGGTAAGTCAAGGGATTAAAAGGTAAGTTTAACACAAAATCTTTATAGGACCAACACAAGAGTGACAAGTGGCAATTGAGATAAGATGAAATTGATGGCCTTAATTCCGCCCTTTGGACTGATTTGAGGGCCAATCTTGAACGGGAAAATAAGGAAAAAAGAGAAAAAGAACCTCTTCTCCTCCTACCTCACGCCATTTCCAGCAATTTATACCAAGGGTGGATTTGCTCATGTTTCAAGTATTTGGATGAAAGATTTGGATGGAAAATACAGGTAAGTGGTTAGTTCTTATCCCTCTTCCTCCCCTTTTCTCTTAAAACATAAGTAGGGATATGTGTAATTTTAAGTGGAATTCTGAAGTTGGGCTAATTTTATTTTGCATGAGAAGCTAAAGAAGAAGCAAGGAAGCAAAAGGGATTGTGCAGTTATTTAAACAATTAGGGAGCAAAGGAAGAGAGGTTTGGAAACTCTTTGTTTATATACAATTCTGATTATATTAATGTGTTATTTAAGTGACTTGAATGTGTTGATGATGATATATGATGATGGTAGTGAGTGTTGGTTTCAATTTGTTGAAATATGCATGTGAATAGAATTTTGGTGATAAAAATGTCAAAACCTACGTGACCCTTCTTAAGTTATTAGGTTGTATCTGGAGTTTTAGAACTCCAAATGGTATGAAACTAGTGCCATTAGAAATTTAATATTTGTATATAAAATTGTCTTTCAAGGACCGGAAGCCAATTCTGGCTCTACGACCTCTGAAAATGTTAAAAACCGAAGTGCCTCTGTTTGGGTCGGGTTACTGGAATAGTATAGGTTGTTTAGATCATATCTGGAGTTATAGATGCCTAATTGACCTTAACTTTGTCTCATTTGAAATTTAACATCCTAATGAACAATTTTTATGAAGAAAGTTTTGCCTGAAAATGTATTTAACTATGTGTAAAATGCATTACAAGTTTGGACCCGTAGTCTGTCTAGAGTCTGCCTCACGTTGTGAGGCAGAATAGGTTTACACGGCGGTAAGGAATTCCTCACCACCGTGTAAAACGATTTTGCCCCTCAAATACCCATTTTTAGTGTCCTATATGGTGGGAATGAATGTCTTATCACCGTGTGACCTTAACCTTCCGCCTAAATGGTATTTTTCCTTCCTGAATCAACCCGAACTTCACCGGAAGTTCCTATAGTTTGTCCATCTTATTTTGAGCATTATGATGGATATATGAATAGTTACCACTTAGAATATACACCTGAATAGGATTAGGATTGATAGCAACCTAATGACACGATGATGTGTAATTGTATGGAATTGAATGAAGTTAATTTTAATGACGTTTAGGGAGCTTGACACCTTCATCTATATAGGTATGTGTAGTATGAATATGTATATATAATAATGAATTGAAATTAAGTGTACATGTGGAATATAACAAATGGAATGAGTTTTTTTAATAAGGATATGAACTATAGGTAGTCGTATAATGACGTTAGATTGTATATGAGGAAGCTACGGTCATTTTATAAGCGAGAGAGATTTATGAGAATTTGACTTAACGTTCAATGAATGCGTGAGTTGATATAGGTATTAATGAAATATAGATGTTATGTAAAGTATTTAATTGGCTCACGTGGATGTAGAAGTATATATTTATATGATAATAATAAACGCGATTTAATATATTGAACTTATGATTTCTTAGTTGTATGGAGATCCATAGTGGAGACGTCAGGTGAGTATGTGTGTGCTTAATTAATATGCTATAGGGCATGTTCTTGTTCGAATTGTCATGACTATTGATAGTCTTAAGTTAAATATATAGGTTATGTATAATTGAGCTAAAGCATAAGTATGGTATAAGATCTAATAGAATTTCTGGTTTTAAGGAATCTTGAATTAAATGGTAATTATTTGTTTAAGTCGGTGATGAGATTAATGTTCAAGTTCAGGATTGAATTATATGCTATGCTATGAAAGACTAATGTGAGTTGTGTTGAAGTTGTTGAATTGGAAGATTTTTGTATTCTGGATATCTGAGGAGTCACACGGTGGTAAGAATTTTTCCTTACACCCGTGTGATTGCTTTCTGCATGTGAAGCTTACCGTGTGCCTGTTACACGGGGGTAAGGCTTTTGCCATACTGCCGTGTAATTGTATTCTGTCCAGTTGGAATTTTGGAGCCGGGTGTGTCACACGGCGGTAAGGTTTTCCCTTACCCCGTGTGAGACACTTTACACGGCTGTATGGAAAAACCAAACCGCCGTGTAAACCGCCTCTGTCTCTGTTTTTCCCAAAAATTTCAACTGTTTCTTGTTCAACTCATGTTCCTTTATTTTGGATTCTTTACTCTTATTTGGTGTGTTATGAATTAGCAAGTGATATAAAACGATATTTTATCTTAGTTAAATAATAATTGTTACGATGTTGTATTGCATGTTATATTTACTTTGAAATACAAATGGGTTATATAAGTCTTATCTTATGATTCCTCAATATGAATGGTACATATTTAGTTCCATGTTAAATTAAATTATGCTCTCTTGTTAATCAATCCAATATAATCACATTTGGTGTGTTAAAATGGAATATTACAAATAAGTGCAAATTGCTTTATGCATGACCTGCTACAGTCAAATAAGTGGATAGTTAGGCATGCCTAATAGAGTTTCTGTAGCTGCAGCCTTCTGTGATTTGGACCCTGATCAGGTCCCCGACTGGATCTTCGTGATCCTTCTATCTTAGACCTTATTTAAGATCCCACACGAAAATGTTTTTGGAATAAAAAGAAAAGATTGTTTTGATACCTTCGGGTATCTATGCGTTATAAAAGTATTATTGATACCCTCGGGTATCCACACGTACTCGTTATCCACTGTTTTGGTTAAGCAGGTTTAATATTGTTAATATATGTGAATTTTGAAGAAATATGTATTGCGATGACTGATATACAGTATGTGAGCGTATGAAATAATGTGATTATTGTGCTTCTATGTATTGATTTATTTTATGAAATTTCTACATTTGATTGTGTCATAAGCAAGATGTGTGAAAGGAATTTTGGGAATCTGAGCAATTATGAACAAGTGAACAAAGTGGTATGTATCAGATGTGAAAAAGTGTAATAATGTGTAAGTGACTTAGTAAGGTCAATTTTCGAAGTAAGTGTTTATAATTGATGATCTTTTGAAAAGCATCTGAATTGTTATATTTAATATGATTATATTCTTTATATTATGCTTTTGTTTGAGCCTTTTGCGATGGCCTTTCCCAGTGGTCATCTATACTTATGTGTTTCCCACTAAGCTTTATGCTTAGCATGGATTTTCTTTAATCCATGTAGGTACTGTTGATGGGATCGTTCGAGAGTCTTTCCGCAGCAGTCCTGGCCAATGCCAGGTTATGAGAAGATGTTAGAATAGGATTTGTTTAGGCTTAAGAATGTAGATCAGATTTGTAATTCTAGAATTATAAGTGTTGTAAAAATGCTATTGGTTATGTAATTAATATATTTATAGTAACTCCGAGAAAGTATCTTTCGTAATATGTGTGTGTAATGAATTCATGGGTACTATAGATGTGTTTTTGTGAATGAAAGAAATTTTATAACTTAGTTTTCAGCATGAAAGTTTATTAATTTTGCATATTTGTGTTGGTAATGCCCTCGACTTTCGTCGTGAACCATCGGATCGTGGTATGGTTTACTGCGTACGGGTAAGGGGTGTTACACCTAGAGGTATAGATTTTTGAATTTGTTGGATCTAAACAATAGTAGGCACTTTGAGTAAGAGAGTAGCCAAGAAAAACACAAGGTTTGGATTGTGATTCTAGCTTGTGGGATGTGTAGGGCCTTAACCAAGGATAACATAGGCAACCAAAAATTTTTGATTTGGAATAATTTGGTGCTGTTTGGAATATTTTTTGGAAAGGGGAGAGGAGATTTAAGGTAGGTGTGGGCATTCGGTTTATGAGATATATTGTTGTGGCAAAGGCATAAGGCCAATAAGAAATAGGTAATAAAGCATGAGTGAGTAATGTGAGGCCTGTTTCAACTATATGAAGGTGTCTTCTTTTAGAGTATCCGTTGTGTTCTGGTGTATGTGGTGGGGTGGTGAGATGTGAGATACCAGAAGTGGATAGAAAATCAGCTAGAGCAATATACTCACCACCATTATCAGAGTAGAAAGTTTTAATGGGTAAATTAAAATGTTTTTCAGTAATGGCTTTGAATTTGATAAAAACTTCTTTCACCTCTGATTTTTGTTTGAGCGGATAAAACCAGATGTATTTAGTGAAATGATAAACAAAAATTACATAGTATTTAAAACCATTTGTTGATAAAATTGGAGAGGTCCAAACATCGAAAAATATAATGTCAAGAGACTGTTTAGAGACAATGGTAGAGGTTAAAAATGATAACTTGTGACTTTTATTGCAAAGACAAGCATTACATGAGAAATCATGAGATAACGAAGATGACAATCCTAAATTATTGCTAGAAACAATGTGTTTGAGAATTGGAAAAGCAGGGTGTCCTAATTTATAATGCCAATCAGATGATGTGATCTTTATTATGGAAAAGGCATTAAAGGTGGGGATTTTGGCCACAAACACCATCTCTAACTTGTCCTTTCACCAGCATTGCCCTCGTGCGAAGTTCCTTCACAAAAAAAGAATCAGGTAAGAACTCTATTGAAACTTTGTTAGAGCTGCAAAACTGAGAAATAGAAATTAGATTCTTTTGCATAGAGGATACACAGAGAACATTGTTCAATTTAAATGTATTATGAGGAATTTGTAGAGAAGTGGAACCAGTATGAGTGATGGGAAAATTTGAGCCATCTCCTATCATTATATCATCATTGCCTATGTATGGAGAGTGCAGCGACAGATTGCTCAGGTCAGAGGTGACATGGTGTGACGCACTGCTATCTAAGAGCCATGATGGGGTGGTTGAAGGAGTGGTTTCTAAGTGGGCTTGTGGTTGCCACGGAGTAGTTATTGTGGTGTTTGAGTTGGGAGAGGTCTGGATCGGGATCAGTCAATATGAAGGGCACTTTTTTGTTGTGTGTCCTTGGAGTCTGCAGATTTGACAATAACCAAGGTATGGTCTTGGAGGAGGTCAGGGGCCATGTGGGTTGTTTGAATTATTATTGGTGATAGCTGGTGGACGATGGTTTGGGTTATAGGAGGGATGCCAGTTGGTGGTAGTGTTTTATTGAGGATTATTGGGTCTCCAATTTTTGTTGGGTTTATTTGTGGGATTAGCGGTTACAAGAAAGTGAGGATGCTCGGGTGTGACTATTTGAAGAGAGGCTTCAAAGTTTAACAGTTTTTTTTGGAGTTCTTCGAAGGTAATAGGAGTGTCTCGTGCTTGGACTGCACGTACTAATTCTCTATAATCATCACCTAGCCCATCGAGAATTTTGTTTGTGACTTCCTCTTGATCAACTGGGGCTCCTAGGAGAGTAAGATCGGCTACTTTTGTTTTAACGTGTTGCATGAATTCAATTATGCTAAGAGAGCCTTTGGTGGTTGTGATGCGCGCCGAACCCCGTGGCCTCCCGAGGGCCCCCTTTAGGGCGATCGGGATGGGATTCATTAAAACTTATAAGGTATTTACAAGTGCGTCTATATTGGGTAACAAGGAGGTTTCTTGGAGTCGCCACCCAATAGAACATTGGGAAGGGTCATCTAGCCTCAGCGAGCCTAAGACAGCGCATACATATCCATCTTGGGCAAGCCAGAGAGATCTTGGAGGTCTCAGCCTCTACCCCCTGGAGCCTAGGATTTGTAAATTTAAGGCCTTTAGTGGGACTCAAGAGGTGTCTTGGAAGTCCTAGACCTCTCGCCTCATTGAGCCCCAAAGACCAGAGTGAGTTCGGGACTTCTCATTTATTTGTACCTTGATCAATATTATAATTAAGTTTTGAATTCAATGTTTCACCAACTTTCCACATGATGCATTTAATTAAGGCGCGATCATTCACATCAAAAGCAATAGGTAAATCATTATTAAATAAACATTCTCAAAAATAAATTACAATAAAACTAGCGGCGGAATACAACCCCCATTGTAAATAAAATCCAAATCATGCATAAATCGGGGTATTCATTAATGATGAGGATATTGGTCCTTGCATGCATATTTATTATAAAACAATTTTGATGTGATTGGTTTTATTTTGGATGGAGAAAATTGAGACATTGGTCCCATTTTTATTTAGAAAAAATTTCAAATTAATTAATAAAAAAACATTTAGTGACTTTCTTTCTAGTGGACCTAAATAAATAATTTTACAAGAAAATTACATGGCAAAAATAAATGAAAAAGCCAAAATAAATAAATATTACAAACGAAGAAAATAAATATGTAACCCGAACTAGCCTCTTGGATCTCCCCGTGTGCTCGCAAAAATGCCCAAGCAAAAAATGAGATGTGAAATAAAATAAAACACAAATAAAAATAATATTAGTAATTGAATCGATTAAAATCACTTAAATATAAAATAAATGATAAGATAAAATAAAATGAGATAAAATGAAATGATATCAAAATCATAAATGAATTAAAATGTTATCAATTTAAAATAAATGAGAAAAATGTGTTATGAATAATAAGTGGATTAAAAGATGTAATTGGAATAAAATACAACATGTTAATTAATTAATGTGTAAAAATATGAACATGATAATAATAAAAAAAAAATAAGTGAACAAAATATTAAACATATGATAATGACAATGGAAAAGAATAAAAAATGATTAAATAAATGACATGATTAATTAAAATATGTTCACAAATGATATAAACCATTTACATGGCAAAAAGATCAATCAAAATGAATTAATTTAATTACATGTTAAAAATAATGATGAATTAAAGTGAAATAAATTAATTACATGTTAGGAATTAAAAGAAATCAATATTCACATGAATAAAATAAATGAATGAGAATAACAATAAAAATATACATGTTAATAAATTAAATATAAACAAAATAAATAAATAAATAACTGAATATAATAAAAATAAACATGAATAAATTAAATATGAACAAAAAGAATAAGAAGAACAAGCCCGGAATGTTTACGTTCAGAGTTTCGAATTCGATGAAGGTAAAAAGATGATTGATTTCCTTATTCTTGATTTGCAAGATTAGAATTGAATAATAAAAATGTTGGAATTTTATTCCAAGAAAAAAAAATAGGCTTAAAAAAACTAATAAAAAAAAACTCTTTGAAAACAAAGAATTAATTTCCTTGCTCAAAGGAATTCTTTTTATTGATTACACAAAAAAACCTTGAAAAAGTTAAATGGAAAACAAATGAGAAGACAAAAAAATTGAATTTTGAGAACAAATCATCAATTTATTTGTCTCAAAATTAAATCCATCAACAAAATTCCATCCAAAAATATATTTAGAAGAAATTGTGTTGGAAAAAAAAGAAAAATTGATTTTTCTTTTTGATCTTTGGTTGGGGAAAAAATCTGAAAATTTTTTAGAGTTTGAGAGGAAGAAAAAGAGAAAAAGATGAAGAGAAAAACCCTAAAAAAGTCCCCAAAAGAATTCCCCTCCTTAGGTTTTCATCTTATTCTTTTTATATGAATAAAATAGGAAAAAAGTTAATTAAAGGGATAAAATCATATATTAACAATTTTAAATTTTAAAATTTGAAAAAAACCTGAAAATCCCTTAAAAAAGTCATAAAAAATCGAATTTTGTGGAAAAAAAATCGGAAAAAATAAATTTTGGGGCAAAATTGCACATTTGCGGCGGAACAGGGCCTACGGACGGCCGTTGGAGCGTTCGACGGGCGTCCGTAGCGCGCCAGGCGCGCGCGCTGGGCGAGAGCGTGCGCGCAGCGTCGCGCGGAGGATCGCACGACGCTTGTGCGCGGAGCACCGCGCAATGGCGCTCCGCTAGCGCCTCGCAGCCCGCTGCGCCGCCGCGGTCGACTTTCGATTTTTTTTTTATTATTTTATTTTCTAATTTAACTAAAAATATTGTAATTTCAAGCTCCCAATTTCAAAAATAATTTTTAAAATATTTTTTATTATTTTTTATCTTTTCACTCTAAAATGTAAATTTTACAAGTAAATCACCACTTTCAACCTTTTTGCCTGTAACAAGGTATCTTATCATCATTGGGTAACTCTGATCTGGGCTGTTTCAGGACCTGGTGTCAACAGTTGCCCCCAATGTTGGGGAAACTAGTGCACTAGTGTCTAGATGAGCTAAAATTCAGATAAGGAAGGAAAGATATGCGTACCTGAGGCAGCCCTTGCCTTTTTTCCGTGGAAGTAGCGATGCGTCGAGTCTACTCCAGACTTACAAAACGCGAGGGTTGCTCTTCTGAACTGCACCGAGTCTGCTCTATACTTACAAAGTGCAGATGGTGATGCGCCGAGTCTGCTCGAGACTTACAAAACGCGATGATTGCTCTCCTGAGCTGCACCGAGTCTGCTCCAAACTTACAAAGTGCGATCCAATCTATCGCGTTTGCCCCGCTGACCTCATCTCAGTATGCAAGGTGTCTAATTTATCCCGCTGACCTCATCTCAGTATGCAAGGTGTCTAATTTATCCCGCTGACCTCATCTCGGCCTGCACGGTGTCTGTGAGATGCAGTATTCTCTAACCGCATCCCGTTGCGATCTATTCTATTGCTTGTGATATGTTAGCCTCGTCCCGGCCTGATTGTCCCCTGCATAATGTGAATGAAGAGGTTTGCTTTTCTGGGCAGTTTCTGATAAGGTTAAGCTGAACCCACCTCTCGGATCATCTCAGGATTGAAAGGATTTGAAATACTTTTGAAAATAACTTGATGTTCCGAAGAGATTGAGAAAGCCTTAAGAAAAGGTCTTAAATATAATGCTCCAAAGAGACTGAGAATGCCTTAAAAAGTTCTTAAAGATAATGCTCCAAAGAAACTGAGAATGCCTTAAAAAAAGGTCTTAAAGATAATGCTCCAAAGAGACTGAGAATGCCTTAAAAAAAAGGTCTTAAAGATAATGCTCCAAAGAGACCGAGAATGCCTTAAAAAAGGTCTTAAAGATAATGCTCCAAAGAGACTGAGAATGCCTCAAAAAGGTCTTAAAGATAATGCTCCAAAGAGACTGAGAATGCCTTAAAAAAGGTCTTAAATATAATGCTCCAAAGAGACTTTGATGCTCACTGGGAGACTTTGATGTCGAGCCTCCAGAGAGAAAATTATTATTTGAGGTTTTGGTTGCATGCCCTCAAGCGGATAGGTTTCCATGTCTTTGGTGATTCTTCTGTTTTTGTTTTCATTTTGGGATTTTCTTTCCTGGAATTTTTACACTTTGGATGCATTCGAATTTTTACAGTATGTTGGATTTTTAAGGCCTCAAAAACATCTTTTTCTTTTTGTTTGTTATTTTGCTTTGAGAATTTGTACATTTGAATTTGGATTTTGTACACTTATTGTGTGATGTGGATGAGCATGCCTCTTATAACAGAAAAAAAACTTACCTGTTCGCTCCTGGCATGGTGTGCATGGAAATGCTTATTCTTTTCCCTCTTGGGAGCAGGTCCTTGAGATTCTTCTCTTGTGAGGACTTCATCTTGATCTGATTGTTTGGCATGGATGAGCGCCGATGCAGAGATGAAACTGTACCTCGGCTCACTTTTGCATCTGATTTCCTTCAGCATGGTGTGCCCGGATAGGCTTGTTCTCTTGGGCGTTTCACCTCTGTACATATTTACTTGATTTTAGGCCGGATACAGTGGCCAATCATGTCGAGCTAAATCCGTCCTTTGGATCATCCTTGCTCATGAGGTCTATTCAATCCCTTCCCTCCAAGTTATGTACACAACAACATATACAAAAGATTGTGTGTGTGTATGGAATAATGTGTGTGAAGTATACATACAAAACTATATATAAGAAACACGTGCAAAGGATTAATATACAAGAATTGTGTGTGCATATCTGTACATGTAAAAGACTGAATGCACGTGACATGCATGTGACATGCAAGAATGAATAGACCACATCCCAGGTGGTTAAGGGATTCGCTGGGTGCTGCTTGGCTACTCACATTGTTTGATACCCGCGAGGATCTAGAAAAGCGTTGTCTTGGCTTTAAGAATTCTAACCCAAAATCTTTTCAAAGAGAACTAACTCGTGCGCATCTTTGCCCCCCGGTCAATGAGCATCTTGCCCCCGAGACTCTGAATTAAGTTCTGCATTATACGGCACCTGTCTAAAGGGAAGTCATTACGAGTAATGCTGCCTTATTGCTCCAGGCTTCAAAAGTCATTGTTTTAAAGGTAGTGCGTCCCTTGTGGATTTTCACACTAGCTTTTCTTATTGGGAAATGCGTCCCTTTAGGGATTTTCACATAACCCTGTGCCTAATTTTTACCTGGAGTGGACCCAACCCAATCCAGCGGCTTTTTTTTCTCTTTTTTTTTGAAGGCAGACTACCTGTTCCCAGGTTTTCACCCTGCCCTTTGGCCTAACTTTTGCTTAGAGAGCCAGTCACGGTTTTCATCTCTAACAGCCTCTTTTTTTTTTTTAAGAGGTAGGAGGAGGATTCGTCACATTAAAAATCATTATTGTTGCTTTGATAATTGCGCCAGCATATGTCCTTATGCCTATAGCAGGTTTCTCTTAACCATCTAATTGCATATTTACGCCTAGCTTATGCATGCATTTCTATCTATAGGCACCATATAGCAATAAGAATGACCATGACTAGACATGTGATACAAAAGCACTAGTTTTACTTAGTTTCAATGAGTAACAACTTAGGTGCACCCGATCTCCTGTTATCAATCAGCCCTCTCGGGTTTTCTTGATTGAATATTTTCTCTCAAGCCTCTAATTTTTGCCCGGGATGCCTTTTTTCGGTTTTCATCCTGACGAGGTACCCAATTTTAGCAAGACCGCCTTTTTCGGTTTTCGACCCGCGGGGCTTTTATTCTCTTCTTTTGATTTTTAGCCCTTAACCCTGGACCCTCTTGAGTCTGTCAACATCGATCGGTTCTATCCATCACTGCTTTCTTAGATAATAATCTCTAGAAGACAAAGGGACCTTCTCACACTGGCCCAAATTTACCTCGTATGTCTGGAACACCTGGTCTCATTTGTTTGACAATTGAATCTCCCTCTCTCATCGGATGCTTTCTGGCCGTCTTTCCAAATGATCAAGCATAATGTTTTCTGATGGATCTGATGTTAGTGGTTATGCCCTAGGCCAAACAATTTGGACCTTGATGTAATCATTACATTTCATTTATATAATAGTTTTCTTCACATTAATATTAATGGCATCTTACATTATTGTAATATTTATGAATAACTATGTTATTCATGTTGTCCCTAGTCATTTATCAATAATGGGCATAAAGATAAATTAAGACTAGTATAGATTTGTATTGATAATCATGGGATGATTATACATGATGATATGAATCAAATCTATAGGTACTTGTTAGAGAATAAAGTACTGGACAGACCCACTATAAGATCACTTCATAGGATAATGTCATAAGTGTTCTTATAATAGATATGTTATTGAATCCTTTGACCTGAGGTTATCATAGTTTCCTATATAAGGAACATTATGTTTTGACATAATCAAACGTTATCTTTAATCGGATAATTATAAAGATTATGATTGGACATAATGAAAATTATGCAGAGGAAAATGAATGATCAAGATGGAATTTGTCCCTCTTATGAGAGAGATATCTATTGGGCCCCTCGATAAGTAGGACTGTAAAAATGCATGGTCATGCTCGAATGAATTGATAGTGTCATCAATGTCATTTGAATTTATCAGTCTACTTAGTGATCGGGAAATTAAATGTTTGAATAATATAAGTTTGACATGTACCATGACTTATGTTCAAATAAGGTATCGTGTGATAAAAGGATAATAACATGTTCTATTTACAGGTTAAAATCGGACTAACGATATTTATATTATTTGGATAGTCATAATGTTTTGCTAGAGACCAATTATGACTTGTGGGCTTATTATGGGATAAGGCCCACTGCCAACATAATATAAACCTATTGGGTCACACACCAAGACCAAAATGAACAATATGGATTTTATTGGGTTATTTCAAAATAATATATAAATATAGGTATTTATATATTTAATTTTGAAATTACTTATTTATTTATTTATGTACATATACATATATCTCTAATTTTGAATATGAGATAATAGTATGTATTAATATTTCTTATTATTTTGAATAAGAAATAAATAAATAAATAAATATATATATATATAAGGTAGATATCTCTTGTTTTGAATTAAGAGATAATATCCTTATTTATCTTTTCCTAAGAGAAAAAGGATTTGAAATATATATACATATATATATATATATAGATATATGTATGGGATATAGGTTAATAAAAGGTTATTAACTCTTATCAAAACTCAATTCCCGTTTTTCAAAAGGAATAAGAGTTTTAAAGTGGTTAAAACATAGGATACCAACATTGGATACCCTAGCTAGCATAACTTCTTATTGAGAAGAAGAAAAGCTAACTCTAGCTTTTTTTTCTGAAAAGAAAAATACAACCACCATTGTTCTTCCTTGAGAAGGAAAGAAAATTGTAAAATCCATTCGCATCTAAAGGGAACTAGCAACCCTGCGACTTCGGTTCATTTTGTTCGTGCGTGTGGATACCAATAGAGGACGTTCGTATTAAAGGCAGCATTTTCAGTTTGATTTAAAGGTGTTTAATTCGAATTCCCACACTGAAAAGGTTAGTAAATCTTATCACTTTCTTTTGAATCAATTGAAATACATGGATCCTGTTTTCGGGTTTCGATTTGTTTCCACTGCGTTAATGTTGAATTAATCCGACAAAACCCAACATCTGACCGTGGCGATAATCCCATGACTTGTCCTTGTCTGACTTGTGCAATTGCTGCTGTCGTTGTTGTGCTCTGTCGGCTTCCAAAATTTAGCCATGACTGTCCTTAAAGATTTGAGCTTCACATCTATCGGCCATACTGCTTCTGCCCCCTGTGTCGAGGAATAATAGATGACTCTTGTAGAGGTTCCAATGGTGGCTCTCTAGCCTCGAAGTGCAAAAGGGTCATTTCTCTGCCCAATCCTTTTTCATGATATTTTCTGCCAGCATTAAACCATTCATATAGGTCGTGCAAATTTTGGCTTGGATTTCTTCCGTCTCTTAGCTCCTTCCTCATTCATCAACTTGTTACTTGTATAGTATACCCTTCATACAGATAAAACGAGTAGATGGTTTGCAAATCAGCGTTTTGGTCCTTTTCCTTTTGGCAACCATGAAGAATGGTAGGATACAGACATGTACAAATCAACAGGATTTGGGCAAAACTTGCCCCCAAGATGTTTTCCTTCTATCTTTTTTATTGTTTCCTTCTTCTTCTTCTTCTTCTTTTTTTTTTTTTTGTTTTTGTTTGTGCTTGCTTTTTGTTCTTTTCCTTTTTATCCTCTTTTTCCTTGTTCTTTTTCCGAGGATAAGCTTTGTCCTAATCCTGATAGTTTACACATACACGTACCCCTTCTCTTCTTGACTTGGGATAGCATTGACCAACTAAGTCCGGTTTTGAACTCCGACCAAGAATTTTAGCTTCATCTCTGCTCGTGGATTCTTCCTTTTGACCTTTTCTGCCCCCTCCGGCCTGGTCTTCTGAGCTTCTACTTGACTGGTCCATGATTGGGATATGTTAGAATGGTGTATTTGACGACTTTACGATTATCTCCTGGCATGTCTTCATGGGTTCAGGCAAAGACTTCTTCAGACTTTTTTTTTCATTCTCTTAAATTTTGTCTCACCTCAGGAGTCAAATTAGGTGCAACCACGATTACTATTTATTGAAACTAAATGAAACGGTATTTTAAACCAATGCCTTAATCATGATTATTATTTATGCTTGATGCAATAAGATATAAAAATGCATATATAAGCAAAGCCCATATTATTAAAGCAGAAAAGATAAACAAGTGCATAGTTCAGGAATACACTTTAGAAAATGAAAAGCATCATAACAACTCTAATCCTTTCTTTCTTCATCCAGGCAAGGCACCAATTCTTGAATGCGATCTCTCAGAGGGCGATAATAGTCTGTCCGATGCCCTGTGTACTTGTGATATGCACAATACCAGTCTGTTCTGTGCCTCGGTTTTCCCTAACTTGGAGCAAGCCTAGCTGGCAAGGGTTGTAACTTCCCTTCCTTGATGAGACGAGTGAAGTGCCAAGATAGAGGATTGCTCGAGATGGTGAGGTGTTTAGGAGTCATTCCGGTGGCTGAGACCTCTACTGCCTTGGTATTTCCCCCATTGCCAATGCTGTTTCCTAAGGCCAGGTTTGTAGATTTGGCCATTTTATCCAGATGCTCAGCCTCAGCTGCAATGGCTATATCTTTTAAGGACTCCCAGTCCTTCAGCCCCTTCATCTTTAACCCATCTTTCAAGTATGGGCTGGCATTCCTAATAAACAGCCTGATCTGGTCTGGAGTGTCCGACCTCTTCTTCATTTCCATTACCTGGTTCCTCCATCGGGTTAAGTACTCATGGAATGACTCGTTCGGCTTTTGTTGTAGTAACTCTAGATCTTTCAAAGTGACCTCCATCCTTATACTACAGTCATATTGCTAGAGGAACTCCTCCGTCAGCAGATCCCAGTTGTGACGCGCGCCGAACCCAGCAAGGCCCCTCACGGGAATCCGCTTTAGGATTCGAGGGATAGGTTCACGTCTTTTTCGATCATAGGTGTTCTGAGATATTTTCGGCACCTCCTTTCACAATAGAACATTGAAAAGGACCATTCATCGCCATAACACCTTTAGGCACTTTTGAGGTATTTTGGAGTCGCCACCCAATTTACAAGAAATTGGGAAAGTTCAACCTCTTATTGGTCTAAACCAGAGATGGTGTTCGGAACTTCACACTTATTTATGTCTTGGTTGATTATAAATGAGTTTTTAAATCATAAAATTTCATCCCTCATCTCACGCGATTAATGCATTGAATTTAAAGCGCACATCATTCACATTGAAAAGTGATAAATAAAGTAATAAATAATTACAAAATAAATAAAGTGGGACAGAACAATCCCCCAAAAATAAATTGCAAAATAAAATAAAATTGGGACAGAACAATCCCCCAAAATAAGAAAACGTAAATAAATAAACACAGAAAAAGAACTAAAATGCAACATACATAAATCGGGTTATTTATTGAATTTTGGGAACATTGGTTCCTTTCATGCATAATATAAGAAAAAATCATTTTTGAAGTGACAATTTATTTTGGATGGAAGGCTAGGACATTGGTCCTATTTTATTAGAAAACCCAATTTTATTTGTAAAAATATTTTTTGTGTGATTTTTGATTAAGCGTGCACAAAATAAATGGTTTATTAATAAGTACGTGCCAAAAAACTTAATAAAACAAATAAAGAAAAATAGCAAATACAATAAAAAATAACAACTCCTCGGATCTCCTCCTTCATTCGCACGGGTGCTCGAACGGGGGAGCACGACATTTTAGCCACGGTAAAAAAACAATAACAAAAATTAGTAACAATTCAAAAATCAAATAAACTTGGTATAAACTAATACATCAATAAACATAGAGTGCATTAAACACATTATTTTAATATATTATCATCACACATCAAATAAAAAAAATCATGCAAGGTACGTTAATAATAGCCATAGTTAAATCATGAGATAACACATGCAAAATATAAAGGCGATGATAAAAAATAATAATAATAATACCAATAACAATAACAACAACAATAAAAATAATAATAACAATAATAATGATAATGGCAATAATAAAGATAATAGATAATGATAATAACAACAAATAATAATAATAACTATAACAACATATTAATAACACATATAATAACAATAATAATAATAATAATAATAATAATAATAATAATAATAATAATAATAATAATAATAATAATCAAACCAATGAAATTAAATGAGTAACTAAAAGGGAAGGTAGTTAAACATGTAGTATACTATGGTAACACTTTAAGCATAAAAAAATTAAAATAAAAATTGTAAAGGGTGATAATAAGGAGTAAATCATGCAAATCTTATTTTTTCTCTCTTAACATTATGTAGATCTATCCATTTTATGCCAATGACAAAATGAAGAGTGAGTACTCATGCTAAAAAATAGATCTCAAACCAAAAAAATTCATGCATGCGTTAATTCAAAAAATAACAAAGCAACGTAACATAAAATAAATTAACATGAATAAAATGAAGCAAAATAAAATAAAGAGTTGGATCCAAGAATCTTTACCCTCAGATTTAAGTGATATTTGAAGCAAGGTATCCCGATCTAATCTCTTGTCAAGATCCGAAAATTTACTCAAAAAAATGTTCAAATAAATTTTGAGTTTATGTCAAAGAAAACTCAAGAACACAAATATCCAAAAGTGATTTGATTTTTTTTGTTTGATATATGATCTGAAAATTCAAGTTAAGGAATTGATTTTCCTTTCTCAAAGGTTTCAAGATCAATCAAAAAATTTTAGAGATGAGAAAAAACTAAAATGAAATTTAAGATGAAAAACTTGTAGATTTAATGAAGAGAATTAAGAAGATTAAGGAAAATGATTTTTATTTTTGAGGATAATAAAAGATGAACTCCAAGAACATTGAACTCTTTATTTTTCCAGCAAAATCCACTAACTCCCCCCAATAATATCTCCCCCAAATGACTTAGAAAAAATATTTTTTTCCTAGAGAGAATTTCCTTACTCCAAAAAATCAATTTTTTTTCCTCAAAAATGAAAAATAACTCACGTAAAAACTCACTTCCTCTGCCCTCTCCAGCTCCCCTACAGATTTTTCCAAGATTCCCTTCCCTTAATTTTAACAAAAAACACTCCAAAATTCAAACTTAAATCACTAAAGTCAAATATGGACAATTAATATTTTTGTTCATTTTTATTATTTTTTTTGTTATTTTTGACCTTTAACTCCCACCCAATTTGACTAATATTTGTCAAATTTTGATAAAATCGGAAAAAGTCGCAAGAAAAAATTATTTTTAGGCCCAAAAAATTAAAAAAATGATTTTTGGGGGGTTAGGGGAGCTGTCGGCGAGATTGCTGCGCGCGGCGTGCGCAATAGCGACGCGTAGCCGCGCGCTTTAACGACGCGGCTGCGCGTCGCCCTTGCGCCCGCAACGCATGCTGCACAGCCCGCTGTGCGCAGGGCGCCGAGCGCTGGGCGCAGCGCCGGGCCGCGCTTGACGCTCGCAAATTTATTTATTTAATTTTTTTAATTTTTTATTTTTTTCAATATGTCTAAAAAACACTAAAATTAATAAAAATATTTTTAAAATTAATTTTTAAAACATTTTTATTATTTTTTAATTTTTTATTCAAAAATTCAGAATTTGACAAGGAAATCGTCACTTCCAACTATTTTTACCTGCAAGGGCGATTTATCATCATTGGGTAATCCTGATCTTGGACGACTCGGGACCCGGTGTCTACAGTTGCCCCCAATTTTTGGGAAGCTAGCATGCAGGTGCCTAGTTGAGCCAAAATTCAGGAAATAGGAAAGAAGCACATACCTGAGGCGACAACCTTCCCGTTGCTATGAAGATCTCCCGAACTGCAAACCTGCTTTGGTCTTGCGAGATGCAGGTTCCGTCCTTGAATGGCGAAGCGTCGAATTCGTTCCAGACTTACGAAATGCAAGAAGTGCTTTCTTGAGCTGCACTGAGTCGCTGACAAGACTACAGAGTGCGAAGTTCATTTTTTTTTTTACTGCTCTTCTGAGCGGGGAGTTTTTCTGAACCGAGTTGAAAATAATGCTCTAAAGAGATTGAGAGTGCCTTTGAGTAAGGACTTAAAGATGATGCTCCGAAGAGACTGGGAATGCCTTTAGAGAAGGACTTAAAGATAATACTCCGAAGAGACTGGGAATGCCTTTAAAAACGGACTTAAAGATAATGCTCCGAAGAGACTGAGAGTGCCTTTAGAGAAGGACTTAAAGATGATGCTCCGAAGAGACTGAGAATGCCTTTAGAAAAGGGCTTAAAGATAATGCCCCGAAGAGACTGAGAATGCCTTTAGAGAAGGACTTAAAGATAATATTTTAAAGAGATTGAAGATGTTTGTTGGACAAGGATGCCTTCTAAAAAAAAGGACTTAAAGGTAATGCTCCGAAGAGACTGGGAACGCCTTTATAGTATGACTTAAAGATAATTCTTCGAAGAGACTGGGAATGCCTTTAAAGAAGGACTTAAAGATAATGCTCCAAAGAGACTGAGAGTGCCTTTAGAGAAGGACTTAAAGATAATGTTTTGAAGAGACTGAGGGTGCCTGTTGGACAAGGACTTAAGGATAATGCTCTGAAGAGGCTGGGAGTGCCTTTAAAGAAGGACTTAAAGATAATGCTCCGAAGAGACTAAGAACGCCTTTAGAGAAGGACTTAAAAATAATGTTTTAAAGGGATTGAGGGGCCTGTTGGACAAGGACTTAAGGATAATACTCTGAAGAGACCGAGAATGCCTTTAAAGAAGGACTTAATGATAACGTTCCGAAGAGATTGAGAATGCCTTTAGAGAAGGACTTAAAGACAATGCTCCGAAGAGACTAAGGAGGCCTTTAGAGCAAGGACTTGAGGATAAAGTTCTTAGGAGACTAAGGGGCCTGTTGGACAAGGACTTAAGGATAATGCTCCGAAGAGACTAGGAGTGCCTTTAAAGAAGGACTTAAAGATAATGTTTTAAAGAGACTGAGGGTGCCTGTTGGATAAGGACTTAAGGATAATGCTCCGTAGAGACTGGGAGCGCCTTTAAAGAAGGACTTAAAGATAGTGTTTTGAAGAGATTGAGGATGCCTATTGGATAAGGACTTAAAGGTCATGTTTTTGAAGAGATTGAGGATGCCTGTTGGATAAGGACTTACAGACAATGCTTTGAAGAGATTGAGGATGCCTGTTGGATAAGGACTTAAGGATAATGCTCCGAAGAGACTGGGAGTGCCTTTAAAGAAGGACTTAAAGATAATGCTACGAAGAGACTAGGAATGCCTTTTGAGGAAGGACTTGGAGATAAATTTTTGAGGAGATTTAGGGTGCCTGTTGGACAAGGACTTAAGGATAATGTTTTAAAGAGATTGGGGATGCCTTTAGAAGAAGGACTTAAAGGGAGTTATCTCTCTACGGTTCACACGATTTCAACCTTGCGCGGGCTTCATCTTAAATTTGTCCTGCCGAAGCTGTCTCTTGGTTTGGCCTTTTCCTGCAAAGATGTTTATACAAGAATATACCAGAGGTCGTGTATGCATGTGTGAAATGCTGTATGCAGATATGAGATGTATGCAAAAATGGATAGACCACGTCCTAGGTGGTTAGGGGTCCGTTCAGGATATGGCCTGGCATTGTCTGATGCTCCCAAGGATCTAGGAAAGCATCATCTTCACTTTTGGGATTCTGATCCATAATCTTTCTAACGAGAACTAACCCGTGCACATCTTTGCCCCCCGGTCATTGAGCATTTTGCCCCAAAGATTTTAATTTGTGTCCTGCACCATATGCCTAAAATGAGGTTATTCAAAGTGATGCTGCCTTATCGCTCCAAGTGTCGGGAGTCATTAATTAAAGATAGTGCGTCCCTTGTGGATTTTCACACTAGCTTTTCTCAGCGGGAAATGCGTCCTTTCTTGGATTTTCACATAATCCTGTGGCTTATTTTTTGCCTGGAATGGACCCAACCCAATCCAGCGGCTTTTATTTATTTCATTTTTTGTAGGGCAGACTTCCTGTTCCCAGGTTTTCACCCTGCCCTTTGGCCTAACTTTTACTTAGAGCGCCAGTCACGGTTTTCATCTCTAACGGCCCCCTTTTTTTTTTTTTTTTTTGCGAGAGAAGTTGGAGTTGTTGCGAAAGGTCTTTCGGGTATGATTGGCATGTGCTTATGTCTCAGATATTGGTTGTATGAGCTTGTAGGATTGGCTTCACAGTAGGTAGCAAGATGAGTTGGCTGAAGCGCCTGAGTAGCGAGAATGGTAGAGGGTAGATGATAACAATGTGCTAGTTTTATATCGGGCTCAGACAACTTTGAGTGTGCAAGATGAACTGCCCTGGTTATACCAATACATCTTTGCATAAATGCATATATTTCAATCTGATTTCATAACACATGATCACTATTTGGCATTAACTCGAAAAATATGAGACCTCATCTAGTCTCGGGATAGATCTTGAGAGCATCAAACTCCTGTCATCAATCAGCCCTCGCGGGTTTTCTTGATTGAATATTTTCTTTCTTTTTTTTTTTATTTAGCCTCTGCCATGGACCCTCCTTCAGTTTGTTAGTATTAGTTGAATTCACTTTCATCTTCGTCAGCCGGGGGGACTGCTGCTTCTGAGAGTGGCTCCTCTTGGTATCAAAGTCTTGGTCTTAGCCCTTGTGCAGACTGGTTGAGGTGATGGGTTCCTTATGTGGGGCTTGAATATGAAGTTTCACGTTTGGCCTTTATTGGCTTTGGCGGTTCGAACCCTGGGATGGCCTTTCAATGGTCGGGATAGGGTGACAGGTCGAGCTTGGATGATCTGGGATACTTTTATCGGTTTTGGTGGTTTAAATCCTGGAATGGCCTTTCAACGGCCGGGGTTGGATGGATGGTTTGTGAATTAGCCTTTTAGGTCCCTTTCAGATTTCTTTTGGGCTTTCCCAACAAACCACTCCTTATCATCAATTTTTTTTTCATTAAGCGCATCAACAGCTCTAGCAGCATCATCTACATTCTCAAAGTTGACAAATCCAAACGGGATTTGAACAAAACTCGCCCCCAAATAGCATTCCCTTGCAAACTTCGTTCAAGTCATGAAGTTACACATACGTGCACTTTTCATCTTAACCACTGGGACCGTTGTGGTTCAATCTAGTCAAGCATTGGGTTTTAGCAAGAAACTTGGCGATAAGGGTTCTGGATGGTCAAGGGTCAATCATAATCGATTTTGAGGGTGCACATTTCAAAGGGGGTCAAGAGGAAAGAGGTCATATAGTTTGGTTCTGATGGGTCATATATTTCTTGTGGAGGTCCTGAGTTTTATTTGTCCAACTTTTGATGTAGATTTCGGGGTTTGATCTTATTTGGTAGCGCCACATGCAACTTAGATGTTGTGGATGCAAAGAAATGGCTTTCAAAATTCGGTTCGTCGTCATGTTGGCACGTGGAAGTAGTACTGATCTTAAGAACGTCCTTGCCAATTTTCAGCATGTCACACCAGGTCCAGGCAGAGGCTTTTTTTTTTATCTCTCAAAATTATCCTCTCCTCAAGAGTTATATCAGATGCTATCAAGATTTTGTTTGGATTCTCCAAAGTTCCGAGACTAGATGGAGCCGTATTAATTGAATTAGTGTCAAAATGATTGCATCATGACCATGTGAAATGAAATTATTAGGAATACAATACAAATAAGCAAACTTGTTCAATTTTATTGAAAATAACCAAACTGTCATAAGGAGTCCTTGAAACAAAAGAAACCAAATGTTTAAAAACATAATCTTCTTCCCCACTCTCCCGACGAGTGTCAGTGACCTATTCATATCCATGTAGTTCTCGCAAAATATGCCACTATGTTGGATCAGACCCGATCATATATCTGGTGGAGGGACTGCATTGTAGGCTGGCTCTTTCTTCTTCTCCCTCTTTTCGGGGTCAGTAATCTGCTTACTGTCAATCAGATCTTGAATATGATGCCTCAGTTTTGCACAGTTGTCTGTCAGATGCCCAGTGTGCTGGTGGAATTCACAATATTCATTATCTCTATGCCCCGGCTGTCCTTGGGTTCTGGCTGGCTTAGCGGGCAATGGCTGCAACATCCCTATTTTCACTAGCTTCTTGAAAACCCATGATAGAGATCTACCAAAATTAGAATAATTCCTTTGATTCATTTTCATAGCTGGCACTCTCGTCTTCTTAGCATTGCCCTTATTGTCGTTGTGGATACTTGGGTTTGCACTTTTCGGGGCATGCATCCTCGCCGGATCTCCATCCCCTTCAAGCATAATGTCGCATTCCAGGGTAGGCCTCTTACCACCCCTCTGTCCAACTGGTGAATCAAGTGGCTTCTTGCCTCTGGACTTGGAAGTACAAGGAGATGTTGCTGTCGTCAAAGTATAGGCCTTCTCGATAGTGGCCAGCTCAACCTAATTAAGGGTAGTAGCCATCATTTGAGATTGGAGAACTAGCGCCATGGCATCCATCCTTTCCTTAACTGCGGCCCATAACCTCTTTTCAAGCTCCTCGAACCTTCTATCCACCTCCCGGGCAATTAAGGCATAAGTCTCTTCAGTCCGTGAAGAATTGGCTCCTCTTAGTACCTGGTCAGATCCCTCTTCCCCAGCTTCTTCTTCGCTTTCGCTAGTGGACGAACAACCTATCATTGCCACAGAAACCCCTCTTCCATCTGTCTTAGGGCGAGTAATAATGGCATACTCATTTCTAAACAAGTCTTGCAGTACATACCATTCAGGTAAGCTTGAACCAATCATGGCATTATAGGCCGACTCTTTTTCCCTCTGCTCAGGATTAGTGGTCTGTTTGCTATCGATTAAGTCTTGAATCTGATCCCTTGAGGGACGACAATAGTCTGTTCTATGCCCTGTGTACTGGTGATATGCACAATACCTGTCTGTTCTATGCTTAGGCTTTCCTTGACTTGGGGCAGGCCCAGCTGGCAAGGGTTGTAACTTCCCTTCCTTGATGAGACGGGTGAAGTGCCAAGATAGTGGTCTGCCCGAGATAGTGAGGTGTTTAGGAGTTGTTCCTATGGCTGAGACTTCTGCTACCTTAGTATTGCCCCCATTATCGCTGCTATCTCCCTTGCTTTTACCCAAGGCTAGATTTGTAGACTTAGCTATTTTGTCCAGATGCTCGGCCTCAGCTTCGATGGCTATATCTTTTAAGGACTCCCAGTCTTTTAGCCCCTTCATCTTTAACCCATCCTTTAAATATGGACTAACATTCCTGATGAACAATCGAATATGGTCGGGAGTATCCGGTTTATACTTCATTTCCATAACTCGATTTCTCCATCGGGTCAGATACTCGTGGAACGACTCGCCCGGCTTTTGTTGCAGTAGCTCTAGATCTTTTAGAGTGACCTCCATTCTTATACTACAGTCATACTGCCTTAGGAACTCTTCAGTCAATAAGTCCCAGTCTTCTTTTGCTCTTCGGTCCAATCCATGATACCAGTCTACTGCAGGGCTTGTCAAGCTCAGACAAAAATATTCAATCTTTTGCCTCTTCGTTAAGGTAGTACCCTTCATCACCAATGTGTACTGCTTGACATGTGTAGTGGGATCAGAAGTTCCATTGAATTTGGGAATATCAGGCATCTTAAAGTTCTGAGGTATTAAATCATCACTATCCAGCTCTCGGTCCTCAGGATTCATTCCCCCACCCACTTTCAACATCTTGGTCACAGCTTCAAACCTCTCTTCCATTTTTCTCCATATCTCATCCTCTAACTTAGGCGACTTCTCCTTTACTACCATCTGCTCTTCTTGCTCTTCCCATAAGTCACTCTCAGATTTGGGGTCTTCTCTGTGTTCAATAGGCATTGGCACTCTTGGCTCAACCATGGGTGGATTAACTGCCACTGGGGGATCCTCTCTACTAGCCCTTTATTCAACTTGCCCCCAAGTCGGAGCGGTATCCTGTCGTCCCTTGGGTGGGGCTAAGGTAGTGGCAAGGTTGCTTATCATCGCCATTATTCTGGCCTTAAACTCTTCCATCCTTTTCCCCACTTCTTCGGCAATCAATGCACGGTTAGCCTCAAACTCTCTAGAAGGATCAGCCATACTGGATGCTATTGAAGATGAAGTCTTGCTACTTTCTGAATCTGGCTCCCGAACTATTGCGCCTTTAAATAACTCAGAGATTAGGATTTCCTGATCAGCCGTCCACTAGTATCCCTAGACCACCCGGATGAATCTATAATGGCTGCATAACTCACTTTGTTAGGATGATGCATGATTGAAGTGCAATGCATGGCCGTGCTGATGCAGCATAGACAAACACATGCAAGTAGATAGGCTATTCCAACCTTATTTCTCCCACACATGAGGTAATACAATCTCTTTCCTAGGTGAGCTTAGTCCATGGGTTAACAGGGGACCCTATGGACGCGCGTATGGTGTACGGTAAAAAATCGACAGCATAACACTCTTAATTTAAAGCACATGCATTTTGGTTTTGGCCATTATATATTTAAATAATTTCAAATAAAAAAAAATGGGCCCATCAGGGCATGACAGCCTTTAATAAAGACCATTTAATTTGATTGACTTTATTTAATATATGACGGCCCAAATAGCAAGCATAGTATTATGGTACATACCGCCTAGGGGAAGTATCTATTGCCATTACATGAGCTTTGGTCAAGGTGGTGTCACTTTAGGGCTACCCAAGCATAGTCCCTGCCAACGGATCGCGTATAGCGACCAATCGGGTCTCCATTTGATATACCAAAAATGGTACGAGGCTTGAGCTGGTGATTATCCTTAACACTTCCCCATATTGAATGAACGTAAGGTTGTGCTTCAGGAACGCACCGGGGTTAAGAAAGGGACCAAACTAGCATAATTCTAAGGCTCTAATGAGATGCGATGCAATTTTCGATGAGAGATGGAATTTTAATTTTAAAAGCTCAATTATACATTTTAACCAAGACACTTTCAGAGCAAAGTCACAAACAGTCCCCAGTGGAGTCGCCACTGTGACGCGCGCCGAACCCAGCAAGGTCCCTCACGGGAATCCGCTTTAGGATTCGAGGGATAGGCTCACGTCTTTTTCGATCATAGGTGTTATGAGATATTTTCGGCACCTCCTTTCACAATAGAACATTGAAAAGGACCATCCATCGCCATAACACCTTTAGGCACTTTTGATGTATTTTGGAGTCGCCACCCAATTTACAAGAAATTGGGAAAGTTCAACCTCTTATTAGTCTAAACCAGAGATGGTGTTCGGAACTTCACACTTATTTATGTCTTGGTTGATTATAAATGAGTTTTTAAATCATAAAATTTCATCCCTCATCTCACGCGATTAATGCATTGAATTTAAAGCGCACATCATTCACATTGAAAACCGATAAATAAAGTAATAAATAATTACAAAATAAATAAAGTGGGACAGAACAATCCCCCAAAAATAAATTGCAAAATAAAATAAAATTGGGACAGAACAATCCCCCAAAATAAGAAAACGTAAATAAATAAACACAGAAAAAGAACTAAAATGCAACATACATAAATCGGGTTATTTATTGAATTTTGGGAACATTGGTTCCTTTCATGCATAATATAAGAAAAAATCATTTTTGAAGTGACAATTTATTTTGGATGGAAGGCTAGGACATTGGTCCTATTTTATTAGAAAATCCAATTTTATTTGTAAAAATATTTTTGGTGTGATTTTTGATTAAGCGTGCACAAAATAAATGGTTTATTAATAAGTACGTGCCAAATAACTTAATAAAACAAATAAAGAAAAATAGCAAATACAACAAAAAATAACAACTCCTCAGATCTCCTCCTTCATTCGCACGGGTGCTCAAACGGGGGAGCACGACATTTTAACCACATTAAAAAAACAATAACAAAAATTAGTAACAATTCCAAAATCAAATAAACTTGGTATAAACTAATACATCAATAAACATATAGTGCATTAAACACATTATTTTAATATATTATCATCACACATCAAATAAAAAAATTCATGCAAGGTACGTTAATAATAGCCATAGTTAAATCATGAGATAACACATGCAAAATATAAAGACGATGATAAAAAATAATAATAATAATACCAATAACAATAACAACAACAATAAAAATAATAATAACAATAATAATGATAATGGCAATAATAAAGATAATAGATAATGATAATAACAACAAATAATAATAATAACTATAATAACATATTAATAACACATATAATAATAATAATAATAATAATAATAATAATAATAATAATAATAATAATAATAATAATAATAATAATAATAATAATAATAATAATCAAACCAATGAAATTAAATGAGTAACTAAAAGGGAAGGTAGTTAAACATGTAGTATACTATGGCAACACTTTAAGCATAAAAAAAATAAAATAAAAATTGTAAAGGGTGATAATAAGGAGTAAATCATGCAAATCTTATTTTTTCTCTCCTAACATTATGTAGATCTATCCATTTTATGCCAATGACAAAATGAAGAGTGAGTACTCATGCTAAAAAATAGATCTCAAACCAAAAAAATTCATGCATGCGTTAATTCAAAAAATAACAAAGCAACGTAACATAAAATAAATTAACATGAATAAAATGAAGCAAAATAAAATAAAGAGTTGGATCCAAGAATCTTTACCCTCAGATTTAAGTGATATTTGAAGCGAGGTATCCCGATCTAATCTCTTGTCAAGATCCGAAAATTAACTCAAAAAAATGTTCAAATAAATCTTGAGTTTATGTCAAAGAAAACTCAAGAACAAAAATATCCAAAAGTGATTTGATTTTTTTGTTTGATATATGATCTGAAAATTCAAGTTAAGGAATTGATTTTCCTTTCTCAAAGGTTTCAAGATCAATCAAAAATTTTTAGAGATGAGAAAAAACTAAAATGAAATTTAAGATGAAAAACTTGTAGATTTAATGAAGAGAATTAAGAAGATTAAGGAAAATGATTTTTATTTTTGAGAATAATAAAAGATGAACTCCAAGAACATTGAACTCTTTATTTTTCCAGCAAAATCCACTAACTCCCCCCAAGAATATCTCCCCCAAATGACTTAGAAAAAATATTTTTTTCCTAGAGAGAATTTCCTTACTCCAAAAAACCAATTTTTTTTCCTCAAAAATGAAAAATAACTCACGTAAAAACTCACTTCCTCTGCCCTCTCCAACTCCCCTACAGATTTTTCCAAGATTCCCTTCCCCTAATTTCAACAAAAAACACTCCAAAATTCAAAATTAAATCCCTAAAGTCAAATATGGACAATTAATATTTTTATTTATTTTTATTATTTTTATTGTTATTTTTGACCTTTAACTCCCACCCAATTTGACTAATATTTGTCAAATTTTGATAAAATCGGAAAAAGTCGCAAGAAAAAATTATTTTTAGGCCCAAAAAATTAAAAAAATGATTTTTGGGGGGTTAGGGGAGCTGTTGGCGAGATTGCTGCGCGCGGCGCGCGCAATAGCGACGCGTCGCCGCACGCTTTAACGACGCGGCTGCGCGTCGCCCTTGCGCGCGCAACGCATGCTGCGCAGTGCGCTACGGGCGCTGCGCAGCCCGCTCTGTGCAGGGCGCCGAGCGCTGGGCGCAGCGCCTGCGCACTGCCGCAGGCGTGCCGCCGCGCTCGATGCTCGCAAATTTTTTTTTTTTTAAATTTTTTATTTTTTTCAATATGTCTAAAAAACACTAAAATTAATAAAAATATTTTTAAAATGAATTTTTAAAATATTTTTATTATTTTTTAATTTTTTATTCAAAAATTCAGAATTTGATAAGGAAATCGTCACTTCCAACTATTTTTACCTGCGAGGGCGATTTATCATCATTGGGTAATCCTGATCTTGGACGACTCGGGACCCGGTGTCTACACCAGTCTTCTTTTGTTCTCCGATCCAGTCCGTGATACCAGCCCACCGTAGGGCCTGTCAAACTTAAACATAAGTATTCTACCTTTTGCCTCCTTGTTAGTGTGGTACCTTTCATTATCAAAGAGTATTGCTTGATGTGTGCGGTGGGGTTCGATGTGCCATCAAATTTTGGGACATCAGGCATCTTAAAGTTCAAGGGGATTAGATCTCCTCAATCTAGCTCTTTGTCTTCGGGGTTCATCTCTCGACCCTTGTCAACATCTTAGCCATTGCCTCGAACTTTTCTTCCATCTTTTTCCAGATGGTATGTTCTGTCTGGGGTACTTTCCTTCTAACTGACAG
Organism: Excoecaria cochinchinensis; assembly: GCA_947683425.1. Taxonomy (NCBI): domain Eukaryota; kingdom Viridiplantae; phylum Streptophyta; class Magnoliopsida; order Malpighiales; family Euphorbiaceae; genus Excoecaria; species Excoecaria cochinchinensis. The sequence goes on along the minus strand of CANTUQ010000018.1, from coordinate 11,268,663 downwards.
GGGTTCTCCATATTCATCCCCTTCTAGGTCCTCTTCCATTCTATGGGCTACTCCTCTCTTTTGCCCTCCTGACATGGCAGCCCCTAGGTCCACTGGTGGTGGACGTGCATCCTCCGGCTGATCCTCTCTGGCCTCCTCCTATTCATTTTGTCTCATGGGAGGAGGCGCCAGGTTCTGTGGTGCAGCTGTTTGAGCCATTGCGACCATCATGGCCATCATCCGGTTCTCGAATTCTTCTAACCTTCGACCCACTTCTTCAGCTATCAAGGCCCTAGTAGCATCTGCCTCCCTCGATGAATCGGCCATTTCTAGAGATTCTCTGAATGCCTATTGATTGCACTTGACTTGATTGTGGTTGCTCAATCAAAACCCTCTGATAATGCGACTGTCAGAAACCCTAACCAGCTAGGAAAGTGGTCTTTGATGGCTGAAAAGTTTAAAGAGTTAGAGTGATGCATGAATAATATGCAATGCATGGTCATGCTGTGTAACAAAAAAGATATACAATGGCTAAAATAGATTACAATGATACATGTGAGACATGTGCAAAATTATACACAAGACAATATGTACATGTAATAATTTTATGCAAAGAAACGGATGTATACATGTAGAAGAAATACAAAAATTTATTTGTGCATGACTGACATGAATATGCAATGCATCATCCACAACCACATGCAAGCAGATAGATCCTTCCAACCTTATTGCCTCCACACATGAGATCGTGCGGTCTCTGTCCTAGGTGGGCTTGATCCATGGGTTAACAGGGAACCCGATGGACGCGTATGGTGCATAGTGAAAAACCGACAGTATAACCTCTCTTAGCTAATGTGCATACGCATGGGTTTTGACCATCATGTATTTAGGCAGCCCGAATAAGTTGACATGGGCCTATCGGGGCATGAAAGCCTTTGATTAGGTGACCAATCAGATTATTTGGATTTATCCAATACAAAATGATCCATATAGCAAGCAAGGTATTACGGTTCATACCACCTAGGGGAAGTATCTATTGCCATTACATGAGCTTTAGTTAAAGGTGGTATTTCTTTAGGGCTACCCAAGCATGGTCCCTGCCAACGGGTCTAGCTCATCACGAGCGTAACGACCGATTGGGTCACTATTTAATATATCATGATGGTATGAGGCTTGGGCTAGTGATTATCCTTAACACTTCCCTACATTGAGTGAACGTAGGGTCGTGCTTCGGGAACGCACCGGGGCTAAAAGAGGGACCAAACTAGCATAGATCTAAGGCTCTAAAGTGATGCAATGCAGTTTTGAAAGAAGGTGAAATTTTTAAACTAAAACTCAATTATAATTTTTAATCAAGGTACTTTCGAATCGAAGTCTCGAGTATGTCCCCAGCGGAGTCACCACTGTGATGCGCGCTGAACCCTGTGGCCTCCCGAGGGCCCGCTTTAGGGCGATCGGGATGGGATTCATTAAAACATGTAAGGTATTTACAAGTGCGTCTATATTGGGTAACAAGGAGGTTTCTTGGAGTCGCCACCGAATAGAACATTAGGAATGATCGTCTAGCCTTAGCGAGCCTAAGACGGCGCATACATATCCATCTTGGGCAAGCCAGAGAGATCTTGGATGTCTCAGCCTCTACCCCCTAGAGCCTAGGATTCTTAAATTTAAGTCTTTTGGTGGGACTCAAGAGGTGTCTTGGAAGTCCTAGACCTCTCGCCTCATTGAGCCCCAAAGACCAGAGTGAGTTCGGGACTTCTCATTTATTTGTACCTTGATCAATATTATGATTGAGTTTTGAATTCATTGTTTCACCAACGTTCCACACGATGCATTTAATTAAGGCGCGATCATTCACATCAAAAGTAATAGGTAAAGCATTATTAAATAAATATTCTCAAAAATAAATTACAATAAAACTAGGGGCGGAATACAACCCCCATTGTAAATAAAATCGAAATTATGCATAAATCGGGGTATTCATTAATGATGAGGACATTGGTCCTCGCATGCATATTTATTATAAAATAATTTTGATGTGATTGGTTTTATTTTGGATGGAGAAAATTGATACATTGGTCTCGTTTTTATTTAGGAAAAATTTCAAATTAATTAATAAAAAAACATTTAGTGACTTTCTTTCTAGTGGACCTAAATAAATAATTTTACAAGAAAATTACATGGCAAAAATAAATGAAAAAGCCAAAATAAATAAATATTACAAACGAAGAAAATAAATATATAACCCGAACGAGCCTCTTGGATCTCCCCATGTGCTCGCAAAAATGCCCAAGCAAAAAATGAGATGTGAAATAAAATAAAACACAAATAAAAATAATATTAGTAATTGAATCGATTAAAATCACTTAAATATAAAATAAATGATAAGATAAAATAAAATGAGATAAAATGAAATGATATCAAAATCATAAATGAATTAAAATGTTATCAATTTAAAATAAATGAGAAAAATGTGTTATGAATAATAAGTGGATTAAAAGATGTAATTGGAATAAAATACAACATGTTAATTAATTAATGTGTAAAAATATGAACATGATAATAATGAAAATAAATAAGTGAACAAAATATTAAACATATGATAATGACAATGGAAAAGAATAAAAAATGATTAAATAAATGACATGATTAATTAAAATATGTTAACAAATGATATAAACCATTTACATGGCAAAAAGATCAATCAAAATTAATTAATTTAATTACATGTTAAAAATAATGATTAATTAAAGTGAAATAAATTAATTACATGTTAGGAATTAAAAGAAATCAATATTCACATGAATAAAATAAATGAATGAGAATAACAAAAGAAATATACATATTAATAAATTAAATATAAACAAAATAAATAAATAAATAACTGAAAATAATAAAAATGAACATGAATACATTAAATATGAACAAAAAGAATAAGAAGAACAAGCCCGGAATGTTTACCCTCAGAGTTTCGAATTTGATGAAGGTAAAAAGATGATTGATTTCCTTATTCTTGATTTGCAAGATTAGAATTGAATAATAAAAATGTTGGAATTTTATTCCAAGAAAAAAAAATAGGCTTAAAAAAACTAATAAAAAAAAACTCTTTGAAAACAAAAAATTAATTTCCTTGCTCAAAGGAATTCTTTTTATTGATTACACAAAAAAAAACCTTGAAAAAGTTAAATGGAAAACAAATGAGAAGACAAAAAAACTGAATTTTGAGAACAAATCATCAATTTATTTGTCTCAAAATTAAATCCACCAACAAAATTGCATCCAAAAATATATTTAGAAGAAATTGTGTTGGAAAAAGAATGAAAGATTGATTTTTCTTTTTGATCTTTGGTTGGGGAAAAAATCTGGAAATTTTTTAGAGTTTGAGAGGAAGAAAAAGAGAAAAAGATGAAGAGAAAAAACCCAAAAAAAATCCCCAAAGGAATTCCCCTCCTTAGGTTTTCATCTTATTCTTTTTATATGAATAAAATAGGAAAAAAAGTTAATTAAAGGGATAAAATCAGATGTTAACAATTTTAAATTTTAAAATTTTAAAAAAACCTGAAAATCCCTTAAAAAAGTCATAAAAATCGAATTTTGTGGAAAAAAATAAAAAAAAAAAATCAATTTTGGGGCAAAATTGCACATTTGCGGCGGGACAGGGCCTACGGACGGCCGTCGGAGCATCCGACGGGCGTTCGTAGTGCGCCAGGCACGCGCGCTGGGCGAGAGCGCTCGCCCAGCGAGCGCGCGACAGTTGTGGCGCTCCGCGCGTGCTGCAGCGCCTCGCGGCCTGTAACAAGGCATCTTATCATCATTGGGTAACTCTGATCTGTGCTGTTTCAGGACCTGGTGTCTACAGTGGTATTTTTTAGTTTATTTTTGATTTGTTTGATTCTGCCACGGGAGGGTTTGGCATAGGTGTTTTCTAGAATAGTCCAAGCTTGTCCTGAGGTTTTTGCTTGACCAATGAATGGAATGATGGTGGGGAAGATTGAACCAATAATGGCATTTAGAATTAATTGATCTTGACAGGTCCAAAGAATATAGCTTGGATTTTGTGTGGTTGCAGTGGATTGTGTAATGGTTGCTGGTGGGCATAGTTTGGAGCCATCAATATAGCCCAAAAGATCATATCCAATGAAAAGTGTTTGGAACTGAAGTGTCCAAGAGAGGTAATTTGTGGAGTTTAGTTTGAGATGAGTTTTTGCAGCAACATTAATGCTGATCAGTGTTTGATTTGGTTCAGTGGTGGTGACAATGGTTGGTTTATTGGAATTGATGGCCATGAGTTGAAGAATAGAGGAGAAAAGATGAAGGTAAAAAAAAAGAAAAAAAAAGGATTGACTGGTTTTAATGCTCTGATACAATGATAGACGAGGATGAATCCATATCTTTCATTAATAATATCATCAGTTAAATACAAAAATAGAGTACAACAATTTGAAACTAATTCCTAAGTCTAAGGATATATGAATTTAAACAATTTTGAACAAGTCAATAACTGAAAGTACAAGAGACATTCTTCAATACCCCGCACGGACGAAGTTGTAAGTCGGGATGCATGTAACAACCCAAAATGGGCCTAGTCGGAAATTGTATCCTAAGTCAGAATATTAAAGGGTATTTCAGTAATTTGAGCAAGAGAAAATTTGGATAATAAGGATTTTAATGCAAAAATTAATTAATATGTTAAGAGGAGGAATTATATGGTGTGCATGTGGTGTATGGATGTAGGATATTTGTTGTGGAATAATCTAGTGGATTGTGTGTGTGGTGCCTTGGATGTAAAGTGTTGCATTAGAGATTGTATGGTGTGGGAGAAGTATGGTGTCTTGGGTTATGTAGTCAAAGTGGGTTTTGTTGGGCCATTAGGATCTTTCCATGTGGCATGGGTAGGTGAGCATTGAATGGAAAAGGAGGAGAGAGGCAAGGGAGGGCAGTTTTTGTTGAAGCTTCCCGTGGAAGCTGCCCCTCCTCCCTTGTTTTTTATTTTCCCATCTCCTCTCTCTCTCTTGCTTTCATTTTCTGCTCTCATTTCCTCTCTCTTGTGTTTTCCTTGAGTTTTTGAGTGGGAATTCTGAAGGTTTGAGCTGGGTTTAGATAAGGTAAGTGATTGGGTTTGAGTTAGATTTCTTCATCTCCTTCTTGTTCTTTAAATTTTTGGTTTTGAAGAGTGATTGTATGGCTTGACTTAAAGTGTGTTGTGCCTGGTTTTTGTGCAAGAATCGGAGGAGAGAAGAAAGAGCAAGGGTAAGGATAAAGTGGTGCCTTAAAGAGTAGAGGTCGGATTGAAGCTTCATTTCAGGTTTGGGAGCCTTGTTTGTTGTGTTTTAAGTTTGGAAGTTGATTTTATCACTCTGTTAGTTGGATGATTATGCCTTAGTTCTCATTTGGATTGTGTTTATGTTTGTGTCATTTAATTCTGGAAAATTTGAGTGATTTGCTTGGGTAAATGCATGTGTTGATAGAGTGAGGAATATTGGTTCAAATGCTAGTGTTAGATGGATGTTTATTTGTGTTATTGAGGAATATGAACATGATATGTGAATGAATTTCTGGGTTTGAATTTGATGCTGTTAATTTTGGTATAATGTATGATTATTATGTTTATTGTGTTTTGAGCATATTTTGGAAGCATTGGAGGTAAGAATTTGCATGTTTTTGCATGTTAAATTGTTTTGGGTTAAATGGGTTTTGTTTTGGTTTGGTTGTGAGTTGTGTGTTTTCTGCTGGAATTGGAAAACACGAGTCTATCGCGATAGAATTGCGTTATTCTCTTCCGTGCACAGCGTGCTAGGCGTGTTGTGAGGAGGCAGTCACGATTCGTGAGGGGAGATCACGACTCGTGACCCCTCTCTCTTGTGGGACACGAGTCGTGAGCATGGATCACGACTCGTGACCCCTTTCTCTCATGAGGGAGTTCCGTCACGAGTCGTGAGCATGGATCACGACTCGTGACCCCTTTCTCTCATGAGGGAGTTCCGTCACGAGTCGTGAGCATGGATCACGACTCGTGACCCTTCTCTCTTAGGAGGGAGTTCCGTCACGAGTTGTGAGGGGGGATCACCACTCGTGACCCCTCTCTCTCGTGGGACGGGAGGCGGCTTCGTCACAAGTCGCAACTGCATGTGCGACTCGCGACTGGCCTTTTTCCTCGGCTACTGTCGCGAGCGCGACAGTGAGTCTTCTTCCTGCCTGTTTTGTCCTGTTATGCCTGGAAGTCTTCTTCTTTCTCTTTCGTATGGCTTTTCGCATTGTGTAAGTGAAGTTTTGTATTTTTATACTAGTGTATTGATATTTTTGACTTGTGTTATTAATTAATGGCATGCTAGTGTTGAATTTCGGCTTTTGACCGTGTCTAGTGTTAAACGTTTAGAATGATTGTTTTTAGCCTGAAGTGTCAAGGTAGTGGATAATTAAGCATGCTTAAGAAAGGTTAGTGAGTGCAGCTGCCTGTGTTGGCCCCGTTTGGGTCTTTCGGCCGACCTCCGAGATGGTCATTCTCCGTGTATATAAAAACTATTTTGAGGCTTCGGTCTCATCCTCCACCAATGAAATTCAGGCTATTGTTTGAAGTGTTGTGATAACGTGGAACTCTAGTTAGTGTTATTACTTAGTGCTTTCTTTTATCAATTCTCATTTATTTTTATATAGTGATTCTTGACTTATATATCTCTGTCCTCTGATACTTAGTGAATTCTGTATTCTGATGTATGTTTACATTTATGTACTAATGCATGATATTATTGTATAGTGTTCTATTGTTTTTGTTCCTCCCCACTAAGCGTTATCGCTTAGCACGGGTTCTTTTCCCGTGTAGAGCGTTATCGCTTAGCACGGGTTCTTTTCCCGTGTAGGTGGCAGGATTTTGGTTTCCGTTCGAGTCGCGCATCTGCAGGCTGGCCACATAGGAGTAGAGTTATTTATTTTTGTCTCCTCCTGTATCATTCTTTTTGTATATGTATTATTTTGTAAAGGATGTAAGATGTAATCTTTTGGATATTGTATATAACTATATTTTGATTATATATGATACATGATTTTCTATTATTATTGTTAATGAATGCTTCCGCTTTGTGCATATATGTATGTTCGCCGTGTCGTGAGTGAGTGTCGGTAGCGCACCCGGCATCCTTCCAACGTGGATGTCGGGGGTGTTACAATGCAAGGCAATGTGCTAGGTGGAAACCTCACCCCAATAATAGTGGCGAACTCTTTAGGCAGGGGGCATAATTCTTGGTAGGCAAACCTGAAGACATGGAAACAAGGGTCCTAGAAGCGTACGGTGGCTAATAAGAGATTATGATCTAATCTAATCCTCCTCAGAAATTTCAGATGGGAAAAAGGAGTTAAAAGGGTATTTTCCCAAGTTCAAAGGTCATCCAGGACTCGATACATCTTGTAGAGGGTAGAAGATGACATTTTCTGAAAGTTTCAGAGCAAAAATAAAATGCAAATGGAAAAGGAAAAGGGGAAAAGAAGAAAAACCTAGAAAAGAAGCTCTGGATGAAGTCTGGAGTGTTAAGTGGACAAAATTCAAGGAAAATAAAGGCTATTTAAAGAGAAACACCAACAGACGTGCTGCCCGTTGGTCAGTCCTCCGACGGGAGCACGTCGGTCAACCTAGTTGACCCCTAGCGGATCTTGTCTCTTGCACATGTCATGCATATCACGTACATAAATACTTTTTTTGCATATTTTCGTCGTCCTTTATTTTACAGGTGGAGGAAATTTGACAGAGATGTGTACCGGGCACGAAAATTGAAAAGCAAAATATTCAGGGAATATTTTTTTTATTTTCGAAAAATTTTGAAAAAGAAGGGAAAATGACAAAGAAAGAAAAAGCGAGAATTTTAAGCGACCGATGAGGTGCCCGTCTCTCGATATTCCAACGGGAAGCCCGTCGGTCAACCAAAATTATAAAAGGTGTACAGTTCAGCTTCTCTTTCCTCCTTTTTCTCTTCTTCTCCTTTCTTTCTCGTGAACAGACGCCTCTACTCAATTTTTCACCCATTTTTTGCTCATTTTGGATCCGTTTTGCGCACCACTTGGGCCAAAACGATCCTCGCTTCATTACACACTTGTAGGACCAGTTTTCTTTCAATTTCTTCAAGTTTATTTTTAGTCTACTTCGTCAACTATCAGGTGGTTTTTCCATAATTTCTCCTTTTTTTGTTTATTCTTGCTTAATTTTCACTTTTAATGTATGATAAGTTTATACACTTTAAATGTAGGATAAATTCTGTCCATTTATTTTCTACACTTTGGGACCTTGTACCTGTAACACCCCCAAAATATACCCTAGTAGGATTAAAGCAAGTTTGCGATATAGCAGAAATGGAATATGTTTGATTTAGCGACGGAAGTATAAAAGAGTACACAACCATCATTAATTCAAAAGTTTCGGCAAGTTTCGGTAAATTGGACAATTATGTTATTATGTCTTAAATGGTATCAAAAGAATTATTTTAGCGACAAAAAAAGTGTAATTGACGGAATAAAATGGTTAAAGGTAGTTAAGGATATGTTTGGTATTAATGGAAATGTTGAGAGCAAGTTGGGCATTTCACAATTATAGATTGAATTAATGGAATTAATTGGATTTGTGGACCAACGTATTAAATAGAAAATTTATTTGTTAAAGGTAAGAAGAATTAAGAGTTGAAGTATCAATTGGAAGTTTGGGATAAAAAAAAATCAACTTTGGACCAATAGTGTGGTGACATGTGGCAATAGGGATAAGTGTTGGTAGGTGGCCCTCTTTAAGCCATTTTGGCTATTTTCTTAGGCCACTTTTGGCCGGCCTTAAGGGAGAAAGAAGGGAGCAGCCTTTCCTCTTCAAATTTCTTAAAAATTTCTACTCTCTCCCTCTTTTGCTTATAATCTCCAAATGGGTGTTTTGAAATTCAAGTGCCTAAATTAAGTTAAAAAGGTAAGTTGTGTAGTTGCATCTCTTCTTCTTCTCTAATTGTGAGATTTAAAATTTGTATGGAAGTTATGGTTAGTAGGGATGCTAACATGTAATTTTGTGGATTTTGATGAGGAAATTTGATGATTTTGATCATGGAAGAGTATGGGAGTAGGAGAGTGTAACCAATTGAACTAAAAGGAGCTGTAACACCCCTTACCTATACATAGGAAGCTTCATCCTTGGAGGAGGATGAAGGGTCCCGATAGATGAGGGTTGTCACATAAAACCTCAAGCACAAACATACAATAATAATTCATACACTCAAAGTAGTGAAATAAAATTTCTTAAACAAAAGGCCAAGGCTGAGAATAAAAGGTATAATATTATTAATGTACATAAAAGTCTTTACATATCAAAATACAAAAGTGCCGAGCACGAACGATCGCTTACAAATTGGTATCAAACTAACTACTAAAAGAAGAATTTACATCAATAGTTTCATTACAAAATCATTAAACTATTACATATACAAAAAGAAGTACAATCCAGAACTACAAAATCTCTCTCCTAGTTGTGTCGGCCCTTCTAAAATGGATCACCCTACTCACAGACTCCCACATCTTCCACACCTGCACGGATAAAACACTCGTGCTAATTGAAAATGCTTAGTGGGGAAAAGAACAATAAAAATGACCACTCACAGTGGACATCGAATACAAATCACATACACATGGCACATACTTAAACAATTCATCATACTGAAGATAATAATATCTTTTACCATTCAATCAAGCAGATAGTGCCAAATTAAAACTCATAATCACATAAGAAGACCTACTTATCCAAAAGAGTGGATAGCGAGTAACGCATAATCATTCGAAACGCATGGATACCCGAGGGTATCAAAATTATTCTTTTCTTTTTACTTCAAAACATTTTCGCATGGAATCTTAAGCAAGATTCAAGTTAAATGGGGATCACGTGGATCCAATTCAGGGACCTGATCAGGGTCCAAAATGCATACGCATAGCTGCAGCAAACTGAACTCTATAGGTATGCCTATCATCCACTTAATTTGACTTTCCCAGGTTATGCATAATCCCAAATTATACTCAAAGTATAACACATGATTTAAAATAAAGTACCATAAACTTAATACATACATTCACTATACTTCACATTTAGTATAATTTAACAATCTAAAACACAAATTAAAAATCCATTTTCCAATTGAGAAGTCCTCCAATAAGATTAAAAACCCATAACATATGAAAAAGGAAGGAAAAAGACATAACTTAAAATTTTGCAAAATTTCAAAACAGAGGGGTTTTACACAGCGGTATGACTTACCCTTACCATCGTGTAAGACATCCTACACAGTGGTAAGGGAAAACCATACCGCCGTGTAACATGTCCAACACGAAGTCCTCAGAAGGTAGAATGTATTTACATGGCGGTATGGATAATTCCTTACCTCGTGTAAATACTCTACCCAGAATTCCTGCAAGGTAAAATGATTTTACATGGTGGTATAAAAAGTTCTTACCGCCTTGTAAAAACATGGGCAAAGAATTCTGGAGGATAGAATGCGATTACACGGTGGTGAGGAATTTCCTTACCGCCGTGTAACTCGCCAAAAACCTAGAAATTCACTATGAAAAAGGAACTCAACTCACAACCAAACTTCAACACATCCCAAAATTGATCAAATACCATAAAATTACTACTCATCAACATTCAAAGGCATACTCATTAACACTCATACCTTGATTTGCAAGCAATTAACATACAATTTCTAATTATACAAATATGCACACAAATTTAACATTCCCGAACCTCAAATTCTTTGACTCTAATCTCGAGCTCCACTCCCACTTGCAATTTCCTCGCCTTTGGGCTCTCTAAGAGGGTTTTCTGAGCAAATAAACATCAAAGCAAACTTCAAAACTCAAACTCCCAAACCATATCCAAATACCCAAATTAGAGAGAACAAGAGAAAGAAGAAGAACAATAAGCTAACACTCACCTAGAACAACTCAAGATAACCTAAAACTCACCATGATTACAGCTAGAAAGGGAAGATTGCAAGAAGAGTAAGAAAAACACAAGAGGAAGAAGAGGAACGGGAAGAAGAAGGAAAAACGGGAAAGAAGAGATAAGGGGAAAAAATCTGACTTTTCTCACCTCTCTCCACACTCACATACCCACTCTAATGCCACATGGCAACTCCTCATTGGAAAGCTACCCCAAGACATACACAAAGCCCATCCTCTCACATACACATAAAACTAACATCACTAAACATACCTTACTCCCATACACTTATTCACACCCAAGCACAACTTTACAACACCTAATACTTCAATTAAAATCATACACATACACATAATAACACATGCCAAACTTTAGCACACACACAAAATCACACATACATACAGCTCATACTACTAGGGCGGTTACGGGGCGTTACAGGAGCAAAGGAAGTGAGGTTTGGAAACTATTTTGATTTTATGAGTTTTAATGTTGAATAATGTGATTTGAGATATAGTTGAATGATATGTGTTGAACCCATGATGATGATAGTGAGTTTTGGCTTTAGATTGTTAAAAATGTGCATGTGAATAGGATTTAATGAAAACTGTGTTAGGACACACTTGACCCCTCTTTACTTTTTAGGTTGTATTTGGAGTTTCACAACTCCAAATAGACTGAAACTAGTTCCGTTGGAAATCTTAAACATAGATCTAAAATGTCTTAGAAATAGACATAAGCTAATTCTAGCTCTAAGTTCTCCAAATTTGGCGACAACTAGGGTACCTCTGCTTTGGCCGGCTCTTTGGAGCAATTTAGGTTTTTTTGATCATATTCGGTGATTTAGATGTCCAAATGATCTGAAAGTTGTTCCATATGAAAGCTAACATCCTAGGGATCATTTATTAAGAAGGAAGTTTTAAGTTTGAAGTGAAAATCAGTCTGGTTATCTTATTTTCGCGAGATATTTTTTGGAGGCTTCTATCGCGAGCACGACAGAACCTGCTTGTTGAGGGATTTTATTCTTATTTTGAACCTCATAGTTGGCATGAATCATTTCCCACCTTTACCCTCCTCTAGTTTGTGTATTTTGGTATATTTATTCTTTCGAAATGCAGCCGAACTTTACTGAAACTTCTTAAGACTTATCCATCACATGTTTAGAGTTTATAAAAGAGTAAATAAATGGTTATCACTTAGAGATGCAAGTGAATAAGGTTGTACATAAGAATAATGGCTAAGATACCTAAAAGCTTAATGAGTTGAACACTTTCGAATAAATCCAGAAATGGCATGACATGATATGTTAATGGATTATAAGTGAAAATAATACAATTTTGTACATTGAACCTTTAGAACTATGGGGTTCTGACTCTCAATCCCTTGGGATACGTAGGAAGCTTATAATACCATTTGAAGTCCGAACTAAAGTATAGAAAGTTATTTGGGCCATTATTGATTCGAGCCTCGAGTAGGCTTACTTATGGGTTAAAATTGTTAAAGGGTGTTATGACTGAATTTAATGATTTTGTTAAGTGTGTCATAAACTGAAAATGAAACAAATCTTTCATATATGCATTAGTTTTTGAATGACTATCTAAATAATGAATAATCTGAGGTGTTTGGACATGTATCATGCGGGCAAAGAGTTAATTGGTGTTTTGGGAAAGTATTGTTTAGTGAGAGCTATGCAGTTCAACGACGGAATGTGATGCTCGTCTATATCGCGAGCGCGATCTATATCGCGAGCGCAATAGAGAACCCGTGTTATGATCTTTTGTCAGACGCTCTCTATCGTGAGCGTGATCTTATGTGTGAACGCGATAGAGGTCATCCAGATCTCTGTCGTGAGCGCGACCCTCCTTTGTGCTATGAATGTTTACTTGTTTAATTTATTTTGCATAGTTTTTCATTTATAGATTATATATGATTCAATATGTGAATTATACTATGATAGCACTTATTGAAATTACCATGCTATATTATGCAAATAATTTAGCCTATAATAGTCGAGTCGTACAAAGTGTAACACCCCCTACCCATACGTAGGCAATCCCATCCGATAAGGAGTGAGACGCCGTATGAGTAAAGGTGTCACCATACAGATACAAAGCAAAACATACATTCATTCACATCATTCATACATAAATACGAGATAATTAAAAACTTTAAGGAAAAGAAAGCAATAGCTGATCATACATTAATATAACAAACCATTACAATAATGTTCTGATCAACTAGCTGAAACAAAAGATATTACATAACCAAAAATATAAATACAAGAGCGGAAGCTATAACAAAACTGATACAGGAGAGTTCAATACAAAAAGAATCATTACAGATTACAAAACTGAGCCCTACACTAAAACCTTCTGTGTTGGCTTGACGTCGGCGACTCTCTCACAAACCTTCCGCACCTGCACGGGTAAAAACATCGTGCTAAGCGATAAACGCTTAGTGGGGAAACACACATAAAATATGGACGGCCATTCACAATGGTCGTCAAGGCATAACACATTCACAATGGCAAAATGCAAAAGCTCATAACATAATTCAAAAGAACATGCTCACAATTTAAAGCTATACATTATGCATCTCAAATTCATATCCATTTCCATATTAGTTGAACATACATTTCATCAATATACTCATACAGATATCACATGTATATAGTCATAAGAGTAGAGCAAATCAATAGAACACCAAAAGAACACCTGCTGACTTTGGGTAGTGGATAACGAGTGTACAGACAGTACTTTACGGGTACGAGCCGATTACAGACAGTACCTTACAGGTACGAATCGAGAAAACCATTTTACTTTTAACTTTCACAAATCATTTCAAAAAGGGACCTTAAACAAGATCCTTACACATAATAGGGTTTGCGAGGAACCAAACGGGGACCTGATCGGGGTCCAAACGAAACTGAAGGCTGCAGCTAGAAGACTCTATTAGGCATGCCTAACTATCCACTTACTTGACTCTAGCAGGTTATGCGTCATTCAAATCATATTTTGGAATATAACATATAATTCATCTAAAGAATCATGGTATCACTCATATCAAAGCATATAAAAGTATGACATGCATCATACAACAGTATACGTCCATTCGGAAGAACTACATAATTCATTGTTGAGTTAAAATCGGGAAATTTCAGAAAATAGGCCAAACGGAGGTGACCAACAAGGTTGGCTGGTCACGAGTCGTGACTGGCATCATAACTCATGACTGGCCTCCTTCACAAGCTGGTCACGAGTCGTGACTGGGAGTCACGTCTCGTGAGTGGCTTCTTCCTTCGCTGGTCACGCGACGTGACTTGTCCCTTCTCTCTCGCTGGTCACGAGTCGTGACTGGGAGTCACGTCTCGTGACTGGCTTCCTTTGGCTGGTCACGGGTCGTGACTGGGAGTCACTACCCGTGACTGCCTTCCTCTAGCCGGTCACGAGTCGTGACTGGGAGTCACGTCTCGTGACTGGCTTCCTCTCGGCTGGTCACGAGCTGTGACTTGCAGTCACCACTCGTGACTGGCCTCTCTGGCTGGTTACGAGTCGTGACTTGGAGTCACGTCTCGTGACTGGCCTCTCTTCTTGGTTAGTCACGTGACAAGCATTCTGGAAATGGGGAAATTCAACAGTAACGCGATTTTCCCATTTCCAGAATTCCAGAACTCCGAAATCAATCCCAAATTTGATTCAAAACCATACAAATCTGTTCTTACCTTCCAGAAGATATCCCAAACAATATAAACAACATAAATACAGCTCAATTCAGAAATTAAAACAACCAAATCAAGCATAAATGCATTCAAGCTCTTCAAGCTCATAAACCCTAAAAATTACAGTAAATTCATATTCAAACAATTAACTCAAGCAAAAGTCCTAGACCTGAAATTCAAAGCTTCAATCACTTAGCTCCACTCATCCCAGCAATATCCTTGCCGTTAGGATCGCGAGGAGCCTCAGCTAAACACAACACAACAAAGAACATCCAACAATGCAAACCCTAAGTTAAATCTAAACCCAAAGAGGAAAAAGAAGATGAAACAAATGAAAAACAAGATGAGAAGAATACAATTACTTACCAAAGAGATGCAAAGAGATGATTAATTCCACCAATAAGACCTGAATCCACACTAGGGTTCTTAAAATGAAGAAGAAGAGAAGAAACGTGAGGGGAAGAAGGGAAAACGTGAATCTGCCATTCCCCTTCTTTCTTTCTTTTTTCTTTTTCTTTTCTTATGCCCTAAACATGTGTCAATTTCCTATTGGTGAAACTAATCACTCACACCAAACAAGCATGCACTACACACACCCAATGCATTCCCAACTAAAAACACCCTACAATGGTATGCTCAAATGCACACAACCATTTCCTAACTAATTCAAACCCAATTACCAAATATGCATCCACATACTAATAAAACCCCAAAAACATGCATTTTTACCAAAATACCCTTATAATATGGCGAACACATGCAAATGCATGCTCACACAGATAGGCTCATTCTACTAGGGGGCAAACGGGGTGTGACAACTCTCCCCTACTAATAAGAATTTCTTCCTCGAAATTCTCACCTGAACTGAACAACTGTGGATACTGAGCTGTCATCGACTCCTCTGGTTCCCAAGTCGCTTCCTCGACTCCATGATGAATCCACAATACTTTTACCAAAGGGATCTGCTTACTTCTCAATTGTCTCACCTCTCGGGCTAGAATAGCTCGCGGTTCCTCATCATAGGAAAAATCTGGTTGAACCTAAATATCCTGAACTGAAAGAACATGCGAAGGATCTGTTCTGTACCGACGAAGCATCGAAACATGGAACACATCGTGCAACTTTGCTAACTCCATCGGTAATGCCAATCTATAGGCTACAGGTCCTACCTTAGCCAAAATCTCATAAGGACCAATGAAAAGGGGACTAAGCTTGCCTTTCTTTCCAAATCGAAGCACTTTCCTCCAAGGTGAAACTTTAAGGAAAACTTTGTCCCCGATCTCAAAATGCACGTCTTTCCTCTTCAAGTTGGCATAAGATTTTTATCGATCCTTGGCTGCCTTCAAATTTCGCTGCACAACTCTGATCTTTTCTTCAGTATCTCTAACCAAGTCTGGCCCAATCACTGATCTCTCGGATAGCTCGGTCCAACAAACCGGAGTCCTACACTGTTACCATACAAAGCCTCATATGGTGACATACCGATACTCGACTAAAAGCTATTGTTGTAGGCAAACTCCATAAGCGACACATATCTGTCCCAACTACCCAGAAAATCCAAAGCACAAGCCCTCATCATATCCTCCAGAATCTGAATGACCCGCTCTGATTGACCATCTGTCTGAGGATGAAATGTTGTACTGAAGTTCAATT
The DNA here is from genome assembly GCA_947683425.1 of Excoecaria cochinchinensis. NCBI lineage: Eukaryota > Viridiplantae > Streptophyta > Magnoliopsida > Malpighiales > Euphorbiaceae > Excoecaria > Excoecaria cochinchinensis. Next base: position 11,252,371 of record CANTUQ010000018.1, on the reverse strand, counting down.
TAGTGCCCAAAGCTCTCTGCAACTCTTTCCAGAACTTGGAAGTGAACCTCGGATCCCGATCTGACACTATGGACAAAGGCACTCCATGCAACTGAACTATCTCATCCACATAGATACTGGCCAATCTATCCATCGAGTAGTCCACTCTAACTGGCAGAAAATGAGCTGACTTCGTAAGCCGATCCACTATTACCCAAACTGAGTCATGCTTCTTCTGAGTCAAAGGCAAACCAGAAACAAAGTCCATGGCGATATCAACCCACTTCCACTCAGGAATGGATAAAGGCGTAAGCAATCCCGAGGGAACCTGGTGCTCGGCCTTTACTTGCTAACATGTCAAGCACTTGGAAATAAAATCCACGATATCACGCTTCATACCAGACCACCAATATAACTGCTTCATGTCCCGATACATCTTTTCACTGCCAGGATGCATAGTAAAAACTGTACTATGCGCCTCACTCATAAGCTGTCTCCTCAAATCCTCAGACTCTGGCACACACAAGCGATTTCTGAACATAAGCACCTCATCCTGAACTGAGAACTCTGACTGCTTACCCGATCTGACCTCTTGCACAATCCGCTGAAGCCTCTGATCATCCCTCTGAGCATCCACAATCCTCTATCTCAAAGTAGGCGTCACGCGCAACTGAGCAATCAAAGCCCCATCTGAATCAAATCTCCATCTAAACCGTCTCAGGATCAAGGCTGAAACTGACTTCCGACTCAAAGCATCAGCGACTACATTGGCCTTACCAGGATGGTAATCCACAATGCAGTCGTAGTCCTTAAACAACTCAAGCCAACGGCGCTGTCTCATGTTCAACTCTTTCTGTGTGAGGAAGTACTTCAAGCTCTTGTGGTCCGAAAAGATCCTACACTTTTCTCCATACAGATAATGACGCCAAATTTTCAAAGCAAAGATCATAGCCGCCAACTCTAAATCATGCATCGGATAGTTCCTCTCATGTGGCTTTAACTGACGAGAAGCATAAGCCACAACCTTACCTTCTTGCATCAAAACACATCCAAGGCCAACACCCGAAGCATCACTATAAATGACAAACTCTTTACCCGAGATGGGTTGAGTAAGAATAGGAGCCTCGACAAGCAACTGCTTTAACTGATCAAAACAAGTCTGGCATCTATTTGACCACTCAAATCTGACCGCTTTCCTCAACAATCTCGTCATCGGAGTGGCAATCACAGAAAAGCCCTTAACAAACCGACGGTAGTAACCTACCAAACCAAGGAAACTCCTCACTTCCTGAACATTTCTAGGCGCTTTCCAATCAACTATCGCCTCAATCTTGGTCGGATCTACCTGAATACCCCTAGCTGAAACAATGTGACCCAAGAATGACACTTCTTGAAGCCAGAAATCACACTTGCTAAGCTTGGCAAACAACTGGTGCTCTCTCAACATCTGCAAAACCAATCGGAGATACTCCTCATGCTCACTCTCATCCTTGGAATACACCAAGATATTATCAATGAACACTACTACAAATCGATATAAGTATGGCCTAAACACACGGTTCATCAAATCCATAAAAGCCGCTGGAGCATTGGTCAAACCAAAACGGCATCACAAGAAACTCATAGTGGCCATACCTAGTCCGAAATGCAGTCTTAACCACATCTGCATCCTGAACTCGAAGCTGATAGTACCCTGATCGAAGATCTATCTTGGAGAAAACACCTGCACCCCGAAGCTGATCAAACAAATCTTCAATCCTAGGCAACGGATACTTATTCTTCACTGTGACCTTATTGATCTGCCTGTAATCGATACACATCCGCAGAGATCCATCTTTCTTCTTGACAAACAGAACTGGAGCTCCCCAAGGAGATATGCTAGGTCGAATAAACCCCTTATCCAATAGCTCTTGTAACTGAGTCTTAAGTTTCCTCAACTCTACAGGAGCCATCCGATAAGGTGCTTTCGAAATAGGTGTGGTACCCGGCATAATCTCAATGGACAACTCAACCTCTCTCTCAGGAGGCAAACCAGGCAACTCACTCGGGAACACATCACTAAACTCCTGCACTACAGGAATATCCTCAATCTGAACTTGATCTCTCTTGGAATCCAACACGACCGCTAGAAAAGCCTCACAACCTTTCCTGATAAACCTCTTGGCTTGCATCGCAGAAATCACATTATTCAAAGAACTAGCACCCAAACCCTTCATAAACACAGGAGACTGTCTTCTATCCCGAAGTATAACCATCTTCCTATGGCAATCAACTACAGCCCGATGCTTACCCAACCAGTCCATACCCAGAATCAGATCAAACTCTCTGAAAGGCAACTCAATCAAATCTGCTGGAAGCACAACTCCCTCAACCATCAAAGGACAACCCCTAAAGACTCTACTCACACTGACACTATGCCCTAATGGACTGGTCACACAAATCTCATAATCTAACTGATCAACCACATGCAACTTATCAATAATTTTATCTGTGCACAAGTATGAGTGTGTGGAACCAGGGTCAATTAGAGCATATAATTCAGTGTCATGGAGTAGGAACTTACCAGCAATAACATCAGGTGCATCCTGCTCCTCTCTGGCTCTCACAGCATAAGCTCTACTTGCAACCTGAGGAGGACGCTCAACAGTCTTAGAAGCAGCTCCATCTCTAGGCCGACCGCCTCGACCTCTACCTCTACCTCTACCTCTAGCAGCTTGAGAAGGATTCAATCCAACTCTGCTAGATCCTCCCTGAGGTCCTGAATCCTCACTCATCTGGGGACAACTAGCCACACGGTGCTCGGTGCTCCCACATCTAAAACATCCACCAGTGAGCCACCTACACTCACCCCGGTGAGCCTTGCTATAATTCACACAAACAAGTATAACATCAGATCTACCACCTCTGCCAGAACCAGATTTTGCTGCAGAACCCTGTCTTCTACCTCTAGAAGCTGAACCAGCTGCTGGCTCATCTTGCGGGTTCCTGGATCTCTTACCCGAAGATGAGGAAGAACCACCCCTAGCAGAATTCCTTCGCTGAGCTCTCTCCCTAAGCAAAGATTCTGACCACTCAGCTCTCATGGCGGCCTCTGTAATCTGATAATAACTTACCCCAGGCATACACATCAAAGAAATCAAAGCAATCTTCAAAGACTCATTCAACCCCACTTCAAAATGCTTGCATCTGAAATCATCTGTCATAACCCCACGCGGAGCATAGCGAGACAACCGGTTGAACTCTTTCTCATAATCCGAAACTGACAAAGTCCTCTGCCTCAAACTCAGAAACTGTGCCCATCTAGCATCCCTATAAGCTTGAGTCACAAACTTCCTAGTGAACTCACTGAAGAAATCCCATGTAATCGGATCAAGCATCTGAGGTTGCCTACTAACCAATTCCCACCATTCATAGGCTGACCCTTGAAGCAATGCCACAGCACACTCAGCTTGTTGATCGGGAGGACATCTGACTTCTTTTAAAGCTCTCTTTACCTTATCAAGCCACTTCTCAGCTAACTCAGACTCATCTAGCTCAGTCCTATAAAAATCCTCAACACCAGCTCTTCTCAAACTCTCAATAGGGGCTCTAGGAGCAGTCACTCTCTCCAAAACCCTAGCCATGTCCTGATGCAATCTGAACATAGCCTCAAAAGGCATGGCTACGGCCTCGGGCTGGACCCTAGCATGCTGAGCCGACACAGAAATTGATGGATCTACAGCTTGAGGGTTCACACTCTCGGCAGATTCCTCAAGTGATCCACGAGCAGAATTAGAAGCCATCTAAACAAACAAGAAACACCCGCATCAGCCAACACAGATCTAGACACATACACATCTAAGCAACTCAAAATAACAACACTCAGAAATGCCTAAACCTAGGCTCTGATACCAAAAACTGTAACACCCCCTACCCATATGTAGGCAATCCCATCCGATAAGGAGTGAGACGCCGTATGAGTAAAGGTGTCACCATACAGATACAAAGCAAAACATACATTCATTCACATCATTCATACATAAATATGAGATAATTAAAAACTTTAATGAAAAGAAAGCAATAGCTGATCATACATTAATATAACAAACCATTACAATAATGTTCTGATCAACTAGCTGAAACAAAAGATATTACATAACCAAAAATATAAATACAAGAGCGGAAGCTATAACAAAACTGATACAGGAGAGTTCAATACAAAAAGAATCATTACAGATTACAAAACTAGGCCCTACACTAAAACCTTCTGTGTTGGCTTGACGGCGGCGACTCTCTCACAAAGCAAAACTCCTTCCGCACCTGTACGGGTAAAAACACCGTGCTAAGCGATAAACGCTTAGTGTGGAAACACGCATAAAATATGGATGGCCATTCACAATGGTCGTCAAGGCATAACACATTCACAATGGCAAAATGCAAAAGCTTATAACATAATTCAAAAGAACATGCTCACAATTTAAAGCCATACATTCTGCATCTCAAATTCATATCCATTTCCATATTAGTTGAACATACATTTCATCAATATACTCATACAGATATCACATGTATATAGTCATAAGAGTAGAGCAAATCAATAGAACACCAAAAGAACACCTGCTGACTCTGGGTAGTGGATAACGAGTGTACAAATAGTACTTTACGGGCACGAGCCGATTACAGACAGTACCTTACGGGTACGAATCGAGAAAACCATTTTACTTTTAACTTTCACAAATCATTTCAAAAAGGGACCTTAAACAAGATCCTTACATATAATAGGGTTCGCGAGGACCCAAACGGGGACCTGATCGGGGTCCAAACGAAACTGAAGGCTGCAGCTAGAAGACTCTATTAGGCATGCCTAACTATCCACTTACTTGACTCTAGCAGGTTATGCGTCATTCAAATCATATTTCAGAATAAAACATATAATTCATCTGAAGAATCATGGTATCACTCATATCAAAGCATATAAAAGTATGACATGCATCATACAGCAGTATACGTCCATTCGGAAGAATTACGGAATTCATTGTTGAGTTAAAACCGGGAAATTTCAGAAAATAGGCCAAACGGAGGTGACCAACAAGGTTGGCTGGTCACGAGTCGTGACTAGCATCACAACTCGTGACTGGCCTCCTTCACAAGCTGGTCACGAGTCGTGACTGGGAGTCATGTCTCGTGACTGGCTTCTTCCTTCACTGGTCACGCGACGTGACTTGTCCCTTCTCTCTCGCTGGTCACGAGTCGTGACTGGGAGTCACGTCTCGTGACTGGCTTCCTTTGGCTGGTCACGGGTCATGACTGGGAGTCACTACCCGTGACTGCCTTCCTCTAGCCGGTCACGAGTCGTGACTGGGAGTCACGTCTCGTGACTGGCTTCCTCTCGGCTGGTCACGAGCTGTGACTTGCAGTCACCACTCGTGACTGGCCTCTCTGGCTGGTCACGAGTCGTGACTGGGAGTCACGTCTCATGACTGGCCTCTCTTCTTGGTTAGTCACGTGACAAGCATTTTGGAAATGGGGAAATTCAATAGTAACGCAATTTTCCCATTTCCAGAATTCTAGAACTCCGAAATCAATCCCAAATTTGATTCAAAACCATACAAATCTGTTCTTACCTTCCAGAAGATATCCCAAACAATATAAACAACATAAATACAACTCAATTCAGAAATTAAAACAACCAAATCAAGCATAAATGCATTCAAGCTCTTCAAGCTCATAAACCCTAAAAATTACACTAAATTCATATTCAAACAATTAACTCAAGCAAAAGTGCCAGACCTGAAATTCAAAGCTTCAATCACTTAGCTCCACTCCTCCCAGCAATATCCTTTCCCTTAGGATCGCGAGGAGCCTCAGCTAAACATAACACAACAAAGAACATCCAACAATGCAAACCCTAAGTTAAATCTAAACCCAAAGAGGAAAAAGAAGATGAAACAAATGAAAAACAAGATGAGAAGAATACAATTACTTACCGAAGCGATGCAAAGAGATGATTAATTCCACCAATAAGACCTGAATCCACACTAGGGTTCTTAAAATGAAGAAGAATAAGAGAAGAAACGTGAGGGGAAGAAGGGAAAACGTGAATCTGCCATTCCCCTTCTTTCTTTCCTTTTTCTTTTTCTTTTCTTATGCCCTAAACATGTGTCAATTTCCTATTGGTGAAACTAATCACTCACACCCAACAAGCATGCACTACACACACTCAATGCATTCCCAACTAAAACACCCTACAATGGTATGCTCAAATGCACACAACCATTTCCCAACTAATTCACACCCAATTACCAAATATGCGTCCACATACTAACAAAACCCCAAAAACATGCATTTTTACCAAAATACCCTTATGATATGCCGAACACATGCAAATGCATGCTCACACAGATAGGCTCATTCTACTAGGGGGCAAACGGGGTGTGACACATAGATAGGCATGCCTTTAGAGCTCTGTTAGTTGCAGCCCTAATGTGTTCTGGACCCTGATCAGGTCACCGTTTGGGTCCTCACGATCCTTAATGTGTTCAGATCTTATTTAAAATCCTCAATGTGAAAACGTTTTTGAACGAAAATAAAGAAATTGCTTTTGACCGTACCCACGGGTACTAATGTGTTCACTCGTTATCCACTTCATTGAGTTTGCAGGCATAACAATGTGTATGAATATGACATGAAGTAATGCAATTTGTGAAAATGATACTACATGAAATGTATAAGATGCATTTTGTTATTGTGATCTAAAGGCTTCTTTAATTGGATAAAATAATGCGATAAGGCATCTGTTAAGGAAGATGTGTGAAGTGAATGAATGTGAACAAGTGAATAAAGTGACATGTATAAGATGTGGAAGGGTGCAATTAATGTGTAAGTGATTTGTTAACATCGATGTTAAATAAAAGCATGTATTAATTAAATAAATCTATATGCGAAACATGTGTTTATATTTTGATGAACTCTTTCAAAGTACCTAAATGGTTATAATCGGCATGATTATATTTTCTATATTATGTTTTCCTTTGAGCCTATTTGACGGCCATCCTTAGTGGTCGTCCATATTATATGTGTTTCTCACTAAGCTTTATGCTTAGCACGGATTTTCTTTTAATCCGTGTAGGTAAAAGTGATCAGATATTTTGAGAGTCATCCGCAGCAGTTCAGGCCAATGCAACTTTATGAAGAAATCTTAGGGTAGGATTTGTATAGTCTTAAGGATGTAAGTACGATTTGTAAATTTTGAAGTATAAGTTTTGTAAAATATAATATTCGGGTATAATTGATTTATATGTAATAAGCTATGGAATTTTGGAGTTTACAAGTATATGTACAATCATTTTCTTTATTATGCGATTTTATGGTATTTTGAAAACGAAAGAAATTTTATAACACAGATTTCAACTTAAAGGTTCATAAGTTTTGCATGTTTGTGTCGGTAATGCCCTTGACCGTCGTCGTGAACCGCCGGATCACGGTATGGTTTACTACGTACAGGTAAGGGGTGTTACAGTACCATTACAACTAAAGCACAAATAGATGATGATAATAATAACAAAAGATTTAAAAATATGCCCTTGATTGAGAAACTGAAGTAGACTGGTTGGACAAATAATTGATCCTCATATGAAGTAATTACACCAAATAAAATTGTTGTTTGGGGCCTAAGGCCTGTCCTTTATCTTATATTTTCATGCAGGGAGTTGGCCACATCCTTGCCGAGATGCTACCCAAATTTTTTTAAATTTTTTGGGTGGGCACATCCTTGCCAGGATGCTGCCTAAATATTTAGGAGGCACATTTTTAGCAAAAATTTGCAAAAATTTTCAATCTTTTGATTAGCTTACTTATGATTGTGATACAAAGCTAACTTTTATTCTTTTCAGGATGCCTCTACGATGCAATGTCCCTCAGAAATAGGCCGAGCCTCAGGCTCTTGAGTGGATGAGCGACAAGGCTAGGAGGAGGTTTCAAGCCTTGGCACACATATAGTTTTGCGCCAGCCACTTTATCTCTAGGCCATTTCTGCAGAGCATGGGGATGCTCGAGGAGGTCAATGCATAGAGTTTCTATGGCCTTCATTTCAGACCCATCTCGAGCTTGTCAGAGAGTTCTTGGCCACTCTTCATTATGGGGGATTCTAAAGATCGGACACAGAGGAGGGGGTCATCCAGTTCTAGGTCAGAAGATACCATTATAGCATCACATGCCGGTTTTTCATGGAGGCCATGGGGATTCCCCATGAAGTTGATGTGATTATTCCCCAGAGAGCTATTTGGAGACAGCATTGGGAGGTTATTGTTATGCCAGGAGTGCAGTATGATCATGATACGGCTAAGAGTGCGGTGCTCTCATCTCAGGCGCTACGATGCATACACAGGGTCCTCTCCAGTTCGTATTTAGGTCAGGAGGTAACCCGGGATCAGTGAATGGGGCCGAGATTTGGAGTTTGTGGGTGATGGCAGTAGGTCGACACCTTAATATTAGCCACACGATAGTGGCTAACCTGGTCAGAGTAGCACGGGGCAGGTGGGGTGATTACCAGGCTGCTTCTACACTTGAGAGTTGATCCTGGCAGCTATGGGCCTCCACTCGATGAGGTTACTTTTATGGATGTCGCAGCGGCTTAGTCTATGGGCATGGATGCCCAGAGGAGTTCCAGTTACTTACTATGGCAGAGACCCGACGGTTGTTTAACCTACCTTCGCTCAAGCCAGAGGAGGACGATCAGGGGGTGCTCCAGGAGGAGCAACCTCCACAGCAACCTCGATATCAGGAGCATCAGCCGCCACAGCCACCTCTATAGTAGCCTCAGCCGAAGGAGAGCTAGCCCCACACACCATTTAACATGGACATTGAATTTAGTGTGGATGATCTGCTGAGCACCCCTCAGTCGCAGAGAGCATAAAGCCTCACTCCACCTCCACCGCCACGGGTCCAGCATTTTGAGCTTCGAGAGACGGGGAGATATCACCCCTACAGCAGACTATAGGACTCGAAGGCATCGACATCGACAACACCTCCACCTTCAAAGCCCCGAACACGGCCAGCACAGACCGGCCCATCACCATAGCCTCAGCCAGCACACCCGGACATCATTGCGAATATGACTTTTGCTTTGGCCACTTTGGAACAATGGCAGGGGGAGAGGGATTGAGTCCTACTTGAGTGCCTAGACCGATAGGAGGAGAGAGATCGAGTCTTGCTCGAGCGCCTAGACCAGCAGGAGAGGATGATAAAGGAGCAAGGGAGACTGATTGTGGAGTTGAGATAGTGTGACGCGCGTCGGACCCCGTGGCTGCCCCTCTGACCGCCCACTTGAGGGCGATCGGGCAATTGAGGATCCGTTGGCAACTTGTAAAGATATTTACAAGTGCATCTATTTTGGGCAATAAGGAGGTTTCATGGAGTCGCCACCCAATAAAACATTGGAAAAGTTTCTCTCGCCTCAGAGAGCCTAAAACAACGCACGTATCCATTTTGGGCCAACCAAAAGGGGTCTTGGAGGGTGAACCTCTCTCCCTTGGAGCCTAGGATTCATTGATTAAGTCTTTGAAAAGGACACAAGAGGTGTCTTGGAGGTTCCAATGAGTGATCGAAAAGACTCGTTGGGCCCAAAGACCAGAGCTGGGTTCGGGACTTCTCATATATTTCTACCTCGATCATTTTATGATTAAATTTTGAACTCATTAATTCGCTCTCTCTCCACACGATGCAATTTAATTAAAAGCACATTTTATTCACGTGTTAAAGCAATAGATAAATAAAGGAATATTAAATCAAAAATTACAATAACACTAGGAGCGGAATACAACTCCCATTTATAAATGTGCAATACATACATAAGACGGGAGATTATTTATTTTGAGGACTTTGGTCCTCGCGTGCATTTATTATAAAAATGATGTTTTTATTGTGGAAATTTTTCATTGGATGAAAAATAGGACATTAGGTCCTTAATTTTATGAAAATCTCTCTTTATTAAATATAAAACTGTGACGCGCGCTGAACCTCGCGGCCTCCCGAAAGCTCGCTTCAGGGCGATCAGGAAAGGTTCATAAAACTTGTAAGGTATTTACAAGTGCGTCTATTTTGGGCAACAATGAGGTTTCTTGGAGTCGCCACCCAATAGAACATTGGGAAGGGTCGTCTAGCCTTATCGAGCCTAAGACGGCGCATACATATCCATCTTGAGCTGGCCAGAGGGATCTCGGAGGCCTCATCCTCTACTCCCCTAGAGCCTAGGATTGTGTATTTAAGCCTTTTGGTGGGACTCTAGAGGTGTCTTGGAAGTCCTAGACCTCTCGCCTCTTTGAGTCCCAAAGACCAGAGTGAGTTCGGGACTTCTCATTTATTTATAACTTGATTAATTTTATAATTAAGTTTTGAGTTTATTGTTTCATCAACTTTCCACATGATGCACTTTATTAAAGGAGCGATCATTCACATCCAAAGCGGTAAATAGAAGCAAAAATCAAGATAAAGTGTTCAAAATAAATTACAATAACATTAGGAGCGGAATACAACTCCCATTTGTAAAAGTGCGATACATGCATAAAACGGGATATTCATTGGAATGAGGACTTTGGTCCTACCATACATATTTATTACAAAAACGGTTTTTATGAAGCGTCAATTTTATTGGCTGAAATGGGACATTGGTCCACCATTTTCGAGAAAATCTCCAGGTTTAATTGTTAAAAAGCTTTTGGTCCTTTTTACCTTAACGACGTTAAAACCGTTTCCATAACGATATAAATAAAAGGTAAAGGTAGAAAAAATGAACCCGAATCGAGATCCTCAGAATGGCGCGACCACCATCTCTCACAATTCCAACTTCCAATGGTCAGAAAAGAACTCACAAGGATAAACATGTTAGAAAAAACGTGAATAAAAACAAATAAAAAAATAGAAAATTCTAACAGAAATAAGTTAAGAGATAGGATTTTATGAAATAAAAAATGAGAATTTTGCCTAGGGACGGCTACCTGGATCGTGCCAGCGGCCGTCCCTAGTGAGGGAAAACAAATTAAAGAACCTCTTAAATCTTTTGTAAAAAAAAGGTAATAAAGTATATATAAAAATCAATGTAAATCAAATTAAATTATACAAATGTTAATCCAGAATGTTTACCCTCGGATTTTACCTTTTAGGGTGGATGTCGAATGATTTTGTCCCCGTGTGCCTCGCAAGGATCAAAGAAGAATCAAATCAAAGAAAGAAGATTTATGTTGTTCTTTCCTTGAAAACTTGATAGCAATCGTGTGTTCAAATTAGTTATATTGATGGAAATGACTGAATTTCGTCACCTCAATTTGACTTAATTCGTAAGAAAAATTTGAAGAAATCAATTAATTAGAAGAAGTTTTATCAAAATAAAACTCTACAGATGAACAGAGATTTATAAACTTTTTGCGTAATTTGCTCATAGAAAACCTTTTCTAAAAAGCAATTTCCTCCAAAAATATTTGATAGCTTTTTAAAACTCTCTAAAATTTATCTCTCTTTTTCCAAATTCCCTCAAATTTTTTCTAACCCCCAAAACTAAAATTTGATCCTTTATTTATAGGATTTTATGAGATAATTCAGATAAACCTCTATCTAAAGTTTGAATTTTAAAAAGGAATTTAAAATTCAAATTTTAGATAAATCCTATCCCTATTTTGAAAGAAAAGAGATTAAATTTTATCCAATCCGGCGTAATCCGGTCAGTTATCGTACGTACGGGCTTCCCTGCAGATACCGACGGCCGTCCCTACTAAGGGCACACGCGGGAAACTGACTAGGGACGGGCATCCCTATATCGCCACAGGTCCGTCCCTACTACGCCTAGGGACGGGTATCACCCCGAGTAGAGACGGGCGTCCCTACACAGACGGGAATCCCGTCTTTGGAGCAAAACTCTCAAATTTTGTAAAATTTATCCAACTCTTTCAAAACTCCATGTTATAGAAAAAGATTTTAATCCTTGCGAGACCAAAAGACGAAAACCTACGAATTTTATCTCCCTATCCGAAAAAACGACATTGATCTCTTCATCGGGTAACTTTGACCTAGACTGCCTCAAGACCCGGTGTCTACAGTTGCCCCCAATTTTGGGAAAACTAGTACACCAGTGTTTAGATGAGCCAAAATTCAGAGAAGAAAGGAAAGAGACGCATACCTGAGGCAGTCCTTACCTTTTCGTCGGGGAAGTGGCAATGCGTCAAGTCGGTTTCGGACTTACTAAACGTGAGGTTTGCCCTTCTTAGCTTCACCGAGTCTTCTTCGGACCTTGCAAAGTGCAAATATTGGCTCTTTCGAGCTGCACCGAGTCTTCTTCGGACTGTACAAAGTGCGAATAACTGCTCTCCTGAGCGGCACCGAGTCTTCTTCGGACTGTACAAAGTGCGAATAACTGCTCTCCTGAGCTGCACCGAGTCTTCTTCGGACTGTACAAAGTGCGATGATTGCTCTCCTGAGCTGCACCGAGTCTTCTTCGGACTTTACAAAGTGTGATGATTGCTCTCCTGAGCGGGGCGTTCTTCTGAACTGGGTGTTTTAATTTGGCGGCCTCATCGTGCCCCCAAAGTACAATTCTGATCTTTTGATTTCCTGTGATCCCGAAGGACATGATGTTTGATCTATTTATTCTTCCTTTTGACTGTGGGTCGATTTTGAATCGGTGTAAGACCATGTTCCTGTATTGTAAGAGACTTATGTTAATTCTCACGCCAAGTACCTTGATTAGTAGAGTTATAAACATCTTATATCTCTCTTTATTATTCATCATCTTATCTTCTATATGATCAATTCCCCTTTTCTTTTTTCCTCTTAAATTTTCTTTTAAGAAATTTAAATCATGAAGAAATAACATGCAAATTCAACAAGTTGATCCAAATTTTTCCACTAAAAGCTTAAATTTTGTACAATATACAGATGTGATTACAAAAAGTATAAACCCAAAACTAGAAGAACTCCCTGAACAATCTATAATAGCGCATAATCTGAGAGCTCTTCTGGATCATCGTCATCATCGTCCGATATCTGAACCGGCTGGTCTCGTACTGGAGCAGCGGAGGGTCCTGCATCTGAGACAGATGGCCGATTGGGAGGGGCTGACGGTCCGACCTACTGAGTAGCCCAATCCCTGGCTACCTGCTGGTATCTGGGAGGTACAGCCACTGGTACCGATGACGGCTGCGCTCCTGCTGAGTCCTGCTGCTGGAACTGGACCTAAGCATATCCATCGAGAAAAGGCTGTGCACAGACCGTCATGAACTGCAGTGTACTGGTAACAACCCCCCCTAACTCTCTAAAAGCGTCGCCCAGGCGAAGGCTCTGATCCATGGAAGTGGTCCTCATACTCCTCAGCCTATCCTCAGTCTGCTCTCTAAACTCCCGCATGGACTGGGCGATGGGAGGTATGGCACCCTCCAGGACTTGAATCCTAAATCTGAGAGCCTCAACTGACTCATCCACCATCTGTACAAATGCATCTATCCTCTGGGTCGCCTCACTCTGGGAGGCCCTCATCTCCTGCCTCAGCTGACCCACGAGTCTCTCCTGCTCCTGCCTCAGATGATCAATAAGCCTCCCCTGGTCCTGGATGATCCCCTGCTGCTGATCCAGCTGATCTAATATGACTCTATCTCGCTCTTCGAGCTGCCCGTGAAGGGCCCTGTCTCTCTCCTCCTGTCTATGCTCCAAAGATGCGAACATAAAAGTCAATAGGGTAGTAAAATCTGGCTGTGCTGGGAAAGCTGATGATGAGGATGGAGGGGGAGCTGAATCTAGTATCGGCTCAGGTGGTGTAGCTGTAGAAGTAGATGCTCCCGGATCCCCCACTCTAGCATATGGGCTAAACCTCTCAGGCGCCCGGGGAGCTGTTCGTTGTACTCTCGATGATGGAGGCGTAGGACTCTGTACTCTCTGTCCTGGAGGAGTAGCCAGCAACTCATCCATAGTAAACTCGATCCCCACATAGAAATGTGTTCCCGGCTGCTCCTTATGCTGCGGCTACGGAGGCTGACCATCTGGATGCTCTGGCTGTCAGGGAGGCTGGTCCCCCTGATGCTGAGGGTGCTCGGGAATCTGATGCTCCTGATGCTCTGGGTGCTCAGGAGGCTGGTCCTGAGCCTGCTCCTCTACTGGCTCTAATGAGGGCAAGCTAAATGCATGTCTAGTCTCGTGCACAGTGCGAAGTCTATACGCCTCGGGGTGGCCCGGTATCGGTAGTATCATGGCCATCGTCATAGCCGCTGGAGCGTCCACATAAATACTCTCATCCAAAGGGCGCCCCAAGATATCTGGACGAACACCCAAACTCAGGAGCAATCTGGTAATGCACCCTGTGACGCGCGCCGAACCTCGTGTCCTCCCGAAAGCCTGCTTCAGGGCGATCATGAAAGGTTCATAAAACTTGTAAGGTATTTACAAGTGCGTCTATTTTGGCCAACAATGAGGTTTCTTGGAGTCGCCACCCAATAGAACATTGGGAAGGGTCGTCTAGCCTTATCGAGCCTAAGACGGCGCATACATATCCATCTTGAGCTAGCTAGAGGGATCTTGGAGGCCTCATCCTCTACTTCCCTAGAGCCTAGGATTGTGTATTTAAGCCTTTTGGTGGGACTCAAGAGGTGTCTTGGAAGTCCTAGACCTCTCGCCTCTTTGAGTCCCAAAGACCAGAGTGAGTTCGGGACTTCTCATTTATTTATACCTTGATTGATATTATAATTGAGTTTTGAGTTTATTGTTTCACCAACTTCCCACACGATGAAATTTAAATTTAAGGCACAATCATTCATATCAAAAGCGATAAATGGAAGATAAATCAAAAAGTTAAAACATTCAATATTACAATAACACTAGGAGCGGAATACAACTCCCATTTGTAAAAATGCGATACATGCATAAAACGGGATATTTATTGGAATGAGGACTTTGGTCCTACCATACATATTTATTACAAAAATGGTTTTCATGAAGTGTCAATTTTATTGGCTGAAATGGGACATTGGTCCACCATTTTCGAGAAAATCTCTAGGTTTAATTGTTAAAAAGCTTTTGGTCCTTTTTACCTTAACAACATTAAAACCGTTTCTATAACAATATAAATAAAAGGTAAGGGTAGAAAAATGAACCCGAATCGAGATCCTCAGGATGGCGCAACCACCATCTCTCACAACTCCAACTTTCAATGGTCAGAAAAGAACTCACAAGGATAAACATGTTAGCAAAAACGTGAATAAAAAATAAAAATGAGAAAATTCCGACAGAAACAAGTTAAGAGATAGGATTTTATGAGATAAAAAATGAGAATTTCGCCTAGGGACGGATACCTGGATCGTGCCAGCTGCCGTCCCTAGTGAGGGAAAAAACAAATTAAAGAACGTCTTAAATCTTTTGTAAAAAAGAATATGAAGTGTATATAGAAATTAATGTAAATCAAATTAAATTATACAAATGTTAATCCAGAATGTTTACCCTCGGATTTTACCTTTTATGGTGGATGTCGAATGATTTTGTCCCCGTGTGCCTCGCAAGGATCAAAAGAAGAATCAGATCAAAGAAAGAAAATTTATGTTGTTCTTTCCTTGATAATTTGATAGCGATCGTGTGTTCGAATTAGTTATATTGATGGAAACGACTGAATTTCGTCACCTCAATTTGACTTAATTCGTAAGAAAAAGAATTGAGGAAATCAACTAATTAGAAGAAGTTTTATCAAAATAAAACTCTACAGATGAATAGAGATTTATAAACTTTGTGTAATTTGCTCACAGAAAAAAACCTTTTTCTAAAAAGCAATTTTCTCCAAAAAATATTTGATAGCTTTTTTCTAAATAAAATCTCTTTAAAACTTCTCCCTCTTCTCTAAATTCCCTCCAATTTTTCTAACCCTTAAAACTGAAATTTGATCCTCTATTTATAGGGTTTTTATGAGATAATTAAGATAAATCTCTATCTAAAGTTTGAATTTTAAAAGGACTTTAAAATTCAAGTTTTAGATAAAATCTATCCCTATTTTGAAAAGAAAAGAGATTAAATTTTATCAAATCTGGCGTGATCCAGTCAGTTACCGTACCGACGGGCTTCCCTGCACCTACCGACGGTCGTCCCTACTAAGGGCATATGCAGGAAACTGACTAAGGACGGGGCGGGATTGTAACAACCCAAAATGGCCCTAGTCGGAATTTGCATGCGAAGTCGGGAACGGAAGGGTATTTCGGTAATTTGTGTGTGAGGAAGTTTGGTTTCGTGGTCTAAATTGCAAGGTAATTATTAATAAGATGTTAAGTGGGGAATTATCTAGTGGAACATGTGTATGGTACTTGGGAAGTGATTGGGCAAGATTGGGACACTTGGGTTTGTAGGATGGTGACAAGTGGCTTATAAGGAAATGTTAGAGTGTGCTTATAGTGTATGGAAGTAGGATGTAAGTGGGTTTTAAGGAATGATTGGGTGTGAGAGAGGTTTGGTGCCCTAAGATATTTAAGTGAGAGATCTTTAGTGTGTGGATGGTGTATGGTGCATGGAGTGGTAAGTCAAAGGATGGGGTTTAAGGACCTATGGTAGAGTGACATGTGTATGGGTTGTTGGGGCAATTAATGTGATTGAGAGAGAGAGAAAGAGGGAATAGAAGGGAAGGGGCAGCTTCCCGTGGAAGCCATTTTTGGAATGCCTTTTTTTTTCCTCTTCTCACGTCCTCTCTCTCTTCTACCCTCTCATTCCCATTTTTCTGCTCCTTCTCTCTTTGCATGTGGATTTTGCCTCAAGCTTTAGGCTAAGGTTTGAGTTGTGAAGGATTTTAAGAAGGTAAGTGGTTGGAGTTTGGGATTTATTGTGTTTGGATTTTATTTCCTCTTCTTCTTTGGTTTTGTTTAAGTTAAAGTTTGTGGAAATATAATTGTGGGTTTTGATTTTGTGCAAGCTTTGGGTACCAAGAGGAAGATTAAAGGTAAAGAGAAGGTTCAAGAGTGAAGATCAACTGGGTTTTTGGTCTGCAAGAGGTTTGGGAGCTTTGACTTCTTCATTTGAGTTTGAGATGTCTTTGCCTAAAATTTTCCTTGGATCATGAGTGTGTGTATTTATGTTTGTTTTTCCAGAAATTGATTGCTTGATATGAGATAGGCATGAATTAATTTGGGAAAATGTGTGTTAGTAATACATGTTATTGATTGATATAAATGTATATGTGAGTTGGCATTGAAATGCATGAGTTTGAGAAATCCTGTGAATTTGATGTTTGATGGTGATTTTGGCAATTCTGTTCCGTTTTTATTTGACCCCTGTGCATTGTTTTTGTCATAGGTGTAGTTATAGAGCTCTGAATCGTGTGATTCTTGATCCATTAGAACCATGATTCCCATTCCTTTAAATTTCCTAGAAATAGCCTTGGACTAATTCTCGCTCTAAGACATCGAAAAATTGATTACAAATGTAGTGTCCCTGTTGTGTCGGGTTGTTTGAACAGTTTGGGTTGTGGAGATCATATCTGGAGTTATAGGTGTCATTTTGACCTGAAATTTGTTGCTTATGAACGATAACATCCTAGGGAACATTTGTTAAGAAGGAAGTTTTGGCTAAAAAGGAGGTTTAGAGGTTGGTTTAGGCAATGCAAATCTGGGGCGTTAAACAGTCTTTTTCGGGTTCTGAGATGAGCCTCTGTCGCGATCGCGACAAGGGTCGCGACCTCGCGACAGAAAAACCTATATTAGCCTTTATTTCTTCATTTTTGAGCCCTCGATTGATTCGGATCAATCCCGTACCTTCCCTCAGCTTTTTATGCATGTTTAGGGTAATTAAATGGCTGTATAAGTAATTGTCTTTGGGAGAAACTTAGGAGTATGATTAAGGTTGGTAATTTAGCTAGTAAATAATGATAGATATAACTTTGTGAAGGATGAGGATTAATATGTGTTAATCTTATGAGTAACCTAAGCACGATGTATCACACGTTTGAATGCATTTAACATGGGTGCGATTGAGACGAGTGACGAATAATGATATTGTTATAGATTGTGTATATGGATATTGTTAGTGGTATGTTTTATCGAAATTCTTGATACGGATGTTGTGTTTATGTTGTTAATGATGTGTGGCTTGCTGGAGTTGAGGTAAGAGACCTTTGGTTATGTTTCGTGTGTTTGTAGGTGAGTATGAGGAAGGAAAGATTCTGTAGATTTTCGGAATCATGACTCTGTCGCGATCGCGACACTATCGCGAGCGCGACAGAGACCGGTGATCCTAATGCTATGCCATCGCGAGTACGCGACGCTGTCGCGAGCCCGCGATAGCAATAGCTTGTATGCTCTCTGTCGCGAGCGCGACAACTGTCGCGATCGCGACAGAGCACATTGTTGGCCTGTGCTATCGCGAGCACGCGACTTGTCGCGACCCCGCGATAGCAATGCTTACCCTCAGTCGCGATCGTGACAACGTCGCGAGCGCGACAGAGCCGGGCTCTTCTCTCCTTCCCGCGATCGCGAAGTCCGTCGCGCGCACGCAGCGAAGAGACTATGGTCTCTGTCGCGAGCGCGACAGGCATCGCGAGCGCGACAGATGTGTTGTGCTGAATGAGTTTTCTTGGTGATTCCAATGCCTAATTTCTGAACTTGTGATGCCTTTAGGTTTATACTTTGTGTGACGCGCGCCGGATCCCGAGCGCCGCCCTTTCGGACCGCCCGCACGTGGGCGATCGGGGCATTTGCGGGTCCGTTGACATCTTGCGATAAATCGCAAGTGCGTCTATGTTGAGCAACACGGAGGTTTCATGGAGTCGCCACCCAATAGAACATTGGGAAAGTTTCTCTCGCCTCGGAGAGCCTAAGACTGCGCTTTTTATCCATATTGAGCCATGAGGCCTAGGATTAGCGCTAAAGCCTCGTGACTCAAGAAGTATCTTGAAGGATAACCTCTAACCTCTTGAGCCCAAAGACCAGAGCTGGGTCCGGGATTTCTCATCTATTTCTACCTCGATTAATTTATGATTGAATTTTAATCGTCATTAATTCGCTCTCTCTCCACACAATGCAATTAATTTAAGGCGCATTTATTCATGTTAGGAAAACCATAAATTAGCAAGTAAAGCAATGAATTACAATAATACAAGGAGCGGAATACAACTCCCATTTAAAAAAATGCAAACATACATAAAACCGGGGAATTTATTAATTATGAGGACTTTGGTCCCCGCATGCACAATTAAAGAAAATATTCTGGATGTGATGATTTTATTTGGGATGAAAATTAGGACATTGGTCCCATTTTATTATGAAAAATCTAAATTAATTTAGTAAGAAATATTTTATGATCTTTATTTAGGTGCGCATAGGAAAACATTTTATTTAATGAATATATACAAGGCAATGTAAATAAAATGGGAATTGAAAATGTATAAAGAAAATACCAAACTCCGCAACTCCTTCTTCATGTGCATGGATGCTCAATTGAAAGTAAAAACAATGATGTGCAACCAAAAATAAAACAAAAGAAATTCATGTTAGTGATTAAGCCAACAAAATAATATGACATAAAAATATAATATGTACCATGAAAATATAATATGCATAAAATAATCATGATGTAATTTAACATGCATAGAATAATTAAGGTGCAATTTAACATGCATAAGATACTATAACATGCATAAAAAATAATTATGATGCAATTTAACATGCATAAAGTGATTAAGATGCAATTTAACATGCATAAGGTGATGAAGTATCATGGCATATGCAACTTATTAATAATAGTTATTAACATACATGGAAGATTAGTGACAATCAATTTTATTATAGTTAAGACATGAATAAATGTGTAACATGAGAATAATTCCACTTGACATGCATAACTAGCATAAAATAATGACTATAACACTCATACATGCAAAAGAAAACATAATAATAAACATGATATAGCATTAAGAAATTAAAGGTATTTACAACCTAAAACATGCATAATTACATGAACAAAGAATAATTTGACATGAAAAATAAGATAATAGAATTTAAAAAACTTATTTGTTATATGAATAATTGAAGATAAAAAAATAAGAAGAAGAATATGGAGACTAAGAGAATTTACATGTCTGATATGTTAATTGGAAGCCAAAATAAATGAAATTAACAAGAGAATTAATGAGTAAAGCCAAGAATAATTACCCTCAAATTCAGTTTTGAAGAATTGAAGATAGAAGTGTTGAATTCCTTGTCTTCTCTTGTGAAAATCCTTAGAAAATAGCTTGAACACTTGAAGAAAAGCTCTTGGAAACAAGTGTGTAAGATAGATTTTTTTCTCTCAACTCAAAGCTCCAAAATTCAGTTTTTTCTCCCCAAAGTGTTCTTGGTTCGTTCCTCCTTTGTTCTCAATTTTTCCAGTGTTTTTAATCATCAAAAACTACCCAAAAACCACCAAAAACCGTCCAAAAACGGTTGAAAATCGAGTGGGGGTCGAAAAGTGGGCGAAATGGGCGAAGTGGGGGCGAAATCGGCGAATTTCCGCGCGCCTCGCGCACGTCTCCGCGCGATTTGCGCGGAGTTTCCGCGCACGACGTGCGCGAGGCGAGCGACGCCCTGCGCGTCGCTCGCGCGGAGCGCCCGACGCCTAGGGCGTCGGACGCGCGGAATGCGCGCTCCGTGCGCGGAGCGCACGGAAATTCGCGACGGCCCTTGGCCGTCGCCTTTTCGTCGCGATTATTTTCCCCTATTTTATTTTCAACATTTTTCCATCATTTTTCACCTTTTTTTTTTTTTTTTTTTTTTTTTAAAATACCCTCAACCTAAAACACACTTTTTCTTCTTCAAAATAATTTAAAAAATATTTTTAAAATATTTTTAAAATACCCTTTTTACTCACCGAAAAGACAAGGAAAATCACTTCTGAGCTCCAATCTTTTTGCCTATAAGCCGGCATAGCTAAATTTCATCATCGGGTAATCCTGATCAAGGCTACTCGGGACCCGGTGTCTACAGTTGCCCCCAATTTTGAAGAGACTAGTGCATGGGTGCCTAGGTGAGCCAAAATTCAGGAAAAGGAAAGAAACGCGTACCTGAAGCAGCGATCTTCCTGCTTGATGGAGTTATGATGATAGCTACTGTTGTCTTTTGGTTGTAGCTGGTAATACCATAGGTGCGCTAACCTCTTGTGGGTGGCGCCGCTATCGTGCTAAACATTGTGAGTTGGTAATGCCGTGGTCGTGCTAACCTCTTGTGGGTAGTGCCGCCATCGTGCTAAACATTGTGAGTTGGTAATGCCGTGGTCGTGCTAACCTCTTGTGGGTAGTGCCGCCATCGTGCTAACCATTGTGAGTTGGTAATGCCATGGTCATGCTAACCTCTTGTGGGTAGTGCCGCCATCGTGCTAACCATTGTGAGTTGGTAATGCCATGGTCATGCTAACCTCTTGTGGGTAGTGCCGCCATCGTGCTAACCGCTGTGAATTGGTAGTGCCGTGGTCGTGCTAACCTCTTGTGGGTAGTGCCGCCATCGTGCTAACCGCTGTGAATTGGTAGTGCCGTGGTCGTGCTAACCTCTTGTGGGTAGTGCCGCCATCGTGCTAACCGCTGTGAATTGGTAGTGCCGTGGTCGTGCTAACCTCTTGTGGGTAGTGCCGCCATCATGCTAACTGCTGTGGATTGATAGTGCCGTGGTCGTGCTAACCTCTTGTGGGTAGTGCCGCCATCGTGCTAACCGCTGTGAATTGGTAGTGCCGTGGTCGTGCTAACCTCTTGTGGGTAGTGCCGCCATCATGCTAACCGCTGTGAATTGGTAGTGCCGTGGTCGTGCTAACCTCTTGTGGGTAGTGCCGCCATCATGCTAACTGCTGTGGATTGATAGTGCCGTGGTCGTGCTAACCTCTTGTGGGTAGTGCCGCCATCGTGCTAACCATTGTGAGTTGGTAATGCCATGGTCATGCTAACCTCTTGTGGGTAGTGCCGCCATCGTGCTAACCATTGTGAGTTGATAGTGCCGTGGTCGTGCTAACCGCTGTGAATTGGTAGTGTGCTCCTTTAGATGTTTGGACTGGTGTCGTCACTCGGATTTTGTTGGTGTTCCCCGCCGATTTCTCCTGCAAGATTGTATGCATAGGAATATACAAGAAATCACGTGTGCATGTTATGGAATGCAAATGCTTGCAAAAATGTATAGATCGCGCCCTAGGTGATCCATGGTTTGCTGAACTTATAGCTTGTCTGCTGTATCATGCCCCCTGAATCCTGAGGATCGTCGACAAGCTTTCTGAAAGAGACGTCCGGTGTATATCCCTGCCTCCCCCTGGTCAATGATCATTTACCCGGGATTCTGTTTCATGTTCTGTGTTGTGTGTTGTCTGACTGACAAAAGATCATCTTGAAATAATGCCGCCTTATCGCTCCAGGCATTGAATGTCATTGTTTTAAAGGTAGTGCGTCCCTTGTGGATTTTCGCACTAGCTTTTCTTTGCGGGAAATGCGTCCCTTATGGGATTTTCACACAACCCTTTGCCTAACTTTTGCCTGGAATGGACCCAACCCAATCCAGCGGCTTTTGTTTATTTTATTTTTTTGTAGGGCAGACTGCCTGTTTCCAGGTTTTCACCCTGCCCTTTGGCCTAACTTTTGCTTAGAGAGCCAGTTACGGTTTTCATCTCTAACGGCCTTTTTTTTTTTTTTTTTTTTTTTTATTTTTTTTTTTTATTATTTTTATTTTAGAGAAGGTTATCACCAAAGCTTTTGTTAAGAGCAAATAGGATATATCTGATGAGCGATAATCATTAGATGAAAAAATTGATATAACTCTTTTTGAGACAGAACTGAAAGATCAATGAAAATATATTCTTTTATTCCTTGCAAATTTGTGTACATTTCTATATGATTTCATCATTCATGATTTTTCATTTGACAAGAATTCAAAAGCATGTGACTACACCTAATCTCGGAGTGGGTTTTGTCAGCATCAAACTCCTGTTATCAATCGGCCCTCTCGGGTTTTCTCGATTGAATATTTTCTCTTGGCCCTTAATTTTTGCCCAGGATGCCTTTTTTCGGTTTTCACCCTGACAGGGCGCCCAATTTTAGCAAGGCCGCCTTTTTTTTTCGGTTTTCGACCCGCGGGGCATTTATTCTCTTCTTTTTATTTTTGGACTTTAGCCATGGAACCTTTTAAGTCTATCGACATTGACCGGGTCCTTGAACTCATTCCCATCGCTGTCTGCTAAAATCGCTGCTCCTTTTGTTAGCAACTTTTTCAAAATGAAAGGTCCTTCCCAGGTTGGTCTGAATTTTCCTCGTATGTCTGGAACTCCTGGCCTCATCATCTTAAAGACCAAGTCCCCCTCCTTCAACGGGTGCTTTCGTACTTTCTTGCCAAACGACCGAGCCAGCCTCTTCTGATAAACTTGGTTGTGGTAATAGGCTCGTAACCTGTCTTCATCCAACAGATTTAGCTGTGACAAACGTTGTTGTGCCCATTCTGCTTCAGGAATCTCAGCTTCCATTACTACCCTTAATGATTTCAGCTCAATTTCAACCGGCAGGACTGCTTCAGTTCCATATACCAGAGAGAATGGCGTTGCCCCTGTAGAGGTTCTGACTGTTGTTCTATATCCCCAAAGTGCGAAGGGTAACTTTTCTGCCCAATCCTTGTAGTTCTGAACCATCTTGGCTAAAATTCTCTTCACATTCTTATTTGCCGCTTCAACTGCACCATTCGCTTGAGGACGGTAAGGAGAAGACTTATGATGTTTGATCCCATATTTCTGGAGCATCTGTTTAGTCTCTGCAAGGAATTGTACCCCATTATCAGACACAATGTGATGTGGGAGACCATATCTGCAAATCAAATTCCGCTCGATGAATTTAGCCATATCCCTTGCATCAACCTTCTTGAAAGATTCAGCCTCAACCCACTTAGTGAAGTAGTCAATGGCAACTATGATGAATCTATGCCCATTAGAAGCAGTAGGATGGATTTCGCCTATGATGTCTATTCCCCATGCTGCAAATGGCCATGGAGATGTTAAGTTATGTAACTCTGAAACTGGCACATGCCTCAAATTCGCGTACTGTTGGCATAACTGGCATTGCTTCACAAATTTTGAACAATCTGTATCCATTGTGAGCCAATAAAACCCTTGGCGCATGATCTTCTTTGCTAAGGCTAAGCCATTCATGTGAGCTCCACAAACCCCGGCATGAACTTCTTCCATAACTCTTTTAGCTTCTTTCTCTGCCAGACATCTTAACTGGATACCATCAGCTTGCCTTTTGTATAAAGTGCCATTAACACTGATGAATTGAGTGGATAACTTCCTGATCATTTTTTGGTCCTTCTCAGTGGCTTCCTCTGGAAAGACTGATCTCTCTAAATAATTCTGAATGTCATAATACCATGGATTTCCATCAATGGCCTCAATGTCCATCACCTGTTCAGCTTCAAAGCAAGGTCTTTCCGAACTATAAATCAGCACGGGTTTCATCGCAACTCCTGTTGGGTTGTCCCACATGGACACTAAAGTTGCTAGAGCATCAGCTAACTGATTTTCGTCTCTGGGGATGAAGTGAAAAGTGCAAATCTCAAATTGGCTGCTCAACGCTCTCAAGTGCTTTACATAAGGCAACAGCCTTTCTTCCTTGACTGACCACTCTCCTTTAATTTGATGGATTACCAAGGAGGAATCCCCAAATACTTCTGCGGTCTTTGCCCCCAGAGCCAACAATGCTTTCAATCCAAAGATGCAAGCTTCATATTCTGCTTCATTGTTGGTAGCCTTATACCTCAACTTCTTAGCCAATGGTAGCCTTTCACCATCTGGGGTCGTAAGAATAACTCCTACGCCTGCTCCCTTATTATTGACTGCTCCATCAAAGAATAATTGCCACCCTTGTACTGCTATGGCCGTGACATCTTCATCTGGGAAGTTGTATTCAAACTGATCTCCCTCAATAGGGTGCTCGGCTAAGAACTCCGCTACAGCTCTTCCCTTAATGGTTTTCCTGGTTATGTACTCGATGTCAAATTCCTGCAACAGCAGTAACCATCTTCCCATCTTCCCTAGTAAAGAGGGTGCTTCTTGGAGGTATCTAAGCGGATTATGTTTGGCAACCGTTTGTACCCTGAAGGAATGAAAGTAGTGTCGCAACTTCTTAGAAGCCCAGATAACTGCTAAACAAATCTTTTCTACCTCCACATATTTGGCTTCGTAAGGCAAGAATTTCTTGCTAAG
This sequence comes from Excoecaria cochinchinensis, assembly GCA_947683425.1. Taxonomy (NCBI): domain Eukaryota; kingdom Viridiplantae; phylum Streptophyta; class Magnoliopsida; order Malpighiales; family Euphorbiaceae; genus Excoecaria; species Excoecaria cochinchinensis. The sequence goes on along the minus strand of CANTUQ010000018.1, from coordinate 11,227,222 downwards.
ATAGTAAACGGCAAACTCTATACCAAAATCATCTTCCTGAGACATCATAGCACCCACTGAGTTATCTTCCACAGCTAGGTACAGGATTAGTGGTTTGGTATGGCGTGGTGGTCTTAACACCGGAGGATTTAGCAGATAGTCCTTAATGGTGTCAAAGGCCAGTTGACAGTCATCGTTCCATAGCACCGGCTGATTCTTCCTAAGAAGCTTGAAAATAGGCTCACATACTGTAGCTAGCTTGGCAATAAATCGGCTGATGTACTGAAGCTTTCCTAAGAAACTTCTGACGTCCTTCTCCTTCTGGGGCACTGGCATCTCTCTTATGGCTTTGACTTTATCGGGATCTACCTCGATTCCCCTCTGGCTTACTACATGGCCTAACAACTTTCCTGATGTAACTCCAAAAATGCACTTCTTGGGATTGAGTCGCAGATCATACTTGCTAATCCTTTGAAAGAACTTTTCTAAAGCCTCAAAATGGCCTTCTCTGGTAGCTGACTTAATCATCATGTCATCGACGTACACCTCCACTTCTTTGTGGATTAAGTCATTGAGAACCTTGGTCGCCATCCTCTGATAAGTTGCTCCTGCATTCTTCAACCCAAAAGGCATAACCCGGTAGGCATATGTCCCCCACTCGGTGATAAAGGCTGTCTTGATCCGGTCCACTATCTTGTTAAGAATTTGATTGTACCCTGCGTATCCATCCACAAAGCTGTACATCATGCAAGCAGCAGCACTATCTACTAGCACATCAATATGAGGCAGTGGGAAATCATCTTTAGGGCAAGCTTTGTTCAGGTCTCGATAGTCGACGCATACTCGAACCTTACCGTCTTTCTTAGCTACAGGAACCACATTAGCTAACCATGTTGGGTATTGAACCTCTATCAAGAACTTAGCCTCAATCTGCTTATGGATCTCCTCTTTCACTTTCTGTGCCCATTCTGGCCTAAGCCGCCGAAGCTTTTGCTTGACTGGTTTAAACTCTGGGTAAGTTGGGATGGCATGTTCGGCAACACCTCGATCTATTCCCGGCATATCCTCATAGGTCCAGGCAAAGACTTTTTCATATTTTTTTAATATTCTCTCAAATTTTATTCTCTCTTCAGGAGTTATGTCTGATGCTAGCAAAATTTCCTTTGGATTTTCCAAAGTTCCGAGATTAAATGCAGTTGTGCCAGTTGAATTAATATCAAAAATGAATGCATCATGCTTATGATCATGCGCCATGAAATCATCAGAAACATCACACAAGTAAGCAAAGTTATTCATCTCATTAACATAATCAAAAACATTAACATTGTTCTCAAAGAGTTCTGGTATAAAAAGAGAATCTAAATGACTATCCACTTCAGTCGACGCCGATGCTGCAGCTGACTGTGCTTTGGCTTCTTGATTTGGTGAAATCTTGAGATCTTCAATCTTCGGCTCTGGCTCCACTATCTTCTCCTTCCCCTTAAGTCTGGTGGCTAACAGTTTATCAGTTACAATCTCTTCGGGCTCATCTCTGTCCCAGATGCTGCATTGGGTCATAATCTCCTCATCCCAAAAGTTCTCTACAGCTTTAACAACTCCGATCTCCCAATCAAAGACGTCGTTAAAAATTTCAAATCCAGGGATAATCTTCCCATCTACCCACTGCGGCTCTTCTTCTCCGGTGTAGGCACAAACCGATGATGATGGCACAAAGCTCTCCGAAATATGGGGAATCTTCCCTGATCCTTTCCTCTTACCATATTCTCCTTTGTAGCCCAACCCTTTTCGATCTTTCTGACCACGTGTAGTGATAGCATTCTGCAGCCCTTGTGACTCTTTTCCCAAACCAGCCCCTGGGAGGAAGTGCATCTTCTTCAGCATATTCACCACTTGAGGGCTACCTTCTAGGTTTTGCTCTTCTCCGATCATCGATACATGAAAGCCACTGAATGGCTGATTAGAGATCTCCAAGGCAGACACTTGGTTCTCTCTTGCTGCTTTAATGGTCACTACTTCTCCTTCATGGGGTATTTTAATTATCTGGTGTAATGTGGATGGTACTCCCCCTAACTTGTGGAACCACGGTCTACCAAGCAGAGCTGAGAAGTTTGCTGGAATCGGCAAGACCACAAAATCTGTTTCTGTCTCAATGGGCCCTGTCTTTACCAAAGCTTTGAAAATTCCCGATGCTTGCCTCCTGGAGTTGTCATAGGCAGTGATGGTCAGGTCAGATTTGCTTAACATACTCTCATCCATCCCAAAGGCCTGAAGTGCCACCAAAGGGCAGACATTTATCGATGACCCGTCATCAACCATGACACAAGCGGTGTGTTTACCATTGATCTGTGCCTTGATGTACAAAGGTCGGTTGTGGTTGCGACCCTCTGTTGGTAAGTCCGCATCAGAAAAAACCAACTTCTCCCTGGATCCCCCCTTTACAAGGTCTAAAAGCTCGGATGGAGAGATTGTAGTTGCTACGGTGGATACGCTCAATGCTTCGACTAACTTCTGTCGGTGCGAGGGGGACTGTCTCAAGAGATCCCAAATAGATATCTGAGCCGTGGTCTTTTTCAGTTGCTTCACTATTGAATTTTCTTCCGGCTCTTTCTCTGCGATTGCTTGTGCTGGGTCCTGCTGCTTCTCAGCTTCTGGAATGACCCTCCCACTTCTTGTTACTGCTTCTACTCTTTCTTCTTCCTCTGAATCCCACGGATCCGTAAACTCTCCATTTCTCTCGTCTTCGTCATCTCCACTCTCACTAGTGGACCAACAGTCTATCGCTGCCACGGAAACCCCTTTTCCATCCACTGCAGGGCGAGTAATAGCGACATACTCATTTCCATATAGGTCTTGCATCACATACCATTCTGGTAGGCTCGATCCGATCATAAAGACTGGAGGTGGCACTGTGTTATAACCAGACTTCTTCTTGCTTTCTCTCTGCTCAGGATCGGTGATCTGCTTGTTGTCAATTAGATCTTGGACCCGATGTCTTAGCGTTATACACTCATCCGTCAAATGCCCGGCATGTTGGTGGAATGCGCAGTATTCATTCTCTTTGTGCCCTGGCTGTCCTTGGGCCTTGGCCGGTTTAGGTGATAGGGGCCGCAGTTTTCCTTCTTTTATTAGCCTCTTCAGCACCCATGATAAAGGCTTACCCAAGTTGGAGAAATACCTCTGACTTATGCCGGTTGCAGACACCTCAGCAGTCTTCCCAACTCTGTTACCACTGCTTGAACCTACTGGTTTGGCCGTCCCCTGATTGCTGTATCCCCTCCGGGCATAGGACTCACTATTTGCCCTCTTGGATAAATATTCTCCTTCCGCTTCTATGGCAATGTCCTTCAAAGACTCCCAATCCTTGAGTCCCTTCATTTTCAGTCCCTCTCTTAAATAAGGGCTGGCATTTCGAATGAATAGCCGGATCTGATCAGAAGTGTCCGGTTTGCGTTTCATCTCCATAACCCGGTTTCTCCACCGAGTAAGGTACTCGTGGAAGGACTCTCCAGCCTTCTGTTGTAACAACTCGAGATCTTTCAAAGTGACCTCCATCCGGGTACTGCAATCATACTGCTTAAGGAACTCTTCAGTCAACAAGTCCCAGTCCTCCTTGGATCTCTTGTCAAGCCCATGGTACCAATCAATAGCAGCTCCTGTGAGACTCAAGCAGAAATATTCTATCTTCTGCTTTCTTGTTAAGGTCGTTCCCTTCATGACCAGCGAGTATTGCTTGATGTGTGCGGCAGGGTCAGAGGTTCCATCAAATTTGGAAATGTCCGGCATCTTAAAATTCTGGGGAATTAGGTCATCCCCATCCAGCTCTCGATCTTCCGGGTTCATTCCCTTTCCCACAGTCATCATCCTTGCCATGACCTCAAATCTCTCTTCCATTTTCCTCCACATTGCCTCATCCAGTTTTGGCAACTTTTCCTTAGCTACTGCATGCTCCACATGCTCATCTCCCCCAAACTCAACTTCAGACCTGGGGCCTTCTCTGCGCTCAATGGGTGCAGGTACTCTTTGCTCAATAATAGGTGGGTCAACCACTGGTTGGTTAATCGCAGCAGGACGTTCTTCTCTAACAACCTCTTGTTCAGCTGGTACTCGGACAGGGGCAGCAGCAGCTTGTTGCCCAGCTATGGTGGTGGCAAGATTGCCCATCATTGCAATCATTCGGGCTTCAAATTCCTCCATTCTCTTTCCTACCTCCTCAACAATTACTGCCCGGGTTGCATCAGACTCATTTGATGGATTAGCCATGCTTACTTTTGTTGATGATTCGGAAGAAAACCCCACACTATCTTCTGAGATTGAATCTGAACTCTGAGCTGACACTAACTCAGTTAACCCCAAAAGCGGCGTCCTTCTTAACCGTCCGTCGGGACCTCTAGACCACCCAGGAGAATCTATGATGGCTGAAATGCAAAAATTGTTAAGATGATGCATGATTAAAATGCAATGCATGCTCGTGCTGATGCAACATAGACAAACACATGCAAGCAGATAGATCTTTCCAACCTTGTATCTCCCACACCCGTGGTAATGCGGTCTCTTTCCTAGGTGGGCTTGATCCATGGGTTAACGGGGAACCCAATGGACACGTATGGTGCGCGGTGAAAAACCGGCAGCATAACAGCTCCTATCTAATGTACATACGTATGGGTGTTTGGCAATTATGTATTTAAACAATTCAACTTAACCAAGATGGGCCCACCAGGGCATGAAAGCCTTTGATGAAGACCATTTAATTAAATTGATTTCGTTTAATATATGATGGCCCATATAGCAAGCATAGTATTACGGTACATTTTACCTAGTGGAAGTATCTATTGCCATTACATGAGCTTTGGACAAGGGAGATGTTACTTTAAGGTTACCCAAGCATGATCCCTGCCGACGGGTCTAGCTCATCACAAGCATAGCGACCGGTCGGGTCGTCATTTTGATATACCATTGAGGTACGTGGCTTGGGCTGGTGATTATCCTTAACACTTCCTCAAATTGAGTGAAAATGAGGAGGTGCTTCAGGAACGCACCGGGGCTTGAAAAGGGACCAAACTAACTTAATCTAAAGCTCTAATGAGATGATATGCAATTTTGAGATAAAGCGAATTTATGAATTAAATTTTAACCATAAATGTTAAACGAGGTATTTTCAAATTGAAATCTCGAACCATATCGTTCCCCAGTGGAGTCGCCACTGTGACGCGCGCCGGATCCCGAGCGCCGCCCTTTCGGACCGCCCGCACGTGGGCGATCGGGGCATTTGCGGGTCCGTTGACATCTTGCGATAAATCGCAAGTGCGTCTATGTTGAGCAACACGGAGGTTTCATGGAGTCGCCACCCAATAGAACATTGGGAAAGTTTCTCTCGCCTCGGAGAGCCTAAGACTGCGCTTTTTATCCATATTGAGCCATGAGGCCTAGGATTAGCGCTAAAGCCTCGTGACTCAAGAAGTATCTTGAAGGATAACCTCTAACCTCTTGAGCCCAAAGACCAGAGCTGGGTCCGGGATTTCTCATCTATTTCTACCTCGATTAATTTATGATTGAATTTTAATCGTCATTAATTCGCTCTCTCTCCACACAATGCAATTAATTTAAGGCGCATTTATTCATGTTAGGAAAACCATAAATTAGCAAGTAAAGCAATGAATTACAATAATACAAGGAGCGGAATACAACTCCCATTTAAAAAAATGCAAACATACATAAAACCGGGGAATTTATTAATTATGAGGACTTTGGTCCCCGCATGCACAATTAAAGAAAATATTCTGGATGTGATGATTTTATTTGGGATGAAAATTAGGACATTGGTCCCATTTTATTATGAAAAATCTAAATTAATTTAGTAAGAAATATTTTATGATCTTTATTTAGGTGCGCATAGGAAAACATTTTATTTAATGAATATATACAAGGCAATGTAAATAAAATGGGAATTGAAAATGTATAAAGAAAATACCAAACTCCGCAACTCCTTCTTCATGTGCATGGATGCTCAATTGAAAGTAAAAACAATGATGTGCAACCAAAAATAAAACAAAAGAAATTCATGTTAGTGATTAAGCCAACAAAATAATATGACATAAAAATATAATATGTACCATGAAAATATAATATGCATAAAATAATCATGATGTAATTTAACATGCATAGAATAATTAAGGTGCAATTTAACATGCATAAGATACTATAACATGCATAAAAAATAATTATGATGCAATTTAACATGCATAAAGTGATTAAGATGCAATTTAACATGCATAAGGTGATGAAGTATCATGGCATATGCAACTTATTAATAATAGTTATTAACATACATGGAAGATTAGTGACAATCAATTTTATTATAGTTAAGACATGAATAAATGTGTAACATGAGAATAATTCCACTTGACATGCATAACTAGCATAAAATAATGACTATAACACTCATACATGCAAAAGAAAACATAATAATAAACATGATATAGCATTAAGAAATTAAAGGTATTTACAACCTAAAACATGCATAATTACATGAACAAAGAATAATTTGACATGAAAAATAAGATAATAGAATTTAAAAAACTTATTTGTTATATGAATAATTGAAGATAAAAAAATAAGAAGAAGAATATGGAGACTAAGAGAATTTACATGTCTGATATGTTAATTGGAAGCCAAAATAAATGAAATTAACAAGAGAATTAATGAGTAAAGCCAAGAATAATTACCCTCAAATTCAGTTTTGAAGAATTGAAGATAGAAGTGTTGAATTCCTTGTCTTCTCTTGTGAAAATCCTTAGAAAATAGCTTGAACACTTGAAGAAAAGCTCTTGGAAACAAGTGTGTAAGATAGATTTTTTTCTCTCAACTCAAAGCTCCAAAATTCAGTTTTTTCTCCCCAAAGTGTTCTTGGTTCGTTCCTCCTTTGTTCTCAATTTTTCCAGTGTTTTTAATCATCAAAAACTACCCAAAAACCACCAAAAACCGTCCAAAAACGGTTGAAAATCGAGTGGGGGTCGAAAAGTGGGCGAAATGGGCGAAGTGGGGGCGAAATCGGCGAATTTCCGCGCGCCTCGCGCACGTCTCCGCGCGATTTGCGCGGAGTTTCCGCGCACGACGTGCGCGAGGCGAGCGACGCCCTGCGCGTCGCTCGCGCGGAGCGCCCGACGCCTAGGGCGTCGGACGCGCGGAATGCGCGCTCCGTGCGCGGAGCGCACGGAAATTCGCGACGGCCCTTGGCCGTCGCCTTTTCGTCGCGATTATTTTCCCCTATTTTATTTTCAACATTTTTCCATCATTTTTCACCTTTTTTTTTTTTTTTTTTTTTATTTTTAAAATACCCTCAACCTAAAACACACTTTTTCTTCTTCAAAATAATTTAAAAAATATTTTTAAAATATTTTTAAAATACCCTTTTTACTCACCGAAAAGACAAGGAAAATCACTTCTGAGCTCCAATCTTTTTGCCTATAAGCCGGCATAGCTAAATTTCATCATCGGGTAATCCTGATCAAGGCTACTCGGGACCCGGTGTCTACACTTTGACTATTTTATGAAGTATGATAATATAATTGGATGTATTATGCATATCTATACTTCTGACCTCTCTGCAAGATTATTATGTGATGCTTAAGTGTAAATTGTATGATGCATGATTGACTTTATGAACTTATTCATATGTCTCACCTATTGCTGATTATGCATAATGATATAAATTATGTGATTTGAAATATGAATTGTATTATGCATGACCTGCGAGAGTCAGTCTAGTGGATAGTTAGGCATGCCTAAAAGAGTCTTCCGCTGCAGCTTCCGTTATCGTTTGGACCCCGATCAGGTCCCCGTTTGGTTCCTCGCGAACCCCTTTAATGTATTTGGATCTTGTTTAAGATCCTTCCGAAAAATGTTGGTGAATGAAAATTGAAATGGTTTTCGATTTGTACCCGTAAGGTACTTTCCGTAATCGATTGGTACCCGTAATGTACCTTCCGTTCACTCGTTATCCACTACGTTGAGTCAGCAGGTGCTTTATTGTGTTGTGTTACTCTGAATAACTATAAGAATGTGACCTCCGAATGGGCATAATAATGATTTGAGGAATCAGTTTCTATGTATACGAATTTGACTCTGGGTTTTGGAATGTATGTCTGTATTATGTAAGTATGATTTTTATATCTGACACCATTATCTACACTTATTATGTGATGTGTTATAAGCTTCAGAATGCTTTGAATGTAATTCGACTAATGTATTTAAGTATGTGACTCAAGCATGGTTTTATTGTATATAAGCAAGTGAATCGGATCTGTTGTGATGGCAAGTATGTAAGATTTAACTGTACTTTCCGCATGGTGATGTTATGAATGTGATTATGTCTTTGGTCTCTTCTATTGGAGGGTATCTGGCATGATATTTTATGTATGAGAGTTGCATAGTGGAAGTATGGTGGTTTGATGTTGTACCTTGAGTTCCAATTAGCGTATGCATCTTGTGACATGACAAAAGTATGTTTAGGTAGATAATGTTTTCGGCATGATAGTTGGGTGCGTTACTATATGATAATAGTATTGCATGTGAATGGGTTTCCAATGAATGAGTACTCGGATATGACGATTGTATGTGATTATGAACCTTTGAATGCATGGCTCTCTTATGCAGGTTTGTATATCCATCCATTGTGATTATTTGCATATGCCATTCATGTATGTGACTTGCTTTGGCGACCATTGTGAATGGCCGTCCATATTGCTTGTGTGTTCTCCCCACTAAGCGTTTATCGCTTAGCACGGGCTCTTTTCCCGTGCAGGTGGCAGGTTTGGTTCGGTTCGAGTCGAGCATCTGCAGGGTCGGCCACATAGGAGTTAGAAGCGTTTTGTTATTTTGTTAAGCTTCCGTATTTCTGATTCTGTAATTTTGTAGCCTTTTCTTATGTTTTTGGTTATGTAAAGGATATTATTGTAATTAAGTTTTCAGTTATTCCTCAGTTTTATCGTTTGCCTTATGCTTCCGCTGAGTGATTATATGTATGTATGTGAGTAAATGTATGTTCAGCTTTTGTTTCTTTAAAAGTTTTAATTTACCCTGTATTTTGGTATGTATGTTTATGTATGAATGTATGTATATTCTGTATCTGCGTGGTGACACCTTTACTCTTACGGCATCTCACTCCTTATCGGATGGGATCGCCTAAGTACGGGTAAGGGCTGTTACAAGTTGTGGTATCAGAGCGCAGGTTTGGCGGTTCTGGTTGCCTTTGTTTGTTTGAGTGTCAAGTCTTGGTATGCTAGTTGGTTTGTGTCATGTCTTTGCATGAGAGTCAGTGTTGTGTTGTGGCCTAATGCAGATGTGTCGTGTCTTGTGTCGTGTTTAGATGGAGTCTGATCCGAGTGAGAATGTGGGCGAGACAACGGAAAGTGTGAACCCAGTTAGAGCTGGTCAGAGTGTTTCCGAGCGTCCTCCGGTTGAAGATTCTGGTCATATTTCTGAGGATAGGGCTTTAGTGCAAGGGTTGATTCGGATTTTGGATAGGTTAACCGCTCCTCAGGTTTCTCAAGATTTGATTCGGAAGGTACCTAAGAAGAGAAAAGTTTCGAGTAGAGAAGTGTCAGTGGGGAAAAGGATTCGAGAAGCAACGGCATGTCAACAATATCAGAAGCAACCTGGGGACAAGTGTAAGAAGAAGTGGGTACGGTCTATATGTCAGCACTGTCAGAAGCCACATCGGGGCCCATGTCGGAAGCTCTCGGGTGCTTGTTTCAGGTGTGGCAGCTTAGAACATCAGATAGTTGATTGTCCTAAGAAGATGAGTGAGAATTTAGCTCAGCAGGCTAGAGAAGATGTGGAGGAGTTGCTTCGAGCTACACGAGCATCATCGGGATCAGTCAGCAAGTTAGATGCCTCCAAGGATTCAGCCAAAGTATCTGTCTCTAGCCGCATAGAAGTGACTGAGTCTGCAGAGCCTTCCGGTAAGTATGTGTTGTAAGTTTTTGTTTCAGTCGGTTTTGTTTGTTTGGGTTGTTTGGATGCAAGTGTTTAGCGGGGAAATTTCGAGGACGAAATTTCTTAAGGGGGAGAGATTTGTAACAACCCAAAATGGCCCTAGTCGGAATTTGCATGCGAAGTCGGGAACGGAAGGGTATTTCGGTAATTTGTGTGTGAGGAAGTTTGGTTTCGTGGTCTAAATTGCAAGGTAATTATTAATAAGATGTTAAGTGGGGAATTATCTAGTGGAACATGTGTATGGTACTTGGGAAGTGATTGGGCAAGATTGGGACACTTGGGTTTGTAGGATGGTGACAAGTGGCTTATAAGGAAATGTTAGAGTGTGCTTATAGTGTATGGAAGTAGGATGTAAGTGGGTTTTAAGGAATGATTGGGTGTGAGAGAGGTTTGGTGCCCTAAGATATTTAAGTGAGAGATCTTTAGTGTGTGGATGGTGTATGGTGCATGGAGTGGTAAGTCAAAGGATGGGGTTTAAGGACCTATGGTAGAGTGACATGTGTATGGGTTGTTGGGGCAATTAATGTGATTGAGAGAGAGAGAAAGAGGGAATAGAAGGGAAGGGGCAGCTTCCCGTGGAAGCCATTTTTGGAATGCCTTTTTTTTTCCTCTTCTCACGTCCTCTCTCTCTTCTACCCTCTCATTCCCATTTTTCTGCTCCTTCTCTCTTTGCATGTGGATTTTGCCTCAAGTTTTAGGCTAAGGTTTGAGTTGTGAAGGATTTTAAGAAGGTAAGTGGTTGGAGTTTGGGATTTATTGTGTTTGGATTTTGTTTCCTCTTCTTCTTTGGTTTTGTTTAAGTTAAAGTTTGTGGAAATATAATTGTGGGTTTTGATTTTGTGCAAGCTTTGGGTACCAAGAGGAAGATTAAAGGTAAAGAGAAGGTTCAAGAGTGAAGATCAACTGGGTTTTTGGTCTGCAAGAGGTTTGGGAGCTTTGACTTCTTCATTTGAGTTTGAGATGTCTTTGCCTAAAATTTTCCTTGGATCATGAGTGTGTGTATTTATGTTTGTTTTTCCAGAAATTGATTGCTTGATATGAGATAGGCATGAATTAATTTGGGAAAATGTGTGTTAGTAATACATGTTATTGATTGATATAAATGTATATGTGAGTTGGCATTGAAATGCATGAGTTTGAGAAATCCTGTGAATTTGATGTTTGATGGTGATTTTGGCAATTCTGTTCCGTTTTTATTTGACCCCTGTGCATTGTTTTTGTCATAGGAGTAGTTATAGAGCTCTGAATCGTGTGATTCTTGATCCATTAGAACCATGATTCCCATTCCTTTAAATGTCCTAGAAATAGCCTTGGACTAATTCTCGCTCTAAGACATCGAAAAATTGATTACAAATGTAGTGTCCCTGTTGTGTCGGGTTGTTTGAACAGTTTGGGTTGTGGAGATCATATCTGGAGTTATAGGTGTCATTTTGACCTGAAATTTGTTGCATGTGAACGGTAACATCCTAGGGAACATTTGTTAAGAAGGACTTTTTGGCTAAAAATGAGGTTTAGAGGTTGGTTTAGGCAATGCAAATCTGGGGCGTTAAACAGTCTTTTTCGGGTTCTGAGATGAGCCTCTGTCGCGATCGCGACAAGGGTCGGGACCTCGCGACAGAAAAACCTATATTAGCCTTTATTTCTTCATTTTTGAGCCCTCGATTGATTCGGATCAATCCCGTACCTTCCCTCAGCTTTTTATGCATGTTTAGGGTAATTAAATGGCTGTATAAGTAATTGTCTTTGGGAGAAACTTAGGAGTATGATTAAGGTTGGTAATTTAGCTAGTAAATAATGATAGATATAACTTTGTGAAGGATGAGGATTAATATGTGTTAATCTTATGAGTAACCTAAGCACGATGTATCACACGTTTGAATGCATTTAACATGGGTGCGATTGAGACGAGTGACGAATAATGATGTTGTTATAGATTGTGTATATGGATATTGTTAGTGGTATGTTTTATCGAAATTCTTGATACGGATGTTGTGTTTATGTTGTTAATGATGTGTGGCTTGCTGGAGTTGAGGTAAGAGACCTTTGGTTATGTTTCGTGTGTTTGTAGGTGAGTATGAGGAAGGAAAGATTCTGTAGATTTTCGGAATCATGACTCTGTCGCGATCGCGACACTGTCGTGAGCGCGACAGAGACCGGTGATCCTAATGCTATGCCATCGCGAGTACGCGACGCTGTCGCGAGCCCGCGATAGCAATAGCTTGTATGCTCTCTGTCGCGAGCGCGACAACTGTCGCGATCGCGACAGAGCACATTGTTGGCCTGTGCTATCGCGAGCACGCGACTTGTCGCGACCCCGCGATAGCAATGCTTACCCTCAGTCGCGATCGCGACAACGTCACGAGCGCGACAGAGCCGGGCTCTTCTCTCCTTCCCGCGATCGCGAAGTCCGTCGCGCGCGCGCACGCAGCGAAGAGACTATGGTCTCTGTCGCGAGCGCGACAGGCATCGCGAGCGCGACAGATGTGTTGTGCTGAATGAGTTTTCTTGGTGATTCCAATGCCTAATTTCTGAACTTGTGATGCCTTTAGGTTTATACTTTGACTATTTTATGAAGTATGATAATATAATTGGATGTATTATGCATATCTATACTTCTGACCTCTCTGCAAGATTATTATGTGATGCTTAAGTGTAAATTGTATGATGCATGATTGACTTTATGAACTTATTCATATGTCTCACCTATTGCTGATTATGCATAATGATATAAATTATGTGATTTGAAATATGAATTGTATTATGCATGACCTGCGAGAGTCAGTCTAGTGGATAGTTAGGCATGCCTAAAAGAGTCTTCCGCTGCAGCTTCCGTTATCGTTTGGACCCCGATCAGGTCCCCGTTTGGTTCCTCGCGAACTCCTTTAATGTATTTGGATCTTGTTTAAGATCCTTCCGAAAAATGTTGGTGAATGAAAATTGAAATGGTTTTCGATTTGTACCCGTAAGGTACTTTCCGTAATCGATTGGTACCCGTAATGTACCTTCCGTTCACTCGTTATCCACTACGTTGAGTCAGCAGGTGCTTTATTGTGTTGTGTTACTCTGAATAACTATAAGAATGTGACCTCCGAATGGGCATAATAATGATTTGAGGAATCAGTTTCTATGTATACGAATTTGACTCTGGGTTTTGGAATGTATGTCTGTATTATGTAAGTATGATTTTTATATCTGACACCATTATCTACACTTATTATGTGATGTGTTATAAGCTTCAGAATGCTTTGAATGTAATTCGACTAATGTATTTAAGTATGTGACTCAAGCATGGTTTTATTGTATATAAGCAAGTGAATCGGATCTGTTGTGATGGCAAGTATGTAAGATTTAACTGTACTTTCCGCATGGTGATGTTATGAATGTGATTATGTCTTTGGTCTCTTCTATTGGAGGGTATCTGGCATGATATTTTATGTATGAGAGTTGCATAGTGGAAGTGTGGTGGTTTGATGTTGTACCTTGAGTTCCAATTAGCGTATGCATCTTGTGACATGACAAAAGTATGTTTAGGTAGATAATGTTTTCGGCATGATAGTTGGGTGCGTTACTATATGATAATAGTATTGCATGTGAATGGGTTTCCAATGAATGAGTACTCGGATATGACGATTGTATGTGATTATGAACCTTTTAATGCATGGCTCTCTTATGCAGGTTTGTATATCCATCCATTGTGATTATTTGCATATGCCATTCATGTATGTGACTTGCTTTGGCGACCATTGTGAATGGCCGTCCATATTGCTTGTGTGTTCTCCCCACTAAGCGTTTATCGCTTAGCACGGGCTCTTTTCCCGTGCAGGTGGCAGGTTTGGTTCGGTTCGAGTCGAGCATCTGCAGGGTCGGCCACATAGGAGTTAGAAGCGTTTTGTTATTTTGTTAAGCTTCCGTATTCCTGATTCTGTAATTTTGTAGCCTTTTCTTATGTTTTTGGTTATGTAAAGGATATTATTGTAATTAAGTTTTCAGTTATTCCTCAGTTTTATCGTTTGCCTTATGCTTCCGCTGAGTGATTATATGTATGTATGTGAGTAAATGTATGTTCAGCTTTTGTTTCTTTAAAAGTTTTAATTTACCCTGTATTTTGGTATGTATGTTTATGTATGAATGTATGTATATTCTGTATCTGCGTGGTGACACCTTTACTCTTACGGCATCTCACTCCTTATCGGATGGGATCGCCTAAGTACGGGTAAGGGGTGTTACAGGGATACTAGGGACGGGCGTCTCTAGATTGCCGCGTGTCCGTCCCCACCACACCTAGGGACGGGTATCACTCCAAGTAGGGACGGGCGTCCCTACACAGACGGTATGCCCGTCTGTGGAGCAAAACTCCCAATAATACCCAAATTTTGTGAAATTTATCCAACTCTTTCAAAACTCCATGCTATAGAAAAAGATTTTAATCCTTGCGAGACCGAAAGATGAAAACCTCCGAATTTCATCCCATTACTCGAAAATCGACATTGATCACTTCATCGGGTAACTCTGATCTGGACTGCCTTAAGACCCGGTGTCTACAGTTGCCCCCAATTTTGGGGAAACTAGCGCACTAGTGCCTAGATGAGCCAAAATTCAGAGAAGAAAGGAAAGAGACGCATACCTGAGGCAGTCCTTACCTTTTCGCCGTGAAGCGGCAATGCGTCGAGTCGGTTCTGGACTTACAAAATGCGAGGTTTACTCTTCTGGGCTGCCCGAGTCTTCTTCGGACTGTACAAAGTGCGATAATTGCTCTCCTGAGCTGCACCGAGTCTTCTTCGGACTGTACAAAGTGCGATATTTGCTCTCCTGAGCTGCACTGAGTCTTCTTCGGACTGTACGAAGTGCGATAATTGCTCTCCTGAGCTGCACCGAGTCTTCTTCGGACTGTACAAAGTGCGATAATTGCTCTCCTGAGATGCACCGAGTCTTCTTCGGACTGTACAAAGTGCGATAATTGCTCTCCTGAGCTGCACCGAGTCTTCTTCGGACTGTACAAAGTGCGATATTTGCTCTCTCGAGCTGCACCGAGTCTTCTTCGGACTGTACAAAGTGCGATAATTGCTCTCCTGAGCTACACCGAGTCTTCTTCGGACTGTACAAAGTGCGATATTTGCTCTCCTGAGCTGCACCGAGTCTTCTTCAGACTGTACAAAGTGCGATATTTGCTCTCCTGAGCTGGGCGTTCTTTTGAACTGGGTGTTTTAATTTGGCGGCCTCATCGTGCCCCCAAAGTGCAATTCTGATCTTTTGATTTCCTGTGATCCCGAAGGAGATGATGTTGGATTTGTTTATTCTTCCTTTTAACTGCGGGTCGATTTTGAATCGATGTAAGACCATGTTCCTGTATTGTAAGAGACTTTTGTTAATTCTTACGCCAAGTACCTTGATTGGTAGAGTTATGAACATCTTATATCTCTCTTTATTATTCATCATCTTATTTCCATGTGATCAATTCCTCTTTTCCTTTTTTTTTCTCTTAAATTTAAATCATGAAGAAATAACATGCAAATTTAACAAGTTGATCCAAAATTTTTTTCCACTAAAAGGTTAAATTTTGTACAATATACAGATGTGATTACAAAAAGTATAAATACAAAACTAGAAGAACTCCCTGAACAATCTATAATGGCGCATAATCTGAGAGCTCCTCTGGATCATCATCATCGTCCGATATATGAACCGGCTGGTCTCGTGCTGGAGCATCGGAGGGTCCTGCATCTGAGGCAGATGGCTGATTAGGAGGGGCTGACGGTCCGACCTGCTGAGTATCCCAATCCCTGGCTACCTGTTGGTATCTGGGAGGCACAGCCACTGGTACCGATAACGGCTGTGCTCCTGCTGAGTCCTGCTGCTGGAACTGGACATGAGCATATCCATCGAGAAACGGCTGTGCACAGACCATCTGTACAGATGCGTCTATCCTCTGGGTTGCCTCACTCTGGAAGGCCCTCATCTCCTGCCTCAGCTGACCCTCGACTCTCTCCTGCTCCTGCCTCAGATGATCAATAAGCTTCCCCTGGTCCTGGATGATCCCCTGCTGCTGATCCAGTCGATCCAATATAACTCTATCTCGCTCTTCGAGCTGCCCGAGAAAGGCCCTGTCTCTCTCCTCCTGTCTATGCTCCAAAGATGCGAACATAGAAGTCAATAGGGTAGTAAAATCTGGCTGCGCTGGGAAAGCTGATGACGAGGATGGAGGGGGAGTTTAATCTGGTGTCGGCTTAGGTGGTGGAGCTGTAGAGGTAGATGCTCCCGGATCCCCCACTCTAGCATATGGGCTAAACCTCTCAGGCGCTCGGGGAGTTATCCGCTGTACTCTCGATAATGGAGGCGTAGGACTCTGTACTCTCTGTCCAGGAGGAGTAGCCAGCAACTCATCCATAGTAAACTCGATCCCCATATCAAAAGGTGTACCCGGCTGCTCCTCGTGCTGTGGCTACGGAGGCTGACCATCTGGATGCTCTGGCTGTAGGGGAGGCTGGTCCTCCTGATGCTGAGGGTGCTCGGGAGGCTGGTCCTAAGCCTGCTCTGGGTGCTCAGGAGGCTGATCCTGAGCCTGCTCCTCTACTGGCTCTAACGAGGGCAAGCTAAATGCGTGTCTAGTCTCGTGCACAGTGCGAAGTCTGTACGCCTCGGGGTGGCCCGGTATCGGTAGTATCATGGCCATCGTCATAGCCGCTGGAGTGTCCATATAAATACTCTCATCCAAAGGGCGCCCCAAAATATCTGGACGAACACCCAAACTCAAGAGCAATCTGGTAATGACCCCCCCGACATACACTACAGGGGCTGCCCCCCTGGATACCCTCACCAGGTTGACCAAAATCTCGTGGCTGATATTGAGCCTCTGACCTGCCATCATGGCCCATAAACTCAAGATCTCTGCGGCATTGAGGGAACCTAGGTTACCAGCTCGTCCCAAATATGAGCTGGACAAAACTCAATGAAGATATCGCAGAGCCTGTGATAAAAGTACTGTACTCTTCACCGTATCATGATCGTACGGCACTCCTGGTAAGGCTATAACCGCCCAATGCTGACGTCTCACTGATCTCTGAGGTGTTATGACATCCTGCCCGAATGGGAGCCCCATGGCCTCTGTAAACCGCTGACGAGTGATGCTGAAATGGTGGCCCTCAATCCAAAACTGGATGACAGCCTCCTCCGTGTCAGATCTCTGATATCCGCCATAGTGTAGCGTAGCGAGGAACTGCCGTACCACCTCTGGGTGAGTCTGGAAAGCAGGTGTCAAAAACTCTATCCAACCCACGCCCGCCATCAGTATATCCACCTCATCCGCCATCCCCAAAGCCTCGAGGAACGGCCTAGAAATGAAACGTCTAGCTCGGAACTGCACCTGAGCCAGTGCTGCATACCTCTGTCTAGCCTCATCGCTCATCCAACCTGGGACCTCAGGCTCAGGCTGATCATGTGGAGCATATCGTCGTGGTGGCATCCTGTGAATAAGACAAACAGTTAGTTTGGTATTGTGGGTATGAACAGACCTTATGATAGAAATTTAGGTGGCATTCTGCCTGGGTATGTCTAAACCAAAAAGATTTCAAAAAAATTTGGGCAGCACCCCGGCAAGGGTGTACCCAACCTCCTGCATGAAAAGATAAAAAGAAAGGACAGGCCTCAGGCCCCAAGTAACAATATAATATTTACATTTGCTAAAAAAACTGGCTGTACCCCGGCAAGGGTGTGCCCAAACTCTTGAATAATGAAGAAGAAATGAACGGAACGGGCCTCAGACCCCAAACAACAATGCAATATAATCACCTTTGCTTTCTAATTTTCAAATTATTTGCTTCAAAATATATGAATTCCTAAGGCCATATTTATACTCTGAACACTAATTATTCCCCGAACAGCATACATTCATGCACTTTTTATTCATTAAACCAAACTTCATCCTATTAACTTATTTACAGTGTCAATCAAGATTAACCAGGCCACTAATTCCATTAATTTCAAAAGAAAAAGAAGTCCCCTTGTTCATAATAACAATAATAAAACAAAGAAAAATGGGAGTATCTTACTAACCTGGAAGTCGAGACCCACTGAAGAAGTCAAAAAACTGAAAACTGGTGCGAAAAATGCAATTTGAAAAGACAAAACAAAAAAAAAACTGTTGGAAACAAAGGAAAAGGCGTCGGTGTGAAGAAGAAGGAAAGAAAACGATTTCCCGTCGGTACTTGCGTCTTTATATAGATTTTAATTACCGATGGGCTTCCCGCCCATATATCTACAGATTGGCATTCCGTCTGTCTATCCAGATTCCCTCATTAATTACCCAATTAAATGCGCGTGATATGCACAATGCACGATTCGCCATGTGGACAAGTACAGACGGGTTTACCGTCTGAATATAGGGACGGGTTAGCAGTCTGTCAGCCAAACCTATAAAATTCAACCATTTTTCTTGAATTTCGTGCCCCTTTCTTATTTTAGCTCCAAAATAGGCTCTTTTCTCTAGTTGTTTCCCTTTTTTCCTCTTAGCAACTGTGGCTTTAGCTATCAAGACATGAATTCTCCTTTCCTTTCCAAGATGCACCGTATCTTAGATGATGCTCAAATTTGGGAACACAGTACTCTTGCCCCCCTTTCTGGACTGAGGTTTTTACGGAGAGTCAAGGTAGACTACACCCTTCTTTTGGCTGCGGCCCACTTCTGGGATCCTCGTTTTCATGTTTTTAGGTTCACCTATCAGGAATTATGCCCCTTGCCTGAAGAATTTGCTGCTATCATCGGAAGTTGGTATCCACTTGGTGCTTTGCCTTGCATACCTCGCTGCGGTTTGATCCAAATCCGGGATATTGCCTTATCCTTAAGTGTAGCTCCTTCTGACGCTTCTCGTCTAGTTCCTTAGGGCCCAGTATTTTCTTTAGAACCTCTGATTGAAGCAATGGATGAATTCTCCAACATTCCCTCATACAGCGTAAGTGTCATCTTCCTCATCTGCCTGATGAAATATTTAGTCGTGACCTCAGAGGAGCTGCTCGGAGACCCTCGTCTGTTTGGAATTCTGGATGACTTTCATCGCGGGCTCACACCCTTCCCCCTCATTCTAGCTGAGACTATCTTGGGTTTGGATTCGGTTCATGTCGGGCCTACCACTTCATTCTCTGGAAGCCCCTTATTACTCCAGGTATGTCCTTGTTTTAAAAGGTAGTGCGTCCCTTGTGGATTTTCACACCAGCTTTCTTAGCGGGAAGTGCGTCCTTTAGGATTTTCACACAGCCCTATGACTACTTTTTGCCTGAAGTAAATCCAACTTACTCCAGCGGCTTATCTTTGCCTTTTATTTTATTCTCTTTGGCTTTTATTTTCTTTGTTTTTCTTTGTTTCCCCTACCAGATTTGGATGCAGGAGAAATTAAAGCTTTTGTTAGAGGCCCCTCCTAGAGTCATCAATCAGTACTCTGCGAAGTGTTTCCTCCCTTGACGTCGTCTGTATTTTCCTGGGACTCCTGACGAGTGCATTACCAGATTCAGTGAGATATCAGACGATGATATTAGCTTTACGCACGCTTGGCTTCCCTTATCCGGTGCAGTTATTGATGGGTCTTCAGGATGTGTTCCCTTATGCGGGCTCCGTGAGGCGACCTTCTACATCACGGCCCGTTGCTCCCGTCAACTCGGAGTAACTCAGGATGTGGTGAGACTCCCTTTATCTTTTCGAGGTGGAGTCCTTTCTACGGCCTTTGCCTCCCGCTGTTATGAGCTTTGGAGCCGACTTCCATTGAAAACCATCATACCTTTGTTCGGGAACCATTCTACCATCTCTACCAGGGCGTACAAAAGATGGATACTTAGCCCGGCGGCTGATAACCGAACACGACGACTGAGGCATTTGGCCAGCGAGGGTAGTAGTAGGGCATAGTTTAGCTTTACATGTGTTTTAAGCAGTATATTTCTTTTTAAAGCAGAATTGGACAATAATGTAAATGAATAAATCAAACTTATTTCATTTCACAAATTTGTGTACATTTCAGTACGACTTCAGTATACATGATCTCTTTTTGACATTAATTCACTTATGCAAGACTACATTCATTCATGGAACTAAATCCTGACAGCATAAAACTCCTGTCTCCAATCAGCCCTCTCGGGTTTTCATGATTGGATAGTTTCTCTTAAGCCTCTAATGTTTGCCCAGGATGCCTTTTTTTTTGTTTTCACCCTGACGAGGCGCCCGATGTTAGCAGGGCCGCCTTTTTTCTATTTTCGACCCGCGGGGCTTTTATTCTCTTTTTTTGATTTTGGTATTTAGCCATGGAACCTTTTGAGTCTGCGATATTGACAGGTTCCTTGAATTCATTACCATCGCTATCCGATAAGATTGCAGCTCCTTTGGATAACAGCTTCTTGAGGATATATGGTCCTTCCCAAGTTGGTCTAAATTTTCCTCTGATATCCGGTACACCTGGTCTCATCTGTTTGAACACCAAATCCCCCTCCTTCAGCGGATGCTTTTTTGCCTTTTTCCCAAATGATCTGGCCAGCCTT
Source organism: Excoecaria cochinchinensis (assembly GCA_947683425.1). Taxonomy (NCBI): domain Eukaryota; kingdom Viridiplantae; phylum Streptophyta; class Magnoliopsida; order Malpighiales; family Euphorbiaceae; genus Excoecaria; species Excoecaria cochinchinensis. Next base: position 11,206,736 of record CANTUQ010000018.1, on the reverse strand, counting down.
TTCTGATAGATCTGATTATGATAGTAAGCTTTCATCCTGCTCTCATCTAATAAGTTCAAATGTTGTAACTTCTCTTGTATCCATTCGGCCTCCGGAATCTTAGCTTCCATGACTACTCTCAGTGATTTGAGCTCTACCTCAACCGGCAGCACTGCCTCTGTTCCATAAACCAAAGAATACGGAGTAATGCCTGTAGACGCCATTACCGTCGTTCTGTAACCCCATAATGCAAAGGGAAGCTTCTCTGCCCAGTCTTTGTAGGTTTGGACCATCTTGGCTAGGATTCTCTTCACATTCTTATTGGCGGCCTCTACCGCCCCGTTAGCTTGTGGTCGATAGGGGGAGGATTTGTGGTGCTCGATCCCGTTCTTCTCAAGAATCTTTCTGGTTTCCCCCATGAATTGCACCCCGTTATCAGACACTATGTGATGTGGGAGGCCATATCTGCATATCAGATTTCTTTCATTGAACCTGGCCATGTCTCTTGCGTTGATCTTCTTAAAGGACTCCGCTTCCACCAATTTTGTAAAATAGTCGATTGCGACTATTATATATCTATGTCCGTTGGATGCCGTAGGGCGGATTTCTCCAATAATGTCTATTCCCCAAGCAGCAAATGGCCAAGGTGACGTTAGGCTGTGTAGCTCTGACACTAGAAAATGCCTTAAGTCTGCGTATTGCTGGCACATTTGGCACTGCTTCACATATTTTGAGCAATCGTTATCCATCGTAAGCCAGTAGAAGCCTTGCCTCATGATCTTTTTGGCTAATATCAGCCCATTCATATGGGCTCCGCATATTCCGGCGTGTGTTTCTTCCATTACCCTCCTGGCTTCTTTTTCGTCCAAACACCTCAATTGGATACCATCAGCTTGTCGTTTGTACATTATCCCATTTATACAAATGAACTGGGTAGACAGCTTGTGAATCATCCTTTGATCCTTTTCGGTAGCCTCCTCTGCAAATGTCACATTCTCTAGGTAATTCATAATGTCATGATACCATGGCTTTCCATCCGCCACTTCTACTTCCATAACTGATCTTGATCCGAAGCTAGATCTCTCAGAACTATAGATTAAGACTGGCTTCATGTGCACCCCTTCAGGGTTATCCCACATTGATACTAGCGTGGCGAGCGCATCGGCTAACTGATTTTCATCCCTGGGAATAAAATGGAATGTGCATACTTCGAATTGACTGCTCAGGTCTCTCAAGTGCCTTATATATAGCATTAGCCTTTCTTCTTTCACGGCCCATTCACCTCGGATTTGATTGACCACCAAGGAAGAATCACCAAAGACTTCCACATTCTTCGCTCCTAAAGCTTTTAACGCCTCCAATCCAAAAACACATGCTTCATATTCAGCTTCGTTATTGGTAGCCTTGAATCTTAACTTTTTCGCCAAGGGAAACTTTTCGTCATCCGGGGTTATCAGAATGACTCCTACTCCTTCCCCTTTGTTATTTACAGCTCCGTCAAAGTGTAATTTCCAACCTTGAATCCCGATAGCTGCCACATCCTCATCTGGAAAGTTAAACTCGTATGAGTCTCCTTGGATCGGGTGTTCTGCTAGAAATTCCACCACTGCACGCCCTTTGATGGTCTTCCGGGTGAGATACTCCACATCAAATTCTTGAAGTAACAGCAACCACCTACCCATTTTCCCAAGAAAAGATGGGGCCTCTTGCAAATATCTCAGGGGATTCTGCCTCGCGACTGCCTGCACTTTGTAAGCATGAAAGTAATGTCACAATTTCTTAGAAGCCCAGATTACTGCAAGGTAAATCTTTTCTACCTCTGTGTATTTGACTTCGTAGGCCAAGAATTTCTTGCTGAGGTAATAAACAGCAAATTCCACTCCAAAATCATTCTCTTGGGCCATCATAGCACCTACAAAACTGTCTTCTATGGCCAGGTATAGGATCAGTGGCTTGACTGGCCGTGGCGGTCTCAGTACCGGTGGATTCAACAAATACTCTCTGACAGTATCAAAAGCCTTTTGGCAACTCTCGTTCCATACTACTGGTTGATCTTTTCGGAGTAGTTTAAAGATTGGCTCACTGATCAAAGTAAGCTTAGCGATAAACCTACTGATGTATTGCAGCCTGCCCAGAAAGCTTCTTACATCCTTCTCTTTCTGTGGTATCGGTATTTCTCTGATGGCCTTAACCTTATCCGGGTCAATCTCAATCGCCCTTTTACTAACTATGTGTCCTAGGAGCTTCCCTGAGGTAACGCCAAAGATACACATTTTAGGATTCAACCGCAAGTTGTACTTGTCTATCCTTCGGAAGAACTTTTTCAGGGCTTCAAAATGGCCTTCTCTAGTGGCTGACTTGATCATCATATCATCCACGTATACCTCTACCTCTTTATGAATCAATTCATCCAATATCTTCGTTGCCATCCTCTGATAAGTAGCCCCTGCATTTTTCAAGCCAAAAGGCATCACACGATAAGCGTAAGTCCCCCACTCTGTGATGAAGGCCGTCTTGATCCGATCAATTATTTTATTGAGAATTTGATTGTAGCGCGCGTAACCATCTCCGAAGCTATACATCTCACAAGCAGCGGCACTGTCTATTAGTACGCCTATATGAGGCAATGGAAAATTATCTTTTGGACAGGCCTTGTTCAGATCCCGATAATCCACGCATACTCTTACTTTGCCATTCTTTTTGGCCACAGGGACAACATTGGCCAACCATGTTGGGTATTGCACCTCGACTAGAAACTTGGCTTTGATTTGCTGGTGAATCTCTTCTTTCACTTTCTCCGCCCATTCCGGCCTGAGCCTTCTCAACTTCTGCTTAACAGGTTTATGGTCTGCATAGGTGGGGATAGTATGCTCTGCGACTTTTCGATCGATTCCTGGCATATCTTCATAGGTCCAGGCAAAGACTTTTTCATATTTTTTCAAGATTTTCTCAAATTTTTCTCGCTCTTCAGGAGTTATATTTGATGCTATCAAAAATTCTTTTGGATTGTCTAGGGTTCCAAGATTGAATGGAGTAGCATCAGTTGAATCAATATCAAATATAGATGGATAATGATCATGATCATGCATAGTGAAATCATCAGAAACATCACACAAGTAAGCAAAACCATTCAATTTATTAATAAGATTGCAATTGTCATTAACATCATTGAAAAGTTATGGAGCAAAAAGAAAATCTAAACTATTTTCCTCTTCCTCCTCTGCTAGTGTATCTGCCGCAGTCGACGTTTCCGCATCACATCGGCCCTTTGGAGTCTCCTCATCCATCTTCCGCACAGCTTCCTCTATCTTGGCCTTTCCTTTCAACTGGGTGGTTATTATCTTTTCAGTAATTATTTCTTCCGGCGTCTCGCGGTCCAAAATTGTCCTACTGGTCATGATTTCTTCATCCCAAAACCCCTCTGCTGGCTTGATTAATCCAATGCCCCAGTCATATACATCATTGAAAACCTCGAACCCTGGCACAATTCTTCCATCCAGCCACTGCGGTTCATTTTCTCCTGCATAGGCACATGCTGCGGTTGCTGGCACAAAGGTCTTCCAAATATAGGGAACTTCCATTTTTGACTTCTCGTCTTTCTTTACAGCACCTGTATATCCAAGACCCCTCTTGTCCTTTTGACCCTTAGTGGTAACGACTGTCGGCATCCCTTGGGAATTCTTGGCCAGTCCTGCACCAGGGAAGAATGACATTTTCTTCATCATATTCAACACCTGGGGGCTTTCTCCCTTCTGCTCTTCTTTGCCTATCATGGTGACATAAAACCCATTAAACGGCTGCCTGGCTATCTCCAGCACTGAAACCTGATTCTCTCGTGCAGCTTTTATAGTCACGATCTGGCCCTCGTGAGGTATCTTTACCATCTGATGCAGTGTAGAGGGGACTCCTCCCAATCTATGAAACCATGGTCTGCTTAGCAAAGTTGAGAAATTGGCAGGTACGGGCAACACCACAAACTCTACTTCTGACTCTACCGGTCCCATTTTCACCACTGCTGTGAAGGTTCCCGAAGCCTGCCTACGCGAGTTGTCATATGCCATGATGGTAAGATCAGATTTTGCCAACATATCCTCTGTTACCCCAAAAGCTGCTATTGCTACCTGTGGGCATACATTTATGGAAGAACCATCATCCACCATCACACAGATGGTATGCTTTTGGTTAATCTGCGCCCTTATGTACAGAGGGCGATTATGGTTGCGACCTTCTGCCGGCAGATCCGCACTGTTAAAAACAACATTTTCTCCCGATCCTCCTTTTACTACCTCCAGAAGTTCCGTAGGTGAAATGGTTGTAGCCACAGTTGCTTCGCATAAAGCCTCCACCACCTTCTGCCTATGTGATGGCGACTGTCTCAAAAGATCCCATATTGAAATCTTAGCCGGCGTCTTTTTCAGTTGCTTGACAATCGGATCTTCCTCCGGCTCCTTTCCCCTCCTGTCCTCAATCGGCTCTTGTGGCTTCTCTACTTCCGGGGCTACCCTTCCACTCCGGGTCATAGCTCCCACTTCTTTCCTCTTTGGTTCTTCTCCTTCCTCTTTTCAAACCCCAAAGGTCGGAAAATGTTTCTAAATCATCACTTTCAGTTCCACTATCATCAGTGGACCAGCAATCGATCACTGCAGCGGGAAGCCCTTCTTCACTCCCCACATAGAGGCTCGTGACAGCAGTGAGGATATCGTTGCCATATAATTCCTTCAACACAAAATTCTCGGGCAAACTGGACCCGATCATATTCACTGGCGGAGGCATGTTATTGTACCCGGCTTTTTTTTGACCCCCTCTCTTCTCTGGATCTGTGATCTGTTTTGAGTCGATCAAATCCTAAATTGCGTGCCTCAAAGTCCTACAGTTATCAGTTACATGTCCAGTGTGCTGATGATATGCACAATACTTATCGTCTTTATGTCCTGGCGTGCCTTGAGTCCTCGCAGGTCTGGGCGGTAGGGGTTGTAGCTTATTCTCTTTCATTAGTCTTCTTAGTACCCATGATAAGGACCTCCCGAGATTAGAAAAATGTCTCGGAGTGGCGTTTGTAGTTGACACCTCAGCAATCTTCCTTGTACCACTAGCAGAACTTGTTGGTCTGCTAGCCCCTTGACTCCCACTACCTCTCTTAGGATAGTTCTCATTTCCTGCTTTCCTAACAAGGTACTCTCCTTCGGCCTCAATGGCGATGTCCTTCAGGGACTCCCAATCTTTTAGTCCTTTCATCCTTAATCCATTCCTCAAATACGGGCTCGCATTTTTAATGAATAATCGTATTTGATCCTGGGTATCTGGTTTCCTCTTCATTTTCATCACCCGATTCCTCCACCGGGTTAGATACTCATGGAAGGACTCTCCTTCTCTCTGCTGTAATAGTTCCAGGTCCTTCAGGGTTACCTCCATACTTGTGCTACAATCATATTGCCTCAAAAATTCTTCTGTCAATAAATCCCAGTCTTCCTTAGTTCGGCGATCGAGCCCATGATACCAATCCACTGCCGGGCCCGTCAAGCTCAAGCAAAAGTACTCAATTTTCTGCTTCCTCGTCAAAGTGGTGCCTTTCATCACCAATGAGTACTACTTTATGTGTGCCAGGGGATCAGAAGTACCGTCAAACTTTGGCACATCCGGCATCTTAAAGTTCATTGGGACTAGATCTTCTCCTTCTAACTCTTTAACCTCGGGATTCACTCCTTGGCCTTTCGTCAACATCCTTATTATAGCTTCAAATCTCTCTTCCACCTTCCTCTAGATGGCCTCTTCAACTTGAGGGGCTTTCCCTTTCTGAGACATACGTTCCTCATATTCCTCATCTTCCTAATCATCATCCAACCTCGGGACAGTTCTTCCCCTATATGCCCCCGAAGTAGTAGCTCTTAGGTCCACGAGTTGCGGCCGAGTTTCATCTTATGGGTCCTCTCTGACCTCTTCCCTTTCATTATTCCTCACAGGACGAGGCTATGGGTTCTACGGGGCTGCTTGTTGACCCATTGCGGCTATCATTGCCAATATCCGGTTCTCAAACTCTTCCAACCTTTGGCCCACCTCCTCTGCTATCATTGCCCGGGTGGCCTCTGCCCCTCTCGGTGAGTTTGCCATTTCTTCGGGTACAGAAAACTGATCTAAAGTGGCGTAACTGGTCTCAGAAGAACTGTCCGGATACTCTATCCTTTCTAGTAACTCGAAAAATGGATTCCTGCGTAACCATCCCCGGGACCCTCTTGTCCACCTAGGCGAATCTATGATGGCTGAAAAACACAGGGGTCAGGGTGATGCATGATTGCGCAAAAAAATAATGCATGATCGTGCAATGCAACACTCACAAGCCACATGCAAGCACATAGGTCCTTTCAACCTTATTACTCCTGCACGCGAGGTCATAGTCTCTTTCCTAGGTGGGATTGGCCCATGGGTCAACCTGGGGACCCGATGAACGCGTATGGTGCACGGTGAAAATCCGGTAGCATAACCTCTGTGACGCCCAATCCCTTAACGTCAGACTAGCTCAGCTAATCTTAGTTAGAGAAGGCCGCTCACACACAATAAAACACATGCTTAACCTGAATAATAAAATTTCATCACATACGATCTTAACTCATGCATCACATGCCAACTGTCTTAGTTCATACACCACTTTCACTCATAGAACATGCATACATATGAGGGGTAACATTCATAGTTATTAGATTATTACATGCCTTTACATATCCGATACACATTTGGTTGCACAAAAGCTTATACAGAAATCCCAAAATATCCAACCCAAAACCTACACTTTCTACTTCCTACTGTTGACCGTACAAAATGTGGGGACGTCCTTCGATCACCTCTGGTCCGTACCTGAACGGATTAGAGTAAATCCATGCTAAGCGATAACGCTTAGTGGGGAACTCATATATAGCAAATAATTTATCACACATCAGAAACACCATACATTACATGCTAGAAGTCATGCCAGAACAATTATTATCATAGCGAGCACCATTTCATGCATAGTTGTATTCCGCTCCTAGTGTTATTGTAATTTGTTTTTTTAATGCTTTATTTTGGATTTTGCTTACATTTACCGCTTTTGATATGAATGATTGAGCCTTTAAATTAAAATTGCATTGTGTGGAAAGTTGATGAAACAATGAATTCAAAACTTAATTATGATATTAATCAAGGTATAAATAAATGAGAAGTCCCGAACGAGCTCTGGTCTTTGGGCTCAAGAGGTTAGAGGTTATCCTCCAAGATACTTCTTGTGTCACGAGGCTTTAGCGTTAATCCTAGGCTCCTTTGGCTGGCCCAAAATGGATACTAAGCGCAGTCTTAGGCTCTCCGAGGCGAGAGAAACTTTCCCAATGTTCTATTGGGTGGCGACTCCATGAAACCTCCTTGTTGCTCAACATAGACGCACTTGCGATTTATTGCAAGCTGTCAACGGACCCACAATTGCCCGATCGCCCACGTGCGGGCGGTCGAAGGGGCAGCAGCGGGGATCCGGCGCGCGTCACAGTACCACTCAGGTACTAGAATCTCATCGAGATTACACTTACGCATGGGTACCCTCAGGTACCAAATTATCATTCCACTTATAATAAAATCCAGCAAGGATTATTCACATTATTTTCGCATTGTGATTCCCATGGAATCAGACACATTAAACGCATGGGGTTGCAGCACTTGACCCTATAGGCATGCCTAACTATCCACTACTTGACTCGCAGGCTTAAGTTGTTAAACATTTATTCATTGCACATTGAACACATTTCGCATCACATATGTTATTGTCCAACATCATATTCGCTTTATACATTCGCATTAGCACATAGCTATTTTCTTCATTCACATACTCATAATGTCCTTCATTACAGCTTAAAGCCTTACCTTTAAAAAGTCTAATCACATTAGGGTTATATTGCCAAAACAGGGTAGGTCACGGTCACAGTGAATTTCATTGTCACCGTGACATGTTGAAGTTCAAAACAGAATGCGAACTGGGGGCAGGTCACGGTCACAATCAATTCCATTGTCACCGTGACATGTTCCCAATTCTCGGCAGAATGCAACTTGAGGGTATGTAACGGTCACAATGAATTTCATTGTCACCGTGACATATTCTCACTTTGCAAAACAGAATGCTCTCTTAAGTACCTCATGGTCACAATGAATTCCATTGTCACCGTGACATACAAAAATCCAGTAGGCAGAATTGAACTCAAGCATATCTCACTCTCACTTTTGGCAACCAACCCAAAAACACCTACCACATAGACAATTAGCACATACCTGTTTTCCCTTCTTGTTCCGACATTCAATAATAGCACAAATCATAATTATTCTCAAGCATTTTATCACAAAGCATATCACCACTACAATCATTTAATCTAGCATCACATAACTCATGCTTAAACCTCAATTTCACATACACATACAATTCAATTCAAATCTCTATTCAACCAACACAAATCACACAATTACACAATTAAGGTTTGTTCCCAAACCTTATCGCCTTAGCTCCTAATCTCGACAGACGCTCGTTTCCCCAATTACTGCTTTTCCCTTATCTCTCTTCACTTCTTCAGCTAGCAAAACCAGTTCAAATCCACAATTTCACACAATCCATCAATTCTCATTCCAATACCAATTCAAAACCAAGAAGAAGAGTAGAAGATGAGAATATGCATGCATAACCTCTTACCTTTAAGTTTGCCCTTAATTCTCACTTCAATACTACAAGCACACACATCCACTTACCAACTCTCCTCTTCACTCACGGAAAGAAGAAGAAAGAACATATTCAAAGTACAGAAAAAGAGAGAGAAAAACTGAACCGCACTCACCTCTCAACCCCCTAAAGATTTGCATGCATAAGTGGAGGTGGCATCCTCACAATGAGCCACACGGAACCCACTTCAGAAAATCTGCCTCCACCAACTATTTTCTTACCTTTATTTTATTCTTAATTAACCCTTCATTAAACTAATTAATCAGCCTTAAACTCATACTTATTACAACCATATATAATTACCATTTAATCCCTTAACTATTCTTCTTTCTTTCAATTAAGTCCTGCCTTCATTTTAATCTAGTCCAAAAACTCACATTCAATTCACATACACATGCCAATTTAAGTTAATTCTTTTAGGGTACAAATCCGGCCATGACAACTCTCCCCTCCTTAAAGAATTTCGTCCTCGAAATTCATACCTGAGTGAAACAGCTGTGGGTGTTGCTCTCGCATAGCCGCTTCTGGTTCCCAAGTTGCTTCCTCAACACCATGATGTTGCCAGAGTACTTTTACAAGTGGTATTTGCTTGTTCCGAAGTTGCCTCACTTCTCTTGCTAAAATCACTTTCGGTTTCTCATCACAAGTGAAATCTGATTGCACTTCCACTTCTTGTACAGGTAGCACATGGGAATCATCTGACCTATATCTTCTTAACATGGATACATGGAATACATCATGCAGCTTAGCCAAAGCCGAGGGCAAAGCCAACCGATAAGCTACTGAACCTACTCTTCCAAGCACTTCGTATGGCCCGATGAACCTCGGACTCAGTTTTCCTTTCTTACCGAACCTTAGCACCTTCCTCCAAGGAGACACTTTCAGAAATACTTTATCGCCCACACTGAACTCAATGTCCCTTCTCTTCAAATCAGCATACGACTTCTGCCTGTCACTTGCTGCTTTCAATCTTTGTTTTATAATCTTAGCTTTCTCTTCTGTATCCCTCACTAGTTCGGGTCCAATGATTCTGCTTTCATTCAATTCTGTCCAGCAAACCGGTGAACGACATTTCCTTCCGTACAAGACTTCATACGGTGCCATACCAATACTGGTCTGATAACTGTTGTTATAAGCAAATTCCATAAGTGGAAGATACTTATCCCAACTCTTAGAGAAATCCAAAACACATGCTCGCATCAAATCTTCCAAAACCTGAATAATTCTTTCCGATTGTCCATCAGTTTGCGGATGGAAAGCAGTACTGAAGTTCAATTTCGTACCCAAAGCCGCTTGTAAGCTCTTCCAAAACTTAGAAGTGAATCTGGGATCCCTATCAGAAATAATAGACAAGGGTATCCCATGCAATCGGACAATTTCTCTTACATACAACTCAGCCAACTTTTCCATAGAATAATCCATCCGAACTGGTATAAAGTGAGCCAATTTCGAAAACCTGTCCACAATAACCCATATCGCATCCTGCTGTCTTGAGGTCAAAGGCAATCCAGATACAAAATCCATCATAATATTATCCCATTTCCATTGTGGAATAGGGAGTGGATGCAACATCCCCTGAGGCACTTGATGCTCCGCTTTAACTTGTTGACAGACAAGGCACTTGGACACATATTCCACTACATCCTTCTTCATTCCAGGCCACCAGTACAACTGTTTCATATCTTGATACATCTTGTTTCCACCTGGATGCATAGTGAAAATTGTATTATGAGCCTCATACATCAATCTCTTCTTTAATTCTTTATCATTTGCCACACACATTCTATCCTTGTACAACAGTACTCCATCTTCATTCACTGAATAGTCAGTCTTATCCATATCACTGACTGACTGCAGAATTTGTTGCAACCTCGTATCATTTCTCTGAGCAACTATTAACTCGTCTTTCAAGACTGGTCTCACTTCAAACTGTGCCAGTAAAGCTCCGTCTACAGAAAACCTCCACTTAATCTGCTTTAACTGTAATGCTGAAATTGACTTCCTGCTCAAAGCATCCGCCACTACATTAGCTTTTCCCGGATGATAATCCACAATACAATCATAGTCCTTAAACAACTCAAGCCATCTTCGCTGTCTCAGATTCAATTCCTTCTGTGTAAGCAGATATTTCAAACTCTTGTGATCGGTGTAAATTCTACACTTCTCACCATACAAGTAATGTCGCCAAATCTTTAAAGCAAACACTGCTGCTGCCAATTCTAAATCATGAGTCGGATAATTTTGTTCGTACGGTTTCAGTTGCCTTGACGCATACGCTATCACTTTTCCGTCTTGCATCAATACACAACCCAACCCTATGCCTGAAGCATCGGTGTACAACACATACTCTTTACCAGTCATAGGTTGTGTAAGAATCGGAGCTTCTACTAACATCTTCTTCAACTGATCGAAACTCACATGGCATTTTTCAGACCACTCATATTTCACTCCTTTTCGTAGCAATCTTGTCAACGGTAAAGCTATTACTGAAAATCCTTTCACAAATCTTCTGTAATATCCAGCCAGCCCTAAGAAACTGCGAACCTCCAGCACATTCTTAGGTGGTTTCCAATTCACAATTGCTTCTATCTTAGTTGGATCTACTTTAATCCCTTCAGATGAGATCACATGACCCAGAAATGACACCTCTTTGAGCCAGAACTCACACTTACTTAGTTTGGCATACAGCTGATGCTCCCGCAGTGTCTGAAGCACAACTCTCAAATGCTGTTCATGTTCCTCCTCATCCCTTGAATAAACCAGAATATCGTCTATGAATACTACCACAAATTGATCCAGATACGGTCTGAATACCCGATTCATTAAATCCATAAATGCAGCTGGCGCATTGGTTAACCCGAATGGCATCACTAGGAACTCATAATGCCCGTACCGAGTTCTAAATGCAGTCTTAGGTATATCTTCTTTCTTCACTTGCAACTGATAATACTCCGAACATAAATCAATTTTTGAGAATACACCTGTTCCTCTTAACTGATCAAACAAGTCTTCAATCCGAGGTAAAGGGTATCGATTCTTTACTGTCACTTTATTCAACTGCCGATAATCAATGCACATTCTCATTGTACCATCTTTCTTCTTGACAAATAGCACTGGTGCTCCCCAAGGTGAAACACTAGGTCTAATAAAACCCCTGTTCAGCAATTCTTGCAACTGCTCTTTCAATTCCTTCAACTCAGTTGGAGCCATTCTGTACGGTGCCTGAGATACAGGTACTGTTCCTGGCATCACATCAATCGATAACTCAACCTCTCTTGTTGGTGGTACACCGCTCAATTCTTCAGGAAACACGTCAGGAAACTCTCTAACTACCGGTATCTCTTGCATCTTCACATGTTCTCTCTTACTGTCTAACACTAAAGCTAGATAAACTTCACATCCTTTTCTCATACACCGATAGGCTTGCATAGCAGATATCACATTTGCAAGAGGATTAGTGCACACTCCTCTCACTGTCGCTCTGTTCCCCTCACCATCGGAGAGTATAACCATCTTCTTCTTACACTTAACATCCGCATCATACTTAGTTAACCAATCCATACCCAAAATCAAATCAAACTCATCAAACGGTAGTTCAATCAAATCAGCTGGAAACACACTACCTTGAACTTCTAATGCACAGTTTCTATACACTATGTTCACACTAACATTACCTCCCAAAGGGCTAGACACACATATATCATATTTTAAACATTCAACTTTAGGCATCTTTTCGCATATCTTTTTATCACACACATATGAATGAGTTGAGCCAAGATCAATAAGTGCAAACATTTCCACACCATAGAGTAGAATAGTACCTGCTATCACCTCAGGCGCATCCTGATCCTCTTGTGCCCTCATTGCATAAGCCCGCACTGGTGCCGCATTAGGCCTATCCACAATCTCAGAATCAACTGCACCCCTGGACTGGTTACCTCTGCCACGTCCTCTTCCTCTTCCTCTACTAACAGAAGGCGAATTCGAACCATCCCTACTCTGCTCTTGCTAATTCCCTGCCGTTTCATAGGCGTTGGGACAATTAGCAAGGAAATGCTCAGTGCTTCCACACCTAAAACAAGCGCCCGTCACTCTCCAGCATTCACCTCGATGCCTCTTACCACAGTGAGGACACTCATGTACCTCGCTTCTGTTACTAGATGTTCCTTTCCCAGCATCGGATGCGGAGGGAGCGCCTCGCTTCTTACCTCTCGCTGCAGAGCTGAACCCTGATTCCGCAGGTGGTGCCATGGGAGAATCTCTTGATCTTTTCCCCGCCTGGGAACCACCTCTACTTGCTTTCCTCCTTTGTCTCCATTCTCTTTGAGCTCCCAAAGTCCTTTCTGCTCTCAAAGCTGCTTGGACAATTCGATAATAACTTACATTATGCTCTGTTGTTAGAGAAATCAGCAATGCTTTAATCTCCTCAATCAACCCTTCCTCAAATTGTTGACATCGCAACACATCGGCCAAAACACCTTTTGGCGCATACTTGCTTAGGCGACAAAATTCCGCTTCATACTCTGCCACCGTCAAGGTTCTCTGTCTCAAACTCAGAAACTTCTTCCAGTTTGCCTCTCGATGTGCCTTAGTAATATACTTGTTCTTGAATTCCTTTTCAAAGGATTCCCAGTTTAATGGTTCAGGAAGCATAGGATTCTGCAGGACCAGCTTCCACCAATCATATGTAGGACCTCGGATTAGTGACTCCACACATTCAACCCACTGGTTTGGGGGACACCGTATCTCCTTAAGAATCCTTTCCACCTTCTCAATCCAGTACTCTGCTTTTTCAGACTCATCTAACCTTGTTCCATGAAATTCCTCCAAACCAAGCTTTCTCAGGGATTCTATTGGGGCTCTAGACGCCATCATACGTTCCATCATTCTCGCCATATCCTGTGTCATTTTCATCATAGCTTCCATAGGCCCAAACGGAATCTCATTCCCGAAACCAACCGATCTAGACTGTCTAGACCCCGTCACCTCAGCATCACGAGTATTCACACTTTCAGCAGATTCTTTTTCGGTATGCCTTCTAGAATCCATCATTACTACAAAGATTAAACAAGGACTTCCGCATTAGGTCAACAAACTATACACTTCTTATCTACCCAATTTCCCAGAAAAGACTAAACCTAGGCTCTGATACCACAACTTGTGACGCCCAATCCCTTAACGTCAGACTAGCTCAGCTAATCTTAGTTAGAGAAGGCCGCTCACACATAGTAAAACACATGCTTAACCTGAATAATAAAATTTCATCACATACGATCTTAACTCATGCATCACATGCCAACTGTCTTAGTTCATACACCACTTCCACTCATAGAACATGCATACATATGAGGGGTAACATTCATAGTTATTAGATTATTACATGCCTTTACATATCCGATACACATTTGGTTGCACAAAAGCTTATATAAAAATCCCAAAATATCAAACCCAAAACCTACACTTTCTACTTCCTACTGTTGACCGTACAAAATGCGGGGACGTCCTTCGATCACCTCTGGTCCGTACCTGCACGGATTAGAGTAAATCCATGCTAAGCGATAACACTTAGTGGGGAACTCATATATAGCAAATAATTTATCACACATCAGAAACACCATACGTTACATGCTAGAAGTCATGCCAGAATAATTATTATCATAGCGAGCACCATTTCATGCATAGTATTGTTCATTACTATATTCAATCAAAAAGCATCAATCACTTATTCACATATCCACATCACATACTTTATTATATCACCATCACTTCTTTTTTTATTTAAATAGTCAGTTAGCCTGCAATTCAATGACGCGGATAACGGGTATCGCATTGGTACCACTCAGGTACTAGAATCTCATCGAGATTACACTTACGCATGGGTACCCTCAGGTACCAAATTATCATTCCACTTATAATAAAATCCAGCAAGGATTATTCACATTATTTTCGCATTGTGATTCCCATGGAATCAGACACATTAAACCCATGGGGCTGCAGCACTTGACCCTATAGGCATGCCTAACTATCCACTACTTGACTCGCAGGCTTAAGTTGTTAAACATTTATTCATTGCACATTGAACACATTTCGCATCACATATGTTATTGTCCAACATCATATTCGCTTTATACATTCGCATTAGCACATAGCTATTTTCTTCATTCACATACTCATAATGTCCTTCATTACAGCTTAAAGCCTTACCTTTAAAAAGTCTAATCACATTAGGGTTATATTGCCAAAACAGGGTAGGTCACGGTCACAATGAATTTCATTGTCACCGTGACATGTTGAAGTTCAAAACAGAATGCGAACTGGGGGCAGGTCACGGTCACAATCAATTCCATTGTCACCGTGACATGTTCCTAATTCTCGGCAGAATGCAACTTGAGGGTATGTCACGGTCACAATGAATTTTATTGTCACCGTAACATATTCTCACTTTGCAAAATAGAATGCTCTCTTAAGTACCTCACGGTCACAATGAATTCCATTGTCACCGTGACATACAAAAATCCAGTAGGCAGAATTGAACTCAAGCATATCTCACTCTCACTTTTGGCAACCAACCCAAAAACACCAACCACATAGATAATTAGCACATACCTGTTTTCCCTTCTTGTTCCGACATTCAATAATAGCACAAATCATAATTATTCTCAAGCATTTTATCACAAAGCATATCACCACTACAATCATTTAATCTAGCATCACATAACTCATGCTTAAACCTCAATTTCACATACACATACAATTCAATTCAAATCTCTATTCAACCAACACAAATCACACAATTACACAATTAAGGTTTGTTCCCAAACCTTATCGCCTTAGCTCCTAATCTCGACGGACGCTCGTTTCCCCAATTACTTCTTTTCCCTTATCTCTCTTCACTTCTTCAGCTATTAAAACCAGTTCAAATCCAGAATTGAACACAATCCATCAATTCTCATTCCAATACCAATTCAAAACCAAGAAGAAGAGTAGAAGATGAGAATATGCATGCATAACCTCTTACCTTTAAGTTTGCCCTTAATTCTCACTTCAATACTACAAGCACACACATCCACTTACCAACTCTCCTCTTCACTCACGGAAAGAAAAAGAAAGAACATATTCAAAGTACAGAAAAAAAGAGAGAAAAACTGAACCACACTCACCTCTCAACCCCCTAAACATTTGCATGCATAAGTGGAGGTGGCATCCTCACAATGAGCCACACGGAACCCACTTTAGAAAATCTGCCTCCACCAACTATTTTCTTACCTTTATTTTATTCTTAATTAACCCTTCATTAAACTAATTAATCAGCCTTAAACTCATACTTATTACAACCATATATAATTACCATTTAATCCCTTAACTATTCTTCTTTCTTTCAATTAAGTCCTGCCTTCATTTCAATCTAGTCCAAAAACTCACATTCAATTCACATACACATGCCAATTTAAGTTAATTCTTTTAGGGTACAAATCCGGCCAAGACAACCTCTCCTAACTAATGCACAGGCGGATGGGTTATGATCATTATGTATTTAGGCAATCCGAATAAGGCGTCCTGGGCCTATCGGGGCATGAAAGCCTCTGATTAGGTGACCAGTCGAACTATCAGGGTTTGTCCAATACATAAAGATCCATACAGCAAGCGTCGTATTAAGGTTCATACCACTTAGGGGAAGTAACTATTTCCATTTACATGAGCTTTAGTCAAAAGGTGGTGTTACTTTAGGGCTACCCAAGCATGGTCCCTGCCAATGGGTCTAGCTCATCACGAGCGTAACGACCGATCAGGTCACCATTTAATATACCATGATGGTACGAGGCTTGGGCTGGTGATTATCCTTAACACTTCCCTAAATTGAGTGAAAATAGGGTCGTGCTTCAGCAACGCACCGGGGCTAAAAGAGGGACCAAACTAGCATAGATCTAAGGCTCTAATGCGATGCAATGTAGTTTTGAAAGAAGGTGAAATTTTTAAACTAAAACTCTATTATAATTTTTAATCAAGGTACTTTCGAATCGAAGTCTCGAGTATGTCCCCAGTGGAGTCGCCACTGTGACGCGCGCCGAACCTCGCGTCCTCCCGAAAGCCCGCTTCAGGGCAATCAGGAAAGGTTCATAAAACTTGTAAGGTATTTACAAGTGCGTCTATTTTGGGCAACAATGAGGTTTCTTGGAGTCGCCACCCAATAGAACATTGGGAAGGGTCGTCTAGCCTTATCGAGCCTAAGACGGCGCATACATATCCATCTTGAGCTAGCCAGAGGGATCTTGGAGGCCTCATCGTCTACTCCCCTAGAGCCTAGGATTGTGTATTTAAGCCTTTTGGTGGGACTCAAGAGGTGTCTTGGAAGTCCTAGACCTCTCGCCTCTTTGAGTCCCAAAGACCAGAGTGAGTTTGGGACTTCTCATTTATTTATACCTTGATTGATATTATAATTGAGTTTTGAGTTTATTATTTCACCAACTTCCCACACGATGTAATTTAAATTAAAGGCGCAATCATTCATATCAAAAGCGATAAATGGAAGATAAATCAAAAAGATAAAACATTCAATATTACAATAACACTAGGAGCGGAATACAACTCCCATTTGTAAATAAGCGATACATGCATAAAACGGGATATTCATTGGAATGAGGACTTTGGTCCTACCATACATATTTATTACAAAAATGGTTTTTATGAAGTGTCAATTTTATTGGCTGAAATGGGACATTGGTCCACCATTTTCAGGAAAATCTCCAGGTTTAATTGTTAAAAAGCTTTTGGTCCTTTTTACCTTAACAACATTAAAACCATTTCTATAACAACATAAATAAAAGGTAAGGGTAGAAAAATGAACCCGAATCGAGATTCTCAGGATGGCGCAACCACCATCTCTCACAACTCCAACTTTCAATGGTCAAAAAAGGACTCACAAGGATAAACATGCTAGCAAAAACGTGAATAAAAAATAAAAATGAGAAAATTCCGATAGAAACAAGTTAAGAGATAGGATTTTATGAGATAAAAAATGAGAATTTCGCCTAGGGACGGCTGCCTGGATCGTGCCAGCTGTCGTCCCTAGTGAGGGAAAAAACAAATTAAAGAACCTCTTAAATCTTTTGTAAAAAAGAATATGAAGTGTATATAGAAATTAATGTAAATCAAATTAAATTATACAAATGTTAATCCAGAATGTTTACCCTCGGATTTTACCTTTTAGGGTGGATGTCGAATGATTTTGTCCCCGTGTGCCTCGCAAGGATCAAAAGAAGAATCAGATCAAAGAAAGAAAATTTATGTTGTTCTTTCCTTGATAATTTGATAGCGATCGTGTGTTCGAATTAGTTATATTGATGGAAACGACTGAATTTTATCACCTCAATTTGACTTAATTCGTAAGAAAAAGAATTGAGGAAATCAACTAATTAGAAGAAGTTTTATTAAAATAAAACTCTATAGATGAATAGAGATTTATAAACTTTTTGTGTAATTTGCTCACAGAAAAAAAACCTTTTTCTAAAAAGCAATTTTCTCCAAAAAATATTTGATAGCTTTTTTCTAAATAAAATCTCTTTAAAACTTCTCCCTCTTCTCCAAATTCCCTCTAATTTTTCTAACCCTTAAAACTGAAATTTGATCCTCTATTTATAGGGTTTTTATGAGATAATTAAGATAAATCTCTATCTAAAGTTTGAATTTTAAAAGGACTTTAAAATTCAAGTTTTAGATAAATTCTATCCCTATTTTGAAAAGAAAAGAGATTAAATTTTATCCAATCTGGCGTGATCCGGTCAGTTACCGTACCGACGGGCTTCCCTGCACCTACCGACGGCCGTCCCTACTAAGGGCATATGCAGGAAACTGACTAGGGATGGGGCGCGATGCTAGGGACGGGCGTCTCTAGATCGCCGCATGTCCATCCCCACCACGCCTAAGGACGGGTATCACTCCAAGTAGGGATGGGCGTCCCTACACAGACGGTATGCCCGTCTTTGGAGCAAAACTCCCAATTTTACCCAAATTTTGTAAAATTTATCCAACTCTTTCAAAACTCCATGCTATAGAAAAAGATTTTAATCCTTGAGAGACCGAAAGATGAAAACCTCCGAATTTCATCCCCTTACTCGAAAATTGACATTGATCTCTTCATCGGGTAACTCTGATCTAGACTACCTCAAAACCCGGTGTCTACACCCCCCCAACATACACCACAGGGGCTGCCCCCCTAGATACCCTCACCAGGTTGACCAAGATCTCGTGGCGATATTGAGCCTCTGGCCTGCCATCATGGCCTATAAACTCCAAATCTCTGCGGCATTGAGGGAACCTGGGTTACCAGCTCATCCCAAATATGAGCTGGACAAAACTCGATGAAGATATCGCAGAGCCTGTGATGAAAGTACTGTACTCTTTGCAGTATCATGATCATACGGCACTCCTGGTAAGGCTATAACCGCCTAATGCTGACGTCTCACTGATCTCTGGGGTGTTATAACATCCTGCCCGACTGGAAGCCCCATGGCCTCTATAAACCGCTGACGGGTGATACTGAAATGGTGACCCTCAATCCAAAACTGGATAACACCATCCTCCGTGTCAGATCTCTGATATCCGCCATAGTGTAGCATAGCAAGGAACTGTCGTACCACCTCTGGGTGAGTCTAGAAAGCAGGTGTCAAAAACTCTATCCAACCCGCGCCTGCCATCAGTATATCAACCTCATCCGCCATCCCCAGAGCCTCGAGGAACGGCCTAGAAACGAAGCGGTTAGCTCGGAACTGCACCTGAGCCAGTGCTGCATATCTCTGTCTAGCCTCGTCGCTCATCCAATCTGGAGCCTCAGGCTCAGGCTGATCATGCGGAGCATATCGTCGTGGTGGCATCCTATGAATAAGACAAACAGTTAATTTGGTATTGCGGGTATAAACAGACCTTATGATAGAAATTTAGGTGGCCTTCTGACCGGATATGTCTAAACCAAAAAGATTTAAAAAATTTGGGCAGCACCCTGGCAAGGGTGTGCCCAACCTCCTGCATGAAAAGGCAAAAAGAGGGGACAGGCCTCAGGCCACAAGCAGCAGGACAATATTCATATTTGCCAAAAAAAAATTGGCGGCACCTCGGCAAGGGTGTGCCCAAACTCTTGCATAATAAAGAGGAAATAGAAAGGAACAGGCCTCAGGCCACAAACAACGATGCAATATAATCACCTTGCTTTCTAATTCTCAAATTATTTGCTTCAAAATATATGAATTCCTAAGGCCATATTTATACTCTGAACACTAATTATTCTCCGAAAAGCATACATTCGTGCATTTTTATTCATTAAAACAAACTTCATCCTATTAACTTATTTACAGTGTCAATCAGGATTAACCAGGCCACTAATTCCATTAATTCAAAAGAAAAAGAAATCCCCTTGCTCATAATAATATAAACAAATAAACAGAGAAAAAAAAGGAGTATTTCACTTACCTGGGAATCGAGACTCACTGAAGAAGCCAAAAATACTGAAGACTGGTGCAAAAAAAAAATTAATTGAAAAAGACAAAAAAACGAAAAGAAGCTGTTGAAAACAAAGGAAAAGGCGTCGGTGTGAAGAAGAAGGAAAAGAAAACGATTTCCCGTCGGTACTTGCGTCTTTATATAGATTTTAAGTACCGACGGGCTTCCCGCCCATATAGCTACAGACGGGCATTCCGTCTGTCTCTCCAGATTCCCTCATTAATTACCGAATTAATGCGTGTGATATGCACAATGCACGATTCGCCAGGTGGACAAGTATAGACGGGTTCACCGTCTGAATATAGGGACGGGTTAGCCGTCTGTCAGCCAAATCTATAAAACTCAGCCATTTTTCTTGAATTTCGTGCCCCTTCCTTATTTTAGCTCCAAAATAGGCTCTTTTCTCTAGTTTTTTCCTTTTTCCTCTTAGCAGCTGTGGCTTTAGCTATCAAGACATGAATTCTCCTTTCCTTTCCAAGATGCATCGTATCTTAGATGATGCTCAAATTTGGGAACACAGTACTCTTGCCCCCCTTTCTGGACTGAGGTTTTTACGGAGAGTCAAGGTAGACTACACCCTTCTTTTGGCTGCGACCCACTTCTGGGATCCTCGTTTTCATGTTTTCAGGTTCACCTATCAGGAAATATGCCCCTTGCCTGAAGAATTTGCTGCTATCATCGGAAGTTGGTATCCACCTGGTGCTTTGCCTTGCGTACCTCATTGCGGTTTGATCCAAATCCGGGATATTGCTTTGTCCTTAAGTGTGGCTCCTTCTGACGCTTCTCGTCTAGTTCATCAGGGCCCAGTATTTTCTTTGGAACCTCTGATTGAAGCAATGGATGAATTCTCCAACATTCCCTCATACAGCGTAAGTGTCATCTTCCTCTTCTGCCTGATGAAGTATCTAGTCGTGACCTCAGAGGAACTGCTCGGAGACCCTCGTCTGTTTGGAATTCTGGATGACTTTCATCACGGGCTCACCCCTTTCCCCCTCATTCTAGCTGAGACTATCTTGGGTTTGGACTCTGTTCATGTCGGGTCTACAACTTCATTCTCTGGGAGCCCCTTATTACTCCAGGTACGTCATTTTTAAAGGTAGTGCGTCCCTTGTGGATTTTCACACTAGCTTTTCTTAGCGGGAAGTGCGTCCTTTTGGATTTTCACACAGCCCTATGCCTAATTTTTGCCTGAAGTAAATCCAACTTACTCCAGCGGCTTATCTTTGCCTTTTCTTTTATTCTCTTTGGCTTTTATTTTCTTTGTTTTTCTTCATTTCCCCTATCAGATTTGGTTGCAGGAGAAATTAAAGCTTTTGTCAGAGCCCCCTCCTAGAGTCATCAATCAGTACTCTGCGAAGTGTTTCCTCCCTCGACGTCGTCTGTATTTACCTGGGACCCCTGATGAGGGCATCACCAGATTCAGTGAGATATTAGACGAGGATATTAGCTTTATGCACGCTTGGCTTCCCTTGTCCAGTGCAGTTATTGATGGGTTTTCAGGATGTGTTCCCTTATGCGGGCTCCGTGAGGCGACCTTCTACATCACGGCTCGTTGCTCCCGTCAACTCAGAGTAACTCAGGATGTGGTGAGACTCCTTTTATCTTTTCGAGGTGGAGTCCTTTCTGCTGCCTTTGCCTCTCGCTATCATGAGCTTTGGAGCCGACTTCCATTGAAAACCGTCATACCTTTGTTCGGGAACCATTCTACCATCTCTACCAGGGCGTACAAGAGATGGATATTTAGCCCGGCGGCTGATAACCGAACCCGACGGCTGAGGCATTTGGCCAGCGAGGGTAGTAGTAGGGCATAGTTTAGCTTTACATGCGTTTTGAGCAGTATGTTTCTTTTTAAAGCAGAGTTGAACAATAATGTAAATGAATAAATCAAACTTATTTCATTTTACAAATTTGTGTACATTTCAGTATGACTTCAGCATATATGATCGCTTTTTTGACATTGATTCAATTATGCAAGACTACATTCATTCATGGAACCAAATCTTGACAGCATCAAACTCCTGTCTCCAATCAGCCCTCTCGGGTTTTCGTGATTGGATATTTTCTCTCAAGCCTCTAATTTTTGCCCAGGATGCCTTTTTTTTTCGGTTTTCACCCTGACGAGGCGCCCAATTTTAGCAAGGCCGCCTTTTTTCAGTTTTCGACCCGCGGGGCTTTTATTCTCTTCTTTTGATTTTGGTCTTCAGCCATGGAACCTTTTGAGTCTGTCGACATTGACCGGTTCCTTGAATTCATTACCATCGCTATCCGATAAGATTGCAGCTCCTTTGGATAACAGCTTCTTGAGGACAAATGGCCCTTCCCAAGTTGGTCTAAATTTTCCTATGATATCCGGTACGCCTGGTCTCACCTGTTTGAACACTAAATCCCCTTCCTTCAGTGGATGCTTTTTCACCTTTTTTCCAAATGATCTGGCCAGCCTTTTCTGATAGATCTGATTATGATAGTAAGCTTTCATCCTGCTCTCATCTAATAAGTTCAAATGCTGTAACCTCTCTTGTATCCATTCGGCCTCCGGAATCTGAGCTTCCATGACTACTCTCAGTGATTTGAGCTCTACCTCAACCGGCAGTACTGCCTCTGTCCCATAAACCAAAGAAAATGGAGTAACACCTGTAGATGTCCTCATCGTCGTTCTATAACCCCACAATGCAAAAGGGAGCTTCTCTGCCCAGTCTTTGTAGGTTTGGACCATCTTGGCTAGCATCCTCTTCACATTCTTATTGGCGGCCTCTACTGCCCCGTTAGCTTGTGGTCGATAGGGGGAGGATTTGTGGTGCTCAATCCCGTTCTTCTCAAGAATCTTCCTGGTTTCCCCCATGAACTGCACCCTGTTATCAGACACTATGTGATGTGGGAGGCCGTATCTGCATATCAGATTTCTTTCAATGAACCTGGCCATGTCTCTTGCATCGATCTTCTTAAAGGACTCCGCCTCCACCCATTTTGTAAAATAGTCGATTGCGACTATTATATATCTGTGTCCGTTGGATGCCGTAGGGCAGATTTCTCCAATAATGTCTATTCCCTAAGCAGCGAACAGCCAGGGTGATGTTAGGCTGTGTAGCTCCGACACTGGCAAGTGTCTTAAGTCCGCATACTGCTGGCATAGCTGGCACTGCTTCACATATTTTGAGCAATCGTTATCCATCGTAAGCCAGTAGAAGCCTTGCCTCATGATCTTTTTGGCTAATGTCAGCCCATTCATATGGGCTCCGCATACTCCGGCGTGTATTTCTTCCATTACCCTCTTGGCCTCTCTTCCATCCAAACACCTCAATTGAATACCATCAGCTTGTCGTTTGTACATTATCCCATTTATACAAATGAACTGGGTAGACAGTTTGCGAATCATTCTTTGATCCTTTTCGGTAGCCTCCGCTGCAAATGTCGCATTCTCTAGGTAATTCATAATGTCATGATACCACGGCTTCCCATCTGCCACTCCTACTTCCATAACTGATCTCGATTCGAAGCTAGGTCTCTCAGAACTATAGATTAAAACTGGCTTCATGTGCACCCCTTCAGGGTTGTCCCATATTGATACTAGCGTGGCAAGCGCATCGGCTAACTGATTTTCATCCCTGGGAATGAAATGGAATGTGCATACTTCGAATTGACTGCTCAGGTCTCTCAAGTGCCGGATATATGGCATTAGCCTCTCTTCTTTCACGGCCCATTCACCTCGGATTTGATTGACCACCAAGGAAGAATCACCAAACACTTCTTCATTCTTCTCTCCTAAAGCTATTAATGCCTCCGATCTAAAAACACATGCTTCGTATTCAGCTTCGTTATTGGTAGCCTTGAATCTCAACTTCTTCGCCAAGGGAAGCTTTTCGTCGTCCGGGGTTATCGAAATGACTCCTACTCCTACCCCTTTGTTATTCACAGCTCCGTCAAAGTGTAATTTCCAACCTTGAATCCCGATAGCTACCACATCCTCATCTGGAAAGTTAAACTCATATGAATCTCCTTGGATCGGGTGTTCTGCTAGAAATTCCGCCACTGTACGCCCTTTGATGGTCTTCCGGGTAAGATACTCCACATCAAATTCTTGAAGTAATAGCAACCACCTACCCATTTTTCCAAGCAAAGATGGGGCCTCTTGCAAGTATCTCAGGGGATTCTGCCTCGCGACTGCCTGCACTTTGTAAGCATAAAAGTAATGTCGCAATTTCTTTGAAGCCCAGATCACTGCCAGGCAAATCTTTTCTACTTCTGTGTATTTGACATCATAGGCCAAGAATTTCTTGCTGAGGTAATAAACAGCAAATTCCACTCCAAAATCATCCTCTTGGGCCATCATAGCACCTACCGAACTGTCCTCTATGGCCAGGTATAGGATCAGTGGCTTGCCTGGCCGTGGCGGTCTCAGTACTGGTGGATTCAACAAATATTCTCTGACAGCATCAAAAGCCTTTTGACAACTCTCATTCCATACTTCTGGTTGATCTTTTCTGAGAAGTTTAAAGATTAGCTCACAGTTCGAAGTAAGCTTAGCGATAAACCTACTGATGTATTGTAGCCTGCCCAGAAAGCTCCTTACATCCTTCTCTTTCTGCGGTATCGGCATTTCTCTAATGGCCTTAACTTTATCCGGGTCAATCTCAATCCCCCTTTTACTAACTATGTGTCCTAGGAGCTTCCCTGAGGTAACACCAAAGATACACTTTTTCGGATTCAACCGCAAGTTGTACTTATCTATCCTTCGGAAGAACTTTTCCAGGGCTTCAAAATGGCCTTCTCTAGTGGCTGACTTGATCATCATATCGTCCATGTATACCTCTACTTCTTTATGAATCAATTCATCCAATATCTTCATTGCCATCCTCTGATAAGTGGCCCCTGCATTTTTCAGGCCAAAAGGCATCACGCGATAAGCGTAAGTCCCCCACTCCGTGATGAAGGCCGTCTTGATCCGATCAATTATTTCATTGAGAATTTGATTGTAGCCCGTGTAACCATCTCCGAAGCTATACATCTCACAAGCAGCGGCGCTGTCTATTAGTACCTCTATATGAGGCAATGGAAAATCATCTTTTGGACAGGCCTTATTCAGGTCCCGATAATCCACACATACTCTTACTTTACCATTCTTCTTAGCTACAGGAACAACATTGGCCAACCAAGTTGGGTATTGCACCTCGACTAAAAACTTGGCTTTGATTTGCTGGCTAATTTCTTCTTTCACTTTCTCCGCCCATTCCGGTCTAAGCCTTCTCAACTTCTGCTTAACAGGTTTATGGTCTGGATAGGTGGGGATAGCATGCTCTGCGACTTTCCGATCGATTCCTGGCATATCTTCGTAGGTCCAGGCAAAGGCTTTTTCATATTTTTTCAAGATTCTCTCAAATTTTTCCCGCTCTTTAGGAGTTATATTTGATCCTATCAAAATTTCTTTTGGATTTTCTAGGGTTCCAAGATTGAATAGAGTAGCATCAGTTGAATCAATATCAAATATGGATGGATAATGATCATGATCATGCATAGTGAAATCATCAGAAACATCACACAAGTAAGCAAAATCATTCAATTTATTAATAAGAATGAAATTGTCATTAACATCATTGAAAAGTTTTGGAGCAAAAAGAAAATCTAAACTATTTTCCTCTTCCTCCTCTGCTAGCATATCTGCCGCAGTTGATGGCTCCGCATCACATCGACTCCTTGGAGTATCTTCATTCAGCTCCCGCACAGCTTCCTCTATCTTGGCCTTTCCTTTCAGCTGGGCAGTTATCATCTTTTCAGTAATTATATCTTCCGACGTCTCACGGTCCCAAATTGTCTTACTGGTCATGATTTCTTCATCCCAAAAACCCTCTGCTGGCTTGATTAATCCAATGCCCCAGTCATAAACATCATTGAAAACCTCGAACCCTGGCACAATTCTTCCATCCAGCCACTGCGGTTCATCTTCTCCTGTATAGGCACATGCTGCGGTTGCTGGCACAAAGGTCTTCCGAATATGGGGAACTTTCATTTTCGACTTCTCGCCCTTCTTTACAGCACCTGTATATCCAAGACCCCTCTTGTCCTTTTGACCCTTAGTGGTAACGGCTGTCGGTATCCCCTGAGAATTTTTGCCCAGTCCTGCACCAAGGAGGAATGACATTTTCTTCATCATATTCAATACCTGGGGGCTTTCTTCCTTCTGCTCTTCTTTGCCTATCATGGTGACATGAAACCCATTAAACGGTTGTCTGGCTATCTCCAGTACTGAAACCTGATTCTCTCGTGCAGCCTTTATAGTCACGATCTGGCCTTCGTGAGGTATCTTTACCATCTGATGCAGTGTAGAGGGGACTCCTCCCAATCTATGAAACCATGGCCTGCCTAGCAAAGCTGAGAAATTAGCGGGTATGGCAACACCACAAACTCTACCTCTGACTCTACCGGTCCCGTTTTCACTACCGCTGTAAATGTCCCCGAAGCCTGCCTACGCGAGTTGTCATATGCCGTGATGGTAAGATCAAATTTGGCCAACATATCCTCTGTTACCCCAAAAGCTGCTATTGCTACCTGTGGGCATACATTTATGGAAGAACCATCATCTACCATTACACAGGCGGTATGCTTTTGGTTAATCTGCGCCCTTATGTACAGAGGGCGATTATGGTTGCGACCTTCTACCGGCAGATCCGCACTGGTAAAGACAACATTTTCTCCCGATCCTCCTTTTACTACCTCTAGAAGTTTCGTAGGTGAAATGGTTGTAGCCACAGTTGCTTCGCACATAGCCTCCACCACCTTCTGCCTACATGATGGCGACTGTCTCAAAAGATCCCATATTGAAATCTGAGCCGGCGTCTTTTTCAGTTGCTTGACAATCGGATCCTCCTCCGGCTCCTTTCCCCTTCTGTCCTCAATCGGCTCTTGTGGTTTCTCCACTTCCGGGGCTACCCTTCCACTCCGGGTCACAGCTCCCACTTCTTTTCTCTTTGGCTCTTCCTCTTCAGAACCCCAAAGGTCGGAAAATGCTTCCAAATCATCATTTTCAATTCCACTATCATCAGTGGACCAGCAATCAATCACTGCAGCGGGAAGCCCTTCTTCACTTCCCTCATAGAGGCTCATGACAGCAGTGTGGATATCGTTGCCGTATAATTCCTTCAAAACAAAGTTCTCGGGCAAACTGGACCCGATCATATTCAATGGTGGAGGCATGTTACTGTACCCAGCTTTCTTTTGACCCCCTCTCTTTTCTTGTTCTGTGAACTATTTTGAGTCAATCAAATCCTGAATTGCGTGCCTCAAAGTCCTGCAGTTGTCGGTTGCATGTCCAGTGTGCTGATGATACGCACAATACTCATTGTCCTTATGTCTTGGCGTGCCTTGAGTTCTCGCAGGTCTGGGCGGTAGAGGCTGCAGCTTATTCTCTTTCATCAATCTTCTTAGTACCCATAATAAGGACCTCCCAAGATTGGAAAAATGTCTCGGAGTGGCGTTTGTAGTTGACACCTCAGCAATCTTCCTTGTACCACTAGCAGAACTTGTTGGTCTACTGGCCCCTTGACTCCCACTACCTCTCTTAGGATAGTTCTCATTTCCTGCTTTCCTAACAAGGTACTCTCCCTCGGCGTCAATGGCGATGTCCTTCAGGGACTCCCAGTCTTTTAGTCCTTTCATCCTTAATCCATCCCTCAAATACGGGCTCGCATTTTTAATGAATAACCGTATTTGATCCTGGGTATCTGGTTTCCTCTTCATTTCCATCAACCGATTCCTCCACCGGTTAGATACTCATGGAAGGACTCTCCTTCTCTCTGCTGTAACAGTTCCAGGTCCTTCAGGGTTACCTCCATTCTTGTACTGCAATCATATTGCCTCAAAAATTCTTCCGTCAATAAATCCCAGTCTTCCTTAGTTCGGCGATCGAGCCCGTGATACCAATCCACTGCCGGGCCTGTCAAGCTCAAGCAAAAGTACTCAATTTTCTGCTTCCTCGTCAAAGTGGTGCCTTTCATCACCAATGAGTACTGCTTTATATGTGCTAAGGGATCAGAAGTACCGTCAAACTTTGGCACGTCCGGCATCTTAAAGTTCATTGGGACTAGATCTTCTCCTTCTAACTCTTTATCCTCAGGATTCATTCCTTGGCCCTTCGTTAACATCCTCGTCATAGCTTCAAATCTCTCTTCCACCTTCCTCCAGATGGCCTTTCAATTTGAGGGGCTTTCCCTTTCTCAGAAATACGTTCCTCATATTCCTCGTCTTCCCTATTATCATCCAGCCTCAGGACCGGTCTTCCCCTCTGTGCTCCCGAAGTAGTAGCTCTTAGGTTCACGAGTGGCGGGCGAGTTTCATCTTGTGGGTCCTCTCTGACCTCTTTCCTTTCATTATTCCTCACAGGAGGAGGCTGTGGGTTCTGCGGGGCCGCTTGTTGACCCATTGCGGCTATCATTGCCAACATCCAGTTCTCAAACTCTTCCAACCTTCGGCCCACTTCCTCTGCTATCATTTGCCTGGTGGCCTCTGCCCCTCTCGGTGAGTTTGCCATTTCCTCGGGTACAGAAAACTGATCTGAAGTGGCATAACTGGTCTCAGAAGAATTGTCCGGATACTCTATCCTTTCTGGTAACTTAAAAAACGGATTCTTGCGTAGCCGTCCCCGGGACCCCCTTGTCCACCTAGGCGAATCTATGATGGCTGAGAAACACAAGGGTCAGGATGATGCATGATTGTGCAAAAAAAAATGCATGATCGTGCTATGCAACATTCACAAGCCACATGCAAGCACGTAGGTCCTTCCAACCTTATTACTCTCGCACACGAGGTCACAGTCTCTTTCCTAGGTGGGATTGGCCCATGGGTCAATCTGGGGACCCGATGAACGCGTATGGTGCACGGTGAAAACCCGGCAGCATAACCTCTCTTAACTAATGCACAGGCGAATGGGTTATGATCATTATGTATTTAGGCAGTCCGAATAAGTCATCTTGGGCCTATCGGGGCATGAAAGCCTTTGATTAGGTGACCAGTTAAACTATCTAGGTTTGTCCAATACATAACGATCCATACAGCAAGCATAGTATTAGGGTTCATACCACTTAGGGGAAGTAACTATTTCCTTTTACATGAGCTTTAGTCAAAGGGTGGTGTTACTTTAGAGCTACCCAAGCATGGTCCCTGCCAACGGGTCTAGCTCATCACGAGCGTAACGACCGATCGGGTCACCATTTAATATACCGCGATGGTACGAGGCTTGGGCTGGTGATTATCCTTAACACTCCCCTAAATTGAGTGAAAATAGGGTCGTGCTTCGGGAATGCACCGGGGCTAAAAGAGGGACCAAACTAGCATAGATCTAAGGCTCTAATGTGATGCTATGCAGTTTTGAAAGAAGATGAAATTTTTAAGCTAAAACTTTATCATAATTTTTAATCAAGGTACTTTCAAATCGAAGTCTCAAGTATTTCCCCAGTGGAGTCGCCACTGTGACGCGCGCCAAACCTCGCGGCCTCCCGAAAGCCCGCTTAAGGGCGATCAAGAAAGGTTCATAAAACTTGTAAGGTATTTACAAGTGCGTCTATTTTTGGCAACAATGAGGTTTCTTGGAGTCGCCACCCAATAGAACATTGGGAAGGGTCGTCTAGCCTTATCGAGCCTAAGACGGTGCATACATATCCATCTTGAGCTAGCCAGAGGGATCTTGGAGGCCTCATCCTCTACTCCCCTAGAGCCTAGGATTGTGTATTTAAGCCTTTTGGTGGGACTCCAGAGGTGTCTTGGAAGTCCTAGACCTCTCGCCTCTTTGAGTCCCAAAGACCAGAGTGAGTTCGGGACTTCTCATTTATTTATAACTTGATTAATTTTATAATTAAGTTTTGAGTTTATTGTTTCATCAACTTTCCACACGATGCACTTTATTAAAGGCGCGATCATTCATATCCAAAGCGGTAAATAGAAGCAAAAATCAAGATAAAGTGTTCAAAATAAATTACAATAACACTAGGAGCGGAATACAACTCCCATTTGTAAAAGTGCGATACATGCATAAAACGGGATATTCATTGGAATGAGGACTTTGGTCCTACCATACATATTTATTACAAAAATGGTTTTTATGAAGCGTCAATTTTATTGGCTAAAATGGGATATTGGTCCACCATTTTCGAGAAAATCTCCAAGTTTAATTGTTAAAAAGCTTTTGGTCCTTTTTACCTTAACAACATTAAAACCATTTCCATAAAGACATAAATAAAAGGTAAAGGTAGAAAAAATGAACCCGAATCGAGATCCTCAGAATGGCGCGACCACCATCTCTCACAATTCCAACTTCCAATGGTCAGAAAAGAACTCACAGGGATAAACATGTTAGCAAAAACGTGAATAAAAATAAATAAAAAAATAGAAAATTCTAACAGAAATAAGTTAAGAGATAGGATTTTATGAAATAAAAAATGAGAATTTTACCTAGGGACGGCTACCTGGATCGTGCCAGCGGCTGTCCCTAGTTAGGGAAAACAAATTAAAGAACCTCTTAAATCTTTTGTAAAAAAAAGGTAATAAAGTATATATAAAAATCAATGTAAATCAAATTAAATTATACAAATGTTAATCCAGAATGTTTACCCTCGGATTTTACCTTTTAGGGTGGATGTCGAATGATTTTGTCCCCGTGTGCCTCGCAAGGATCAAAGAAGAATCAGATCAAAGAAAGAAGATTTATATTGTTCTTTCCTTGAAAACTTGATAGCAATCGTGTGTTCAAATTAGTTATATTGATGGAAACGACTGAATTTCTTCACCTCAATTTGACTTAATTCGTAAGAAAAATTTGAAGAAATCAATTAATTAGAAGAAGTTTTATCAAAATAAAACTCTACAGATGAACAGAGATTTATAAACTTTTTGCGTAATTTGCTCACAGAAAACCTTTTCTAAAAAG
Organism: Excoecaria cochinchinensis; assembly: GCA_947683425.1. Classification (NCBI taxonomy): domain Eukaryota; kingdom Viridiplantae; phylum Streptophyta; class Magnoliopsida; order Malpighiales; family Euphorbiaceae; genus Excoecaria; species Excoecaria cochinchinensis. Next base: position 11,175,633 of record CANTUQ010000018.1, on the reverse strand, counting down.
CAATTTCCTCCAAAAATATTTGATAGCTTTTTAAAACTCTCTAAAATTTATCTCTCTTTTTCCAAATTCCCTCAAATTTTTTCTAACCCCCAAAACTGAAATTTGATCCTTTATTTATAGGATTTTATGAGATAATTCAGATAAACCTCTATCTAAAGTTTGAATTCTAAAAAGGACTTTAAAATTCAAATTTTAGATAAATCTTATCCCTATTTTGAAAGAAAAGAGATTAAATTTTATCCAATCCGGCGTAATCCGGTCAGTTACCGTACCGACGGGCTTCCCTGTAGACACCGACGGCCGTCCCTACTAAGGGCACACGCGGGAAACTGACTAGGGACGGGCACGATCCTAGGGACGGGCATCCCTACATCGCCATGGGTCCGTCCCTACTACGCCTAGGGACGGGTATCACCCCGAGTAGAGACAGGCATCCCTACACAGACGGGAATCCCGTCTTTGGAGCAAAACTCTCAAATTTTGTAAAATTTATCCAACTCTTTCAAAACTCCATGTTATAGAAAAAGATTTTAATCCTTGCGAGACCGAAAGACGAAAACCTCCGAATTTTATCTCCCTATCCGAAAAAATGACATTAATCTCTTCATCGGGTAACTCTGACCTGGACTGCCTCAAGACCCGGTGTCTACAAAAATATTCATCAATTTTTATATTTAGCGAGATACAAAAGGTATATTCATGTACATAAAATAATTAATAAATAAACAAATGAGTGAAATAACTAAAAAGGTTAGAAAACTAAACTGGACGGAATCCTCTGAGCATGGTAGATTGCCCCTCTGGCTCAGGAAAGTCCAAGAAAATCATATATGCTCACAAAAGGTTAATGGGTGTTAATATACAAAAAGCACAATATAAACAAAGCTCTAAGACTTGAGAGAGATAGAAAAAAAGAAAAAAAAAAGGGGTTTGAAAATATGGAGAAAGAACCCAGGGACGGCCACTGCCGAGTGATCGACGGGCGTCAGTCAAGGTGACCAAACGTGTCCCGTCGCTCACTCGAGAGAGGGCGTCTGTGGGAGGGGTGACCGACAGGCGTCGGTGAAACAGATGACCCGTCGGTCACCGCTATCTCTGAAAAAACGACGGAAAAACTATTTTTTTCAAAGCAAAAACAGATTTTTACCACAAAGACAAGATGAAAAGGATTAAAATAAAGAAAGATAAAAGCAAAAGGTCAAAAAAACAAGAATAAAATGAAGATGAAGTAATACGGAGAAGAAATCCGAAATATTTACCCTCAGATAATATTTTGGTGGGATTTTTGGTGTCGATTAAAGTCCTGCATGCTCCAAGAGAAGACAAAATGAAAGGTCAAGAATGAGGAAATTTCTCCTTTTTAATGGTTTGATTCTTAAACTAAAAGAGATTTCTTAAGATTTGTATTTGTTGGAAGAGAGAGAAAACAAGTGTTAATTTGGACAGAGTTTCCCCCTTTAGAAATTTCTCCAACCCCTGTCTAGGTGGGAAATGAAAGCTTTTATAGGCCAGGGGTGACCGACGGGCGTCGGTTCAATCCTACTGACACAAGGATTCAACCGACGGGCCTGCAATTCTTACTGACGGGCGTCGGTTCAATCCTACTAACAAAAGGATTCAACCGACGGGCCTACAACTCTTACCGTCGGGCGTCGGAAAGGTCGCGTGTTCCGGGAAATCAGGTTGCGTGCTCCAGAAAATCAGGTCCCTCTGACGGGCGTCGAAGAATCACATAGGCCGTCGGTGACCCGCAGCAAGCGTTGGTCTTGCTTTTGACAGACGGGCAGACCACCGGTGGAGAAAAATACACCTTTTGACCCAAAAAAGATCCCCGTTTCCCCCCTCTTTCCTACAGAAGACTGAAAGAACACATTTATCGTGAAGCAGGGGACCAAAACCTCCGAATCTCAACCGTTTGTACGGACTCGGACGTTGATTCCTCATCAGGTAATCTCTAATCCAGACCGCCTAGAGACACGGTGCTTACAGATAGGGTTTGAGCGCCTCATAGGCAGCAGCAGCCCAAAGTGTAGATGATGCTATCCAGATGATAGATGAGTCAGTCACCACTCTCAAATTTCAGGTGGAGGCATTAGAGGGTGTTGTGTCGACTATATCCGCATCCATTCAGGACCTGAGAGAGCAGACTGAGACTAGACTCATAGGCATCAGAGATGCATCTAGACATCAGGGTTTGGAGCAGTCTCAGGCTGTTGTGGGTCAGTGCAGGGTGATCAACAAGACATTGGAGTTCTTCAGGACTTGTACCCAGCCATTCCTAGATGGATATGCTCAAGTCTAGTTCCAGTAGGCCACCCAAGCAGCTCGGCATCCATCACCGGCGGCACCGCCTCCGATCATCATTCACTCCCAGCCACTTACTAGAGCCGGTCCATCAGCCTCCACAAGTTAGCCCCCAGCCTCGGGAGCTAGGCCATTTACCTCTACCGCAGGACCTTCCTCATCCGGTGCACAGCCCATCCATGTATCAGACGACGACGAGGATCCTGAGGAGCCCACAAACTATTCTCCCCTATAGCATATATTCAGGGAGTCTTATATTTTGTTATCTTTTATACAAAATTTATACTTGTTTTACTAGTGGAATTGTCACTTTGTTAAATTTACTTTTATTTTAGCAATGTATATTCTTACTAGTACTTCATGTTTGGCTTTGAGAACAGCTGATGTATTGAAATAACGCAACAACAGAAACGAACAAAGTAAATAACAAAAAAATGGATAAAAATAAACAATGATAAACAAAGATAATAAAAATGATCAAATAAGTCAAAAAGGCAAAAGTTCATGCTTTCAAAAGATCCAAATAATACAATTAGGTAACAAAATCCTTTGAAATTACCGGCAGAACAAGCCAAATGACCCACAACACATAAATCAGAAATTGTTCCGACCAGATGGTGGTCAACCAATCAGAAACCATCTTGACCAGATGGTGGTCAATCAGTCAGAAATCATGCTGACCAGATGGTGGTCGGCCAATTAGAAATCACATTGACCGGATAGTGGTCACCCAGTCAAAAATCACGTTGATCGGATGGTGGTCAACCAATTAAAAGTCATATTGACCGGATGGAGGTCAGCCAACCAAAAATCATGCAGACCGGAGGGTGGTCAACAAATCAAAGATCATACCTTGCAAACCGGATGGGGGTTAGAAAGAGTATACCGTTTAGGCCCGGAAGTGGCCAGCAAGACAAATGCAGTATATGCAATCACACGCCTTGTAGATCGGATGGGGTTTAGCAAGGAATATGCCGTGCAGGCCCAGAAGTGGTTCCCAAGATAAGTGCAACATAGAAAATGGGTTTTGGTAGAATACACTACAACTCGACGGCAGCTATCATATGTCATGCAAATCGGATGGAGGTTAGCAGGACACGCCGTGTAGATCGGATGGGGGTCAGTAGAACAATCGCACAGGAGTTGTGGTAGAATACACTATAGCTCAACGGCAGTGATCAGAAACCTTGTAGATCGAATAGGGGTTAGCAAGGACATGACGTGCAGGCCGGATGGTGGTCAGCAAAATGATTGCGAACGAGCGGTAGTTAGATAACACTACAGCTCAATGGCAGCGATCAGAAGCCTAGCAGATCGGATAGGGGTTAGCAAGTTCATGCCATGCAGATCGAAAGAGGATCAGCAGAACAATTGCAATGAAGTCATAGTTAGATAACACTATAGCTCAACGGCAGCAATCAAATGCCTTGCAGATCGAATGGGGGTTAGTAAGGACATACTGTGCAAGCCGGATAGTGGTCAGCAAATGATTGCGAACGGGTCGTAATAGAGCATGCTATAACTTAGTGGCGACAAGCCATAAGTCTCAAGCACAGGAAAAAGGTAAGGACTGCCTCAGGTACGCATTTCTTTCATTTTTTTTCTGAATTTTGGCTCATCTAGACACTAGTGCACTAGTTTCCCCAAAATTGGGGGCAACTGTAGACACAGAGTCCTAAGGCAGTCCATATCAGAGTTACTCGATGAAGATATCGGTTCCCATATTTGGGCAAAAGGATGAGAGTTGTAGATTTTTGCCCTTCGAATTCACAAGGATCAAGGATTTCTGGCAAAGGGAGGTTGCTGTGCATCAAAAAAGGAGCTTTTGAATTGAAAATTGGTCTTGGGATTGACCGACGGGTGTCCCGTCGATCAAAGAGTGACCCTTCACTCGCTCTAAAAGGTGGTCGTCCCTCGCGCGAGTGACGTCTATCGCTCGCGCTTGAGGGACACCCCTCCCTCGAGTGAGCGATGCCCGTCGCTCGCTTGAGGGACACCCGCCCTCAAGTGAGTGATGCCCGTTGCTCGCTCCAGGGACACCCATCCCTTACAAGAGCGACGCCCGTCATTTCCGTGGGATGACCTGTCCCTCGCACAAGCGACGTTCATCACTCGAGCCCGTCCCTCAGGATTGCCCATCGCTCGAAATGACCACCGCTGCCCTAGCGACTGACCCCGTCGGTACACCGAGCGACGCCCATCGGTCGACAATCTGCGGCAAATCTGAGGGGATTTTACGGGATTTGGGAAATATTTCCTAAATATTTCCAAATATTTTCTTTGATTTCTAAATCTCTTTTAAATATTTTCAAACACTTGATTTGATTTCCAAATATTTGATTGGATTTAGCGGTTATGATTTGATTTCGTAAATCTCTTTCAAATTCAAATTCCAATTTTAAAACTTTTTGAATTTCCCACCTTAATCTATAAATAGGGGGGTGAGATTCATTATCAGGGGTTAGCAACTTTAATCAAATATTAGAGGTTTCTTACAAGAGCTTTTTTCTTATTTTCATCAAAAATCTTATCAAATCTTTTTCAAATTAAGGTGAATCCGAGAAAACGAAATCAATTTGTTCTTACTCGATTTAGCCTTTTTGACATTTATAATTGCTACAAAAATATCGAGAAGAAAAAATATAATTTTCTTTTCTTGATCTAATTTCAAAAATATAATTTTGCGGTAAAAATTCCCCAAAATTGCACATTATTAATTAATTCTTATATAATTCAAGGGCAGAAATCAAGCAACATTCGCCTTCAGAAGGTAATATTCCAAGGATAAATATTCTGGATTAACCTCTAATTCACTTTATTGTTTCATAGTAATTTATTCGTGGCTGATTTGCTTGAAAAGGTAATTTTAAATGTGAAAATTAAAATTTTAATCGAATTTGTTTATTTTTTCGGATCAGGGATGACCGACGGGTTGAGGATCGAATGACGAACCGTCGTTCATCCGAGGGACGGACCGTCGTGGAACTCTGTCTTTGCCCATCAGTCGGCTTAAGGACGGCCGTCGCTTGCACAATGTGGGCCGTCCCTGGGCCTTCCTTCCTCATTTTCTTTATCTTCTTTCTTCTATCCTTTTATTCTTATTTTCCTTATTTTCCATGATGATTTTTTTATAGAATCTTTATCTTTATTTATTCTATCATGCTTATCGTTGTTTCATTATTGCACTAATGTGTTCTTTGTTTTTTGTTTGAGTTCAACTGTTTTTCTTGAATTTGGGGTGTTGAGAAACGGAGATCCCACCGGGATGATTCGAGGATATTAATTGGGTTTATTTCTTTATCTTATTTCCTTTTATTTCAATTTTTAATTTTCAATTACCATTTATTGTATATTATTTTCGTGAGCCCGTTAATGCAAAAATGGCAAAGGATTTTATATAGAATATATGAGATTTTCCATAAATAAAATAGGACCAATGTCCCGATTTTTCATCTAACTAAAATAAATATCTTAACACCGTTTTTATTTAAATATGCATGTGAGAACCAATATCCTCATCTTTAACGAATACCCCATTTTGTGCATGATTCATTTTTATTTAATATTGGGGGTTGTATTCTGCCCCTAGTTTTATTGTAAATTATTGTGCCTTTATTTACTTTATGTTTAATTTACATTATTTACCGCTTTCACAAGGTGATTGATCTGCGCTTTAATTTTTGCATTAAAATGTATGAGAAAAGGAATGAAATTTTAAATTCAAAAATTATAATTTAATCAAGGTATGAATAAATGAGAAGTTCCAAACCATATCTGGCATTAGGCTCAACGAGGTTAGATGAACCTTTCCAATGTTTTATTGGGAAGAGAATTCCAAAATATCTTTTGCTGCCCAAAATAGGCCCAAGTTGCATTATCTTAGACTCCATGAGGTTAGACGAACCATCCCAATGTTCTATTGGGGTGACAACTCCAAAATATCTCTGGCCTGCCCAAAATAGACGTATATATATCGTCTTAGGTTTCACAAGATTAGATGAATCTTTCCAATGTCCTATTGGAACGAGAATTCCAAAATATTTTTGATTGCCCAAAATAAACACACTTGCACTGTCTTAGGCTCAGTGAGGCTAGACGACTTTTTTTAATGTTTTATTGGGTGGCGACTCCAAGAAATCTTCTTGTTGCCCAAAATAGATGCCCTTGTAATTCCTTATAAGTTTTTTGAATCTCTCCCGAATACCCTAAAAGCGGGTCATTTGGGGCCTCCCGGGGTTCGGAGCGCATCACAAGAACATATATATATAAGAGATATGAAATTTGATTATAAATGTTATGAAAATTATTAAATTATGATTAATGAATTAATGGCATAGTAGTAATTAACTTATGGAAAATTCATCAAGCTAATTAAGAATCCGAATTCCTATTGTGAGTCAGCTGATATAATTGAATGTAGTTTTGGGAGATCGGTTGGTGTTGCTTGTTAAAATTATAGGAGCGTTTTTCTTAAAAGGTGTGACCCTATGTGAAAATAGGAAGATGTCCATTTTACATAGGAGATTTTGTCAAATTTTTAATAGAATTCTCGTAAAACATTGTCAAGTCTAAAATCTCTAATATAATATTATATTCTAAATAAATTCTTATTCATGTAGATAATCCTCCCTAGACACAAGGTGATGCATATCAGCAGTAGGTTTGATCTCAATTGATTCAATTTTGAGTTTATACATATATATATATATATACATATATATATATATATATGTGTATGTATGCACGTATGTATGTATGTATATAAACACATACATATATCACAAGTACGGATGTTGGCATACTTATATTTGTTGATATTGTGCATATCATTTTATTATTTGTGATATGTGCATTTATATGTATGAAGTTAATTGACATGCTAAAACATGTTATCTGGTGGGCAGCATTAAAACCAGGCATGCATTGGAAATATTAATTCATTTAGCAAGGTCTGACTCCACTCAACTTCTTTTTTAAAATCTAGTCAACCTTAAAACCCTCGCTTAGAAGTCCGAATTTCTACCTCTTGGGCTTGATTAATGTAATTGTTTGAACTCATGTAATGTAATATTTAATACTCTATATATTCCCAATACTTGTATAACATGTTGTATTCCTGTATGTTTTTTTGGATTTATTTTGTTTTGATTGCTTCTATTAGTTTTGTATGAAATGTTAGGCTTGCTATGAATTTCGGTGGCCTTAAACATTCATAAATTCTAATACCGGTTATGGTTTTAGGTGGATCATGACAATATATATATGAATGAATGTATGTGTGACACGCACTGAACCCTGAGACGCCCCGAACCGCCCGCTTTCAGGGATTTTGAGAGCGGTTCATTAAAACTTGTAACGAATTACAAGTGCGTCTATGTTGGGCAACAAGGAGGTTTCTTGGAGTCGCCACCCAATAGAACATTGGGAAAGGTCGTCTAGCCTCAGTGAGCCTAAGACGGTGCATATATATCCATTTTGGGCAAGCCAGAGGGATCTTGGAGACCTCATCCCAATAGAACATTGGAATGATCCTCTAACCTCGTGGAGCCTATGATTGTTCGAGTTGGGCCTTTTGGTGGGCCACAAGAGATATTTTGAAGGTCTCATCCCAATGAAACATTGAGATGGTCCTCTAACCTCGTTGAGCCTAAGACCAGAGTGGGTTCGGGACTTCCCATTTATTCATACCTTGGTTAAGTTTATAATTGAGCTTTGAATTTAGAGTTTCATCCCATTTCTCATTCATTTTAATGCAGTTAATTAAAGCGCAGGTTGTCCACTCAAGGAAAAGTGATAAATAAAACATAATCAAAGTAAAGCACATGAAAGTAAATACAATAAAACTAGGGGCGGAATACAACCCCCATTGTAAATAAAATACAAGTCATGCATAAATCGGGATATTCATTAATAATGAGGACATTGGTCCTCGCATGCATATTTATTATGAAATAATTTTGATTTGATGGTTTTGTTTTGGAGAAAATTGAGACATTGGTCCCATTTTTATTAGAAAAGATTCCAAGTTAATTAATAAAAAACAGTTTGGTGATTTTCTTTCTAGTGCCTAAAATAAACAATTTTATAGAAAAATTACATAGCAAAATAAATGGAAAAGCCAAATTAATAAAAGATTATAAATAAAGCAAATAAATATTTAATCCCAAACAAGCCTTCTGGATCTCGTCGCGTGCTCGCAAAAAATGCCCAAGAAGAAAAAATAGGATGTGAAATAAAAACACAACACAAATAAAATGATGTTAGTAATTGAATCAAAAATATAATAAATGATAAAATAAGGTGATATCAAAATGACAAATGAATTAACATGTTAACAATTTAAAATAAATGAGAAAAATGTGTTATGAATAACAAATGGATTAAAAGATGTAATTGGAATAAAATATAACATGTTAATGAATTAATATGTAAAAATATGAACATGATAATAACGAAAAATGAAAATGAATAAATAAATAAACAATAATAAATAAATAATAATAACAATGATAAAAGAATGATAAAAATGAATACGAGAATGATGAAAATAATTAAATGAATGACATGATTAATTAAATATGTTCACAAATGATATAAACCATTTACATGGCAAAAAAATCAATCAAAATGAATTAATTTAATTACATGTCAAAAATAATGATGAATTAAAGTGAAAATAGATTATTTACATGTTAGCAATAATAAGAAATCAATATTTATGTGAACAAGAAATAAAATAATATATGAACATATTAAATAAAACAAATACAAAATAAATAAAATACATAAATAAATGAAGATAATAAAAATATGCATAAATAAATTAAATATGAACAAAAATAATAAAAAAGGGAAGATTGAGCACAGAATGTTTACCCTCAGAGTTTCGGATTCGATGAAAGTAAAAATGATATTGATTTCCTTATTCTTGATTTGCAAGATTAGAATTGAAATATGAAAATGTTGGAATTTTATTCCAAGAAAAAAGATTAAAAAAATGATCAAAAATTCTTTAAGAACAAAGATTTAATTTATGTGCCTCAAGAAATACTATTGATCAAAAAAAAAATTTATTGATTAAAAAATAAAAAATGATCCCAATAACAAACAATTATTTGTTTGTCTTAAGAAATAAAACATAAAAAAAATCTTATTTTTAGAAAATCAAATCAAAAATTTGATTTTGATAACAAACAATTATTATGTTTGTCTCAAAATTAACTTTTCATCAAAAAGATATTCAAAAAAAAATCAATGGAAAAAAATTTATTGAACACAAATAAAAGATTAGAAAAGAATTTTGAGAACAAATAATTGTTGTATTTGTCTCAAAAATTTAATCAAACAACAAAACTCCTTCTAAATATATGTTTAGAAGAAATTATGTTGGAAAAAGAATGAAAGATGAACTGAATTTTTGTTCTTTTTTGTGGGGAAAAAATTTGGAATTTTTAGAGAGAAATTGAGAGGAAGAAGAAGAAAAAACCTAAAAAATAAACCCTAAAAAATTTCCCCCTTTTCTCTTTCCATCTTTTTCTTTTTATATGAAGAAAATTGAAAAATAAAAATAATTAAAATGGTAAGACCTAATTAAATCAAATATTAACAATTTTAAATTTTAAAAATTGAAAAAAATCCTGAAAGTCCCTTAAAAAAGTGATAAAAAACCGAATTTTGTGGAAAAAATCAAAAAAATTGAATTTTTGGGCGAAATTGTGCGTTTTACGACGGACAGGGGCTATGGACGCCCGTCAGCGCGCGCAGCGCCCTGGGAGGCGAGACGAGCACGCGCGACGCTCGCGCGGGCTGCGGGCACTGCGCCGCAGCGCCTCGCAGCACACACAGGCACTGCGTGCTGCGCGAGCGCACTACCGCAAGGCGCCGACGCTCGGAAATTCTTTTTTTTTTTTAAAGATTAACTAAAAATACTACAATTTCTAAACCCCATTTTTCAAATCTAATTTTCAAAATATTTTTTATTGTTTTTTACCTTTTCACTCTAAAATGCAAATTTAAACAGGAAATCACCACTTTCAACTTTTTTGCCTGTGACAAGACATCTTATCATCATTAGGTAACTCTGATCTGGGCTGTCTCAGGACCCGGTGTCTGCAGTTGCCCCCAATTTTGGGAAAACTAGTGCACTAGTGCTTAGATAAGCCAAAATTCAGAGAAAAAGGAAAGAGATGCGTACCTGAGGCAGCCCTTACCTTTTTGCCGTGTGGAATGTTGCGACTTGTTGCCGTTGAGCTATAGTGCTATCCGACTGTGGCTCGTTTGCAATCTTTTCTATCGCATTGTCCCGCTCGCCTCCGGTTGGCTTTCACGGCATCTGTGAGATGCGGTGTCCTCTAACCCCAATCCCATTGCGATCTGTTCTATCGCATGTGCCCCGCTGTCCTCATCTCGGCATGCATGGTGGCTAATCTATCGCGCTAGCCTCATTTAGGCTTCCAACGGTGTGAGGAGAAGTGTTGTCTAACTGCATCCTCTGTTGCGATCTGTTCTATCGCATGTCCCCCGCTAATCTCATCTCGGTCTGCACGGCGGCTGGTCTATCCCGCTAGCCCCATCTCGGCCTGTGCGGTGTGAGGTGAAGTGTTGTCTAACTGCATCCTCTATTGTGATCTGTTCTATCGCTGTTCCCCGCTAACCTCATCTCAGTCTGTACGGCGGCTGGTCTGTCCCGCTAGCCTCATCTCGACCTGCGCGGTGTGAGGTGAAGTGTTGTCTAACTGTATCCTTTATTGCGATTTGTTCTATCGCATGTTCCCTGCTAACCTCATCTTGGTCTGGACGGCGGCTGGTCTGTCCCACTAGCCTCATCTCGGCCTGCACAGTGTGAGGTGAAGTGTTGTCTAACCGCATCCTATGTTGTGATCTGTTCTATCGCTGTCCCCCGCTAACCTCATCTCGGTCTACACGGCGGCTAGTCTATCCCGCTAGCCTCATCTCGGCCTACGCAGTGTGAGGTGAAGTGTTGTCTAACTGCATCCTCTGTTGCGATCTGTTCTATCGCTGGTGTCCCGTTAGTCTCATCCCGGCCTGCGCGGTGTGAGGTGAAGTGTTATCTAACTGTATCCTCTGTTGCAATCTGTTCTATCGCTGGTGATCCGCTAGCCTCGTCCCGGCCTATACGGTGTGAGGTGAAGTGTTGTCTAACTGCATCCTCTATTGCAATCTGTTCTATCGCTGGTGTCCCGCTAGCCTCGTCTCGGCCTACACGGTGTGAGGTGAAGTGTTGTCTAAATGCATCCTCTGTTGCAATCTATTCTATCGCTGGTGTAACACCCCCTACGTCCCTGTTGGAAGGACGCGGATGTGCTACCGACTCTCACTCACATACATGCACACATACGCTAAGCATACCTTCATGCAAAAACACGGGGAAATTAAAAACTTAGCTTACCTTGCGGGCACCGACTGGTCATGCAATAACTCACATACACGCAGACACTAAGCGGAAGCATAAACACATACATACATATGATCATTCAGCGAAAGCATAAAGCGAGAGATAAAACGAAGGAATAACTAAAAGCTTAATTACAAATACCATAATACAGAAATACAAAAGCTGAAATACAGAAGCTGAACAAATTACAAAACTTTTAACTCTTATGTGGCCGACCTTGCAGACGTGCGACTCGAACCGAACCAAACCTGCCACCTACACGGGAAAAGAGCCCGTGCTAAGCGATAAACGCTTAGTGGGGATAACACACAAGCAAGATGGACGGCCATTCACAATGGTCGCCAGAACAAGATACATACACAAATGGCATATGCAATTAATCACAACAGATGGATAAATAAGCCTGCATAGGAAAGCAATGCATTCGGAAGTTTATATACACATACTTGTAAATATTACCTGAGTGCTCGTCTCAATATCATAATCGTCCGAATACTACACTCTTATATCATATTAAGCACAGCCCCAAACAGACAAGGGATCACAGTAGATACAAATATTCATGTAAAACTACATACAAACTCCCATGCATATAGTTACCGGGGCATCAAGTGTCAGTACCCTACCGTGCACAGTCACGAGAGATAATACACATACGACTATCATGCCAAGTACTCATGCATTTAACGAAAAACCCATTCACATGCAATACAATTATCAGGCAATACGCAGCCAACTATCATGCCGAGAACGCTAGTTAACTAAACATACTTTTATCATGCCTTGAAATGTAAATACATGACTACACGCTGAAATCACTACAATAGGAAAACTAGAGGGAGGAGGCACGTAACATAACACAGTATATATATAACATTCCAAGGTCAGGAGCACATTCATTACGTATCTTGATTCACATAATTCACTATAACCGTCAAAAGTACAAAATCACGTTTGTGCACATGCTTACTAATCATAGCATTCAAAACCTATTAATTCATATTCTTATAGACATAACTAATCGAATTCATGGCATTCAAAAGATCATGGTCACAGTCACGCACATCTTAATTCCCGTACCTATATTCACAATATGTTATGCATATACCCATATATGCAGATAATTATGTCCAATTCACATGTTTAGGTCACACTTAACCCATTCAGAGATTCATAATCACATTCGGATACATAACCGATTCACATGTCCAGAATCATGCTTAATCGAATATTACATTCTCTTGTTCATATTAGGCAAAACAAACAGAATACCTGCTGACTCAAAATAGTGGATAACGAGTATACAGAAAGTACTTTACGGGTACAAGCCGATTACAGAAAGTACCTTACGGGTACAAATCGCAAACTATTTTTCTTTTTATTCTCAAACATTTTTATGGGGGATCTTAAACAAGATCCAACCACATTACAGAAGGTTCGCGAGGAACCAAACGGGGACCTGATCGAGGTCCAAACGGAAATAGAAGCTGCAGCATAGACTCTATTAGGCATGCCTAACTATCCACTAGACTGACTCTTGCAGGCGGAGAATTACACAGTTTACGGCCATAGTTCAATTATAACACGCAAAGAGTTCACTTACTTTGATGAATCGGTACATACATAATATAGCTCATATCAGGTGGTATCGTGTGCTAAAATCCATAATTAAACATTCCTAATGTCACACCCCAAATCGGGCCTAGTCGAAATATGATTGCTCGGTCGGAATAAGTGAGGGTAATTTGGTAATTTGTACATGAATAATATGGATAATAAGGATTTATTTGCAAAGAAATTAAATTAAATAAGTTAAGTGAAAGAAATATTATGGTGTGCTTGTTGTGTATGGAAGTAGGGTATAAGTGGGTTTTAGGAAATGATTTGGTGTGACTCAAGTGTGGTACCTTGAAGATTTTTATTCAAGGAATGTTTGTATGTGGAGTGAGTATGGTGCCTTGATGAAGAGTTAGTCAAAGAGGGATCTTGATTCTTTAGGATCTTAACATGTGGACCAATAGGATTTTGACTAGTGGTTTGGGTTAGTGGGGAGTAATTAATGAAAGAGGAAAACGAAAACAGGAAAGGAAAAGAGGGCAATCAGATTTCCCATTCTTTTCCCTGCGTTTTCTCCTTCTTCTTCCATTTCTTGCTCTTTGCTTCTCTTTTGGTTGGATGATCTTCAAGGTTTGGTTTGGGTTTTTGAGATTAAGAATTGTTTTGAAGAGGTAAGTGGTTAGGTTTTGGTTATTGTGCTTTGATCTTCTTTTTCTTCTAGTTTGCTTTCGATTTGAGTAAGTTAGGGTTTTGGTTTAGTTATTCTTGGGTTTGTTTGTGCGAGTTTTGGATGATTTGAAGAGGAGCTAAGGCTAGATTGAGTGGGTTCTTGAAGATTGAGGTTTTGAATCGCAAATCCAGGTTTGGGAACTTTTTATTTATGTATGATTTTGATTATATTCATGAGTTGTTTAAGTAATTTGAATGTGTTGATGATGATTTGTGATGATGGTAGTGAGTGTTGGCTCAAATGACTCATTGTTGCATGTGAATAGGTTTTTGGGTGAAAAACTGGATTAGAATACACTGGACCTTTCTTCGGTTATTACACTGTTTTGGGAGTTATAGAACTCCAAATGATATGAAATCAGTTCCTTTAGAAAGCTAAGATATATGTCTACAAATGTGTTAGAAATAGGTTCGAGCTAATTGTAACTCTAAGTGTCCGAAAAATGGTCAAGAAGTAGACCTATCTTCTTTGGACGGGTTCAGAGAAGCACTGTGGGTTGTTTAGATCATATCTGAATCTATAGGTGTCCAATTGACCTGTAATTTGTTGCATTTGGAAGTTAACATCCTATAAAACATTTGTTAAGAAGGAAGTTTTGGCTAAAAATGAGTTCTAGACTTTGATATAGGCTGTACAAAATTGTGGAGTGAACCAGTCCCGAAATTTTGCTTCTGTTTTGCAATATTTTGGTATGTCACGGTGGCAACCAAAATGGTTACCACCATGACCTATGAAAATGCAGGGCAGAATGCTCACTTTTGGACCTCACGGTGACAACCAATTGGTTACCACCGTGACCACCCCCTAATATGCATAATTTGAGTGTTTTTCTTCCCGAAACGTACCCGAACTTCATGGTAAGTTCCTATAGCATGTCTAACTCATTTCTAACCTTAGGAAATGAGTATGTGGGTGGTCGTCAAACCAAATTATAAGTGATTAAAGCTATAGCATAAGAGTTTAATAATGAAATTAAATGTATATATGTGCTTTTTAATTATTGAACAGGATATGCTCGTGGTATTGATCAGGTATGATGTGAACAAGTATGTATAATTATGAATTGAGTTTGTTTAATGGAAAATATATATATAGGGGATATGAGTAATGAATGCATGATTAAAGTAATTGCCTAACAATATTATACGATGCATGCATTGGTAATAAATGTTATTAGAATATGTTAATATGCAAGGTATTTATGATATTTTAACGGTTCATGTGGTTACTTGAGTGCCTATATAATATGATTAAGTGAGAAGAATAGCATCCTGTTTTGAGGGTTTTGTATGTCACGGTGGCAATGAATGTGGTTACCACCGTGACCTCCCGCAGATTTGCATTCTGTTTTGGGGTTCTGGTATGTCACGGTGGCAATGAAATGGGTTACCACCGTGACCTACCTTTGGTTTGCATTCTGCTTTGGATTTTGGTATGTCACGGTGGCAATGGATTTGATTACCACCGTGACCTACCTCAGAGATGTATTCTGTTTTGGGGGCTTTTGGTATGTCACGGTGGCAATGGATTTGATTACCACCGTGACCTACCTCAGAGATGTATTCTGTTTTGGGGGCTTTTGTATGTCACGGTGGCAATGGAATTGGTTACCACCGTGACCTACCCTAATTTTGTAATGAGTATTTATTCGTTAAATGCAGTGGTTTGAATGTGGAACTAATGATTTTGCGTGCACAATAACATTGGATTATTGCTTCGTTCTGATAGAGTATACAGTATTTTTGAGTGATTGATGATTTCAGTATGATTTATAGATTTAATTTATATGATCTTTGGGATATGCGGATGTGATTACAAGTCTCTGAACAGGCTAAAGGTAACTCTGACCTACGTATTGTACTTTCATTTTTATCTGTAAATGGTCTTGTTTATAGTATGTGTATATTAATGTGAATATGTCCATTGTACTCTGGATTAAATATGATGATATTTATATACTGTCTGATATGACACCTGATTTGAATGATGCATGACCTGCGAGAGTCAGTCTAGTGGATAGTTAGGCATGCCTAATAGAGTCTTTGTAGCTGCAGCGCCCTTTGAACGATTTGGACCCTGATCAGGTCCCACGACTGGTTCCTCGCAAACCCTTTGATATGAAATGTTTTTAGAATGTGGAAAAAGATGATGTTGCTTTTCGACTTGTACCTGTATGGTACATTATATTATATGTTCCCTCTGAGGTTTACCCGGTCAGAGATCGGGCTATATGTTCCCTCATGAGGTCTTCTCCTCAGTACTCGTTATCCACTATTATGAGTCAGCAGGTATTTTGATGGTTTGTTTTATTCTGTTTTGAAATAGTTATCAGAATGTGATATCCGAATGAGCAAGAATCTGTTTATATGTATATGAATATGACTACGGGCTTCAGAAGGTAAATCTGTATTTAGTAAACGTGACTTTTTAGTTAACATGATTATCCGAACTTGGCATGTGATTTGTTATTAGTTTCTGAATGCTTTGAAATGCTTCGATCGATGTATTTATGTATATGAGTTAAGCATGGTTTTATTGTGTACAAGCATGTGAATCGGATCGGTTGTGAGGGTAAATATATAAGATGTAATCGTACTTTCTGCATGGTTTTGATATGCTATGTATTAGAGTTGTGCAGCAGAAGCGTGGTGTCTTGGATGTTTTCTTGGGTATGTGGCTCAGCATGATAACACTGGTGTCGTGTTTTGGGTTATGACTGTTTTGGCCCATTCCTGATATATGTATATGATTATGTGTGTGAGTTTCCGAATGAATGACTTTACTATGCAAGTCTGTTTAGATATGTGTTTTGAATATCCGTAATTGCCATTTGAATGTATTTGGCCTCGACGACCATTGTGAATGGCCGTCCATATTATTATGCTTGTTTTCCCCACTAAGCGTTATCGCTTAGCACGGGTTCTTTTTCCCGTGCAGGTGGCAGGTTTGCTTCTGTTCGAGTCGCGCATCTGCAGAGTCGGCCACATAGGAGTTAGAAGTGATGTATTTTGTTGAATTTTTGTAGCCTGGATTTTGTAATTCTGATGAGTATGTATATGTAATAATATGTAAAGATACTTATATAATATTCTGGGCCATGTAAATATTTGTATAGCGATGTTTGGAGAATAACTTCTATTGTATGCTTGTAAGTTTTCACAACTGTATGCTTTTGATTAGTGTATACGCATTTGCGAAATATGCATGTCCAAATCTACTCCTCAAGTTTTAAATTCTTCCGTATTTTAGTATGCTTTGTCTCGCTTCAGTTCGGTAACACACCAACTCGTACGGCCTCCTACTCCATTGCGGATGGGTTCGTCCACGTATGAGTTGGGGTGTTACACCTAACACATACAAAAATTAAAGGATTTTATTGCAAAAACAGGGTAGGTCACGGTGGTAATCAAACTGGTTGCCACCGTGACATACCAAGGATCTTTGGCAGAAAGCAAGTCTGGGGTACCTCACGGTGGTAACTAAATAGGTTGCCACCGTGACATACCCACAACCCATAACAGAATCTAAGGTCTGAACACCTCACGGTGGTAACCGGATTGGTTGCCACCGTGACCTATTCAAACTCACGGCAGAATGCATCTGGTTCGTGCCTCACGGTGGTAACCGAATTGGTTGCCACCTATGACCCATGCCCAGATGCGATTCCTGAGGGCGATTTCCAGGTTATTCAAACCAACTATCCCAAAAATTCTCATTTCAAACAACATATCCTCATTCCAATAGCAATAAAAACCCAAATCAAACATCATTGAATCATGCCATTAATAAGTCTTACACATGAATTCGAAGAACAACATCACATTACATCAATTCATGCTAACACTTAACAATGCAAAGTCTTAGTCATGCAACGGTACAATTTACACTTAAGCATAGCATAATATTCTTAGAGAAGGATCATAAGTACAGATATGCATAATACATTTCACATTCAATATCACATGCTCATACAGATTAAGGTATTACAACCCTTAAGTGTCATTTAACTGGACTAGATTCTAATCATACAATTACACCTAATTATTTCATTAGTTGTATTAATCTTAATCATATTCACATTTATTTTCCAAGTGATAACTATTCTTATACTCATTTAATAGTCCTAAACATGCATCGGATGGATCCTAGGAAGTTTCGGTGGAAAACGAGTTCAATTCGGGAAGAAAAACACATAAAATGGTCAAGATAAAAGGGGTCACGGTGGTAATGAATTTAGTTACCACCGTGAGGTCCCAAACTAAGCATTCTGTCCAGGATTTACATATGTCACGGTGGTAATGAATTTGGTTACCACCGTGACCTACCAAAAACTTACAAAACAGAAGCTACGATTCAGGACTGCTTCACAACTCATTTTTGTTCAGCCTAAACGGACATCTAAATGACATTTTTAGGCAAAAGTTCCTTCTTAACAAATCTTCCCTAGGATGTTAAAATTCAAATAAAACAAATTTCAGATTAAAATGACATCTATAACTCCAGATAAAAATATCAACACTGGTCCAGTAACCCGACCCAACCAGAGACACTTCAGATTTTAACTTATTCAAGGGTTTTAGAGCTAGAACTGTCTCCTGGTCCTTCAGAGACAATTTTATATCTATATCTTAGATTTCAATTGGAACTGGAATTACTCAATTTGGAGGTCTATAACTCGATCTATGACAAAAACAATACACAAAGGTCTGGTAAAAACTAAACAGAATTTTCCCAAAATCATACTTTACACACCAAAAGTTATATGAACAGTCTAACACATCCAAAATTCATGCACAATCATCCAATACATAATCATGCATCATTTATACATCAAGATCATATCACACATAGCTCCCAAACCTGGAAATCAAAGCTTCAAACCGATCACTTCAAAATCTAACCTTCTCTTCCCTTCTCCTCCAATTCTTGCAACCAAATCAAATCAAAACCTCATTAACCCAAGAACATAACCTTTAAAACCCACTCAAATCCGAAAAAGGAGAAGAAGAAGAAGTATACTAAAAGCAAAACAGCCACTTACCTCCTATAGAACCTTCAAAGCTCAAACCCTAGACCAAAGGTGGAAGAAAACCCACATGAAAGGAAGAGAGAGCAGAAATGTAGATGGGGAAAGAGAGAGAGAGGCGTGGGAAAGGAAAGGCAAAACTCCCTTTGGCTTCCACGGGAAGCTACTCCCTCATTCCCTCTCTCTTCTCCTTTCAAATCCCAATCAATGCTCTCACCAACCTTACACATGTCACCCCACTATTGGTCCCTAATGATCTCATCTTGACTAAAAACCCAAGGCACCAAACTCAACTCACACCATATAACCTCCCATGAAACACTTTTACATCCTAGTTACTATGCACCAATACCACTAGATCATGCCAAAATCAAAGTACCCTACATCCATACACACATGCACACCTTATAATTTTCCCCTCTTAACATAATTAATTAATTACTTTGCACTTAAGTCCTTATTATCCAATTTCCTCATTAACAAAATTACCAAAATGCCCTTCACTTATCCGACTTAGCTAGTCAAATCCGACTAGGCCCGACTTGGGATGTGACAGCTGGTGTCCCGCTAGCCTCGTCCCGACCTGCACGGTGTGAGGTGAAGTGTTGTCTAACTGCATCCTCTATTGCGATCTGTTCTATCGCTAGTGATCCGCTAGCCTCATCCTGGCCTGCATGGTGTGAGGTGAAGTGTTGTCTAACAGCATCCTCTGTTACAATTTGTTCTATCGCTGTTGTCCCGCTAGCCTCATCCCGGCCTGCATGGTGGGAGGTGAAGTGTTGTCTAACTGCATCCTCTGTTGCGATCTGTTCTATCGCTGGTGATCCGCTAGCCTCATCCCGGCCTGCACGGTGTCTGTGAGATGTAGTACTCTCTGACTACAACCTCTGTTTGCGATCTATTCTACCACTTGTGATCCATTAGCCTCGTCCCGGCCTGCACGGTGTCTGTGAGGTGCAGTGCTCTCTGACCACAACCTCTGTTTGCGATCTGTTCTATCGCTGGTGTCCCGCTAGCCTCATCCCGGCCTGAACGATGTCTGTGAGATGCAGTACTCTCTGACTACAACCTCTATTTGAGATCTGTTCTATCGCTGGTGTCCCGCTAGCCTCCTCCCGGCATGCACAGTGGTTGGTTTATCCCGTTTGCCTCATCTCGGCTTGCATGCTCTGTTGTGATCTGTTCTATCGCTGTCCCCCGCTAACCTCAACTCGGTCTGCACGGCAGCTAGTCTGTCCCACTAGCCTCATCTCGGCCTGCACGGTGTGAGGTGAAGTGTTATCAAACTGCATCCTCTGTTGCAATCTGTTCTATCGCTGGTGTCCCGCTAGCCTCGTCCCGGCCTGCACGGTGTGAGGTGAAGTGTTGTTTAACTGTATCCTCTGTTACGATCTGTTCTATCACTGGTGATCCTCTAGCCTCATCCCGGCCTACACGGTGTCTGTGAGATGCAGTACTCTCTGGCTATAACCTCTGTTTACGATCTGTTCTACCGCTGGTGATCCGCTAGCCTCGTCTCGGCCTGCACGGTGTCTGATCTACTGAGCCCCCTTAGGTCGGTATGGTGACTTGTTCGTCATTTTCTTTGCTGGCGCTTCTTCTTTTTTTTTTTACAAAAAAGGGAAAAGCAAATGCGCAAGGTATATAAAAGAGATGCTTACCTGTGGTAGTGCATACATGTTGGGGCCGATGTCAGACGGGTGCCCCCCTGAAGGACGGTTGGTTTTTCCCCAAATATCGATTCCTCTATCATCTCCAACATCCTTATTGAAAAGACCTGCATACCTCTCGAGAGGGCTCAGTGCTCGCAGGGAGACTTTAAAAATCTGTGCTCACTGAGAGGCTTAAATGCTCACTGAGAGTCTTTGATGCTCACTGAGAGACTTTGATGCTCACTGAGAGACTTTGATGCTCACTGGGAGACTTTGATGGTCACTGGGAGACTTTGATGCTCACTGAGAGTCTTTGATGCTCACTGAGGGACTTTGATGCTCACTGAGAGACTTTGATTTCGAGCCGCCAGAGAGGAAAATAGGTTTGAGCCTCCTCAGAGGAAAATTATATTTGAGCCTCTAGAGAGGAAATTGGATTTGAGG
This sequence comes from Excoecaria cochinchinensis, assembly GCA_947683425.1. Classification (NCBI taxonomy): domain Eukaryota; kingdom Viridiplantae; phylum Streptophyta; class Magnoliopsida; order Malpighiales; family Euphorbiaceae; genus Excoecaria; species Excoecaria cochinchinensis. The sequence goes on along the minus strand of CANTUQ010000018.1, from coordinate 11,154,505 downwards.
TTTTGGTTGCTTGCCCGCAGGCGGATAGGTTTCCATGTCTCTGGCGACCTTTAAAATGATTTTTTTTTTTTTTTTGTTTTTGTTTGTTTTTTTTTTTGTAAGTTTTTGGGATTCTTACATTTTGGATGTATTTGAATTTTTACGGTACATTGGATTTTTAAGGCCTTGAAAATATCTTTTTTTATTTTTGTCATCTTTTTGTTTGAGAATTTGTATTCTTTGTGTTTCTTTTGCATTTGGATTTTGTACACTTATTGTGCGATGTGTATGAGCGTGCCTCTTATGATAGGGAAACTTACCTGGTGGCTCCCGGCGTGGCGTGCATGAGTCTGACAATGTTAAGCTGAACTCAACTCTTGGATCATCTTTAAGCATGAGGTCTATTCGGACCCCTCATCTGAGCTATGTACATATACAAAACATTGTGCACGTGTATAGAATCATGTGTGTGCAATATACACACATTTGAATCCGAATTTTGTACGCTTTGTGTGAGGTGTGTGAGCGTACATCTTATGACAGAGAAACTTACTTGTTCGCTCCCGGCATGGTGTGCATGGAGAGGCTTATTCTTTTCCCTCTTGGGAGCAGATCCTTGAGATTCTTCCCTCATGAGGACTTTATCTTGATTATTGTGTGATGTGTACAAGCATACATCTCATGGTACAGAAACTTACCTTGCTGCTCCTGGCATGGTGCGCATAAGTAGGCTTGCTCTTTTAAATGTCTTTTCAGGAGCAGATCCTTGAGATTCCATTCTTATGAAGGCTTTATCTTGATCCGATTCTTCGGCATGGATGAGCGCCGATGTAGAGTCAAAACTGTACCTTGGCCCACTTTTGCATCTGATTTGCCTCCGACTAAAGTATGTGTGGATAGTTCGACTTCTCAAAGGATCTTATTTTCTATAGATTTGTGTGATTCCGGATTGCCCTGAGCATAGTGCGTCCGGATAGGCTTGTCCTTCCCACCTCTATACATACGCGCTTGATTTTATGTTGGATACAGTGGCTGATAATGTTGAGCTGAATCCATCCTTTGGATCATCCTTGCTCATGAGGTCTATTCAGACTTTTCCCTCTGAGTCATATACACAACAACCTATACAAAAGATTGTGTGTGCATATGGAATAATGTGTGTGAAATATACATACAAAACTATATATAAGAAACATGTGCAAAGGATTAATGTACAAGAATTGTGTGTGCATATCTATGCGTGTAAAAGACTAAATGCACGTGACATGCATGTGACATGCAAAAATGAATAGACCACATCTCAGATGGTTAAGGGATTCATTGAGGGTACTGCTCGGCTACTCACATTGTATGATGCTCCCAAAGATCTAGAAAAGCATTGTTCTGGCTTTACGGACTCTGTCCCATAATCTTTTCAAAGAGAACTGACTCGTGCGCGTCTTTGCCCCCCGGTCAACGAGCATTTTATCCCCATGACTCTGAATCAAGCTCTGCCTAAAGGAAAGTCATTCAGAGTAATGTCGCCGTGCGGTCTCTTTCCTAGGCGGGCTTGATCCATGGGTTAACAGGGAACCCGATGGACACGTATGGTGCACAATGAAAAACAGGCAGCATAACCTCTCTTAGCTAATGCATAGGCATATGAGTTGTGATCATTGTGTATTTAGGCAGTCCGAATAAGTTGATATGGGCCTATCGGGGCATGAAAGCCTTTGATTAGGTGACCAATCAAATTATTTGGGTTTGTCCAATACAAAATGATCCATATAGCAAGCAAGGTATTATGGTTCATACCACCTAGGGAAAGTATCTATTTCCATTACATGAGCTTTGGCCTGGGTGATGTTACTTTAGGGCTACCCAAGCATGATCCCTGCCAACGGGTCTAGCTCATCACGAGCGTAACGATCGATCGGGTCTCCATTTAATATACCATGATGATATGAGACTTGGGCTGGTGATTATCCTTAACACTTCCCTACTGTAACACCCCGATACCCCCGTTGGAAGGATGCCGGGGCGCCACGCGCACAAATTACTAAAACGCATACATACACAAGGCATGGTAAGAGAACCAAATACATTTAATCAAAATATAACATATCCATATACATATAATCGTATTATCATCTCGTTTTACAAAAAGAGATTTGCAAATAAATACATATACAAAACAAAATCATCCTTTACAAAGTTTACAATTTCAAAACCATACTCCATAAACAAAAATTACAGCGAAAGACAAAATAACTCCAATTCTAGATTTCTAGTGGCCGACCTGCAGATGTCCGACTCCCAGAAAGAACCTGCCACCTACACGGAAAAGGAGCCCGTGCTAAGCGATAATGCTTAGTGGGGAGGAACAACACATACTTGTACATATAATCGCAATAACAAATACATATATATGATATAATAATAACAAGCATCTAACATATACTCAAGTATAATGGAAGAATAAACCATTCATATCCGAATACCAGTGTTACCTCTCATCATGTTATAACTCATATTCATATACATGTAACATATATTCATTTTATATTACTATCGCATGAACCAAACTCAAGTAAAAGCCTGAACATTTGCTAATTAGTGGATACAGGTACTAATGATACTGATAGGACACAGTATCCCAAGCATATGGAGACATGAGTCTCAAAACATTTTCTTATATTCATGTATACCCGAAGGTATACCGGAGACCGAGGCCTCATTCATCTTATATGACCCAAACGGGGCCCGCATGTAAGAAATAACATATAGCAGCTGCACTCACACTCTGACCCTAGATAAGCGCTTATCTATCTACTAACTATGACTACTAGCCTCAAAGGCACTAATAAGACAATAAATACATATATTTCATTTCTTTTCACTATAAAGGTATAAACTACCAAAGTATGCAAATAACTTAACCACACATATACATAGATCAGAAGTAAAGTCATATAAATCATTCCCAGGTAAAAATCGACGTACAACCCTCAAATGAATAACTCATACATATATACCATTTAACATGCTATGTAAACTTATTTAGATATGTTAACCCTATTATGAAAGCCAATAATCCATATAAGTAACATTTGGGAAAGTAAAAAGGAGAAAACTTTACATGTTGAAGACACCTCACGGTGGTAACCAAAGTTATTGCCACCGTGACATGCATATTAAGCAAAACAGAATGCCAGACTGTGATACATCACGGTGGTAACCAAAGTAGTTGCCACCGTGACATAAATGCCACTCAAAACAGAATGCAAAACTGAAGTACCTCATGGTGGTAACCAAAGTTGTTGCCACCGTGACATACCCAGAACAGGCGGGCAGAATGCAATTCTAACCTACCTCACGGTGGCAACCCATTTGGTTGTCACCGTGACCCCTGTAAAATTTCAATTCCACAGAACCCAACCATGTATTCAAGCCTTTCCAAACCTTTACAACCCTTAAATCATGCATAGATCATTCATTCCTAAATCACATCTTTAACATATGCCATAATGAACTCAAAATCATGCTACAATTAACATGCTTATAACACAAAAATTCACTTACATAACAACTACACAAATCACTTATAGTTAGGCATAATCACATACCAAAACACACAACCAACAATAAGATTTGACTCAAAACATGATCCAAATGATGGTGTAAAAACACACCCAAACATATAGCCAATTTAAACTCCCAAACCTGAAATGGAGCTCAAATCTTCACTTTCTTCAGTCAATAACTTTTCCTTTCCCTCTATCCTTTCTCTTTTCTTCAGCTTCTTGCAACCAAATCAAATCAAAAACTCCATTAACCTAAGAACATAACCTTTAGAAACCCATACCAATCCGAAAAAAGGAGAAGAAGAAGAATGATACCCAAAGCAAAACAGCCACTTACCTCTTTTAGAACCTTCAAAGCTCAAACCCTAGACCAAAGGTGGAAGAAAACCCACATGAAAGGAAGAGAGAGCAGAAATGTAGATGGAAAAGTGAGAGAGAGAGGCGTGGGAAAGGAAAGGCAAAACTCCAATTGGCTTCCACGGGAAGCTACTCCCTTCCTTCCCTCTCTCTTCTCCTTTCAAATCCCATTCAATGCTCCCACCAACCATTACACATGTCACTCCACTATTGGTCCCTTAATCTCATCTTTGACTAACAAACCAAGGCACCAAACTCAACTCACACCATATAACCTCCAATAAATCACTTTTACATCCAAGTTACCATGCACAAATACCACTAGATTATACCAACATCAAGAGTACCCTACAACCATACATCACATGCACACCATATAATTCCTTTATTTAACTTAACTAATTAATTCCTTGTAAATAAATCCTTATTATCCAAATTTTTTTTTGCTAAAAATTACTGATATGCTCTAAATATTATGACTTACCATGCAGATTTCAATTAGGCCTATTTTGGGTTATTACACCTACATTGAGTGAACGTAGGGTTATGCTTCGAGAACGCACCGGGGTAGAAAGAGGGACCAAACTAGCGTAGATCTAAGGCTCTAATGAGATGTAATACAATCTCGAAAAAGGATGAAATGTTTAAATTAAAAATCAACTGTAAATTTTAACCAAGGCACTTTCGAAGCGAAGTCTCGAGTATTGTCCCCAGCGGAGTCGCCACTGTGATGAGCGCCGAACCCCGGGGCACCCCGAACCGCTCGCTTTCAGGGCTTTCGAGAGAGGTTCATTAAAACTTGTAACGAATTACAAGTGCGTCTATGTTGGGCAACAAGGAGGTTTCTTGGAGTCGCCACCCAATAGAATATTGGGAAAGGTTGTCTAGCCTCAGTGAGCCTAAGACGGCGCATATATATCCATTTTGGGCAAGTCAGAGGGATCTTGGAGACCTCATCCCAATAGAACATTGGAATGATCCTCTAACCCAGTGGAGCCTAGGATTGTTCGAGTTGGGCCTTTTGGTGGGCCACAAGAGATATTTTGGAGGTCCCATCCCAATAAAACATTGAGATGGTCCTCTAACCTTGTTGAGCCTAAGACCAGAGTGGGTTCGGGACTTTCCATTTATTCATACCTTGGTTAAGTTTATAATTGAGTTTTGAATTTAGAGTTTCATCCCATTTCTCATTCATTTCAATGCAGTTAATTAAAGCGCAGGTTGTCCACTCAAGAAAAAGTGATAAATAAAACATAATCAAAGTAAAGCACATGAAAGTAAATACAACAAAAATAGGGCGGAATACAACTCCCATTGTAAATAAAATACAAGTCATGCATAAATCGGGATATTCGTTAATGATGAGGACATTGGTCCTCGCATGCATATTTATTATGAAATAATTTTGATGTGATGGTTTTGTTTGGAGAAAATTGAGACATTGGTCCCATTTTTATTAGAAAAGATTCCAAGTTAATTAATAAAAAAACGGTTTGGTGATTTTCTTTCTAGTGCCTAAAATAAACAATTTTATAGGAAAATTACATAGCAAAATAAATAGAAAAGCCAAATGAATAAAAGATTACAAATAAAACAAATAAATATTTAACCCCAAACGAGTCTTCTAGATCTCCTCGCGTGCTCGTAAAAAATGTCCAAAAAGAAAAAATAGGATGTGAAATAAAAACACAACACAAATAAAATGATGTTAGTAATTGAATCAAAAATATAATAAATGATAAAATAAGGTGATATCAAAATGACAAATGAATTAATATGTTAACAATTTAAAATAAATGAGAAAAATGTGTTATGAATGATAAATGGATTAAAAGATGTAATTGGAATAAAATATAACATGTTAATGAATTAATATGTAAAAATATGAACATGATAATAACGAAAAATGAAAATGAATAAATAAATAAACAATAATAAATAAATAATAATAACAATGATAAAAGAATGATAAAAATTAATAAGAGAACGATGAAAATAATTAAATGAATGACATGATTAATTAAATATGTTCACAAATGATATAAACCATTTACATGGCAAAAAGATCAATCAAAATGAATTAATTTAATTACATGTCAAAAATAATGATGAATTAAAGTGAAAATAGATTATTTACATGTTAGCAATAATAAGAAATCAATATTTATGTGAACAAGAAATAAAATAATATATGAACATATTAAATAAAACAAATATAAAATAAATAAAATACATAAATAAATGAAGATAATAAAAATATGCATGAATAAATTACATATGAACAAAATTAATAAAAAAGGGAAGATTGAGCCCAGAATGTTTGCCCTCAGAGTTTCGGATTCAATGAAGGTAAAAATGATATTGATTTCCTTATTCTTGATTTGCAAGATTAGAATTGAAATATGAAAATGTTGGAATTTTATTCCAAGAAAAAAGATTAAAAAAAGATCAAAAATTGTTTAAAAACAAAGAATTAATTTCTATGCCTAAAGAAATACTATTGATCAAAAAAAAAATTTTATTGATTAAAAAATAAAAAATGATCCCAAGAACGAACAATTATTTGTTTGTCTTGAGAAATAAAATATAAAAAAATCTTATTTTTAGAAAATCAAATGAAAATTTTGATTTTGATAACAAACAATTATTGTATTTGTCTCAAAATTAACTTTTCATCAAAAAGAGATTTAAAAGAAAATCAATGAAAAAAATTTTATTAAACACAAATAAAAGGTTAAAAAAGAATTTTGAGAACAAATAATTGTTGTGTTTGTCTCAAAAATTTAATCAAACAACAAAACTCCTTCTAAATATATGTTTAGAAGAAATTATGTTGGAAAAAGAATGAAAAATGAACTGAATTTTTGTTCCTTTTGGTGGGAAAAAAATCTGGAATTTTTAGAAAGAAATTGAGAGGAAGAAGAAGTGAAAACCTAAAAAATAAACCCTAAAAAAATCTCCCCTTTTCTCTTTCCATCTTTTTCTTTTTATATGAAGAAAATTGAAAAATAAAAATAATTAAAATGGTAAGACCTAATTAAATCAAATATTAACAATTTTAAATTTTAAAAATTGAAAAAAATCCTGAAAGTCCCTTAAAAAAGTGATAAAAAATCGAATTTTGTGGAAAAAAAATCGGAAAAATTGAATTTTTGGGCGAAATTGGGTGTTTTGCGGCGGATAGGGGTTACGGACGCCCGTCGGCGCTCGCCCAGCGCGCTGGGAGGCAAGACGGGCGAGCGCGCTTGCCTGTCGCGCGCTACGCCTTGTAGCGCGCACAGGCGCTGCGTGCAGCCACAAGGCGCCGCCGCGGTCGACGCTCGGAATTTTTTTTTAAAAAAAATTAACTAAAAATACTATAATATCTAAACCCCATTTTTCAAATCTAATTTTCAAAATATTTTTCTTTATTTTTTACTTTTTCACTCTAAAATGCAAATTTAAATAGGAAATCACTACTTTCAACCTTTTTGCCTGTGACAAGGCATCTTATTATCATTGGGTAACTCTGATCTGGGCTGACTCAGGACCCGGTGTCTACAGTATGTATATGTAGATATATAAATTCATGACATTATATATATATGAATGAATTTATGTATATGTAGATATATAAATACATATATATGTATATATGTATGCATATGTATAATGGTGATTTTTTATTAGTGTAAGTTTAATTAGAATGAAAGATGAGCAATGGCTGAGAAATCAGAGATGAGAAAGACGGTGAACATGCACAAAGAGAGATAAAGAGTGAGGGCACAAAGAGAAAAGCGAGGGGAGTACAATCTTTTTCAACCCCTACTCCTCCACATGTCCACCTTTTATTCGTGCACTTTCCACATTAGCTCGTTTCCGCACCTTTTTCTATTACACGTCCAATAAGTGTTTATTAGTCTAGGTTTTGTGAGGTGCTAAATTGGATTTTCAAAGAGTTTGAGTATCGAAATGACAAAAATATACAAGTATAAGTATTAAATTATATATTAAGTCTATTTAAAATATTTCAAAAAAACAAAGTCTATTATAAAATAAATCCACATCAAATAATAATAATAATCTAGGTAAAATTAATGACATGAATATTTGACAGCTTTACATGTTAAAAAAGAAGTATGTTACAAATGTATAACATTCGACATAAGAAGAGAGGGGTTAGCTATCCTCTCGTCTCGTGCAAGGAAGTTACGATGGCAGACCACGGAAGATGGTGACTTTCCAAGTTTAAGGTTTTATATGTAATATAATATAAATATATGATAAATAGATCATTAAGGGTCTGTTCACTTACAGAAAACTGGTCCAGTTTTTTAGAAAAATTTTCCACAGAAAATAGAGATCATGTTTATTTTAGTAAATTTTCTAAAATAGAAAATAGAAAATATATTTTCCAGTTTTCTAAAATAAAGAAGAGATTGGAAAACTAATAAAAAATGTTTTCTAAATTTTCTAAATCATTTTAATACATATATACATGTGTGTGTGTATATTCACACACACATACATATACATGTATGTGTATACATATATATGTGTATGTATATGTATGCATACACATGTATGTATGTATGTATAGATGTATGTATGTATGTATGTACTTACATACATACATACATACATACATACATACATATACATATATGTATGTATGTACTCTTATATATATATATATATATATATATATATATATATATATATATATATATATATATATATATATATATATATATATATATATATATATATGTATATATGTATGTACTTAGACACACACACACATATACACATATGTATGTACATATATATATATGCACATACACATACTTATACATACATATATATATGTGTGTGTGTGTGTGTATATATATGTATGTATGTGTGTGTATGCATATACATACACACACACATATAAATATATGCATGTACATGCATATGTATATACATATAAATGCACATGCATATGCATATATATATATATATATATATATATATATATATATATATAAACACACACATATGCACATGCATATGCATATATATATACATATACACATACATGCATATGTGCATGTGGATACTATGCATATATATATATATATATATATATATATATATATATATATATATATATATATATATACACATATATATAGAATATAAATACTCCAATTTACCATTTATTGATATATATGTGCATATGTATATGCATCTATGTGTATGTATGTACATACATATGAAAAGAACTGGTGAAAACCCGTTTTATGATTACTCATTCATCTCAAAAATATATATCAGATTTACGAAAAAAAAATCTATCAAAAAAAGAAGATTCTAAATAAGGAAGTAACTTCCAAAACTAATGCTCCTAAATAAAGCTAATTAAGCCTAAAGATGAAAGAAAATATTTACAGCTGAACCTTCCAAAACAGAGCACGAGAATAATGCCACTGAACCTTCCAAAACAGAGACCGAGAATAATGCCACTGTCCAATACCCCCCCCCCCCTCTCAAGTTGGAGCATGAGGATTCTGAATGCCCAACTTGCCAAGAAGAAAATCAAATTGATCTCTACCCAAAGCTTTAATCAAAATGTCAGCTGGTTGCATAGAAGTATGCACATATTTCACTTGAATGGTTCTGCTTTGTATCTCATCCCAAATAAAATGACAATCTACTTCAATATGTTTTGTACGCTCATGGTAAACTAGGTTAGTCACCATATGTAAAGCAGACTGACTGTCACAGTATAAAGACATTGAACCATTGTGCTCAACTCCCAGAAAACGCAACAAACCTTTCAGCCATTTAAGTTCACAAGCCGTAGTGCTCATAGACCTGTACTCAGCCTCAGCAGAGGAACGAGACACCATTGCCTGCTTCTTGGATTTCCATGATATGGACGAATTCCCTAGAAGAACGAAGTAACCCGTCAAAGAGCGTCTTGTTAACGGACAACTAGCCCAGTGCAGTATAGACGGCTTGTAGGACGGCTCATTTATTTGACAATCACACGACCTGAGTTATCTTACTGTATGCATACTCTAGCACAATTTATGCAGCAGCCGAAGAAAGAGCATTGGGAAGCAGCCTTGAGGGTGGTGCGTTATTTGAAAGGCAATCCAGGTGTCAAATAAATGAGTCATCCTACAAGCCATCTATACTGCACTGGGTCATCCATATCTGCGCTATTTGTAACTGCCAGCTTGTGATTTTGTTTAATAGGAGTTCTAGCAGGCTTGGCTCCTAACAATCCAATTTCAGATATCACATCCAATGTGTACTTATGTTGACACAAGAAAATGCCACTTGAATTTCTCGCCACTTCAATGCCTAAAAAATATTTCAACTTACCCAGATCTTTCTTATGAAAACATCGGCTCAAATAATTCTTGAATTTTTGTATCGCCATTCCATCATTACCCGAGATAATAAGATCATCAACGTAAACAAGCACATTCAAATGAATAGAATTATCTCAAAAAATAAACAAAGAGTAATCTAAACATAATTGTTTAAAACCATAAACCTTTAGAGAAGCTGCCAATTTTGCAAACCAACACCTGGGCGCTTGTCGCAAACCATATAAAGACTTTCGAAGTCTACAAACTTTTCCTGGTGTCTGAGAAACAAAACCAGGAGGCAGCTTCATGTACACCTCCTCATCTAGGTCACCATGTAAGAAAGCATTTTGAACATCCATTTGATGAAGATCCCAGTTTCTTGCAACTGCTACAGCGAGCAAAGTGCGTATAGTTACCATCTTTGCCGTTGGTGCAAAAGTTTCATAATAATCTATGCCTTCAATTTGATTATTCCCAAGTATCACCAATCGTGCCTTGTACCTTTCAATACCTCCATCAGAGTTATATTTTATCTTATAAACCCACTTGCTTCCAATCGCTTTCTTTCCTGGTGGCAAGTTTTCAACAGTCCATGTTAGGGGTGTGCAATGCCCGACCCGACCCGAGTAACCCGACGAATCCGACCCGAACAAGTAATTCGGATAGGGTTATTCGGGAATTACGGGTCGGGTCGGATGTAGTAAACAGAGGTGATTCGGGTTCGGGCCGGGTAAAAACCACATAAACCCGACCCGACCGAATTAAAGACATGTATAACCCAAAAGAATTCCCAAATCAGTTTTCACTCTTCCTCTCTTCCGCTTCCCGATTTCTCTCAAAATCCCTAACTCCCAAATACATTTTGCCCTAGCGCCGCCACCTATCAGCACTGCATCTCGCCGCCATCGGTCGCCGTGCCGCCTCTGCATCGCCAATCGCCCCTGAAAGTGAGTATTAGGGATTTTAAGAGAAATTGTGAAGAGAAAGAGAGGAAGAGTGGAAACTGATTTGGGGATTTTTCATCTAGATTTTGTTAGGTTGTGTTATTTTGGGATTTCTTTGTCTGATTTTTATTTAACAAACCATTTGTTTGCTGAAATCTAAGCCACGGTCTTCTAGTTGTGTGGGTTGCTGGTCCACCAAAATTATAATTTTTCTGCTCTTTATTTTTATGAATTGTATAAGTTTCTCTTTTGATGTGTTACTGTGTGCCATGATTCAACTGCCTTTTACATGTTTTCCCTGTTGCATATTGAGTGACATTATAATTTTCATGTATTTTTTGGACTATAGTTTCTTCTCCTCTTAGTTTGTACTTCTGGAAATCTTATGACTTGATGAAGAGCATGCTCTGTACCCAGTTATACTTTTGCTCAGCCAGCTAAAATGTTTTTTACTTTTGCTAATTTTTGTGAGTAGTCCATGTGAGTGTCTCTGGAATTCATCCAAATTGCTTTTTATTCTAAGATTTCTTTCGCTGGAACTGTGGAACACCTTCATCAACTGTTCGTGAATTAATTGAAGATTGAAGAATTCCAGGGAGTGTCTGATATTTATTGTTGTTTTTAATTTTTATGTAATATAAGTTTTAAGAATTTTGAAATTTTTAGTTTATTGTAATTTTTAAATGTTTTAAGATGTTGAAATGTTATATTAGTTAGTTTAATAGGGTTTTAAATTATATGTTGTTTAATGTTAATTAATTTTAATTATATTTGATTTGATTTTTATTTTTTTATATATGTAATTCGGGTTGGTCGGGTTTTTAGGGTCGGGGCCCGAAATAAGTCGGGTTAGTCCATTCGGGCCCCTACTCATAATTAGGGTCGGTTCGGGGGTAAATAGGGTGCATTTCTCGGGATTCGGATTGTTCGGGTTCGGGTCGGGTTGACCCGAACCCGACCGTTGCACAGCCCTAGTCCATGTACCATTGTCTTCTAAAGCTTGTATCTCCTTTCTCATTGCTTCTTTCCAATTCTCATCTTTGACTGCTTCTACATAGGTACCAGGTTCATGCCCTGCATATAGCACCCCTTACCCATACTTAGGCAATCCCATCCGATAAGGAGTGAGATGCCGTAGGAGTAAAGGTGCCATCACACAGATACATAATATACATACATACATACATACAATAACATACATACCTAAAATTAAGGGTAAATTAAAACTTTGCGACACCAATCATGGAAAAGCTGATCATGCATTAATATAATGAAAACATTACATTACTGTTCTGATCAACTGAAAACAGATAATTACAGATCCCCAAAATACATATACAAAAGCGGAAGCTATTACAAAACCATATAAAAGAGTTCTATACAAAAAGAATGCTCAAACTACAGAAATAAAGCCCTACACTAAGACCCTGCTGTGTTGGCTTTGATGGCGACGACTCTCCCAAAAACGATTCCTTCCGCACCTGCACGGGTAAACACACCGTGCTAAGCGATAAACGCTTAGTGGGGAAACACACATATAGCATAAGGACAACCATTTACAACGGTCGTCAAGGCAATTCACATGCGTACTTCATGTACAAACGATAATCATGGCATGACAATAATAATAACTCATGCTCACATACATAAAGCCATTCATCAGAAGATTCATAACAATAATCATATTCTCATAACAGATTACACTTTTCATCATTGAACCCATAAGGATATAACATATGTTTTCCCATATAACAATTCATACAAAACACCTGCTGACCCGAGGGAGTGGATAACGAGTATACGGACAGTACTTTATGGGTACGAGCCGATACGGACAGTACTTTACGGGTACGAGCCGATAAAACAAATTTTCATTTAACTTTTACAAAACATTACAAAGGGGGATCTTAAACAAGATCCTTTCAGATAAGGGTTCGCGAGGAACCATTCGGGGACCTGATCGGGGTCCAAACAGAAACAGAAGCTGCAGCAAAGACTCTATTAGGCATGCCTAACTATCCACTTACTAGACTCTAGCAGGTCATACATAAGCCAATCAATCCATTTCATAACTTCCAAAATCATCATCATAAATGCACATAATCATATCATAGTTACACTTGCATATTATTTATAGAATACCAAGTATAAATCTCATACTGTTAAAGAAAACTGAAGTTCAAGCCACACGCATTGAAAGAAAACTCATTTAGCATACAAGGGACTGTCGCGCTCGCGACAGAGACCAAAGTCTCTTCGCTGCGCGCACGCGATGGATTTCGCGACCGCGAGGAGGACGGAAGGGCCAGGCTCTGTCGCGCTCGTGATAGTTGTCGCGATCAAGCAGGTCATACACAACACTCCTGCTGTCGCGGGCCCATGACGGATGTCTCGTGCTCGCGACAGCAAGGCTCCCAACACCGCTCTCTGTCGCGGTCGCCACAGTTGTCGCGATCGCGACAGCGTCGGGATTTCAAAAATCTGCAGAAATTCTGCAGATTTTCCTCTTCCAATTCCTCACCCAACATCACAAAACTCAATCAAGAGTCACTTACCTCAATTCCAGCCATCCAAAAGTATCAACAACCATAATACAACATTTATTAACAATAAACTTCATACAATCCATTAATTTATACATTCAATTTCAAGAATCAATCAAAGGCCCAATTTATGCATCAAACCACATCAATTCCAAAATTATCATAATTAACTCAAACACTTGCAAGTTCCACATTCCAAAACAAAGACCCATATCATACATACCATAACAAAAGCATATTTCAACTCAATTTTCCAGAAATCATCAAGAACACATTTACATGCAAAGATAAGAAATTCCCAAACCTCAAAAATCCTTTGCTCCTATTGCTTAGTTCCACTTGGCCCAACCTTCTCCTTACCCTTTGGTTCGCGAGGAGGTTCAACTAAGCACAAAACAATATAACACACAAACACAAAATCCAACTTCAAACCCAAATCCGAAAATAAGAAAAAGAGAAGAAGATGGAGAACCAAATGAAGAAAAGAAGAATAAATGCAGTAGATTTACCTTTAAAATACTATGCAATGAACAATTTCCACCACTAGAGGCTTGAATCTAAGCTAGGGCACTTAAGAGAGTGCAAAGGAGGAAGAAGAAGAAGGAGAAGAAGAAGGAACGGGAAATGGGTTTCAAAATCTGATTTTTCCCCTTTTTCATCTTTTTCTCTTTCCCACTTTACACTTATCAATCATCTAGTGGAGGAGATTACTCACTCACACCCTGACCTAGTGCACCACATGCACACAATGAGACACCCTAATAATGCATCCTACTCATGTATGAGCAACACACACAAGATTCTCCCAAAACATGCACACCCTACACAAGTGCAAATACATACGCACACAATTAATCCTCTAGTGCATATCCTACTATGGTGCACTCAACCACACATGATGAAACTCTCATGAATACACACTACAATGGTGCGCTTGGGCACACACAATTCTGTCCCAACTAATTCACACCAAAGCACCATGCATGCACCCATATGCAAGAGAAACTCTTAAAATATGCAATATTACCAAAATGCCCTTATTATACAAAACTTATGCAAATGCACACACAAACATATGTGGCTCATTCAACTAGGGGGCAAACGGGGTGTGACACTGCAGTAACTGCTGCCAAGAAGAACCGATGTTGCATAGAAAACTTATCATAATTCACATAATGTGCTAAAGGATAAGAAGTACCTGAAGAAGGATATTGAATTGATGAACACGCTGAAGGGTTTACTTTGATTGCATTAGTCACATAGTCCTTCAAATGGGCAGGAGTTCGCTTCACTCTTTGTCCCCTACCAAATGGTTCTTCGACATTCTCATTCTCCCCCACATCACTTCCTTCTACTGTACCCGTATCAGTTATAGTTGCTTCTTCTCCATCATGATTCACCTCACTATCTTCCTCCACTTCTTGAACATGTTGCTTGTCTGCATCAACTCTTTGACTCCAATTTTCATCTATGTGTGTAGCCATGACATCATCTGAAATATACTTACTTGTATATGGAAATTCTGTTTCAACAAACACAACATCTCTTGAGACAAAATATTCATGATTCTCCAAGTCATATAATCTCAAACCTTTTTTTCCAAATGGATATCCAACAAACACACACTTTCGACTTCTACTTGCAAATTTATCTTTATCCCTGTTTAAATTATGTGCATACGACAAGCATCCAAAAATTTGAATATCTTTATAGGAAGGCACTTGTCCAAATAGAACTTCATAAGGAGACTTACCATCTAATAACCTAGTAGGTGTTCTATTGATCAAATATCCAGCAGTAAGAACACATTCTCCCCAAAATTCAATAGGTAGACTTGCTTGAAAACGCAATGCTCTTGCCACATTAAGAATGCGACGATGTTTTCTTTCCACTCGCCCATTTTGTTGGGGTGTCCCTACACAAGATGTTTGATGCAATATCCCATGCTCATCAAAATATTATTGCAAACACAAGAACTCACTTCCATTGTCACTTCTAACAATTTTTACCTCTTTCTTAAATTGTCGTTGAATCATTGCAATAAATCTTTTAAGAAGACAAGCAACTTCACTTTTTTCATTTAACAAATATATCCATACAGCACGAGAATAATCATCAATAATTGTCAAAAAATAAATTCCTCTACAAGCAGTTGGGACTCTATAAGCTCCCCACAAATCACAATGTATCAGTTCAAAACATTCTTTAGCTCTACTATCACTAGAGAGAAAAACGTCTCTTGTTTGTTTTGCTCTAAAACAAATATCACATGCCTTATTATTATTCCTACCAAAACTACCAACTTCAGAAATCATTTCTAACACCTTAAAAGATGGATGTCCCATTCTCATGTGCCATAGCTTAGAAGATGCAACATCCTTGGTCTTGCATGCATGCGCCGAAGCCACTCCTTTGAGAAAGTAAACCCCTTCGCGTGGTTCACCAGCTCCAATCACCTTCCTCGAAGTTCGGTCCTGTATAGCACAAATTTTATTAGTGATTTGAATAACCAGATCTGAATCATCAAGAAGTTTAGATACTGAAATCAAATTGCATTTTAATTTGGGCACAAGAAGAACATGTCTCAATCTCAAAGCTCCTCCAAAGAACACGGTTCCTTCTTTCAATGCCATGGTCTCCTCTCCATTAGGCAAGCCTACTGGACATGGCACAATATCTCTCACTTCACTCAAGCATGTATAAGTTCCTGTCATGTGATGGGAGGCACCTAAGTCAATAATCCAAGACTGAATTCTTTGCTTACCCATCAATCTCTCATTACCACTATTCTTTTGAGAGCTTAGTAACCCAAGCAAGGCAGTCCACTGTTCATTACTTAATCCAGTAAGTCCTCTTCTATCAGAGTCAGATATCGTTCCTCGCCCACCATCAGCACCAGTAGCTTGAGTTGCATTTGCCCGCGAAATTCCTGGCTTGTTACGACCACTGCCAGTACCACGCTTTCGCCCACCACCTCGTCCAGTGATGCTTGTATGCGGCCTATTTCCCCACCATTTAGGATATCCTATGAGCTGAAAACAGTTATCAACGTCATGTCCCTCTCTGCTGCAATTGGAACAAATCACAGATTTGTCTTTGTCCCCTCTTGGATTTCGACCACCTATTTGAACAGCAAAACCCATGGGACTGCTTCTTTCTTCTCTTGTTCGTGTCATGGTTCGCACCCGTTCCTATTGAACAACCATAGCATATGCCCGATTCAAGTTAGGCAATGGTTCTGTGCTCAGAATATTGGAACGCACTGTTCCATATCCTTCTTCATCTAATCCCATCAAAAACTGATGAACTCTCTCTTCTTCGCGCTTCCTCTCCAGCTCAGTAGTGAGATTGCATTTACACCCAGTACAGGAACATACCAGTATTTGATCGTAGTCGTTCAATTCATCCCACAAAGCTTTTAGTCTTGCATAATAAGTGATCACAGCATGCCCATCTTGCTTACAATTTGCTAGATCAGATCTTAACTGCTGTACTCAGGGACCATTACCAATGGAGAATCGCTGCTTAATATCCTCCCATAAATCTTTCACATTTTCCATATAAGATATGGTTGAACGTGGTGTAGGTTCGATGGTATTGAACACCCAAGACACAAGCATAGAGTTAACTGTCCACCACTCTTCAAGTTCCGGTGAGTCATCTTCCGGTTGCTTGACGGTTCCGTCGATAAAGCCATATTTCTTTTTGGCTCGCAGAGCAGTTCGTACTGCTCGTGCCCATTCATCATAATTCTCATCCTTCAATTGAACTTGGGTGATTATGTTTCTAGGATTATCATTTGGGTTTAGTGTATAGAGGCTCTGAGTTTTCTTGTCAAAACCAGAACTCCCTGTATCTTTCTTGTCATCAGCCATGGCTCTGATACCATGAAAAGAACTGGTGAAAACCCGTTTTATGATTACTCATTCATCTCAAGAATATATACTAGATTTACAAAAAAAAAAAAATCTGTCAAAAAAGAAGATTCTAAATAAGGAAGTAACTTCCAAAACTAATGCTCCTAAATAAAGCTAATTAAGCCTAAAGAAGAAAGAAAATATTTACAGCTGAACCTTCCAAAACAGAGCACGAGAATAATGCCACCGAACCTTCCAAAATAGAGACCGAGAATAAAGCCACTGTCCAATAACGCCACTGTCCAATAACATACACATATATATAAAAAATAATTACTCTAACTTTTTATTTATTATATGCATACGCATACGCATATATATACATATATATATATATATATACATATATATATATATATATATATATAAAATAAATATTCTAATTTTTCATTTTTCGATAAATAAACACGTTTTCAAAATTTTACATAAAAAAAAAATAAATACTCGGGTAAAACGCACCCTAGTCATTTTCATTTTGGTTGTTATTTTTTTCTCTCGCATCTCTCTGATTTTTCCTGTGATATATAAAATCTTCTATATTCAATTGAATCAATAACAATAACAGTAATTACAAGAACCCATTGAGAGGCGAGAGAAAGAGCAAAACAAGAGGGTTTCTCTCGCCCTCTCTTTCGTGTTATGCCTCCTCTCAGATCTTAGATTCTCTTATATTTTTTCTCTTTCTTAGGTGAATTTTCCCTCAAAAAGCTTTCCTTTTTAATGATACTAATCTGTTTTATCAAGCTTATGAGATTTGGATCTTCTGTTCAATCGTCTTAAAATGTTGATCTTTTTTCTCTTTGTTTCTTAGGAGTCCTGGGTTGCTATTTGATCCGTATTTGATCATCAAAAGGTGTTTATGTCCTTTTGGATTGAATCCAAAGCGCATCCATTTCATCCTGTAAATATCCAAGCTTTGTTTTATTTGTTTGACAAGGTATACTTCTCTTTGTTTATCCGCATTATGATTTTATTTATCTGATTGTTTGTATCAACATAGTATTCTCCTATATATTGTTGAAATTGTCTATGCCAATCGATATTGGGCTGTACTATAATTTGGTTGTATCCAATTAGGTGATACATTTTAGATCTGGAGTTCTGTTGGCACCCCCCCTCTTACAGTCCATTGTTTGATAACATGTTTGTTCATGTGATTTCATTTCTGATTTATTTATGTGTAGAAATGGAAATGGAGCTTGGAAAGCTTTTTATTGGTGGGATTTCATGGGACACAAATGAGGATCGTCTTAGAGACTATTTTGAGGCTTTTGGTGAAGTTGTGGAAGCTGTGATAATGAAGGATCGGGCTACAGGTCGTGCTCGAGGATTTGGTTTTGTTGTTTTTGCAGACCCTTCTGTTGCCGAGAGGGTTGTGATGGAAAAACATTTGATAGATGGTAGAAATGTAAGTTATCTACTTCATCAATCTAGTTTTGAATCAATGTGTTTCACCGCTTTTGTTTCTGTACCATCTGAGGGCACATTAATACTACTGCGGTTCTGTAAAAATTGATTGTCAAGCATAAAAGTTGACGATATTTTATTGGTTTACAAGCAATTCAGCCATTGGTAGAGGTGCTATTTTTGCGAAATGTCGCTACTTACAAAATTATACTGGGAAATGTGGATAATTGTCATTGTTCAGAAAGATTACTCAGGATTATTTCCTCAGGTGTGGGAGCTAATCTTATAATTTTAAGTTCAAATTTAATATTTATGAAATTTAGTAATTTGGCGTAGAATGAAGTCCAATTCTAGAATTAGTTTTTTCTTTATAAGGAAAATAAGCCATTCCAAATTATAGTAGGAGTTGCTCTGTGTGGGGTCAAATTTAATTGGAAGGTTTGCGATCAATGAAAGAGGACAGCAATCAGTCTCATTCAATAGGTTGATATTAATGCAAAAACATTTGTGTTATAACTAATGAGATGCTTGGCACTCTTTTCTGGATGAGGAAAATGTCTATCAGATGCTTTTTCACATATCATAATCACTGTAGGCTTGATACAGCCAAGACTTTCTTGAGACTTAAAATGCCAGAAGGTAACTTGTTCAGGACTTGATAGATTAGTTTTTGAGCTAATGAACAATTCTATCTGGCCTTTGCAGGCATATGTCATGTGAAAATGAAAGATACATTATCAAGTGTGGAAATGTTAATCCACTTTCATGTCTCATATTAGCTTTGAGTCAGATTACCATAATGCTCTGGTTCTCAGGTTGAGGCAAAAAAGGCAGTTCCAAGGGATGATCAAAATGTTCTCAGCAGGAACAACGGCAACAACATCCATGGATCACCTGGTCCTGCTCGTACAAAGAAGATATTTGTAGGAGGTTTGGCATCTACAGTCACAGAAAGTGACTTTAAGAACTACTTTGATCAGTTTGGGACAATTACAGATGTTGTTGTAATGTATGATCACAACACTCAAAGGCCAAGAGGCTTTGGTTTTATTACATATGATTCAGAGGAAGCGGTTGATAAAGTTCTGCACAAAACCTTTCATGAACTCAATGGGAAAATGGTTGAGGTAAAGCGGGCTGTCCCCAAAGAATTATCTTTGGGGCCAACTCGGAGCGTATTAAGTGGGTACAATATTGGTCCAGGTAGAGTTACTAGCTTATTAAATGGTTATACTCAGGGATACAGTCCAAATTCAACAGGAGGACTTGGTGCTAGAGTGGATGGTAGGTTTAGTCCAATAACTGTTGGCCGGAGTAACTTCTCTCCATTTGGTCCTGGTTTTGGAATGGGGCTAAATTTCGAGCAGGGTTTAAGTACTAGTTACGGGGGAAATTCAAACCTAAGTACTAACCTTGGCTTTGGGCGACTGAGTCCGGCATATAGTGGCAATTCAAGCAGGTATGACAGCTCTATTGGTTATAGTGGAGGTACTGGTGGAAATAGTTCTGTGTTTAATTCAACAGCTCGAGCATTATGGGGCAATGGAAGTATTAATAATGCTTCAAACTCCACAAACTCTAGTTTATTTATAGGCTCTGGAACTGGGAATTTAGGAGTTGGTTCTTTTGGTGGTATTGGAACACCGTGGGGTTCCTCAGGTGACTCTGGACAAGGTGGAGTTACTGGTTCTGCTTATAGCAATGGCAGTATTAGCTATAACAGAGGAGATTACACCGGTGGTCTAGGAGGTTTAGGATTTGGAAGAATTAGTGGGACAAGTACTGTGCCAGTTTCATCTTTTGCCACATCAAGTGATAGTTATGATGGACCTTACCCAGACAGTTACGAAAATGGTTCATTGTACATGGATTCTAGCTGGCGATCATCAAGTTTAGAGCTTGAGGCATCTGGCTCATTCGGTTTTGGGCTTGGAAATGCAGCTTCGGATGTTGTGACTAAAAATTCTTCTGGTTATGGTGGTGTTTATTGTGTTGCTAATAGACAACCAAATAGAGGTAACTTTGGCCTTCTTGTCCTTTTCTACTTTTCAAACCTTGGGAAGGATTGTTAAACATTCATATGTTGGTCCATTGCTCCATACACTGTTGGATTGCTTTATATTTGATTTCCAACTCAAGTTATTTTATTTTGCATAATATGAGTTTGCGAGACCTTATTTTTGAGACATTCATTGCATATTAAATATAAAATGGAAAGACCATTGAATTCGAGCTTCTTCTTATTTATTTATTTATCCATTTGTTTTATAATTGTTATCCATGTTTATTGTAATATTTTTTCAAGTGTCTTCAGCGTGGAGTAAAGATTATATCACTGATATGCTAATTGCAATGTACTAACTAATTAACTTAAGCTTGAAAGTGTTACAATTTTTGCTTGCTGCAACTTATTGCTAGAGCTTTACGCATGAAGCTGAATCTTGCCTAAAATATTGAAATGTTCTACTTTTTTAACTGTCTAGACATGCATGTTAGCTGGTATGTAATGCATATAGATCCGCACCAGATTGTTGGAGTCATAGGCTCTTCTTGTTTTTTCATTTTTCTCTAGAATGTCACTGGATTTTCTTTTTCTCTCATTAAAGAACCTCCTTTTGTCCAATATCTTGTAAGATATTACTCTTCTAGGAATACATCGACTTGAAAAGAACTAACTTCTCTTATCTTAGTGGTCAATTTTAGAGCTGGATTTCTTTTCTTTTATTTGGATTTATCAGATGCATATTGCTCATAGAGACTCATATAGCCCTCTGTTTATTTACTGCTTGTTGCTTTCTTTCTTCTTCTTCCTTTTCCTTTTCCTATTTTTGCTACTTCAAAGATATTGGGGTGGGAGTCTGTGAGGACTTGAGTTCTTGCATTATGAGACAGGCACTTGTCTGTTGTCTACTAACATGTAATTAATATCGCACTTGCATGGAATAACTCCTAATTGGACGAGTTTGATATGAACTTGATTTTATCTTAATTTTCTTAAATTAGAATAACCTGATTCTTTTTGTTGATTAAAGTCGTCAATATGCTAGAACATACTTAAGGTGAATTTCAAATGATACCTTGGTATCCTAAATCGCATCATATGGTTTTTCTTTTACTCAATTTTTTTTTTCTTAGTATGATGAACTCAAATTAGATTGTCAAATCAAATCAGTTAATAATAATAATGATATGTATTATTAAATCCAAATTTTTTTATCAGATTTCACAATTGCAATGCAATGTAAAGTTGAGCAACTGCTTTTTGTGAAATTAACTTGCTTTGCTAATCTGCTTCCATCGTATTTACATGCTGTTGGTATTTTGTTTGTTTCAGGAATTGCTACTTAGGAAGACTATGATGTGAATGTCAAGAGATTATTGTAGGTGAACTATATCTCATTAAGTGAATTTCATACACCTTTTTCCAGATGTTGCAGTTTATATGAGAACTTGATTAGATCTAATTGATTTGCCCGTATTGGTGAATTTGTGGTAGAGTGCAGTCACAATGAATTCCATACAAGGTTTGACTGTTTGAGCTTTGAATGTTTTTTTATTTTTTTGGCTTATTCTTTTCTTGGAATTTGATAAAGATGTAAAATCAGATTGTGGTATATACGCAAAATTACTGTATTATTCATCTCTGGTGAAACAGTGATACAAAGAGAAAAACAAACAACATTTTTTAGGAAAAAGAAAAAAAAATATTCTCCCACTATTGGGTCCAATTCTTCCGTGATATCTAGCGGATTCCTGTTTCTTGTGAAGAATATTGTTTTTGTTATAATTTCTCTTTTACTGAATTTTTCAATTCAGCCTATTGTGAAAGATGTTTATTCGATTTAATAGTGTTAAACTCTGGAGCTATGGGAATCCATCCTCCTAAAGAGTAGTCAAAAGAGAACTAGTAGGCACAAAGCAATGTATATTTAATTCAGAGAAGTATATCTTTATTTCTAGTGAGATTTATTTACTCTGTTTGTGCCAAGATATTTTTATATATGTAGGGGAATGTTTGGACAATGATAATTTTATATTTTTAATTCAGTGACAGAAAAATCTTATTAAAATTGGATTATAGTCTTATAAAATAAGAGGAAATAACATGAGATTAAATTATAGTGAGGACAAGAAAATATGGAGTTTATAGAGAAATGAAAAGGAGGAAGTTATATTTTATTTTCTTCACTTTATATGTATTGAAGGGAAGAATCCTATATTTACAAACTTATGAATATATGTTACATGAGTAAATGTAACTGTTGAGTTATAAATCATTAATAAAGTGGGATTTCTAACTTGTAAGTCATAAATTAAGAGTTTTAGAATTTATACATATCTATAAATTCATTAGTTTATTTATAGCATTCTTCTTTGGATGTATATAAAAAAATAAAAATAAAAATAAAAATTGTACCTCGTTAAAACATTATTAAAAAAAATTTAGTGAGATAAAAATTTAGTAAAAGAAAAAGAGTGTACAATATTTATAATATAAATAATAAGTCGTCTTA
This sequence comes from Excoecaria cochinchinensis, assembly GCA_947683425.1. Taxonomy (NCBI): domain Eukaryota; kingdom Viridiplantae; phylum Streptophyta; class Magnoliopsida; order Malpighiales; family Euphorbiaceae; genus Excoecaria; species Excoecaria cochinchinensis. The sequence continues at coordinate 11,130,937 of CANTUQ010000018.1, read as the reverse complement.
TTAAAAATCTAGTTAGAAAAATCTCATGAAATAAAACATTAGTTAAGGAAAAATATTAGAACGTATATTTTATTTTCTCTTGTAAATGCATCACTTTCATATCTCTTAGCCTACATAGTGCAATATTGTATTTCAACTTTTTAAATGTTGCAGTGGATAATATCTTGGTAAATAAATTAGGCAAATTCTCATTTAAATAAATTTATTGAACATCTATTTCATCTTCTTTTTTTTTTTTTTAAATTGTGATGAAAAAAATTTTGGTGAAATATGTTTCATTTTATCACTTTTGATATACCCAACTTAGTTGAGCTATGCATGCTATATTATCTTAATACATTTTGTGGAATGTTTTTTTTTTCAAAATGCAAGCTACACATCTATGGGTATACACGGTATAGTATAATTTGGAGATTTATATATTTCCGTATTGTTTTGAAATTTCGGATATTTTAAAAATTAAGTATTGTTATTGTTTTCAAAATTCGGGACAATTCGGTACAGTTTTTCAATTCTTTCGGCACAAAATAATCCAGTACTTTAAATAATTCAATATTTTTAAAAATTTACAAAATAAATATACACAATAATAAATATATATATATAATTAAAATATCTCAATAAGTACAATTAAAATTTAAGTCAAAGTACAAAATTTGAAAATTAACATTTGATAGTTTTTTTTTTTTTTGCATTATATTTGCATTGATTTGAAAATATTGAGTAATATCTTAAAAAAATAGCAAAGAAATTAAATAATTAGATCACAAAAAAATAAAAACATTAAATATACAATTTTAGAATTTACACGAATATAATAATTATCCGATTCAAACTTTTCAAAATTTTTCAATTGATGCCTCTGAAGCAAAAAATGAAGTTGATATCAATAAATTTTTCAACAAATAATAAATTTGATTGTAATTTGAATTATTGAACTTCTAAATTTGTCTAGAGTATTCCTCCAGTGCTAAAAACTGATTCAGAAACTACAGTCGAGCACTGAACAACCAAGATATCTCTAGCAACTTTAGCCAAAATTGGATAATTTGGCTTATTAATTTTTCACCAACTTAAAAATATAAAATTAAATTAAATTTTAATTCCCTCCTCAAATTCAAAATAAAAAATATTTCGACCTAAAAATTTTAAATTTAATTCTTAATTCACTTTAAAAGATTTTATTTTATTTTCTTTTATCATTTGTAAATGTGCAAATAAAATATTATTATTATAATAATTATATAATTACATTATTAATTTATATATTCATATATATATGTATTGAGTCAAAAATAAATTAGCACTATTTGAACGACACTAAATGTAAATGAAATCAATCGATAACATGATTATATACTCATATAATTACATTAATTAGTAAAATTTCATTATATGTAATTACATTATTAATTTACAACTCAATTACTCATATAATTATTGTGTCAAAATAGATAAATACTAGTTGAGTGATATTAAGAGTAAATAAAATTAATTGGTAAGGTGATTATATACTTATATAATCACATTAATTGGTAAAATTTTATTAATATAATAATTATATATAATTATATTATTAAAATATATCCTCAATTACACATATAGATATTGTGGGAAAAAAACATAAGTACTAGTTGAATGATGCTAAAAATAAATGAAATTATTGGTAAAGTGATTATATACCCATATACTTGCATTAATTGGTAAAATTTTATTATAAATAATAACTATTTATAACTATATTTTTAATTTACATACTTATGTAGGTATTGTGACAAAAATAAATGAGTACTAGTTGAGTGATATTAAAAGTAAAAAAAATTAATTGGTAAAATGATTATGTAATAAATTGCTTAGTTTAAATAGTTATATAAATATTTGTGCAAAAAGAAAAATTAAATAATAATTGAGTGACATTAAAAGTAAATTAAATTAAACACAAATTGTTTTAGTTGTATATTTATATTCAAATAGATATAATAATTATTATAATGACTAAATTTATCTTATTAATAATTAAAATATTCATTTTAATTTATTAACTAATTATTAGCTTAATTTCATGCATTAAAATATTTAATATAAATAATTATGAAGTTAGATTTATATAATAAATATACAATAGAAATTATGAATAATATTTATTTATAAATTATTAGTATTGTATATAATAATTAATAAATATATGTTCTTTCGGTCCAATTCAGTTTCAGAACAGTTCAATACAGTTTAGTATGATTCTCGGTCGAATTCTAAACAAAATATCTAGATCCTTTTCAAATAAAGTCAATGGTACAATTGGGCTCGGTTCTATTTAAAAAATTAACAGTATAATTCGATTATGGATCATTTTTTTGGTATTTCGGTTCGATATAAAAAGATCCAGACCCGTATACACTCCTATATATCTTTTACATATAATGAATCAATAATTTAGCCAAATAGATTCTCGATTTATTTCATCCATTGCAATTATTTCTCCATGATTTGAAAAATTAGCAACTAAAATTTGCTTTGTAGATTGCCGTCATATAGTTGTGCCTCGACAAGTGAACAAATAGCCTATTGTGAACAAGTTTTATGAGGATCGGATAAATATTTTGCATCTACACAACCAAATAAATACAATTTAGATTTTTTTAGAATAAAATAACCCCATATCAGATGTTTCTCGGAGATATCTAAAAATATGCTTAATTCCGTTCCAATGTCTTTTTGTTGGAGAAGAACTAAATCTTGCCAATAGACTTACAACGAATGCTATATCTTTTCACGTATTATTACCAAGATACATTAATGCACTTATAACACTTAAATATGGTACTTTAGGACTAAGAAGTTCTTCATTCTCTCAAGGACGAAATAGGTCTTTATTAACTTCTAGTGATTTCACAACCATTGGGATACTCATTGGATGTGCTCTGTCCATGATGAACAAAAATTTCATATTTTAGATAGAACTTTGACTTTCCGAGATATTTCATTTCAAATTCCTTTTTTAAATACTTTACTGCTTTTTGAAGCTCTTCAAGAATTCCAATGATATATATAGTAATTATGACAAAATCTGAGCCCGATCTTTTTAGAAACACATATGGACAAATCAGATTATTATTATATCGTTTGTTCAAAAAATATTCACTAAGATAGTCATACCACATTCATCTAGATTGCTTTAATCCATGTAGTAATTTTGGTTATTTTACTGAATAAATTTCCCAAGAATCTTTAAATGCTTCATGCATTTTAAATCCTTCAGGGATTTTCATATGAATTTCACTATCAAATGAGCTGTATAAATAGGCTGTAACAACATGCATTAGAGGCATGTCATGATTTTCACATATTGCCATATTAATCAACTATCTAAAAGTAAGTGCATCCACCATTGAAGAATATGTTTCTTCATAATCAATACCAGGTCTTTGCAAAATTCCTTGTGCAACTAATTGTGCCTTATATCTTACATTTTCATTTTTCTGATTTCGTTTTCACACAAATACCCATTTATACCCCATTAGCATTACACATTTAGTTGTTTAGACTATAGGTCAAAATATTTCACGTTTTGAAAGTGAATTCAATTATGCCTTTCCATTTTGGGCAATCATTTATGTTTACATTCTTCAATAGATGTAGGTTCAAAATCCTCATTTTCTTTTAAAATATCAATACCAACATTATATGCACAATATTGTCGACAATTATATCTTTTTGGTTCCATATTTTTCCCGTACTAACATAACTTATTGAGATCTCTTCATTACCATTATTTTCAAGTACTTGAACCTCTTTTGGGATTTTATGGTTAGTTGTGTCTTAGGTCTCTTCATGAGTACCCACCTTCATAATATGGCCATCTTGGTTATTTGTTTTTTTTCCTTTTTTGAGGATTTTCATCTTTGAACAGATTGGTCTACCACGCTTCGGGCATGGACTGCTAGTATTTGTAGTATGACATTATCCTATAGCGACATTAATTTGAATAGGAGCATTTTGAGTTGGTATATGAGATTTAGTGACTCTCTTTAAATCAATGAATGCATCTAGCAATTGATTTGCAATTATAACACCCCAATACCCCCGTTGGAAGGACACCGGAGCATTACTCGATAAAACACGACGATAATCACATACATACAAACATACATACATGCGCATAAGCGGAAGCATACTATGAGGCAAAAGATAATCTTAATACATATACAAATACTTACAATAATTACAAAAGAGTTCTTAAACATTTACATACGCCATTTTACAAAATTACATAATACATAAACAAAAATACAAGAATTGAAAACAAAATAAAACTCTAACTCCTATGTGGCCAACCTTGCAGATGCGCGACATGAACCGAACCACAAACCTGCCACCTACACGGGAAAATAGCCCGTGCTAAGCGATAACGCTTAGTGGGGAGGAACAAAACAGACAGAAACAAGTACACTAAACAGGAATACAATAAGCCATGCACAAACAAATACGTACACATACCGAAATACTTACCATGGCAACACGCGAGATATCACATGCACAACATACTAAAAATCATATCAGAATATAATCACTATAACAGGCCACTTATACTTATAAGTGCTACACTGAACAATTATAACACTACACTTACACAACTCAAAGCTTAGCCTGAATTTCACTTGTTGTGGATACGGGAGCACTACTCGACACGGGGTACTGCGAACAGTATCAAATGTGAGAGGCTGAAGCCTCGATCACACACTACACGGGAGACCAAAGTCTCAAAAACATTTTAGCAAGGGAGACCAAAGTCTCAAAACATTTTATCACCACACGGAGAATGACCATCTCGGAGGTCGGCCGAACGACCCAAACGGGGCCTACATAGGTAGCTGCACTCATATATCCCTTTATAAGTGTAACACCCCTTACTTATATGTAGAGAACTCCACCCTATAAAGAGGATGAAGGTCCCCGATAGATAAGGGTTGCCACCCACAGACGCACAAACAGAACCAATTGTACACCAAATACATATACAAACAAGTAAATTAAAATTTTACAACTCATGAGAGAAAGAGTCATAGAGCAAAATATTGCATTACATTAATATAACAAAGGCGGTCTTACATATCTCAAAAAGATACAGAAGTGCCTCAGCACGACTGATTAGTTACATATAATTAATGTCAAAACGACTTACAAAGGATTCTTTACATAGATTCAAAAGTACAAGACTACAATACATACAAAAAGAATACAAGGCCTAAATTACAAAATCTTCTATCTACTAGTTGTGTTGGCCCTGCTGATACGAAACCCTCGAATCAACCCTTCAAACATCTTCCACACTTGCACGGATAAACACCCGTGCTAAGCGAAATCGCTTAGTGGGGAAACAAAGATGCACAACGACCACTCATAGTGGCGTCAACAAATAATCACAAGCGAATGGCAAAGTTAATTGTCAAGATGTTATAAATTAACTTAATACATAACTGTACTATAGTCATATTATTTCCAATAAGCAATAATTCAGAAATTCACATGTAATAACAAATAACATTGTTGCACCTGCTATATCAAAACAGTGGATAACGAGTACGCATAGATACCCGAAGGTATTAACAGTATTCTCATAACACATAGATACCCGAGGGTATCAAAACAATCTTTTAAATTTTGTTCCAAACTATTTTCCCATAGATTCGGTACACAGGGATCACGAAGATCCAGTCGGGGGACCTGATCAGGGTCCAAATCATACACTAGCTGCAACAACACTAGCTCTATTAGGCATGCCTAACTATCCACTTATTCGACTCTAGCAGGTCATGCATAATCCAAGGCGTATTTCAACTCACAACATATGTTGCATCATGTTTTATTCGTGATATAGGAAGCATATAAACACATTCATATATATATAGACTATACATAATTCTAGAAGTAATGCAAATTAGAAAGTTAAATATTTCATTCATAAAAGAGAAGCCAAAAAGGAAAGCTAAAGAGTGTCGCGCTCGCGACAGAGGCGAAGTTGGCCTCCTGTCGCGCTCGCGGCGAACCTTGCGCTCGCATGGAGACAAAAACAGATCTCACTATCGCTCCTGCGACAAGCATCGCGCTCGCGATAGTGAACACCAACAAGAGTTGTCGCAGGCTCGTGACAGAAGCTTGGCCAAATGCTGAGCTCTCTGTCGCGATCGCGACATTCGTCGCGCTCGCGACAGGGAGTTCCTGCTGTGCACGCCCGGCCGCTCACAGCTCGGCGCATGCGATGGGACAGAGATCACCGAGCTCTGTCGCGACCCCGCGACAGTGTCAGGATTTCCACTCCCAACACCAAAATCTGCACAAATTCATTCTCCACTTTCACCCATTCACTCACTTGGTTCCAAAACTCAGTTCTAAGTAAAATCCTTCAATCAAACCACTATATACAACATAAAACATAACCTTTAAACTCAAAATTGTCATTAAATCAAACAAATCACAAAATCAAATCCAAAAGTTCTCAAACCAATAATTTCTAAGAAAACATGCAAAATTTCCACAATTTAACTCTATCCTTCACCACCCATGGTTCTCAACTCAAATTAAACAATACCCATAACTCATAGAAGCCAAAACACACAATCAACCTCATCAATTTCAATCATAACACAGAAATCATCAAAATAACCAAAATACACAAAATACACAAACGTTCCCAAACCTCAAGAATATGGCGTCTCAATCTCGAGCTCCACTACCACTTGCGATCTCCTTGCCCTTGGATTCTTTAGGAGGATTCTCGCACCAGCTTAGACTACCCCAAACTCACTTGAATTTGCAGCAAAAAGGAAGAATTCAAGAAGAACTAAAGAAGAAAGGAAGAGAAGAAGCAAGGTAACGGGAAAGGGAAGAAGAAGAAAGAGAATCATGAAGAGGAAATGGGAATTAGCTGAAATATCTCTCTCTTTCTTCCAATACTTATCCCCTCTTTGACTTTTCTTGCCACATGTCACACTCTTAAAGGATAAACACACCCAACTCTCCTCGTCTATCACTTACCCCATTCTAATCTGCTATTACACTCACTCACACCTAACTATAGCCCACAACACACACACACTGCTCTAATATACTCACTCACACTAAAACACAACCCAACTAAAGCATAATGATAAATTAATTTAATCAGAAATAAACACATGCTTTAAATAAACCACACCTATTTACACGCACACAAGGCTCACTCTATTAGGGTGATTTCGGGGTGTTACAATACTCCCCTCCTTAAAAAAATTTCGTCCTCGAAATTCTCACCTGATCCAAATAGTTAAGGATACTGAGTTCTCATTGCCTCTTCCGGTTCCCAGGTCGCTTCCTCAATACCGTGATGTTGCCAAAGCACTTTAACCAATGGTATCTGCTCGTTATGAAGCTGCCTGATCTCTCTAGCCAGAATCTCCTTCGGTTCTTCATCAAAAGAAAAATCTGACTGAACCCGAATATCTTGCACTTTAAGCACATGTGATGGATCTGATCGGTAGCGACGGAGCATAGATACATGAAAGACATCATGTAACTTAGCTAACTCTATCGGTAACGCTAACCGATAAGCCACCGGACCAATCCTCTCCAAGATCTCATAGGGTCCAATAAACCGGGGGCTCAATTTTCCTTTCTTTCCAAAATGAAGAACTTTTCGCCATGGAGAAACTTTTAAGAATACCTTATCACCAACTTCATACTGAATATCTCTGCGCTTCAAATTAATATACAATCGCTGTCTGTCTTTGGCTATTTTTAGATTCTGTTGCACAATTCTAACTTTCTCTTTAGTGTCTCTCACTAACTCCGGGCCTATCATAGCTCTTTCTGACAATTCAGTCCAACACACTGGCGTTCTACATTTTCGCCTGTACAACACGTCATAAGGGGCCATTCCGATGCTTGCTTGGTAACTATTATTATATGCAAATTCCATCAGAGGCACATATCGATCCCAACTTCCAGAAAATTCCATAGCACAACCCCGAAGCATGTCCTCAAGAATCTGGATAACTCTCTCAGATTGACCATCGGTCTGAGGATGAAATGTTGTACTGAAGTTTAGCCGAGTACCCAAAGCTTACTGAAGTTCTTTCCAAAACTTGGACGTGAACCGAGGGTCTCGATCCGACACCATAGACAACGGAACTCCATGAAGTCTGACTATCTCACTCACATATATCTCTGCCAACTTGTCCACAGAATAATCCAATCGAACAGGCAAGAAATGCGCTGACTTTGACAATCGGTCGACTATGACCCACACTGAATCATGCTTGCGCTGGGTTAGTGGCAACCCGGTTACAAAATCCATCGCCACCTCATCCCATTTCCATTGAGGAATGGGTAAGGGATGTAGCAAACCCGATGGAACCTGGTGCTCGATTTTTACTTGCTGACATACTAAACACTTTGAAACAAACTCTGTAATATCCTTTTTCATACTCGGCCACCAATAGAATTGCTTGAGATCTCGATACATTTTATCTCCACCTGGATGCATAGTGAAGACTGACGAGTGAGCCTCTTGCAAAAGCTTCTTTCTCACATCATCCACATCAGGTACACACAACCGATCACCATGCCAGAGCACTCCCTCACTATCTACTGAATACTCTGTCCGTTTACCTTCTCTCACTGCTTGACAAACTCGCTGTAACACATGGTCTTGCAACTGAGCATCCACTATCACTTGCCTCAAACTTGGCCTAGCCTTTAATTGAGCAATCAATGCTCCCTCTAAATCAAATCTCCACCTACCTCGATTAACAGACAGAGCTAAAACCGACTTTCTACTGAGAGCATCTGCCACTACATTCGCCTTGCCTAGATGGTAGTCAATAATACAGTCGTTGTCCTTGAACAACTCTAACCATCTTCGCTGCCTCAAGTTCAACTCTTTCTGAGTTAGCAGATACTTCAAACTCTTATGATCGGTGAAAATTCGGCACTTCTCTCCATACAAATAATGCCGCCACACCTTAAGTGCAAACACCACTGCTGCTAGCTCTAGATCGTGTGTCGGGTAATTTTGCTCATGGGGTTTTAACTATCGGGAAGCATAGGCAATTACCTTACCGTCTTGCATTAGAACACAACCTAAACCCACTCCAGAAGCATCACTATACATAGTGAACTCCTTACCCGACACAGGCTGTGTAAGCACAGGAGCCTTGATCAACATCTCTTTCAGCTGCTCAAAACTCGCTTGAGATCTATCAGACTAAACATACTTAACTTCCTTCCGGAGAAGTCTAGTCAAAGGCGAAGCTATTACTGAGAATCCCTTGACAAAATGCCTATAGTACCCAGCCAAACCTAGAAAACTTCTTACTTTTGGCACATTCTTAGGCGGTAACCAATTCACGATTGCCTCCACTTTGGATGGGTCTACCCGAATACCTTCAGCTGAAACCACATGTCCTAGAAAAGTTACTTCCTTTAACCAAAACTCACACTTACTGAGTTTAGCATAAAGCTGGTGATTTCTCAACACTTGTAATACCAAACGGAGATGTTCTTCATGTTCCTTTTCATTCCTCGAATAAACAAGGATATCGTCGATGAATACTACCACAAACCGATCCAGATACTGTCTGAAAACCCTGTTCATCAGATCCATAAAAGCTGCAGGCACGTTGGTCAAACCAAACGACATCACTAGGAATTCATAGTGACCATAACTCGTCCAAAAAGCGGTCTTTGCCACATCCGTATCCTTTACCCTCAACTAGTAGTAACCTGATCTCAAGTCTATCTTGGAAAACACTCCTGCCCCTCTTAACTGATCAAAAAGGTCCTCAATCCGAGGTAACGGATACTTATTCTTTACCGTAACCTTGTTGAGCTGTCAGTAATCTATACACATCCGTAATGTCCCGTCTTTCTTCTTAACAAATAGGACCGGAGCACCCCACGGTGACACACTGGGCCAGATGAATCCTTTGTCCAAAAGTTCTTGCAACTGACTCTTCAGTTCTTTTAATTCCACTGGAGCCATCCGGTATGGAGCCTTCGAAATCGGAGATGCTCCCGGTACAATCTCTACTGACAACTCTACCTCTCTCTCCGGAGGTAACCCCGATAACTCTTTCGGAAAAACATCCTCAAAATCGCTTACAATCGGAATGTCTTGAATCTCCACTCGTCCTCTCCGAGAATCCAGAACTAGTGCCAAATACGCTTCACATCCCTTTTTGATAAACCTCTTGGCCTTTATTGCTGAAATAACATTATGCAACGGACTACTCCCTTCACCTTTCACAATCACTGGTAACTGGTCTTTGTTTTTGAGAATCACCACTTTCCTATGGCAATCCACTATAGCTTGATGCTTGGTTAACCAATCCATCCCCAAAATTACATCAAACTCATAGAATGGCAACCGAATCAAGTCCACTGCAAACTCCATGCCTTGAATTCTTAAGGGACAATTCCGACAAACCCGATTGACAACAACACTCTGACCCAAAGGACTAGATACACAAATCTCATAATCCAACCTTTCATCATTCCCCAAACTATCACTCAAATTACTAGAACACAAATAAGAATGGGTTGAACCCAGATCTATCAAAGCATACACTTCATAATCAAACAATAAAAACTTACCGGCAATTACTTCCGGTGCGTTCTGTTCATCCCTAGCTTTCATAGCATAGGCTCTACTAGCGGTCAAAATAGGGCGGTCCACAAACTCAGATAACTCTATCTCCCGAAGCTGTCCACCATGACCCCATCCTCGACCTCTACCACGGCTTCCTTAAGGAACATTTGATCCTGCTCGACTACCCTCTTGTTGACCTTGGGCATACTCACGCAGATTCGGGCAATTAGTAAGGAAGTGGTCCGTACTACCACACCTAAAACACCCTCATATCAGCCATCGACACTCGCCCCAGTGACGCTTACTACAATGGGAGCATTGGGGCGTAGCATCGCCTCTACCTCCCGCTGTAACACCCCCTTCCCATACGTAGGCGATCCCATCCAAGAGGGAGTGAGATGCCGTATGAGTAAAGGTGCCACCAAGCAAGTACAAAGTATAACATACAATCATTCATAAAATACATTCAGAAAATACAGAATAATTAAAACTTTACATGCAGAAAGCAAAAGCTGATCATGCATTACTATAATTAAACTATTACAATAATGTTCTGATCAGCAAGCTGATACCAAAAGAATATTACATAACCCAAAATATAGATACAAAAGCAGAAGCTGATACATGAGAGTTCTATACAAAAAGAATCATCACTGATACAAAAATAGCCCTACACTAAAAACTCTTCTGTGTTGGCTTGATGACGGCGACTCTCTCAAGGCAAAACGTCTTCCGCACCTGCACGGGTAAAAACACCGTGCTAAGCGATATACGCTTAGTGGGGAAACACACATAATTTATGGACGGCCACTCACAATGGTCGTCAAAACATATCACATTCAGAATGGCATTATGCAAAGGTTAGTATAATTCACATCAACATGTTTACATTTAAAAGCCATATAACCAGGATCTCATAATCACATTCATTCAGATATTACGTATATAGCCAAACAGAACTGAGCATTACAACCAAACATACTAAGAATACCTGCTGACCCTAGGTAGTGGATAACGAGTGTACAGACAGTACTTTACGGGTATGAGCCGATTACAGACAGTACCTTACGGGTACGAATCAATTACCGTTATACATTTAACTTTCACATTTTATATTCAAAAGGGACCTTAAACAAGATCCTTATACAGAAAGGGTTCGCGAGGAACCAAACGGGGACCTGATCGGGGTCCGAACAGAACTGATGCTGCAGCTAAAAGACTCTATTAGGCATGCCTAACTATCCACTTACTTGACTCTAGCAGGCTATGCGATATTCAGATCATATTACAGAATATCATATACACATCATTGGAATAATCATAGTATTACGCAAATTGAGACATATAAAATTATGGCATGCATCACATAGTGATAAGATTCATTTGGAAGAAATATTAAATTCATTTTTGAGTTAAGAACTGAGAAATATCGGAAAAACGAGCTGAACGGAGAATCGGGCGAGGTTGGCTGGTCACAAGACGTGACTGGCCTTCTCAACAGGCAGGTCACGGCGTGACCTAGGGTCACGTCTCGTGACCTGCTTGTTTCTCGCCAAACGCATTGCATGATCCTCGCGGATCACGCAATGCTTATGCAGGTCACGGCGTGACCTAGGGTCACGCGACATGACGCTGCTTCTCCCTCGCAGATCACGTTGCGTGATCTTACAGCTCACGCAACGCCTCTTCTTCGCAGGTTGCACGACGTGACCGAAGATCATGTCGCGTGACTTGCTTACTCATCAGCTGGTCACGCGACTGGCTTCTCAGCAGGCATGTCACGTTGTGACCGAGAGTCACGCGACGTGACTTGCCTTCCTGCGTAGCGAGTCACGCGACAGAGGGAGTTTCTACAGTAATTCGATTTTTCCCAGAATTTCCAGAATTTACAGAACAACAATCTCAATCCCAATCTGATTTTAAACCATACAAACCTGTCTTTATCTTCCAGAAATCATCTCAATTCACATAATCAATACACATGCAACTCAATTTAGCTTTTAAACAACCAAATCAAGACTAATTAATTCAAGCTCTTCAAGAACATATAAACCCTAGAATTCACAGTAAACATCAAAATCGCACAAATCACAATCATAAATTCCCAAACCTGAATTCTAAGCCTCTATCACTTAGCTCCACTAGGACCAGCAACTTCTTTGCCCTTAGGTTCACGAGGAGCTTCAACTAATCACAAATTCAACAAGAACATTCAACAAAACAAACCCTAAGTTAAACCTAACTCAAGGAAGGAGATGAAAATGAAATAAAGGGAAACTAAGATGAGAATTGCAGTGACTTACCAAGTTAGAAGCAAGAGTGACTAATTTCCACTACCACAATTTGATCTACAGCAAGTAGCAATTAGGAAAGGGAGAAGAAGAAGAAGATAGAGCTAGAAAGGGAAAAACGTGAATTGATCTTCCCCTCACTCATACTTCTTTTCTTTATTCAATTCCCTAACCTAATACACATGTCAATTTCTTGGTGGTGGAATTTAATCACTCACACCCTAACTCAACACATCACACACACCAAATGCAACCTCAATTAAATGTATTCTACAATGGTATAAGCACATGCATGCAAATGATTCCCAACTAATAACACCCTAATATGGTATGCTCAAGTGTACACAAGTAATTCCTAATTAATTCACACACTAATGCCATGTATGCACCCACACAATAATAAAACCCCAAAATCATGCATTTTATTGAAATACCCTTCTGAAATACTGTACACATGCGAATGCTTACACAGGCGGACAGACAGATAGACAGACAGACAGGCTCATTCTACTAGGGGGCAAATGGGGTGTGACAACTCTCCCCTACTAATAAGAATTTCGTCCTCGAAATTCTCACCTGAACTGAATAACTGTGGATACTGAGCTCTCATCGACTCCTCTGGTTCCCAAGTCGCTTCCTCGACTCCATGATGGATCCACAACACTTTAACCAAAGGAATCTGCTTATTTCTCAACTGCCTAACCTCTCGGGCTAGAATGGCTCTTGGTTCCTCATCATAAGAGAAGTCTGGCTGAACCTGGATATCCTGAACTGACAGAACATGTGAAGGATCTGATCTGTACCGACGAAGCATCGAAACGTGAAACACATCATGTAACTTTGCTAACTCCATCATGGGCGCAGTTCTTGAGTTTGAAGTAGAGGGCTTTGTCTATAGCTGATTATGAGAAAGAGTTCAATAGGCTTTGTCTATAGCTGATTATGAGAAATAATTAAATCAAATAAATTGGAAAAATAATTGATCTAATGCAATAGAAATAGAATAAACTGACAGAATTAATAAATTAACAAATATAAGACATAGATGACATAATTATTATAATAATTACAATAACAATAATAATATTCAACAACAACAACAACAACAACAATAATAATAACACAACAATAATAACAATAATAATAATCATAATAAAAATAATAACACTAATGATAGTAATAATAATAATAATAATAATAATTATAGTCACACAATAACGACAACAACAACAACAACAACAACAACAACAACAACAACAACAACAATAATAATAATAATAATAATAATACTTAAAAAAATGGCACTCATTGGATTCTCTTGTCGGAGATCCGCCGTCGACGATATTGCCCCCGTCGGAGGGAAGATCGAAGCACCAGGATCCTCTCGCCGGTGGTCACGCGCTGGAAGGCGCTTTTTGGCTGAAACGGGGCCTGAAACTCGCGGTTCTACCTCCTTCGATCTCCTCTTCTAGCGAGTGGGGATGATTGGTGGCCATCAGAGGACTCATCTGGTTCTCCTCTATCATCCGGTGTCGTGCGTCTGGCGATCTGTCATCGTGGCTTGCCGAAAATGGCGCTGGATAGTAGCACCTTAACTCTCCCTAATCTCCTTATTGCCGGCGAGTGGGGATGGCCGGTTGGTTGCCGAAGCAGCGTTTTGCAACCAAGGGTCTTTAGTAGCCTTGCGTGACATCGTCCGCTGCCAGACGTGGCCGGCATCACCTCCTTCTTCCTCTCTCTCTCTTTTCCTTTCTTTTTCTTTTTGGTCTCTATGTTGCGTCGTTCTTTGTCTGGTTTTTCCTTTCCTTTTTCTTATTTTTGGTCCAACCCTCTTTTTGCAAAAATGCTAGCCTCCTCATCATTTCTTTTTCTTTTCTGCCCTCTTATATTTTTTTCTTTCTTTCTTTCAAGCGAGTCACAAGTTGCCCGTGACTCAACTAGTGCGCCATGGGCTGCCCGTGACTCACCTGCTCCTTCATTTTCATTTTATTTCATTTTATTATTACTTTTTTCCTTTTTATTTATTTATTTATTATTTATTATTATTTTTTATTTGCCACCTCAGGACCCAGTGTCTACAACAAGCATATATAAACATGTAGTTATGCATAAAGTATAATAATGCCAAATATAGTCATGCATGTTCATAGTACAATCATATAACATACAATATAAGAATTCTATAACTATATAAGTCCATTTTACTAGCATATGCAATTCATGTACTTAATCTCATTAGTTTATATTGACCATATCCATTTACATGTACTCTAGTTATCGACAAGATTTAGGTCACACATTATTATACATATGAACACAATCATGCAAGAGTTACAATAAAATAGTGTACATATGCGAATACTACATAAACACATATCATATATAATGTGCAAACCAACTACATATACATTCATAAATCACAATTGAAAGTTCTCATTCAATTTATGCATTTAAGGAGTCTATTCTTTTTCTTACTTCACAATTACTTTTTATCTCTATTTCACATGTATCATTTAGCTCACATAATCGCTTTTATATCAAACATCCACAACATAAATCTTGATATCTATACATATTCAGGCCATATGCATCATAATTTTCATGTATTACATTAACATGTACTTGTATATTATAACACCCCTTATAGGTAACCGATAAAACTCGTCTTGTGATATAGAATTTCCTGTGGAGAAATGTCATATAACCGTGTACTGAATCTGGTTAACAACATCTGAACTATATCCTGTACTTTTTAACAATACATAACATAATACAATATGCATATTATCAAAAATCTTCTTTCTATAGTACATAACACATGATAATAGATCATTATACATAGTTTTTCACATTCTTTTACACATAAGTTTTTCACATTCTTTTACACATACATAGCTACAATGTTATACATACTTTCATTACAAAAGAACAGTTGTATATACATATTAACCATGTTTACAGAATGTACAATAATTTTTATACAATTTGAATATCAAAGAGCCTATATCCAAGATCTTCTCCTAATATAGTGTTTTCCCGAACTCCTACAGATGGTCCTTGAGAAAGACACTGATACTTGTACCTACACGAATTAGAAACCCGTGCTAAGCATAAAGCTTAGTGGGAAACATTTATTAACAGGGACAACCTCTCAAAGAAGTCGTCACACACATATGGTTATACATATATTAACATAATCAAGCACCCATTCTCAAATAATTATAAAGATAAACAATTAAGTATATACTTTTTATATCACAAATTCATGACCAACCAATTAATTGTCATACATTACTTTCTATATCAGTAGTCATTTAGGAGTTGCTTAAACATGTACATGTTTAAACATGAACCATAACACGTTTACACATATATTCATATATATTTCTATACGTCAAGCTTTTGTATAAATAGGTATAATGAACTACAGCTGTGTTTTAACTAGAATCAGCAAATTAGACATTGTAGATATTTCTTTCTAAAGTTAAGTATACATTTCAATATAAATCTCCCAAACAGTGACGAACAACTTCATAGCACAATTTATTAACTTAAAAACAGACCCACATTCTTAACTTTAATGGTGCAGAAGAATTCTTTAGAACTACACTTGAGGAATCAAATGAAGCTGAATTCTAGTTAAAAAGAACTCATCGGGTGTTGAATGAAGTTAAATGGCAGCCTGTGCTGTATCTCTACTTCAAGGAGCTGCTTATGACTGGTGGAAGCTTGTGATACGACATCCTCAGTTTCCTGATTCAATAACCTGGGAGTTCTTTGTCCAAAAATTCTAGAAGAGATACATCACTGAAGCTTATAAAGAGGCAAAATGGGAGCAATTTAAGAATATACGATAGAGGAACTTTTTAGTGGCTGAATATGAACCGGTTGAGCAAGTATGCACCCGAGCCTATATTGACTGAGGCGTTCCGAAGCCGACAATTCGAGGATGGGCTTAATGAGTCAATTAAATAACATTTGTTGGTTGTTACTTCTCTTCAGCAAGTAAGCTATTACCAGTTGATTCAAGCAGCTATTCGTATTGTAACACCCCCTACTCTTACGTAATAAACCATATTCTATGATGCTGGCTCTGTAATGCCCCTTACCCGTATGTAGTAAACCACAACATAGCATGTTAGGTTCACTATGACAAGTGAAGGGTGCCACTAAGCTAGATATATCGACCCTGTTAACATACATTATTTATAGTTATAGTACTTGTTAAATTCATAATATGGCATATTCAGAACATCAAAACTGGAATTATAAAATTTCTCTTTCATTGTATGTTACTGTTCATATTACATAGAACAAAGTTCATATTAATTTTTACATGCTAAAAACTATTGGGTAATCCTAATCTTGGACGGCCTCGGGACCCGGTGTCTACAGTTGCCCCCAATTTTGGGATAGCTAGTGCATGGGTGCCTCTGTGAGCCAAAATTCAGAGAAAAGAAGGAAAGAGACACGTACTTGAGGCAGCCGTCTTTCCAAACTGGATGTTGCTGTTGGGGTGGTTATTGCCATGCTGGCGGTATGTTGTCCTTTGTTGAAGCGGTAGTGCCGTGATCGTACTAACCCTCCGTGGAGTGGTAGTGCCGTTATCGTGCTAACCCTTTTGAAATGGTAGTGCCGTGGTCATGCTAACCTTCCGTAGAATGGTAGTGTCGCCATCATGCTAACCTTTTTGAGATTTAAAGTGGTAGTGCCGTGATCGTGGTAGTGCCGTCATCGTGCTAACCCTGCTGAAGTGGTAGTGACGTGGTTGTGCTAGCCTTCCGTAGAATGTTAGTGCCGCCATCATGCTAACCCTTTTGAGATTTGAAGTGGTAGTGCCGTGATCGTGCTAACCCTCCGTTGAGTGGTAGTACTGTCATCGTGCTAACCCTTGTTGAAGTGGTAGTGCCGTGGTCGTGCTAACCTTTCGTAGAATGGTAGTGCCACCATCGTGCTAACCCTTCTGAGATTTGAAGTGGTAGTGCCGTGATCGTGCTAACCCTCTGCGGAGTGGTAGTGCTGTCATCGTGCTAACCCTTGTTGAAGTGGTAGTGCCGTCATCGTGCTAACCTTCTGCAGAATGGTAGTGTCGCCATCGTGCTAATCCTTCAGAGATTTGAAGTGGTAGTGCAATGATCGTGCTAACCCTCCATGGAGTGGTAGTGCCATGATCGTGCTAACCCTTCTGAAGTGGTGCCCCCTAAAAGGTCTTTGGTTGATTGCCCCTTAAGAGGTCTTTGGTTGATTGTTTGGATTGGTGTTTTGACTGATGTCGTCACTCTATTTTTTTCGGTGTCCGCATCAAATCTCTCTTACTGCAAAACTGGAAAGCTAGATATGCATGAAAAATAGTGAGCATGCACGTAAAATGTATGTGTCATGCAAAAATGCAGGAGAAGACTAAGTGAGTTTTGGAGAAAATAGCCAGGCTGGTCGCAATTTGCGGTAGGATCTATGCCCTTTGGAATTGCTTTTGAATTTCATTCTTTCGGGGTTGTGAGGTTCTCATCTGATACCTGTAGTCATTTTTTTTCAAGGTAGTGCGTCCCTTGTGGATTTTCACACCAGCTTTTTTTAACGGGAAATGCGTCCTTTCCGGATTTTCACATAATCCTGTGCCTTATTTTTTCCCTGAATGGACCCAACCCAATCCAGTGACTTTTTTTATTTTTTATTTTTTGAAGGATAGATTGCCTGTTTCCAGGTTTTCACCCTATCATTTTGCCTAACTTTTGCTTAGAGAGCCAATTACGATTTTCATCTCTAATGGCATTATTTTTTGTGAAGGGTATAACTGCAAGAAAAGTCAAGGCAACTATCAAAGCCCCCTTCTTAGAGCGATCAGCAGCTACCCATTGAGGTATCTTCTTCCCCAGACCACAGGCGTATTCCTTTGCCTCTCCCGAGGAAGATGTTACTAGATTGGGCGAAGTGGCAGACGAGGATATCAGCTTCATGTGCCCCCGATCCCCACTTTTCTGCTGTGACTCCGGATGGTTTTTTAGAGTGTGTCTCATTGTACGGGCTCTATGAGGCTACCTTCTATATCACCGCTCACTGTGTCCAATAGTTCAGATCGAATTCAAGATGTTGTCAGGCTCCTCATATCCTTTCCAGATGGTATCTTATCTTCGACTTTCACCTCCAAGTACAATGGCCTCTGGACCCAACTACCTGTAAAGGCTATTATATAACTAATTGAAAATTGCCTCTTTGCTTCTACTAGTGCATACAAGATACGGGTGAATAGTCCAGCGGTTGATAATAGGACCCATCGACTTATGCGCCTGGCCGGCGAGAGTAGAGTATAGTTATTTAAATTAGATGCATTCAATAATGAATGATGTTTTTCTTTTTATAAAAGAACTAGAAGATAATGAACACATGAGTCTAATTGCCTTTATTTTATATCTTTCTGCAAAATTGTGTACATTTTAGTATGATTTCTCTATACATGATCATTATCTAACATAGATTCAAAATGCAAAACTACATCTAATCTCAGAGTGGATCTTGTAAGCATCAAACTCCTGTTTCTAATCAGTCCTCTCGGGTTTTCTTAATTGGACATTTTCACTCAAGCCTCAAATTTTTGGCCAGGACGCCTTTTTTCGATTTTCATCTTGAAGAGGCGCCCATTTTTAGCAAGGCTGCCTTTTTTCAATTTTCGACCCGTGGGGCATTTATTCTCTTCTTTTGATTTTTAGTCTTTAGCCATGGAACTTCTTGAGTTTGTCGATGCTAACTAGTTCTTCGAACTCATTTCCATCGCTGTCCATTGGAATCGCTGCTCCCTTGGGTAACAACTTTCCAAGAACGAATGGGCCTTCATACGCTAGCTTGAATTTGCCTCATCCGTTTGGAACATTCGGACCCATTTGCTTAAAGATAAAATCTCCCTCTTTCAATGGGCACTTTTTGACTTTCTTCCTGAATGATCGAGCAAAGTGTTTTCTGATAGATCTGACTGTGATAATAATCCCATGACCTGTTCTTATCTGACGTGTTTAACTGCTACAGCTATTGCTGCGCCTAGTCGGCTTCTGGAATCTGGGCTTCCATAACTGCCCTTAAAGATTTAAGCTCTACTACGATCGGTAGTACTGCTTCCTCCCCATATATCGAGGAATAAAGCGTGACTCTTGTAGAGGTTCTAGCGGTGGTTCTATAGACATCGGGTCCTGAGTTAGTCCAGGTCAGAGTTACCCGATGAAGAGATCAATGTCGATTTTCGGATAAATGGATGGAATTCGGAGGTTTTCGTCTTTCGGTTTCACAAGGATTAAAATCTTTTTCTCTATGGCGTGAGGTTTTGGAAGAATTTGGGAAATTTAGCTTAAAATTGTGATTTTGCTGTTCATACGGGATGACCGTCGGAGTAGGGACGCCCGTCCCTAGTTCGTGTGCCCTGTTTCGAGCATATGGGGACGGGCCGTCGTTTGGACAGATAGGCCGTCCCTATCATATAGGGACGGGCCGTCGTTTGGACAGATAGGCCATCTCTATGCGTTGTAGGGACGGCCCCATCTGTAGCAGCGGACACGTGTTAGCACAAAGACGTCCGTCCCTAGTCCCGCCCCTTGGCCCGTCTGTGTCCAGATTTCCACGCGCACCCTCATTAGGGGCGTAAAGCCCGTCGGTATTTAAAGGGATGGCCGTCGGTAGTGGAAATGATCAGATATGCACCGGATTTGATAAAATCTAATCTGATAAGCTTTTATCTTAAAAATTAGGATAGGATATTTGGTTAAAAATTAAATTTTAAACTCCTTTTAAAATTCAAACTTTAAACTGATGCTTATCTTATTTATCTCCAAAAATTCTATAAATTGGAAAGTAAAATTCATTATTTGGGGTTGGAAAAATTAACAATTTTTTGGAAGGAAAATTAGCAAATTTTGAGAGAGTGGGAAATTTTTAAAGAAAAATCTTTTGTGAGCAATTTATAAAAATCTAAAATCTCTACTATTTTCAGAATTTTATTGGATAAAAATCCTTTCAGTTAATTGATTTTTGTTTTCAAATTCTTCTTGTGAATTAAGCCAATTTGAGGTAACGAAATTCATCCATTTCCATCAATCCAGCTAATTCAAATATTTGATCGCTATCAAATTTTCAAAGAAAGAAAAACATAAATTTTCTTTCTTTGATCCATTTTTACTTGATCCTTGTGGAGCGTGCGGGGACCGAAATCATTTGACATTCACCCAAAAAGGTAAAATCCGAGGGTAAACATTCTGGATTGATATTTGTGTAATTTAACTTGACTCATATTAATTTTTTTTTGAAATAATATATATATATATATATATATATATATTTTACAAAGAATTGAAAGGCTTTTTAATTTATTTTCTACCTCTTTTATCTTTTAACCCATTTCTTTTAAAGTTTTTGGTTATGTTATTTTTCTTAATTTTATTCATGATTTTGACACTAACATGTTTATTTCCATGAGTTATTGTTTTGACCATGTTGGAATCGGAGTGGTTAATAAGGGTGGTCGCGCTAACCTGAGGCTTCCCATCCGGGTTCTTTCTTTACCCTTGACTTTATTTATTTTATTATGAAGATTATTGCAATATCACTAGGAAAAGTCACTAAACCATTTTTATTAATTAATTTGAAACATTTCCTAAATAAAAATGGGACCAATATCTCAATTTTCTCCATCCAAAATAAAACCATCACATCAAAAATTGCTTTATAATAAATATGCATGGCAGGACCAATGTTCTTACTCCAAATGAATATCTCAATTTTTGTATGATTTATATATTATTTTTTTTAGTGGGGGTTGTATTCCGCCCCTAGTTTTATTGTAATTTATTTTGAGAATTTTTATTTTAATAATGCTTTACTTATTGCTTTTGATGTGAATGATTACGCCTTAATTAAATGCATCATGTGGAAAGTTGATGAAACAATAAATTCAAAACTTAATTATAATGTTAATTAAGGTACAAATAAATGAGAAGTCTCGAACTCACTCTGGTCTTGGGCTCAATGAGGTTAGAGGTCTAGAACCTCAAAAATACCTCTTGTTCCCTTCAAAGGGCTTAATTTACATAATCCTAGGCTCTAGGGGGTAGACGCTAAGACCTCCAAAATCTCTCTGGTTTGCCCAAGATGGATATGTATGTGCCGTCTTAGGCTCGCTAAGGCTAGACGACCCTTCCCAATGTTCTATTGGGTGGCGACTCCAAGAAACCTCTTTGTTGCCCAAAATAGACGCACTTGTAAATACCTTACAAGTTTTAATGAATCCCATCCCGATCGCCCTGAAGCGGGCTTTCGGGAGGCCACGGGGTTCGACGCGCGTCACAGTGGCGACTCCGCTGGGGACATACTTGAGACTTCGACTCGAAAGTACCTTGATTAAAAATTATAGTTGAGTTTTAATTTAAAAATTTCATCCTCTTTCAAAACTGCATGGCATCGCATTAGAGCCTTAGATCTATGCTAGTTTGGTCCCTCTTTTAGCCCTGGTGTGTTCTCGAAGCGCGATCCTACGTTCACTCAATATAGGGAAGTGTTAAGCATAATCACCAGCCCAAGCCTCGTACCATCATGGTATATTAAATGGTGACCCAATCGGTCGTTACGCTCGTGATGAGCTATATCCGTTGGCAGGGACCATGCTTGGGTAGCCCTAAAGCAACACCACCTTTAACCAAAGCTCATGTAATGGCAATAGATACTCTCCCTAGGTGGTATGAACCGTAATACCTTGCTTGCTGTATAGATCATTATATATTGGATAAACCCAGATAACATGACTGGTCACCTAATCAAAGGCTTTCATGCCCCGATAGGCCCATGTCAACTTATTCGGGCTGCCTAAATACATAATGATCATAACCCATGCGTCTGTGCATTAGTTAGGAGAGGTTATGCTGCCGATTTTTCACCGTGCACCATACGTGTCCATCGGGTCCTCGGATGATCCACGGGCCAATCCCACCTAGGAAAGAGACTATTGACCTCATGTGCGGGAGTAATAAGGTTAGAAGGACCTATGTGCTTGCATGTGGTTTGTAAATGTTGCATAGCATGATCATGCATCTTAGCACGTTCATACATCATCCTGACCCTTTATGTTTTTCAGCCATCATAGATTCGCCTAGGTGGACAAGAGGGTCTCAGGGGCGGTTACGCAGAAATCCATTCTTTGAGTTACCAGAAAGGGTGGAGTATCCGGACACTTCTTCTGAAACCAGCTACGCTACTTCAGCTCAGTTTTCTCTACTCGAAGAAATGGCAAACTCACCAAGAGGGGCAGATGCCATCAGGGCAATGATAGCAGAGGAAGTGGGCCGAAGGCTTGAAGAGTTTGAGAACCGGATGATGGCAATGATGGCCACAATGGGTCAGCAAGCGGCCCCGCAGAACCCACCACCTCCTCCTATGAGAAATAATGAAAGGGGGGAGGTCAGAGAAGACCCCCAAGAGGAAATTCGCATGCCACCTGTAAACCTAAGAGCTACTACCTCAGGGGCACAAAGGGGAAGACCAGCCCCAAGGCTAGATGATGATTGGGAAGATGAAGAATATGAGGAGCGCATGTCTGAGAAAGGGAAAGCCCCTTAAACTGAAGAAGCCATCTGGAAGAAGATGGAGGAAAAATTTGAAGTAATGACAAAAATACTAACAAAGGGCCGAGGGATAGACCCGAAAGACAAGGAGTTAGAGGGGGAGGATTTAGTCCCAATAAACTTTAAAATGCCGGATGTTCCGAAGTTTGATGGCACTTCTGACCCCATGGCACACATAAAACAGTACTCGCTGGTGATGAAGGGAACCACTTTGACAAAAAAGCAGAAGATTGAGTACTTTTGCTTGAGTTTGACTGGCCCAGCAGTAGATTGGTACCATGGGCTCGATCGCCGAACCAAGGAGGACTGGGATTTATTGACAGAGGAGTTTTTGAGGCAATACGACTGCAGTACAAGGATGGAAGTGACCCTGAAGGAGCTAGAGCTGTTATAGCAGAAGGGAGGTGAGTCCTTCCATGAGTATCTAACCTGGTAGAGGAATCGGGTGATGGAAATGAAGAGGAAATTGGATACTCAGGATCAAATACGGCTATTCATTAAAAATGCGAGCCTGTATTTGAGAGAAGGATTAAGGATGAAAGGACTGAAGGACTGGGAGTCTCTGAAGGACATCGCCATTGAGGCAGAGGGAGAGTACATTGTTAAGAGAGCAGCTAATGAGAACTATCCCAAAAGGGGTAGTAGTAGCTAGGGGGCAAGACCAACAGGTTCCGCTAGTGGCGCGAGGAAAACTGCTGAGGTATCAGCTGCTAATGCTGCCCCGAGGCATTTTTCCAATCTTGGAAGGTCTTTATCATGGGTACTGAGAAGACTGATGAAAGCGGGTAAGCTACAGCCTATGCCACCCAAACCTACTAGAACTCAAGGCACGCCAGGATATAAGGATGATGAGTATTGTGCATATCATTAGCACACTGGGCATATAACTGATAACTGCAAGATGTTGAGGCACGCAATCCAAGATCTAATTGACTCAAAGTAGTTCACAGACCCAGAGAAGAGAGGGGGTCAAAAGAAAGCTGGGTACAATAGTATGCCCCCGCCAGTGAATATGATAGGGTCCAGTTTACCCGAAAAGTTTATGTTAAAGGAATTGTACAGCAACGATGTCCACATTGCTGTCACGAACCTCAATGAGGGGAGTGAAGAAGGGCTTCCCGCTGCAGTGATCGATTGCTGGTCCACTGATGATAGTGGAACTGAAAATAATGATTCTGAAATATTTTCCGACCCGTGGGATTCAGAGGAGGATGAAGAAGCAAAGAAGAATAAAGTAGGAGCTGTGACCTGGAGAGGAAGGGTAGCTCCAGAAGTCGAGAAGCCCCAAGGGCTGGTTGAGGGCGAAAAAGGAAAAGAGCCGGAAGAAGATCTGATCATCAAACAGCTGAAAAAGATGCCGGCTCAGATTTCAATATGGGATCTCTTGAGACAGTCACAATAGCATAGACAGAAGGTAGTAGAGGCTTTGTGCGAGGCAACTGTAGCCACAACCATTTCGCCTACGGAACTTCTGGACGTAGTGAAAGGAGGATCAGGAGAAAATGTTGTTTTCACCAGTGTTGATTTACCGACAGAAGGCCGCAACCATAATCGCCCTTTGTACATAAGGGCACAGATTAACCAAAAGCACACAGCCTGTGTAATGGTAGATGATGGCTCTTCGATAAATGTGTGCCCACAGGTGGCAATGGCAGCTTTTGGGGTGACAGAGGATATGTTAGCCAAATCTGATCTCACCATCACAGCATCTGACAACTCTTATAGACATGCTTCGGGGACATTCATGGCGATAATGAAGACGGGACCAGTAGAGTCAGAAGTGGAGTTTGTGGTACTGCCTATACCCGCCAATTTCTCAGCTCTTCTAGGTAGACCATGGTTTCATAAGTTGGGAGGAGTCCCCTCTATGCTTCACCAGATGGTAAAAATACCTCATGAAGGCCAGATTGTGACTATAAGGGCTGCACGAGAGAATCAGGTTTCAATACTGGAGATCGCTAGGCAGCCGTTTAGTGGATTTCATGTTGCCATGATAGGTGAGGAAGAGTAGAAGGAAGAAAGCCCCCAAGTGCTAAATATGATAAAGAAGATGTCATTCCTCCCTGGTGCAGGACTGGGTAAGAATTCTCAGGGGATGCCAACAGCTATTGCTACCAAGGGCCAAAAAGATAGAAGGGGTCTAGGATACACAGGTGTGGTAGGAACGGGTGAGAAGCCAGAAATGGAAATTCCTCATATCCGAAAGACTTTTGTGCCAGCAACCGCAGCGTGTGCCTATGCAGGGGAGGTTGAACCGCAATGGCTAGATGGAAGAATTGTGCCAGGGTTTGAGGTTTTCAATGATGTCTATGACTGGGACATTGGATTGATCAAGCTAGTGAAGGGCTTTTGGGACGAGGAAATCATGACCAGTAGGACAATTTAGGACCGTGAGATGCCTGAAGAAGTGATCACCGAGAAGATGGTAGTCACCCGGCTAAAGGGGAAGGCAAAGGTAGAGGAAGCCATACAGGAGTTGACTGAGGAGCTTCCAAAGGGTCGAAGTGACGTAGGACCATCAACCGCGGTAGATGTGCCAGCAGAGGAGGAAGTGGAAAATAGTTTATATTTTCTTTTTACTCCAGAACTTTTCAATGATGTTAATGATAATTTCAATCTTATTAATAAATCAAATGATTTTGCTTACTTGTGTGATGTTTTTGATGATTTCACTATGCATGATCATGATCATCATCCATCCATATTTGATATTGATTCAACTGATGCTACTCCATTTAATCTTGGAACCATAGAAAACCCAAAAGAAATTTTGATAGCATCAAATATAACTCCTGAAGAGCGAGAAAAATTTGAGAGCATCTTAAAAAAATATGAAAAAGTCTGTGCCTGGACCTACGAAGATATGCTAGGGATCGACCGGGAAGTCACAGAGCACGCTATTCCTACATATCTAGACCACAAACCCGTTAAACAGAAGCTGAGAAGGCTTAGGCCAGAATGGGCAGATAAAGTGGAGGAGGAGATTCACCAGCAAATCAAAGCCAAATTTCTAGTTGAGGTGCAGTATCCAACTTGGTTGGCCAATGTTGTCCCCGTAGCCAAAAAGAATGGCAAGGTAAGAGTATGCATAGATTATCAGGACTTGAATAAGGCCTGTCCAAAAGATGACTTTCCACTGCCCCATATAGATGTGCTGATAGACAGCGCTGTTGCTTGCGAGATGTATAGCTTTGGAGATGGTTATGCGGGCTACAATCAAATTCTCAATAAAATAATTGACTGAATTAAGACGGCGTTCATCACGGAATGGGGGGCCTATGCTTATCGAGTAATGCCTTTTGGCCTAAAAAATGCAAGAGCCACTTATCAGAGGATGGCAACAAAAATCTTGAATGACTTGATCCATAAAGAAGTGGAGGTATATGTGGACGATATGATGATCAAGTCAGCCACTAGAGAAGGTCATTTTGAAGCCCTGGAAAAGTTCTCCCTAAGGATAAATAGGTATAATTTGCGGTTAAATCCTAAGAAATGTATCTTTGGTGTTACCTCAGGGAAGCTCCTAGGACACGTGGTTAGCCAGAGGGGTATTGAGATTGACCCGGATAAGGTTAAGGCCATCAGAGAAATGCCAATACTGCAGAAGGAAAAGGATGTGAGAAGCTTTCTGGGTAGGTTGCAATACATCAGTAGATTTATTGCTAAGCTCACTTCAATCTGCGAACCGATCTTTAAACTACTTAGAAAAGACCAACCAGTAGAATGGAACAAAAGTTGTCAGAAAGCTTTTGATACTGTCAGAGAGTATCTGCTGAATCCACTGGTGTTGAGGCCGCCGCAGCCAGTCAGGTCATTGATTTTGTATTTGGCTATAGAAGACAGTTCTGTAGGAGCCATGATGGCCCAGGAGGATGAATTTGGGGTGGAATTTGCTGTTTACTACCTTAGCAAGAAGTTCCTAGCCTCTGAGGTTAAGTATACAGAAGTAGAAAAGATCTGCCTTGCCGTAATCTGGGCTTCTAAGAAATTGCGGCATTACTTTAATGCCTACAGGGTACAGGTAGTAGCTAAGTAGAATCCTTTAAGGTACTTACAGGAAGCCCCCTCTTTACTCGGGAAAATGGGTAGGTGGTTGTTGTTGCTACAAGAATTTGATGTAGAGTATATTACTCGAAAAACCATCAAAGGGCGTGCAGTGGCTGAATTCCTGGCAGAACACCCAATTCAAGGAGACTCGTACGAGTTTAACTTTCCAGATGAGGATGTGACAGCTATCGGAGTTCAAGGTTGGTAATTGCACTTTGACGGAGCCATGAACAACAAGGGGGCAGGAGTAGGGATCATTTTAACAACCCCAGATGATGAGAAGCTCCCTTTGGCAAAGAAATTGAGGTTCAAGGCTACCAATAATGAAGTTGAGTATGAAGCATGTGCCTCTTTGGGTTGGAGGCATTGATAGCCTTAGGAGCAAAGAATGTGGAAGTGTTTGGTGATTCCTCTCTGGTGATCAATCAAATCCGAGGTGAATGGGCCGTTAAAGAAGAGAGGCTAATGCCATACATCAAGCACTTGAGAGACCTGAGCAATCAATTTGAAGTGTGTACATTCTGTTTTGTTCCAAGGGACGAAAACCAGTTAGCCGATACGCTTGCCACTTTAGTCTCAATTTGGGACAACCCCGAAGGGGTGGTTATGAGGCCAGTTTTGATTTCTAGCTCTGAGAGACCTAGCTTCGAATCTAAATCAGTCATGGAGATAGAAGTAGCAGATGGGAAGCCATGGTATTATGATGTTAAGAACTATCTGGAGAATGTGACGTTTCCAGAGAAAGCTACCAAGAAAGATTAGAGAATAATTCGCAAGCTATCTACTAAGTTCATTTGCATAAATGGAGCATTGTACAAACAACAGGCTGATGGTATCCAGTTGAGGTGTTTGGATGAGAAAGAGGCTAAGAGGGTGATTGAAGAAACACACGCCGGAGTATAAGGGGCCCATATGAACGGGCTAACATTGGCAAAAAAGATTATGAGACAAGGATTCTTCTAGCTCACCATGGATAATGACTGCTCAAAGCATGTAAAGCAGTGTCAGTTGTGCCAATAGTACGCAGATTTAAGGCACTTGCCTGTCTCAGAATTGCATAATTTAACATCGCCTTGGCCGTTCGCAGCTTGGGGGATTGATATTATTGGAGAAATACGCCCCACGGCCTCTAATGGGCATAGATACATCATTGTCGCCATCGACTACTTTACCAAATGGGTAGAAGCTGAGTCCTTCAGGAAAGTTGATGCTCGGGATATGGCAAAATTCATTGAGAAGAACTTGATATGTAGGTATGGCCTTCCACACCATGTGGTATCTAACAACGGGGTCCAGTTCATGGCCGAAACGAAGAAGTTACTCCAGAAGTATGGAATCGAGCACCACAAGTCTTCTCCATATCGTCCTCAAGCCAACGGGGCAGTTGAAGCCGCCAACAAGAATGTCAAGAGGATCCTGGCTAAGATGGTCCAGAATTATAAAGATTGGGCGAAAAAGTTGCCTTTTGCATTGTGGGGTTACAGAACAACCATCAGAACTTCGACAGGAGCCACTCCATATTCTTTGGTATATGGGACGAAGGCAGTATTACCGGTCGAGGTCGAACTTAAGTCACTGAGGGTGATAATGGAAGCAAAGATTCCGGAGGCCGAATGGGTGCGGCAGCGGCTGCAATGCTTGAACATGTTGGATGAGAACAGGTTAAAAGCCTACTATCACAACCAGATATACCAAAAGAGGCTTGCTAGGTCTTTTGAAAAGAAAGTCAAGAAACATCCATTGAAGGAGGGGGATCTGGTGTTTAAACAGATGAGACCAAGTGCACCGGATATTAGAGGAAAGTTCAGACCAACGTGGGAAGGACCGTTCATCCTCAAGAAGCTCCTGTTAAAAGGGGCTGCAATTCTGTCAGATAGCGATGGTAACGAATTCAAAGAACCGATCAATATTGATAGACTCAAAAGGTTCCATGGCTAAAGACAATAAAATCAAAAGAAGAGAATAAAAGTCCCGCGGGTCGAAAACCGAAAAAAGGTGGCCTTGCTAAAATTGGGCGCCTCGTCAGGGTAAAAATTGAAAAAAGGCATCCTGGGCAAAAATTAGAGTCATGAGAGAAAATATCCAATTAAGACAACCCGAAAGGGCTGATTGGTAACGGGAGTTGATGTTATCAAGATTTTGTTCTATGAATGAATGTAGTCTTGCATAATTGAATTAGTGTCAAAAATGATCATGTATGCTGAAATCGTACTGAAATATACACAATGCTATGAAATAAAATAAGACTTGACTTATTCATTTGCATCGTTGTCCAATTCTACTTTAAAAAGAAACATATTGCTCAAAATGCATGCAAAGCTAAACTATGCCCTACTACTACTCTCGTTAGCCAAATGCCTCAGCCGCCGTGTTCGGTTATCAGATGACGGGCTAAGTATCCACCTCTTGTATGTGCTGGTAGAGGTGACAGTGGTTCCCGAAGGGAGGTATGATAGTCTTCAATGGAACTTGGCTCCAGAGCTCATGATAGCGGGAGGCAAAAGCCGCAGAAAGGACTCCACCTCGAAAGGATAGAGGGAGTCTCACCACATCCTAAGTCATTCCAAGTTAACGATCATGAAGCTAATATCCTCATCTGATATCTCACTGAATCTGGTAATGCCTTCGTCAGGGGTCCCAGGTAGGTACAGA
Organism: Excoecaria cochinchinensis; assembly: GCA_947683425.1. NCBI lineage: Eukaryota > Viridiplantae > Streptophyta > Magnoliopsida > Malpighiales > Euphorbiaceae > Excoecaria > Excoecaria cochinchinensis. The sequence continues at coordinate 11,100,728 of CANTUQ010000018.1, read as the reverse complement.
TGCCGGCGAGGAAGAAAATGCTTCACAGAGTACTGACTAATGACCCTAGGAGGTGGCTCTGACAGCAGCTTCAATTTCTCTTGCAACCAAATCTGAAAGAAGAAGCAAAGAAAAATAAAAGCCAAAGAAAATAAGATAAAAGGCAAAGAAAAGCCGCTGGAGTAAGTTGGATTTACTTAAGGCAAAAATTAGGCATAGGGTTGTGTGAAAATCCGAAAGGACGCACTTCCCGCTAAGAAAAGCTAGTGTGAAAATCCACAAGGGACACACTACCTTTTAAAACAATGACGTACCTGGAGTAATAAGGGGCTCCCAGAGAATGAAGTGGTAGGCCTGGCACAGACAGAGTCCAAACCCAAGATAGTCTCAGCCAGAATAAGTGGAAAAGGGGTCAGCCCGTGGTGGAAATCGTCCAAAATTCCAAACAGACGAGAGTCTCCAAGCAGCTCCTCTGAAGTCACAATCAGATACTTCATTAGACAGAAAAGAAAGATGACACTTACGCTGTATGAAGGAAGGTTAGAGAATTCATCCAGTGCTTCAATCAGAAGTTCTAAGGCAAATACAGGGCCCTGAGGAACTAGACGAGCAGCGTCAGAAGGAGCTATACTTAAGGACAGGGCAATATCCCGAGGTTGAACAAAACCACAGCGAGGGACGCAGGGCAAAGCACTAGGAGGATACTAGCTCCCGACAATGGCAGCAAGTTCTTCAGGCAGGGGGCATATTTCCTGGTAGGTGAACCTGAAAACGTGAAAGCGAGGGTCCCAGAAGTGGGTCGCGGCTAAAAGAAGGTTGTGGTCTATCTGGACTCTTCGTAAAAATCTCAGCCCAAAAAAGGGGGCAAGGGTGCTATTTTCCCAAGTTTGAGCATCGTTTAAGATACGGTGCATTTTGGGAAGAAGAGGAGAATTCATTCCTCAGGGGCTAAAACCGAAGTCACTAAAGGAAATAAAGAAGGAAAAGAGGAAAAGCTGGAGAAAAGAGCCTATTATAAACCTAAAATGAGAGAAGAGGCATGAAGTCCAAGAAAATGGTGAACTTTATAGGATTGATATACCGACGGCTAGCCCGTCCATCTCTCAGACGGTTATCCCGTCTGTAATTGTCCACCTGGCAGGTCTTTGCATTGTGCATCACACGCATTAATTAGGTAATTAATAAGGGGTAAAAAGCGGAATCCGGAAAGACAGACGGCATGCCCGTCTGTCGCTGTAGAGACACAAAACCCGTCGGTACTTAAAATCTATATAAAGACGCTAGTACCGATGGACTGTCACTTTCTTTTCTCTTTTCTTCACACCGACGCTCTTCCCTTCCTTTTCAGTTGCATTTTTTTGTTTTTGCCTTTTTGGTTGGTTTTCTTTGCACCAGTGTCTTGTGCTTTCTTCTTCATTGAGTCTCAATTTCCAGGTTAGTAAAATTCTTCTATTTTTCTTATTATTTATTTATTTGTTTATTTATCTTATTATGAGTAATATAATCTTCATTTTTTTGGATTAGTGTAATTAGGAGCCTTGTTAATTGATTTTATTTGTTGCTGCTTAAGTTGGAATGCCATTATTTAGTTAATATTATGTTTTTTTAAGTGCTTTAAGCGCATGAATTAACACATAGAATAAATAATATGCTGCATGGATATATGTTGTTTTGAGAACAATTAATAATGGACGCATATTTATTTTCTTACGCAGAAGGTTGGGCACACCCTTGCGGGGGTGCTGCCCAAATTTTTTTAATCCTTTCGGTTTAATATTGCACTGTTGCTTGGGGCCTAAGGCTTGCCCTTTTTTCTATTTTCTCATGCAGGAGGTTGGGCACACCCTTGCCGGGGTGCTGTCTAAATTTTTTTAATCCTTTTGGTTTAGGTTCATCCCTGTTGGAATGCTGCCTAATTTTTTCCGTTTATGATTATGATGTCAAACTAATTGTTTACCTTATTTTCAGGATGCCACCGCGACGATATGCTCCGCACGATCAGCCTATGCCTCAGGCCCCAGATTGGATGAGTGTCGAGGCCAGACAGAGGTATACAGCGTTGGCTGAGGTGCAGTTCCGAGCTAGCTGCTTTATCTCTAGGCCATTCCTCGAGGCTCTAGGGATGGCAGACGAGGTTGATGCTCTGATGGCAGGTGCGGGATGGACTGAGTTTCTGATGCCTACTTTTCAGACTCATCCCGAGATAGTTCGGCAGTTATTTGCTATATTACAGTACGGGGGGTACCAGAGGTCCGACATAGAGGAGGGTGTCATACAATTTTGGATAGAGCGCCACTAGTATAGCATTACCCGTCTGCGATTTGCACAGGCTATGGGGCTTCCACTTGGGCAGGATGTTATAGTGCCCCAGAGAGCAGTTAGACGCCACCACTGGGCGGCCATTGACTTACCGGGAGTGCCGTATGACCATGATACGACAAAGAGCACAGTACTCTCATCGCAGGCCCTTCGCTATGTTCACAGAGTTTTATCTAGTTCTTATCTGGGACGAGCTGGTAACCCGGGGTAGATCAATGCCACAGAGATTTGGAGTTTATGGGCCATGGTGGCAGGCCAGCGGCTTAACATCAGCCATGAGATTTTGGTTAACCCGGTGAGAGTATCTAGAGGGATATGTTGGTGGGGTTATTACTAAACTGCTTTTGAGTTTGGGTGTCTGTCCAGATATCCTTGGGCATACCTTGGAGGAGAGTATTTATGTAGATGCTCCGGCAGCTATTACGATGGCTATGGTATTACCAATATCGGGTCAGGCCGAGGCATATAGACTCCGCACTATTCATGAGACTAGACGTGCATTTAGCCTGCCCTCACTAGAGCAAGTAGAGGAGCAGCCTCAGATGGCGCAGCAGCCTCCCAAGCCCCAGCAATACCAGGAGGACCAGCCTCCCCGACATCCAGAGCACCAGGAGGGTCAGCCCGAGTAGCAGCAGCACCAGGAGGAGCATCCGTGTACACCTTCTGACACGGGGATTGAGTTCACCCTGGATAACTTGTTTGGTACTCCTCCGGTGTAGAGAGTACAGAGTCCTACTCCTCCTCCGCCATCGAGAGTACAACGGACAGTTCATCAGGCACCTGAGAGGTTCAGTCCATATGCTAGAGCAGGGGACCCGGGGGCATCTACTTCTATAGCTCCACCTCCAGAGCGGGCACCAGAGTCAGCTCCCCCTCCATCCACAACATCGACTCACCCGACACAGCTAGATTTTACTGCAATTTTGACTTCTATGTTTGCATCCTTTGAGCACAGACAGGAGGAGAGAGATAGGACCCTTCTCGGGCAGCTCGGGGAGCAAGATAGAGTCATTTTAGAGCGACTGGATCAGCAGCAGGGTATCATCCAGGAGTAGGGGAGGCTTATTGACTATTTGAGACAGGAGCAGGACAGACTCGTGGGTCAGCTGAGGCAGGAGATGAGGACCTCCTAGGATGAGGCGACCCAGAGGATAGATGCATCTGTACAGATGGTGGATGAGTCAGTTGAGGCTCTCAGGTTCAGGATCCAGGTCCTAGAGGGTGCCATACCTCCCATCTCCCAGTCCAAACGAGAGTTTAGAGAGTAGACAGAGGATAGGCTGAGGAGTATGGGGACTACCTCCACAGATCAGACCCTCCGCCTGGGCGACGCTTTCAGAGAGTTAGGGTGGGTCGTCACTGATACGCTACAGTTCATGACGGTATGTGCATAGCCTTTTCTTGATGGGTATGCTCAGGTCCAGTTCCAGCAGCAGGAGCGGCTGTACCTCCCATATACTAGCGGCAGGCCAGAGCCTCGGCTGCTCAGCAGGCTGGACCATCAGCCCCTCCGAGGCAGCCATCTGCTCCAGATGCAAGACGCTCTGCTTCTTCATCACAGGGCTAGTCGGTTCATCTGTCAGATGATGATGATGATCCAGAGGAGCTGTGACGCACGCTGAACCTCGCGTCCTCCCGAAATCCCGCTTCAGGGCGATCAGGAAAGGTTCATACAACTTGTAAGGTATTTACAAGTGCATCTATTTTGGGCAATAATGAGGTTTCTTGGAGTCGCCACCCAATAGAACATTGGGAAGGGTCGTCTAGCCTTATTAAGCCTAAGACGGCGCATACATATCCATCTTAAGCTAGCTAGAGGGATCTTGGAGGCCTCATCCTCTACTCCCCTAGAGCCTAGGATTGTGTATTTAAGCCTCTTGGTGGGACTCAAGAGGTGTCTTGGAAGTCCTAGACCTCTCGCCTCTTTGAGTCCCAAGGACCAGAGTGAGTTCGGGACTTCTCATTTATTCGTACTTTGATTAATTTTACAATTATGTTTTGAATTTATTATTTCACCAACTTTCCACACGATGCACTTTATTAAAGGCGCGATCATTCACATCCAAAGCGGTAAATAGAAGCAAAAATCAAGATAAAGTGTTCGAAATAAATTACAATAACACTAGGAGCAGAATACAACTCCCATTTGTAAAAGTGCGATACATGCATAAAATGGGATATTCACTGGAATGAGGACTATGGTCCTACCATACATATTTATTACAAAAATGGTTTTTTATGAAGTGTAGATTTTATTAGCTGAAATGGGACATTGGTCCACCACTTTTGGGAAAATCTCCAGGTTTAATTGTTAAAAAGCTTTTGGTCCTTTTTACCTTAATGACGTTAAAACCATTTCCATAACAACATAAATAAAAGGAAAGAGTAGAAAAATGAACCCGAATCGAGATCTACAGGATGGTGCAACCACCATCTCTCACAACTCCAACTTTCAATGATCAGAAAAGAACTCACCAGGATAAACATGTTAGCAAAAACGTGAATAAAAATAAAAATGAGAAAATTCTAATAGAAATGAGTTAAGAGATAGGATTTTATGAGATAAAAATGAGAATTTTGCCTAGGGACGGCTACCTGGATCGTGCCAGCGGCCGTCCCTAGTGAGGGGAAAACAAATTAAAGAACCTCTTAAATCTTTTGTAAAAAAGTGGGTAATAAAGTATATATAAAAATCAATGTAAATCAAATTAAATTATACAAATGTTAATCCAGAATGTTTACCCTCGGATTTTACCTTTTAGGGTGGATGTCGAATGATTTTGTCCCCGTGTACCTCGCAAGGATCAAAGAAGAATCAGATCAAAGAAAGAAGATTTATGTCGTTCTTTCCTTGAAAATTTGATAGCAATCGTGTGTTTGAATTAGTTATATTGATGGAAACGACTGAATTTCGTCACCTCAATTTGACTTAATTCGTAAGAAAAAAAATTGAGGAAATCAATTAATGAAAAGAAGTTTTATCAAAATAAAACTCTACAGATGAACAGAGATTTATATACTTTTTGCGTAATTTGCTCACAGAAAACCTTTTCTAAAAAGCAATTTTCTCCAAAAAATATTTGATAGCTTTTTTCAAAATAAAATCTCTCTAAAATTTCTCTCTCTTTTTCCAAATTCCCTCAAATTTTCTAACCCCTAAAACTGAAATTTGATCCTTTATTTATAGGATTTTATGAGATAATTAAGATAAACCTCCATCTAAAGTTTGAATTTTAAAAGGACTTTAAAATTAAAATTTTAGATAAATCCTATCCCTATTTTGAAAAGAAAAGAGATTAAATTTTATCCAATCTGGCGTGATCAGGTTAGTTACCGTACCGACGGGCTTCCCTGCACCTACCGACGGCCGTCCCTACTATGGGCAAATGCGGGAAACTGACTAGGGACGGGGCACGATCCTAGGGACGGGCATCCCTAGATCGCCACGGGTCCATCCCTACTATGCCTAGGGACGGGTATCACCCCAAGTAGGGACGGGTGCCCCTACACAGACGGGATGCCCGTCTGTGGAGCAAAACTCCCAATTTTACCCAAAATTTATCCAATTCTTTCAAAACTCCATGCCATAGAAAAAGATTTTGATCCTCGCGAAACCGAAAGACGAAAGCTTCCAAATTTCTTCCCCTTATTCAAAAATCGACATTGATCTCTTGATCGGGTTACTCTGATCTGGACTGCCTCAAGACTCGGTGTCTACAGTTGCCCCCAATTTTGGGGAAACTAGCGCACTAGTGCCTAGATGAGCCAAAATTTAGAGAAGAAAGGAGAGAGACGCATACCTGAGGCAGTCCTTACCTTTTCGCCGGGGAAGCGGCAATGCGTCGAGTCGGTTCTGGACTTACAAAATGCTAGGTTTACTTCTCTGGGCTGCACCGAGTCTTCTTCGGACTGTACAAAGTGCGATAATTGCTCTCCTGAGCTGCACCGAGTCTTCTTCGGACTGTACAAAGTGCGATAATTGCTCTCCTGAGCTGCACCGAGTCTTCTTCGGACTGGACTTCCTTCTGGACTGCTCTTCAGAGCGGGGCATTCTTCTGAACTGGGTGTTTTAATTTGGCAGCCTCATCGTGCCCCCAAAGTACAATTCTGATCTTTTGATTTCCTGTGATCCCGAAGGACATGATGTTTGATCT